>JBANSL010000004.1:84278626-86678626 GCA_037127255.1 Persicaria tinctoria | reverse complement strand
TTAATTCATGGTTCGGAGTAGTTTAATGTCTTGTCATTTTCCACTCCATTTATTTTTTCCCCTCACATTCTTTTTATTATTATTAAGGAAAAAAATCGAAGTTTCATACAACACCTTTATCTGAAAATTCGAGAAATCGGAAAAAAAAAAACGACAAATAAACTAACAATCATGATACAACCAATCATGCAGGATGATCATTCAAGCAAAAAAAAATGACAAGTGTTTTTAACAAAACAAGATCGACCAAGTGGAAATTAAGGAAGACCAATACCCTTTATTACTATTGTTATTTCGATTTTTTAAATATATTGGATATAAGTTAATTTTTTTCATTTTATAAATATTATCTAATTTTTTTATAGTTGCTACTCCCTCCGTTCGGCAAAACTTGTCATTTTAACTCCCCACACAAGTTTTAATAAAGCTAATAATTACACTCCTTTTTTACTAATTTATCCTCATTTATTACTCTACTTTTTACTTTATCAAAAACTACAACTCACAACACATCAATCAAATCAAGGGCATTTTAGTAAAGTAGAAGCAAAAATACCTAAAATGAAAAGTTTTTCCGAACAAAAACAAAACTCTAAAACGACAAGTTTTGCCGAACGGATGGAGTATTATTTTATACACATTTTTTTTGATAAGCTATTAATTTATACACATTGACCTCATTTAAAAAAAAAAAGGCAAACGCATTTATTTCACCTTTTCAATATTTAATTCTTCACACAAAACATCAATAATTTTGAAGAATTCGTTATGTGGAAGCAAAAATTTAATAATTTCACAGGAATGGGTGCGAATATTCGAATTATACATCTTCCCCAATTGTTGCAATTGCAATTACGTCTCCCTCTCTCTGTCACGCTAGCTTTGATGGGTAATTTTAGGTGAGGCCAAAATCCGCGGCGGGCAAAGAAAAT
The DNA here is from genome assembly GCA_037127255.1 of Persicaria tinctoria. Taxonomy (NCBI): domain Eukaryota; kingdom Viridiplantae; phylum Streptophyta; class Magnoliopsida; order Caryophyllales; family Polygonaceae; genus Persicaria; species Persicaria tinctoria. The sequence continues at coordinate 86,677,694 of JBANSL010000004.1, read as the reverse complement.
GGAAAGTAGTGTATCAAAAGGAAAGAACCCCTTTGTTGTCCTCTCCCTCTAAATCTCCTCCCAAATCCCTAATCTCTTCTTCTCCTCTGCAAATCTCCATTTGGGCAATCCAATTGGCAAAAAAAAATCTGAAACCATCTCTCCCAAACACCCCTAAATTCCTTCTGGGTGTTTGGATTGGGTGCCTTTGAATCTGGTGCAGAGGGTAAGGCGAAAAAAGTAATTAAGGAGATAAAAAGGGTATGGAGAGGATTGAAGGCTGTAAAGATGGGGACTTGAAGGCTTCATCTCCTTCTTCTTCTCCTCCGGCGGCTAAATTGAATTTCCCATTGACCTTATGGGAAGTAGCCATGGCTTTCGGGATCGTTGCTGCCTTTGGGATGGGGCTTTTGGGGGTTTATTTGACCTTGCCTGCCTCTGATTATAGCTTCCTCAAATTGCCTCGTACCCTCGAGGAATTGCAAATTCTTAGGTAACAAAGGGGGCCTCTTTTCTTTCTTGATTTATGGCTATGTTCTTCATGAGAATGATTGGTTCTGTTTGAGATAAGTTTGTTAATTTGGTTTTCTTGTTGGATCTAAATGGTGTTTGTGGATTATTTCTGGAGTTTTGGTTTGTGAAATGCTGTGTGTGCATTTTGGGGGTTTATTAATTCATTTCATTATATTTGTAGTTTGTACTTGGAGGTGTTGTTAGATCTCAATGATACCGATTTTGATTAGAACACTTGCAATCACTACAATGTAGCCATGGTTGTAGATCCAGAACTCTGATCTGAAAAATCTTGTTACTGATCCAAAGTTGTGGCTGTGTGCTTTGTTCTTACCTAGGAAGCTAAATTTATCAAAGAAAGGGTTTATGGTCCTGATACCAAGCTGCTTCACAACCTTCTTTTGATGGCCAAATACCTTGCTTGTTTATCCTTTTTATTGTGCATTGACCTTACACATGTTGCACTGTGATTCTTCGGAACCTTTTTTACTATCTCATTGTCAAAAACTCTCGGTCAATTCGCTTCTCTGATAGTGGCCCTGCTTCATGTGGGTGCAGAAGCTTTCATTTGCCAGCTGATGGACATTAGTCAATGGAACTAGTGCTTGTACTTTGATCTGTATAATGCATTGTCTTGTATATTCTAACTGCTAGTTCTCCTTTGACCACATAATACTATCAATAGCGAGCGGATATTGAAATGGAAGCAAATGTGCTACTATCGAGTTTTAATAACATGGTTAAACAATATTTCTCTTGCAGAGATCATCTTGAGAGCTACACGAGTGACTATACAGCACAAGTGCTTATAGGCTATTTTGTGGTGTACATTTTCATGCAGACTTTCATGATTCCCGGGACTATTTTTATGTCCTTATTAGCTGGAGCTCTCTTTGGTGTCTTCAAAGGCATGGTCTTGGTGGTCATTGCTGCAACAGCTGGTGCTTCCTCCTGCTTTTTCCTCTCAAAATTGATTGGAAGACCCCTGGTTTGCTCTTTGTGGCCGGACAAACTTGGGTTCTTCCAAGCACAGGTGAACCCACTGAAATCTGAAAGAGTATAATTATTAAAAAAAAAAAAAAAAGAGGCTAATTTAACCATGATGATGCCAAACTCCTGCTTCCTTTTCCTATTTCAGGTAGCTAAAAGAAGGGAGAGTTTGTTAAACTACATTCTTTTCCTTAGAGTGACTCCGACGTTACCCAATACATTCATCAACATGGCATCACCAATAGTTGATGTCCCATACCACATTTTCTTGTTTGGAACACTCATTGGGCTAATTCCTGCTGCTTTCGTCACTGTTAGGGTAATTATCTTATCCGCTGCTCTTTTTTTTTTAATTGTCATTTCAAGAGTATCTATAGCTGAAATGTTTGTCATGGTATTTAATAATATAGTTTTATATTAGAAGAGTATTTTTTATTTATCTAATTTGAATTACCTGAAGAGGTATTTTAATTCAAACTACAAAATTTTGAACTTTTCTAGCCTAATGAGTTTTTGCCTAGTTTCCATTTTCTTGAGTTTTTCTTCAATGCTTGTCTAAAAAGTTTGGTAATTGCTTGTATCTTTTAAATTGTGTTTCTGATTATTTATCGTCTATTTAGGCTGGATTAACCCTTGGGGAGTTGCGTTCAGTGGGTGACCTCTATGACTTCCAATCCATCGCCACTATGTTCTTCATTGGAATCGTCTCTATCACCCCAACTCTACTGGGCAAGAACAACTCATAGAGACCATCCATTCAAGCTGGCCCGCTTCAATGATTCTTTAGGCGGACTTGGTTTCTGTACAGTTGATTAAATCAAGCAAGTTTTAGTTTGCAAGTTCCAGGACATTGGCGTGTAAGATGGTGGGTTGGTGGGTTGCTATGGCAGCATATTGTTACAATGTAAAACATCAAATTGCTCAAAGATACTATTCGTGAGTGCATCTGTACATTGGTATCAAACTATCAATGTATCATGATCTTGATTCAGTATTTGGAATGTAACCATCTAAGCAATGGCCCCTGCTTTCCATAGAGCCTTGTAGAGATATGAAAAAGGAAAATACTAAGATTTTCCTTCAAGCTTGATCCACCATTGAATTGGTAAAGAAAGGTGATAATCTATTGATAAAATTGGAATGATACAGACAAGTTGGCACTACTTTTTCGCCAACAAATGACAACGGCCTGATTGTAACCTCTATTAAGTATGAAGACTTTCTTGAGGAAATATTGAAATATCAAAGGAAGAACGTCACATGAAACTGCTAGCCAATGACTATGACTGGTTCAAGAGACTAGCTCCATATAGTCGCGATTGATGCACCAGATTACTTTGATCTATAAGCTACCCAACAATGTGAAAATTCAAAGTACAATTTAAAAGGCCTACTCAATTCACTTGGATTTCTTTGCCTTTTTGCTCTTCTTGTAGGAGCTTTGTGGTGTCCTGCTCCCCGCCTTGCGCTTCTTGCCTGCTTGGTTTGACCCACCTCCACTCACCTTTAGAGCATCTGTCTTGGCTCTTCTAGCTGCAACTGCTGGTCTTTTATGCACCCTCTGTTTTATCACATCCTTGCCCTCTGATCCTGACTTGAAGACGACTGGCTGGGTGACTTTTCGATATGGGTTTTTCTCTTTGCCTGATTTGGATGCCCTTACACCTTCATATGAGGCAGAAGCATTCATCCTTGGCCTATTGCCACTATTTGGGGTCTTGGGTTCCATTGCACGCTTCTTGCCCGAAGAATTTTGTGATCCATCAGCTGATGGGGTTTTCCTCTTAGCTGGTGTGGAATTGGAATCGGACTTGGCATGAGATATCCTCAACTGACGGTCCCTGAGCTTCAAGTTTCTCCTCTTCGCAATCAAGTTTGCAGCTTCCTAGGCCCAAAAATGCAGAATCATGTCAAGTTTAATCAGACGACAGAGAAAAGTACAAGAGAAGTCAGAATTAGAATTTAGAAGTAACCCTACAAATTAGAAGTTTCAAGGATAAAAAAAACACAAGGTTCTAATGTCATTCAGGCCCCTTTTAGTTATAAAAGGGCAGCCCAATCTGGATTTTGAAGAAAAAAGTTGTATGTCCAAGGCTTCCAAGCAATAAGAATCAAGAAATTTTTTTACATCCAAGGCTTCCAACTTCCAAGTATGGATTTATAATAGCATTGCATATCACAGCAATCAAGATAGGGCCAAATTTGTCTTTGTCTCACAACATCACTGATCAGCTCTTCTACATTCATCTGGAGGCAAAACAGACTCTATTATATAGATGGTGGCCACACACATGTAAAGTACATTTGTTTTGGCAGTAAACATCTAGTGCTAAGTTGCATTTAAGAAAACATTGATTTCATTCTATAAAGGTATATTTTCTTATCACCTAAGATAAGGTGATAAGAAACAATCTGAATGAGCAATTATCTAGAGTGGGAAGGACCTTGGGGATGAAATGTGAACTGCATTTTAGAGTTCACATCAAATGATCCACAAACTCTATTATGTTGACAAAGTTATTAAATTGTTTAAGATTTCGTGGACAATTACCTGATTTGAAAATGACACATTATGACATATAGGGACAGTTAAAACAATGCCGCAACATTATATGTTAAAGAACTGCAAGAAGGAAGCCCTTAAAGCCCAAAATATTGCTGGAATGTTGTTTGAATTTCAGTGTCTCAACTCAACTTCAAATATTTATTCACAATGTTTGCAATGAAATTTGTTCTCTTTGTTCTTGAGATGGCAAATGGATAGAAGAATAGATTCAAAGAAGATGATGAAGGACTGTCGGCAAACCTCTCATTTCTCAAATTCCTGATTTAGATGGATGTCAAGGAAGAAGGCCAAAATGAAGGATATGCAATGTTCTTCAAAGTTAAAAGTATTAACAACAAAATGAGACATTGATTAAACAGCAAAATACACGCTCCACCTACTATGCATTTCCAACTTCATCCTTTCTCTTCCAAATTAAACTCAGGTGAGATACAAAGGATTCTATAACTTATTATTACTGCTTTTACTCATGAAAAGTGGATCATTTTAGCAATTAACCAAAAGAGGGGTGTACGGTGTACCTATTCTCATAGGAATATCAAAATAATACACTATAGGCATGCGAGGCAGGCGATTTGAGAGAACATACCTTTGTTTTCAGCAACACATATGCAATGCCCTTTCCAAGACTAGTATGAGAGTCTCTAACAACACGCACAGCTTCAATGCTAGATCCCACTTGGGTAATACCAGAAAACAACTGATATAATTCTTCATCCTGGACAGAGAAATATTAATGAGTTCCTATAGAAGGACGCTAAAACTAAAAGTTTAAAACTGAAAGCAGAATATCACTTGCAAATTTGCAATATCTAAGAGCAAATCACCTTCACATCAAATGGCAAGTTCCCCACAAAAATTGTTCTTTTGTTATCATAAAGTGGAGTGCTGTCCCCCTTTAACTTCTTCCGAGGAGGACAGGCCCTATCTACACGGATGTGATTTCCACCAACCTGCATTTCCAAATCCATCAAAATGGAAACTGAAGAGTAGCCATCAAGAGGAGCACGGCAACACACCAATTAAAGATGCTATGGAGAAAGGAGCATGTACCACAGCCATATTGTGAGCTAAAGAGGCTGTTGCAGACTCTTCCGTCATGAAAACAATATACGCATGGATACTGCAAACAATAATTTCCACATATATAAGTAAGCACATAAGCAATGAAAATAATAAAAAGCTCTTAAAGTGGACACACTGGAACTGCAAATGCAATGGAATGGAAAAAGCTTGGACAACATACAAGGTTACCAATATGCCAGAATCAAGATAAACAGCTCTACCCAAGGGTCAGAAATATGAACAAGCCACTATCAAGTAGAAGCTTTCTGCAAATATTTTCTCCATAGTACAACATATCTTTCCAAGATTTCTATGTGCTCTCCAGCCCGGAAGTTCTTAGGATTCCAGTCATCTAGTGTTGGTGGAATGCGTGTAGTCCAACAGCCAAAGTATTTTCATGTGCCTTCCAACCCCTTTCCACAACAAATGTTTGTTTATTGCTCAAAGTCGCCCATCAACTTATGTGATTTCCATTTTCATTCTTAAAGCTACTAACTTGACCCCCTAACAACATTGGGCAAACTAAGGCACAAAGCCTGAAAGCCATATACTATCATCTCCCATATAGTAGTCTTACACAGTCACACAGATTCATTGGAAAAATGACTGCAAATGATTACATAATAATATAACAAACATTTATTCATCATACCTGTCACCAGCCTCATTGATCTTGTTATTGATAATCCTCACCTTCTTTGGTTTTTTGCCCTGAAAGTGAAAAATGGGCAAGCAAACAACATCAATGATTAAGCAATTGATGCACAAAATGCATAGGAAATCAGACTTTATTTTATTTTTTGGGCATGATTGCATTCTGAATACCGATAGAGTACTTACATCCAAAGTTGGAACAGACCGGAGTCTGACGGACTCAACCTCCCCAAATTGACTGAACTCCTTCATCAAAGCCTTCTTCTTTATCTTCAATGGCAGATTTCCAACAAAGATAGTCCTCAACAGCTTACTCTCATCATCATACCCCTCCTTTGAAACCATCGTCTCGGCCGGATTATCCACAGACTTCCTCTTCCTCCCGACCAATTTCTCCTTCGATTCTCCATCGCCAGGCGCCACTCCATACTTCTTCTCCTCGTAGCTTCTCTCCAGGTCATCTCTCTTCCTCTTCTTCTTCTTCTTCTCCTTCCTATCACTCATTACCATCGCTGAATCAGAAACCGCCTCTACCTCCCCGGCGCTAGGGTTCGCCTCATCCTTAACCTGAAGCTTCGATTTCTTCCCTTGAATCTCATCATCCAGACTCTTCTCCCCCTCAATTTCATCCTTCGCGCGCTTCTTCTTCTTCTTATCCTTTTTCAAGACCTCAACTGCGGCAATATTAGGGCTATCACCAACCATCCCCTTAGGGCTTCGATCGGCTAAATCAGACCCCAATTCAGCAGTCCCCTGAGACGGAGCCTCGCCTTGTTTTCTTCGAAAGGGATTATGGGCGGAGAAGATGGAAGTCAGCGCATCAGCTTCCGGCTCCGGTTCCGGCGCATGACCGAACAGTTTGCTGAAGACGGTGGATGAATCCGGGGCGGAAACGGACTCGGATTTAGGGTTACCTGGATCTTTGGATTTCTTGCCCATGGCGGTGGAAGATTCAGAGAGAGAGGGGAGGGAGGAAGGCGGAGGTTACGGAAGGCGGCGAGCGGCTGCGACCTAGAAATGCAAGCAAGCGATGGGAGTTGGGAGGGAGGGAAAACTAGTTTCGGCAGAGGGTTTCTCTATTACCGGGTAATTTTCGGGAAACCGCCCGGAATTTGTTATTTATCCCGTAACTGTCCTGTTTTATAATTTTCTTCACAAAAACACCCAACTTGTCTTTCTTTCTTTCTTTTTTTTTTTCTTTTTTTTTTCTTTTAAATAAAAATAATAAGAGCATCTAAATCGCCTGAAGTTATTTACTGAAGAACATTGTTGTGGCGGTATTTGGCTTCGTTTTTCGTCGGCATCCTTGATTTTACGGTTTTAGTTCTGATTAGTTTCATTCGTTTCAGAGGCATGTTATGTGGTGATTACGCCTTTTTTCCTTTTGTATTTTCGTTTTTATTGTATGTTTGACGGTTCACCCGTTTATCGATTTGTTGGCCTTTCGATTTTCATGTATGTCTGAACTCGAATTATTACTTAATCAAAAAATATTGTAGACCATTTATGTGATCGATTTTTATCTATGTTTATCATAATAGATTTTTAAACATGTAAGAGTTTTGAGGCATTGTTATGTTAGCTTGGTGTTCGAATCTGCTAGATGCAGATGGAGATTTGGAAGAAGTGTGTGACTATGTGTGATCTTCCTCTCTTAGACTTTGTAGATGGCATGACTTAAAGACTAGGTGCTCTAGAGAGGAAGGATTAGAGTAGTGTTGAGGGATGACTATCGGGTTTGCCTTATGTTGTTGAGTAGCGAGGTGGGAGGGATTAGTTAGCTCTCGTTGGGGTGTTTGCGTCATTCTTGTGTGTTGTAGGAGCCCTCCTCCATTGTTTCTTCGCTTGTCGATCTTTAATTTCTCTTACTTTTGGCAATTGTCCTATACTTACTACGCTCTGGATCGAGAACCATCCTCTCACCGTACTCTCGGGTAGAGAGAATAATGCAATGGGATTATGCTGAGTAGTTTGTTGTTATTGTTGTTTTGGGAGTACTAGTCTTTTGCCTCTATTAGCTGGTGTTTTCTTGTGTTTGCTCTAGTTGACAATACAAGATCCATTCCCATTCAAGTAAAATATCCGATACTGAAAAGATCAAATGAGTCCCACATTAAAAGATAAACTAAATAACACCTCCTCCTATTGTCAATTGGTTGGCGTATGTGCTAATAGTCTAGCACAATGCCGCTCACCACTAAGAAGAAAAACCAAAATCAAAGTTCCAATTCAATCACGTGAACATTAACTTTATACCCACAAAACTTTGTACTATTATTCAAACTATCGACGTTATAATGTTTAATTCGCATTAACATCTCAACAAATCTGCAAAACTACAATTCATTCATTTTCACATAGCAACAACATAACACAGACTTATCTGCAAGGAAGCAGTGACCAATAGAAACAGAACACCACTTTCATCTGTCACATGGATCCATCTTATCTTTCTCCACATGCCATCCTCGATCGACCTGCTACCCACACCCGGCACTGCGCCACGACAACCCAGCATGGTCTCTCTTATCGCCTCCTTTGGATCTATAAGGCACCATCCCATCATCTTTTCCTTTGTCCTCTTTCCCCTTTAGTTTCCATTCAATTTCTTGGATTCATATTGATTACACACTCAACTTGTCATTGCTATTTGTTAGCAGTAAGTAAAGTTATTATATATTGTACATGAACACTTATCGTTACAACTTACAAGCTTGGAATTGAACACCCGATCAAAATTTGCAAGCTTTTTTTGCAATCACGTTATCAAACTAATTAACCTTTCTTGGAATTTAAAACACTGTTGATTGCAGTAACCTCTTCTTCTTCTTCTTCTTCGTGTTCGCCTTCCTCTTCGTCGGCTTCCCACAGGAAGTGAGCGTATGATCCCAGTACCGTCCTGCAGATCGATCACCTAATCAGTATCTGTTTTTCTTCTGGATTTAAGATGCGATTTTTAATTAATTGTTAATGTAGACTTACGAATCACCAGGGGCAGCACGAACGGCTCGATCGAAGTAAGATTTGGCTCGTTCTCCATCTCTGTGTGCTTCCCATATCAGATTCCCGTACAGGCTCAGCAGCTCCCCGTCTCCGGGGCTCGAGAGGATCGCTCTCCCGTAGCACTCCTCCGCTCGGATTGTATCTTTCTCAACCTTCAAATTAAAGCCAGAATCAGTTTAATTTTAGAATGAAAAGGTTAATTAGGGGATCAGTTTTGGAGTGGAGGATTCAATTAGTACCTCGTGCAGGTATTTCCCGTAGTTTCTCAGGAGGAGAGAGTCGCTAGGGTTTTTCTTCAACATCCGTTGATAATACTCGCCGATCCCGCTCCGATGATCCTCCTCCCGTCCTCCGCCAGCGCCACGGCCATCGCCGCCACACCTTCTCCCGTTCCCGATTCCGCCGCCGGGGAAGCCGTCCTCGTCGACTGGAAGGCGGAGATCGCCGACGCCGGGTGCGTAACGGCTCTCGATCTCATCGTCCGCTTCCACGATCCCGGGCGAGAACGGCCCGACCGCGGCGATCCGAGGCGACCTTGTGTGAATGTTGGTGTCGGAGACGGAGCGCCGGATCCCCGCAGGCTTGGTGACGGGGGAGCGAGGGAAATCGAATACGGGGGAGAGAACGGCATCGTTATGAGAGTCGTGGAGGCGGAGGGAGAGCGGCGAGCCGGTGAAGCTGTGGCGGTAGAAGGGGATGGAGCCGGTTCGGAGAAGGGCGCCGGTCATGGTTTGTTGGTGATATAGGAGGGTTTGATGAATTGGTTCCGGTGAGTGAATGTGAATCAGTGATCTGGTTTTGAATGAGGGAGAGGGGGGAGGAGAGAGAGGAATATATATAGGGGAGCGTGGACCGTTGGATGCGCGGAGAGGGGTGATGAGATTGGGACACGTGGAGGGGTATGCACGTGAGAGGGCACATGCGGGGGAGCCGGGCCGGGCGGGTACAGTGCAGTGCATCGCAGAGAAAGGTGGGATGGCGGGAGGAGGGAAAGTACACGCGTCACGAGGAGAATGTGATGTGGCGGCGTTGAAGATGGTGGACACGTGGAGAGTCAACACAAAGCATTGAGTTTTTTTGCTTTTAAATAAAGTCAACAACTTGGGCGATCACACTAAAACTATCTTCTTCTCTCTTTTTTTCTATCAACGCGGTATTCGAGACTACTAGCGTCCGACTAATTTTATGGGTCATGAAATTAACGATGAGATAAATCTCCAGTGATCACTTGAAGCATATCATTTCCGACTGAACCAACTCAAAATGGTTAAAATTTAAACTATCAAGGATGAGAGTCTTGCAAATTGAGCCCTGACTGACCGAAGGATAAAAGTTATTCTATGTTGAAAATTTAAACAAATCAAGTTTAATATATAAGTTGGTTTGCTATTCGTTTTATTTTCAATAGGTTTTAAGAGAAAACTTCGTCATACTTAAACCATCCACAATTATTTTGTGAAAAATGTAAACATTTGTATAAGAATACAATATGTGTAAAAATATACATTACTTTTTTAATAATTTGTTCCATTGGTAAAATGTGTATTTTTTTTGCACACCATTAAAAGAAAAATAAAATCATAAAAAATCAACAAGTGAAATTAACTCACTATTTATAAAAGTTTTTGTACATGGAGAGATGGTGTGCTCAAATTTGCACATCACATATTCAAATGTATACATTTGCATACACTGAATCAAAATCAGATAGAAAATGCCTATAAAATAGGCATTTATACATTTACACATAACCATTGTGTTGAAGATGCTGTTCCGGGAGAGACAGAGACAAAGGCAGAGATAGGCCGAAACCGGGGGAATTGATGTGAAAACAAGAGGCAGGGAACATAGAGTTGGTTTGGGGATGGATGATGGATCCAAAGGCACACCATTTTGTTTTTTTATGGGTGAATTAATTGATGTTTGCATAATACTGTAGGGATTTGGGGTGAGTGGTACGGTGTAGTTGCTGGAAATTGATGACTTCCATGCCTGCTACTGCGCTACCATTCCCGATTCCATCACCATCTTCACACCTTTTCAATTTAAATACTGATAAACAAACACAGGTTGATGTTTCCAGTGTTTGGTAGGTGTTGGATTACTCGATTTTGGTAGATCTAAAGGTAGGGTGAATTGGTGTACATATGCAATGAATTCATTAATAAAAAATTTGTACTGACAATGCCAGGAGTAAGTCGTCCATTGTTGCTATGTGTAGAATTTAAGGTTGCACTCGTTCAAAAGTCCAATTAGGGTCGAAGTGGTCTATTAGTCCGGTTTAAACACAAGGGATCTAGAGCGATCCTAAATAGAAAATCGAAAGCAATGAAGGAGTGAGGACACACGGTATGTTTACGAGGTTCGGGCTAATCCCTACGTCTCCGGCTCTAGATGTCATCAAATATGCTCTAATAGATCAAACGAGAAGGCAATAGAAAGATCCTAGGAGGGCAACTAATTAGCAACATCAAATTAGAGAAACTGAGAAGCATAAGTACTAGACCTGTCATACGGGTCATTCGGGTCGGGTCACTTCGGGTCCCGGGTAAAACGGGTTTCGGGTATTTTCGGGTTGACTCAAACCCGGGTTTAACCGGGTTTCGGGTCGATTTCGGATTTGTCAATTTTTTTTTTTTAAATTAAAAAAATCAAGATTTGATATTTTTGTGATAAATTTTAATTATATATAAAAAAAAATCATATATAATTATAAATCAACCGGGTCAAAATTACCGGGTCAATCGGGTCACCGGGTCGAAACCCAGATTACCCGGAAAATTTCGGGTTTTTCGGGTTCAGGTCGAAAAAAAAAAATCGGGTCAAAATTTCTGGGTTCGGGTCGGAAATTTTTCAGATCGGTCGGGTCGAATCACCGGGTCGTGTTGTGTTTTGACAGGTCTAATAAGTAAAGTACATGACATGAAAGGAGCATAAATCAATCACAATAAGGTAGGAACGAAAATCCCCTTTAAATTATGGAGATGAACCCGACATGGTTGCGGTAGCAGATCGAGCAACTAGGTGTCTCCATCTTCATTAGCTTCTCTTCGTCGTCTCTTTGTTATTGCTGCACGAAGGCTGAGAGAGCACACCTTCTTCTTGCTTCCTCCAATCTCCTGCTCTCTTCTCTACTCGTATTTGGTTCCAGAGAGATCGCTCACCCATGAGCTCTCTCTCGGTGATCACCAAACATTCAAGCATCTCTCAATCTTCTCTCGACTTTTCTCTCTTCAGATGAACCCTGAAGTCCTACCTTTCTCCTGTCTTTCAACCTTGGGAGAGGAGCTCCCAGGCTCCTTTGAAGCGGTGCTACAGTGCCCGAGCTCAAGGGTTAGAGTTTGTTGCTTGAGGCTTATAAAGGCCATTTGGGAGCAACGGTCGAAAAATAGACGTTGGACAAGGCTGGGCTTCAGCTTTCAAGCCCACCTCATAAAACCTGTTTAAAAGTTTTCAACCTAAACCCAACAATATATATCAAGAATACACATAAAGCCTAGTAAACTAGAGTTACAATCTCAACACTACGTTTGTCCACAAAATATTTTCGATGATGCCAATCATGCCACATCTCAAACATGGCCGCAACATACAAAGAAAATGGAAGACGAAGCTATAAAACAAGCAAAAATAACTCTACAACCAGAACGATCTAAAAAGAAACTCCTCCCAACAGTACGTTGCGGGCGACAACGAAGAACGATGCCAAGTACCACTGAAACAGTAGCACCACCTAAACATACAAACATGGGTCTAAATGGAACGATGGAAAAAACTTGCAGCTTTACCATTTAAGTAACTAACCTATATCTTTAAGGGTATCGAAATCTCGACGGGGTTAGATGGGTAGCGGCGGAGCCAACACTTCATTGGAGGAGAGTAACATATTGTTTTGAACTAAAACAATGGCTTTTTAGGTCAAAACGGCATCGTTTATTGTTGTATATTTTTGATCTTTAAATGAATAAAATAATGTTGTTTTATACAATAAGGCATTATTTTGACTAAAAAGGCACATTTTTAAACTTAATGAGTCACATGTAATTAACTCGTTGTTCTAATATCAATTTAAATAAAATATAAAAGTACCGTAGTTTATGAAAATACATTTAAAGTGATGAATTTGTTTTCAATTTTCAAACATCGATAAACTTTCACTCAAATATCAGATTTAAACTTGTAATATAACAAAATAAAATTATCGACGAATAGAACACATGGGAGCAATCTGGTGTATCAACGGGGAGGTGGTGCTAAGAGCTCACAGGGTATGTTTAGATTCAAATTCATTTTAATTGGAATGTAATTATAACTAGCATAATCCCCGCACCATGGTGCGGTTTTTTTAAACTAAAATTTTAAAAATATAAAAAAATATATTATGAAATAATAATAAAAGCTAAAATAAAAATCATTACCACAAATGTATTTTATAATTCTCTGAAAAAAAATATTTTTAAAAAATCTCATGCAAAGTATAATACATAAATATAGATTGAATCACTCAGTAATAATAATAATAATAATATCATTATAACTTTGTTTAAATGTGATTTGTCATAATCAATAGTTATATTCAATGCTTTGAATTAAGCCCAATGGTTACATTTTTGTTCTTTAATGTTTTAAATTAAGCCCAATTGTTAGTAAAGATGTTAAGAATAAAAGTAAAAAATTTGATTGGTTTAAAGAGATAAAAAAAAGAATAAAAATAATAATTAAAGAAAATAAAGAAATAATTAAAAAAAGGGACAAAAAAACTTGATTGGTGGAAAAGAGAGGATTAAGTAGAAGTTTACACATAAGCCTAAAGTGTTCTAAATTAAGAGTGTATCTATATACATATACTAAAACCGATGCATACCGTCCTGCATGGCGGCGCGTGAATGCGTCTCGCAAAGCTTTCTCCCGTAAAAAAGGAAATTTAATAAAAATAATTAAATTTATATAATTAAAACTATATCAATATCGGCAAGTATACATATATATATATATATATATATATATATATATATATATATATATATATATATATATATATATATATATATATATATATATATATATATATATATATATATATATATATATATATATATATATATCAACAATATAAGGAAACAAACTCTATCTAATTAAAATGATTTATTATGCCATCTTTAATTACTACTTATTTCAAACTTTGGTGAGATTTTATATATATATATATATATATATATATATATATATATATATAACATCACATGTCAAGGATTGAAACTTTAATTTGTGCATTTACAACCTATACAAATTGAGATCCTTATCACAGTTTATAATATTTTACGCGTCAATGTTCAATGATTTATCAATTTATATATTATGACGTTATATTAATTTTCTTAATTGTTCAATGATTTACCAATATATTTATCATGTTATATTGATTTTCTTTTGTCAGTTAAGTTTCATTTACTAGCTAGATATTTATATATACACACACATACTAAATTGTTCTAAATTAAGAGTATATATAGATTATAAATATTTGAATAGTGTTTATCTAAAATTTTTAGATTTTATTTAAAACAACATAAAATTTAAATAAAATAAATTGTAAACGACGTCAATCAATTATCTTTAATTTATAATGTAATTTACAAGGTATATTTAAAAATTTACATTGTTTTAAATACTATGGAAAAAATATATTAAATATTATTATTTACAATTATATTATACTCCCTCCGTTAATTAAAACTTGACGTTTTACTATTCACGCACACATTTTTAGGTGTTAAAAACTATATAAAATATTAACTTTTTAAATAATTTTTTTAAATAATATCATACTTATTACTATTAAGTATTAGTTTATAAAAACAAATGTAAAAAAAAGTTAATATTTTATATAGTTTTTATCGTTCTAAAAAAGCGTGCATGAATAGTAAACGACAAGTTTTAATTAACAGAGGGAGTAATAAATAAAATTTTAAAATGCATTCGAATCCACCACTCTCTAAATTCCAAACTTTGGAGCTATATATATTTTTTTTGATTAGGTAAAAATTCGATGGCCAGACAGGCCTGACTCATCGAGAGGCCGACAGAGTCGGCAGACGGCGAACCGTCGAGCATACAATCTAAAGTAAACGGTGCAATACAAAAGTATCAACTAAACAACCCCGGACGAACAGACGAACCTAACCAAAAGGAGCTGAGAACAACACGGACAAACCCGGAGCCAAGCGCCACTAAGCGATGACACCGCTGGCCAGCGGTACATCAGGAGTTCCTTCTGTGGGCGATGAAGACGAACCTCCTAGGAAATTTCCGGAATACGGAGTCGCCTCGATGCAGACCGCCACGACCCCAGCCAGACCCGACACCGGATACCAGAGTCCCAACTTAGACTAGGATCGCCAAGAACACCCGGAAACCGTCACCGAGAGCCACCCTGTGTATAATGAACCAAAAAAACCTTACGGGAATTTGTCAGGACCCTTACGGATGGGTTACTCATATCCTTTCGGGTGGATTTACTCAAACCCTTTCGGAATTATATATATATATATATTTTAATCCAAACTTGGCTTGCAAGCAGAAAATGGACAACAATTCTGACATTCATCATCCGTGCACGCCAAGAACTGGTAGGCAAAGATCATGCTTGCACGCCAAGCAGCGCCAGAGACGACGGCCACTCAACAACGATAACGATTGGAGACGGCGGCGGAGCCACGACGGGTAGAGACGGCAAGCTTCAAGGCCGACTACGAAGCCCGCGGACCCCAGGCCAGCCATCAACAAAGCTTCACACAAGGCATCACCGAGCGCCCCCGGCAGATAACCGTCGAGCAGAGGATGGTGCCGAGATGGACTGTACTTGCGATGGAATAGGGGAAGGAGACGCCAAAAGTAGCGGGAGGAGGCCGCACCACACCATGCCACCGGCGACGCTCCCAGGACCGACGACGACAGCCGATCGGAGGAAACACCCCAAAGAATTCGGCCAACAATTTCAAAGGGGAAGGGGTTTGCAATATATGAATCCGAAATTAGGTTTTGAGGGGTTGATTTGGCCCAAATCAGGGAGGATGGCAAGGAAGTGGTACGAATTCAGCATATTGTTTTCCTCTTGATTCCCAATTGAGATCTTGGGCTGAAGAGGGACATCCGCCATTAGACTGGGGACCAAATAAGAGAGAGAAACTCCCATGAATTCTATCACCAAATTTTGGAGCTATTTGGTCGCACAAGATCAAATGCACATCTCACACTAAAAGTTGTCCTTTTTTTTTTTATGGGTAAACTGCAGAAAATCACCCCTTAAATAAGCTACATTGTATATAACCACCCCTTAGATAAGAAATTGCAGCAAACCACCCGTTAAAAGTTTTCCGTTAGCAAAATGCCACCCTCCCCTTTACTCTGTCAAGACTCCGTTAAAATTTGGAACAAAATGACTAAAATACCCATGTTTAAATATTCAATTTTCCCTTAAATGCCATTTTAAGCAAATCTAAATATCCAACTCCCCATCTTCGATCAAAAGGGCCATGCCATACCACTTGCTAAAGGTTTACGAAGAGGAAAGTGCAAATTTCTTTTTGGAAAATCAAAGGTATACCCCCAAAAAAACACATAAAAATTTCGATCAACGCATACAAGAAAAAAAAGCAAATTTTCCAAATCACTTACACCAACAATGAAAGGTCAAATAAAATTAGGTCTTTGATGAATTTCATGCTCAAGTTCTTTACCCAGTCAATTTTCATACCGAAAATCAAACAAAAACCACACAATTTTCGAAATTAGAGTTTTGGGTTTATATAAACAGTAGTAGAGGAAATTTGTTTATGAAATTTGTGACAAAGATTTGGTGGACCTAATTGGCGCAAGTTTGATCGACGGAGATTTATTATAGTCTAATATTGACAGGGAAGGAAGGGGAAGATGCACATCCATGGTTACGACTTACGAGATAACATAACAAAGGGGAAGATGACCTGGAATGGAACGTAGATATGGAGATGGGGTAAATTGGTCTTTTCATTCATTTTTAACAAGGAACAGCTTCGTGGGTGGTTCTTTGCAAAGAAAATTATTTTAGTGGGTGGTTCTCGGTAATTTGACATAGAAGGGGTGGTTATAGGCAATATGACATATTTTAAGGGTGGTTTTCTGCGGTTTACCCTTTTTTATTGTTTTTTTGCTGGGCTTCTATGTGATAAATGGGCCAAGGCACTTATAACCATTTGGGCCTATCAGGCCCAAACGATGTTGGCTCTGGAACTTGATGCTCGTCCCATGCTCCTCTGCCATTCCCATGGCGTCGCCCTTGGTGGCGAGATGCAGAGAGTCAGAGACTCCCCCAACAATGCAGACTATGCAGTATGATCAAGTTTATCAATCTTATCTCCATCAGATCTGTCTTCTTCCGATCATCATCTGAGTAAGATGGGATCCTCTGCTTCATATATGATATGGTAATTATTGATGCTATAATTGTACATTGATTTTTTTTTTTTTAAATATTTATATATATATATATATATATATATATATATATATGGATTGGTTCTAGAGTGCACACCTTTAAAGTGTAGCTTGTGCACAAATCATAGCCCTTGATTGATGTGAAATGAATGGTGTAGATTAATAGTAATTTTTCCTTTTTTTAAAATTACAAAATAGTGGGACCCACCCCACTACCAAAAACCACTCCCAATTCCCCCACTCACAGCGCGTGTTTCCAAACCCCACATCCCATTGTTATTTGTTATATTTTTTTAATTTTTTTTAAGTTGCTTTTTTTAGTTGCTTTTTTTTAATTTTTTTTTAAACAACCTGATTTCGTTTGTCTTAGAAATTCGTCAATTCAACCGAATAATATCTCACATTCTACCAAATAATATTATTTTATCTTTTTTCATCCAGCTTAGATGAAAATTCACCAATTCCACTGAATAATTAGTCGCATACTAGCGAATAATGTTTTTTTTTTTTCCGAATAATATTTCATATTTCACCGAATAATGCTTCAAAATTCACCGAATAATATTTCATATTTCATAATTAAACCTCAAATTCATAAAAAAAATATTCCGATTTCTATGAATAATTATTCAATATCACCGAATAATATTCTATATTCCACCGAATAATCATTCAAATTGTTCAAATCGTGGAGAAACATCCAAACATGCTCAACCCACCACATAAAAAACTACTACCATCTTCACTCTTTTGCAACCAAACATGCTCAACCCACCCGACCAATCGCAAGAATCGCCAAGCACCCGACTTTGCCGCTGCCTATTGCGTCCAGTGATCGCTCCAAGCACCTGACTTCGCCGTCTCCGATCGCGTCCAGCTCCGCCTGTCCGCCTTCGCCTCAACGCGGGTCTCCGACGCTGATTGCCTCAAGCAATTACCCTAATGCCAGACACCGAATAGTACTATAGTTGAGTTAATAGCTCCTCAATTGAAATGAATAAATAAAACAGTACCATTCATTCAAGCAATTCATCAAGAAACAAGACCATTACCATTGACACAAGGTAAGTTAAGTACGCCACTATACATATGGATTTAACAATGCGACAATTTTCAATTAAAGATTCAAGGGATGAAATCGGTGAACAAAAAGGGCAAACTTTAATCGGCAAAACAGTTGCTATGAATTCACTTCGATCCGCCTCTTCGGACTGAGTCAAATTGAAACCAAATAGAGATCAACAGATATGTGTTGTAGTTCAGGGATCTTACCAAAACGACGCTCGAACAGAGTAGTGTCTCCGGCTGCTCCTGGACGCCGAATTCGGCAATGTCGCAAACCGGCCTTCACAAGTGAAGCCGCCTTCCAGTTCGCCCTCGACGCCCCTAGCATGTCCATGGCCACCTTCCTCTTCGTTTTGTGCTTCCTCCATGGCTGCGATTTGCGAATGTCTTTGGTTATCTATCTATCTTCGATTCCGTTGGTGTCGTCGACCTTGCTTTCGCCAGCCTTCGCTGCCGCCGAATGTCCATGAATCACCTCTCTAGTTTCCATCAGTCGTCGGTTGTTCTCCTTGGATCCACACAATGAAGAAGCGTGATGAAAAGAATATAATTGAGGAATTAGGGTTTTATCTCCCACCACATATTACACGCGCTACACACAACCTACACGACGAGATTTAGATTAATTAGTTTTCATTTTTTTTTAAATCTATGGAACACGTGTCACCATCTTATCCATCTATTTAATTGAGATCAAGGGTTCAGATCTGTGCACAAGATACACCCTAAGAGGTGTGTACAATATACCCATCCTCTCTCTCTCTCTCTCTCTCTCTCTCTCTCTCTCTATATATATATATATATATATATATATATATATATATAGAGAGAGAGAGAGAGAGAGAGAGAGAGAGAGAGAGAGAGAGAGAGAGAGAGAGAGAGAGAGAGAGAGAGAGAGAGAGAGAGAGAGAGAGAGAGAGAGAGAGAGAGAGAGAGAGAGAGGATGGGTATAAAGTGCACACCCCTTACGGTGTACTTTGTGCACGATTCCTGGCCATTGATCGGGTGTGGATTGATGGCTGAGATTAAAAGAGTTTTTTCATTTTTTTTTTATCTAAATTCGCGTGGGACCCGCGCACAAAGTAGCCAAATTTGAGCCACTCTCCAATGTAGCGAGTGTGAAGGGGGGATTTCGTTTGTGATTTTTGGCTAATTGTGGAGCCCGCAAATGACAAAAGTTGTTTGGATATATCTCCACAATCGGGTGGGAATATATATTATTTTTAATTAGGCCTTTTTTGCTTAACTTTTGTTTTCAAATATGAATTGGGTGGGTAGAGCCGTAGAGGGCTACTAGTAGCTGGGAATATATATTATTATTTTTTCTTCTGATTTTTAGTGGATTTTTTTCCTGCTTTTTTTTAAATATATAAATTATTTGTGAAAAATAAATAATTTAAATTTTGGATGATTTGTTTTTGGTACCCACCTGATTTCATTCGTTTTAAAAATCTGACAATTTTACCGAATAATGTTTCACATGCTATCGAATAATGTCATTTTATCTTCTTTTTTTTCATCTAGTTCATATCAAAATATACCAATTCCACTGAATAATTAGTCACATGCTACCGAATAATTTTTTTTATTCATCAATTTCAGATAAAAGAAACCTCGAATATCTAAATAATGTTATGTTATCTTTTTACATCCAGATCGGATCAAAATTTACCAATTCTACCGAATAATGTTTTGCATTCCACTGAATAATGTTATGTTATCTTTTTACATTCAGTTCATATCTAAATTTACCAATTCCAATGAATAATTTCTCACATACTACTGAATAATGTTTTGCTTTTCCCCATCAATTTTAGGTAACAGAAACCCAAAATCCTCAAACAATACTTATGATTTATACAAATAATACTCCGTATTTCAACGAATAATGCTTCACATTTCATCGAATAATGTTTAGTTGTGTAATTATACTTGTGCGAAGAAATAAAAAAAATCTAAATGTTTACCGAAAAAGTTATTCAGCTGAATTGATAATTTTTTATGTGAATTAGATGGAAAAAAAACATTATTCGATAATATATGAAACATTATTTAGTGTAAATGATAAATATTTAAAAACAACGACATAGAGCCCACATACATTTTTAAGAAATCAACATGTTTACCGGGAAAAAAAAAAAGAAAAAGGGAATGTTTACCAAAAGAGAATAGGAATGAGATTATTCGGTTTGATGAAAAAAATAAAAAAAATCTGAATAAGGTTGGGAACTTACAAAATGAGAAAAATGACAAAATAGAAAATAAAAAGAAAAAGAAAAGGGGGACCCACCTCCTTGAATTGAACACACGCGTGTTTGATGAAAAATTTGAAAGGGTAGGAATTAAGAAAGCGGGCCCCATTTGATTTAAAAAAAATTAATGCTAATTAATCTTAACCATCAAATTACTTCATATCAATGGCTAGGATTTGTGCACAAGATACATCCTAAGGGGTGTGCACAAGGAAACCACTCCCTATATATATATATATATAAACCTATCAATTTAAGTATAACAAAAAAGTGTATATAAGAAAAAAAAATATATTTTTAAAAATTTGACGAGTAAATATAATGGAAATAATTACGTGGTGGACGGAGCTAACTTTCTCTCATACGCATAATTTTATTAACAAAAAACCCTTAATTTAGTAAATAAATGAATTTTGTTTATTAATTTTTTCTACCTATTATTTTATTTTTGTAAAAATGGGGCGGCTGGAGTAGACCCAGCCCGCCCCTTGGTCCGTCTCTGGCACCGAGTGGTGCACCATGTGAAGCAGGGGATCTCATATGCGTTTAAGTATATGTTTTTTCCGCTCATAATAACTACGTAGGGCCGTACCTTAGGCATGATTATTTAATTAATTTGATATTCATTATTTTAATTTGAAAGTGCATATATATATATATATATTATTTTAATTATTTTATAATTATGATAATATTTCATTGTTAGTGTTCAACATATTTATATAACAATTATAGTAAGAAAATTATATTGATACTACCATAATAACATGTCTTTGTTTTTTTAAGTAAACAAAAGATATATTTGGGTGAAATCACTTGAAAATAAATTTTATTGTAATTTAACTTTATAAAATACGTGTAGAATTTTTTATATGATTATTATATGAGTATAGAGAGGTTATAATTGAAGTGACTTAGCGAGGGGGATTGGATAGGTTATGAACTTATGATTATGATTGTAGTAGTTTAGTGGGAAAAACTGCTACTAAAAACCACCAGAAAGTGGAGAATATGTGAAAGATAAACGCTGATAGATAGAGAAGTACTGAGAGATAGCTACCATAAACAAATACAGTTATAAGATGTTATATGAGTGACATATTATTGCGCCATGTAGGTGTTATGAGACACTGAATTAAAGAGGTAAATGAGATAGTATTTTTTTCAACGCCGCTACATGGATTGAAACGTACACTATCTTGAGTCTTGATGCTACATGAAATAAAATAAATTTTATTTTCAAAATTTATTTCATTCCATGTAGTAGTATAGATTATTATTGTATTTAATTTGTAGCTTCAAAATTTTGTTCAAAAATGTTGAAATGTAAATAGATAATAAACAATACTCATTGTTGAACATATAAAGTTTCATTTTTTTTTTGGGGTCAAATCCAAGTAGGGTTCAACAAATTAAATGTTTGTCGTCCATCTTATTTGGATGTCTACGGTCTACCACATTAAATTGGCTACCCTTTCCCTTCACATCCACACAAATGTAACTATATACATTATATTATATAATGCACTCATATAACAATACAAAAATTCCTTTTACAAATTCATAAAAGTCTAAAAAAAAATATACTATGCCACTATATATTTGATCCACTTTGAAAATGATTATTGGAATTGAATTCAACAATTTGAGAACGGACACGTAGCTATTGCAATTTTTTTTTTTTTTTTTTTTTGATATAAGGAAAGGAATTCGACTCCCTAGACAAGCCTAGGGAAGTCGAGAGCCCGAACAAGCCGGGAGATGGACTAACCATCATGTATAACCTAAATCAAATAACATAAGCAAATGACTGAAAGGAAAAACCAGAAATAAATGACGGAAAAGAAAATGCAAAAATAAAGTACAAGGCTTCTACACTGAACCTACAAGCAAGCAGAACCAACGAACCGATCAGCCAAACGAAAGACGCTCACAGAGAACTCTGGGGATCACTAGCGGACACCTCAACATGGATTCTAAACAGAATCAACAGGTATCGATCGCATTTCCACGACGTCCACAAGCTTGAAAAACCAGTCACTGTTCACATGAAACCTGTATTACAGCAAGAAAAGCCAAGTACACCAACCCGCAGACCAAAACTCCAGCCATACCATTGCCAAAATAAATCCCAAATAAACCTATCTCACACCCTCAAGGACGATAACAAAGATCGTAGAGGCTACCACAAGGGAAACCAAAATAGAGGAAACGTATAAGACAGGACCGGAATAAATAAACAACAATAATAAACAAGCTAAGAGACCAGAAAGCGATCAGAAAACGAACCAATAAGGCTCACAAGACACAACCTTTTCTTTCTTTTTTTCCAACTTATCGACAAGTTTTTTTTTTAATCCTTTTTGTTTTATTTTGGTTACAAACAAAGATAAGCTAGGGTGGTAGGCCAGACCGACATAGAGCTCCAGGCCGGAGGTGGACGGCGTCAAAACGGTCGAGGGAGACGAGGACGGTGGTAGGCCAGACCGACGAAGCGGCCACACAAGCAAAAGGAGGGCAACGTTGGGTGGAAAGGCGGCGTCGGATCCTCGAAGAACAAACAGCGCGCAAGGCCGGCGTGGAGAGCAGGGTCACCAGAGAAGAAGTAGGAGGGAGGCGGTGAGGCCAGGTGGGTGTTCATAGACCCCAGTAGACCAAGGTGGTACTGGTTGGGTTGGCGACAAGTCTCCGAGAGACGGAACCATCAGCGAAGCCAAGGTCGAAGCCGGTGAAGCCCAAAATAGGGCAAAAGCGTCGAAGACAAGTGGAGGAGGAACTCCGGCAGTAACAGGTCGGAACTGGGAGGCGGTGGCAAGCTAAGATGGGCAGCGGCGACAAACCCCTAGTGATAGCGGAGGCGACCGGCAACAACGATTGTAACGACGGGCAGACCAGTCGACGGTCCGGTAGAAGAGGGAGGCAATAGAAGCCGAGATGGTGGTGACGAAGCGACAAATGGAAAGCTTTGGAGAGGAAGGGCCATGGACGACAAATTTGGTGAAGGAAGTTGGTTTAGGGTTTGAAGAAGGTCGGCGGAGAATCGCCTCACAAAGAGAGCGTTTCTCCTATTAGGGTAATTTTAAAACTTGCCCGTAGCTATTGCAATTTCACTTCAAATGAATACCCTATTATATTTATTTATTTATTTCATAAAAAAAGGCCCATTTTAATTTTTCTGTTCAAATCCTGTTAGGGTTTTGAATGAAATCTCTTTTGTCTGAAAGGGATTCATGGTGCGGCTTCAGGGGTGGTTCTTGGTGTAATCCTTGTTGTTCTTGGCATTCTTCTTCTGTGTTGGAGCTCTGGCAATCGATGTCGGGATTGACTGGGGTCGTGGTGGTGTGTATCGAGGCGACTCCGTATATAGGAAATTCCTTGGAGGATCGTCTTCACTGCCCACAGGACTGGACTCCTGATTTACCGCTGGCCAGCGGTGTCGCCGCTTGGTGATGCTTGGCATCAGATCTTAGTCTACGTTGTCTCCAGCGTGTACGGGTTTGGTTCGCTTGCTCGTCCGGGTTTCACGCCTCCCACTTTGTTGTTGTTGCACCTTTTTATATGTAGTAACGGTTTCACCGTCTTCCGACTGTGTCGGCTTCTCGAGTTGTCAGGTATGCCTGACTCTCGAATTATTTCCTAATAAAAAAAAACAAAAAAAACTAAGAGCTCGGTTACAATTTAAAAAACCCAGAAAGTTCAAAAACCCATGAAGTAGAATAAATACCTGTGTTTGATTGCTTTTTTTAACACGAAAAAAATCAACAATTTGACTGCTCAGGAATTCCAATTCCTGCAACATGGAGAAATTTCACTTACCTAGGGGACTAGGTAAGTTGCAATTCCACCATTTTTTACGGAAAAATTCAACTTCCCCCATTTGAATTCCCTACGTCTTTTAACTTAACCAAACAACTTTTTAAATTTTATGAAAATTATAATTTATGGAAATTAAATTCATGGAAGTAACTTCTAAGAAGCTAACAAACAAGCCCTGAGTGATTGTGTGGAAGTTTCAAGTGCCGAATACATTAATGACAGATTGAAAATTAGCTTTCAAAACCAAACTCTCATTGTCGTCAATCAATGTATACCAGGAGAAGTCAATTTAACTCCCCGAAACTAATCGTTGACCATTTCATATGATCAAACTCCTGTAGCAAAAGCATTTATATATCAAAATCAATTTTATTTCATGCTACATGTAAATAATTAATTAATCTCTTTTTTTTTTATCAATATAATTAATTAATCTCTAGTCAATAGGAAGGTGAAAAAAACTATACACAACGTTTCACATTAATCTGATATAAAACATATTTTTATAAATGAAATGATCAAGCATCAAACTTCACTGATATTGTTTGAGGCACTTGAATCAAAATTCAAACAAATTTTCTACTTGTTTTTTTTAATCAAAAAGTCGAAACCTTTTGAGAAGATGGAGTCACTCGTGACTTGTCAGTGATATTTTTTTTTTACTAAAAAAGTAGCGTAACTCTAGGATCATCATCAAGGATGATGTTACAAAATTCCTTATGGAAGGGGATGGACTGTAAATTACAGATGATTCCTTTTCTAGCATTATAATATGCCGACATGTTGACTTCTCTGTAGATATGATTGACCTCTGCCCTTTCAAATTCTGAAAGAAGAGTAGATATGTCTTCAATATGTCTCATAACTTCCCACCTTGGATTTTGCTGCTGCTTTAAAGATTTAACTAGAACTTGGCTGTCACTTTCTAGAATGATCTTCATAAGCCCTTTCTCCTTCGCTCTTTGTAGCCCCATCAGGATAGCTAATGCCTCCGTTTGGATGACTGAAACTTCATTAACTTGTAAAAAATATCAATAATATGACCCTCGGAATCCCTAATGATCCCACCTATCTGGCTCTTGCCAGAAAGATTGATAGAACCATCTACATTAATTTTGTAGATAGTTCTAGGTGGCCTACTCCATTTAGCAGTAGCCCTTTTGTTTTTTTGCTATATTGGCCTTTGTTGGACGGCCCACCTATCTGACTTGTGAGTGATATGATTAAACCCTTAAATAGTTACAAAATATCCAATTCAGATGTAGACCGACTATAAACCCAATTAAATTGGACCAAATTTTTTTAAAAAAGAAACAAACAATTTTTTTTTACATATATTTTTTAGTCAAATTATCTTAATTATAGGTTTTAATTTATCTATAATCTATTTATCTAAACTATTAAAAGAGAATAATTTTTCCTTATGTGTCCTTATCTTATTTTTAGGAATTGCAACCCATTACTAAGCGCGTGTTTGGCAAAAATGGGTTTTTTTAGGGGTTGGAGTTTTTTTAAGAGGTTGATATTATTTATGGGGTTTATGGAGGTGTGAGAGGTGGAGTTTATTTTTTAAAATAACCTTATAAAAAACCTGAATGGTCACTACTACAATAACGACCTAATGTAGCGCATAACTCTAGCGGTTTTTTCAATTGTAGCGGTTTAGGTGGCGGTTTATTCTTTTGTAGCGGTTTAAGTGGCGGTTTCAATAAAGTACTACTTACTTCCCCTATGGTGGCGGTTTTTAAAAACCTAAAGTGGCGGTTTTAACTTTTATCTATTGTGGCGCTTTTTATGATCTATAGTGGCGGTTCTGAAGATCTATTGTGGCGGTTTTTAAAACCTAATGTAGCGGTTTTAGATTTACCTTTTCCCAAAACCATTTAACCCTAATATATTGTATCAGCTCCTTGAGACGTGAGGGAGAGCGCCGCTAACTCATCTACCCATCCTCTTTCTTTTCAGATCTCTCCTTCCAAGCTCTAAAGAGCTCCCCTTCAATGGTCTCTTGCCTTTTTTGCTCTCTTTGTCTCACCCGCTCTCTTTCGATCTCAAATTTCCATCTTCAATGGTGGATCTCCCTTCTCCCCCCTTTCTCAATCTCTCCTCTCAGCTAGTCGGCTCGGGTTCTCTCTCGCCTACCATGGATGAGAAATCACGAGTTTTCTGTTTCAGATGTGAAGCCATCGATTCTCAGTGACACCAACGTCATCTTATCTCATGCCAATCTCGATTAGAAGACATCAAATGATCTGCTCTGGCCGGCCTCCAACAACGCCAGAGCTCAGTCGCAACATCGTCAAGCTCTGTTAGGAAGCCATACTCCCTTGCTGGCTTGAGGTAATCTCATTATCCTTGGATTGGATTCCCAAGATCCGATCAGGGAGGGAATTTTTTCTTATATATATTAGGGATCTGATTGTGATATAGTTGAGTTTCGATTGGTCGAGAGAACAATAATGCTTGCTTAAGTTGTAGATTATTGATTGTGAAATGT
Organism: Persicaria tinctoria; assembly: GCA_037127255.1. NCBI lineage: Eukaryota > Viridiplantae > Streptophyta > Magnoliopsida > Caryophyllales > Polygonaceae > Persicaria > Persicaria tinctoria. The sequence continues at coordinate 86,650,819 of JBANSL010000004.1, read as the reverse complement.
GATGTAGCTAAGTTTCTTCTTTACAGATTGTCGATTTTCATTTCTTCTTAAAACCCTATTTCTGAATTTTGCTGGCTCTTTGGTTATGAATTATAGATGTATACTTGTGATTGGCAAAATTCAATTTTTCTGATTTGGGGCTATCTGCACGAAGATATTGTGTTTACTTTTCATTTTCAATTGAATCCCACATGATAAATTATTTTAGAGAGGGAGTACCTGCTATTCGAAATTTTGAATCTGTTTAGCTATTGAAATATATTAATTACAATTTCCTGCTATGATCAGATCAAATCCAAAATTGAAATTTAGTTTCAATTTTTTTCAATGGAAATTGCAATTCCTCCCAAATGACATGGCTTCAATTAAATCCATTGTGTCCTACATAGCTATTGTGCTTTGCATTAACGTGAGACATTATAGAAAGATCTCCATCTTAACTCATTGTAATATTTATAGGTAAGTTCACCTAATTTCTTATTTTGTCTTAAGAGTCAAATTTCATCGGTTTTCTACTCTCATTTGTCTTTGAATAAGTAGATACTACTCATGATTACTTTTTTTGAGGATAATTAAGTGTTTAGATCATATTGTTTATTTCTAATGTATTGATTATTTTGCCTCACCTCGTCACCTATTTGACGTATCACATTTAATTTTTTTAATGATTATGTTCATTCCCGAACTTGCTTTGAATTGATGCCATCAAGTTTCCTTAAGGCCAACACCTGCTTTATTGAATTTTAGCATTGCTTTGAATTGACGTATCACATTTAATTTTTTTTAATTTGTGTCAACTTAAATAATGGCTTGCCACTCTTATTTATTTTTTCCATTCCCGATTTATTGAATTTTAGCATAGCATCGATCTCCCACTAAACTTGTCTTCTCTAAGTGCTCAATACTTATGAAAAATAGATTTTCAAGTTCAATCTACCCAAGTAATGGAAATTTGATATGAAAAATCCTCGTTTATTATTTTTGTGGTTTCATTTGCTATCATGATGTTCTGCAAGTGTACTTATCCAAGTAGGCAATCTATTTTTCAATCATTCAAGCATAATATGAGATACGCTCAATGAACTTAACTATTCTCATGATGATTATGCTGCTAACTAAACACAATATATTCTTTTAAAAAAAATTAAAATGTGGTACTAGACATGTTGTAGTTTATATCGCTAAATTATAAGAAACTCGATCATAATATAGTAGACTTTAGTCTTAATAGGGTTGATATCCTTATATTTTAGTATACGTGTGTGTATTTATTTATTTTGATAAGGAAAATTTTCAGGTAGGTTATACATGCTTTTATTACAATGACAAGGTGAGAGCATTAGAATATAAAATTTAAGCCTTATTAAATTACAAGTAATTCTAGTTTTTGCTACAAGTTCACCTGGTTTTATTTTATTATAGGATGTTTTGCAATTCTATATATATTATAATCTTTATCATCTGTTTTTGGCAGGAGTTCAATATATATATATATATATATATATATATATATATATGTGTGTGTGTGTGTGTGTGTGTGTGGTATATGGTGGTTTAAATGGAAGTTGTGGCCAATGAAGAGAAGATTAGTTTGGACGACTTTAGTTTTTGACAATTTTTTTAATGTATCGATCTACGATAGATTGAGATTTCTATGGTTTAGCTTTTACATTTTCCTTGTAGAATTGGTGCAAGTTTAAATCGGTGATAATTGTATGTTAATGTATATATGCACATTGGAACATATTTCTATGGTGAGATTTGTATTAATGTGTAATTTATATTTAAATTATGATATTGTTATTATAACTACACATATCTGCATATTATGGTAATTGGTATAACTAAATAAAAGTAAATATAGCTATTATAAGAACCGCCACATAAAATTAGAAAATGTCAACATACAATTAGATAAAAACCGCCACCTTAGACTCAAATATGCGTCGCCTAATGCTATTCACATACCGTTCCTTGAGCATCCTTTTGTGGCGGTTTATATATGGTAATGTAGCGGTTTTGTGACTTCAGTGAAAACCGCCACATTAGCTCAATAAAACCGCCACAATAGAGCTAATGCAGCGGCAGCTGATGTAGCGGCTATAAAACCGCCACATTAGCCTTTAGGAGGCGGTTTTCCATTTTCTTGTAGCGTTTTTTGACCGCTACCTTAGTTCGTTTATGTAGTAGTGGGTGTTTGGTGGGTATATGAATTAGGAGATGAATTTATCGTTAAAATTACCCAAATGCCCTTAATAATAACACCATCAAAGGGGGGAAGATAGAATGAAGAGGGCAAAATTGAGATGAGGTGGGTGCCAAAATAAAACCTTCCAAAGCTTGGTAGTCCAAGATTAAATTTTAGCCAAATTTAACCCCTTCAAACCTCCAACTCCACCTCTTTGCACCTAATTGCCAAACACCATTGGCTGAGCTTTTTTTTTTTGGGTAACCTGATGAAACCTAATAAAACCTAACGAAACCTCTTATCAAACATGCGTTAATTCTCAATCTTCTTCGTCTTTTTTTTTATATTATTTCTTTTTATCATTTAATTAACTATTAATTATTATTTTCAGGATGAAGATGATTATTAAAAAGGGATTTCGATATAAACTGTTTTGATTTTTATATTTTGATTATATAAACTGTTTTGATTTTTATCCTTTTATTAGTTTTATATCATGAGAATATATACGGCTTAACTTATATTCCATCCGTTAATTAAAACATGCCGTTTTAGACATTTACACATTTTTTAAGAAATCAAATAAAAGCAAACAAAAATACACTTATACCCCTAGTTATTAGTACTTTTACTTTTTAGCTTTATTGAAAACTACAACTAACAAATATCTAATTATTACAAGTTAAGGGTATGTTTTTTTTTAACAAAATTTTCCTCATAAAACGACATATTTTTCTTAATGGAGGGAGTATCATTTGCTTCGCCCAAACTTAATCACATCTTCCTCTATAAATTAATATACTATATTTTTCATCCAGTTTTGTAAAAAATTCCCACCATCATTGTTCAAATAATAATCTTAATAATTTATATATTTATTATATGATATAATTTTATCGATCGGTAATTTTTATTTTTAAAATTTTAGATAAAATCAAAACATCTTTTTAGGATAGTTTTTTTATTAAAAGAAATAAAATCTCTATTAATTTACTATTTTATTAAAAAAGTGCGGCATGTTGCCAAAACTGTACTAGTTTATCTAAAATTATACAGTATGTTACAGTATAATTGAATTGCCACATGTTGATGTTGTGGTGGACCTGGGTTTTTCACCATATGGGAGTGTAAAAAAAATAAAATTTAAACCTTGTTTTGTGTATATGTTTAAAAAAAAAGAGTTTAACTTTTGATTACTAAGTGCTCGTTTGGATAGGGTTAAAAATCTCAGGAATTAGAATATCCCAGGAAGTCAGCGTTAATACATGTGTTTGGATGAGAAAACAAAAATTGAAAAACCCTGAAAGTTATCTTCATGGGATTTCTACTTCCTCCAAAATACAGGAAGTGGAATCACCTAAGGGGGAGTAGGTAAGATTTCTTCCACCCTTTTGATTTTAATAAAATTCCTATTTTTACCCTCAATGTATATCCCATCTTTCAAATTCCGGATTAATTTTTGGCGGAAAAATTTGCCGCTAACCAGTTTGATGTTAAGGATTTGCCGCTAATTATGTCCTCCATATATATCCTGTTCTTCAATTGCGAAATTCTTCAACAAAGTGGGTTGAGAAGATTGAAGGTCGGCGAAAGCACGTGTTCAGTTTTGAGGTGGGTAAATTCATCTTCTTTTAATTTCTCATCAGTTTGATTTTAGTTGACTCGACACCTTGGATGAGTTCTGGTGGTAGTTGACATAATTTTTCAACGCTGAATTATACCTTCTTCGATCAATTGCTGTAAGGCGGTCGGTTAGTTGAATCTCATGAAAGATTTGTTACCTTTTTTTGTTTATATTAGCCCTATCAATTGATGTAAGGCCGGTTAGATTAATTAGCAAGCGGTGCCTTCTAGCCCCACTAATTCATGTTACTGTAGTTGGTGTGTATGCATGTACAGATGTCCTGATTCAATCAATCCGAGCAGATGATGTTTAAAATTGATAGATAAAGGTTAAAATAGTAATTACACGCAAATTCCCATGAAATTCTTTTGTGCAACCAAACGAAATGTGGTAATTTAATCCATGAGAATTAAAAGTTAACCAAACATATTTTTCAAAATCCCAGTAATTTCAATTCCATGGAATTAGACTTCCCATGTATTGAATTCCCAGGAATTGTATTTACCCCTTTTATCCAAACGAGCACTAAAGTTTTTATTATTATTTTTCTTTCCATCACTTTAAAAACTAAGTTGAAAAACTTATTTATTTGATGGATGTTTTCCTCGTTATGTTTTGGTTTATTGATTCAATGTTTGTGGGTTATTGTATCACGACGGTCTATCCATCAGATATTACTCGTGTCCTCTCTATTTATTAGATTTTTATCAGATATTTCAAATTCTTATTTATTAAAAAAACTTTTTTATTTTATTTTACATTTAAAACTATTAAATTACATACTATTATTACCTCGAAATACACATAATTCTCCACCCCAAGTCCCAACCTACAGCAATAATACATACCATAACAAATAAATGGCCCCAAACAAATTTGGGGTTTGATAGGCAAGAACGTAGCCATGCTAGTTGATACACGTTGGATTGGCACGTTGCTACCAAACTTCCTCCCTTTAATTTCTTTATTTTTTTATTATTTTTTGATGTTGCTCCTTCTTTGGTTAACTGCCTCTTCCAACTAGACCCTTTGATTTTTTCAATGTTCCAAAAAATACTTGGCGGCAGAGGCGGAAGCTCTTAGGGGCGAGTGGATCGAGGCCATGGCCAATTGGCCACCCCGGTAGAACTTTTTTTTTTTCAATAATATATATATATTACAATAAATAGTAAATAGGAGTAATCTTCTGTTGGTTGGATTTCCTTTGGTGGATCTGTACCGCCTACCACATGATATATTTGCATTGGTGTTTTACTCTTGAATGAAGTAATAGCTAGGCTAATAGCCACGTTAGCTATTTTTTTTTTTAAAAGTTAGATTTCCTTTCCTTTTTTTTTTTTTAGAACATTTAGATTTCCTCACATCAAAATTTTATTTAGTTGACAAAAAAAATATTTTTATTTTGAACTTCCATATTTTTATTTCTATGAAAAATCGTAGAGTACTATTTAGATAGAATTCGATATAATTTAGTTTTTGTATGGAGTTTTGGCATCAACTCTTCTTCTAGCTTGACTAAGTTCCAAATTCTAAAAAAAAATTTAGTCCCTGCAAAACTTTTGTTCAGGTTCCGCCACTACTTGGCGGATGCTTGGCGGTAGGGTAGGGTAAGGGTCAAGGATCTAGACTGGGTGCAGGCATGGTCTAGGCGGATTTCATGACGGAGCTTTGATGTCTAGGCGGGTTTTGACGAACTTGTCGGCCTTGGCGGTGGGAGTGTGGGACGAGTTTAAGAGTTTAGACAGGGGTCTAGACGGGTCTTGAAAGGTTTTTTAGAACAGTGGATTTTTTAACCTTTTTAATGGAAACTTAAGTCCTTGTTACTAATTTTAATTTATTCTTTTAAACTTATAGCTCCATCTCACAAAACTTGTTCTACTTTAACACATTTTGTAAGAAGAAAAATAAAATTTTAAAATAATTGTATTAAGTACGAAATTATTTTTTTAAAATTAATTAATAAAATCATTGATATTTTATAAGTTTTTCTCGTTATTAAAATCATGTCAAAAGTAAAATAAAAACTATTTTAAGACGGAGAAAGTACAATTATTGGATGGTAGACACTCTCAACATTGTACCATGAAGTTTTCATGAACATTAGTATAGTTTAATTATTTAACTAAAAATATAATTTAGAACGGGAAAATCATACTCCCGAAATGAGAGTAACTACTATCTTCCACCCATATATAAATATATAATTAAAACGAGAGAAGTTTGTAAGTATCTTCTCCTTTAATTAGAAGTTTTGAATTTAAACTCTATAAATACAATACAATTAAGGAAGTGTTTTAAGTAACAAAAATAAATGTATTTATCCAACACAGTCATTGTAAGATAAACGAGAGTCGTGTCAGATTTTATTATATTTTTAGTTATAAGATTGGGATCCATCCTTCTAACACAAGGTTCGAGAGAAAACCCGGCCGAGTCGTATAAAAGCGAAAGTCATATCAGATAATTTTTTTTTGTTATAAAGTCGGATCTATCATTCTAACACCAAAACTTAAGCCATTATACAAGGGTTTTCCCTTCTTTATACTTTTTGTTGTTATACCACCCACAATAAACGTGAGATGGCAATATTTTCATATCCCAATAGACTGAGATAATGATATAAGCTAAGGTACACATTCATTTAAACTGTATAAAAAGATACTCCATCCGTTCAAAATTATAAGTCATTTTAGGTGTTTGCACACATATTAAGAAAAGTAAAAAATTGTTACTTAATTTTATACCTCTCATTAATTATTCACAACCCCTAACAACCAATAATATTTCATAAAACAAATCAAAAAGTTAATTTTCTCTTAACCCAATGCCTAGAAAACCTAAAAGAACTTATATTTCCATACAAAATCTTAAGCCTAAAAAAACATATATTTTTGAACGGAAAGAGTAAATGTTGACCTTGTAATAACAAAAATAAAACTAACACGACCCCAACTTTAACAAAATAAAAACAAAATAAAAAACAAAAAGAGCAATCAACTACTCCCCAAAACATGTATCTACTACATAGTTGATAGTTTTATTCTCCACGCCCTTTGAATGCTAGCTCTACAAATCTCCACTTACCACCCAACCCCCAACCCCCACCTCTCCCATCTTCATCTTTCTTTAATAATTCATCAAATCCCCATCTCTCCCTCTCTCTCTCTCTATATATATATATATATATATACACACATACAAGCTAACACAAAACCAATAAAATTAAATCCATACAAATGTACAAACTCCATTTACACACATAGCAAGCAAGCTACACACCTCTTTTTTGGTTATATATCACAAAAATAAAACAAACTCACATCAAGATCCCGAATGGCGCCGACGTCCTTGGTGCCCATGTCGAACACGGTGTGTGTGATGGACGCCTCTGGCCAGCTCGGGAAGAGCCTCGTCGACCGCCTCCTGCAGCGTGGCTACTGTGTCCACGCTGCTGTCCACACCCAAGGTCTGTCAACATACATACATACACACATACATACAGAAGTTTGTTTATCTGAATCATCTTAGTGACTTGATGCAGGGGAAGGGGTAGAGAGGTTGAGGAGGATGGAGGAAAAGGAAGGCGATTCGAGGTTGAGAGTGTTCAAATGGGAGCCATTTGATTACCAGAGTATAGTGGATGCACTAAGAGGCTGCTCTGCTTTGATTTACTCCTTTGAGCCTCCCATGGATCAGCCCTTCTATGATGTATGTGTTCTTTGATTATGTCGGTTTGGCACATCAGCTAGTTTGTTCTTGAGCTTATTGATTTGATATTATATAATCTTAACTGAAATAAATATAAGATTTTAGTTTTTAGAATCGGAGCTATCCCAAGCTTTCAAAAGTTTTAACTTTTTATTAACAAATTTCTATTAGCTACCTTAACAGTCAGATATGTACGGATGTGGATCATGGACAGTTGGACTTGTAGTTGGGGTGAGGGGTTGTCACAGCTAAGCTAATTTCATTTGCAGAATACCATACAATAAATTGTTAGCTAGCTAGCCAAAGTTAAAGGAGGACCAATTAATGAAATGTAGCAAAAATTAGGTTAAGGGGAGGCTGGTGATCCCATTTAATGCAAAGTGATTTTCCAGTTGGATCTGATCTGTTGTGCCTTTAATTAGCTTATAATTTAGATTCATCTTTTTGGGTATATTTAATTTTTGTCACCATTGATTTTGAGATGAAATCCCGTTGAGTTTGTATGTTGTTCATGTCTTCCTTATGTGGGCCCGCCACATAAGCATAAAACATAAGTAAATTCTTGAAAAGGTTAAAATCAAGAGTACATCTATACACAAGCATGTGTATACTCTTATTTTGGTGGAAAGCATGTGTATAATATGACAATATATTTCCAACAATTACAAAAATATTCCATAATTTTCTGACAAGATATGAAGATATATACAGACCTGGCCCACACGACATTATTTTGATATTTACATACTTCATAATTATGTATATTCACCCTTTCAATTCTTATGTATATTTGGAGATGTGAACTATGTTTATAGCTATGATTAAATGAATCCCAAAATTGGACCATATATTAACACATTCATCAAGGCTTTTTTTTGTTTTGTTAAAGTAATTAATTAATTGTGGAATAGGCAAGATAATTGTCATAATAAAAATAAATATTAGCTTGAGAAGCGAGAATATATATCATTTCTAAACACCTCTTACGATTTAATTTATGAACAAATATTGACCGTTAAATTAAGAAGGTCAACCGTTGAGATTTAAAGAAAAATTTTAAAAATAAAGTTATTTGTCCAAAAAAACATGATTATTATAACTCTTATATTGTTGAAACAGATAAATACTTTTTATATATATCAGATGAATAATTATGTTATTACATACGAATAATTATTACACCAAGAATTATCTCCAATATATATTGATTTATTATATATTTAATAGTGATGGATATCAAATAAAATGACTAAATTAACAAATATATATTCTCAATAAAACAAATATATACTTTTCAACATTTAATTATGTTGTTATAAGTCAATTAAAAGTGGTAGACAAATAATGGGAGAGGATAACAGAGAAAGTGCTCCAACTTTCCAACTTTCTAGAATTTTATTGACTTTATCTTTTAATTTTAACCTTTATTTTTCGTGATTGATTGATAAATTTAAAAATTAAATTAAAAAAAAAAAAATGAAATTGGCAGGAGCATATGATGGAAGTAGAAGTGCGAGCTGCACACAATGTGTTAGAGGCATGCGTCCATGTCGACACCATCGACAAAGTCGTCTTCACCTCCTCCGCCACCGCCGTCATCTGGCGAGACGACCGCAAATCGATGGACTCCGACCTCGACGAGCGTCACTGGAGCGACGTCAACTTTTGTCGTAAGTTTAAGGTACGTCCAAATCACACAATAACATAAACCTATAATAGAATGTGACATACACTCTATAATATAGACTAACTAAATATATTGTTGCAATTTTTTTTTGGAGTAGTTGTGGCACGCCCTGTCGAAAACCCTAGCGGAGAAGTCGGCTTGGGCGCTGGCAAGGGACCGCGAGATCAACATGGTAAGCATCAACGCCGGGCTATTGCTATCCCCCGACATTTCGATAAGCCACCCGTATCTGAAGGGTGCGGCCGAGATGTACGAAGACGGGGTTTTCGTGACCGTCGATCTCGATTTCTTGGTGGACGCCGAGATATGCGTCTTGGAAGACGTTTCGACGTACGGGCGATACTTGTGCTTTAATAACGTCATCAATCGACCCGAGGACGCCTTCGAACTTGCCAAGATCTTGGCGCCATCATCCCCTCTTGAGCCCCAAAGCTTCCAAGACGGTCAGAAGCTCATCCAACAGCGAATCAGCAACAAGAAAATGAACAAATTGATGGTCGATTTCGTAACCTCGATCAATTGATCTCGATATCGATATCGATTTATTAGTATTTGTGTGGATTGGATTGGAAAGTGTTGGAAGTTAAAAGATCGATATGGTGTGAGATTTTCAATGACTACTTACCGTTATACTAAAATAAACAAAATAAAATAAAAAATTCCTATACAAATTGATAAAAAAAAAAATCTAAGAAATAAATCAAATTAAATTTCCCCAAAGCAATTACGGCCTTGGCCACCACTTCTAGACATCTCCTCGAATGTGGTGCAACTCGACGTCTGTACATGACCCCTAGTCATCGTCTCTTTAACGTGGTCAGGTAATCTGAGTGTGTACTTGTCATCGGTTGACACCTCTGGAATGTCGTTCGGCCTCATGATCGAGTGGCCCGTCGAATGTGACCTCGAAAACCGCCGTTGCAACGGGGATGGGTCGGAGGCAGCTGCGACGCTGTCGCCGGCATCTTCCTTAACTGTGATGTTATACGAGGAGGGTTCGTCACCGGGCCGAGTTGGCGGGATTGAGGGCGGCCCGGGCTCTCCAAGGTGCGGGTCGGGCTCGTCGGTGGCGGGATTGAGGGCGCGGCGGCAGACAGGGCAGGAGGTGTGGGAGGCGAGCCAGAGGTCGATGCAGTCTTTGTGGAACACGTGGCAGCATTCGGGGATGAGTCGGAGGATGTCGTCGTCGAGGAACTCCGAGAGGCAGATGGCGCACTCGAGGCTGTGGTTCGCGGGGCTGTAGTCCTTGACGGAGGAGTAGTCGAAGGCCGGGAAGGAGTCGATGACAGCCTGGTCGAGGCCCGGCGGGTCCTGGGTCGCTGGGTTGACCGGGGCGCCCATCGGGCTCCGGCGGTTGTTGAGGATGCCCATGAGGTTCTCCATGAAGCACCGACAGAAGTAGATCGAGAAGAACCCCACGAAGAAGAGGAGGAGGAGGACCACGGTCAGGATCAGCGTCAGCGCGTGTGTGGTGGTGAACGACTCCGAATGAGGCGGCGATTCGAATTCGGGCGACAAGGCCGCCATCCGTGGTGGCCGGACGAGGCTGCGGTGGGTGGAGGGCGGTGTCGGGCCAATAACGGGCTGGGATTAACGGGCCGGGCCTTGCAAAACACATACATTTGACATAAAAAGTTAACCTTTTGATATATAGGGAGTTGTAAATGTGAGTGATTTTTCTTTGTTGTTGCAATTAGTGTTTGTTTATGTTTTATTTTTGTTGGATTAAAGGGTTGATTAGTGGTAAGAAGAGGGAAATTTTGTTGTTAAATCTATCCAATATGGAGTTTTTAATCTATAAATTAAAGATTGGGAGTGTTGTTTGTAAGAAAGAGAAAAACAAGGGCATGGTGTTTAAGTGGAAAGTGTAAAAGGAAGTGTCAAAAACTTGTAAAAGGTCAAAAATAGAAAGATTTTGAGGGACTAATTAGAGAAGTTGAATATGGTTGACACCACAATGGAGCGAGTCCTCATGAGAAGAACTAGGAGTCTGTTTGTTTTCCCCTCTTTTTCTTTTCTTTTCTTTCTTTATTTGGGTTTTTTTTTTGTGTTTTCTTTAATTATTTTCAAGTAATTATTAATCCTGTTCTAATAGTTTCTAAGTAATTAATCACCAGAATCGACCTACCAATTAGATGTACATTGTGTAACCAAACAAATGAGACTCCATCACATTTGTTTATCAAATGTCACTACACATTTCTACCAGATGTTGTACAAGTAGATATCGAAAAATATTTGATCACGTTGACACAACAACAATACAAAACATGGAATATCTCACAAAGCAAACACTAAAGAAATGGAAGACCACAAAAAATCCCGACGAAGAAAGCAGAAAACAAATAAAAGGAAATGATAAAACTTAAAATGGCAGGAACCGACACAAGGAACATTCAAAATCAATTTTAGTGTTCAAACACTCAGACCCCGGAAATGTGAGCTTGTATAAAGAAAAAACCCTTTGTGGAGCCAGAAGTACGCGCCTCACGCGCTACTTCTTCTTGTTGAAATGGGGCTGGGTTTGCTTGCATTCCCTCTCTCTGCAAATGGTGTGCAGATGTTCTTTGCATCTTGCCATTGATTAACCCAATCATTCTCCCTTCTAATTTCAAAACCACGTTATTCCCCTTATCGTTTCCGGTCGCGTGGAGGCTAGGCGCCCATGTGTCCGTTCGATTTGGGGTTTTTCGTTTCGACGATCGATTCTTCTAATTCATTCAAGTCTAGCCTCGGATTTGAGTTTTGGTGGTTGTTTCTGGTGGTTTTGGGTTTGGATCTGGCCTCTCATCCTTCCCTTTGGCCGGATTCAGCTTTCCTAGGTTTTCTCTCTTGTGTTCTATGTTTAGTGTTCCTTCCTCGCCGTTGAGTCGTCCTCAATTTTTGGGTGGTTTGCTCTCGGTCCTGGTCTTCGCTTGCTGGGTTTGGTCGCCGGTGGTGTGGGTGAGGTGTGGCCCTTTGTCGCCCTCGCCTCCTTGTCGGCTTCTGTCTTTGTACCCTGCCTACATCTTCCCTCTCAATCTCCAATGAAATTTCCGGCGAGTTGTGGTGGCGGGCCTGCCTCCGCCGCTCCTGGTCCGCCTCCTCTTCCCGCAACCTTTGTCGGTCCTTCCTTCGATGGCCCTGCTTGGCGTGCAAGGAGTCTCCTTACCTTGCACTCCACGTTCTGTTGTTGGCAGGCTCGTGCACGTTGCTTGGCGTGTAAGACCTTGTTTTGCCTTGCACGCCAAGTCCAGATGACTCACCCAAAAAAAAAAAAAAGCTGTGGATAAATTTTTATATATAAGTATTTATTTTCATAAATATTTATATATATTTCATTATATATATATATATATATATATATATATATATATATATATATATATATATATATATATATATATATATTCTTATGAATGTTTGAGTAAATCCACCCGAAAGGGTCTTGACAAATTCCCGAAAGGGCTTGCATGCGCGTTTCTCTACGAGGGTGGTTTACGGCAGTTGTTCTTGGCGGTTCTGATCTGAGTTGGGGCTCGTGCGTCTGGTGTCGGGTCTGGCTGGGGTCGTGGCGGTGTGCATCATGGCGACTCCATATTCCGGAAATTTCCTTGGAGGTTCGTCTTCATCGTCCACATGGGGACTCCTGATGTATCGCTGGCCAGCGGTGTTATCTCTTGATGGCGCTTGGCTCCGTTCTGTTTTCGCAGTCCTCAACTTCTATAGATTAGGCTCGTTTGTTCTTCTAGTGACTATTTGTGTGCCTTCTTCGTGTTGCACCTTTTTTATTATTATGATTGTATGCTTGACGGTTCGCCGTCTGCCGACTCTGTCAGCCTCTCGATGAGCCAGGTCTGTCTGGCCATCGAATTATTACTTGATCAAAAAAAAAAAATCAATTTTAGTAGAAAAATAACATAATGGCCTATCGACCATTATGTTATTTTTCCAAAATAAAAAAATAAATAAAAATACATGCTAGTTTTCAAAATTATCCCATAAAATGGGGTTAATTAGTGCAATTGGCCCATATACGGACGGGGGTACTAATTACCGAGCTTAGCTTAATCGAGCGATTGACCGTGACGAGTGAACTTCGCCGGCGAAGAAGCGTTTCTGTCTCTTTCCGATCGAGGATAGATTCGCCGGGGATGTCTATCAATCCCAACAAACAGCTCATAGAAGTGTTTCTTCTGCCATTTCCTCTCCATCTCTGCCTGTACGTTCCCTCAATCTTGACTCTCAATTAATCTCTTCCGTGTTTTTCGCAGATTCGTAAGCAGTTTCGAGCGGCTCTTCGGAACTTCAATTTTATCGCTCTCAATAGGGATTCCTGTGAACTCTGCCCCCTTCGGAACTTCAATTTAGCTTTGCCGATGTCCATTTAAGTAATCACGCACTCTGTCTGGTTTGATCAATTCTCTCCGATTTCTGCTCATCGTGCAACTCTGACGAGCTATCGGGTTTAATTCCATCACAGGTGATCTTTTCTTTCCTACTCTATGTTGGAAATTCATCCAATTTAGGTCTTTGGCTAACCTTATACCGTGGGACGATAGCCAGTTTTTTGTGATAATCTTTACTGCAATTAAGGTCTTGGATGAATTCAGGTTCTAATGCCTGGAACAAATAAGCGAAGCAAACAGATGAGGATGAATTAATTGACGATGTTTCTTTGACAAATTTGATGGCTTATACTGGACTTTGGAGTAGTTCTTGTTGATTTTGGCTTCATCGTTGTTCCTATTCTCCTATTTCAAACTGTAAGTGAAATGTAAACTTCAGCTGTTAACAATTAAAGACTGTGGGTTCATTTTGTGGTTGCTTCGTTTTAAAGTAAGCGTTTTCTTTTTCAATGACGGCAAGGCAACTGTTGCGTGTTAAATTGATAATGAATGATGGTTAAAGAATGCCACCAATGCATTTTGCAAAACTGTGGGTTTTATTGTGGTTGATATCTAAAAGAGTAGTTGTTCTTTGTTTTAGCTGGCTACTTAATTGCAAAGATGGAATGTATGCAGGAGCAAGTCTTTTTGTTTTTTTTGGTAGAAATATCCGGGAGGAAATCTGACCAGTTAGTGTAGAGCTTTAATTTTGTAAAATGAAGAAGTGAAGCTTTCATATATTGATGATCCCAGTGTCAGCAGTGTTGTTTCATGTCTAACAATTGCTACAGAAACCAGCAACCAAACCTTTTCCTCATCAGTGTGGTTGGTTTGGCTATATGAATGATCATTCCCCAGTGATCGCCATATGCCATCTTTTTCTATGGTCCCAAGTGCAAGGTCTTGTCTAAAATGTGATCACTCTACAGGCCTTACCATATTATATTGTTCATTTGTTCTTCTGGTATATTTTAAAAAAAACTTCTAAATTGGGTCAGGGGTCATTTGTTCTTCTGGTATATTTCTTCTGTGCCTGATGATTAACTGGATATCATCCTGAGAACTTTTGTGTATCGAATGACAGTGAATATTTTCACTTTACCTTTTTTAGATTTTTTAGATATTGAAATGATAGCCAGGATCTATCACTGAAAAATGCTTTCTTGTGTATGCTGCTGTCTGACAGAGTTAGTTTACTAAATAATGAGAGAATTTTGTCTTCCATATTTTGGTAGATTGGATAGACTTGGTTGCAGTTTCAACTTTCAAGGAATTTGCTTGTCCTTCTATGTATTTTAATTAAAAGGTGAATCTAATTCTATGGTTCCTCAGATCTTTGCTATCTCTTTTTAAAAGTAAGAAAGGGTATTTACTCGTCAACTATTATCAAACCATAGATCATATCTGCTCCAAAATACTTATAGTTGACAAGAGCATTGGAAGCTGTAAAAACAGTAGCAGAAGCCAGAAGCATAGCATATATAACATGGATACCAATTTAACTCTCTGTAAAGCATGACTTTAACCTTTATCCCTCGCTATTGAGACTGCTAGCTATGAATGGCCTTATAGTAATAGTGATAACCACAACATAGCTGCAAGGAATGTTGTGGAACATGACACAACCTAGTGCTCCCCTGGTGATGCTATTAATTTTACTGTTTAAAAGGTTTGCACCCAGTGTCTTAACACTGGAACCCATCTGCTTCATGTTCTTTTCAAGTGTAGGATGGATAGTACAATGCTTGGATTGAATGACTGTGTTTGATAGAGTGCAAACCTCCTGTTTAATAGTGATTTTTTTTTCTCTGCGTTCTTATGTCAGCGTTGTCGTATTATAGTCAGCAGCTTTGGTTCTTCATCCAACTCAGTGAACCTCCAGAGAAATAGTTCTTTGAGACCCAACATTTCATCATACAGACTTGTGATGGTAAATACTAAATGTTGCCATTCCATCTGTGTTACGGCTCAGCCTGCATTGCTTCTTTATACTACTTTGTGCAGATGGTTGTTATAGGCTTTCTATACTTTCTGTTGATTTCACTGTATTTCCTCAAAGGTATGTGAAGGTAGAAACTTAAGGGACTGGTTTGGTAAACGGGGTCTTTAGTAAGCTTTCCCTTTTCTTCAACTGCATCCTCCATTCCTTGCCCAATTAAATTAGACATGTGAAATATCATAGGCCTTAATGCATATAATCCAATGTTTTATCCATTATCATCTCTCTTTGGATCTGTTGTTTACTTATGCATTCTGTGTGGTTATTACAGATGGATCTGGGGGGCAGGGTGCATTTGCCCTTGCTAATGTGTGTCTCGTGACAAGCCTGTTATGTTTCTTCTGGGTGAGTGGTCTAGCGATCGTGTTCCTGCTGCCCCTTTTTTTTCCCTTACAAACTAATGTAATTTTACTGGTGTTTGCAATATTGATGTTTTCTGACCACATGACTGGAAGTAAGCTCACCTTGCTTTAATAAACATTCAATCGTTATCTACTTGGATCCTTTCTCATGGTATCCTCTTATCCTTATTTCAATTCATCAAGCCCTTAAACTTCATTTCTTGATATAATTTAACAAACTCTCCACATGCAGGCAAACGTTCTCACAGGGCTGGGAAACTTGTCAGCGGATACCATCTTGCCTCTTCTGTTCGGTCTATGATTATCTTGATTATATATGCATACAGGCTATGTTTCTTAACTAGCGCCGCTCACTTCTGTCAGTGTTAAAACTCAAATTTTGGTGAGCTACCTCCTTCCCATTTCTCATACCTAGGCATTAATTTGTTAAAATTTCCAATCCCTGTATTATTTAACAAAAACCTTCACATTCCCTAGGCATAAATGTTCCTTCATCGAAATATTGAGGTTCAGATACAAGATACAGACAGTCAACTTTGCCGGTACTCGGTAACTCAGTGTGTTGTATTTTTGTGACAGTAATACATGAATGCATACAAAATCATAGAGCTTATCCTACCATTTCCAGATATAATCACTCCTTGTCTTATTTCTTGTAATTCTGCAGAGTTTCTCGGTGGTCCCGAGGCCGAGGGGCTTTCAAGTGTCAGGCAAACACCCCCATGTAACTCAGCCTGATATAGCAACATGTTCTTCCCCCCTAAAAGGTCCCCTTGCTGACCACTCTCATAAAACTCAATATAAATCCCTCTTCTCCCTTTTTTCCCTTCTTCCCAATATTGATTTGTTGTTTGTATTGTGTGCGCTGTTGTTTTCATGCAGTAGGAACACAGTCTTATTGGGTGCATTTGGTTGCATATTAAAAAAAAAGAGATCTTGCATGTGAAAGAAAGCCTGAAATTAGTTTTAAGCTTTGTTACTACTTTACATTGGGGGAAAAGAAAAAGAAAGGTTTTTTTTTTTTTCCTGTTCTTGTTCATTGCTTGTGAATGATTTGGTTTGCATGGCATTGGCAATGTACTTATGGGAGAGTTGGCTGATCATCACATGGATTCTGTGGGGGTGAAAGTCTGACACCTTGAACCGTGGTCCAAAGGCTCCAAACACCTGTCTTCATCACTCCTTGATAACACTGTTTCCTTCTGTTTTTTCAACCTCCTTTTCCCCTCTCCCATCCCTCTCTTGGTTGCTGGGTACACCTTTCGCCTTTCGGGGGCTTCGTTTTCTCTTTTATCCCTTTCATGAGTGCTTTCTCTTCTAGGTGAAAGCTGACTTGTGGCATCGTGTAAGGCGTTTTGACAAACCTTTGTGAACGTGTTAGTACTTTCCGAATAGTGGATTTTGTTTGTTTTGGGTAAGTGACGACTTGACGGGTTCTGGTGTTAGCGTTTGCGCAACGTTTACTGAATACGGTGAGAATCTGATATTGGTTGTTTGCAGTTTAGCTTCTTGTTTGTGATCTAAATGTGTCGGATTGGAAGGTAGTGCAAGGTGAAAAAAAGGTTTACCCATGTCAAATGACATTGATTCCTTGTTGCAAAGAAGTGTCCAATGCTTTTCTGGGTGACGTAAAGCTGTTAGCATTTGACAATTTACATTTGGGCATATATGTATGTTTGTTAGTGTTCAGCTTATGCAGTGCCCACTCCTTGAGCAATAGTCAGTTATTTGCTAAGAAACAAAAAATTGGGTAGAATGATAAGCTCTTTCCGAATCTGGCATCCGCGGCTAAAGCGACGATTTCATACCCGGATCAACAATTGGACAAGATTGAAGTGATAAACGAGTTGTATTCTAGCCCTATTGAGCTTAACTTGTGTGATCCTAGGGTTTGTTCTTAGCCTTTAGGCTAAGCTTCTATCTGGTGATGAATCCAACACATAAAAAGGGAATGCCTAGAAGCTCTGAAATGTACAACAAGCAAGAAAATGACCTGAAGTTGGTAAATGTGTAGAAGTTGGCTTCAAGCAATCAACCACAGCTTGTTCTGCTGTTTGTATCCGGAGGCTCTTGTACACTTGGGGCCCCTCTGCCCTGCATGCCGTTTTGGACTGCACCTCCGAGTTTGGGACCGTAATGGAACCAAACCCGCCTCAGAAACGCTCAGCACCGCATTGGTTTATGTAGATTCGGCTTAAGCCTATGTTGGGAGCCGGTCATTGCTCAAAGATCCGACCTTTAACCCTGAACTTTTTATGTTTTGACTCAACCATCTCATCTATTCGAAATCTCATCTATCCGATTTTCGAATAGATGAGATGGTTGATTCGGCTTTGGGATTGTAATGGAACCAAACCCGCCTCAGAGACGCTCAGCACCGCATTAGTTTCTTAGATTCGGCTTAAGCCTATGTCAGGAGCCGGTCTTTGCTCAAAGATCCGACCTTTAAGCCTAAAATCCTCATGTTTTTTATTCAACCATCTCATCGATTCGAAAAATTGGATGGATGAGATGGTTAAATCAAGAAGTATCAGTTTAGAAGTTACAAACCATGGGACGGGCTTTGAGGGGTGTGTGTGGTTTATCACAATCTTTATTATTATTACTTCAATATCTACCTCACTTTTTGAAGCAGGAAATAGCACACCTCCCTGTGGATTCAGTTTCTCTCTCCACACCCCACACCCAACTCACGTGCATCATCCTCCCTTTGCCTCATCAGTCATCCCTCTTCCTCCTATTTACTCAATTTCCCCTTCATTCAATTTATTCCCTTACACTTGAAAGCCTCTCTCTCTCTCACACACACACTGTTACAGTGTTACCTTTGCTTTGAAAACCAACATGGCATTAGATGCAATATCATCTACTGATCTACTAAACTTGCTGATTTATGAGTCCATTTGTGGTAACACACTCAAACATGCCTCCTCATGGCAAGATGATCACTCCATTCTTGATCACCAGAGCTTGAATTTCACTGCAGCCGGTGCCATGCTGCCTTGTCAAGACACCATGGCGGTTCCGATGCTGCTGCCACCGCTACCACCGCCTCCTCCTCCTTCTTCTTCGGCCTCTTCATCAATTCATGATAGAAGAGAAGCCGGAAGCCGGAAAGCTCCCAGCTTGGCGGTGCAAGGGAGGAAGAAGAGGCGGCGCCGCCCCAAGGTTTGCAAGAACAAAGAGGAGGCTGAGACCCAGAGGATGACCCACATTGTCGTCGAAAGGAATCGCCGCAAGCAGATGAATGAGCACCTCGCTGCCTTGCGCTCTCTCATGCCTGAATCTTATGCTCAAAGGGTTTGTGAATTCCCATCAATCTTCATCAAATCAGTTGATTACTCAATTTCCTTAAGAACCCACATGTTTTTTCTTAAAAAATCATCTGGGTTCTTAAGGAAATTGTGTTTTATGGTAATCTTGATTGATTCTTAGTTTGTTTGTTCCCTTACAGGGTGACCAAGCCTCTATAGTAGGAGGAGCAATAGAATATGTGAAGGAGCTTGAACACCTTCTCCAATCCCTAGAGGCCCAAAAACTTATCTTACGTCAACAAGGGACCGGTGGAGAACCCACCGCGACCACCACCACCACCACTGCCTCCTCCATGGATGCTTCTGATCAAGGAAAGCTCATGACACCGCCTTTTGCAGAGTTCTTCTCATACCCTCAGTACAGTTGGTCCCAGTCTCCTAACAAATACAACTCCAAGACTACAGCCTCAGTGGCTGACATTGAGGTTACCTTGATAGAGAGCCATGCGAATCTCCGAATCCTCTCCAAGAAGAGACCGCGACAGCTCTCTAAGCTTGTTGCCGGCTTCCAAGTGCTTCGCCTTTCCATACTTCACCTCAATGTCACTTCCTTGGACCCTCTAGTCCTCTACTCCATTAGTGCCAAGGTGAATCTCCCTTTTCGACCTTATTCTCTTTGCATGCTTTAACACATCACAAAAATTATGTCATTGAATTCAGTGTTCAATTCAAATATATGAGGATTTTTTGGTCATCCCTAATAAATCTAGCCCACAGTAACAGACCGTTACTGTGCCAAGGGGCAATCTGAAGTCCGCTCCAGCCTGCCCCATTTTTATAAAAATAAAATAATAGGTAAACAAATTAAGGGAAATTAATAAACATTATTCGTTTATTTATTAAATTAAGAGTTTTGTTAATAAAAATTATACGTAAAGGTGTTGCATCTTGACATAACTCATATTATTAGAGTTTCTGTGCTTTTGGTTTATTTGACACTATTTGAAATGCAGTATTATTGGTTACAGTATAGAGAGTCTATTTCTGATATGTTTTATATCTGAGCTGTTGAATGCTTAGTTGAGCTATTAAATCATTCTCCTGTTGAGCTTGCCAAGCCAGGAGCAAGAGGGTATAAATGTACTGTCATAAAATAAGGTTTCTACATATGTGCATTAATACTAATAATTGGGTGGGGTTTTGCATTAAATAGGGTTGTGGCTAGCAAAATAGGGATAAAAAAATAAGGGCTTATTTATGATCAGATTTCAAGTGCTACATTCCAAACTAGATTTTGGATTCTTTTGAATAATTGTACTGTTTTCTAGATTAAGAGCCTGAATATACATTTAGTTATGGGTTTTGACTTTCTGACAGTAGACATATTTTAGTTCATCACAAAGATAGAAACTTTAGACTATAGGTAGGTTATAAACTAGTTGTAGAGGCTCAAAATAAACTCAAAACTAGTTTATAAACTAGGAGGCGAAACGCGATGTTTGAAAAGGTGAATGTTTGTGGATTCAGGTGGAGGAAGGGTGCCAACTTACATCTGTGGATGACATAGCAGAGGCAACCCATCACATGCTTAGAATAATCGAGGAAGAAGCTGCACTGTGTTGATTGATGTCCAGATCGAAATGCCCCTGCAGTTGAGTTCGATTTTCGGTCTATTCCTATTGTGTATTCTACTAGCTAGTAACAGGTTAAATTAACCGCGTGTGTGCGTGTGTGTGCATAACTAGGCGATGCTATTGATTCGGCTGATGTTCCTTTGTTGCTTTGCTATATCTCTTATGTTAATAAACAAGAGTTTGTGTTATACAAAAGAAATGTGACATGATCGACGAAAGGAGAAATTAAGCTTCATAAAGCAATTCAAATGAAACAATGAGATTGAATTAATACCAATTGTTTTCCTTTTATTTGTTCCAAAATCCAAACTCATCAATTTTCTTTTAATGACGTGAAGGTTTTGAGACGATCTACTAAATTCATTTTAAATTAATAAGCCTGAGAATCAGACATGTAACTATATAGGGACGGGCTGACATATGCTCGGGCTGACATATGCTCCAGCCCGCTCCATTAAAAAAAAAAGGTTAAAGAAATAAGGAAAAATTAATAAAAAAAATTATGTGTTTTTTTATTAGAATAAAAATTTTGTTAATGAAAATTATGAATATATGAAAATTTTAATCTATTCAGCCTAATTAAAATTTATTTTCTGGTTTCGTGCATGTGAGAACCTCATTTTTCTTCCCTCCATCTAATCTATGATTCAAGGACAAATAATTAAAACCCCAAAGTGGGTAGTTTCCAATTTTCTTTCCATTTTGATGTTAAGGAAGAACTACTATTTCAAACCATAATTTGAAGTTTTGAACCCTCACAACCATACAAGATTTGGAGGAAGCAACTCCCTCCCAGTGAAAGTAAAAAACATATAGAGAAAAATAAGGGAAAGCTACAAAAAAGCCACCCTTATTTAAGCTATTTTTCACATAACCCCCTCTATTCCAAAAATCGCATTTTACCGCCCTTTATTCATATTTTGGTTACAATTCACCCCTTCCACTCATTTTATCTTTTTTTTTTATAAGGTAAAAATTCGAAGTTCCAGAAAACTCATTTTCTTAAGCGCTACAACGTAGCACCACCAGATGGCTAGTCGCCTATTACAATAGGAACCGTTCAAGTAGGGGTGTTATTCGAGCCGAACGAGCCGAGCTTGGCATGTTCAAGCTTGTTCGTTTGTTAAACGAGCTCGAGCCGAGCCGAACCTAATTTTTAAACGAGTTTTTTATTTTGTTCAAGCTTGTCTTGTTTAGGAAATGAACGAGCTCGAACCGAGCTTTAAGTAGTTTTACTTGGTTATAACATGTTAACCTAAATAAAGTTTTAGAAATTCCATAGAATACGAGTTATTCGAGCTTTATTCGAACGAGCCGAGCTTTCAACCGAGCTTAAAATTTTGTTCAATCTCGGCTTGTTTAAATAAGTGAACGAGCTTGAGTCGAGCTTTTTCGAGCCGAGCTCGAGCTGTTCAGTTCATATAACAACCCTACGTTCAAGAGTATTTCATACACGAATAGGGCAGTTAAGTGCAATTTTAAAAATAAAGATCGGTTTTGTAAAAACGGTCAAAATAAGGGGTGGGTTTGTGGAGATTACCCAATAGGAAAAAAACCCCATAAAATTCATAATCCAATGATTTCAATCCCAATCAGTGACCCCTCCATGTCTGTACTGGAACTCTGGAAGCTAAGCAGCTTAGCTGAAGGGGCCTGGGCGATGGGATTTGTGGGGAGTACCATAAGATAACACAACAAAGAGCGAGGGAGAGAGGGGCAAATTCATGTACAATCTTTGTTTGTCTTGTTCCAAATCCACTGCCGTGAGACTAAGGGAATTAAAATTGCAAAGTTTCCATCTTTTTTTTTTAAAAAAAGAAAAAATTGGTGGGGTTTTGGGGGCAAACAACTGTAGCTAATAAAGAGTGTTTGGATCATATATTGGATGGCCTATGTGTTAAGGACGGGGTGCCCTGGCCTAGGGCATTTAAAGCCGGTGTCCTGATTCGCAGCGTCGCGTGCCGAATGAGGATGATGAAGGTTGGGTTTGAGCTTGAAATGAGTGCTGCAGAATCAAAACAGTTTTGGGTGTCTTTGGTGAAGGAGAAGTTCTTCATGTGTTCATATGATGAATAATTTGATATGATATATATGCTGTGGTTAATATGATGAATAATTGTTCCTTTGCATTTATAACTGAATAGGGAAATTAACTCCTTTGTACTTTGTATGTTTCCTCTTTTTTTTTTTTTTTTCCTATTTGTTCACGGGAAATTGTTTATTTAGAATGTAGCTAGGTAGTACCCCATGTTATGAAATTTTACTATTTTGTTATCCCAAAAATAATTCAGGTCAAATTTCCAACATTTGGGTATTTGTATTTCTATCTCTTTCATTGGGTATATGAATATATGATGCCTTATCTATCTTCGAAGGCGAATGTCTCTTCGTTCTCGTATACTTTCAAGAGACTCACTTAACTTCATGAAAGATATACGTCAAGTTGACGCATGTCTTTCATGAAGTTAACCAAATTGCTGACCGAATTGCCCTCCTCCTTCCCACGACGGACAATGACACCTTCTTCAACAATTATGTTATTGGGGATCTCATTCGAAATGATGTACGTGTTTGGGTGGTGGTTTGGTCTAGCATGGTCTGACTCATCCAAATCTTTACATTACCCGAAAAAAAGGTAGGGTATGCATACTGTCTAAGAATTTTTGCCAAAATTCAAAACTATATATTCCATCTGTTAATTAAAACTTGTCGTTTACTATTTATGCACACTTTTTTATAATGATAAAAACTATATAAAATATCAATTTTTTTAATAAAGTTATACTTAATAGTAATAAGAATGAAGTTGTTTAAAAAAATTATTAAAAAAGTTAATATTTTATCTAGTTTTTAACACCTAAAAATGCGTGTGTGAATAGTAAAATGTCAAATTTTAATCAACGGATGAACTATTATAGATTTCACCAATTTAGCCAATTTTTAAATAATTTTAAGAGTTCACCCATTTACATTTAGAGTTTTTTCGTTTCTAATTAAGTATGCTTAACCTAGCTATGGGCCATGAACATAGGTTAATTAGACAAGCGTTTTTATTTATTAATATGAGCACAGTATGTATAGAATTCATGATTTTTAAAGTTTATGTTATTTTTTGTGCACATTTGATACTTTGTATTATTAAAAGTTCTTTTCCCCCTCTTCTTTTTTTTTTTTCCCAAAACTCATCAAATACAAGTTGTCATATGTATATAGATTTCAAATTGAGTTGTATAGTATATGGTCAAAATAAAGAAAACAATTGAAACAGTGTTTGGTAACAGTACACTGTAAGTAGAGCTTCATATGTAATGGTATGTTTGTCTGGTGTCAACTCTCTTCAAACTGTTATTTCTTGCTTACTGCACCCTCCCAGTTACTGCAGTCAATTAAAGGGCCCCTTCTAAATTCTAATTCCTCCTCTATTTTTAGGGATTAAAAAGGGTGAAATAATTGGGGTAAAAATGAATTCAAGAAATTATTGATATGAAATGAACCAATTTGGGTTAAAAAAAAAACCCAACACTGTAAAGAAGATGGTAAAGCTACAACACCATGTCCATTTTTTGGTCTAGAATCTCACACAGTTCCACCTCCCAACATCTCATTACATGCCATTTGCAGGATTCCAAACTCTAGCGCACTAGCAGTGATTCTAAATTGACCGCGGATATATATCTTGTATAATTACTGAGGTTCCATCCTAAAACCAATTGTCAATAATAATAATAATAATAATAATAATAAAAATCTTGAGCAGCTTTCAAATAAGGTAAAGTCATGGAAGCATAGATACAGATGCAGTGATGCGAACATGAGAGCGCAGCGAAAATTGCAGTGCAAAACAGGCAGTTGATTCCATAATAATATAAAGAGGACCCGCCCCCTTACAGAGAGAGAGAGAGAGTGGGGTGGCCAAGTTTAGTCAATCAGTGCACTCATTCAAATGGAAACACTCAGATGAGCTCACCCGTCGGCCGGCCGGCCGGCCCTGTTGATGTTGGCAGCTCAGCCCAGGTAAAGAATAAAGATGCCAACCTGCACTCCTGCTAAAAACAATAAATCATACTCGAGCCCAAGGAGCCGAATATATATTGCTTGTTCATATTCATTTCATTTAGGAAACGAACGAGCTCGAACCGAGCCTAAATTTTGAGCCGAGCTTAAAAATGTGCTCATACTCGGCTCGTTTAGAAAATGAATGAGTCCGAGCCGAGTCGAGTTTTTTTCGAGCTTTAAACAGTTCTATTTAATAAAATTCGAGCTTAATTCGAACGAACCGAGCTTTGGATTGAGCTTAAAAATGTGTTCATACTCGACTCGATTTAGAAAATTAACGAGCTCGAGCCAATTTTTTATCGAGCGAGTACGAGTCGTATTCGAGTTACTCGGTTTACTTAACCCCTTACTTTGGATCCATCTTTTAAATTGATAATCAGTACATTTAGAGGTTGTTTAATTTGATGTAAAAATAAAACAAAATCGCCCTCGAGGGCATCGAAAGTAGCAAGAACATTAGGGATCTGATAAAATTGAAATGGAAAGCGATGTTCTTTGTAAATGTATGCGCTCGGCCGTGTTTATTAACGTACCATGTTCTTTGTAAATGTATGTGCTCGTTCGAGCGCATCGTACGTTAACCAGTGTTCTAAAAAAAGACTTGATGGCCGCTAAGACGGCGCCAAGACGCTTGATGGATCCACACCGTTTTTGAATAGTTTGGTGGGGGGAAGACCTTGGCGGGAATGGAACCACACCTTAGCGGCCTTGGTGGGTGCAAATCGGGGTTGGCGTTAAAGAGTTTTGGCGGGCATGAGACGGAGGCTTGGTAGCCTTAACGGTTTTAAATTGAGATTATTTAGTTTTTTATGGTTTTAAATTTATCAATTATAAAGCTATGCCTATGATACTTATTTGAACATAATGTATATATCTATATGATTTATGTGTAAATTCGAACAACTTTAAAATGACAATGATGATTTTTTATTTGATATATGACTTGAAATGAATACATAATTTATTACATCAGATGTGTTTTAGACATAGTTCGTGGGATAAATATAAAAAAATAATCAAAAACCGTTTTGTCCGCCAAAAAATCGCTAATTAGAACATTGGCGTTAACCAAGTCAAACACACAAAATCAGTGGATTTCATCCTAAAACCAATTGGTATAAAGAAGAGTAGTCCACCAATTTATATACAAAGTTTAGATTCTTTATATTATCAACGTGGAATGTGTATCATTTCACATCTTCCACAAGATGCATTCTAAAGGCAAAGGAATCAATCATGAACAAATTCAAAAGAAAGATTTTCCAATTGGCAGGGATGTATAAATAGTACAATTGATTGATGATGGATAAACAAAATAGATATAAGAAACTATTAAGGCAAAAAACAAGCAAAGCCAACTCTATATAGTTTGTCTTGTCCATCCAAATTCCACACAAGACAAACTAAAACTTGGATATGAGTTGCAAGTTGCATATTTTGAGTGGCAACAGAAGAGGATTTTTGGTAATGCAATAATGAAGCAACATTATATGAATTTCGGAAACCAAATATAAAGTTATAATTGCTTGAGTGATGATGATATCGATTCCTCTTCTCCATACCATGTTGCTCCTTATTTGCAATTTTGGTGAGAATATTGAACTACCTATAAAGTTTGGTTGTCAATTGGGTTTGAGATAAAAATTTTTCGCTTAAATGTGTTCCCGGGTAATTGGACCCGAGTACGTCTCGGGACAGACCAAGGGTCGGGCTGGGGTCTGGTCCAGCCCATCCAATTTTTTTAAAAAAAATAAAATAATAGGAAAAAAATTAAGGAAAAAAAATCTATTTATTTATTAAATAAAAAGTTTTATTAATATAAATTATACGTATAAGAAAATTTTAGTCTATTTAGTCCACCTGAATTTTAATTTCTAGTATCAAATTTAAGTTCTCGGAATTAAAATTGAATCATAAAATGATACTTAAGTTATTCTTAAAACTTCTTATTTGGTATGTCGTGGAAGTGAACCATTCTTGAAACAACAACGATAATAATAATAAATATATAAATAATAAAATAATGATAAAATTAATAAAAGTAATGAAAATATAATATAATAGTTTATAATAATTATTATGTTATTATTATATATTAACAATAATAATATAATAAAAATGGAGAATGAAGGATTCTCAAAAATCATTTCGATTTCAAGTTTCATCATACCAAAAACACTTAAACCACTGAATATATATTACACGAAAATAATCAAAATATACAATATAGGTGGGCTGGATATAAGGCCCAATAAGATTAAATGGGCTTCATGTGATTCTAAAAGCTTGTTGGATTGGACCCAAATTATGTGAGCCCGTTTCTATGTAATCAACAAAATCATACTCTCGACCTCATCGTCTTAAAATAAGATAGTTTCACTTTCCAACAATTACATATGAATTGACCGTATTATATAATTGACCGTATTATATAATTAGCGCCTTTGCCAGGTCTCATATATTTGGTATAGGCCTTAGCTTAATCGCGAAACGTCCCCCACCAAGTGGAGAGAAAGTAAACGTTTCGACCTTTACCATGCCGTTTCGATCGAGGCAAAACGTTTCTGCTCGGGTTTCCAACGTTTCAAAATTGAAACGTTTCAGATGTATAATTTTTATTTGATTGACTAAATTCATGGAGCCAACAATTAACATTGTAATATCGATAGTGTTAGTGGCTTCCATGAATCCTTCAACAACCGCATCTATAAAAGCATCTGCAATTTGTTTACTCAGATCTTCAAATATTGTTGGCGCAAATTAAGAGATTACGCGCGAAGAAAACAAAAAATCAACTAACTAATTAACTAACCCAAAATTTTCTGAATGAGGGCCCCACCAAACGGCGCCGTTTTACCGACGCCTGCGGAAATCGGCGTTTCGGTGTCACCTGATGATGATCATCCGACGGCCACCAGATCGCCCCCGTCAACGCCTCTGATAAATCCCTCTATCCTTCGTAAGGTAATTACAATTACCGAATTCATCATCTGAATTAACATTCATTAAATTGACAATTAATTTACGATTTAATTCAATTCACAGATCGTTGCGGAGTTCGTCGGAACATTCATCATAATTTTCTCGTCGGCGGCAGGGCCAATCGTGAACCAGAAGTACAACGGCGCCGAGACTCTGATCGGGAACGCCGCCTGCGCGGGGCTGGCGGTGATGGTGGCGGTGCTTTCCACCGGCCACATATCCGGCGCCCACCTCAACCCGGCCGTCACCGTCGCCTTCACCGCGCTCCGCCACTTCCCGTTGGTCCAAGTCCCGCTCTACATTTTGGCTCAGCTTGCCGGATCGCTTTGCGCTGCTTTCTTGCTCAAGTGGGCTTACCACCCTTTCATGTCCGGCGGCGTCACCGCCTCCTCCGTCGGTGCCGCTGAGGCCTTCGTCCTCGAGTTCGTCGCCACCTTCTTCCTCATGTTCGTCATCACCGCCGTAGCTACCGATACACGCGCGGTAATAATAGTACCTCAGTTCAAAAAATACAAGTCATTTTAGAAACCTTTCAACAAAAATTAAAAAAAATCATAACTTTATTACATTTATACATACCCTCGTGAATTATCCACAACTCTTATCAACCAATGAAATTTGAGCAAAAAGTCAAAAAGTAACAATTCTCATATCCCAATACCTGAAAAACCTTAAAGAACTTATATTTTAAAACAAAAATCTAAGTCTAACTTATATTTTTTTTAATAGAGGGAGTATTAAATTTTGAATTATTATAGGATTTTTAATAAGTTAAAAACTATATAAAACATTAATTTTTCAAAATAAAGTTAGATTTATATAATATATACTTATTAATAATAAATGTAAGATTATTTTAGAAATTAATAAAAGTTAATATTTCATAGAATTTTTAGTTTCTTAAAAAACATCCTAAAAAGGTTAAAACAAGAGATGGATGTAGTATTGTTTTTTTATATAAAAATATATAAGAGATTTTATAGGATTTTTAATTTTAAAAAATATGCTAAAAAATAAAATCACTTAAAACCTATGTAAGGCTTGAAACAATAATAAATCACTCTTTATCATATCCGAGTGAGACGGGTATGTTACATAAGTATCATTATTTTTTGTTTGAATCTTTGAAATGAAAATTGGTGTCTTTTTTATAATTTATAATAGGTGGGAGAGTTGGCGGGAATAGCAATTGGCGGGACCGTCATGCTTGACATACTTATTGTAGGGTAAGCTTAATTTTTCCTTCACTATCCATATATGTGTAGGAATGTGACTGTATTATAATAGTTTGAATTTGGTGTACGTGTTTATGTGAAGTTGTGGAATGAATGAATTGGATGGGTTGAATGATTTTGTATGCAGACCAGCCACGGGTGCGTCTATGAACCCGGTTAGGTCATTAGGGCCGGCAATTGCATCGGGCAACTATAGACGTATATGGATCTACTTGATCGCTCCTGTGTTGGGGGCGCTGGCCGGAGCACTCATCTATACCAATATAAAGTTGGAGGAGACGGATGTTAAATCGGAACAACCACAGGAGCCACAGCCGCAGCGTCGTAAGAGCTTTTCTCGTTAGACCTGCATTACAAGCATCAGCATGATAACGAGCATATAATGTACTCCGTATTATTCATGACTTAGCTTAATTTGTACAGATCCATCAATAACCCTAATAGCTAGGTTTTTTACTGTATTATACAATATTGATTTTGGGTGAATTTTGTGGAGAGAAGTTTTTTAACTTTAAATTTTGAGTATTTGTGTACAAAAGCATTGAAATACAAGCAAGATTTATAATAAGGCAATCCGATCTCTAATTTTTAGTTTTAAACGATCATAATATAAAAATTTAAATTTGATTTGCCATTCTTTTGAGATCACACCCTAGTGTTGCTTTTGCCATTGAAATGATCCATACAGTATTAGATTCTCTACCTAAGATTAAGGATTTCATCTGACGTATTACTAAAGATGGTCTTTCTACAACTTCCAAACTAGCGCACGGGCTTGGTATCCCCACTAATTGTCCTCGATCTCTATGACATGAACTAAGAGGACATTGACCACATGTACTGAATTGTCCCATTTCAAAAGCCTCGATATGATCCAACTTTTTTCACTAAAAATTGCTAATAAAGTTCACTCAATTTACGCCGTGCGCCTTGCTTAACCTAGCTTAGACCCCGAGGTTCCAAAAACGAGCCCAACCACCACAATAAAAGCAAGGTGTCGCTCCAAATGGTCAAAGCCTAGACTTAAGTGGTGCAAACTATATAAATTTCAATGGTGCATTATCCCCGCTAATTGCGGAACTTATGGGTTTCTCAAAAGTTGGTATCTCGCCTCTCTTGTCCATCATTGGCGTAGAAGGGTACAACTTGTGGAAAGACTTATTAAAGGTCATTGAAGTTAATATTAAATTGATTTGCATAGAAGGTGACAACCTGATCAGTATATAATTGACAGTCTTAAGACTGATATTTCGTGTTCAGACGAGATTGAGATACTCTTATCCGGCTCTCTATTATCTCTCCTTCATTTCTCGAGATTTGAGTTCTCCCACAACTTTAGGGAAGGAAATCGTGCAGCATACCGTCTTTCACATTTAGGTTACATCTTCTCCTGCTCTACTCCCCCTATTGATCTTATCCGGCTCTCTATCTAGTGCACCATGTATTTTCGTTGTCATTCTGGATAACCAAAATTGAACAACATAGTGGACTACTTGATCGCTATATATGTACCACACCACCGTAACATATTGCTAACTTGGTTCCATTAATCCATGTTTCCGGGCCCTCTCATCTACATGAGCATATGATATGAATATATGATGGATGAACACAGAGATTACTTCAGTTATGGGTGCCATATGCACGATAGCGGTTATAGTTTCACTTACCGTAGAACTCTAGCCAAGTACACTTAGGTTTCTTTTATTTATAGACGAACGTATATAGAGTAGTAGACTCGGCCTGCACCTGCATGTCACGGTTTTAGAAATGAATGGGTGAGATTAATTAAGACTTTCCCTTTTTATTTAAAGAAAAAAGAGTAGGTCTCACCACTTTTATAGCCAACTTGCTGAAACAAAGCGCGTGTTTTTTTTTGGAGGTAACGTTTTTTTTTCCTGGGGAGGAAGAAAATTTGCTTGCATCATGTGTTCGATGAATAATGACGAACAAATTACCGAATAATTTCATATTATCAACGAATAATAACTCTGAACTTCCAAATTTTGATTGCATTTTGTGACGTAACGTTTTTTTGTATGAGATAACATTGTTTTTTGTGTGGTGCACTGTTTGAACTATTCGATAAGGTGATAGTAATTATTCGCTCACTTATAGTTATTATTCGCTAGTTTGAAAGTAATTATTCGTTAGGTTGATACTAATTATTCAGTAGTTTTGCCAGTTATTGTTCACTAGTTTGATAGTAATTATTCGGTAGTTAATAGTAATTATTCGTTAGGTTCACTAGTAGAAACAGAGTCATCAATGACGTTTGAAAAACGCCATGAAAATCATTTTATGGCGTTGCTGAACGCCATCCTCGAACGCCGTTGAAACCGACGTCGTGCTTTCTGAAATAATTTCACGGCGTTTAATAAACGTCATGGAAAAAGGCTAGGATCACAACAAGACCTTTCATGGCGTTTAAAAAACGCCATAAAAAACTATCCATGGCATTTGAAAAACGCCATAGAATTGATCCTTTTGCCACTTCTTCTCCATTCCCATTCCAATTGATCAACTTGCACTTGTCATTGATTGAAGGTTGATGTGTGCTTCCCTGTTTTGACTACAAAGTATATCACATTAAACAGAGTTATCCAAATCCAAACTTATAGAATTATTCATATAAAAAAATAATATGCACCTGTGGAGTTGTAGTAGGTGTTGGACTTGCACTTTCAATTGCACCACTTTGGACTTTGTTCTATGAATTTAACAAAATATCACTAAGCATCAGCATATGATTATAAAAAAAATAGATAAAAGAACTAGGAAAATATGTACATGAGTACATACCTTCGAAATTTCAAGTGCATCTTCCCCGCTTTCATCATCATCAGCATCATCATCATCATCCAATGTAATTCCAAATTTAGAAGCTAATGCAACCTCTATTTTTTTACACCTCATTGTCATTTTGTTTAGTTTTGCTTCCATTTTTGCATATTTCAACTCCCTTTGTGATTGAGCATACAACTTGGTTTTTGTAGCCCCTCCTCCAAGGCCTCTAATACGACCCGGGTATTCCTTACCAAATACTTGAGTCAAAATCTCCTCCCCGTTATCATTTGATGATATCTCATCCATTTTCTTTTTTATTGCATCCTTTAACAAAAAACTTACACAAGGCATAGTTAAATGTAATTATTCAATATAAGTACGATCAAGGGATGTCATATTACATATAATTTTGGTTGTGTTAGCCTCAC
The DNA here is from genome assembly GCA_037127255.1 of Persicaria tinctoria. Lineage (NCBI taxonomy): Eukaryota > Viridiplantae > Streptophyta > Magnoliopsida > Caryophyllales > Polygonaceae > Persicaria > Persicaria tinctoria. Next base: position 86,618,508 of record JBANSL010000004.1, on the reverse strand, counting down.
TAGTCCTTTTCTTTGACACGTGTGCTTCAATCCATAGTGCTGGCTTGGTCAAAGGCTTGTCTGGGTGTAGTTTGTTCTGCACATGGATGTTCATAAACACTACAAAAAAAAAATTCCTTTTGCTACCACAAGTTAGAAACGGCAATGATTTGCCGTCGCAAATGATAGATTTTTGCGACGGCTTTACTACAACATTGGTCCCATCGTAGTATTTGGAGAGGACACCCTCAAAATTAGTGACGGCAAACGGGCGCCGTTGCTAGGCACTACCAAAAAAAACTCAGTTAGCTACGCCAAATTGCCATGGCTATCATATGCCGTATCCATTGGCTTTTTTTTTCCATTAAATAATCTAAACCTAATTGAACTCGTATAAAAGGGTCCTTTGTTCAGCTCAGCGCCGCCCCCTTATTTTTCAGATCCCTCTCATCCCCATCTCCCAACCTCTCGTCCTCTGCTCTCCTCTTTCAGATACCTCCGTCAGATATCGTCTCCCCTCTGACCTTCTATGGCTACCTCTCTTCTTCCCCCGCCCAGGTCCTTCTCCCCGTCTCAATACCACTCGAAAGTCTCACCTCTCTCCGGATCTCACCTTGTTTGGCATGGCTGGGAGCCAGGAGCACTTCAACGACTTCCCTCGCCATGGTGCCCAGATCCAAAGCTTGTACGCCGATGAGCCGCCTAGATCCTTCTCCCCATCTCAATACCATTCGAAAGTCACACCTCTCTCCGGATCTCTCATTGTCTGCCGTGGTCGGAGCCATGAGCGCTTCGACGACTTCCCTCGTCTCTCACATCCTTCAACCTTGCATGTTCGTTGTCCCTTTTGATGGTTTCCAGCTCCTCGGTATCATTCATCTCCCCCAAATCCCAAATTTCTTTTCTTTTCATCTTTATTTGATATTATTTTTCTGATTTCTTTTCCAATTTAGATATTTACTTGAAGAACGGGCATCGATTGGCATGCACATCCGATCTGTACAACCATCGTTTCGAGAAATCAGTGAGTGATTCCTTCTTGTTTTGTATCTCTTGGATTTCAATTTTCAACACAAATTGCTGATTTGTTAAATTTTGATGAATCTTGGGTCTAATTGGAGTCTAGTTTGGGGATTTTGCACTTTAAGTGGAAGATCTCATGCCCAATTTGATGTTCTGGAATCTAGATTAGTCGATGATTGTGCTGTTTCTTGTGTGTGTAATCTAGATTAGTCCACAAAATTGAACCTCAATTCTCCCATTTTTTCACCACAAAATCAAAGTGATTTGGAATCTAATTGACGAGGATAATTGTGTAAGAAGCTCAACATTCTATGAATGGTTATGGAGAGATTTGTGGTGATGGTGTTTAAGGTGGTGGGGCATCGTTTGTCCTCTTTTTGATTGACACGGTGATGCCTCTATGAGAACTCATCCGATGGATGATCGAAGTCTTAACACTGAGAAGCACAAATCCAGGCGGTCTCCTTCCTTGAATTTACCTCTTTATCTCAATGTGGTTAACTACCCCCTTTATTTTAAGTTATTACCCATGTTTTTCTGGAACTTATCCTTTCCCCATGGTTTAAGGCTTTGTGTTTTGCTTATGTGGGGTGCGAGTCTATATATGGAAAAAGCAAGAAAAAGCCATTAAATTTAGATTGATTATAAACCTCTTGGCATCTCTCTCTTTGTCTTGTCGGTTTTTAAAATTTTGGTCTTAGGTGTATATGTTTAGGTTTTGCTTTTTTAATGTCTTCTCATTGGTGGTTTTGTAAATGTATTGATGAAGTACCTATTAACTTATTCAAAGAAATTGCAGATGAGGATGCCGCAAAAGATGTGGATGTCTTAGCTCTCCAAGTGGCTGATAAACAGTATTCAATTAAACAAGTGAAGAAGCTTTATAAGTTCTTCTGTTATTAATCTTATTATCACTTCACAATGCTGTAAGTAAGCCATTTTTTGAAAGATTTGATTAAAATTCATAAACTGTGTTATATCTTAGTATAGCTTACTCCTTTTTGTAGATAAATCCAATAGTGGAATCTAAGCGACTAGTGGTTGCAATGCAAAATTAAATTTTGATGATAATGCTTACTTGCGTTAGAAAGATATCTTTGCTCTTCGTAATACATTACAATATAAGACCCTCACGAGGTTAAGTATATGGTTTATTTTCGAGTTAAGAAGACTAAAGTGTTGGGATTGTTCCTAGTGTGTAGCACCTTTAATGTAACTAAATAAGAATTACAATGAAACTAGGAAAATGGAGTATCTAATCAAAGCATTAATTATGCTGTTCGTAATACATCAACTGTCTCAATGGATCTTTTTTTTAACACAAGTATATCTATTAGAAATTAACACCTAGCATGATTTTTTTGTCCGCACATAATTACATCCTAATTTGCTAACGTTAACCTTTGCTTTGACTTTGATGCATAGCAATAGGTCTATTGGTTTCAATGGAACGGCTAGTGTTTGGGGAATCAACGCACTTAAGGATTCTGGGAAGATGGCTGTTGCAGTCCTCTTAACTCATGTTTCTTCCTTGTTGATTCTACCTTATATTGCTTATATGCTTCTCAAAGGATGTTCACCACTGTATCTAGGAAGGTTACTGCTAGGATTTGCATTAGGCCTCAACACCTATGTGGTTAGTTGTAATATCTATGTCTTATGATGACTCTTATAGCTTTTTGTAATAGGAAGGCTGCACATTTCCTTTAAAATATTTCCATGCAGGTTCCAATTTATAATTCTCTTAATGACCTGCCCATTTTAGGCTATTTTAGTTTCGGTTTGATTTTTATTCTCCTTGCTATTCATTTGATTTTCATCAGGTAGTTTGGTTTTACCACTTAAGATTTATGTAGTCTTATAGTTATCGATCTACCTTGCTAGGTGCACTTTTTTTTATTAGACTATTTTTCAGTAGTAAATTCGTAAATTTTATTCCCCACTAGCTAAAGGTTAGAAGTGCAGGTTGAGTTTACGCCGAAGAAGATGAGCTATATGCTCCAGCAATAGTTGGCAGAAAAGGGTATGTGTGGCATTCTTCAGTATTTTCCTTTGAATAAAAAATCTAAACAAGTGGGACATTCCAGCCATTTCTGTTAGACTTGAAGCAACAAGATGGTTCTGCCCAGAACAAAGGGGTGGTTTGTTAGAGGCGGCTCTGGTGAAAGGTATGATTTTCATAATCTATATAACATTGCTTTCATATATCACAAGTGTGATCTTTGTATCTTTGTGTAAAACACTATACTGATGTGGTTGCTTTGTATTTATCTTTGTGTAAAACACTATACCTTAGTTGGCAGAAAAGGGTATGCATATGTCAGTATATATATTATTTCATTTATTGGTTAAAGATTGGTAGGCTTTTTGGAATCATTCACAACTAGTTTAATGGAGTAGGTTTGATCATATGATTGTTTTTTACAAATGCAGAAGCTCCGGGACACTTGCCTAGGACAGTGGAAATTCAGGCTCTTATGGAGAGAAGTTTGAGGCAAAGAAAGATCATCCGGAAGACGACAATTTTCAAGCTAGAATATCGAAGGTCAAGATGAGCCATCGTCTGACTGAGGCACTGGTTATATGTGCAGGTAGGGTCATTTTTACTTCTTTCCTCAACTGAATGTTATGTATATAAATATTTAGTGTAAGATTTAGTTTAAAAGAATCCCAAATCTATCAAAGTTGATATTCTATCATTCTGATGGACGAATGCCTCCATCTTTTCTTATCTACAACCTACTGATGTTAGCACATATCATTATGAATATTGTCCATTTTCTGTTTCCTCTCCAAATGTCTCTTTGGTTCAAGTAACAATACCATATTAGTTGTCATTAGTTAATATTAATAATATAAGATCATTGTGGATTGCTATGCCAACCTTATACGGAGTATTATGTTTATTACATCTTTGACATTAGTTTAATCTTTTATTTATTTATTTATTGAACGATAGAACTTTGAGGGTGATTTAGATGAATGAGAGGATAGAGTTGCTCTTGTTAATTATTATAAGCTAGCCTATTAGCTCAATTGGTAGAGCTTGTGTTTATACACAAATATGTGGGTTCAAATCCCTCATGGGCTAAAATAAAGAAATTCTTTCTCATTTGGATTTTTTTTTTTTTACAAAAAATGATAAACCTATTAGCATCGGTATGCTTTCCGTCGCAAATAAGGCCATGGCGCCCTAAAAGGGAGAAAGGCGGGAAAAAGGGCGGTAAACAGTAAATTGGTCAAATTTGGGTAATGACCTCTTCCGTCACAAATTATCGTCGTTAATACTTTGTGACGGAAACTACATATTACAACGGCACCCTGACCTTTTGCTACCCTAGGGCTAGCGACTGATGCATTGTCGTCGCATTGCCGTCACAAATACTTATTAGCGACGGCAAACCTACCTTTTGCGACGGCATATTGCCGTTTCTAAAGCAATTTTTTTTTGTAGTGAAAAGTAACTGAACAAATAAAACTATATGTACAGAAACATGAATTCCAAGCTGAATAGATGACTAAAAAACTCATATTTCCACTTACATACTCATCTTCCTTACGACTATACCCTTTACGACTCAATGTGTGGACCAAAGTCTGTTTTGACCTTATTTCTCTCATTTTAAAACTTTTTTCCTGCTTGAATATATGTAATTCATGTTATGCTTGAATAAACAACATAGTTGACGGAGGGAAAGTCGTTGATTCCCCTTGCCAAAAATAAATCCCAAACGAACAAACTAGTATAGTATGCAAGTAAGGGGTCGAACCCTAGAGAATCAAGTATTTCTAAATATTGTGTATTTATCAATATAAAAGAAAAGATTTTTATGAATGAAAATAAAAGAAAATAATATTGACAAAAGAAAATAAAGGATAGAAGAAAAGCGTTTCCACCTACAAGTTCTCGACTTTGGTTGGTTTTATTGATCATCGAATCCTTTTCAAGTTATTATCGTTTCCTAAGAATTCCTCTCGCCTTGGTTTGAATAGATTAAAAGTCCTACGAGTCCAATTAATCCCTTACACCTCAATGCAACCTTAACACGGTCAAGATTTAGCAAAGAGATAGCAAATAGTCCCAAGAACTTGAGCATATAAATAACACCAATTAAACACGGTAAATCAATGTTTAAGATATATGTCAACTCCCTACATAATCATGCTTCAAACACGGAATCCACATTCTTATGCGCGCTACTACGGAAATAACACAAATACGAAAGTATTAAATCCTAGCATGAAATCAATATTATCAAGGTAGCTAATCAAGATAACATCAATAACATAATCAATTTCACACAAAGAAGTTGAAAGAATTATAGAGGAAAAATAACTTATATTAGAAACTCACAAACCACCAACCAAGTCTTGAAAGTATAGGCGGAAACTAGAAAATTAGCCAAACATGGCTTACCTAAACTTTCTTCTCTTCAATGGTGATTTCTCTACTTGGAATTAATTCCTTTAAAAACTTAAGCCTAGAACATCCTATTTATAAGTCTAATGTATTCCATAAATAAGGTAAAAGATAGATAAACTAGATAGAAACTTCCTAAATAAACTAGATAGAAGATAGACTTTCCAAATTTAATTCAGCGTCAAATTCCGCTGGCAGCGAAAATTTCCGCTGGCAACGAATGGCGTCAATCAAGCTCCTGTTGGATTTTCGCTACCACACTCGCTAGCAGCGAATGTCCATGCCTTAGAAAATTTTTAGCTTCTTCGGTTCCGCTTCCACGAGTCCACCCTTCCGCTGCCGCGAGAGTCTCCATTCGCTGCCGCGAGAGCTTACATCCGCTGCAGCAAATCCGGTCGTCCGCTGGCAGCGACTCCATTCGCTGGCAGCGAGTTTCCTTTCGCTGGCAGCGAGTCATGCTGCTCCTGGACATGCTTCCGCTGACTCCAGTCGCTGGCAGCGAGATGCCATTCGCTGGCAGCGACTCATGCTCAGGCCGGCCACCTTCTAGCACATGTTGTTGCTGACTTGATTCGCTGCAGCGGAAAGGCATTCGCTGGCAGCAAAAATCCAACAGAACACCATCACGTAGATCTTCGAAAGATCTTTCCAACGCATGCTCATATGCGTCGATCGGACATCCGAGGCCTCCGGAAAGTGCGTTACAAGTTCAGCTCGCCGGGCGGACAGCTTTCGCGACTCGCCCTCGTTTCCGCTCTTAGACCTCGATTTCGTTCTCCGTTGCTCCTTAGGTTGTTCCATTCTCTTTGGGACTTCTTCCTTAAGCTCTCCCAAGTCTCTCTTTAGCCTCTCTTAGCTCCGTTCCTTGTGCTCTTTGTCTCGGATCTACGAATCTACATAAAACCATCGAAATAGCGTAGATTCCGAACTTTCCCACAAAATGAATGATAATCTAATTAACACTAAAACATGATTATATAACAATGAAATGCACCGAAACTAACCTATAATGTCTATTGGAAACATGCCTTATCAAACTCCCCCACACTTAACCTTTTGCTTGTCCTCAAGCAATGCAAAAACAAGAGCAAAACCATCATACAACAATTATGATCTTCAAACACTAACCTTGTCAAAAGCAACATCAATGTGGAGGAGCCATGAACATGAAAGCTAACATCCTAGCAAGTATATAAGTGATTCAAAGTAAAAGGCACATCTAGTCCAACCTCACCGGGATAATGTGTTTGCTCTCACTCTCATGTGTTTAGGCTTAAAAATGCAATCTCTCAACTCAATCCAAAATGCAAAAAGCTACATAGAAATTGACACATATATCACATATTCTCCACCGTGGTTGCCATCACTTATAAGAAACATCAAGAGGTCTTTTATCAAGGTTGTAATGGGGCTTGGTAAGGAATTTAAGGTAGGAAAATATTTAGGTTTGTGGTGCTAAAAATCCGGGAAAAAGGGATCCCTAAGAACAACCGGAAGAACATCAAAAACCAAATACTTCCAAAACCAAGATAACTAAAACTTTCACTCTTAAAACACTCAACAAAAGAACTTTCTCTCAACCATACATTTTTTTCAACTCTCACATACATAATGAAAATAAAAGGCTCTTTATTCATCTTTTTTTTTTTCCTCTTTTTTTTTCAATTTTTCTTTTCTAGAGCAAAAAATACAATAATGCACAATGTGAGGAATAAAACCAAAATTACACAATCGTCCAAAACTTGTAACTCTCTTAACAATATCTTCTTTTCCACTCAACTAGATCAATCATTCACCAATTCTAATCCTAATTCCCGGATAGGGTAAGGCTCATCATCGGCTAAGATAAATTTTTGTGGAGCTTCAAAGAAAAGGCTAAGGCTCAAATTGGCTACAAGCAAAGGACACATATGTAGGGTGGATATGGATAATAATATGGCTAAGAAAATCATGCCTCTATCATATGAAACTCATAAGTAATAAACATATAAATCGGCCTCAAATATAGATAACAATGTCAATCTCAAGAGGTAATTGCATAAGGAGAGTATAATGTCACACAAGAAAGCAAAAGGGAATAAATATGATGAATATCCCTATAAGGCCAAAATTCTCACTAGGACAATATTTTGTTGGATTTCAATAATGCCCAAGACAAAGAATCATACTTGCTCAATTGAACTAACAAGTCATGCTCCCATAAAAATCATTTCAAGTATGTGACAAGGCTAGGTAATTCAATCATATTATGGAACATATATGGTAAAACTCATAAAAATAAAATAGAGGACAGACTAAGGCAAGATGGGTATTTGAATAACACATATATGCAATGCATGATCTTTTTGGATTTTTTTTTATTTTTTCTCAAATTTTTTTTTCATTTTCCAATGCAATAAATGAACAAAAAATAAACATGAATCGATGAATAAAGTAACGACAAAATAAACATGAATGCATGAATTTATGAATGCAACCCTCCCCCACACTTAAATTCTTCATTGTCCTCAATGAAGATCAAAGACAAAAAATCATAAAAATATGAGAGAAAGAGGATAAAGAATAACTCACATCATGGGAAAAGTTTCGATGGCGAAGATGATGAAGCTCGGAAGAAGAACGGTGAAAAACGACAACAACGAAGACGGACGAACAACGAGCACGGATGAATGAAGATGGCGAAGAATGAATAAGATTGGATGCGACGACAACGGACGAAGACTAGGCATCACTGCTGGATTCGCTGGCAGCGAGTGTTGGTTCGCTGTCAGCGGATGAAATCAGCCCCTATGTCGTCTGAGCGGCTGGACTCGCTGGCAGCGAATCATGATTCGCTGGCAGCGAATTGAGCCCAAATTCTCTATTCTTCGATCTTGTTCACTTTTCCCTGCATTGTTAGCTCAAAATATCCAAAAGCATCTATCTACCATATAAAATAATTAGGAAATTTCTAATTTATTAAACAACCAAACTAATTAAATAACTAGGAATTGAAATAACTAATTTAGGAAAACTTACCTCGGGTTGCCTCCCGAAAAGCGTCCTTGTTTATCGTCATAGACTCGACGGTTTATTTGTTCACGCATTCAAGACTCACTCGGACATTGCTAATGCCCTTTTTAGCAAATCAAACTCCGGTGCACACCATCTAGGTAGGCGAGCACCACATATGAAGAAGCCGAAGTCAAAATATGTGGTGTTGAAGAAGGTCTCCAACTCTTCATATGCTCGAGCGTGAGTTCTCGTCGAGGGTATGTAGTACCACCAACACAGTTCCGTTGGTGGCTTGTTGAAGTAATGCTCCCAAGGATCTACATATTCACCAAAATCCACAAAAGTGTCAAAAATATCATTACCTTTCTCAAAAGCCACAGAAATCGGCTCCGGACTTGGTTCCTCAATAGGTGCGTTGGGGATGATTTCTATTGGAGGAGTAGGTGCCAAAATACATGGTTCCTCAAGCGTGCACTCATGAGACTCCATGTCAAGGGGCATCGGGCTCTCTTCTCCATCTTCGAATGAACCATGGGTACTTGCGTCTTGGGTTTCCTCATGTATCACGCCCGCCATTGGTTTGAAAGGTAAGGGTGTGGATGCCAATATGTATTCTTCTTCCACCTTTGCCATGTCACCCACACAAAGGAAAATATACCACAATTCCGGCCAATCCAAACCATAAAAGCCTTCGTTTTTCAAAGATTGGGCGAATTCTCGTATCTCGGGAAGCATGCCATCTTGAACGCAAAGGACTTGTTCTTTCAAATCATCTTGGATACCCCGTGCAGCACGGTCGTCCACTAAATCTTGCACTCTTGTGAGGTAATGGTGAAAGTATTCTCCTTGGTATTGCCATAACTTCAACTCCATTACAAACAATTAGTAACGAGGTGTCGTGAACCGTAAGATAGGTCCACGACGGGGATAGATATATATATATATACAAAAATTAATAAATACACAAAATAAAGAAATAAACTTGATTCCCCGGCAACAACGCCAATTTTGACGGAGGGAAAGTCGTTGATTCCCCTTGCCAAAAATAAATCCCAAACGAACAAACTAGTATAGTATGCAAGTAAGGGGTCGAACCCTAGAGAATCAAGTATTTCTAAATATTGTGTATTTATCAATATAAAAGAAAAGATTTTTATGAATGAAAATAAAAGAAAATAATATTGACAAAAGAAAATAAAGGATAGAAGAAAAGCGTTTCCACCTACAAGTTCTCGACTTTGGTTGGTTTTATTGATCATCGAATCCTTTTCAAGTTATTATCGTTTCCTAAGAATTCCTCTCGCCTTGGTTTGAATAGATTAAAAGTCCTACGAGTCCAATTAATCCCTTACACCTCAATGCAACCTTAACACGGTCAAGATTTAGCAAAGAGATAGCAAATAGTCCCAAGAACTTGAGCATATAAATAACACCAATTAAACACGGTAAATCAATGTTTAAGATATATGTCAACTCCCTACATAATCATGCTTCAAACACGGAATCCACATTCTTATGCGCGCTACTACGGAAATAACACAAATACGAAAGTATTAAATCCTAGCATGAAATCAATATTATCAAGGTAGCTAATCAAGATAACATCAATAACATAATCAATTTCACACAAAGAAGTTGAAAGAATTATAGAGGAAAAATAACTTATATTAGAAACTCACAAACCACCAACCAAGTCTTGAAAGTATAGGCGGAAACTAGAAAATTAGCCAAACATGGCTTACCTAAACTTTCTTCTCTTCAATGGTGATTTCTCTACTTGGAATTAATTCCTTTAAAAACTTAAGCCTAGAACATCCTATTTATAAGTCTAATGTATTCCATAAATAAGGTAAAATATAGATAAACTAGATAGAAACTTCCTAAATAAACTAGATAGAAGACAGACTTTCCAAATTTAATTCAGCGTCAAATTCCGCTGGCAGCGAAAATTTCCGCTGGCAACGAATGGCGTCAATCAAGCTCCTGTTGGATTTTCGCTACCACACTCGTTAGCAGCGAATGTCCATGCCTTAGAAAATTTTTAGCTTCTTCGGTTCCGCTTCCGCGAGTCCACCCTTCCGCTGCCGCGAGAGTCTCCATTCGCTGCCGCGAGAGCTTACATCCGCTGCAGCGAATCCGGTCGTCCGCTGGCAGCGACTCCATTCGCTGGCAGCGAGTTTCCTTTCGCTGGCAGCGAGTCATGCTGCTCCTGGACATGCTTCCGCTGACTCCAGTCGCTGGCAGCGAGATGCCATTCGCTGGCAGCGACTCATGCTCAGGCCGGCCACCTTCTCGCACATGTTGTTGCTGACTTGATTCACTGCAGCGGAAAGGCATTCGCTGGCAGCGAAAATCCAACAGAACACCATCACGTAGATCTTCGAAAGATCTTTCCAACGCATGCTCATATGCGTCGATCGGACATCCGAGGCCTCCGGAAAGTGCGTTACAAGTTCAGCTCGCCGGGCGGACAGCTTTCACGACTCGCCCTCGTTTCCGCTCTTAGACCTCGATTTTGTTCTCCGTTGCTCCTTAGGTTGTTCCATTCTCTTTGGGACTTCTTCCTTAAGCTCTCCCAAGTCTCGCTTTAGCCTCTCTTAGCTCTGTTCCTTGTGCTCTTTGTCTCGGATCTACGAATCTACATAAAACCATCGAAATAGCGTAGATTCCGAACTTTCCCACAAAATGAATGATAATCTAATTAACACTAAAACATGATTATATAACAATGAAATGCACCGAAACTAACCTATAATGCCTATTGGAAACATGCCTTATCAATAGTGTAAAATAAAAGTTGGTCCCATTCTTGTGATGACACATCATGAGGCCTTATGTTAGCAAGTTGACTTGTTCTCTCTACATTAGTTGACCTTGATTCCATGATTTTTCTTATCTGAGTTGAAAGTTCAGATTTCCAAGACCTCCAAAGCACTACTAGAAAAACGCAATTAGACATCTGTTATGAACCGATGTCTTTTAAAAAAAATTCCGATCTCTTTGTGCGTGTAGTAAAAGATCAACTTTTTCACATCAGTTTAAAGCCGATGTCTTTTCTTAATTAAAACATCTGTTATATTTTGACTATAGATGTAACTCAACTCTTCAAATTTATTTTTGACATGTTCACTTGTTGATAAATATCCATTATTTTTCATTCATAAGATTTTGAAGATGTTAACACTAAGCCTAAATTTTACATTTACATCACTATTTTTAAAATAACCAATGTATTAAAACCAAATAGACATCTTTTTTCTCATATTGATTGAGTGGATAACTATTCCATATATATAATTTGTGATTTTTTTATTGTTTTAAAATAATCTATCGCATGAAATATGCACATAACTGATGTATTAGTATGATATATACATCAGTTTTGATTTTTATAACGGTATTATTGTTATTAATATACATCAGTTTATGGTAGCATTTTAATGTAAAAATATGTGTGACACATTGATTTAGTTTAATAGGACGATGTCCGTAATGATATCAACATCAGTTTTTATATAATAATATGATTTCAAAGGTATGAAATCACTCCATTTTTCATTTGTAATCCGATGTTTTTTAGTTTGATACGTAACACCATTTGCTCGATATAAAACATAAATTTTCTTATGGAAATGAAAGGATCGGTACTTTAATTAACTTATAAACATACAATATACGTACATTTAACAACCTAGCTACAAAGGCCAATTAGAAAGTTAAAGTCATCATGAGCCTTGACACACACTTGAGGACATTATCAGGAATGCCACTCTCTCATAAGAGGCTTCTTTCCTCGTTCCAGACTCTCACATACCGTTCGTACCCAAGTTACGCCTTGTCCACATTACTGAACTCAAATTCTACATTCCTTTGTTATCTACAAAAATGAATATCTTAGTCCAAGATTTTGGATTCACCTATAGAAAAGAGTAGGGTATTCACCAATTTCAGCATACTGTAGGACTCTATTAATACATGCCCGGTGGTAACACTTGAAAAGGTTCACCTTCCACCAGCTTTAATACATCATATCAATATCAAAAAAGGGCAGGTTTTGTTTACCTGGACAATGCTTCTAGAGTCCGCATCTTCAAAATTATACGTATTCCTCAAATCAGATGTCCACCAACCTGAGCCGAATCTGAAATTTCCCCAATTATAGAAAATATTAGTGTTACATTTGGTATAAAGTTCCAGAGTGAAAATTTTAGGAAAAATGGGTCATCAAGATTTTCATTATAGCTAGCTTTTAAATCACTAGCTACAATTGAACATATGATTATTAAATGAAATAGGTGAAAGTAAAGCTTAAAATAACAAGTAAACGGATAGAGAAGATGAGTTTTACCCTACAGTCCAGAACATATGTCCATCAAGTTGCCAAGACTGGATCTTCATTATTTTGGAAGATCCTTTAAATGAAGTCATGAAGGGTGATCCAGAAATAAGCTTCAAGGTGGACTGGTCTGAAATTTTCCTTCATGCAACACCAAGCAAGCGAGCCATGATTGTTAAAAAAGAAGTACAAGAAAAGGGTTCAAAGCTTGAAATGGAATTTACCAGAACATACTCATTAAAAGTAGATGCAATTGAAGGGTCCAAATAAATTTCAATCACAAACCTAACTGAAATATATATCTAGTGATAGGAGGGATCACACAGCTGGAACTAACCAATCATAGATGATGCGCATGATTAGTATCAAGGGAGAGTGAGGCTTGAAGGAGAAAATAGTGATTACCTGAATACCAACATAGAGAACCAGAGAGTTGATCAAAGGTACATTGTACCTAGTCCTTGTTCGGATAGCCTCATTTTGTGAAAGAAGAAGTTTCTGCTTCAGTTCAATCAGGAAATGTATCTTCACATAACCAGCAGCACTCCTCTATGTAGAAAATGTATCGTCACATAATAAACATGGTAAAGTCAGTAGAATGATGTACAAACAGAAATGTATAAGTTAATCTAGAGTTGGAGAGTCAAAGACAAACCGCTTGTCCCAATTTAGCATTTCTCAAGAATGGATCCATGAACTGAAACAAGTCAACCAATAACCGGTGCAAGATAAGGCCAACCCTTTTGAGAGTTTCTTGTAAGTAATTTAAGCATGGAGATTCTATGACTAACTAGTTCAAGCCATGCAAAGCTGAAATTAAACCATCCAATAAAAACGTCAAAACTTAACAATACTCCAAAAGATTAAGCATATATAAGAGAAGAGTGCACTAGAAGAAAGTGGGCAAATAGAATTATTTCGATCTTTCATTAAGAACAGAAACAACAACAGTGACAACCCATCATACAAAGGACAATCAATGCAAACTAAACAAACTAGGAGAGGAAAGGGAAAAACAAACAAACAAGAAATAACATACAAATTGTTCTTCCATCATTGACACAACTGAAACAAAAAAGTGGCCACTTTTACATATCAACAGGTCGTAATCTTACAGCAATTCGAACTATTCTAGGAACTAAACAACCTACAGAAGGCTCATGAAGGGACAAAAACAAATAAGAAAGAGATGGCAAAGTAAATGATCTATTCAAATACCAAACTATCAATCAGGTGATTCAGGTCCTATTTTTTTAGCAGTAAAATAAAAATCTCTACTTCATCCCATGTTCTCTCATGTGACAATAAGAAGGCATAGTAAAGGTGATTGATATTGACCAAGCAGAAGCACTAAAATGATATACTCGATATCCTATCAAATAGAAGTGATACCAGCTAGCTATCTAGCTAAAAAGGGATAAAGCAGCCCAAAAATGAAAGATAGATGGCAAGAACCAAAGCAATCTGGGTACAGGTTAGATTCAAAACATACTCGCAAGAATCCCATCAGAAAGTAATTGCATATTTGCATATAACATATGAAATCAAAACAGCGTGGATCACCTAAAACATTGCATATTTATGAACCATATCTACACATGCATTATACAGAGATGATTAAAGTTTGTTTTAATGTTTCAATATCTTATTTTATACACTGAACCATTTTGGAATTTTATTGTAAACAAATCAAATATATGAGATGACAATCATCAAAAACGTGCATTAACAGTTCGTAAGAGTGCTCTTTATAGCTTGATAATACCAAAAAAAAGCCTTAATTAGTCAAAACTAATTAACCACGATGGTTCTTTGGATGCATTCATAAAACTCGATCACATTTTAATCACTATCATATTTATGTGAGCATTTTTTACCTTCAAATGTCATGGAAGGTGGCATGAGAAATTTAGAGAAAAGGTCCTCATTTAGGCTGCCGTGAGATTTACGAACAGAAAGATTTCAGCAGCAAATTTGAGGTAAGGTGAAGGTTTTAACCCCTTGAACAGAAAGATTTCAGCAACAAAGTCATGTAACTTGAACTTCCATTCAAATTTATAAGAAGAAAACTTATAAGAGAAACAATACCTCATCGTTCTTTGAAATATCAACAACAACAAATGGCCCAGGGTAAGTTCCTGCATCTGTAAACAATACCCTAAGTTAAAACCCTAAATCACTAAAAGAATCGAAAGAGGCAAATCATGGTCAGCATATATTTCAGCATATTGAATCTACATTACCAGAGGCTTATCATGATAAACAAAGACTGGAATTGGCATTCCATGTGTTTTGAATTTCCAAACTAACACCAGATATCATCGGTAAAAGCAGATTAGGAAGACAGTACCTTATAGGAAGCTGGTTGCTTTCTATCGAGACTCGAGAGTGCCTCCAACTCCTTCAATTGTTGGCTTATCTTCTCCCAAGACTCCAGGATTTCTCTTCTCACTCGGTTCTCACTGATTTCGCCAGTGATTTGCAGCATGTTTTGAATGCTAGGTAAGAGCTTGCTCCCAATGCCCTGTATTAATGAACACAAACTTGGTGGAATCTCAAAGAAAAAGTCCAGCTACAAAGAAACCCTAAATTGAAACCCTAATCTCAATTGAAACCCTAATCTCAATCATCCAAGAACAAGTCCAGATCTAAAAATGACAACCCCAAACAAGTTGAAATCAACGAACTACCTAGGACAACTAAGAAGCATATAACTCATAAATTCGAACAAATCGAACCAGTAAAAAAATCAATGAAGTTGAACAAAGTAATAGGAGAAGGAGAGTAGCGTCCTACCATAAAGGCGATCGGTGATGCGCCCGTTGTTTGGGAGGTTGCGCCGCAGAGAGAGATCGAGTGAGAGAGAGTAAGAGAGGAAATTGAGGAAGATCGAGAGATGGAAAGAAAGAAAGAGGGGCGAGAGAGAGAGATCTCAGATCTGTGGAGAGAGGAGGAGAAACCGAGGATGAAAGCCGGAAGAAAGAGGAGAGATGGTGGTGGCGGCGGTGTTAGTGGCGACGGCGGCGGCAACGACGAGGATGGTAGCGGCGAGTAAGAGAGGAAATAGAGGAAGATAGAGAGAGGGAGAGAAAGAAAGAGGGGCGAGAGAGATAGATCTCAGATCTGTAGAGAGAGGAGGAGAAGCCGAGGATGAAAGATGGAAGAAAGAGGAGAGATGGCGGTGGCGGCGGTGTTGGTGGCGACGGCAGAGGAAACGACGAGGATGGTAGCGGCGGTAGTGGTGGTGGTGGTGACATCCAGGCTATGGTGAGACAGAGAGTTGGGAGCCTGGGAGAAAGGAGAGTAGGAGACGTTTGGTGACTTTGGTGGACTTCAATATGTTCACACAAGTTTGAGGGAGAGCTCTTGTTTTGACCAAGTATGGGCGGGTGTCTAAAAAAAATTCCAAGTATGGGCGGGTGTTTAAACATTTACAAAATTTTATCGGACGCGTGTTTCAATTGTGTTTAAAATTAAATATTTACCATCTGTCAAAAAATTCAACTGTTCTCTTAAGTTTTTTTAACATCACAAATTTATTATTTGATGTAATAGATTAATTTAACATCGGTTGCTTTATTGACAGACTTAAATTACATGATGTCTAATTGCAGTATTCTAGTAGTGAAGTTTCCCCATTTGTTGCATGACGAATAGCTTAAAGCACACATCCACCAAGTATTTTTGCTGCAACATTTTCAATCGATCAGCAAAATGTAGCAAATTGAAGAAAGTGTCATAAATATGTAAGTCTCATGCTTAGTTTATAAACCAACCTAGAGCATAGTTTATAAACTAATATAAAGCAAAGTCTCATGCTTAGTTTATAAACCAACCTAGAGCATAAAACCAATGGGTAAAATAAGTGCAAATGTTGATAACTAAAAATACCATTAGAAGTGTTCATAGAGTTTCCCTTGTTTGAGCATTAACTTTATATATGCCAATTGTCAATATTAATTGAAACTTGCACTCGAACTATCACCCCCATAGTGGATGAGAACTTCACATATACATCCCCAACCGGCTGCCCCCTCGCATTCCACTCTACTAGTTTTTTCTCCTTTGCCCCTGTTGCCATAACCTGCAAACACGTCCTACCTCTCCCTTTCCTCCCATTTTGAGACACATTGGCTGTTTTTTCACTTTGCAAAGAACTACTCCTAGTCTGAGATGGGACCGAGTCATCCCTACCTCTCTTTCTATCAGTGATTTTCTATAAACCATGAAAATAAATGTTTAAAAGTAAAAAGAAAACATGTGTTATAGAGTATATAGTAATAACAAAGCTATTCCATCACACCTCACTCATTTACGCTAATTGGTCAATTGGAAAATGTTCAAGTCCCCTGCAAATTCTTTACGAGAAACATGTCATTTATATAAACATTTACAAAGTCACAATATGCAGCCACATATACACTAAGCATACAACGACCATATATTATAGCACAATATAAGATTACACAACAAAGTTAACTTTCATCATTATCCCAAGAGTTTACATCAAGTGCAGAAACATCTAAAGGTGCATAAGATGTAAAAATAGACTCATCAAACATTTCTAAGTCATGAAAGCCTCGCGGAGGAGCCTTTAACACCACATACCAACTAAACTTTTCGGTTTCCCTAGAATAGAAGACTTGTTTTGCATGAGATGCTAAAATGAATGGATCTTTCTTCATTAAGTTATCCCGAAGGTTAACTAAGGTAAACCCATCCTCCTTTTTTACACCATTTACAATGTTTGCCCAATCACATCGAAAAACAGCCATCCGAAAAGTATAGAAATCTAACACCAAAATGTCTCTTATGACCCCATAAACTGTCTTGTTGGCCAGAGGTAACCATTTTGATTTTGTTTCAGGACCACAAACTGGACATGCAAATTCCCCTTTTGTACTTAATCCAGATAGATTACCATATGCCGGAAAGTCATTTATCGTCCATAAAAGCACAGCTTTGAGGCTGAACCTTTCCCTCTGAAATGCATCATAAATCTCTACACCAAAAGCCCATAACTCCATAAAATCATCTATAAGTGGCTGCAAATAAACATCTATTTCATTTCCTGGTTGTTTTTTCCCGGGAATAAGCAGACTTAACATCAAATTTTCTGCAGACATGCAAACATTTGGAGGCAGATTATAGATGACTAAAATCACGGGCCATATACTATGTGTTGAGCTTAGAGAGTTATAAGGGTTAAACCCATCAGTTGCTAATCCGAATCTCAGGTTTCTTGGATCAGCAGCAAAACTTGGCCATTTTTTTATCTATGGTGCGCCATTGAACCGAATCGACTGGATGACGCATCATGGCATCTTGACTATGATGAGTAGAGTGCCAAGTTAGTAGCTCACTAGTATATTCGGAAAGAAACATCCTTTTAATCCTTGGAATGATGGGAAAATAACGCAAGACCTTTGCTGAAACTCCCTCTTCAATCCGGTTGGTCCTTGGATTCACTTTCCACCTCGAAGCATTACATTCAGGGCATGTATCAAGATTTTCTTTTTCTTTGCCTCTAAACAAGCAGCAATCATTAATACATGCATCGATCTTCTCATATCCTAAATCAAATCCCTTCAAAAACTTTTTAATTGCGGAGAGAGTTTCTGGAAAAGTATTGACTTCTGGAAGCATGTCCTTAATTACTTCAAGGAGTTCATCAAATGCTCCATCAGCAATGCCATTAGAGGCTTTGAATTTATAAAAGATGAGGGTGGCTGACAGCTTTGTATACTTTTTCTTACATCCATGATATAGAGGGACTTCTGCCTCTTCCACTTTGTTTTTGTAATCATCAGCAGTAACATTCATTCTCGGACTTCCAACTCCATCAAAAAAGCTAGCATCTTTGTACATTTGAAGCACTTCTGGAAGCTCATAGTCCACATCAACGGGATCAACACATTCACCATGTACAACTTCTGCCGATGGAACCTCTTCACCATGTGCACACCAAATATCACAATCAGGATCAATGCCATATTGCAACAAATGTATCTCCAAGTCCTCATCAGATTGTCAGCTAAGGTTACGACAAATTGCACAAGGGCATATAACCATTTCTGGATTCCTCCCACACCTCTTTGAATGCAAGACAAATTGTTTACCCCCTTCTCGATACCCATGACTGTTTTTATCTAGTTTTACCCAACTTTTATCCATGCTAAAGGAGAAATGAATCTTGGATCTCCTAACCTAATAAAATAGTAGGGTATTTTTTCAACAAAGTATGAAATGGAAATGCTTTAACCCAACTAGTAAAGGAACAAAAAAATAGAAATGTGATGAGCGGTTTTTAGTCGTCTGTAAACCGTATCAAAATAAAACTCAAACCTACAAACTAGTATAGCAAGCAAGTAAGAGGTCGATCCCACAGAGAATCAAGTATTCCTTTGCAAAGTGTATTTACCAATTAGTAGAAAGGGGGGTTTTGGTTGATTGAGATTGAAAAGAAAACAAAATAAAATATAAACAAATAATGCAAAACAAATTAGAGAAGATCGCTCTACCTACAACTATCCACTTTATTTGGTTGAATTGATATTGTAACTTCCTCTTGTCCTTTTAGGTTTCCTATGAATGCCCTTGTCCCGACCTAATATAGTTACTAGTCCAATCAGTCCTAGAAACCCTTATCAATCGAACAGTCCCTAAAGAAGGATTTAACCCAATTGATAGCTTTAAGTTCAGAGATTGACCAAGGTATTTGCAGTCCCTAAAGAAGGATTTAACAACACATTCAACTTCCTACTCATTCAATTAGTTCAATCAGCCCTAAAGGAACAAGTTTGCCACTTGGGTTAAGGTTCGCAATCAGGAATCTACAAAACCCTAGCAATTGAATTGATTCTACCAAGTTGATCAGTCGAGATAGAATAAAACAATCAAACATTCAAGCACAAAGAAGTCGAAACATTCAATATAGGAAACAAGGAACAAGATTTAGAAACTCACAATCAATCCAAATAAAGCTTCAAATTGTAAGGAGAACGAAGAGAGTTTTAGTCGCCCATGGCGAACATCGCTCTCTCTCTAATTGTCTAAGTGTTCAATGAATAGAATGAATGATAAAGAAAAATAACATAAAAAGCCTAAAACAAACATCCAAAGTCGGCCCAAAAGGAAACAACTAAAAACTAGGGTTTTCTTAAACTAAAACGGCGCGCGGCAGAGGTGCGGCGGCCGCGGCAAGAGGTGCGGCGGGCGCGGCACAGGAGCAGCGGCGGGCGCAGCTGAAATCGGCCCTCTGGCGGCGGGCACCGCAGGTGACAGCGGCGGGCGCGGCAACTTTTGCGGCGGGCGCTGCATTGGGTTTTCCCGAAAATTCCGTCTCGAATTAGCTCTCGACGTCAACATGAAAGTTGTAGCTCTCTGAAAGAGCTTTCCAACGCATGGTCATAATAGTCGATCGGACAACCGAGGCCTCCAGAAAGTGCAAAACAAGTTCAGCATGTCTGGCGACAACTTCTGCAGACTTGTTCTTCGTTTAGGTTCGCTTCTTCTTCTCAGGACCTCTTGAGATCTTCATGTAAGCTTCTTCGATCAACTAGACATTCTCATCCAATGCGTTATGAACCCATGTCTCCTCCTCGGATCCACGATTACCTGAAATAATCAATAAAAGCGTGTAGATTCCGATTCCACCAACATAGAGAGCAAATATGCAAATTGTAATCAAATCATGGATGAAATGCATCTTAAATAAGCTAAATGCAACCTATTATGCCTACCTAAATGCATGCTATCAAACTCCTCCACACTTAACCTTTGCTTGTCCTCAAGCAATGATAGAATGAACATGAATCAACGCATCCCACAGGAAATCCCTTCAAGTTTCAACCTCATCAAAAAGCAACATCATAGCAGGTGAAAACATAAACCAAGCAAACAAACGTCATAGCATGTATTCCAGTGATCAAAGCTTAGAAGTAGACATCATCCAACCTCACCCGAAATATGTGTTTCACTCATGTGTTTAGGCTTTTAAATACAACTCTCAACTCAAACCAATAATGCACTAAGCTCATAGACATTGACCCCCATATCACCAATTAACTACCGAAATGTCATTACTTGCGGGACACAATAAAGAAAATAAAATTCAACACTTTTTTTTTTTCTTTTCTTTGTCTTTCTTTCTCTTTTTTTTTTCTTTTTCTTGTCTTGGTGCTTTCCTTACGCGAAGCGCAAACATGGGTGTCATGAATGGCCCCGGTCTATCAACACCTCAACTATTAATATGAAGTCCACTTGAACACCTTTTGACGCGAGTTGCAAACATGGGTGTCATGAATGAACCTGGTTACTCAATGATCAAGCTTTCTTTCCTAGTGGATAGTTTTCAACACCTTTTTGCGCGAATCATACCCATGGGTGTCATGCGTAGACCCGGTTACTCAGTGCATCAACCATTGCCACCTTATTCACTAAGTATGCATAAAATGAAATAAAAAGACTCAAAATATAAACATAAACTCCGCAAGCAACAAACATGTGCATCGGTCTTCAAAAATAGATACTGCAGTCAATATCAAGAGGTAGCAACACTAGGCGAGTAATTCACACAATTGAGCAAAAGAATTCAAATAAGGCCAAACATCCTCACAGGGTCATGTTTTTAGGACTTCAATCATACTTTAGCTCAATCATACATGCTCAATTATATTTGCTAGCTCATGTTCCACAAAAATCAAATACAGACAAAAATCAAAACATCCAGAACTCCATGGGATTTTTATGAATCATGCTTGAAATTTAAAATAGAGGACAAACTAAGTCAGATGGGTATTTAATAACACTTAAATGCAATGATGCTCTAATTCTACTAATTTTCGAAATTAAATAATAATAATAAATTTTTTTTTTTTTAAATGCAGTATATGAATAAAAATAAACATGACAACATAAATAAACATGATAACATAAGTAAACATGATATGCAAATTCTATCTATATGCAATGCAATCCCTCCCCCACACTTAAACCTTTCATTGTCCTCAATGAAACATAAAAGACAACAAAAAATAAAAACATAGAGAAAGAGATGAATGAAATACTCACAATGTGGTGGAAGGGGCGATATAGGTCGGATCTGAGCATTGCGCGCGTCGGGTTAAAGAAAACTAGCTAACTAGGAATTGAAATAACTAAAGCTTACCTCGGGTTGCCTCCCGAGAAGCGCCTCTCTTTAATGTCATTGGCTTGACTTATTCTCAATCTCAAGACCTTATTTCTCAGACATTGTCAAAGCCCTCAGTAGCCTATCATATTCCTGTGCACACATCTTACAAGGCACATCATAGCACAATAAATTGAAAGCATAAAATGTGGAACTCACGAACCCTTTCAATCTATCAAAGAGTCTAGCATGACTCTCTGCAGAAGGAATATGATACCACCAACACAGTTCCGCTGGTGGCTTTTCAAAATAGCAATCAAAAGGATCAACATATACACCATTAACTTCAAAATTGCAAAAGTTTACCTTTATTACCTCTTTAGCCTCAGCTGATGGCTCTAGACCTGGTTCATCAATGGGCGAGATTAGAATGGATGGTGCAGATGGAGTAGGAGACACATCACATGTAACCTCATGCGTCGACTCATGAGATTCCAAGTCAGGAAGCACTAGACCCTCTCCTCCATCATCTAAGAAACTATCGTTGTCTGCAACCAATTCCTCATCTTCTTCTTCGAAGCTCCTTTCTTTCTCACCTTTTGCACTTAGAATTTGAATGAGTTGGTTCATTTGTTCCTCCAATTTTCCGATTCGGCTCATGTTTCTTTCCTCTAACTGCTGCAACACTTGTGTGAGAGTTCGGATTGATACTTCCTGCTCAACCTGTCGACTCATGTTGTAGAAAAAATCCCAAATCTCAAAGAGTCCCATATCCAATAGGCCTCCATTACTCATGAGGAATTGGTTGCAAAAGTTTACCTTTATTACCTCTTTAGCCTCAGCTGATGGCTCTAGACCTGGTTCATCAATGGGCGAGATTAGAATGGATGGTGCAGATGGAGTAGGAGACACATCACATGTAACCTCATGCGTCGACTCATGAGATTCCAAGTCAGGAAGCACTAGACCCTCTCCTCCATCATCTAAGAAACTATCGTTGTCTGCAACCAATTCCTCATCTTCTTCTTCGAAGCTCCTTTCTTTCTCACCTTTTGCACTTAGAATTTGAATGAGTTGGTTCATTTGTTCCTCCAATTTTCCGATTCGGCTCATGTTTCTTTCCTCTAACTGCTGCAACACTTGTGTGAGAGTTCGGATTGATACTTCCTGCTCAACCTGTCGACTCATGTTGTAGAAAAAATCCCAAATCTCAAAGAGTCCCATATCCAATAGGCCTCCATTACTCATGGACTCAGCAAGATTCCGTGTTTCAGCATTCATCCCATCAAATATGCAAACACACATCTCCCGTACACCATATTGATAACCCCATGAACCAAGGTCATTAACATACTCATGCAATCTAGTGAAATATTGGTGAAAGTTCTCACCTTCAAACTGCAACAATCTCAACATCTTAAAAAGTTAGTAGCAAGGGGGTTGTGAACCGTAAGATAGGTTCACAACAAAGTTAGATATATAAACAAAAATTAATAAATACACACAACAAAGAAATAAACTTGATTCCCCGGCAACGGCGCCAATTTGATGAGCGGTTTTTAGTCGTCTGTAAACCGTATCAAAATAAAACTCAAACCTACAAACTAGTATAGCAAGCAAGTAAGAGGTCGATCCCACAGAGAATCAAGTATTCCTTTGCAAAGTGTATTTACCAATTAGTAGAAAGGGGGGTTTTGGTTGATTGAGATTGAAAAGAAAACAAAATAAAATATAAACAAATAATGCAAAACAAATTAGAGAAGATCGCTCTACCTACAACTATCCACTTTATTTGGTTGAATTGATATTGTAACTTCCTCTTGTCCTTTTAGGTTTCCTATGAATGCCCTTGTCCCGACCTAATATAGTTACTAGTCCAATCAGTCCTAGAAACCCTTATCAATCGAACAGTCCCTAAAGAAGGATTTAACCCAATTGATAGCTTTAAGTTCAGAGATTGACCAAGGTATTTGCAGTCCCTAAAGAAGGATTTAACAACACATTCAACTTCCTACTCATTCAATTAGTTCAATCAGCCCTAAAGGAACAAGTTTGCCACTTGGGTTAAGGTTCGCAATCAGGAATCTACAAAACCCTAGCAATTGAATTGATTCTACCAAGTTGATCAGTCGAGATAGAATAAAACAATCAAACATTCAAGCACAAAGAAGTCGAAACATTCAATATAGGAAACAAGGAACAAGATTTAGAAACTCACAATCAATCCAAATAAAGCTTCAAATTGTAAGGAGAACGAAGAGAGTTTTAGTCGCCCATGGCGAACATCGCTCTCTCTCTAATTGTCTAAGTGTTCAATGAATAGAATGAATGATAAAGAAAAATAACATAAAAAGCCTAAAACAAACATCCAAAGTCGGCCCAAAAGGAAACAACTAAAAACTAGGGTTTTCTTAAACTAAAACGGCGCGCGGCAGAGGTGCGGCGGCCGCGGCAAGAGGTGCGGCGGGCGCGGCACAGGAGCAGCGGCGGGCGCAGCTGAAATCGGCCCTCTGGCGGCGGGCACCGCAGGTGACAGCGGCGGGCGCGGCAACTTTTGCGGCGGGCGCTGCATTGGGTTTTCCCGAAAATTCCGTCTCGAATTAGCTCTCGACGTCAACATGAAAGTTGTAGCTCTCTGAAAGAGCTTTCCAACGCATGGTCATAATAGTCGATCGGACAACCGAGGCCTCCAGAAAGTGCAAAACAAGTTCAGCATGTCTGGCGACAACTTCTGCAGACTTGTTCTTCGTTTAGGTTCGCTTCTTCTTCTCAGGACCTCTTGAGATCTTCATGTAAGCTTCTTCGATCAACTAGACATTCTCATCCAATGCGTTATGAACCCATGTCTCCTCCTCGGATCCACGATTACCTGAAATAATCAATAAAAGCGTGTAGATTCCGATTCCACCAACATAGAGAGCAAATATGCAAATTGTAATCAAATCATGGATGAAATGCATCTTAAATAAGCTAAATGCAACCTATTATGCCTACCTAAATGCATGCTATCAAAATGCTATAACCCAACAAATAAACAAAATGAAACACATTTCACGTGATCTGATTACCCAGCTTCAGTCACAACATTTATAAGCTCTTACCAGCTTTTCATACATAGTGACTATTTTAGATAGTTTTATGACTTAATTACCTTATTGATAAAACATAGAAGTTATTTACTTAGTGACTTTTTTCATAATCAGCCAATATTGTAGATTGCTTTTCATACACAGTCAATTCTTTTTTATTATGTAATGAATTAATAAAGAAAATAAGTCATATGTACCAAGTGTTTTGACCTTTTTTTGACAACTACATGAAAAACAAAGGGGGAAATTATAATCTTTATTGCATACCAACAATGTTCTACAATGTGAACCATGAAGAATTACAAATAAGAGTAAATGTTATCAATGCAAATGAGTTAAGTTATCAAAGAAGCCAACACAACTGGAAAAACACTAAAACTCAAGAAATAGATCATACCTATTGTCAAAGCTTATAAAAAAGAATACCCTTACCTTGGAGATAAAAGATCCACACACTTCAGGAGCTCATTACCATCTAGTTTCCACGTAATCCTATGAATCATAAAGAAACAGATCAGAAATTCATTTTTTAATACATATATAGTAAAAATTCTAATTATTTGCAACTAAAGAGGGATCATATGGTTTTGACGGTGCGCATACAATCCAGAACAAAGTTGAAAGACATAAGAATTGTTAGAGATCTGTCTAGGGAATCCAAACTAATTAGTTTAAAGGGAAAGAAATAGTTAACTCAACATTTTTCATCACGAGAACATGATACTAGGCCTTAAGACCTCATTTTAACCGGAAATAGTAGTCTTTTGTTAAACTCCACACCTTCATTCTACTAAGCACAACTAAAATATTAGCAAGAGGGATTGTGCCTCGTATTTTTCTTTGATATAAATATCCTGAACTCGTAGCAATTGATCTTGACAATTATTTTTTAAAGAAACGTGATAGAAAGTTGAATCCCATATTGACACATCCAAATTAACCCTATGGTGTTTTGTTAAATTGATATCTTAATTTATTTTTATTTCAATGGACACTGTTACCTCAATTAGCTTCCCATCCAAACAAAACTTAACCATTCCATGAAATTAAAAAATGGAAACTGCAAATGAGGAATATATCAAGGGGAAATGCAAATTTCATTTCAATTGGCATTCAAAAGTTGAATCAAAGGTGTTTTTTACACTCATACACAGACAGCTCAATCTACTACACAGACAGTTCAATTTCAAAGTGTTTTTTACACTCCTACACAGACAATTCAAAAGTTGAATCAAAGGTCCCAAGGCTTCCGGGTTATTCCAATTTCCAAGTACTTGGGTATGAGCACATTACTAGTTCAATCTCTCTTTAACAAAATGAATATCTTGTTTCAATTTTACACTCCTACACGGACACAATGTAAGCCCTAATTGCACAAAATTAACCACAGAATAGCAAAATGAATATACCTTGCCCAAAGAAAATTTAGGGTTTTAGTTCGACTCGGTTGCTTGGGACTTTGGGGCTTTCTAGGGACGAAGTAGCAACCACGGCGGAGAACCAACCACAGCGAGCAGAGACAACGGCGAGCAACGACCTCAACGAGCAGCGACCATGGCGAGCAGCGACCGCGACAACGAATTGGCCAGCAGCGAACGACGAAGGAACAGAGGGGTGGAGGCGACTAAAGCCGGACTAACGATGGAGGAACAGAACGGATGAACAGAGGGGTTGGGCGAGGAGGAACGCCGGAGGATTTGGATTTTGGGCGAACAGAGAGAGGAAGAAGAAAGCTAGGGATTCCCGGCTGATTTCTTTAAGGGAGAGTGGGTATTTCATTTTAGTGAAATTTGATTTCCTTTTGCAAATTTTCACTCTCATTTTTGCGCGAAATTACAAATTTTCGCTTAAACTTAGCGCGAATTTTTTTTTGCCCAATAGAGCACATAAACATGGCGTTTCTAAATGCCATATTTTGCTTATTATTTTATGGCGTTTTGCAAACGCCATAAAATATAACTATTACGGTGTTTATCAAACGCCATTGAATAATATCATTCGAAACATACCCATCGCCCCGTATTTATGGCGTTTATAAACGCTATACTATTACGTTTTGTGAAAAACGTCACTGTTTAAATGTCATTGATGAGTACATTTGTAGTAGTGGTTAATAGTAATTATTCGTCGGTCAATTACGCAATTATTCGCTAGATTAATAGTAACTATTCGTTAGATTAATAGTAACTATTCGTTAGATTGATAGTAATTGTTCGTTAGGTTGAAAGAGGATGTAAATGTAATGATTGGTTTCCACATCTAATTAACTATATATACAAATGAATAATTCCTTATTATCAACGAATATAAACTCTGACTTGCCGAATAATGGCTCTGAACGTGAAATTAATTAATGAAAAACAAAACTAGAAAAATTCTGATCGGACCACAATTTGCATTTGCAACAAAGATTTCACATTGACAAACACCAAGAACCGAATGATTATTTCATCCCGAATGTTAAATAGTAATTCAATCAAAACCAACTTAATAAACAACAATTCAAGAAATTCCCAAATTGAGTACCGGATTCAAGAAATCCCCAATTGAAGAAATCCCCAATTCAGGAGAGCACTGTCGACTCTTGCGGAACCGAAAGGAGAGGCTCGCGACGCTTGTGGGAACGAGATGGGAGGCGTCGAGATGCGAGAGATAAGTCTGAGAGAGAGGCAGCCATTGGAGGCGCTCGGGCGAGCTTGATCTTGGGGCGATAGGCGCAGGTGCGAAGAGGAGCGAGGAATACGTGGCCGTCGTTGACCAGTGTCAGATTCGGTGCCACATGCAGCTTAGGAGGTCCGGGGAGGGAGGGGATGCTCGCGACGCTTGTGGGAACGAGAGGGGAGGCGTCGAGATGAGAGAGAGAAATCCAAGAGAGAGAGGTAGCCATTGGAGGCGCTCCGGCGAGCTTGCTCTTGCAGGGGGCTTCGCCTGGGCCATTTACAGAGGAGGAAGGGGATGGAGACGGTGATGAGCGTATGGAGGAAGGAGATGTAGATGGTGGAACCTTTGATAATTAAGGTTTTAACGTGGATGAGTTGTAGGCAGTTACACAATTTGGGTGGGATGTGATTTACACGCCCTGGATTATCGAGGGTGTGGTTTATTGTTCACATGGGGCCCACATTATTTAAAAAGAAATTATATTAATTCTCAATTAATCTCAGCCTTTCATTTTAATTCCATCAATGGCCAATATTTGTTAACACAAAACATGTTAATCCTTGTAAACATTTGATCCATGCTCTATATATATATATCCATCTAGTTCAATTATATATGTATATTTCCAAGAAAATAAAATAGCACTAAATATATATATATAAGCCACACAATATGTTTTAATCCTACAAATGTGAATGAACACCATGGTAATAGTACGTATGTCAAGACGTTGGTGGGGAGATCGTGTGTGTGGACCATATATGAGAGACACGAACAACAAATAAATCCAATGGGGTTCCATCTCAGAACCAATTGTCAATAAGAGGAGTAGTCCTTCAATCTTACATGTTGTTCAAGCATTCTCTAGATTACCGAATTTACCGATATGGGACAACCACATTCCAACATGCCACCTCAAGTGCAATGACGTTTTTAGCTAATAACAAGTTGCATTTTCCACATGCGCTTAAATAGGTACCACAATACCCGCGACATGCCACGGCTAGCAACCCCACCAATTAGAGCCCAAAACGCAACTAGCCGAACCTGGCTTTGATACCATGTTAAATCACGGTGGGTCATACAACGTGGGGGGTCACATGTGCTAACCAAACCGAGCACACAAGTCGATGGAGTGGTGTTCCATTCTAAAACAATTGGTGTTAGGTGAGATAGCTCACCGACTTAAGCTTCAGATATAGCCTCTTTAGTCTTTACCTGTATTAGGGTAGTAACTAGCAACACTGTGAGATCATGAGATTGATTGTAATGTCCTCCTTGAGGGTTTCCATTCATTGATATAACATATATATAGGTTACAAAGGTATTGGGCCTTAACGGGCTTTTAGCCCACTATACAATAGGAGACCTATGTAATCTATCAAACCCCCGCAGTCGAAACGGGAGTGGCCCGTACAGTGAGACTGGAACGAAAATCAATGAATAACTGTCTAGGTAAACCCTTGGTGAATATATCAGCGTACTGATAAGAGGATGGGACATGTAGAACGCGAACATGTCCAATGGCAACCTTGTCCCTGACGAAGTGGAGATCAAGTTCAATGTGCTTCGTGCGTTGATGCTGGACTGGGTTGCTAGCCAGGTAGACGACGGAGACGTTGTTAGTGTAGACCAGAGTGGCCTTCTGTAAGGGGCATCGTAGCTCAAGCAGGAGATTGCGGAGTGATAATGCATATTTTAGATAGGCATTATAGATACATTTAGTTTAGTTAGGTTGCATTTCTTGCTTGCTTTATCGTTAAATTGCATCTTGTGTTTATTTTAGAAAAGTTCGGATTCTGCGCAATTTTGTGTTTATTTCGCAGATGGAATCGGAACACATTTGGGCGATGCATTATCTCGAAGAGGAACACAAGATACATAGGAAGGAACGAGGAAGGAAGAAGCAAGACGAGAAGAAAAGGCCGCAAAAGAAGCCAGGACCACGGCAAAACCACATGCCGCGGGCACCGCAGCTGCACCCGCCGCAGCGGGTTGCGAAGGAAGCATTTGCGGCGGGCGCCGCAACACTTGCGGCGGCCGCCGCACGTACGGACAGGCCCAGCGCCGTTTTTGGAAAACCTAGTTTTTATCTATGTTTGCTTGGAGGCCGAATGGGATCTTTTTATTAGGTCTTTTATGTTATTTTTCATCACCATTCATTCTATTCTTTGAACCATTAGACATTTTAGAGATTTTGAGCTATGTCTTCCATGAGGAACTAAACTCATCTATTCTGCCTGCAATTTGAAGCTTTATTCGGATTGATTGTGAGTTTCTAATTCTCGCTCCTAGTTTCCTATTTGTGAATGCTTCAACTTCTTTGTGCTTAATTAATTATTGATTTGTTCTATCTTGTCTGGCCAACTCGTTAGATCAATTCAATCGCTAAGGTTTTGTAGATTCCTGATTGTGAACCTTAACCTAAGTGGCAAACTTGTTCCTTTAGGGCTGATTGAACTAATTGGATGAGTAGGAAGTTGAATGTGTTGTTAAATCCTTCTTTAGGGACTGCAAATACCTTGGCTAATCTCTGAACTTAAAGCTATCAATTGGGTTAAATCCTTCTTTAGGGACTGTTCGATTGATAAGGGTTTCTAGGACTGATTGGACTAGTAACTATATTAGGTCGGGACAAGGGCATTCATAGGAAACGTAATAGGACGAGAAGAAGTTACAAGGATCGCTTCAATCTGATAAAGTGGAATATTGTAGGTGGAATTGCTTCTCTTATCTGTCTAAACCAAATTCACTTACTCTGCTTTCGTTATTTTGCTTTAAAACTTTCACATAAAAACCCCCTTCTCTGGTTACTTAATCAACGTTAGAATCACACTAGAGCTATAAATTTCCCTGTGGGATCGACCTCTTACTTATTACTGTACTAGTTATAGGTTTGAGTTTCTTTGACGGAATCAACGACAGGTTTCCCCTCCGTCAAATTTGGCGCCGTTGCCGGGGAATTTTTATTAAATTCTTGTGTGTTTTTAGTGTTGATTTTGGTGTGGACCGTCTTATATGGTCCATACCCGTGCTACTAATTCATCTTTGTTACCATTTGATACAGAGATTGAAAGGACCCTTGCCGCTCTGAGGCGAGAAGTTCGTGATCGCTTTCGCGAACTCCCTTTTGACCAACAAGAACCGACAACAGAGATGGCTGACGATGCGAACCGCACTCTTAAGGAGCTTTCTGCTCCTGATGTGGCACAGCAACCCCTGGCAATCCAATTTCCTGCGCTAGCAGAAGGGGTTAAATTTGAGCTTAAGTCTGGGGTAATTCATCTTTTACCCAAGTTTCATGGGTTGAGTGGGGAGGACCCCCACAAGCATCTGGCTGAATTCCATAGGGTGGTAGTTGGGATGAAACCTGAGGACGTCACTGCAGAGCAAATCAAATTGAGAGCTTTTCCCTTCTCTCTAAAGGATGACGCCAATGAATGGTTCTTCTATTTACCGCCGGGATCTATTACCACTTGGGCTGAGATGAAAAGAGTCTTCCTAGAGATGTACTTCCCTGCAACAAAGCTAAATGCTTTGAAAAGGTCTATCAGCAGCATTGAGCAGTACGCTACAGAGTCTATACATGAGTACTTTGAACGCTTCAAGAAACTCTGTGCCAGCTGCCCGAGCCATGGGTACTCTCAAAAGGATCTGGTCCTCTTTTTATTTAATGGTTTGACTGATATGGAGCGCAAGACGGTAAATTCTGCTTGTGGAGGAAATATGCTTAATAAGACACCTACCGCAGCTTGGGAGGTGTTTAGGGAGCTATATGAGGGCTCCAGACAGTTCACCAAAAGCCCTCGGGCTAGGGGTGTACTCGCTGTTGATGCGTCTGTGGCTGCACTTCAGACGGATATGGCAGAGGTCAAGGAGATGATGAAACAATTGGTCCTTGATAGAAATCCTCAACAACTAAAGGCATGTGGTCTTTGCAATCAATTCACTCATCCTATGGACATGTGCCCGATCCTACAAGATCCTAATGTTGATTTGAATGCTATTGGGAATTTCGCCCAACAAAGGCCTAGACAAGGCAATTATGGAAATCCTGGGTATTTCAACAACAATAACTACAATAGGGGCTATCAGCAAGGCTACGGGAATTATCAAGCACCCCTCAATCAGCAAGGGGGGCAACAGGAAAGACCTCGACAACAATATGAACCTCGACAGGGAGGTCAGCAGCAGTCAAATGTGGATAATGAGGATCCACTGCAGAAACTGTCACGATTGGTCATGAGGAATGATAAACAACAGTCAGAGCAGATGGAGAACCTAGAAAAGCAGTAATCCGATCGGATGACAAAGCTTGAGAATCAAATGAGTCAGCTCATTCAAATCTTAAGTGCTAAAGAGGCAAATAGTTCTGGTAAGCTTCCGTCACAGACCATTGAGAATCCGACAAAGGAGAATGTCAGTGCTGTAACACTTAGGAGTGGCAAGGAACTGGTTGTCACAAAGCAAAAAGACGATGAGGAGATAATGGACGAAGAAATAGAAATCATTGAAGGTGAAAACGGACAAACGGTGGTGCGGCGCCCGCGGCAACCCTTGCGGCGCCCGCCGCAGGCCCCTGCGGTGCCCGCCGGCCAGAGACGAATTCCAAGCTGCGCCCGCCGCAGGAGAAACCTGGCAAGCTGCGGCGCCCGCCGCATCACCTGCCGCGCCCGCCGCTGCCTCACCCGCCGCCGATTCTTCTTCTTCTTCTACTCCTTTTTCTCCCTTACCTATGGAGACTCCCAAGCCCGTTCCACCCTTCCCGGAGGCTCTGAAGGATACAAGGAGGTATGAGAACGACAAGGAAATCTTCGAGACATTCAGTAAGTGCGAGGTAAATATTCCTTTACTTAATTTGATCAAAAGCATCCCTCGATATGCTAAATTTTTGAAGGAACTTTGCACTATCAAGCGGAACCAGAAGCTAAAAGGTAAGCAAAAGGTGAAGGTAAGCGAACATGTCACTGCTGTCTTTCAAAAGCGTATGCCTGAAAAGTGTAGTGATCCTGGTATGTTTGCTATTCCATGTGTGATAGGTGACACTAAATTTGACAAAGCCATGTTAGATTTAGGAGCATCTATTAATGTTTTGCCTTCTAGTGTTTATCATGCTTTGGGGTTGGGACCTCTGAATGACACGCGGGTAGTAATTCAACTTGTCGATCGATCTACTATCTACCCGAAGGGGATTGCTGAAGATGTCTTGGTTATGGTTGACAATTTGATATTCCCTGCTGATTTCTTTGTGATTGACATGGGTCCTGGTAACAGCGAAGGCCCTATTCTGTTGGGCAGACCTTTCTTGAAAACTGCTAGAACCAAGATAGATGTCTATTCAGGATCTCTTACTATGGAATTTGATGGTCAACGAGTTGAATATAATATTTATGATTCCATGAAATTCCCATCTGATGATCCTTCTCTGTGCTTTATAGATGCTATTGATACTATGGCACAAGATTGTTTTGATTTGGAATGTGTTGATGAGATGGAGGTTGCTTTACAGGCTCCTATAGATGAAATTGCTAGAGATTATGTATTGTCAGCTGACCTGCAGGAGGCTATAGTAGCTCTAGATCATCGATCTCCCACATATGTGCCACCGAGGGGAGACCACATCGAGCTGACCATTCCTACTGAAAAGCTTCTTCCATCCATTATCCAAGCGCCGGATGTTGAATTGAAACAACTTCCTAATCACCTTAAATATGCTTTTCTTGGTGAAAATGATACTCTACCTGTCATTATTTCTAACAAATTAACATTTGGACAGGAGGAGCGATTGGTGAATGTTCTAAAAGAGAACAAGGAGGCGCTAGGATGGACGATAGCGGACATTAAGGGCATCAGTCCTACCCTCTGCATGCATAGGATATTATTAGAGGATGATGCCAAGCCATCTAGACAACCTCAGCGAAGACTCAACCCACCAATGATGGAAGTGGTAAAGAAGGAGGTGCTGAAACTCCTTCAGGCAGGTATGATTTTTCCCATATCTGATAGCAAATGGGTGAGTCCTACTCAGGTTGTCCCTAAGAAGGGAGGTATTACTGTTGTTGAAAATCAGGATGGTGAATTGGTCCCTAGTAGGGTTCAAACTGGATGGAGAGTCTGTATTGATTATCGTAAATTAAATGCAGTCACTCGCAAAGACCATTTCCCCCTTCCCTTTATTGATCAGATGCTTGAGCGCCTTGCCGGCCGTTCTTTTTATTGCTTTTTAGATGGCTACTCAGGATATTTTCAGGTACCCATAGCACCGGAGGACCAAGAAAAAACGACTTTTACATGCCCTTTTGGCACTTTTGCATATCGCAGAATGCCTTTTGGGCTATGTAACGCACCTGGGACTTTCCAACGGTGTATGGTGAGCATATTTTCTGAGTATGTGGAGCATTTTATTGAAGTGTTTATGGATGACTTCACTATGCATGGTGATGATTTTGATACTTGCTTACATCATTTGTCACTTGTGCTTAAGAGGTGCGTAGACACCAATTTGGTTCTTAATTCTGAAAAGTGTCATTTTATGGTTGAGCAAGGAATTGTGTTGGGTCATATTGTGTCTAGCAGGGGTCTTGAGGTAGACAAGGCTAAAATTGATGTTATTCAGTCTCTACCTTACCCCACTAATGTGCGTGAGATTCGCTCCTTTTTAGGCCATGCAGGGTTCTATCGCAGGTTTATTAAGGATTTTTCTAAGATTTCTGCACCTCTTTGTGATTTATTGAAAAAGGAAGTAGCTTTTGAGTTTGATGACAGGTGTAGAGCATCTTTTGATGAGCTTAAAGGTCGCCTAACTAGCGCTCCTATAATTCAAGCACCCATATGGTCGCAACCTTTTGAGATTATGTGTGACGCTAGCGATTACGCTGTGGGGGCTGTTTTGGGACAAAAGGAAGGAAGGAGCTCGCATGTCATCTACTATGCCTCCATGACTCTGAATGGAGCACAAAGGAACTACTCAACCACTGAGAAAGAGCTTCTGGCTGTGGTCGTTGCACTGGAGAAATTTCGCTCCTACCTCCTAGGAGCTAAGGTAATTGTCTTCACGGATCACGCTGCTCTCCGTTATCTATTAACTAAGAAAGAAGCGAAACCAAGATTGATTCGATGGATTTTACTTTTGAGTGAATTTGACATCGAAATCAAAGATAAGAAAGGTGCAGAAAACTTAGTGGCGGACCACCTCAGCAGACTTGTCCAAGGAGAGGACAAGCCGGAAGATCAAAGACCTATTCACGGTGAGTTCCCTGACGACACACTATTCTATATCACTCACAACCCCTCTTCACAGCTGAAGGAAAAGACGGAAACGGAGGTTGCCGTTCCATCCGACGAGGTAAGTTCCAATATTTCTGAATTGTTGATGGGTGTCCATACTCCTCGGTCTTGGTTTGCCAATATGGTGAATTTCTTGGTCACGGGGGAATTCCCACCAAACTTTACCAAAGTTCAGAAGGACAAGATTCGACATGACTCTCGCTTCTACGTTTGGGACGACCCCTACCTTTGGAAACATTGTGCTGATCAGGTAATTAGGAGGTGTCTGCCGGACAATGAGGTACAATCTGTCCTTACTTTTTGTCATACTCATGAATGTGGAGGCCATTTTGGTCCTCAAAAGACTGCTAGGAAAGTATTAGAAGCAGGTTTCTTTTGGCCTCACCTATTTAGAGATGCTAATGTTTTTTGTAAATCTTGCGATAGATTTCAAAGGATTGGGAACATATCAGCTAGAAACGAAATGCCAAAAACTAAGATTGTATTTTGTGAAATTTTTTATGTTTGGGGTATTGAGTTTATGGGTCCCTTTCCTAGTTCTTTTGGGAATATCTATATTTTGCTTGCGGTGGACTATGTCTCCAAGTGGGTGGAGGCAAAGGCCACCAGAACTGATGATTCTAAGGTAGTTGCAGAATTCCTAAAAGACACAATATTCGCAAGATTTGGGGTACCTAAAGCTCTAGTAAGCGACAGAGGGACACATTTTTGCAATAGGACCATCACTGCTCTGCTAAAAAGGTATCATGTCACGCAGAGAGTGTCCACTGCTTATCACCCGCAGACCAATGGTCAGGCAGAAGTATCGAATAGGGAGATTAAGAGCATTCTGGAGAAAACAGTGGCTCCTAATCGGAAGGATTGGAGTCTAAGGCTGAATGATGCTCTTTGGGCCTATCGAACGGCCTATAAAACTCCAATTGGTATGTCCCCTTATCGAATTGTGTTTGGTAAGGCTTGTCATCTACCGGTGGAACTTCAGCATAGGGCATACTGGGCTGTCAAGAACTACAATATGGCAATGAATGAAGTGGGAGAATTCAGGAAACTGCAATTGCAGGAGCTGGAGGAATTACGTCTGGATGCCTATGATAATGCAATGATCTACAAGGAGAAGACAAGAGCTTGGCATGACAAACATATCCTGCGGAAGGAACTTAATGTGGGAGACAAGGTCCTCCTATACCAATCCCGTCTAAAACTCTTCCCAGGGAAGCTTAGATCAAGGTGGGAAGGACCATACACCATCTCAAAGATATTCCCTCATGGAGCAATTGAACTCTATGACCCTAAATCTCATGAGCTCTTTAAGGTCAATGGGCATAGAGTTAAGCCTTACTTTGAGAACATACCACATAATGAAGAAGAAGAGTTGGTGCTTGCTGAACCGACCGACTAGGCCACTCAAGGGGCCATCACGTCGAGCCAACAACTTGAAACAAAGGCGCTGCTCGGGAGGCAACCCGAGGTAAGTTCCCTTCTTTCTCATTTTTTTTTTTTTTATTGTCTTAGGAAATATCCATTAGCTATTTTAGGAGTATTCACATAGACATAGGTAGTTAATTAAAAAATAAAAAATAAAAAATTAGAAGTAAAAACCCCGAGTACAGGAGCGGCGCCCGCCGCAGCCACTGCGGTGCCCGCCGCCAGGGAGCTGTTTCACGCGGCACCCGCCGCAAGTAAACCCAAGGGTGTTGCGGCGGCCGCCGCAACCTCTGCGGCGCCCGCCGCAACGGTACCCCATCTCGGACTTTTATATTAAAAAAAAATATATATATATATAAAAAAAAAAAAAAAAAATTGAAACACCACCTATGTCTATATTTTAACCTACCTCACCTCTTTCTTCAACCTGCCGCCTCATTCACACACCCATACACCTCCATTGTTCTTCTTCTCCTTCACCCTCCAATCCTCTTTCTTCTCACCATAACCACTCCCAAACCCTCTATTTTTCTTCCCCATCACCGGATCTAGCAACCTTCTCGCCGGATCCAAGCCCAACAACCCACCGCCGCCACCCGCTGCCCGCCGCTGTGCCCCTGCTGTGCCCCTGCTGCGCCCGCCGCTCCACTGCTGCGCCCGCCGCTGTGCACCTGCTGCACCCGCCGCTCCACTGCAGTGGCTGCCGCTGTGTTCCTCCGCCAGATCCGAAGCAACATCCGCCCTAATCTCCTAGATTTCTCAAGTTTCCTCCCTTTTAAACTCTCAAGATGGCGCGCCGGTTAAGAAATGCATCTGATGAACAGAGGAGGATTTTCAAGAATTTCGATGCTCGACGCTTCGTTCAAACGAAGTTCTTTGACACCCCAGCACTGCAGACGCTGGGGATGTTGGATGTCACCCACAGGATGCTCACCCATGGCGGGTTGGGAGGATTTCTACATCGGAGTGCTCCGACATACCCCGAGCTGGCGTGGGAATTTATAGCTACTTTTGAGAGGGTTGACGCCTCTAGGATTAGGTTCAACTTGTTGGACCAACCCCACGTCTGCACGCTTGACAACCTCCGCCAGCAGTTCGGGATATCACAGGCGGCTACCCCAAACTGGTCTTCTATGACCACCGAGCAACAACGTCATGATCTGTGGTTCAAGGCTACTGGAACGGTTTTTGATAGCCACAAGGGGGAATACAACTACTGCTTTGTCCACCCTTGCTTCCGCCTGGTCCACAAGGTCTTAGCTATGGCCTTTAGCGGCAGAGGAGATGTCAACAAGGTATACGCTGCTGATCTAGCTTGGTTATGGAGCTTTGCTCCCCAGTCTTACGGTACACCGGACTGGGTTGAGATTTTTATTGAGAACTGTTTGAGGATCCAGGGGGCCAAGTTAGGCAGGTTTGGCTTGGGAGGCATGATCAGCCTCATAGCCTACCAATACTTATCGCCTGAGCAGTGCGGTACCCCTATGTCTGGTGGGTACACCTACACTACAGAGCAGCTTAGAAGGGCGGTTGTGCTCGAGGGTAATGATGGAAGAGGCTGGATTTGGAAGTCCGGAAACCGTGGAGAGCACCGATTGAGTCTTCCCAGGCTCCTACCTTATGGACCTTCCGACAACACCCTTTACATCGCAGGCGATCAGGAGCAGGCTGCGGAGGACGCCCCTGAGGATGATGATGATGAGGAGGAGGACGCCCCTGCACCGACCGATCATCATATGGGGGATGCACAGCAGGGGGCTGGCACGTCAGCAGGACATCATTATTCTTCGACTGATAGGGACGACTATTTGCGGGACTACCTGGCCAATGAGTTCCATCGTATTTCCTTACGCCAGGACGCAATTGAGTTCACCCTCAGCGACCTCGGTCGCTCTGCGAGGGAGTCGGATGCCAACATGGTGGCAAGGTGGAGTGAGACAAACTACCAGCTCGAGGAGATGCGGAGGGAGCAGCAGTACTACTACCGTCAGCAATACCCCCACATCCCTCCATACCAGTCGCCGCCTTACCCGCCTCCACCTCAGTGATTGGTTAGTTCTACCCTCCTTCACTCTGATTTTTTTTATGATTATTTTAGTTGTCTGTACTGTTTCAGTGAGACACTGAAAATTTTAAGTGTGGGGGAGGAGACTTATATGTATATTATGTTATTTTATGTCATTTCTATTAGAGTTTAGGACATGTTTAAGTTGTTGAAGATGTTTAAGTCTGTAATATTTAGTTATTTTTAATTTCTGCATTTTCTGCATTTTATTTAATTTATTTTCTGCATTTTCGAAATATATATATATAAAAAAAAAATTAAACTTAATTTCGAAATTATTGGAAATAGAGCATGCATTGCATATATGTGTTATTCAAATACCCATCTTGCTTAGTTTGTCCTCTATTTTAAATTTCAAGCATGAATCATACAAATCCCATGGAGTTCTGGATGTTTTGATTATTATTGCTATTTGATTTTTGTGGAACATGAGCTAGCAAATATAATTGAGCATGTATGATTGAGCTAAGGTATGATTGAAATCCTAAAAACATGACCCTGTGAGGATGTTTGGCCTTATTTGAATTCTTTTGCTCAATTGTGTGAATTACTCGCCTAGTGTTGCTACCTCTTGGCATTGACTGCAGTATCTATTTTTGAAGACCAATGCACATGTTGTTGCTTGCGGGGTGTATGTTTATATTTAGAGTCTTTTTATTCAATTTTATGCATATTTAGTGAATAAGGTGGCAATGGTTGATGCACTGAGTAACCGGGTCTACGCATGACACCCATGGGTATGATTCGCGCAAAAAGGTGTTGAAAACTATCCACTAGGAAAGAAACTTGATCATTGAGTAACCAGGTTCATTCATGACACCCATGTTTGCAACTTGTGTCAAAAGGTGTTCGAGTGGACTTCATGTTAGTAAGTTGAAGTGTTGATAGACCGGGGCCATTCATGACACCCATGTTTGCGCTTCGCGTAAGGAAAACACCAAGACAAGAAAAAGAAAAAAAAAAGAGAGAAAAGGAAACCAAAGAAAAAGAAAAAAAAAGTATTGCATTTTATTTTCTTGATGTTATCCCGCAAGTAATGACATTTTGGTAGATAATTGGTGATATGGTGGTCAATGTCTATGGGCTTAGTGCATTATTGGTTTGAGTTGAGAGTTGTACCTAAAAGTCTAAACACATGAGTGAAACACATATTTCTGGTGAGGTTGGATGATGTCTACTTCTAAGCTTTGATCACCTGAATACATGCTATGACATTTGTTTGCTTGGTTTATGTGTTCACCTGCTATGATGTTGTTTTTTTTGTAATGTTGAGACTTGAAGGGATTTCCTGTGAGATACATTGATTCATGTTCATTCCATCATTGCTTGAGGACAAGCAAAGGTTAAGTGTGGGGGAATTTGATAATGCATATTTTAGATAGGCATTATAGATACATTTAGTTTAGTTAGGTTGCATTTCTTGCTTGCTTTATCGTTAAATTGCATCTTGTGTTTATTTTAGAAAAGTTCGGATTCTGCGCAATTTTGTGTTTATTTCGCAGATGGAATCGGAACACATTTGGGCGATGCATTATCTCGAAGAGGAACACAAGATACATAGGAAGGAACGAGGAAGGAAGAAGCAAGACGAGAAGAAAAGGCCGCAAAAGAAGCCAGGACCACGGCAAAACCACATGCCGCGGGCGCCGCAGAAGTGCCGCGGGCGCCGCAGCTGCACCCGCCGCAGCGGGTTGCGAAGGAAGCATTTGCGGCGGGCGCCGCAACACTTGCGGCGGCCGCCGCACGTACGGACAGGCCCAGCACCGTTTTTGGAAAACCTAGTTTTTATCTATGTTTGCTTGGAGGCCGAATGGGATCTTTTTATTAGGTCTTTTATGTTATTTTTCATCACCATTCATTCTATTCTTTGAACCATTAGACATTTTAGAGATTTTGAGCTATGTCTTCCATGAGGAACTAAACTCATCTATTCTGCCTGCAATTTGAAGCTTTATTCGGATTGATTGTGAGTTTCTAATTCTCGCTCCTAGTTTCCTATTTGTGAATGCTTCAACTTCTTTGTGCTTAATTAATTATTGATTTGTTCTATCTTGTCTGGCCAACTCGTTAGATCAATTCAATCGCTAAGGTTTTGTAGATTCCTGATTGTGAACCTTAACCTAAGTGGCAAACTTGTTCCTTTAGGGCTGATTGAACTAATTGGATGAGTAGGAAGTTGAATGTGTTGTTAAATCCTTCTTTAGGGACTGCAAATACCTTGGCTAATCTCTGAACTTAAAGCTATCAATTGGGTTAAATCCTTCTTTAGGGACTGTTCGATTGATAAGGGTTTCTAGGACTGATTGGACTAGTAACTATATTAGGTCGGGACAAGGGCATTCATAGGAAACGTAATAGGACGAGAAGAAGTTACAAGGATCGCTTCAATCTGATAAAGTGGAATATTGTAGGTGGAATTGCTTCTCTCATCTGTCTAAACCAAATTCACTTACTCTGCTTTCGTTATTTTGCTTTAAAACTTTCACATAAAAACCCCCTTCTCTGGTTACTTAATCAACGTTAGAATCACACTAGAGTTATAAATTTCCCTGTGGGATCGACCTCTTACTTATTACTGTACTAGTTATAGGTTTGAGTTTCTTTGACGGAATCAACGACAGGTTTCCCCTCCGTCACGGAGCCAAGAGCACTCGGAGACAACGTTGGCAACACCCCTGTACAATGTTGGATCGTCAGCGAGGCTCAGGTCTAGTGAAAGTGAGATACTGAAGAGCACCAGCGAGGCTCCTGTACAGTGTTGGATCGTCAACTAAAGGACCAGAATGAGCACTGAGCTTGTTGGATGTATCGACTGGGGTCGCGACGGGATTGCAGTTGACCATCTTAGCCCGAGAAACAATCCCAGCAGCATACTTACTCTGTGAGAGAAACAGACCAGACGCATGCCGCTGAACAGCAACTCCCAAGAAGTAAGACAGCTGACCCAGATCAGACATGGTGAATTCCGCACTCAACTGCGAGATTATGGACGTCCGAAGAGCATCAGAAGAGGCGGTGAGAATGATATTGTCGACATAAAGCAACAAGAATGCCAAGTCTAAACCTCTGCGATAGATAAACAGAGACGTATCCGAACGGATGTCAGTGAAACCCAAACGGAGCAGATGAGAGGCAAAACGCTGGAACCATGCCCGCGGAGCCTGTTTCAGACCATAAAGAGAGCG
The DNA here is from genome assembly GCA_037127255.1 of Persicaria tinctoria. Taxonomy (NCBI): domain Eukaryota; kingdom Viridiplantae; phylum Streptophyta; class Magnoliopsida; order Caryophyllales; family Polygonaceae; genus Persicaria; species Persicaria tinctoria. The sequence continues at coordinate 86,576,914 of JBANSL010000004.1, read as the reverse complement.
CTTGAGGAGACAGACATGCTTTGGACGCTCAGCATCAGCAAACCCCGGCGGCTGAAACATGTAAACTGTCTCGTTCAAATGACCATGCAGAAATGCGTTCTTGACATCTAACTGATGGATGGCACAGTTGCGCGACAGAGCCAGACTCAGGACTACTCGGATAGTGGCAGGCTTGACCACAGGGCTGAAGGTCTCATCACAATCAATACCTGCCTATTGAGATCTACCGTTCACCACAAGACGGGCCTTGTAGCGCTCCAACGTCCCATTAGAGCGGAACTTATGACGAAAGAGCCACATACATCGAATGACGTTCGCCTTAGGAGGGCGAGGAACAAGAACCCAAATACCATTCTTCGTAAGGGCCCTGTATTCGTCGAGCATAGCCGCCTGCCAATTCGGGTCCATGAGGGCTGTTTTGTGGGAGGTGGGAACGGGGGAGAGGGAGGTTTGGGTGGAGGCAGAGGGTGAATGGGAGTCGGGAAGGACGGGGGTAAGAGGGGCTAAGCAAGGGGAAGAGGCGGCGGGCGGATCAAATGCGGCCAGGGTTGCGGTGGGCGCCGCCAGGGAGGGGTTATGGGCGGCGGGCGCCGCAAGGTCTGCGGTGGGCGCCGCATGACCTGCGGCGGGCGCCGCCAGAGAGGGTTTATGGGCGGCGGGCGCAACATTTGGGGTTGCGGTGGGCGCCGCATGACATGTGGCAGCCGCCGCACGTAGGTGAGGTGAGGTTGTTTGGCGAGGTGATGGGAGGTGGATAGCGGGGTGATGGTCAGTGGTCATGGAGATGATCTGACGGGGTCTGAAGACACCGGAGACGCTGCGGGTGTGTGGTCTGGTGGTAGAGGGTGGTGGGGGAGGGGGAGACGCAGGAGCACTAGGAGAGCTCTAGGGAAGAATGAAGTGAGGGAATGGTGACTCAGACTCTGTCGACGACACAGGGGGTGTGGGAGACGCGAAGGGAAATCGCGACTCATCAAAGGTGACATGACGAGAGAGAATGATCCTGTGAGTCTTGATATCGAGGCAAATGTAACCGCGATGATCAGACGAGTAGCCAAGAAAGACACAAGGGGTGGAGCATGCGTGAAGCTTGTGGGGGGGGTGTGGATGACTGATTAGGGAAGCACAAGCAACCAAAGGTACGAAGGTGATCGTATATGGGCAAAGTGCAATACAGTGCCTGAAACGGTGAGCGATGGTTGAGGGTGGTGGAAGGGAGAATGTTGAGGAGGTAGCATGTGGTGGCCAAGGCTAGACCTGAGCATGGGCCGGGTCGGGCGGGCTTGGGCCGGGCCTCGACCAAAATTTCAGCCCACTACACCGGGCCGGGCTTGGGCCAGGCCCGGTATTTGGGCCTAGTGTCTTGCCCAAGCCCGCCCTCTTTCCCGGGCCGGGCCGCCCACCGGGCCAAGCAGGCCTAGGTTCTCAAATTCGTTTTATGTCCGAAATCGAACTAAAAAAGTGGCAAATTACAACATTGTATAAATACTTTCAAATACGAGGCAAATATGGACAATATTAGCTTACTAACAAATGCAAATCAACGTTATAGTGTGCCAATACTTTTAAGCGGCACTCGAGCTATGCGAGAGAAATCATTTAGGGTTTTTATTTCTCAATTGGATTTGATTTTGAAGATGAGAACGTTTATGATTGGGAATAGTTAGCACTTAGTACTAGTATGACACCGGTAATATAGTTATAAATTATAGAAATTATGTATATATTTTTACAATACTCTATATAATTTATATAATTATAATTATATATAATATTATTATAATACCGGGCCGGGCCCATCGGCCCGCTTGGGCTTCACTATCCGCCCAAGCCCGGCCCACTGGCCCAACCGGACCGGGCCCGTCAGCCCGCTTGGGCCAACTACTCTGTCCAAGCCCGCATATTTTGCCGGGCGGGTTGGGCGGGCCGGGCGGGTTGGCCCATGTTTGCTCAGGTCTAGCCAAGGCGTAAGGCCAATAAAGGAGGGGAATGGATGCGTGAAAGAGGAGAGTGCGCATCATATTGCTAATGGTTCGGATGATTCATTCGGCCTTGCCATTTTGTTGAGAGGTGTAGGGGCAAGACAAGCGATAGGAGATCTCATTGGTATTAAAGAAAGTGTGAAAATCTTTGTTGTCAAATTCGCGACCATTGTCGCATTGGAAATACTTGACAGAGGTGTAAAACTGTGTTTTGATGTAAGCGTGGAATTTGGCAAAGATAGGGAACACTTGAGATTTAAAGTGTAGAGGGAAAACCCATAAGAAATGTGTATAATCATCCAGAAACAAGAGGTAATACTTATGACCCTCCTTGCTAGGCACAGAAGATGTCCAAATATCACTATGAATAATATCAAAAGGTGCAAATGTAGTGTTTAAAGATCGCTGAAAAGGAAGTCTGGCATGCTTGCTTAACTGACAAGACGAACATAAACTAGAGCGATGCTCTTTATTACATTGGACAAGACTCTTAGAATGAAGTAAATCTAAAACTGCAGGACTGGGATGACCAAGGCGTGCATGCCAAAGACTGGATGATGATGCCGAGAGGGCGACTGGACTTGACGGGCTGGATGGTAAGGGCGACGACATAGGATAAAGCTTTCCGGTGCTATTACATCTCAGGCGAGTAACCCCCGTAGTAAGATCCTTCACAGAGAAACCAAACGGATCAAACACGAGAGAAACATTATTGTCAGTGGTGAACCGACGGATAGAGATAAGGTTTTTGACAAGTTTGGGGGCAACAAGGACGTTGTTGAGGTGCAAAGGGTTGGTAGGGGTTGGTAGTGTGGTGTGGTCAATGCCCGAAGTAGCAAGGCGACCACCGTTGCCGACGATAATAGAATGAGCAGGACCCTTAAAAGAAAGAGATGAGAGAGTACCTGAGGAGTTCGTCATATGAGAGGTAGCGCTAGTGTCCATGTACCAAGCGACGTCAGGGGGTGTCAGATGCATTGAGGAGAAGGCATTGTGCACATCAGTCGGGTATGCCTGATCACTGACAGGGCGGGGAGCAGGACCCAACAAGCCCTGTTGACGGTTGGGATACGGGGCTGGTCCACGAAACGACGTACCGGGGTAGCCATAGGACATCCAAGGAGGGTAGCCAGGGTTGGGGTACCAAGAGGGGTGGCGGAGATCATAGTGTTGCGGGCGGCCATTTCTGCGGCCGTCGGGCTGGAGGGCAAGCTGCTCTATGATGTCACTGGATGAGACCAACGCCGTCTTGTTTTTTGCGGCGTCGGTTGTCTGACGTTGAAAGCGAGTCTCCTCCAGGATCAGTTGAGACCGGGTCTTCTCGAACGTAGGGAGAGGTTCTGTTTGTTGTATATGAGTAGCAGCAACATTGTATTCGGAAGGGAGGCCCGAGAGTACCTGGAGGACGAGACGGGTGGTGCTGGGTTTGGAGTCGACGGCGTCGAGTTGATCAGCCAGGGTCTTGATGTGCTGACAGTAGGCAGATATCGACGGGAAAGAAGAAAGCTTGCAACTTCAGAATTCGTGCTCGAGATAGACAGCACGGGTGGACTTGTTGTCTTGAAAGATATCCTGAAGTTTCTTCCAAGCATTCAAGGCGGAGTCTTTGGGGTCGAGTATGGTGGTCAATAGATCTTTTGAGATGGTGTTGAAGATCCATTGAAGGACAATGGTGTCAAGTTGAGCGAAGAGATCGTCGTCTTCGCTTTCAGGGCGTTTGGCGGAGGAGTCAGTGTGGTAGAGGACTTTATGAGCCTTAACATGGGTCGTGAAGAGGTGCGGCCACATGGTGTAGGTGCTAGATTCATGATCAAGAATGATAGGGATGCAGTTTTTGATATTAGAGATCGCGAGGGCGGGGTGGAAAGGCGATTTGTTGGTGGTAGGGGGAGGGTCGGCCATTGTAACAGGGGAGAGAGAGAGAGAGAGGCGAGAGGAAGGGAGGTCGTGTCGGTGGTGGCCGAGAGGGGAGGGGGGCGCCGGCAGTAGGTGGGGCGGTAAAGAGGTTGGGGAGGCGGTTAGGGTTTAGAATAAGGAGAGAGAGAGAAATTTGGGTCTTTAGATCTTATGTTGTGATACCATGTGAGATCATGAGATTGGTTGTAATATCCCCCTTGAGGATTTTCATTCATTGATATAACATATATATATATATATATATTACAAAGGTATTGAGTCTTAACGGACTTTTAACTCACTATACAATAGGAGACCGGTAAATTCTCTCAAAACAATCCGACTGCACAGAACCACATCGAGACTTTGTTTTCACATGTGCACTTTGTTTGATGTAACCATATGTACAAATGTGAAAACTGAACAATGCATATGAAAATTGGTCAATATTCTCGAACATCGAGGACCCCAAAAGAAAGCAGAGAGCATCCCCTCTTTTTCTCCAGGAGGGCCCGCCAACGGCATCCTCACTGCCACAAAGTACAGACCTTCACTGCTTGGAGCCTCACACAGTCACACTTGCCTCATTTTTCACATAATTTCACCAATTCGCCCTAAATTTAGTGTATATTTTACTCCATCCGTCCTAAAATACACGGGCTTTTAGATCTTGAAATTTTGTCAAAAATATATAGATTTTTAGGGTCATAGGGTAATTATTACCCCTAAAAAAAGTACAATAGTAATTAAAATTAAAGAGCTCTCATCTCTATAAAAATAATGAGATTTAAATATAAATAGGTTTTCTTAATTAACGTGCAAAGGTCTAAAAAACCATATATTTTAGGACGGAGGGAGTATTATTTTAAGAAAACTACCACTTTACCAATAAAACATTAAGATTTATCATTTCTTTCAATGCCTTTTATTAATTTTATTTTATTTTTGTGAAAGATGCTTAATTTCCCCTGATTAAAAAAAAATGGACCTTTGCATTTTGGTACGTGATTCAAACTGAGAAATTTGAGTGCTTTCTCTTTGGCAAGATGAAGAAAGAAGTTTACAAAAACCAGTCAAAATCATATGAAAACAATCAAGTCTTATTATTCATGTCTGTGTGAAGTGGAATACACAATTATAGCCCTTATTTACAATCAACAACAACAACTACCCAGTATATTCCGCCAAAGCAGGATCTGAGGGTTAAGATGTACGCACTCATTCCCCGAACAAGTCGAGAGAGTGTTTCCGAAAGACCCTAAATAATAGGAAACTAGACTTAAGGGCGAGCAAAACTCATAAAAAAGAAGCCTAAACATAGACGAAGCAAGGGAAAGATTAAATATTATTTTATAGAAAAAAAAAACAACAAAAGAGTAAAAGATGATCGAAATGACAAATCTCGGATTCTCGACTGGATTTACTCGAGTTTAATACTCCGCAATGCCCTAATTTCATATGTTCTCCCATAGATTAACTATGCCACTTAGGTCATATAACCTCATATTTGGTTGAGAGATGTGAATGTGACTACAAAAATCTCACATCAAAAGTTGAGCATAACAAACCTTAAAATATTGGATCGGTGGACTATTCCTTCTCTTACCAATTGATTATCAAATCAATTAGCTTAACAGTCGGTCTTGTGCACGTGTCAACGAATCATTCCTAGCTGCACTTGTAAGGTATATTAAAATATGTGAATGAGACATGAAAGTTGAGTTTAAAAACAAAAGGGAAATTGGGGAAAAGATAATGAAAAAAGAGTGCACAAAGGACCAAGGCCACTAATCAATCACACTAATAACATCCCACATCGATCTTCCCAGCAACACACATTTCCTCCCCTAAAGAAAGGAACAAAGCAAAACCTAAAGAGTAAAGACCCACACTACACTCAAAACAAACTCAAATCAAAATCTGATCAACAATGGCACTAAGCAGCGGAGTAATAGCAGGCATAAACTTCATAGCCATCATCCTAGCGATCCCGATCATCGGCGTCGGCATCTGGCTGACGACCCTCCCGGACAGCTCCTGCGTCTCGGTGCTCCAATGGCCGCTCATCATCCTGGGAGTCCTCCTCCTCCTGGTGGCCCTGGCGGGGTTCGTGGGGGCCTTCTGGCGGGTGTCGGGGCTCGTCATATTCTACCTGGTGGCCATGCTGGTGCTGGTGGTGCTGCTGGTGTCCCTAGCGGCGTTCGTCTACATGGTCACCCTCAGAGGCGGGGGCCACATGGAGCCCAGCAGATCCTACCTCGAGTACCACCTCGACGACTACTCGGGGTGGCTCAGGAGGAAGGTCGAGGCCGACTACAAGTGGATCGGGATCAAGAACTGCTTGGTGTCGAGCAGCTTGTGTGTTCAGATGAATGAGAGCTACTCCATGGCTCAGGATTTCTTCAATGCTCACCTTAATCCTATTGAGGTAAATCCATTTATCTTATATTACCAATTTATTGTACCTTAAGACACTGATTAATAAAGCAAATTGAAAAAAAAAACATAGATTTTAATGTAAAATCATTTTTAAAAATGGCTAAATTTTGAAAATATTTGAAATTTGTATGTTCTCCTAAACAAAGTAATTACTATGCTAACAAATTTTTATTTTTTTTGTTATTTCTATCATATACCCATTCGAATAAAAAGTTTAAAGGGTAATGTTTATTTATTTAAAAATTCATTTATCTAATGAAAATAAACCGATCAATTACGATGGGCAAAATCTTATAAGATTTGTATTAATCTATATAAACTCTTAATCTAGAAGAGTTTAGGATGATGTGTCAATCTTAGAGGTATTTTAATAGTCTTAACTAATCATTTTTATTTTTGCATTATTTTTAATTTTTTTTTAATTCTCATTTTTTTTCTTCTTTTTCCTTTAATTCTTTTTTTTTTTTCTTTAATTTTACTAACTATTGGGATTAATTCAAAACATTGAATTCAATCTAATATAACTATCTATATATTTATATATAAACTCTTAATTTAGAAGAGTTTAGGATGATGTGTCAATCTTAGAGGCATTTTAGGAGTCTTAACTAATCATTTTTATTTTCGCATTTTTTTTTAATTTTCTTTAATTCTCATTTTTTTTCTTCTTTTTCCTTTAATTCTTTTTTTTTTCTTTAATTTTACTAACTATTGGGATTAATTCAAAAAATTGAATTCAATCTAATATAACTATTGGGCTTAATCAAATTTATTTACTAACTATTGAGCTTAATTCAAAACATTGAATATAACTATTGATCATGACACATCGCATTTAAACAATGTTATAATGATATTGATATTATTATTACTGAGTAATTTAAAATATCGATATTTATGTATTATACTTTACATAAGATTTTTAAAAAATAATTTTCTGAGATAATTATAAGATAAATTTATTGTAAAGTTTTTTTTTATGATTTTTATCTTAAACATTTATTAATATTTTTATATATAATATTTTAGTTTTGAAAAAAACGCGCCATGTCGCGGGAGTCGTACTAGTTATTACTAATTTAGGCTCTTAACTTATGTTTGTAACATCCCATTTCCACAAATATTGGATATAATAAAGTAATTGTGAGTGATTTATAAATGATTCAAGAGTCAAGTGTTATCTTTGTTGCAAGAGTTTTTTTTTAACCACTAAGTGAGGTAAAGATTTATCTTAACCTAGAATTAGTACTGACAAACTGTAAAGTGAAAAGGGCAAATTTAAAGATGATTCTCCATCATCACACACACATATCTTACTAAATCAGCTCTTTATTCCAACCAATATATAGATCTGATATCGATATCTAGATATCAAGGGATCCCTCTCTCAAATTCAGTATATCAAATAAACTCAAACCAGATATTTATATATCAAGCGATATTGATATCTGACAATCACTTGATATAGGAGATATCAAACACTACATATCAGATAATATCCCAAGCAGTGGCGGATCCTGAACTTGTTGATTGAGGGGGCGAAAATTTACGATAAAAAAATATATTTTATGTAATGTATTCTGAATTTGCATGATTTATTTCATGGTTTTCAAATATTTGAATATAACCTCATAATTTGAAGTTCTCGAATATTGTTATATTATTAAGATATGAAATTAATAAATAATAATTAAAATAAAAATATATCGGTTTGGTAAATGATGTAGGAAATATTGTAATTCAGTGCTGAAATTTGAAACGCTTATAACTTTTTGCTCAGATATCGGATTTGAGCTTATAATATATCAAATCGAAGCTATCGACGAGAGGAATATGTGTGTTAAATTTCATTTTCGATTGGGGGGCGACTGCCACTACTGGCCCTAAAGAGGATCCGCCCCTGATCCCAAGCCAACCCTACCGATGTAATTTAATTAAGTGAAATATATGTTCTAAGGATATAGTATAAAAAGCCAAATTGAGAATTGTTTCCTCTAAATACACTCGATTTAGATATTTTTTAATTAGATTATGAAGTTGACCCACACACGTACAAACCATAATTAATCTGATTGAATTGAGTGAATATATGAACATACAGTCAGGGTGCTGCAAGCCACCAACACAATGTGGGTACACATTCTTGAACCCAACAAACTGGATAAGCCCCATCAACACTGCGGCCGACTCCGACTGCCTCGCCTGGAGCAACGACCAAGTCCAGCTCTGCTACGGCTGCAACTCCTGCAAGGCCGGCTTGCTCGCCGGCCTTCGCAAGGAGTGGCGCATGGCCAACGTCGTCGTCATCATAACCTTGGTCGCCCTCGTCGCCGTCTACCTCATTGGCTGCTGCGCTTTCCGGACTGCCCAGACTGAAGATCTCTTCAAAAAATACAAACAAGGTTACACTTGATAATAATTTTTATATTTGTGACTTTTTTGTACTTAATTTCAACCATTAATTTCTTTCGTCTTTAATTAATGGTATGTTTTAATTAAGTATGTACTCTAGTTTTTAGTTGCAACTTACAACATTGTGTGGTGTTGTTCATTGCTATTAATGTGTTGTTATTGTTATGTACTTATTTGTGTCATGAATCAGGCTATTATTTAAGTCGAAAGAGCCGAGTATTGCTTGTTTATATTCAGTTCATTTAAAATATGAACGAGCTCGAGCCGAACCTAAATTTTAACTCAAGCTTAAAAATGTACTCTTACTCGAGTCGAGCATTTTTTCGAGCTTTAATGAGTTCTACTCGTTCATTATATAGTAACTTAAAAGAAATTTTAGTAATTACTTAAAATTCGAGCTTAATTCGAACGAGCCGAGCTTTGGACCGAATTTAATAATGTGCTCATCGGCTCGATTAGAAAATAAACGAGCTCGAGCTGAGTTTTTTATCGAGCGAGTACGAGTCGAATTCGAGCTATTCATGTTCAAATAACACCCTACATGAATGACATTTTTCTGCAGCATGCTTTAATTTTTTTATATGGTTTTATGTATATATGGATTTTTTCTTAATTAGGGTTTGTCGAGCATTGGGATTTATTTTAAAAAAAATGAAATATGATTTCTTAATCTATACAGATGAATATAGATTTGAAGTGTTGGGGAATGGACGTAATTTACGGAAGATGATCACCGAAAGTGTGTCTGATGTTTGTCTCCCTTTTCTTATTCCGATGATGATAAAGCTCCTTCATATGAGGCTTGGTATCCAATAAAAAAAACATAAGGGTAAATTAAATAAAGGTTAGTTTTCATAAAACTACCTTTAAAATAAAAATTTACATAAAATCTTCCATAAATTTATTTTTCTTTTAAAAAATCACTCATGACTATTTTTACGTGTAAAAAGTGTTTTAAAATGTTAAATCTTTACCTCGTCGGTTTTTACGCGGTATGAACTTCACATGTTAAATGTATATCACAAAATTGGATGTATATCATATTTATTGATTTTACAACGATCTTTGCTGGTAATGATGGGCGGAGCATGTGGACGATAAGAAACAAAAAGATATTTCAGGAACAAGAAGATATAATGACGATCAAAAGCAAGAATGGTCTATCCGAAACCAACTACAAAATTGGAAGGACTCAACAAAAAAAATATATGTGGAGGATAAGGGGAAAAGAGGTGAATTAGCAGGATAGGTCCGAAGGAAAAAGAAACACATCAAATGGAAGAAACGGCCTAAAGGAATGATCAAAATTAATTTTTTATGGATCTTCGAGGGCCGATGGGCGATGGCAAAGCTCAACGGGATCCATCTTTCTGAATTCCGACAGGGTCATTGTGCATGGATTTGCATCTCGCTGTGGCTCGGTATCCCAATTTATGGCGGACCCTCCATGACAGTCTCACTTCGGCGAAGGACCCAAATCTTTCCCACATTGAAGTTGAAGGTGATAATCTGTCGATTATAAATGCAATTAACGGGACTTGGAAGTCCCCGTGGCAAGTGAAGGTGATCATTATTGATGTGCTGCTTATGGGCTCCTTTGTATCGGCTCGGGTCTCACACCTCTTTAGAGAGGTGAACGTCGTTGCACATCACCACAATTCGAAGTCGATTTGGTCACATCCTCCTACTAAGGTGTGAAACCACACGGCTTAACGTCATCCAGATTTTTACCTTGTATAAAAAATTTCCCTATAGAAAGTCTTTCGACGATTTGATCCTAACATCTCGATCCTAATTTAAAAAAAAAAAGTAACTTCAATTCAACATTTGCCTTGAATTTGGTAAAAAAAAAAGTCAAAAAGATATGAACAAAAATCAAGGAATTCAAGTCATTTTGGACTAAGAATATTTAGGCCCATTAGCAATATGTTGGGCTTTACTAAGAAAAGTAGAAACCTAAACTCCTCTTCAAAGACACTCTCCAGCGTTCCGACGGCCGCCTATCCTCTCTCCCGTCGACGACGCCGTTCTCTCCTCCCCTGCCGCTTCAACCGCCGTGTCTTCACCGGCCCCCCGAATTCCAGTGTTTCCCTATTCAGGCTCACAGTTCAAGGTAGGAAGAACTAGGGCTTGCAGTTTCACTCCTCGCAAAATTTCAAGCAAGCAGCTGCAGACTTGAATTCAGCGATGAGTTTTCTCCAGAAGAAAAGCATCAAGGATGTCAAACCGATTCCACAGCTTGATGTTTTCGCTTCGTGCTCGTTCCCCAGCCTTGGTCTCGATCCCGCTCTGTGCGACCAGCTCCGAGGTTTCCTTCCCTCTCCTCTTCCTCCCTTCGATTGTTCATTTCTATTTTACCGCTTTCTGATTTTGCTGCATTCGTAATTTGTAGAGAGGCTAGGGTTTGAGAGTCCAACGCAAGTGCAAGCTCAATCCATTCCTGTAATCTTATCTGGCCGCCATGTGTATCCTTTGTGCTTTGATTTCCTTTTCCGCTTCCTTTTTTGGTCATTCTGAACCTCCGAGGAACTTAATTGCGATGATTCCGTGTGTGAACTTGTACGATTTTGAGTCCTTTAACTGGAAAAATTGTGTTATAGACTCGTTAATGCAGCCACTGGCACGGGGAAAACAATTGCCTACTTGGCTCCGATTGTTCATCACTTGCAAAAGCATAATCCTCGCATTCAGAGGACTGATGGCACTTTCGGTATGTATTGCACATTCCGCGGTATCTTTATTTGCATATGTTTGTTGGTACGAATGTGATTTGACAGACTCTAGTTTTAAACCTATACAGCATAGCTTTCCAATGACAAGTGAAGAACCAATCTAAATTGTAAGCTAGTAGCCTGTGATGTACTCATCATGGTGTACATGTCGTATGTGTAGTGCATTTTCCTGCAATGTTGGTTACTTGGTTGGTCGTAAGTTAAAATCATGACTGGGGACTTGGGGAGCTTGGATTGGTTGTAGTTGCATGGATGTGACAGAGAGTCAAATACAATTTCCCATATATACTTCAAACTATGTGTTGAATTGCATTTGTGATTATAAAGCCAAATCAATCATTCATTATATTTGTACACTACCATTTAGCTTCAGATACATGTCGTGTTCTTGAAAAAGTGAAGAAAGAACGAGGATACATATCTGCCTTGTCATTTATTGTTTTGATGAAGCTGTTTCTTCCCCTTGCTACAATGACTTCTATTGGCTTGGTATTAATGGTAAGGTTTCATTATAGCGCTGGTACTTGTGCCGACGCGTGAGCTATGTATGCAGGTTTTTGAAATTCTACAGAAGATATTACATCGGTTTCATTGGATTGTACCTGGATACATAATGGGTGGGGAAAACAGGAATAAGGAAAAGGCCAGGCTCCGGAAAGGTAAAAGTTAATAGTTTCACTTGCTTCCCTTTTGTTTGTTGGATCATCTTCCAATGTGGTTTAAACTCATCACTTGATGAAAGCATTTTTCTGTCCAAACTTTTCTTCATTTATTTTTGTTGTGTGTATTTGGGGGTTTGGTTGAATATTAAATTTAGTATTGGGGAAACAGTGCAAAGACATGTTAAAGTGATGACTTGGAATATTATCTCAAACATGTGTATTTCTTTTTTTCCTGCCAAATCTTGTAGTTTAATACAGCTTTGGTTCTCATCCTTCAACACTAGTGCTGTCATATAGCTGGCTCTCAAAATAACCCAATCTTTTTACTCAACTTTGATGTTTTGGACCTTTTGTTATCAGGTATATCAATTCTTGTTGCAACACCTGGGCGGTTACTAGATCACTTAAAGCACACATCGTCGTTTTCACATGCTAATTTGCACTGGCTAATATTTGATGAAGCTGATAGGTAATGTACTTTACAAGTCTCATTTTATGACTTGCTTTCAATATCTTGTTGATATATTTTTGCCTTATTGGTTGTAGGATACTCGAATTAGGCTTTGGAAAGGAAATCGAGGAAATATTAGATATTTTAGGCTCGAAAAACAAATCTGCTGACACCGGTGGCATTTCTAGTGCTTTTGGAATTCAGAGGCAGAATTTACTATTATCAGCTACCTTAAATGAAAAAGTTAATCATCTTGCCAAAATGAGCTTAGAAAATCCACTTACAATCGGTCTTGATGGCAAGAAAGAACACCAAGAGTTATCTCCTGGTCATGTGAGATCTTTAGGCTCCGACTCTGACGAAGTAGAAGACACTGGGAGAACTTTAAGCACCTCTGATGAAGGTTATAAGCTTCCACCTCAACTTGTTCAGCGATATGCTAAAGGTATCTATGTGTTTACAAATAATTATGGTTTCTCGTCAATTTCTTGACGCTTACTTAATCAGCTCATGAAATGATTTTTGTGCAGTTCCTTGTGGTTCACGGCTTACAGTGCTGCTGTCAGTTTTGAAGAATCTTTTCGAACGGGAAGCTGGCCAAAAGGTAGCCTCCTTTTCTTTTTGGTAGCTATGTTATCCAGAGAGTTAATGATAATCTCTCATCTTTTGTGATCAGTACGTTATAGTTTGTTCCAAACAACTTCATTACTTCCATTACTCTTGAGTAATTTGATCGATCTCCTTTCATGTCTTGGCAAAAACTCTGATGGGATAATGTGCTGACACGATATGTTTGATTTGCAGCTTATATGTGCATGTAGTTCACTTTTCTTTTTCTCCTGGTGTTTGCCTATGGATGAGTCATGCATACTTGATTTGCAGCTTACACTGTCAGTTCCCTGTGCAGGTGGTTGTTTTCTTCTCCACATGTGATGCCGTTGATTTTCACTATTCCCTCTTGAGTGAATTTCTGTGGCCTCCTGATTCAGCAGCAGAATCTAGACAGCTATTCCTCAATTGCAACACTTTCCGTTTACATGGAAACATGAAGCAAGAGGACCGGAGAAGCACATTCCAGACTTTCAAATCAGCGAAGTCTGCTCTCCTCCTGTCTACTGATATTGCTGCCAGAGGCTTGGACTTTCCTAATGTTCGATGTATTATACAATATGATTCTCCTGGGGAAGCCACTGAATATGTGCATAGGTATGCTCACCAACATGTTCCTCCTGGTTTTCACATATTAGATAATTTAGATTAGATGATCTTTGATAATATCCACTTCTATGTTCTTGTTATTTCAAGAAGAAACATTAAGAAAGTGAAAAGGCCCTAGTTTTACTGAATAAGTTGCATTTTGGTTTTTTGGCATCTTGCACAAAACCATGTTTATAGTGTTTGCAAAATTTGATTATGGAGTCATAAACATATAAATACTGATGTCTTAACATGTGTGGGTGGGCTTTTGCTGCTTGTAATTTATAATGCAGGGTAGGAAGAACAGCTCGCTGTGGCGAGAAGGGCGAGTCATTGTTATTTTTACAACCGATAGAAATGGATTACTTGCAAGATCTACAGAATCATGGAGTGTCACCTTCAGAATATCCCCTAACTAAGGTGTTAGACAGCTTTCCTTTGTGTGATGTGAAATACCGCGGTGCAAAGAAGTTTGTTGCATTGGAAATTCATCCATGGATTCTATCTTTGCAGAAGGCACTCGAACTGTTCATATCTGCTAAGGTGATACACATTTTCCACATCTGAATAATGCCGTTATTCTATTTCAAAATGGATTAACTTCCTTTCTGTAACTGTATACAACTTCTACCATTGATCAGGGTTCAGAAAGTTATCGTCTTTGCAACTCATGTTTGTTGATTTCATGTCAGGCAAATATGATGAAGATGGCGAAAGAAGCATTTGTTTCCTGGGTCCGAGCATACACGGCTCACAAAGGCGAGCTCAAAAGGATATTTATGGTGAAGAAACTCCACCTGGGTCACGTAGCTAAGAGCTTTGCTCTCAAAGACCAACCTTCTATGGTCGGCAAGTCATTTCACAAGCAAAGCGAAAAGAGGAAAAGGGACCAAAAGCAAAAGCTAAAACACCCTTTGAAGAAGAGGAAAACCATCTCCAAGACATAAAACGACTCATCATAGCGTGTTTCTTGCTATCATATCGAGGAGCCACCTTCACCAAACCAACCTCCTCCAAAGGTTTCAGTTTCACCGCATTTACGACACCATCTGATGGATGTTTATCATGGTTTCGGTAATCATAGTTTTGGTTATATTATCTACATGGGTTCGATGTTATATCGCGAAGTGGCATACTAATTACAGCATGGATAGAGATCAATCAATCGGAAAGAGATGTACAAAATTTACATTACATCTAAGGTTGTATCAATCAACAAAACCCCTTTCATTCAGCACAAAATCATTTTAGGCCAGTTTAAAAAAATGAGATTGGGGGAAGCCCAAAACCTTTTAGGCCCATTTTTACTGGGCCGGCCCGTTGCATTCTTTCTATTTCGAGCATCAAAGCTAAGGAAATCAGTGAACCTGGCCAATGTTTTTATTTAACCCCAATCCAAATTTAAAAGATCAATTGGCTTGATTAATTTAATTGTTAATTTTTTCATTAAAGGATCTGTTGGTATGATGCAGCATGATATAATTAATTCTGAAAAATAATATTAATAATTAAGTATAAAATAAAATACGTCAGATAGGTTTGTTACACATCTATGACAGCATCAATATATCTCAATTTTTTTTTAAAAATGAGAGCATCAATAATTAATTATGTTTGAGAATCAATAATTGTGCAAATATGTAGGTAAACACTCAATCAGTGGACCAATAAGATGTGGACAACCACCCAATGGGACCCACTTGATGTATGCAAATGGAAACATTATCAACTTTGGCATATGAAATGTGGGCTTGAAACAGGGCTTTCCCAGTTCCTTTCTCCATCAAAGTATTATTATTTATTCATCAATTGCATTTAAAATTTTAAATGTCTTAATCACTTTAAAATAAAATAAAAAACAACCCATTGATGAAAATTAGCGAACCCATTAGCCAAATTGCATCATGGCTAAAGCAATCACTTGTTGGTGTTCTTGAGTTGGGAGAGGTCATTATATCACACCTCATTTTCCTGGAAAACTTTAAAAACATTTTAATTCACGAATTAATTAAACAAATAAAGAAATTAACAACTTTTTAATCTTTCGATAGGGTACATATATGTGTTTATAAAATACCATGTAGATACTATCAGCTTTTACATATGGCGTTTTAATGGCCTTTTTTCAGTAGCTTGTCTACATAAGCTTTATAAGCTAATTTATTTAAAATTTTAGTTATTTCAAACATCTTATAAAATATATTAAACAAATATTGTTCAATTATTTATATTTATAAGCACATTATAATTAATTGGGAAAACTAATTAAAATACCCCCACCTTTGGGGGTATGCTAAAAATATATCCTCAACTTTTAAAAGTAATAAAAATATCTCAACCTTTGATAGTAGTGGTAATATATTACCACGATTTTTCTCATTAGGAATAGTCGTGTTGTGTTAATTTGAGGCAATTTTGACCGGATTAGTTGCTTGGTTGAATCAATTTCATTTTTTCGGGTTTAATTTTGTTGTCGGTGCATTTTTTCCCCTAAGGATACCGTTTAAGAAAACCCGGTTTTAGTACTAATTTGTAAAAAGGCTTCCACGCAGGATGCCTTCCACGCGGGATATTTTAATTACATTTGAAAGTTGAGGATATATTTTTACATTACCCCCAAAGGTGGGGGTATTTTAATTAATTTTCCCTAATTAATATACATTGTAATTCAAACAAACCCCAATGGCCCATGCCCTATTTAAGAGTTTTGAAGTGCATTATAATCTAGATAAACCCTAGATATATGATCCGATATAAAAAAAACCTAAATATATGAAAAACTTTGTATATATTTATATTTGGGAAAATTGCAAAAAACCACCCTTTAAATATACTTATTTTTATAAATCACTCCTTAAATTGATATTTTCATAAAACCACCAATTAAATAACTTTTGACACCAATCAACCACCCTATAAATTATTTTGTCCAAATTTTAGTTAAACTTATTAAATTTTAATTTTACCCCTCTTGTTTAATTAAATAATAATTGAAATTTAACCATTAAAAAGGAAAAAAATAAATAAGTAAGAATTAAATTGAGATGATACATTTGACGTTATTTTGGCTAGAAAATTGAAAGTGTGTAGAAACTAATGGAGAATTAAAAAGTGATTTGAGAGGGGAAAGCGAGCGTTATGATTGGAGGGAGATCAATTTTATAGAATTCAATACCAGTTTATTGGTTATTTTTAAAGAGAAAATAACTTCAATTGTTTTCTCTCGACTTCATACTTATTTATATTTTTTAATTGCTAAAATACTATTAGGGGTCGTTTGGTATTGATATCTAGATATCAGGTATTGGATATCAGCTCCCGATATCTGATATATAGTGTTTGGCATGGATAGATATCGATATCACTTAAACTGATATCGATATCTAGTATTTGGTATCCATAGTATATCACTTGATATCTTGATATCAAGATATCAAAGATATCGTCCACTATCGATATCCTATATCGATATCGATATCCTGGTATCTAGATATCGATACCAAACGAGCCCTTAGATTATGTAAAAGGGGTGGTAAAATTATAATTTATCAAATTTAACCTATATTTGAACATAATATATTAGGGATGGTTGATTGATGAAAATAATAATTTAAGGGGTGTTTTATTGCAAATAGATGCATTTAAAGAGAGGTTTTCTGCAATTTAACCTTTATATTTTGTGGGCGATTCTGTGTAATTTACCAAAAAAAGTTATAGCAGCCGTCATCTATGAGATAAGCGGCAAAGCAACAACAACAACCGGAGGAGCCTGGAAGGTCACCGGGCCCACTCTTTTAATTAAGCGGGCCCCAGTTAATTAAGTGGGGCCACTGGCCCCACCTAAGCGAAGGCCCGGATTAATTCGTCGCTGAGGGGCGGCTGCTTGGTTTTCAATGTTTTCCGCCTTTTTTTTTCTTTCATCTCAAAGTGCTGATTCCAAGAATCTGTCTGTTCTAGCGGCATTTCTCACCACCCAATCACGCTTTGACACGTGTAGGACCCCACTCGTGGGCGTGGGTGTGGGCCCTCCTCTGGTTATCATGTCACATATCTCCACGAGCAACAGCATCAGTGGATTCCACCTCCGTTACCCCCCACTCCCACTGCTTCATCTCCTAAAATCTGTTGAACGCTAACGGACTCCGTAACGGACTTTATCTCACCCCTCTTCTTATAATTTTCATTTTTTATTTTAAAATCAATTGACAATAAGAGAAATAATCGTTAAACTTATGAAAATCTTTTTATTTTTAAATATCTAAAACATACCTTATTCGAAACATACCTGAATAATTGAGTTGTATAGCCGGATATGACAAATTAAATCAACATTTTGTGTGTGATAAATTGATAATCGATCAGAATTTAATTTATACGGAGTAATAAAATTGATCAAATAGAATCAGTTTTTATCCACTTGATTTGAAGTGACAAAGAGCTTCATTTTCCAACCAATCAATTACCTGACTTTTATTTTATTTTTTCTGAGCAAAATTCCA
The DNA here is from genome assembly GCA_037127255.1 of Persicaria tinctoria. Taxonomy (NCBI): domain Eukaryota; kingdom Viridiplantae; phylum Streptophyta; class Magnoliopsida; order Caryophyllales; family Polygonaceae; genus Persicaria; species Persicaria tinctoria. Next base: position 86,558,644 of record JBANSL010000004.1, on the reverse strand, counting down.
AATTCAATTGAAGCCAATGTTCTTATCCGCCCACTTGATTTATGCTCTCCGTCACTAGTTCGACACGTAGCTTTTTTTTTTTAATATAATTTCTTTAAAAAAAAATCACATTTATGCTTATTTAATTAATTTCTTTAGGATAAATAACAACCTTTAATTAATTGAAAACCTTTGTTGCCATCCCCTTATCAACTTGCCCAAGTGCTCTCTCTTCAAAGCACCCACTCTCCCGATATGACTCCTCTTTAAACGTCATTTTCAAGTTTCTTCAACTTGGATATATCCCCAAATTAATTCACTATATATACAATAGGTTAGGGCATGTTTGTTTTACCATTTTAACAACTACTCCACATATATAAAACATTTATTTTTTATTTTACAATTTAATAATTAATAATAACAACTATTAAACTTGAATAACATCTATTAAATTGTTTTAAAAAATATTTTAAATAATTTTTAACTCTTTAAAATACGTGAACGAAATAAATATCTTCAACTATAACTTTATTCCTTCTAAAAATACACAACATATAAATATTACACAAAAACTAAAAAACTAGAACACATATGTACACTAATTGACACCATAACCCAAAAAAAAAAACCCAAAACATATTATTATTATATTATTATGTATGGAAGAGTCATTTCCCTCCATATTTCTCCATTATTAATGTGTACATATATATTATCACTAATATTTATCCACCTTTTGTCCTTTGTTGGTTCACTAGTAGCCATCCTTTTCTTGCCCAACTTTGTATCCCATAACCTCCTATTGGTCTTATATACATTATACATACCATATAATAATATAGTGTAAAGCTAACAAGGACAAATGGGTTTTGGAGAGAGGTGGGTTACTTTCACTACTAATGCTTTGGCCTTTTTGAGTCTAAAAAGCATCACAAGCATGTACATATATAAGGTAGGTGGTGGCATTGGAGGTAATTACAAGCTTAGCTATAAGGGCCATATGGTAATTTCACCTTTAGGTTACTACTTACTAGTAGTACTCAAGGGCACACCCACTAAGAGGAGCTCTATGTGGGATGCCCTTCCTCCTCTTGTGAATGCTCCTGAACCCCACTGCAGTTGGGGGTGGTGTGGATGGGCTGAAATTCTGGTATGCTTTGCTCTTTCGGCTTTGCTGCTTTTCACGGCTGTTGCTGCTGCTGGTGCTGGTACTGCTGCTGTAAAAGTCAAACTCGTACTCCATTTCCATGGAGTGCGCGTCCCTCTTCGGCTTCTTCTGGAAGTCCTTTGATGTCCCAACCATCTATTTAAGTACATTAACATTCAATGAGATTATAGATTTTTTTTGCAATTGGGGACAAAGTCTAAATAAGAGGGTAGGTCTAGGGTTGACTAGCACAGTCAAACCATGATATTCAACTTTTGGCTTTCTAGATGTATACAAGGTTTGTAAATTGCCATGAAATTATCACATTTCCCATTTTCTTACCTCCAATACTAAATATTAGGTAGATGTAATATCAACAATTAAGTTCAATTCGGTTGTTTATTGATTTTAAGATGAAACCTCACTTGATTTCTCTGATACCATTGAATCCTAATATGAAACCATGGATGCCCAATTCAAGCACCAAACAAGCAAACATAATGTGACAATTATCAGCTTCTTGTAAGAAATTAGCTAATTTGGCGAATGTAAACACAGAGATGAGTTCATACCTTGCAACCAAGAGAGCAGAACCGGCAGGAGTCGACGAGGCTGCGGTGACAAACTTGACAGGTGTAGGTGACGCCCTTACCGGGCCTCGGCTGAGGCCGCTCATTGAGGAAGACAACCTTAGCGCTGTTTATAATGTACGTCTGAACTCCGGTGATGTCGAGGACCTTTTGTATCTCGTTCACCCTTATCACGTCATGGTAGCTTGACCTTCTTATCTGTGTGGGGATTCAATTTCAAGTTCAAATCCAATCAGTGAGCAAGAAATTGAATGAATTTGTGAACAATAAACAAAAAAAGCTTGAAACTTTGTACTTTGTTTTTGCAGAAAACAAATTGAATTTAATAATAATACCGATGCTTACAGAGGAAGGAAAGGGTTTGGGTTCAATGAATTTCTAGAAATCGAATCCCTAGAAATCAATGTTGAGAGATTTGAATGAATTTAATGCTCAACGAATTTGCAGATGAATCCAGGCACTGGGGGGATTTGGGGGAAACAAAAGATTTTGAAAAAGTTGGCACCTTTTTGAAAAAATCGTAGTAGTTGAGGCAATGTAGATTGGGGGAAATGAGTAGCTGATTAGCTGAAGAGGAAAGGTTTCCCTTTTCCGCCATTAAATCAACTGGACTAAAAAAAGTCAGAGGCCGAAAATGAGAAGAAATTGGGAATAGAACCGAAAAAGATCCGACCTTAACTGAAATTCATTCATTTCATTCACAGAAAAATGGGGAATTGAAGGAGATTGAAATGATACCTGAATTACGTGATGATCCTGGTGGTGAGCGATACAGAGAGAGCACAGAGCGCCGTCCATACAATCCAAGCAGTACATATTGCATTCGCTCTTATGAAAATCAGCGTGCAAATGGCATTGCACGAAGAACCTCTCTTTCAAAAGAGGGGTCAGCCATGGCGGCCACCGATTGTCCCCATCTTCGGGACCCTGTTTCCGATAATCTCACATAATCAGTGACATTCGCAGCTAAAAACAACTGAACAAGAACTGAGAAATTGAAAACAGCAGTCAATTAAAGAAGGAAAAATGGAATTCATAGAGATACACACCATGATTCTTCGGTGGTTCAGCTTGACAGCGCTTTCCTCGTTATCGAACGCCAGCTTGACAGCACTTTGAGGGGGTTTGCTTTTGCGAAAGTGAATAAAAATGGCGGAGGGGAAGAAGAAAATGGAGTTTGTTCGAGCGAGAGATGAAGTAAAAGTCTGTAGAGAGAGGTGAAATGGCGTGAGATTGGAGTTTATAGAGAGAGAGAAAGGGCGCTTTGTGCTTATCTTCTCTTTCGGCTGATTTTCTCTATTCCATATTTGCCCCTAATTGCCCGCTCAAGTTATCAAATAAAACATTCACTTTGATGTGTCGCAGTCGGGGTGGTATACTAGTGTGGAGCAAAGGGCTGGAAAGAAGGTTTTGGGATCGATCCCTACCTCTGTTCCTTTTAGATCTGCTTATCTGGTACGTGGTTCTTACTGACCGGATCACGTCCCTTTGGGTCTGCTTATCTGGTACGTGGTTTTTACCGACTGGGTCACGTCCCTTTCGGTCGGCGCAAGCCGGTTTGTGCTCGGGGTTTTTCACCAAAGGTGGGTTCCTCGTCAGCAAAAAAAAAACATTCACTTCGATAAAATATGTCGTTTATTATCCTTATAGTATATTATCTCTGTTTTCAAATAAGTGACTTTTTCGAGTCAAACACATATTAAAATTTTCATTAATCTTTTTAGTAATACAATACTTATTATTGTAATAAGTACGAGTTTATAAAAAAAATTATTAAAAATTTAATATTTTATACTCCCTCCGTTCAACAAAACTTGTCGTTTACTATTCACGCACGCTTTTTTAGAATGATAAAAACTATATAAAATATTCATTTTTTTTAAAAAAAAAATTAACAAGTTTGTACTTATTAATAATAACTACGAAATTGTTAAAAAAATTTATTTAAAAAATCAATGTTTTATATAGTTTTTAGCTCCTAAAAAAGCGTGCATGAATAGTAAAACGTCAAATTTTGTTGAACGGAGGGAGTATTGTTTTTATCACCTTAAAATACATAAATAAATAATAAATAGTCACTTATTTAAAAATGAAGGTAGTATAATTTTTTATAATAAAAATTATAAAATATCAACTTTTTAGAAAAAAAAATCAAAAAAATTTCATACTTAATATTAAAAGTTACATTTTATACAGTATAGTTTTTGTCGTCGAAAAAAGTGTGTGAATATATTGGAAATGGCGTGTTTTGTCGAGCGGAGATAATATTCTTTTAATATATTAGAATTATGTTTTTACAATAACTAATTAACGTACTATTATTATATGTTCTTCGTTTGGTAAAATATGTCAGTTACTTTCTACACATGGGGCTTTTTATACTGATAAAAATTATATAAAGTACAATTTTTTTTTATTAACTTTAATAAGTATGAAATTATACAAAATTTGATTTTTTATATATTTTTAGCATTTCAAAATAATTGTATGAATAATAAATTATATGTTCTGTCAAATGGCGGAGTATATTCATCGCTCTAATTTTTTTTATATCAAAAATAATTTTTTTTATCTTAGTCTAGTACGACTGAGCCCGACCATGAATCGGGTGCTATGTAATCCATTTAATGGATTAAACCTCCTACTCATAAAATGATCTCTCGTAATATAATGCTCTATTTCTAAAATTTAAAAACTCCAAATCTGTGATTAAGGATATAGTTTTCAAGTTGTTTGTAAGTGTTAAACTCGGCTGGATCCGGTGGGGTTAAAGACAAGCTGGAGGAAGGTCATGTGCTGACAAACGTACTGGAGACACAAACAATATACAAATTCAATGAAGTTCCATCTCAAAACCAATTGCATTCGCTCTAATGAAAATCGGCGTGTAAATGGCATTGCACAAAGAACCTCTCTTTCAAAAGAGAGGTCAGCCATGGCGGCCACCGATTGTTCCCATCACCGGGGCCCTGTTTTCGAAAATCTCAAACAATCAGTGACATTTGCAGCTAAAAACAACATGAACTGAGAAAATGGAAACAGAAGCTTAATTAAAGAAAAAAAGAAACTGAATTCATAGAGACACACGCCATGATTCTTCGGTGGTTCAGCTTGACAGCGCTTTCCTCATTATCGAACGTCAGCTTGACAACACGGATTGCCCTGTTTTTGAGGGGGTGCACTTTTGCAAAAGCGAATGAAAATGGTGGAGAGAAAACAAGGAAGAAGAAGTAAAATAGTGTGTAGAAAGAGGTGAAATGGCATGAGACTAGAGTTTATAGAGAGAGAAAGGGCGCTTGTGCTTATCTTCTCTTTCTCCTGATTTTCTTTATTCCATATTGGCCCCTAATTGCCCGCTCAAGGTCTCCCGCAAATCCAACATAAGAGTTTTAATGTCAGACATAGTCAATTCAATTTTTCAAGGGCAATTGGTGTTATATTTTAGGCAGTTGATAATGGTTTTAATGTCAGACAAAGTCAATTCAATTTCCCAAGGGCATGTGGTGTTGCATTTTAGGCAGTTGATAATGATTTGAAGAGTTTTAATGTCAGATGTAATTCAATTTCCCAAGGGCATCCACAACAAGATTCAAAATTTTAAGCTCAACGGCCTTAAGAAGCTCACTTCTCAAAGCTAGGGCCTTGGCCACAATCGGTTGCTGAACCCCCACCAATTTGCCTTCTATAAGACCCGGGGTCTCAAGAGGTGCCAACCCATGCCACCTAGCAATCTCAGGTCTATTGTCCTCACTTGAAGCCTGAAAAGGAAAAGATCTTGTGACATGCGTAGGACTTGAATCATTTATAAATCACTTCCAACATCTTTATGATATCCGATGTGGGATGAGACCCTCATCCCACATCGGATATCATGAGTAACACCCTCATCATGAGGGTGTTACAATCTCTCACACTTAAAGCACCGACGACCTCGTCAGGCCCAAGGCACTGCCTTGCGGAAGGAGCATATCCGAGCATACCGTCGGGTTATAAAAGACGATGTTACACCTTCAATGCTAATATGTTTCTCATTCCAATCTCGAATGATGTAGCCAATTGAGCTATTTGTTGAAGATATTGTAGAGCCAACAAAATTGAAGTTTAAATTTTGATGGCTCTACCATAATCTCGAATGCCTGCTCAAGTTGATCAAATAAAACATTGTAGTATATATAATTTTTTATAATAAAAATTATAAAATATCAACTTTTTAGGGAAAAAAAATCAAAAAAATTTCATACTTAATATTAAAAGTTATGTTTTATATAATTTTTGTCATCGAAAAAATTGTGTGAATATATTGTAAATGACGTATTTTGTCGAACAGAGATAATATCCTTTTAATATATTAGAATTATGTTTTTACAATAACTAATTAACGTACTATTATTGTATGTTCTTTGTTTGGTAAAATATGCCAGCTGCTTTCTACACTTGGGGATTTTTATATTTATAAAAATTATATAAAGTACAATTTTTTTTATTAACTTTAATAAGTATGAAATTATATAAATTATATAAATTTTAAAATTTTATATATTTTTAGCATTCCAAAATAATTGTTTGAATAATAAATTATATCTTCTGTCGAATGGAGGAGTATTTTTCATTGCTCTATTTATATATATATATATTTATCTCAGACTAGTATGATTGGGCCCGACCACTCTATATTTGAATCGGGTGCTATAATCCATTTACTGGATTAAATTAAACCTCCTACTCATAAAATGATCTCTCATAATATAATGCTCTATCTTCAAAATTTAAAGTCCAAATCTCTATGAAGGATAGAGAGCTTTCAAGTTGTTTACAAGTGTTAGACTTGGCTAGATCTGGTGGGGTCAAAGACAAGCTGGGGGAAGATCGTGCACGAGTCTATATACGGGAGACACAAACAACATACAAATATTCCAATAAAGTTTTATCTCAAAATCAATTAGCAATGAGAGAAGTACTCCGTTAAACTTATAAATTATTCATAATATCTTAATCTTTTCAATGTAGGACAACCCCATATTCGAACGAAGTAGCGGGAGTAGATGCTAATCAGGGGTTTTCTCCAAACCTATCTCTGAACCCATACACGGCCAAACCAGATACGTTTTGTGCAAGCAAACCCCCTTTCTTTTTCAATTTTATTTCCATTTTTTAATTGGTATAAGCAGCATTTTTTATTATGATAATTTAATAATTTATCATCTATGTCTCTGTTTCGTTTTATTGTGCTTATGTCACAGTCTCCACCACTCAACATATACATATATCGTTATTTATTAATATTAGGATTGATTAATTTACCTATTTGTCATTGTTAAGGTATTTTTGGAAGGTTTACAGGAAATTTTCATCCAAGAAAATCAAATAAATTGAATTTAATGGGTTTTAGAAAGAAATCCTCATGGTGTCTAATTAATTTGAATTTGTTCGATGTACAAGTTGTAAATTTAGAAAGAAATAAAAGAAAGCAAGAAAAATAAATAAATGTTTTTGATTAATTTCTTTCTTGGCTGTTAAGGTTCGGGTTCTTAAATGATTAGTTTCTAGATTAAATTAACCTTTTTTTAATTCAAAATTAAATTAATCTGACTTTCAAAAAAAAAAGATTAAATTAATCTGAAGTGCGGGCTCGCTCATTCTTTTTCATTGTGGGTTTGATTTGAAGAGATAAGAATTAGGTGGGGTTTGGTTTAGTTTTTAATTGTATGTGGATTACTCCTCCCATCTGGACATTAAGTCATTAACTAATTAATTAATTGATTAACCACTAATTTAGAATGGGTATTGTTATTTATACCCAAAAGATTTACTACGTACTACTTACAACCAGACTCAAAGTTTTTTTTTTTAAATAAACCCTATGTCTTTTGAGTGACAGACATATGACTCAAGAAGGGCGAGTGTATATAGAAAAAAGTAGCTGCACTTCTTGAGTGACACACCTATGACTTAAGAAGAATAGGGTTTATTTTATAAAAAAACTTTAATTTTGGGATGTAGATAGTAAAATTATGGGTGCAAATAACAACCCTTTTACATATATATATATATACTCCCTCCGTTAATTAAAACTTGACGTTTTACTATTTACGCACGCTTTTTTAGGTGTTAAAAACTATATAAAATAATAATTTTTTTTTAATAATTTCATGCTTAGTACAATTAAGTATGAATTTATTAAAACAAATGTAAAAAAAATGCTAATATATTATATAATTTTTATCATTCTAAAAAAACGTGAATGAATAGTAAATGACAAGTTTTAATTAACAGAGAGAGTACTTTGTAGTATTTTATTCAGTGATACGGAGGAATTAATTACGTATTAAACATGGCATTCATCCAAGCTACACTTGTAATTGTGATCAATATTATTACTTAATTTTTTTTTTATCATTTTTATTATGAAACAAAATTATAAAAGAAAATGAGTGAATTATAAAATTTGTGAAATTTTCTAAATTAATTACTCTAAATGAATGTTTTCAAAAATCGAAAATATTAATTTATGCCTTAAAAAATCAGATACAAAATTATTACAGTATTTGTAAAATTGATGATAAATTCTGTTGGGTTGATATTAAAAAAAATGTTTTTAGGTTAAATATTCATATTAAAAAAACAATAAGAAATAAAATATCTATAAGCAAATAATAATAATTTTAAATTCGTGTAATATACAGAAACTGTTCTAGTATAGTAGTATCAAATAAAAATGTACGTCCGATTCGACTTACTGATAATAACATTTTAAATAGTTTCAAAGAATTGAAAGGAAATATCCCTTAAAAAAAGCCCCAGTATATAGAGAGGAATAAAACATACATAAAGAAATTTACTTACGCACATCGATTTGAAAAATATTATACTTATTTTACTTGTTTATTCATTTTTTAAATATTTTTTTAAAGTTCACTCATTTTATTTCCTAATTAAGTATGTTAATAGGTCAGATAAATCGATCATAATAAACTTACTAATCTGTATCATTTAGTTTGTCTTTTTTATAAACTTTTTAAAATGTTTATCCCATTAAGATATAAATTACGTATTCCTTTTTTTAATTCTTTTAAATTCATTAATTTATAAAATTTAGACATTATAATTTAGAAAACCATTTTTAACCTAAAGATAGATTTGGTTAAAAAATAAATAGAAAACGTGATCTAAAACCATGCCACAATAAGAATCCACTTTGCAAAAGAGAATCTTCCACCAATTATTTCCTGTTTTCTCGTTGTTTGTCATTTTCTCCATTAGCTTGCCCTTTGTTTACTTCTATCAAAGATTGAATTATTGCTCAACTTAACTTTAAGAGGGAGTGTATTAAAATAAACGACCAATATTAATTTTGACAAAAAAAAAAGAGTAAAATTTTGGTTAATTAGTGTATGCATTTGATCAAGATCAATACTCACTCTCTTAATTAAAACTTACTCCGTATCATTTTATAAATCTACACAATTATTAAGAAAATAAAAAAAAAATATACTTATACCTCTAATTATTACTCTACTTTTTTACTTTATCAAAAAATACAACTAACCATTATCTAATTATTATAAGGGCAATTTCGTAAAGTAGATGACAAAATACATAAAATGACAAGTTTTTCTTAACAAGATTTACTTCTTAAAACGACAAGTTTTAATTAACGGATGGAGTATAAGAAAATTGAAAATATATATGACCCGAGGTTGGGTAAAAATTAAAGCGTTGGAATTAGATTGGTTCAATACACGAAGATTGGGTAAAAACTCCTTGCTGCGCAGGACTTGAGAAAAAGGGTATCGATCAAAATCTCAAAATGATCATTGAACAAATTTCGGAAGGGCCTCAAAAATCTCGAAAGGGATTGGAAAACCTATTTTACAATACAAAACAAACATCCAAACCTTTTGTACACAATCATGTTAAGGTTTTGATTGAAATCTCGAAAAGGTTGAATAAACCCTGCGAGGTTTTCGAAAATCCAAATTGTAATCGTAATAATTTGACCTCCCCAGACGCTCTGCGTTCTCGGGAGCTCTGCACAAAAAAATTCGTTGGAGGTTTGATCTTCTCTTATTGGCCCGTTTTTGTTCGTTCTTTTGACATCGGGTCATTGCTATGACTTGGTGGCGTTTAGTTCCGAGTTGGATTGCAGTATTGAGCTTCATGTATGAATTATGATAGAGAGGATCGTGGTTGTGTTCGTGGTTTTCGAAGATCCCTCATCTAGGTGGGGGCAACGTCAGTAATCCGCATTTCCCCAGGTTCATTTTCGACTGTGGTTTACTGTTCTACGTTGTTAGGAGCCTTGATCGGTTAGGCTAACTAACAAGAGAGAGAGAGAGAGAGAGAGAGAGAGAGAGAGAGAGAGTAGAATCCAAATTGTATTTGCATGCATATGAATGAATGTTCGATTCAATACAATCACCTCCTTTATAGGCTATTGGTCACGTGCCAAGCACGTGCTCTGATTTACCCTTCACTCTCCTAACAAATCCCCCCTTCCTAAGAAAAACCTTGACCTCAAGGTTTAAGGAGATGCAAATTCGGGAAATTGATGGAGTATATGACCTGCTGGCTCCCAAGTGGCTTCGTCCTTGGGCAAGTTGACCCACTTGATCAACCATTCTACCATAGCATCCCCGTTGACCAAGTGCTTAACCCGAGTGTCCAACACTATCTCTGGAGCTGTAATCACTGCACCCGAGTCATCAGTTGAAGGTAGTTCCCCTTGAATTGGCACAGCAGGCCCGATCCTCTTCTTCAACTGTGAAATGTGGAACACTGGGTGAAGTTTTGATGTAGCTGGCAGGGCTAATTTGTAAGCTGTCTCACCAATTTTGCTTAAAACTTCAAACGGCCCATAGAACTTAGCACTGAGCTTCAGGCACTTTCGAAGGACCATGGATGTCTGTCGATATGGTTGAAGCTTTAAGTACACCATATCTCCTACCTGCAATGTCCTCTCTGAACGGCGAGCATCTGCAAAAAAAATTCATTCGCTCCTGGGCCATGCTCAACCCAGATTTCAGCATTGTCAATGCTTAGTCCCTCTCCTGAAACCAATCTTCCACCGATGTTGTAGTGATACTACTTGCTCGCATTCCCAGCTGTGGAGGATGGTAACCATATAGAGCATGAAAGGGTGAAGTCTTCAGGGCAGTCTGATAGGTGGTATTGTACCACCACTCGGCCAAGGACACCCACTTCGCCCACTGCTTTGGCATTGCAGAGGTCATACAACGCAGGTAAGCTTCGAGGCACTAGTTCACCCTTTTCGTCTGTCCATCCGTTTGAGGGTGATAGGCCGTGGACATCTTCAGTGTAGTTCCCATAGCACTAAATAGCTCCTTCCATAAGTGACTTGTAAACACCTTGTCACGGTCAGACACTATATCCCGAGGCAGACCATGAAGTTTATAGACGTTGTCCATAAACAACTTAGCAACTTGACTAGCAGTGAATGGATGATTCAACAGCATGAAATGCCCATACTTAGTCAACCGATCAACTACTACCATAATCACATCAAACCCTTCTGACTTGGGTAATCCTTCCACAAAATCCATTCCTATGGATACCCAAGGAGCGTTAGGGATGGGCAATGGCTGCAACATACCTGGATACGCCACTGTCTCATGCTTGTGCCGTTGGCACACATCACACTCCTTGATGAACTATTCAATAAACTCCTTCATTTGAGGCCAGAAAAACAGACCTTTAATCCTCTGATATGTTGCTCTAAGCCCCGAACGTCCCCCCTGTTGCATATGTATGAAATGCTCTAAAAATTTAAAGTTTGAGCTCCTTTTTATCCCCAATTACCACCCTTTCTTTATACCTCAGTATGTCCCCATTCCACTTGAACACAGAGTGGGAATCGACTGCCGCGGTTGGTTTCAACTTGTCAATTGCAGAATCACCTTCATAGCTAGCCATCACCTCTTGTATCCAAGCCGGTTTTATCTCTACCAAGGCATGACATGCCCCCTCTATTGCTCGGCCTTCTGACAGTCCTCGTCTGGATATAGCATCTGCTACCACATTGCACTTCCCCATTCTGTATTGAATAGAATACGATAAGCCGAGCAATTTCCGAATTGCTTTTTTCTGCAAGTGTGTGGTCACCTACTGATCAAGTAAATGTCTCAAACTCTGATGATCTACAAGAATCACAAAGTGATTTGCCTCGAGATAGTGTCGCCATTTGTCTATGGCAAACAATATGGCTAGTAGTTCTTTCTCGTAAGTTGAAAACAACAAGTGGTTCCCATGGAGGGCTTTATTGAGAAAGGCTAAAGGGCGGCCTTGCTGCATTAGGACTGCCCCTATACCTTCACCACAGGTGTCAACTTCTATATGAAATTGAAGGGAAAAGTCTAGTAAGGCCAATACTGACAGAGCTACTGACAAAGCCTTGATCTGTCGACTGAATGCCCCATCACTCTCTTCAGACCATTGAAAAGCATATTTTTTAAACAACTCTGTCAATGGCCTACAGATTGTGCCAAATTTTCTAATGAACCTCCTGTAATAGCCGGCTAAACCCAGGAAGCTTCTCAATTCTTTCTCTGATCTAGGTGTTGGCCAGTTAACTATTGCCTCAATCTTCGTATGGTCAGTAGCCACCCCTTCACTCGAGATTATATGACCCAAATACTCTACTTTTGACACCGCAAAACTACATTTAGAAAGCTTAGCAAATAGTTGATGTTTCTTCATAGTTTCTAACACCAATTCCAAGTGGCCCAAATGCTGCTCTAGATTCTAACTATATACGAGAATGTCATCAAAGAAAACTAGTACGAACCTTCTAAAAAACGCAGCAAAAACCACATTCATCGGTGATTGGAATGTTGCTGGTGCATTCGTCAAGCCAAAAGGCATTACATTAAACTCGTAATGGCCATTGTGAGTTCGAAATGCAGTCTTGGGTATGTCATCTTTTGCTACCCTCACCTGGTGGTAACCTGCTCGGAGATCCAATTTTGAGAAAACTGCATCCCCATGAAGTTCATCCAACAACTCTTCAATATTGGGGATAGGAAATTTATCCTCAATGGTAGCTTCATTCAATCTCTTATAATCCACGCAGAACCTCAAAGAACAATCTTTCTTTTTCACTAGCAGGGTTGGAGAAGCAAAGGGGCTTTGACTGTGACTGATCAAACCTATTGCAAGCATCTCCTTAACCTGCCTCTCAATCTCATCTTTCTGCACATGGAGATATCTATAAGGTTTAGAATATATGGCCTGCACACCCGGCGCCAAGTGATGTCCACTAAAATAGCCATGTTTTTATGCACATTTTAGCTCCATATTTTATATACTTCGGATATTTCGGGCTGGGAATATGTTAAATTTATGTAGTATAAGCTTATTTGCAAGAAATAGAGATCTACATAAGTTTTGGTTTAATATTGCAGAATTTGGAGCCATTTCGGGACAAAATCGAGGAACTGATGATGAAAGCAACTCGAGTTCAGGACATTACTCGATATCGAGTAAACTACTCGATATCGACAAACAATGTGAGCCAGAACCTGCTCGAGGAAAGCTTGATCGAGGAGCCGAAGAGAGCTGCTCGAGCTGACCAAACAAGCCGATACTGAGCAACATTCTCCTCGATATCGAGGAAATTCCTCGATGTCGAGTAAACCCAGAGCACCTGTCCGAGCAAAGTCGAGAAGAAGCTGCTCGAGAAAGACAGGCCAGCAAAGTCGATAAACACCATTCCTCGATATCAAGTTACTTGCTCAATATCGACAAGACCAAGATCACCTGTCCGAACCAGATCGGGGAGAAGTTACTCGAGAAGCCCAGCCAAGCCAAGTCGACAAACAGAGTTCCTCGATATCGAGTACATTACTCGATATCGACTAAAAGATCCTGGGCCGTGACGCTGTTGGGCCTGTCCGATCATGACTTGGGTTGTTGGGTTGCGAGATGTTCGAGTTCTATCAAGATTTATCAAGTTTTATCAAGTCTATCAAGGATTTATCCATGGAGGAAAGATTTTCTACCTATGTCAAGAAGATAAAGAGATATTTTAGATATTCCTTTAAGAATTAATGTTTTATCCTTATTTAAGTTTTATCATTAGATATAGATATAGATTGCTTTCCTTGATTAGCAAGGATTAAACCCTATAAATAAAGCCTTAGGGGCTGAGTTTTTATTCATTCAAAATTCAGAGATACAATTCCACATAGAGTTTTAGGAGTTCAAAGGTTTTAGGGTTTTTGCATTCTGCGAAAGTTTGAGTGCCGGGATTGTAAAAACTTTGAATATAGTTTATTACATCAATGTCTGCAAATGCGATGAGGCGCGAGTAGTCCACCTACTTCCAGGGTTGGGGTGAGCCCAACGAGAGCCATGTTGGTGGATTAGCGATTGCAAAAGGAGGTATTTTGTCGTTATTATAATCTATTCCCTATGTGCTTCATCTTTGATTGAGAAATTGAAGAACTCATGTTGTGAAACTTGGGTAGTAATTAAGATTTCTATTCAAAAGATTATAAATACTAATTATGAAAAGGAATAGATGCAATTAGAATTATTTGTCGCGAGATTTATATTCCTACTTGTCGGATTAGGTGAAAGCCTTCTCCTTTATCAATAAAGTCACCGCCTTTTATGATTTATATTCTGCTTTCATGGTAATCGTTGTCACAAACCCTAATCTTGGAAGTTCTCTTTCATTCATCAAGTTACGATTCGAATACTGCTTGTTTTTTTACTTTCTGTTACTCCTCGATCTCGACCAACTTTGGTCGATATCGACTACTGACCTTCGATCCCAGATTGCCGTAGCTTCTAAACTGCAAGAACTCGACAAAGCTTTGCTTGACATCGACATCTTTACTCGATATCGAGTAGAACTGCTCGATATCGACAACAATCCAGTGACTACTGCTGCGTGAATCGACTTGCCCGATCTTCTGTTGACTAACCCTAGTCGAGATCGAGCAACCTGTAAGTCGACTTTTGTCCGTGAGATTCCACCGCTGCCTAGGATCCGCTGACCAGCTTCCTCGTGGATTCGAACCTGACTTTCTCTTGCTACATCGGGAGGGAGTCTTGAACATAATTTGCTAGGATTCAATCGGTTTGCTTTACTTTAATTATATTCTGTTTGCACTCTCGATTTCCTCTCTCAACACCAAGGGAATACTATGTTCACAACCCCTCTCTGGTGGTAACTGTTTGGGCTCCTCGAATACTTCTTTGAAGTTATCCAACAGAAGTTGAACTCAGGTAACGTTTCATCCACCTTGGCACACAACTGAAACACCTGTTCCACCTGCACAATTTATTCGTGCTCATTTCCCTTGACCAAGCAGTGTAATTCTTTCCATGTGATATGTCTGATACCAGCTTCTTTCTTGATTTCTGGCATTCCTTGTAACTCCACCCTCTTCCCCTCTTTGGATAAAGCAATAGTCATCTTGTTGTAGTCGAACTGTACTGGACTAAACTTCCTCATCCAGTTCACCCCTAACAAAAGCTCGAATTCCCCAATTTTCAGTGCCCGAATATCAAACACATAGTCTCTACCTTGCGTATGCCACCTAAATCCTTTACACTCCTGCCGACAATACAGCTTCCCTTTGTTTATCCCTTCTACTATCATCAAATTGCATGGCACCAACTTGAATCCGGCTTCCTTTGCGATTGCAGGATCCACAAAACCATGGGTCGATCCACTGTCAATCAGTACACTGATCACCCTGTCACATATATGGCCCTTAACCATAATTGATGTATCCGACCCATTACCAGTGAGTGCTCGTAACAATCCTTCTTGACTGTCCTCAGGCTCATCCTCATCTTCCATATTCCCTTCTAACTGCTCAACATCTTCACCCAACTCAAGATCTTGGGTTGCCACATATTTGATCGAAGCAGTTTTACACTTATGACCAACAAAATACTTATCGCCGCATCTAAAACAAAGACCTGGGGTTTTCCTGAATTCTCTTGGATTCTTGGCCCCTTCTTGCACCCTGTCACTCGGCACACTCGGCCTCCATGGCGGCTTGCTGATTCTGACTAGAGCTTGAACAACATCCTGGTGCAATCTTGCCAATTCTAAAGCCTCAGCTAAGTCTTTTGGTCTGCCAAGCTTCACCAAGGGTTTGATTTTAGCTTTCAACCCGCTGATGTAACTTGTGACAAAGTAACTCTCAGGCAGATGTGGATTATATGAGAGCATTCCCACTCGTAGCTACTTAAAACTCTCATTATAGTCTTCCAAATCCTCCTTCCGACTCAGCTTGTTGCATTCCTCCACCACATCAACACCTTCTTTCTCCCCGAATCTTGTACACAAGGCTTCACTCATTTCTTTCCAACGCGCTCCCCGCCTCTACATCAAATATCCATGTACCCACGTATCTGCACGCTCTTGCATATACATGGCACGCTCTTCCGTACCCAACTTCTTGGCTTCTTCCCATCAAATTGAGGAAAATCGATTTTCGGAAATCGATTCTGACCAGCAAGAAACCCATCGTTCCTCATCGGTGGTGGTCTGTATGTGGTCGTCTCATCCTTGAATTCTCGATTTGCCACTTGCGGTGTTTTCTCCTAATGATCGACATTCATCTTTCCAAGGTTGGATTGCGCCGCCTTATGTGTAAAAACTCTCATCCATTCCCCATTTTGAGGTACGGATTGATAAATTCTTGATTGAAATTCCTCTTGCGATTTCTGGAGATTCGTGATTGCCAACTGCTGATCTTGAAACATCTTGAACTGATCATCTTGCCTCCGAATCGTCTCCAACAATCGCTCATTTGTTGAAGGCGTGAACTGCTGAAGTTGCAGAAACATTGAATCCACCTTCTCGGTGACCGTCTTGAGTCGCATACCCTCTGCCATCGCCGGAGATCGCTTCACTGATACCAATTGTTAGGAGCCTTGATCGGTTAGGCTAACTAACAAGAGAGAGAGAGAGAGAGTAGAATCCGAATTGTATTTGCATATGAATGAATGTTCGATTCAATACAATCACCTCCTTTATAGCATACTGGTCACGTGCCAAGCACGTGCTCTGGTTTACCCTTCACTCTCCTAACATACGCCTTCTCGGTGTCGAGACATCATACGTGTGAGTTGTCGTACTCTCCCGTGCTCTCGGCATTCGTGACTCACCCTAGATCTCCCTCGACTCCTCTAGTCCTCTGTTTGCGGACGACTTCTTCGGGTTGGGTTTTTTCTTTCATCTGTTCTAATTTGTGTTTTTAGTATGTTGTATGTTGACGGTTAGTTCGTCTATCGATTCGTTGGCCTTTTGAGCTTCAGACTTTTCTGAGCTCGAATTCTTACGTAATAAAAATATATATATACACGGAGTGCTTTTACACCTTCCATTATTACTCTAAAATCTTTGTCTATAGTAAAAGAAGCTTTTTTTGTCATAAATGGGTGGATTAAATGACAAATATTAAAGATTTAAAAAATAAAATAAATCATATTTTTCTCTTTAGTAAAATAAGTTTTTTTTTGTCATAAATGGGTGGATTAAATGACAAATATTAAAGTTTTAAAGAAGAAAATAAATCATCTTTGTCATAAATGGGTGGATTAAATAAGAAATATTGAAGATTTTAAAAAGAAAATAAAATCATCTTTATAAGAAATTAAAGAGACTAAAATGAAAATAAATAACCTTTATAAGAAGCTAAACAGACTAATTTTATTTTATCTAATCAATTATTTTTATAATAGTTGAAAAGTAGAGAGCCAACTCATCATCAATTTTATTTTAATTACTTTAGTAAATCTAACTTTTTATAAGTATTAAATTTAATACACATTCAAAAGAAGATAAAATGTATGATTAATGTAAACAAAAATTTTTGTTACTGTTTCTAAAAAACGTGTTTTAATATAAATTATATATAAATTCATCATAAATTTAAATTGTATAAAATATTAGTAGTAGGAAACATGGCAGTGAAGTAAAGTTTTTAATCAATTATTTGTGTAATATTTTGAAAGTCGAAAACCAAATATCATTTTTAAAATCAACACTTGAGTATTTGATTAAAAAAATCAACAATTGAGTAAACACAATATACAATGAAAACAACAAATTAAATTATATTCATAAGCTTTGCCAAATATTTTTAAATTGTAAATTACAAAAAATAGACTCCATATATATAAACAAATTATTATATACAACAATATATTTTGAAATATCTAATGTTATAAAATTTTCATTTATAAATAAGTACTCCGTATAATAGTAAGATGCATCTACCATAATTTCACTTTCCGACAAGAAAAAAAATAGTGTATAGAAAAATAAAACTAAAATAGTTTTAGTATAATCTAGATGAAAACCATACATACTTAATTTAAGGAATAACTAAAATATGAAAAGAAAGAGTCTAAAAAGATCAAATAGATTAGACCGATTTTATATTTAATTAATTTTTAATTATGATTTATTTTTATTTGCAGTAATATATGAATGTATATATTCATTGATACAAAGGTCGATAATCCCGTGCGTAGCACGGGGTAGTACACTAGTACTACTATAAAGTAACATATCTTGGTGCAGTGTGTTAAATTCTACAGTAAAAAACTCCAGTCAGACGGTATGAAACAAGAGTCGTATCGGATTTTATTTTTGTTTTTTTTATTACTCCGTATATGATAAGATCTACCCTTCTAACATGAAAATTTAAGTTCTAGTCAGGTGGTATGATACATATTTTTGTTTTGTATATTTTCGTGTTTAATTAATGTGTGATTCCAACGGAGTGAGAGATATATCAGAATAAATTCCAATCAACACTTTATAATGTGTAATTGTACCAACTAATCCGGTACTTCGATATCATATGTAAAAGTATTTATAAAAGGTCTAGATATTTGACACATAGGTAATAATTAAGTTCAGTCTACAATGGGTGTTCGATTTCAAATCCAATAAACTAATGAGAGAAGGTGAGCAACGAAGTTATATACTGTATTATATTATGCGATCGATCGGTATCTTTTGAACATATTTTCCATATGAGATAAGTGTCAATATATATTCGCATATTTTATTTTATTTTTTATATAAGGAAAGAATTTCGATTCTTTAGACAAGTTTAGAGAAATTGAGAGCCCAGACAAATCGGGAGATGGACTAACCATCAGGTACAACCTGAAGCAAATAACATAAGCAAATGACTGAAAGGAAATAACAGGAAGCAAATGAAGGAATTGAATGTAAACCACAAGCTAACAAAACCAACGACCGACCAGCAAAATGGAAGACGCTCACAGAGAACTTTAGGTATCACTAGGTGACACTTCAACATGAACTCTAAACAGAATTAACAGACATCATCGTATTTCCACGACGTTTATAAGCTCGACAAAACCAGTCACGATTCACATGAAACTTGTACCATAGCAAGAAAAACAAATGGCCCATTACTTAGCATGTAACAAGACAAAAACAAAGGTCGAAATCGATGGTGTGGATAAGGCGTAGTTTGGGTAAGGCAAAGGGCCCCTCCTAACTATTGAGAATTTGAGATGGATGAATCCATGAATGAGATTATAGTTAGCAATGATGTGACTGCAACTCCGAAATGGGCAACTCTCTCTATATCTCTGCGCCCTCTTTAATTCCATATCTATTACCTCATCATCATCAATCAACCTAGTCGGCAACCGTCATTTTTTTCATTTTATTTTTTTGTAAAACTCCATATATAAAAACCCGTTTATATAAACTGTGGTTTCATTGACTTTCTGTGTTGGTAAAAAAAAATTCTTTTGAAAATAACTTATCAACATCGAAAGTCGATAAATGATCGTACAATTGATGAAGAATTGACCGTACGTTGTTTAATGACCTCGTATAAAACTTTCACACGCAATATATATGAATAGAATCAAGGATAGCAATGTAAATGTAATGCCTAAAAATTAATTCAGATCGATGCATGTAAACAAGGATCATAGGATACTAATGTTTATGGATAAACTTAGGATCTAGGTTTAAGATCTCAGGTGGCTCGAGTGAACCAGATCAGAGGATTTAAGACATACAAGGGTTTGGCACCATCATTTGAATGAGTAGAAGACAAAAACTTAAGTTCTTTGTCTTCGGCTCACTACTGTACATGGCCCATCTCACTCTCTGTTTCAAGCCCAAGTTTCGAAGCTCCTTCAACGGCTCCTTACCCTTGTTGAGTAGAACGCTGCGTTTTGCTTAACGAAGGTTCGGTTATATAAGCTCATCTTCAAAAACCCTAAAGTTGAGCTCGCTTCACTTTTCGCTTCCGCCCACGAGAGAGAGAGAGAGAGAGAGAGAGAGAGAGAGAGAGAGAGAGAGAGAGAGAGAGTCTGAAACCTTAGAAGGCAATTCGACGACGCTCTGGTTGCTCCTCCTTGGTGAGCTTGAATCTCAAGTTCCTCAAGAGATTCAAGGAGATCCTGCTAGAAGAAGGAAGAAGACGACGCTTTAGATCGGTTGTTGACCCCTTAGTTAGCTCTTCATCAACTTTCGTTCATCTTCGTCCTCAGATGGAGTGAAATGGAGTATTTGTTCCTTTCTTCGTGTATGTCCTTGTCCAAAACTCACTCGAGCTGCTAGATCTTGAATCGTTTCTTAGTTTATCCATTCGTCTTTATCCACGATCTCTATTCGATTATACTTAGTGAATTATTAGACTTGAGTCTCTCCTTCTTGAGACTCTACAGACTCTGCCTCTCTTGAGTCACACATCTGTAACTCAAGAGGAGCAAGATGTGGTGCATATAGTAAATTTTATGGGTGAAAATATTATCTAATCCATAATATTACTAAAACCCATTAGAAATCATAACTAATTGAATTATTAAAAAAAATAGTCAACTGACTTTTTTGTAGTAAGTCAAATCCGCCAAACCTCTTTTGTACGTCTACCGCACCTCCGGCCTTCACCATCCTTGTAACCACACCTCCCCCTCCCATGGAATACAGTACATGTAAGGAAACTGCAATGAATAATTAGCAAATTAAAATTTGTTTGTTTTTTTTTGTTAAATTTGTAACTACATGAAGTTTGGACTTGGGACTAGTCTCTAATTTAATTTGGGTCATGTTATTCACACGACTATTTTTTCGCCATTCGCACGGTACCGATGTCAAGTTTCTGAATCGGCATCATTGCACTGGTTGTCAGCCCTTCATTGAGTGAAAGATCACCGTTGGATCAAGTCGTCCCCTCTGTCGATGCCAACTTCCCAGGTAGGCAGATCAGATCACCGTTGGATCAAGTCGCCTCCTCTGCCGATGTCGACTTCCCAGGTAGGCATACCACTAGTGCCGATTTTCGAGATTGGCACCATGCGGATTGCGAAATTCTGCCGTGCGAATAGCAAAACCGTTTAATTTCCATCTAGCTACCTATAGGTTACACCCGCTATTTCGCTCTTTTTCTTCTCAGTCAACGCCTTTATATTGGCTTAATCTTGTGGTAGTCTATTTATGATCATGTTATCGTCCTAGAGGGTTTTGAGCTAGGTTTTGAGGGTTTTTAATGGGCGATAGTTCGGCTTGAGTGTGGGTTTGTGATTGGTTTGCTTAGCTGATCTTGTTGTGATGCAAGTTTAATGTGAATCATAGTTTGATTTGCCATACTTGGAGACGTCGTGAAAATGTGATCGTCACCTGATGGCTCTTGGAGTCCATAATCTAAAGTGTACTCCCCTAGTGATCCCTAGAGTTCTCTGTGTTCGTCTGCTTTTTCGTTGGTCGATTCGTGTATTTTACTCACTTGTATTTTATAGTGTAGGATGATATGTAATTTTATTTTTGCATTTTCTTTTACGTCATTTGCTTCGTGCATTTTCCTTTTTGTCATTTGCTTCTAGTTGTACATGATAGTTAGTCCATCTACCAATTTATTCGGTATCTCTAGACTTGTTTAGGGAATTGAATTTATTTCCTGAAATAAATTTTAAAAAAAAAATCTCTCAATGATTATCTCAACAAATTTATTTTAAGAGAAATATTTGGTATGCATTGTCCAACCGCGTTCGGTAAAGAAAGATGTGTAAGAGCATCCCCAACAGTTTCTCCAAATTTTTAACAAAATGGAGAATTAAAATCAATCTTCCCTAAAAATATTTTGTACAAATCCCAACCGTTTCTCCATTTTGAAGAATGGTAAATTAATTTTTTAATTTTAAATTAATTTCATTCCATAGAAAATTAAATTTATGCTTGAATGTATAAACCCATTTTTTTTTAATCCTATAGAGTACAGACCAATTAATCAAATCTCTTAATTAACCAAATATTCAATTTCGCATACAAGCAATAGTGAGCCAGTCGTATCCGCATCCGAAATCTCTTAATTAACCAAATCTCTTAATTAACCAAGATCAATTAACCAAATATATTAATGGATGATTGAACCCTAGATGAAGGGGTTCAATTAACACAGATAAGCCGCACCCGAAATAAACAATTAATTCTACAGAAAACACAAAAATCTCATACCGATCCAAATTCATGACCGGAAATCAGAAGAAAGAAATCAGAAAGACCGCAATCCAAACCATGCCACGGAGACCGGAGAAGAACACAGACCCGAATACCGTTTATCCGCCATTGTAGGGTCGAAAACCTTGCACAGAGAGAGGGAGAGGAGGAAACGGAACTGCAAACATGGGCGAAGATGAAAGAAGAACTCACATGTACGTATCTTCTTTCTAGGTTGAACAACCACTCTCAAGGTAGTTTTTTAGAATTCCAGTATGCCGATGGAGAATGGGTGGAGGAAGAGAGGGCGGTGGAAGTCGGAACGGTTGTGGAAGTCCCAAAAAGTGATCGGCAAATTTTTTTAGCGATTGCTGCAAAAATAGGGAAGACATCCTATTTTTCATTCTCTATCTCCATTTTGGAGAATGGGTTGGAGAAGCTGTTGGGTTAAAAATAAGCCCAAAATTCTCCAAAAGCCCAAAATTCTCCAAAATGGAGCATCTGTTGGGAATGCTCTAATAGAATTAACAATTAGATGTTACTCTCTCCATAGAGAATGGAAACCCTACCCACAATCAACGCGCCTCACGCGCACACAACTCCTCTTTCGTCTCACCGCCGTCACCAAGCTCCGACCCGCTTCATCCGCCATACACGCCGCCTGGGACACCATACCCACTCCAATCGAGTGCTCCGTCGCCAGCCCAAGGAGGTAGCTCCCTCCTCGTGGGGTTGGGTCAAATCTCATCTTTGCGTTCGCCGCTCCTGCAATTTGCATCCACTGTCGATCTGGGCGATTAAAGCCGCACTGTCGGGCTCTTGTTCGGCCAAACAACTATCGATTCATGAAAAGTATGATTATTCAAGTGGGAACCCTATGTTTTCAAGTGGGATAATGGCCCCTGTTAACGCCGTCGGGATGCCTGGGCGGTGGTTTAATGGCTTCGGGAGGAGCTGTCGCTTCTGCAGGTGGCGTGGGTGGGTGTTCGCCGTTCGTGTTACTTCTTATTCTGGCTTGTATTCGCTTTACTTGTACAATTTCACCTTCTTCCACCAGGTACTACCCTTTCTCTACCAATTTTGCCGGCTAATACCGACTAATTGTTTCAGTTTTATTACTTATTTCACCCCTGACCGGGGATGTCATTTGGATTCACATCCTATTACCTATGCTGTGTGCAATTGCTGCTATAAATACCAATTGTTTCCCCAAAATTGTGTCGCGTCTTGGTCGATTTTCAGCCTGTACCTCTACCAATTGAAGATTCAGTTTAATCAGGTTTGTCCCTTTCAACTGGACTCTCTTTATTACCTCATGTATATCACCTTGCCGGTGAGTTTCGATCTTATGATCATTACTACCAATAATTTGGGTTTTCATAACCGTTGTTTCTCGTTGATTAATTCCTATATTGGGCTTCACCGGCTAGTTATTCACTCGTTTATTACTCCCTACCGGGTAAGCACCTTTAATCTTGTGGTTTTAGCTCCACTTACTTTAAGCATTCACCGCTTGATTTACTCTTCAAATAAGGCCTGTGAGCCTAATTGGGATTGCATCATTTTCTACTATCAAGTACCTATGTGTTTTTGTGTATTATGTTACCTTGTGTTTTTGCCCGTTGTGTGTGTTGTGGCTTATAAAGCTACTGGTGGTGTTACCAATTCCTTGAAAGAGGTTATCACTGAAGATCCTACCCGTAAACCCCCCACTAAATTGCCCATTACTAATGATCCTAACTCAATTGTTACCACTCATAATATTATTTGGTTTCGAGATTCCACTCGAACTATATCTTGCTTTACCTTTATGTTTTGTTTAGACTGCTTGGTGTTTACCAACCATTGGGTTAGGGGAGTAGTCCTTTGTTGCTTAGGCTTTTCCCCTTCTGGTATGATTACCCTCGGGCTCGCTATGCCCCCATGTGGACTTCAATATATGAACATCCTGCGTTTGCTGTACATGCTTGTTTTTGGCTGTTTCAACAGGTTACCACAGCACAAGCTCTTTCTTGAGTTGTTTGTGTCTCTTATCACGGACACCACTAAACGTTTGCTCACAAGGCACTCTCACAAAACTAAGTTACTAAACATTAAAGGGTGGGTTCTGGTGGTTCTCAACTCATTCTATGTGGACTTTGCGGAATTGGTTTTAGATTACTTGCATTATTGTGTGATTTCGAGTTTTGATTTGGGTTTCTTTTTCAAAAAGTCTGATCAGCCTATTGGTTTGAACTACGTCCTATGTGGCCTTGTCGGCTCCTCTACTATTGCTATGATTATTGCTATTGGTTCTGCTGCTTAATTTTTTATTTCCATCTTACTCTACTACCTTGGCTTGCTCCTTTTCCTTGGGGGTGGAGTGGAACATTGACCGGGCTTGTGCTGTGCTTTGTAATTTTGAATTACAAACTACCTAACTTGTATTTGGTATTCACCCTTAATTACTCAAATGCTTTCCCTAGATTCGATTACTCTCCGTTTGATCCCAATACACGCTATTGGTACTTACAACTTTGTCTTAGTCTGCCTCTACCTTTGCCTTGCGATGTGCTTCTGGGTTTGCTTTCGTGTGCGTGCATGTTTGGTCCTTGGATGCAAACCCACTACACTAGCTTATTATTGGATCACCTCTCTCTCTATCGATTTGTCATTGCCAGACAAGTAAACACAATCTTGTTCAAATATGTCTACCAACTCACCCTCTTTGGCCTTACCGGCCCATCAAAACATTTACACACTAATGTTATGTGCTTGCACATTGCACCAATCTTGGTTTGTTACGATGAGCATCGACCCCCGGTCCTCCCAATTTCATATTGGTTGATTGTGAGTCTCTTGCGTAGCTGCGTGCTATCAAATGTATCTTCATGCTACCTTCTTTTGACATTAACCATGCACCATTACTTATCTTTTATACCAAATCTCATTTAAATATTGTTTTATTATGAATATAACAACATGGAATTGTCGTGGGTTACGTCGTCGAAATCGGTGGACAGCTGTGGAGACATTTTGTAAAACAAATTACACCAATGCTATAGGGCTACTAGAAACTAAGTCAAATGTTTGCCCTGCAGACCATCTATGGAAAAAGAATGGCTTTTGTAATATAGCTTTTGCACCCGCTTCTGGTTTCGCAGGTGGTCTTTGCTTTATTTGGAAAGACATTGCCCCTGCGGAAGGGAATATTGAACTAATTCATATTGATGAGCGTTTTATTCATATAAATTACTACGATACTATCAAATCAACCACAATTGCAATTCTTATTACTTATGCTCCTCCTGACAACAGGGATAAAGAGGCGTTCTGGCACCTACTTATTGGTTACACCGCCTCGATTTCTATTCCCATTTGTATCATGGGAGACCTCAACGATATTACGTCTCCTTCTGAGAAGTTTGGTGGTGTAGTACCGAATCCCTCACGATTTCGTCGTCTTTGTTCGATTATTACCGACCTATCTCTTTGTGAGCTACCAATTGTTGGGGGCAACTTTACTTGGCGTAAAAATCCCTCTTGGGATTTTATGTCTAGGATTGACCGATGTCTTGTACAAAATGATATTTTAATACAGTTTGACAAACTTTTTATCAAGAACCATGCTTTCACATCATCTGATCACTGTCCGATTTCAGTTGACTTCAGACACACAGTTACGGTCATAAATAGGCCCTTTAAGTCCGAACTTGCTTGGACTAAACGCAGAGATTTTCAAAATATTGTCAAGCAGGCTTGGAGATTGGATCTCCCAGGCTCGTATATGTTCAAACTTGTCCAAAAGACAAAACTCCTTAAGGGATTGGCCAAAAAATGGCATAAGAAAACATTTGGTAATATTCTAACTCAGATTAGGGATTCCGATGATCAATTAATAAGTCTTCAGCAAAGATTGTTATGTGACTGCTCATTCTCAACTCTTCAACTCCAGAAGCGTTTGTTGAACAAACATGAACGACTTCTCGATTTCCAGCGTTCTTACTGGAGTCAACGAGCTAAGGTTAAACATGTTAAACTAGCAGATATCAATTCTGGCTACTACCATCGCGTTGCTTCTGTTAAGAGGAATAAGAAGGTTATAAAAACTCTAACTACCTCGGATGGGTTACATCTCTCGGATTGCAGCCTAATCAAACAAGAATTTGAACGAAATTTCAAGTCGAGATTTTAGTCATCGGTACCCACCTCTCTCAGTTTCGATTCTGATCTACATGTCATTCAATATGAAGTTTCTCATGCAGCTAATGTCGCTCTCGTTGCTCCTGTGTCAAATGCCGAGATTAAAACTGCAGTTTTCTCTTTAGCGCCAGATAAGGCTCCTGGCCCTGATGGAATGCCTGCAGGGTTTTACCAAAAGTACTGGCACATTGTCGGACCGTCCGTCGTCAAAGCTGTTAAGAGTTTCTTTGTTACAGGTAAGCTTTTAAAACAGGTTAATCACACATTCATTACGCTTATTCCTAAGACGGATGATCCGACTACTGTTAACTAGTATAGGCCGATCAGCCTGTGTTCAACAGTTTATAAGATTATTGCGAAAATTATTGTCTTACGGCTAGCTCCAATTGTGGATAGTCTTGTTCACCCATTACAGGGTGCCTTTGCAAAAGGCCGTTCTATTCAGGATAACATCCTAATTGCACACGAAGCATTCCATTCCTTCCGCAAAAAGAAGGGTAAGAGTTGACTAATGGCTATTAAGTTAGACATGGAACAAGCTTATGACAGAATTGAATGGTCCTTTTTATACAGAATTTTACAGAAGTTTGGATTTCATCCAAAATTTGTGGCGTGGATTAAGGAATGCGTTTCTACGGTTTCTTTCTCCGTACTTGTTAACGATGGTCCCACAAATCAATTTTTCCCACAAAAGGGCCTCGGACAGGGAGATCCGCTCTCTCCATTTCTGTTTATTCTTGCCTCTGAACTTCTTGCACGTTCGCTTCATACAGCGTCTACCATCGATAAGGATTTGGGGTTGCGTTTCTCAAAAAATGGCACTACAATCCCTTTCTTAGCTTTTGCGGATGATATCATTATCTTCGCTAAGGCTACAGACTCAGCTGCTCTCAAAGTTGCAACGATGGTTCAACGATATTGCTTGATATCGGGCCAGAAAGTAAACTTTCACAAATCAAGTTTCCAGGTATCCCCTAATATTGGACGAGCGACTATTTCGTCGATCTCTTCGAGATTAGGAACTCTACCCTCCACGACAATTGAAAAATATCTTGGATGCCCCATTATTAATGGACGGGCTAATAAAGAAACTTTCAATCAAGTCGTTCTAAAAACTAGGGCACAACTTTCCAAATGGAAAGCTTCTTCGCTATCATGAGAAGGCCGCAAGGTCTTAATCAAATCTAACCTTAGTGCACAACCGACTTTTCTGATGCAATCTTTTATGCTTCCTGTTTCTATCCTTGATGAACTGGATAAGGTCTACCGACAATTTTTCTGGAATAAACAGCAGTCATCGACTCCTCTTATTAGTTGGGATAAAATCTGTTCCGACACCTTGGCGGGCGGTTTAGGGATCTACAAAGCCGAAACTATGAACACTGCATAGCAAATGAAACTCCTCTGGAAAATCATTGCAGAACCGACTAATGTTTGGGTTCAGGTAATCAAAGAAAAATATCTTAAAGGTACTGACTTACTTTCTTATCAACAAAAGGGTGGAACCTCTTGGCAGTGGTCAAAACTGATGCCTATCCGGAAATTGTTTGTGAAAGGACTTCGATGGGTTGTTGGCGATGGTCATACGATTAACTTTTGGTCAGACTCTTGGGCCTCAAAAGGTTTGCTACTTGATCAGCTGGTGCTTCCTGTTTCGGCTGATCAATTGTCTTGGAAGGTAAGCCGGTTTATTACGAATTCAAATTGCTGGGATGTTTTTGCATTGAGAAGGGATCTTATGGATGTTCTTTCTCAACGTGTTATCGATGAGATTCTGATGGTTCAACTACCAGTTCTCCATATCACTGATAGACTATATTGGGGTCCTAGCCCGTCTGGGTGGTTTACGACCAAGTCGGCTTCGACAATGATCCCGAATGGCTCCCAGTTGCTTAACTTCCAATGTCCGTGGATTTGGAAGCTTGATGTCCCACCCAAGATTAAGCACTTCCTTTGGAAGATTGCTCGAGATGGATTACCATCTAAGGAACGACTACAACGTTCGCATATCTCAGTCCCTATGGCATGTATGTTCGGGGACTGCACTTTGGAAACGACCAATCATATTCTACTAGACTGCACGATGACAAAACAGGTTCTAGCTATTCTTAATATTTACTTACCAGTTCATTTGAGTTACAACTTTAATAACCAAAGGAATGATATAGCTCTACAAAGCATTTATGACCATATTGGTCCTAAGCTAATGCCGAACCTGGCTTTCTGCTGGTGGGCTCTTTGGACTCACAGGAACCACCTCGTTTTTAACCCTACAGAAACTTCAAATCTGAACCGTATCAAGGCTTTACTCCTAACGACACAACAAACTTGGATTCAAGCATCCTATTTCAATTTAAAATTGGATGATTGGGATGATAACCCTACCAAGAGCCCTCCGTTTCATAAACGTTCTAATCATTATAAATCTAAACACCAGAAAAGACAGGTGATATGGGATAAACCCCCCCTTAATTATGTGAAACTAAATTTCGATGGTTCTAGTCTGCAGTGTGGAAAGGCATCCTTTGGTTTTGTTATCCGCAACCCGGATGCTTCTGTCATTTCCCTTAGTGGGGGTTTATGTGGTGGTATGCCTCCTATCTATGCAGAAGCTCTTGGCCTCCGTAATGGCTTGCTAAGGGCTGACTCTTTGCGTTTGGATAATATCCTTATAGAGGGGGATAACCTCACAATAGTTAAAGTTCTTTTGGGTGAATGGAGTTGCCCTTGGATTATCGAGATTCTGGTAACGGAGATTAGGCTACTATTGTGTAATTTTAATTCTATTTCAATTCGTCATATTTTTAGGGAAGCTAATACGGTTGCAGATTGGATTGCGCATCTGGCTTACTGTATCCCTGCCGACGAAGTTATGGAGGTCAATGAAGAACTGCGTGTTCTCGTCCGTAAGGACGCTCTAGGATTGGGTTAGACCGTCTGTGGTCTCTCATTCTAAATCTTTCCTTGTATTCAAAAAAAAAAAGAAAAAAGAAAGATGTGTAATACTACCTCTTTTTCATAATACTTGATGTTTTACTTCCGGTTATGATATATGCATGGTTCTTTCTCGTCAACGACACGGTGTCGATATCGGAGGCTAGAATCAGATATGTTTTGCCGACGCCAGAGGCTAGAGTCGGTGGCATCTACAGAGCCGTCCAGACTTGCGAACAGTCTCTAGCCGATTGGAGTTGCCGGCTCCGACATCTAGGTTTCGTGGACTGGTTGACGTGACTCATCGGGAATCTTGCAGTGGTAAAACCAGAGACGTGCAGGTTTACAGGGCCAACATCCTTGGTGCCGACTCCGACACCCGTGGCGGCTTGCTGCTCGTCAACCCTGTACCCGAGCTCGATGAACTTTTTGCCGACACGGAAAGACGGATTCGACACCGTCCCAATGGTGATAAAATCGTCATCCGATTAATAGGGCCCTTTAATTTTGACAAGTTTTTTATAATGATAAAAACTTTATAAAATACCAATTACTTTATCAATATTATACAATCTCATATTTAATACTACTCTCTTTGTTAAGTAAAACATGTCACTTTACTAGTATGTGCAATTTTTAACAAGCTACACACTATATAAGAATTTTATTTATTTAAATAACTTATAAGGTTGATATTTTATATAGTTTTTATCATCCTTAAAAATTGTGTATAAACATTAAACGACGTGTTTTTCTCAATGGCTGAAGTATTATCTATAAAATTATTTTTTTAAATTATCAAAAAATAATAATATTCTATAAAGTGTTTAGTTTTTTTTTTTTTAAATGTGTCAAGTTAAATATCAAATATTTTGATACATTCACCGGCCACTAGCAATCTCAATACTATATTTAGGTGTGTCCAAAAACATGCATGAATTACCACAAATTTTATCTTATAATGCTTAAAAACCAAAACTTATGTCCATTCAACTAATAAAAAACACAGTTGGGAGGATTGGTGAACCACAATCTAAAATGTATACTATAAATGGGACAGTTGGGGCAACTTCCACTATTCTTCAATATGTATTAATGTGTATATATTAATATATATGCTCAATTGGTAATCCACTGCTTGAAGTAGTTCATGTGGTAGTTTGAAGTTTTCCTGTCTTCCAGGCCACAATCTCCAATCAAGATTTAGTACTCTTAAATAATGTAGGTATGTAATTAAGTGGGTGTTGGTCTAGGAGACAACAATGTTAATACACATAATTAAAGTCAAACTTGGTACCTAAAGTATAGTTGATGGGATATGAGGTAGTTGAAACTGATAGATAGTTAAAGCCGTTGAATTAGTTAAGTTAAATATATGTTGTTCATGAGCAAGTAAGGTGTTTGGTAATCCAATTTAATTAGATAGTGTAGTTGATATAAAATTTTAATTCATAAACTGATTTGAGAGTAGAAAAGGAAAATTTATGAAAAGCTTGAAATGATTTGTAACTGTTGAAAATACAATTTTAAAATTTAATTAAATTAAAATCTTATATTTAGCTCACTAAAACTTTATAATATTAACATCAAAAACTTTGAAAAACTACGAGTATTGTCGGACGGAGCTTAAAAGAATCGCTCGTATACACAACCTTTAGTCATAAATCCCAAAGGAGTTAATGGTTAATTGTAATATATTTACAATAGGTGGTTGTAACTTTTGTATTATTAATTTCCAAAACAATATGCATGATCCATGTCAAATTGACAAATTCAACTCAGGATTTTTCCCCTTAATATTTTTTTAATAAAAATTTTCTCGAATATTTATGGAAGAAAGGATAAATGAAAAGGACCTTATTTGGAAAAATACAAAACACCCTTGACTTTGTAGGTTGCTTAATTAAAATTTTTTCCAGGTTGACTTCACTAGTGCATACTCCAATGTATTTGGTATTTGGGTGGACCAACTCCACTAGTTAGCATTATAAAATTTCAACTTCTATAACACATTAACACTATATAATTTAAAATCTCAAATGTTTAATTTGAAGTAAAAATTCAACTTCAGAGGTGGATAAGTCGACAAACGACAGACCTACATAAATATAGAAAAAGGTGTAAAAGGTCGGACAATAGAAACAACGAAAAATGAATCAAAGCATACCTAAAACTAGCATGTTGAGAACGTAGACTAAGGATGAACATTGTGAAATAGCACCATTGACCAGATTAATCAGTGATATTTCAGGCATTTCTTTAGGCAATAAAAACGAACATGTAAGAAATCATTCTGTCCACGGAGTCATCCTGTTTAACTAGCTTGCATATATTGTTAAAATTTTATGCCGAATGAAAGGCCAAAATTAGTCCAACCCGATGTATGCTAGGTATTCCTCGAAGGTTAGAGTTGATTTGTAAATTAACATATATCCAAATAAGAGTATATGATGGTACAATTCATGAAAATGCATGGTGCCTAACAATTGGGTGTGGGCAATGGATAAACTAATAAAGATAGATCGATATGGCTGAAACCCAAAACCCATGTCATCTCATATGTGACCCACACCACAAATGCATTATATAGTACATGGTTGAACAAGTCATTTGATATTTTAGCTATACGATGTGATTGATACCTTAATGAAGCCAAATTTACCTTCATTAGCTACGGTAAGTTTTTGTTAAGATTTCACATTGACCGTGGAGTAAAAATAAAAAGTAAAAGAAGTTTTTGTGTTATATATAATAATATAAAGGTGAATTCTGAGCTTATAATCAAAAATAAAATAAATTCGACACGACTTCGGTCTCATATAACCTGATCGAGGATTTTCGAAATTTAACGTGATATCAGAACCGGTCTAATTCGGGTTTCATATAACTAGTTATGAGATGCTAGATCTGTCTTTGAGCAAGCTATAAGAGAATGAGATGTGTGACCTGTTTTTGAGCAAGCTATAAAGAGACTGAGATGCTTAACTTGTTTTAAGTGTATCAGACAAAATTGGTTGCATTTGAGGGGCATGTTGGGATCCCATATTGACCGTGGAGTCAAAATAACCACTAAAATATAAGGGATGATGAATCCCCTACATAATGGTTTAAGCTTTTGTATTAAAAGGCTGAATCCTAATCTTATAATTTAAAAAAAAATCCATGACTCAATTCCAGCTTTGAGATATGAAATACTCCATTCGTTTGAAAATAGTTGATATATATATATATATAAAACATATATATCTAAAAAAATTGATGGTTTAACTTGTTTAATCTATTATTACTCTTACTTGTTTATGAAGTATTTTTTTATTTTTTCATTTTTCAACTCAAAATCAATCATGAAGACAATTAAACATTTTTTAAGGAAAAAAATATTTTCTTTCATTTTATTTAAAATAAAATATTTTCTAATAAGTGTGTATTTTTCTCTAAGGACCGAGTTCATATCTAGTAAACCTCATCCATTCAGATACTCTTAGATATCAGTATATAACACATTAATCATCCTTAACATCACCCAAATACTTTCTCACTCAAAAAAAAAATTGTGAAAGGATAACCCTAATTTAGTATGTTTATTCAAATGGGTGGCAACTCCTTCTTTACCTTATCCACTCTCAAATGTCACTCACCTGGTGAAAAGGCACACTCTTCCCATGTTTTTTCCATGTCTCCTCCCAAAGTAGATATCAAGTCAACAATTTTAAGACATTTAATTTACACTTTTGCACTAATTTTTTATTTTTTACACATATAGATAGGGTGTGTTTGGATTCCATTGTATTTATAATCAAGAGAGCGAAACTAAGCAAGTCCACTAAGTTGACCCAAGGGCATTATTGTCTCTCCCACGGTAAAAACCCTCAAACCCTAAATTCTATTATAAAACATGAGATACGCCTCCATAAGAGGGAATGAATCAGACAATACTGACTTGAGCGTCGGAGGGTCCTCCGGGGGAGACAAGCCCCGCCCCGACCTCGTTTGTTCTTTTTTCGCATACTAGGGTTCGGGTTGAGATCATCATCAAGATCGATCTCCATCAACAATTATTGGGAGCAGATTTATGCACTCGCAATAATAATGTATTTATTTTACATCGTTTTATGTGAGTGTTTGGTTGTACAAATAAAAATAGCCTAAAAACCAAGTAAAATAATAATTTAACTAAATAATCACATAAATCAAGATAAAATAATTGCATTATAATTAATACATCATGGAATCCAAACACGCCATTAATTTAAACACCTTAAAAATTATGTTACTCAAACATCACCTTATCCATTTGCATTATAAACATAATACAATTGGAATCAAAATGCACTCATAGTGTATGTGTGTTTGATTTTACCTTAGATTTGTTTGTATTTTTTTAAATAAAAAAAAACTAGAAAGAATTTGAAAAGATATAACACACAAGTGTGTGTGTTTTTATTTTTTATTTTTAAAAAACTAGAAAGAATTTGGAAAGATTAAACTCAAGACATAATTTAGCTATGAGTATTCTTACCAATTAAAACTTCCAATTCTACATCCGATAAAAAGTTGATTTAATTAAATAAAAGTAAGTTTATTTTTTAGCAAAAGTAAGATGAATTGAAATGTATATCTTGGATGAATTAAAGATGATATATTTACAATTGAGTGAAGAATATATACTATATTGGAGTTATACATACAATAAAAATATGTTGACCTAATCATCCCACTTAGCTTGTGTGTGTGTCTATATATATATATATTGTGTGTGTATGTATATATATATATATATATAGGGTGTGGTTCCGGTGTACACACCCCTTACGGTGTACCTTGTTCACAAATATTATTCGGTGAAATGTGAAACATTATTCGGTGAAATTTGAAACATTCTACCAAATACTGTTATGTTTTCTTTTTCAGTTCAGTTCAGATGAAAACGTTCCAATTCCACTGAATAATTTATAACATTCTACCGAATAATGTTTAGTTTTTTTATTCATCTATTTCAAATAAAAGAAACCTCAATTCTCTCAACAATACTTACAATTTATATGAATAATGTTTCTAATTTCACCAAATAATGTTTCACATTCCCCTAAACAATACTCGCATTTCACCGAATAATGCTTCAAATTTCACCGAATAATGTTTTACATTTCACCGAATAATATTTGTGAACAAGGTACACCCTAAGGCTTGTGAACAAATGATCCGTACACTATATATATATATATATATATATATATATATATATATATATATATATATATATATATATATATATATATAATACATTGCTTTCGGTATATCACTTTCATATATTGTGGACAAATTCAGTACCCGGAAAACTTAGCCGCAACTTGGTTCATTTGCTTGCTTGTACTTGTTTTCTTGTATTTACATTAGTCCTACTTAATCAATTCTAACATTTGTATTTATGTGATCCAGTGGCGGATACAGAGTTAGGTTAGGTTTGTGTGGGTTTAAGCCCACCCCAAATTCAAAAGAATTATACTAAAATAAAACTATTTGTTTCACTAGTTCATTTAAAGTTGTTTTTCATTCCATTTTTTTCAATTTATTCAAAACGATTACTTACTACTAATATTTAATTAATTAGAAGTCTACTGTCCGATTTGGGAAGTATTTACCTAGAAGTCTAGAACCGATGGTTCTTCTCATTATTTTTAAAATTATTTTAATTTGGTCACTTCTTAATATTCTTAAAATCGAGTTTGCATTTTATAAAAATCTATGACAGCAAAAAAAAAAATTATGTATGCATTATTTGTTAGAATTTTGAGTTAAACATTGTTTATAAAATAAGATTCCGAGTTCAAATATAAAATAAGATATTCAATAATATATTATATAATACCATGATAGGATATAAGTCACTAATATAATAACATTGTTTATAAAATGCGATATATTGTAAAGGAATCATTGACGAAACAGAAAAAAAATCAGGGGATGAAATTAAATGTATTTCTATTGAAATCCAAACACGCCTTAATTTTAAAATAATGTTCCAATTGAAACAACGAAACCCCAAACTGACAAGTCAAAATGAGGATCGTCAGGCACGCCTTACTTGACTAACGCTAACTCACATTATCAACTTGCTCTCTTTCTCTTTTTCTTTTTCTTTTTTTTTTCATCTCTAATTCTCTATCATCATTTATGAAATCCTTTTTGTTGGAGTTTTGATGAATTTAATATTTAGTTTGTGAAATTTTGGTTGGCGAAAATTCAAACCAAAATATAAAGAGAGGTACGTACAACTGCTTAAGATTTTAATGGTTATAACGAGAATGATAAAAGCGAAGAAAGGCACAGAGATTTACGTGGTTTAGCAACGGTGTATTACTTACTACGTCCACGGACAGAGAACCAGTTTTTTGTATTAGAGGAAGCAAAACAGATTAGGGTTACAACTTACAAGGGTAAGCGTTTCATGAGTATATGAAGAGACTCGTGAGATTCTAAACAGACAATGGACTGAAAGTCCAAAACAAACATACGATAGAACCGACCAATGACCTCTTGCCCTAGTGGTAAGAGTGAGGTGCTTCCTTGTGCCTCACTACCATGAGGTCAAGGGTTCAAATCCCACTAGGAGCAATTTGTGCTTGAGTGGGTACTCATGCCTTGGTTTGCCTTGGCATGGGTTAGCCTGTCTTGCAGCTTGCCGCTTGGCTTACCCGGCTCGAGTGCTTTGCAGGTTAGTGTTCGGCCCGTGAAGGACTAGTCGATAACCTCGGAACCTCCACGTCATAAAAAAAAATAAAAAATAATAATAATAATAATAATAATATAAAAAAAAACAGACGATAGAACCGTTTACAATAAACATCACATACTACCGTAAAGGCAGGGTGGCGCTGCCCCCCTAGCCCCCGCCAGGGGCGCGTCGACCGCTGGACCCCGACTCGCTGACCGGTCGCCGCCGGGAGCTCCACCCCTGGACCTCCCGATGGGTCGCCGGTCAACGATGGTTCAAAAAACATTAACTTTATAACCAAAAAAAAAATCTAATCTACTTTTGATCTGACCGGGTTTTTGTAATCTCACCGTTTATTTTCGACCTCTCAATGGGGACTCCGAATTTGGCAACTTACGCATAGGAGTTTTACTCCTTCTGTTGGGCTATAAGGCCCAATTGGCCCAAATTCAAATAAT
This sequence comes from Persicaria tinctoria, assembly GCA_037127255.1. NCBI lineage: Eukaryota > Viridiplantae > Streptophyta > Magnoliopsida > Caryophyllales > Polygonaceae > Persicaria > Persicaria tinctoria. The sequence continues at coordinate 86,522,157 of JBANSL010000004.1, read as the reverse complement.
AATCAAATAAGCATTTTTTGGCCCCAAAATTATTATTTTTATAATTAATTAAAGAGGCGTGGACGTTATTGTTTTGGCTAGGTGCTCATTGCCAAATCTTTATCAAACGGGATGAATTCTTAAATATAGCCATGAATTCAAAAAGGTAAATGGGTGACGGGTTCACTTGCTAATTTTCTGACTACAGAGTACCTAGCCTCTCCATTCGGGGATTGAAACTGATCCCCGTCAAGAAATATCCATCCTTATCTCTATTTAATTTTCCATTCCCGTTGCTGAATATATAAAAGGGACAATATCCGACATTGATAATATAATGTATTCATTATTCAAGGCTTGTATATAAGCCGTTGGGCTTTGGTTAGTGAATGATGCGTTTGGTCGTATGACCCTTACCAAAGAATCCCTTTTCCATTACCATCTCAGCTTTAGGATGGTTCTCCCAACCGACGATTTTCTACATAGGGATTAGGGAGTAATTAAAGCGACGATTTTGAGTGAGGCCAAATTTGCATATAGGGCCCACGATATGACCCATTGGAGTGTCCAATGGACGACATTGGGCCCGGCTCGAATCAGGGTGTGGTAAGCGTTTTCCGTATTGGGCCGGTTATGCTGTTTGATGGGTCAATACTCATGTCTTGTATCCACTGACATTGAAAGTTGCTCGTTGGTGAGATTTTCAAACAAAATATGTGGATATACACTTTTAATAATAAGTATGAAATAATTTTTAAGAAATCACATTTGTTAAAAAAAAATTGTAGATAGATGGTATCTATATCTATATATCTATATCTATATATCTATATATCTATATCTATATATCTATATATCTATATCTATCTATATCTATATCTATATAAAATACTAAAGCAGAGACCGCTGACACGACCTCGCGGGCACGGAATTTTCTGGATTAAACGGGATTATTTTTGCCTGCGTGACATTTTCTAAATTAAAGTGGTATTATATTCCTGGGCCACATCAATTAATAAATGAATATAGTTAGCTACAGACTTATCTTTTTAGACTAATATATCAAGTGGCTATATATAAAACTATAAAATCTATCATTTAGTTGACATAATCTTGATTGAATACATGAAGCTAATTTTTTCATCCGGCCCATATCTTGATTGAATACACAATTTATATCTTTTCTTTTTTATCAATCCAAACTTAGAAAATAACTTATTTCAATGACTATATTCTACTAATTAAAATGCAAATTTGATTGGATTCAATCTCTTCATTAAATTTCCCGCAATATGGTGAGTGGTGATATGGAAATCGAAGGGGAAAAAATACTTATCAATGTGACAATACACTTCATTAAACTAAATAAAAATTTAAAATTAGGGTATTAAATATACTACGTAATATATTTATTGCAAGACGGCACCTTACATGTTACTACGTAGTATATAAATATACTAAGTATTTTTATTGCATGAAATAAATTGAATGAAATAAATATTTTAAAACGTATTTTTTTCCAAACAATTTTAAAATGTTTTCATTTTAAAACTTATCTTAATTCCATATTATCTTTTTAGATCAAATAATTCCCTTCAATATCATCATTAGCAAATTCAAATTTCAGAGCGAGGCGTTTTTATTTTGTTTTACCCAAATTACAATTCGGTGGGAATAAAAAGATTACACAAAATACATAAGATAAAATAGTTTTATTTTTACCAGATAAGATTTTGGTTTAAATAAGTAGTTAATACAAAAATTTATATAATTAATAATCTATATATATTTTTACTTACGTGACATTTTCTGAATTAAAGTGGTATTATATTTTTGGGCTCACATCATTTTTTTTATTAGTTATAAAACCTTAATATTAAATGGGTCATACAGTACCCGATCCAGATGTAAAGCGACTGAGTCGATCGAATTGGATTAAGATCAAAAAATAGGTTGAAAACATATCCAATCTAACTAATCAAATACAGTATATTTTAAATTTTTTTCATTCTTCGCAATTCATGATTTTTTTTTGAAATGAAGTTAAACACGTACTTAAACCTATGTTATTGTTATTGGGATATCATTAGAAAATACTACCGATGGAAGCCACAACTTTATTTTATACATGCTATACACACACACTAAAATAAATACCCGAAACGACTTTTGATTTATTTAATACGTGTCATATTCGGATTTAATTTTGACTACAAATTATAAATATGCAGCCTTATATTTTAATTAATTAAAAAAACTTATCTTTTTATACTTTAATATATAAGAAATAATATTTCCAATATAATAAATTAGATTTTTATAATTTTATCTACGTCTTAATTTAAAAAATTTGGTTTAAGTAAAAATACATTTTTATAAAACTCGATACAATACAACATATCTTTTGAATTGGATATAGTATAACTTTTCAATTTCAGGGCATAATGTTTGTGCATGTGTGTTTATATACACACACAATAGATAAGTGATTATGAGTTTTAAGATAGACTATTCCAATCATTCTTTTTTTTAATATCATAATGAAGTTGTTGGTGTTAGTTTATCTTGATTAAAATGTTATATTAAAATCAATATCAATATCAATCAATCAATCAATCAATATATATTACTAAAACAGAGGCGTGGAAATCCTATGCGGCGGGTTCTGGTGCGATTCGTTTACGTGTAATTTTCTGGTGCAATCTAGCCTGGGTTTTTGACACGTCAGTTAATGACGATCCAATATATTTAAGCCACGTTGAACAATGACTTTATCCATTTATCCACGTGTCATCCTACGTATCTACCTTAATTGTTGATCTCTATTATTTTTAAATATAAATATTCAATTTCATATCTTACTTAGTTACAAAATCTATCATTTTTAATATAAATATTCAACTTTATATCTTAATTATTTACAAATTCTATCATTTTAATATAAATATTTGACCTCAATATATTAATTAGTTGTGTATGTACAAAACCTTTACTTGATGATTTACAAATTTTATCATTTTCATATAAATATTTTACCTCAATATATTACAATAATTAGTTATGTTATGTACGTACAATTGTACCTATAATATGTATTAATTTTACGTGGTACCTATAATATACTAATTATGTACGTACCTATCTTAATATACCAAGTTTGTAGAGAAATAAATATATGATCCACAATGAATGCGTTGAAAAACAAATTCTGGTTCGGTAGATATGTTAGTTTTTTTTTTTTCAAATGAAGGTAGATGTTAGTTTAATCCAAAAAAAAGATATAAGATTGATAATTTAATCCAATAACGGAGATACATACATACATATAAAATCGAATTCTCTGGTGTAATATGGCATATATCAATTAACGGTAATCCAATTCAATAAATTTTAGATTTTATTTAGATAACAAAAAAAATGCCATTAAAAACGTAGGATTTGAAAGTTATATTTTTAGAGCATATGTTAATTATTCTATCTATGTTATACTCCGTAAGAGATATCGGATAAAAAAAACTTTTATTTGATTTTAAGATGATTAAAAAAATTCATTATCAAGTTGTTTTGAATTAAGATATTTTTTTCACTAATTATAAAATTAATATTACATTGTTTTTATTAAAATCTAAAACAGAGTTTAATTTCTATACCTTAAATTATTTTATCTTTAAAGTTGTTATTATATGGGCCCGTTAGTTTATTAAAGATTTTTTTATTAATTAAAAACATCTGAACATTAAAAAAATTTCATCAAAATATACAAGGAGTTGGGTGATCGAGTATGAAAAAATTGTGTTAAACATAAAAACTTAATCGATTAAAACAACTTTTAGTTGCTACAATTTGATAATTAAGTTAACGTGGTTAAAAATTGTGGTTCAGATAAAAAAAGAAAAAGGAAAGGAAAGGACAACTAGATGAATTATGTTAATTTATCTTTATTAAAAATCTTATATTATTTTTTTAATATAAATATTAACCCTCATATCTTAAATCGTTACAAAACCTATCATTATTATGTATTAAGTTCTTTTGCACATTCTTTTTACACTTCATATCTAAACTTAAGAATACTACTAGAAAGAAGACAATATTTTAAATATCATAGATTTACAATTATGAATCTTATAAATGAATGATAATTTCAATACATTTATAAAAAAATATTATGAAAATCATACAGAAAGAAATTTTATAAAATAATTGAAATCAAAAGATTCAAATTAACATCTACCCAAGCCTTTAAATCAACATTATTTTAAAATTTTATATATATTTTTACAATAAATATATTTGAAAAATAAATATATCATAATGATCTATCTAATACTTGCTCTTTTAATAAAAATACACCGCTTATTTTTTAACACGTTTTTTAAAATTTAGAAATTATATTAAATGTTAATTTTTAATTAATTTTTTATATAATTTCATACTTATAAATAATAATAAAATATATACATAATTTATTAACCAACCGCGTAAGACGCGGGTAGTAAAACTAGTAAAATACTAAAACAGAGACCGCTGAAGCGACCTCGCTGCCACGGAATTTTCTGGATTAAACGGGATTATTTTCGCCTGCGTGGCATTTTCTGGATTAAAGTGGTATTATATTTTTGAGCCATTTCAATTAATAAACCAATATAGTTGGGTAAAAAACTTATCTTTTTAGATCAATGATTTATCCTATATAACCTTATATCTTAATTAGATAAATTTTATGATGAAAATCTTTAACGATTTGATTTTTTAAAAAAATATATCATGCAGGATAAATCTTAGTGTTTGACTTTTTTTTTTTTAATTTGAGCAATTTTTTTTAGAATATGTGTTAATTTATGTTATTAAAAAAAATGGAAAGATTTTACATCGAAAAAAAATTGGGAAGATTTTTTTCTTAGAATATTAATATGTTTATTTCGGTTGTCATTTTATGTTTGATCCCTCCCAATCCTATTTACGATTTTCAATTTGAAATCAATTCAAGGTTAACAAAGGTTATCATTTTCAATTTAAAACCAATTCAAATTGATCGATGAAAAGTGGAAGAATCGATTTTGCTAATTAAAATTAATAAAACTCGATTTTAGATATCCAATCAATATCAATATCTATATAATATCTATCTATATCTATATCTATATCTATCTATATCATCAAAATACTAAAACAGAGACCGTTGGTACGATCTCGCATCCATGGAATTTTATGAATTAAACGGGATTATTTTTGCTTACGTGTCATATTCTGAATTAAATTAGTATAACCTTATTTCTTAATTAGGTTTTTTTTATAAATATTCAACATTATATCTTAATTAGGTAGAAAACTTATCATTTTAGATAAATCTATCTAATGTTATTCAATTTTAGTGGATAAGTTTATGTATGTTTATAAATATGTTAAATAAACGTTTTTAACATAAACGTTTTATTTATAGGCATGGTCTCTAATTAATTAGTGGATAGGTTTTATACGTTTTCAATGTCAATTACAAGCACGAAGATAAGATAAATAAAAATATTTTTACTAATGAAGATTAATCGTTTTTTTTATCAAGCTAATGATAAACATATTTATATATAGAGTATATATATCAAGTTCGTCGGAAGACTTTTTTTTAGGTCATTTTGCAAATGTTGGTGGCTCCTTATTAGAAATAAAAGATAATTATGAAACTTCTAATATAGATCTATCATTTTACCCTTTATCATACATGGTATTATGATAAATATTTATCTTTTCTTTTTTTAAGTTGTTACGAAGTAATTTATTTATACATGCTAACCATATATTGATTTTAAATGAAAAGAAGGTTAGTTTAGTTTATGATTAATTGAAAACTTCCAGAATAAAGATTCATTGAAATAATGTTAATCTTTATAATAAAATAAAAATTAATAGTTTAAAAATAAATTAATGAAGTATTAAAATATAATTTTTTTAAAAACCGCGCAAAGTCGCGGGTCACGATACTAGTAAAATACTAAAACAGAGACCGTTGAAGCGACCTCGCTGTCACGGAATTTTCTGGATTAAACGGGATTATTTTTTCTTATGTGACATTTTCTGGATTAAAGTGGTATTATATTTCTGGCCCACATTAATTAATAAACGAATATAGTTAGCTAAAAACTTATCTTTTTACATCATCTATCCAATATAACATTAAAACTTATATAAATATGTACCATGATATTTCGAAAGATTATAAAAGATGAAATTTTTTTACATAATTGATATCATAAATTAAGTATTAAGTATTAAGTTTGGTTAAAATACAAAATAACCGGTTAAGATTTGGGGGGAAAAAAAAAGTAACTACGGTATTGGCAATGGAAGTGGCTCCTCTCATGGTGATTCCGCACGACTGCACGAGAAGGCGGAGCAGCACGTACGAAACAAGAAGAATGATATTTGTTTGTTTGAAGATTTTGCTAATGTTTGTTTGAAGGTTAAACTAAAAAATATATATAGTTGCTTTGAGTTTATCTTTGAAACTCATTTATTTTAATTTTGATTTCCTTGGTATTTGTTTGTTTATTTATCCTGATTAATTTTTTTGCTTATGTTTATGTCGGATTAATTAGACAAGACTTGATCACATATAGTAACGTAATTTAATCTTTTATTAAAAGCTAAATAGTGAATACGTATTACTAAGAAAAATTTTAAAGATACAAAATTTTACGGTATTTACCAAAATCACATATCATCATATGGGTTCACCCTAATTCCATTGACAATAACTTAAATGAATAGTTTAAATTAATAATCATTTTATATTCAATAAGATAAAATTTTATCTCATAATCTCTCAACTCTAATTCTACTTAATCTCATAAACTTACATTTAGAATTAAAATAAACATTATCATGAATGTTGCAAATTAAAAGGTAGAATGGATGATCCAAATCTGGCTTGAATAAGAATAAAAGGGATGTAAATCCTCACAGCCTTGAAGGTATTCTTAGAGCTACCGCAACCGAAGCCAATAGCAAGCCGTATAACTTATCTTTTCTTCTAATCTTTATAACTTTTATGATAGGCATCTGGTGCGATCTCGCAACCATGGAATTTTCTGGATTAAAACGGGATTATTTTTACTTATGTGGCATTTTTTGAATTAAAGTGGTATTATATTTTTAGGTTGTACATCAATTAATAAACCAATATATTTAAGTAAAAAACTTATTTTTCTAGATCAAATAATCTATCCAATATAACCTTATAACTTAATTAGATAAATCTATCTAATATTATTCATGTTGGCATTTAATTATTTACAAAACCTATTATTTTCCCTTTATTTTATAAATATTTTACCTACAAAAATCTACGTAATCTTAAAAGGTTAGATTAATTTATCTTAAGAGGTTATATATATATATATATATATATATATATATATATATATATAATATGATGGATTTGCCTATTATTCATGTTGGCATTCAATACATGGCTTTTCATGTTGCGTTATGTCAACAAAAAGTTTTAAAGGTCACCCGCAATCACATATTTAATTACCAAACTAATATACAAACAATAAATAATTTTTTTTACTCCTTTGAAACTTGAAAGCCTTGCTTTCAACTAGAGCACTATAACGGTTAACAAAAAGTCGATATTGTATTTTATATAGATATGTAACTTTCTTCACAAAAAATTGTTTTTATTATATTGGATTATTTTTAAAGGTATTTTAAGATTTTATGATAATTTTATTAGATTATTGGTGAAAGGTTATATAAAATAGATAAATAAATTAAAAAAACAGGTTGGTAAATCAAAGATTTAGTAATCAAGTTTTCATTTTTTTAATAAATATTTAACCGTATATTTTAAATGATTAAAAAATCTATCATTTTAACTAAGTTATTTAATGATAATATTTCATTATTGAATTAACGGATTATTTTTACCAAATATATGATGTATCTAATAATAAGAATATAATACACATGCATGTTCTTAATCAATATATATGCAATCAAAATCACGTTAAAATATTAGGCTATAAAATTTTCACTTAAGAAAATATCACTTGAACTCATAACTCATATTAGAATGATTTTATTTTTATAAATTATAAAGCAAGCCTTATTAGTTAATTAATTAATCATATGTGATCAATTACCAATCTAATTTCTGATAAAAAAATATATTATCCATCGAAAATAATAAAATTAAATTTGAATAACATTTTATCCAATTTTATGTTAACTTTTATAGTAACAATTTAAATTTAATATTAATATCATTTAAAAATAACTGTCAAATTTATCGATAAATTTTGTTTTAAAAGATAACATACCAGAATATAATAGTCAAAAAAAATTAACATGTCGTGCAAGAGCACGGGTAACATATACTAGTAGTATTGTAAAAGACGTCTATTTAATATTAGAAGGAGTACATATAAAATGATTTCGGATTTTCTTAGGGAATGAGTTAGCCTTTTTAATTTTGTAATTTTTTTTAATAAATTCATTTAGCCAAATTTTAAATATTGGTTTAATCATTTTCGTTTGGATTTTTTTTTTCAATCAAGAATGCTTAACCCATGTATCAAGAATACAGGTTAAAAAACCATAATATTTTATAACATCTCAACCCTCCATTTAAAAACTAATGCTGAATATCATTCATCTTTCCCTCAATTTGTGAATCTTATTATATAGGACAAAAAATTGCATAAATTAAATCACTGATCCATGTTCAACCAATCAAACTTACAAGCAACATCAAAATCGCCAATATTTTACCCAAATATTATATTAATAAAATAAAATCATAAAAATAGTAATGCTACATCCATTATATAAAAAAATAGGTTATTTAGTAATATGTATGAAATCTTTAAAAAAAATATTAAAAAATAATAGTTTTATATAGTTTATAACTCTTTAAAAAAACGTATATAAATAATAAAGTGATATATTTTTTAAAATGGAGTGTATATCAAAATTAAAAAAATAAACAAAGTTGATATGTTTAAAATTATCTTAAATCTAAGAAATTAATCAAATACGTATGATTTTTTTAAAAATAAAATTTAACCAAGATATCCAATTTTGACTAATTAATGGTATTGTCAAAGATATTGGGCCCTGGGCGGGCTGGATCAGAAAGTAACAACTCCTCCGTGCACCTCTGATGGGCTTAAATGGCCCACTGTGGTCCTATATATTGTCCCTCTGTATTACACATGCATATCTTCACCTTCACTTGTTATTTTCCTTCTAATCCATCAATATAAATAGATAACGATACATAGTGGGGTATTTAACTTTCCAAATTATAATATTTTTCGTATATCCCTTTTCATATATTTATAGCAAATGGCTCTATAAAACAATCTCCAACAACTTCCATAAATTTTTTCACAAAATAGGAAAATAAAATAAATATTTTTTAAATTATTTTTGTTTTAACTCTCACGTTCTCCCCATTTCAAAGATTTGGAGAATCATTTAGTTTGGAGAATGTTGTAGATTTAGGAAATCTTCTATATTTTTTCTACTGCTTCTCCATGTAGAAATGTAGAAGAATGTGACGGGGAATCTGCTTGACCAAAAAATACTTCAAAATTATCCAAAAACTCTAAAATCCCTAAAATGGGGTAATTATGTATACAACGATGCAATTGATCCACCCTTTAAGTGTAAATTAATGTGGTATTTCCCCCTCATCCGGTGAAAAGTTTGGATGAGTTAGGGTCCAATTTACGGTACTAAAATTACGACACGCGGATATAAAAAAACTATCCAATAAATATGAGGTCAACAATGAATATAAGCTTCCTATCGAATATACCATAGAGAATTGTCCTCAAAACTCGTTTGAGGGTTATAGAAGTGAAGTTGAATATGGCGTCGAAGTAAATCAAACAAGTAAAAAACAACCCGACCTTTGTAAACCTTAAAAACGCTCTCTTTGAGAGCGTTGTCTTGTCGCCGCCTTCAAACCACGACGTTTCTGCCCAACAACAACTTTGCCCACCTCCCACTGGTGCCAACAACCTCCGCCATCAACCCTGGCCTTCGTCGCCCATCCACATACGCCTCTGCCTCCCCCCGGGCCCTGCCTCCGAAGCCAATCTCCTTGACCTCCATCGTCAACCGCGACCTCATCCCCTCGCTGCTGGAACTCCCTCGGTTCGCCTCCCTAGGTTGCGCTCTTGATTTCCGGCCCCGAATTTCGACACCTACTAGTGGTCCTGCCACCGTTACGCCTCCCTAGGCTGAGCCCAGCATTCCTCTCGACGTGGTTATCGTCGGTCGTGGCTTGCCCCTGCCACCTTCCGTGGTTATGTTTCCATATTTTGCCTCCACCTCGACTTGGTTCCAACCTTCTCCCTGCCGCAAGCCTCCACACCTTCCCTGGCTCGATGTCATCCTTCGTTGTTAGCCCTGGCTTACTTCTCTAGCCGTGCCCACCCGTCGTGCCTAATCTTTTTCGTCCTCGGGGTTTCTTTTCATTCCGTCATTCCTTCCCTTTGCCTTTGTATAATTGTTCAATTTATTTGCTCTGTCCTGTCTCAGTCGCCTCTATTTTGACTACTTAGTAGTCTTTTACGATCTCGTTATCGTCCTTAAGGGTTTGAGACGGGTTAAGGTTTTTATTAGGCAATGGTTTGGCTTGGGGATGGTTTTGCGGTATGGTGTATTGTGTCTGTTCTTGTTGTGATGCATGCCTTATATGAACATTGTTTGATTTGCTGTATCCGAAGATGACGTGGATTTGTGATCGATATTTGATGGCTCTTTGTAGACCATAATCTGAGATGCCCGCTTGGGTCCCCAGAATTCTCTGTGTGCGTCCTCCATTGGTTGATTGTTTCATTTGTCATGGTAGTTTTGTTTTATGATGTAGGATAACTGGCATTTTTATTTTATTTTCGCATTTTCATTTCTGTCATTTGCTTCTGTCATTTGCTTCTGTTGTTTCCTTTATGTCATTTGCTTCTGTTTTTATTTGGTTGTACATGATGGTTAGTCCAGCTACTGGCTTGTCCGGTCTCTCGATTTCTCTAGACTTGTCTAGATAACTGAATTCTTATCTTGCTTCAAAAAAAAATTACGGCGTCGAAAATTTACAATTGAAAAGGTATTAGGGGTCATTTGGTTAGATACTTTCAGCAAATTAATGTTGTAGGAATTATATTTAACGGAAATTAACCTCCCTACGACTTGTGCTGACCACATCGGATCCAACCGACTTTAACAAACTTTGAGTGTTTAGCCTTGAACAATCACGAGGCAAAAATATTAAAATTAATACTCCACCCATTCAGCAATATAAAAATAGCCTTTTGCTTTTCTAGCACCTTTTTTAAAAGTTAAAATAAATTTAAAAAAAATAAATAAAAAGGTTAGTAGAATGTGTTTGCTTGAGTTTGCACTATTATGTTTTGTTGTATGATATTGTTGTGAGAACTACCTATATAAGGCCTCAGATGGGCCTGATTGGGTATGATGAATGATAAGCCCCTTTTACTCTCTACCTATCCTTCTTTCACTCTATTCTATATTCTGTAAATCTTCTATCTCCCTCCTTCCATCTAATTCTTCATCCTTGTCGGTTGAATCCGATTTCCAACTAATGTCAGTGGTGTGTGATCCCAAGATCACAACAGTTTGGTATCAGAGCGAGCACGATCAGGACGTCGCAGGCATGGCGGAGGGCACCAGATCCAGGACTTCCGATGCTCAATTTCAAGAATTCCGGGACGATGTCTGAGCGTATATGGCGGCAAACGTGAAGTTCATGGAGGACTCGCAGAGGCATCAGGACGAACAGACAAGGCAATTAGATGAATTCAAGAAATCTACAGAGCAACGTATGGAGCAATTGACTGAATACATCAGGAATCCTCCGAAGGGATATCGCGAGATGGACGACGCAGATCTGGGAGGACGAGTCAAAAGAGGAATTCCAGGACGGAACGGTGACAGTGGAAGCGCATCTGACAATCGGGCGTCGCTGATGGGGGCCGGACCTCCGGAACGGGAAATTCCGGGCGTAAGAAGAGCCGCAATCGCTCAGGGCGGTGGTGTTGGAGGCTCAGGCGCCAGCGCAGCGGACAACAACCGGGGAATTAGGTTACCCAAGCTCGATTTCCCGCGTTTTGATGGCAAGAAACCGAGACACTGGATCAGAAAATGCGAGAAGTACTTCGGAATCTTTGCAATCGATGACGATCAAAAAGTAGAGATCGCATCGATGTATCTTGATGACAAAGCGGATACGTGGTTGCAGTGTTATGCGATGCAGAAACCGAGGGTGCGATGGGTTGAATTTTGTGAGGACATATGCGAATGATTTGGGGACAGTCGGGAAACTGAGATCGTAGCGCAATTCAACAAATTACAACAGGCAGACGATTTGGAGGCGTATAACGAAACATGTAAAGGCTCGGATTTTTAAATCTTAATTAAAAAATATATATATATATATATATAATATAATAATAATAATAATAATAATAATAATAATAATTAAAATGAATCTGAATCGGGGTATTTAAAATCTCTTAAAATCCTTCCGGCATCATTTGAGGATTTGAGATTTTGACAGATTTTATTATGACTTTCGATTTCCGAGTTGAGAATTTAATTTGATTCCGAAAATTTGATTTAAATTTCGATAGAGTCGGGTCTAACGGGTTTCAAGTTTTGGTTGTCGGGATTCAAAATATCTGGTAGGGGACCAATTTCATTTATTTTATTTTCCCCTTTTTCTTCTCCCTCTCTCTCCCTCTTGTCTCAGAATTCTGTTGGAGGAGGAGGAATCCTTACTCCCTCTTGGACAGCTTGCAAATTTGTTGTTTTGTGTTAACCTTATCCCATAAACACTCCCTCTGCCTCACCTTCTCGCAACAGTCCACCAAAAGCCATCAGGAGAAAACACACAAAACACCCGTCCAGCACCACCATCACCGCACCCAATTCCGTCCCTCACCAGCTCCTCCTCCCCGTCGCCGAAAAGCACCCCTGTTCTTCAACGACGAGAGCGAGAGCGCTTTCATCCGAGCTTCCCCGGTTCCTAGCAGTAGCTGTGGTGGCCAGGAGCGCCGTAGAAATCCAGGAGCCACCAGTAAGGGCAGCCGGAGCCTCCGACGCCGCCATGAGCCCTCTCGCGCCCCTGTCCCATTCCCAAGGTCGGTTTTCCATTCCCGTTCGCCTTTCGATTCTAAACGCATCAAAAACCCGTCTTTAACTCTCTCCCTACTCTCCTAGTCATCGATCGACGCTTTCCCTCGCTGATTGAAGTCGGAATCTGCCCTCGCCGCCGGAGATCGCCCCCGGAGTCGCCGCTGTAAGTCCTTCCCTTCTCCTCCTTTTCCTTGCGTCGTTTCTTCGAATTGGGGTGGGTATTTGTCGAAATTTCCAGTCGATTTTTGTGGGCGAAGTTTAGAACCGAACGGAACCCTCTTGCCTGAGCTCGTCTTCCTCCTCCCTATTCCGTCGTCGTTGTTCTTCAGCTCAGGAGCTCTGCTCCTTCTTTGGGGAAGGAGATGAATCTATTGGGCCTAATTTTTCGGGTTGGGCCGGACCCATTTCAAGTCTTTCGGGTTATATCAGTTAAGAGTGTGTGGGTATCCAGTAAGAGAGGATCCGGTTCCTTCTTCCATCCGGGCGGGTCTCCTTCTTTCTGTTTCGGATCAGGCCTTTCTTTCTTTCTTTGGATCCGGATCTGAGTTTGTGCATTGGGCCGGATTCCTTCCATTCCGGACTTGGGCTGTTGGGCTTGGATTTTAAAGTGTGTGAATTGTTGTGTTTTGTTATGGGCTGTCATTTTGTTATATATGTGTTATGTGTTATTATATATTACCCTGATTTTATGAAAATGATAAATTTCTGAACTTTTACATCTTATAAAATTAATTTGGGAAGTGATATTATTTAGAACATGTATTTTGTGACGATTTAAATATGTAAGTGGGGAAATTTGAAATGGTTTCTTAATAAATGTAATTGATGTTCATGCTAGTTAGATATTGATGATAAATTATTTAAAAAGGAGTTTTCAAGTTTTTGGAAATATCTTTTAAGGATTTTATTGGAAAACCAAAATGCCGGAATTAATTGGAATATTTATATACTATGTGGTTATGTGTTGTTTTAATATTGATTTTGGAAATGGTAAGGTAAATTGGTATTATTGTTTTATAAATATGGGATATTAAAATGGATTTGTTTTTAGAAATGTTTATCCATGTCTTAAATTACTTGAAACATTAAAGTCAAAGATTTTGAAATAAAAATGCCGGAATTACTTTAATAGTATAAATTTACAAGTTGATTAAAGATTTAATGTTTTATAAAGGGGTTTTGGTCAATTATGATTTGAGGAAATGTATTGAATATGAGTTGACTTAATTTGGGATTTAAGAGTTTGGAAAATATGGTTGGTACGATTTTATCTATGGGATTGATTGGAAGTAAATGATTTTGGTTGATGTTGATCGTATCGGAAAGGTTTTGGAAAAACGGTTTTACTATCGGTTGGTTTTGAACATGTTGAGAACTTGGAGATTGTGTGTATGAATGATGAACCAATAGCTTATGGAAATGGCTTGATGATAGGTGTGTATTGCTTTTGGATCTATTTGGACTTGCATTTGGGCCCTTGCTTGTGTTATCTTGCTGTTCTGCATCTCCAGGTAAGTCTCTTCGGAGCTTACTCAGATTGAATAGAGCTATTCCCTGCTTTAGGTGCATGATATACTAGGTGCTTGCATTCATGATCAGCATGCCATGTAGTACCATGCTAGGTTGCATCGATCGTTGAGCATTCTATTTCTGTATGCGTATGTAAACAGAACGGCCGATTCTGTGATAGTCCTAGAGTCTTTGCTAGGGTCATAGGGTAGCCCAGCCTCATCGGGTACCCTGAGTCAATCGAGTACTTCCTTATATTATGATATGCCTGCGGGCTTTATTGTGGAGCGGGTTAGGCATGCGTGCCCCCGATTATGAATGAATGCATTCACGAGCTGACCAGTCTCCGCCTGTCGGAAGGGGTGGAGGTAGGAGAGGGATATGCCACTTGGCATTGTCTTGGGCCCTTTACTGTATTTCTGCACATTATTATGAACTAGGAGCATGCTAGTGTGTTTGAATTTCGTACTGCATTAGAGCATCTTTATTAGGTATAGCGTATATGTGTGCTTATGGTTGGGATGCAGAGTTAAGTGGGCATCGATCTGATCCCGCTCCAAATCAATTTTTTTAGGAATTATTTATGTTCATCCTATCGGTGCTGTTTGCTTATTGCGCGGGTCATTTTGTCGGCGGAGAGTGAGCGCTGGAGTTATAGACTTCACCAGACTCTGATTATATTGTTTTGGATTTATACTTTTGACTCCGTTTTGACCCGGCTCCGCCGTGGCACTTGTATCTGTACTTTACTTCCGCCTTACTTCCGTTTGAAATGGTTTCCGCGACATAGTCTTAGGACAGGTTAAGGGTACCCAACGGCCCTTCGAGGTTTTAGGGTTTGAAATCCCTCTTTCTACAAATCTTAAAATGAGTTTGAAACCTCGACCCGTACCTGGATTGCAAGATCCGAACAAGGGGTTTTATCCCTTGAAACGTAACCCAGAAATTATAATTCTGGGCCGTTACAAAGATGGTATCAGAGCTGAGGTTGTGCAATTTGGGTACAAAAGGGTCGAGTGTATGTTTTGGAAAACCGCCCATGAATTTCAAAGGATTTGGAAGTGTTTTGAAAGGGCAAAATGAACTTAAGGTGCCTAACCTAAATTGGACTAAGTAATGAACTCGACTTGTAATAAAAGACGAAAACCGACCAGATGGGGATCGAGTGGGTAGAAAGACGTTAGACCATCCCTATTGGATGTAGTTGGAAATGGGTAGGCGAAATATTAGCTTGTTCTTTACAGATGGATCTGGAAGACTCCAAGGAGGTAATTATGAGTGTTGTTAACTGATTCTATGCTGAGTGCTTGATATGCTAAGGTCTAATTGGTATGCCTAACAATTAAATGTGTACTGACTGATCTGTGCAAACGGGATAGCGGGAGTACCATTATTTCTATATGGTCAAGTCCAGCTTGTGTGAAACAACCTCTTCAACCATGTTCTATCGAGTCTCCCTCCCAGATGTCAGTGTCTTCCACGGGGAATCGGGTCAGTAAACACGTTGTGTCGGAAACAAGTATGGATATAAAGGTGGTTTGAGTGAGTGTTGGAAGGTAGTTCTTGATGTCATTTTGAGTCGAGAGTAAGGTGTTTATGAGGTTGCCCTTCTTGATTTTTATGATGATTAACCAGTGTTTTCCTACCACAAGATTTGTACCGGAGTCCCACGGGAAAGAGGGGTGATGAGTCGGTTGGGAAAAGTCAGTGGATGCCCTTAGGAATCTCTGTCTGGTTGTAATGGTGACTCTCTCTAAATTGCATAACATAATCTTGTAGTCTCCCGCATGTACCTTGCAAATGATCATATTAGTATAAGGCTACTCATGTTATGCCTTGTTTTCCATCATGATTATATGTTGTCATAGCATGTCCAATTGGCCTATTGTATTGCCTGTACGGTTGATTTGAAGCATGGACCATATGATATGAACCTACATGATAGTTGCCTTCTCCTTGGTTAGGTCCATGATAGTGTGATAAACTCTTCTTCG
The DNA here is from genome assembly GCA_037127255.1 of Persicaria tinctoria. NCBI lineage: Eukaryota > Viridiplantae > Streptophyta > Magnoliopsida > Caryophyllales > Polygonaceae > Persicaria > Persicaria tinctoria. The sequence continues at coordinate 86,505,511 of JBANSL010000004.1, read as the reverse complement.
TATTAATGCGTGTAAATTATCTCTTAAGTATGCTAGCTGATGACGCCTTGATGCTTATTATCCTTTTGCGACAAGAATCTATAGTATGCCCATATGTTCTGTATTCGTCAGATTAATTAACGTTGGTTGCTTTGCAATTTGAATTGTTGTGTGCTTACTTGCGTTGGATGGAGATTATGTGGTATAATTGAGTCTTGATGAATGCATGCGTTATCATGTTATGTGTTGATTTGAACTCATGTTCTCGTATTCTAGTCATATTGCTCAATACTTGAACTCGTGTTATACATCGTAAAACCTTCCTCATGTTTCTAGATTGTTGGAATGTGATTGAATTAATTTCTTACGTGTCGCCATGATTAGTTGCATGTATGTATCGCGTGTTATGTAGAGCCATTAGTGTCATATAGGACCTTTGATCATGACTTGTGCGAATTATACCTTGCCTACACTACTGTTGATTCTCTCTCGAGCTAGGTCCCTGATAGTGTGTTTCTTCCCTCTTGTTGTTCTCTTAAAATGTTTTACTCATCCTGATTGGATTAATGTTGAATTCGATGACTGCCTTGCTTAATTTCTATGATGCTTGATCCTAGCATGCTTACATGTCATCGCTTGGTGGTATTTCCCCTATTACTCTATGATATCATATCGTGCTTGCATGAACGTATGATTTGACACCTCGCATGATCACACACCACGCTATACCGTGATTCCGCATACGCATGACACCTGAATGTTAGAATGAATCTAGTCGAGTTATCTTGATTGTGTGCATGTTCGATATGTGCCAGTAGTGTCATGTAGGGCTTATGATTCCCAATATGATTCGCCAAATGATCACGTGTTGTACTTGTTCTATGATGTGACGATTATTGTATCGTGAATATGCTCTATGATGGTTCGTTCTTAGTATGATTATAATGTATCGCCCATGGTGTATTTCTTGTTACTTTTGACGATGACTCACGTTTCGTAAATGTTATGCTGAACTCCTCTTGATGACTCTTGACTATGCTTGTATCACATCATGTATCACTAGCACCATGTAGGACCCATGCTTTCTAAATGTATCTCGTCATATGATTACGTGCCATACTTGACCTATTATATGACCAATGTGTTAAGATGAGATAGTTACTATAATGCTCTTATATGTTCTCGTATGATGCTTAATCTGCTTGTTGTGATATACCTCGTCATGCTATGTTTGAACTCAATTGTTGATGTGTGTACCATGCTTGTGCATTCGTTCATATATATAACACTTGTCATTCTCATTAAAATTCACATGAACTCGGACCCTGTATGGTCATTACTAGCTTCGGATGACTTGTTTGAAGTTGCTAAGCCTATCCGTTTCGTGGAATAATATGCTACTAGCTTGTCTCACATGTATGTTGTAGTACTCGATTGTGCCTTTGAAAATGAATACGAACGTTGTCCCCCTTGAGATAGGTACATGTTAGTGTGGATTAGTGCAATTGATACGTTCCATGACGAATTCGTGTTACTTGTCGCGATTATAACCTAATAGACTTTCATAAGGGCATCGTTGCTATTCCCGGGTCAAAGTCTTGTCTTTAGTCTTGTCGTTCTTAGCCTTGGTCTATGTTTGGTTTCGAAAGGAACATTGGGTTGTCCGCTCTTGTCACTCCCCTATCTTTGCTAACTTGGATTCATGCGCGATACATTGGGTGAGCGACTGCTCGAAAGAGAGAAGAGGTTGCATAGCGATAGAGCAGTGTGGCGGAAGTGTGGGCCCATAACCCACGGGCCTCAGGATCTATGATGTCGGCGGGACGAGCACGCATCGAGAATCACGGTTACTGTGTACGATATGACTTGCAAGCGGGATTGTTCTCCGTTCGAATTGCTAACCCTTTTGAATTTGTTGACGACGATATTGCACTAACCTGACGATGAGATTTATGTGTTGATGTGCTGACTTGATAATGATCGTTGCCTGTTGTCTACGATGATATGATTTGATGACTTATCGATCTCATGTACCATGATGTCTTGGCGTGTTGATACTCTGAGTTGCTAAGCATGATTTGAATTCCTTTGCCTGTAAAATGTGAACTACATATGCTAAGAGGCCTGAGTTGTATCTGATAAGGTTATAGTGCAACATGTTAGTTTGACTTCAGCATGTTCATATATGATATTCGCAATGATTATTGAGCATGATGATAAATTGAGACTTGTTGAACCCATGATGTTATGTTTATAAATGCTAGTTGACATGATGTAGACCTTGTGTTTGATAATTTTAATTATTGCTTCTTCCTTAAACCTGTGGGTGAGGTCGTTGGTAGCGTGGTAGAAGAGTGGTGAAAGAGCTTGAGTGGTTAGGATGATCGGGGATGTTATGAGATAAGTCGCAAGAGAGAGATGTTGGTTTAGGTAAGACTGAGTAAGCTTTAGGAATTTTGCAAGGCATGATGCTGGTGATACCTTGGGAAGTGTGGTAAGTGTAAGAAATGGCCTTAAGAGAAGTGAGAATATAGTATGAGAGGGTACTCGGGTGTGGAGTTAGAGATAGGAGTTGGATTCTTAGAGGTGGATGATGTGTGTGAGAGTTTGGTGGAATGAGGGCGAGATTTGCGCATCGGGATGAATTGGGATTTCCTTGGGAAATTTTCTGAGATGACGTTGTCGGTCTATAAGAGGATTAGTCTTGGCTTGAGAGTGGAGATGGGCGAGTGGGGATTTTGTTTTATTTTGACTGGTATGGTGTGAGGATTTTCTTGATGATGTGATTTATTTATATTTGTTGGCATGACGTTAGATAATAACCATGATGCATCTGATAGGGAATGATATTACATGTTGTTATGCAATACTGAAATCTAGTTGGTAGTGACAAATGTTATCATGATATATTGCTGCTCTACTATGCGTTTTAGAAGCATGTTACGATGTGTTATATGAATTATGAGATAATAATGTGTTATTATGTGGAAGCATGGTGTTATATTATGTGGTGGTAAACGTGATGTTATATTATGTTGTAGTAATCATGATGTTGTGTTATATGGTTGACAAGCATGACTATTGATATGTTAAATGATGAGTATGACTTGGAATGTGAATATGATTTGTATATATATGAGATAATGGTGCCTGATTACTAAATGATCGTTATATGGTGTTGTGATGAGTTAAGATGATGTTTGGTGAATATGCTGACATTCGATGACTGATATATTGTTTGACCTCCCCTTTCGCGGAATCTTAATAACATGACTTGTTGTGTTGAGGTGTTGACAATGAGTTGATTCATTGACTTTATGGTGAGGATGTACCTGTTATGACCTTGGTGTGATATCGAGATGTGTGTTATGATTTTGGCATATATGCATATTATGATCTTTAATATGATGTGGAGACGTTGATGTGATCTTGTGGCAGTGTGCTGGCATATGTTTGAGACTTGTCACATGGTGTACTCGTTGAGGATTGATTGGTTATGTGGTTATGCATTGCTTGTGGCTTGTGAATTTTGCTCGAATTGAAACTGATAGATTGATTTGATTATGGAAACTAGGCAGAGAATATGGGATTAGCCCTTAGAGGTGGATGATTCCACCTCCCAGCTTCTGAATTTGATTGTTTGGTATGCGAGAAATTGATCTGGTGGTTGGAAGATTTTGACGAAATCTTGATTTGAAAGGATTTGACTTGTTTTGGTATAAGGTTGCTTGATTAGACGATTGGATTTGAGGATTTTGAACGATTTTGAAAAAAGACCAATTTGGGTTGTAAAAGAATGAACGATACCGAGAATTTCAACGATTTTGAGGTTAATCTTTATTTTCAATTATGGAATCCCTTTTGAAACTTTTCAAACCCGGGCAACTCTATGATACTTCACGAAGTGGATACAAGCATTTTATGAGGGCGCTTGTAGTGTGCTTGCTAAGACCTAGTGATGATATTGTAGAACTTTTAGAGTTGTGGTACTTCCGAAAAGTCGAAGCGAGGATGTGATAGGGGCGCTTATTGCATACTTGTCAAGGCCAATTGGAGATGTCATGACCGTGACTAGGATGTTGTGAGAATCCCGGAAGACGCAACCGAGATGATTACAAGATTCTAGGACATGATCCTCGGACTCATCAATTTCAAACTTCATCCCCTACTTTTTGGTTTTAGTCTCGGGGACGAGACTTGTTTTTAGAGGTGGATGATGTAAAGGCTCGGATTTTTAAATCTTAATTAATATATATATATATATATATATATATATATATATATAATATAATAATAATAATAATAATTAAAATGAATCTGAATCGGGGTATTTAAAATCTCTTAAAATCCTTCCGGCATCATTTGAGGATTTGAGATTTTGACAGATTTTATTATGACTTTCGATTTCCGAGTTGAGAATTTAATTTGATTCCGAAAATTTGATTTAAATTTCGATAGAGTCGGGTCTAACGGGTTTCAAGTTTTGGTTGTCGGGATTCAAAATATCTGGTAGGGGACCAATTTCATTTATTTTATTTTCCCCTTTTTCTTCTCCCTCTCTCTCCCTCTTGTCTCAGAATTCTGTTGGAGGAGGAGGAATCCTTACTCCCTCTTGGACAGCTTGCAAATTTGTTGTTTTGTGTTAACCTTATCCCATAAACAGTCCCTCTGCCTCACCTTCTCGCAACAGTCCACCAAAAGCCATCAGGAGAAAACTCACAAAACACCCGTCCAGCACCACCATCGCCGCACCCAATTCCGTCCCTCACCAGCTCCTCCTCCCCGTCGCCGAAAAGCACCCCTGTTCTTCAACGACGAGAGCGAGAGCGCTTTCATCCGAGCTTCCCCGGTTCCTAGCAGTAGCTGTGGTGGCCAGGAGCGCCGTAGAAATCCAGGAGCCACCAGTAAGGGCAGCCGGAGCCTCCGACGCCGCCATCAGCCCTCTCGCGCCCCTGTCCCATTCCCAAGGTCGGTTTTCCATTCCCGTTCGCCTTTTGATTCTAAACGCATCAAAAACTCGTCTTTAACTCTCTCCCTACTCTCCTAGTCATCGATCGACGCTTTCCCTCGCTGATTGAAGTCGGAATCTGCCCTCGCCGCCGGAGATCGCCCCCGGAGTCGCCGCTGTAAGTCCTTCCCTTCTCCTCCTTTTCCTTGCGTCGTTTCTTCGAATTAGGGTGGGTATTTGTCGAAATTTCCAGTCGATTTTTGTGGGCGAAGTTTAGAACCGAACGGAACCCTTTTGCCTGAGCTCGTCTTCTTCCTCCCTATTCCGTCGTCGTTGTTCTTCAGCTCAGGAGCTCTGCTCCTTCTTTGGGGAAGGAGATTAATCTATTGGGCCTAATTTTTCGGGTTGGGCCGGACCCATTTCAAGTCTTTCAGGTTATATCAGTTAAGAGTGTGTGGGTATCCAGTAAGAGAGGATCCGGTTCCTTCTTCCATCCGGGCGGGTCTCCTTCTTTCTGTTTCGGATCAGGCCTTTCTTTCTTTCTTTGGATCCGGATCTGAGTTTGTGCATTGGGCCGGATTCCTTCCATTCCGGACTTGGGCTGTTGGGCTTGGATTTTAAAGTGTGTGAATTGTTGTGTTTTGTTATGGGATGTCATTTTGTTATATATGTGTTATGTGTTATTATATATTACCCTGATTTTATGAAAATGATAAATTTCTGAACTTTTACATCTTATAAAATTAATTTGGGAAGTGATATTATTTAGAACATGTATTTTGTGACGATTTAAATATGTAAGTGGGGAAATTTGAAATGGTTTCTTAATAAATGTAATTGATGTTCATGCTAGTTAGATATTGATGATAAATTATTTAAAAAGGAGTTTTCAAGTTTTTGGAAATATCTTTTAAGGATTTTATTGGAAAACCAAAATGCCGGAATTAATTGGAATATTTATATACTATGTGGTTATGTGTTGTTTTAATATTGATTTTGGAAATGGTAAGGTAAATTGGTATTATTGTTTTATAAATATGGGATATTAAAATGGATTTGTTTTTAGAAATGTTTATCCATGTCTTAAATTACTTGAAACATTAAAGTCAAAGATTTTGAAATAAAAATGCCGGAATTACTTTAATAATATAAATTTACAAGTTGATTAAAGATTTAATTTTTTTGGTCAATTATGATTTGAGGAAATGTATTGAATATGAGTTGACTTAATTTGGGATTTAAGAGTTTGGAAAATATGGTTGGTACGATTTTATCAATGGGATTGATTGGAAGTAAATGATTTTGGTTGATGTTGATCGTATCGGAAAGGTTTTGGAAAAACGGTTTTACTATCGGTTGGTTTTGAACATGTTGAGAACTTGGAGATTGTGTGTATGAATGATGAACCAATAGCTTATGGAAATGGCTTTATGATAGGTGTGTATTGCTTTTGGATTGATTTGGACTTGCATTTGGGCCCTTGCTTGTGTTATCTTGCTGTTCTGCATCTCCAGGTAAGTCTCTTCGGAGCTTACTCAGATTGAATAGAGCTATTCCCTGCTTTAGGTGCATGATATACTAGGTGCTTGCATTCATGATCAGCATGCCATGTAGTACCATGCTAGGTTGCATCGATCGTTGAGCATTCTATTTCTGTATGCGTATGTAAACAGAACGGCCGATTCTGTGATAGTCCTAGAGTCTTTGCTAGGGTCATAGGGTAGCCCAGCCTCATCGGGTACCCTGAGTCAATCGAGTACTTCCTTATATTATGATATGCCTGCGGGCTTTATTGTGGAGCGGGTTAGGCATGCGTGCCCCCGATTATGAATGAATGCATTCACGAGCTGGCCAGTCTCCGCCTGTCGGAAGGGGTGGAGGTAGGAGAGGGATATGCCACTTGGCATTGTCTTGGGCCCTTTACTGTATTTCTGCACATTATTATGAACTAGGAGCATGCTAGTGTGTTTGAATTTCGTACTGCATTAGAGCATCTTTATTAGGTATAGCGTATATGTGTGCTTATGGTTGGGATGCAGAGTTAAGTGGACATCGATCTGATCCCGCTCCAAATCAATTTTTTTAGGAATTATTTATGTTCATCCTATCGGTGCTGTTTGCTTATTGCGCGGGTCATTTTGTCGGCAGAGAGTGAGCGCTGGAGTTATAGACTTCACCAGACTCTGATTATATTGTTTTGGATTTATACTTTTGACTCCGTTTTGACCCGGCTCCGCCGTGGCACTTGTATCTGTACTTTACTTCCGCCTTACTTCCGTTTGAAATGGTTTCCGCGACATAGTCTTAGGACAGGTTAAGGGTACCCAACGGCCCTTCGAGGTTTTAGGGTTTGAAATCCCTCTTTCTACAAATCTTAAAATGAGTTTGAAACCTCGACCCGTACCTGGATTGCAAGATCCGAACAAGGGGTTTTATCCCTTGAAACGTAACCCATAAATTATAATTCTGGGCCGTTACAAAACATTTGAGGAATTGAGAGCAGGGATGTTGGCCTTCAATCCTCACTTGTCAGAGTCCTACTTCGTTTCAAGTTACATAAGTGGCCTCAAGGAAGAAATCAGGTCCTTAGTTTAGTTGGGAAGGCCATCGACGATGGCAAAAGCTATGGAACAGTCCAAGCTTCACCACAAGGTCGTGCAGGCCCTTATCCGAGTAACCAAGACTCCATGGAAGCAAAGTTCAGGAGCATCACCTACGTTTTCCTTCAAGAACGTAGGTTGTAACAAGGAAACGACAAGCAAAGGGGACTCTAAGAGCTTCTCGAGTCCAAGATTTGCACCAGCGTCATCTACGGGATCGGAGATCAGTACAGGGAGATCAGGGGAGTCCAAGAAAGTCTTGTGTTATAAATGCGGAGATAAGTTCTTCTATGGCCATAAATGTAAATCCCAATCTCTATTCAGTTTGGTGGCTCAAGAGGTTCAGGATAATGCTTTCCCAGGTGAAGTCGATGATCAGGACTTGAGCCAGGAGGCAGAGCAGGTAGAGACGGAAGTGTACGTTCATGCCCTGACCAGTGGCGATTCAAGAAGTACTATTCGAGTGAAGGGTGTTGTGAAAGGTAAAGAAATTACAATTTTGATATATAGTGGAGCAACACACAGTTTTCTTGATACTAGACTAGCTATGGGTGCTGGTCTTGAGATTGGAAAGGCTGGGTTAATGCAAGTTAACACCATAAATGGTACGATGTTCAGTAACAAAGTCTGTAGAAACTCTATTTGGGAGATGCAGGGTTGCAGCTATGAGTATAGAATTCGATTATTGAACATGGAGGGAAGCGATATGATTTTGGGTACGGATTGGCTAGTTGGGTTTAATCCGGTGTTATTTGATTTTATCAAGGTGCAAATTTCTTTTGAAAAGAAAGGAAAGCATGTTGTGATCAAGGGCATTAAGGAGGACATTGACCAGAGTATGGCATATGTTAAAATGCTTACTGGCAGTCAGTTTCGTAAGCTGTGTATGAACACCGATATTGAGTTGGTTGCACAGATTGGGCAAGTATGCAATCTCCAAGCCGTTAGTGAGCAATGTCTCGAGGAAATCAGCAACGTCTTAAGGGAATTTGATGATGTTTTTCAGGAGCCAAAGGACTTACCACCCATACGGTCTCATGAACACGCCATTGTGCTGAAGGAAGGCGCTGTGTCTGTGGCTTCAAGACCGTACAGATACCCCTCTCTGCAGAAGACAAAGATTGAGAAGCAAGTGTCGGAGAAGTTGAAAAGTGGAATAATCCGCCCTAGCCATAGCCCCTTCGCATCTCCAACCCTGCTAGTGAAGAAAAAGGATGGAACATGGAGATTTTGTATCGATTATAGAAGATTGAATGAGATGACAGTAAGTGACAGATTTCCGATTCCACACATTGATGATTTACTTGATGAGTTGAAAGGAGCATCACTGTTTTCCAAATTAGATCTCCTAGCGGGGTATCATCAGGTGTGTATGTTGGAGAGGGATGTGTCAAAGACTGCATTCCGGACACACCATGGGCACTACGAGTTTCGAGTAATGCCATTTGGACTTACGAATGCACCGACTACGTTTTAAGCATTGATGAGCGATGTGTTTCAGCATATGTTGAGGAAGTATGTGCTAGTTTTTTTCCGATGATATACTGGCGTACAACAGTGATCTTCAGCAACACACAACTCATTTGAGGAATGTCCTTGGGATTCTCATACACCATTCACTCTTTGCCAAGAGATCGAAATGTGAGTTCGCCCAACAGCAGGTAGAGTATTTAGGCCATATAATTTCTGCTTCAGGCGTTGCAACAGACCCCAAGAAGATTGATGCTATGAGGTGCTGGCCAACTCCAAAGAATCTGAAAGCCTTGAGGGGATTTTTGGGTTTGACAGGATACTATCGCCGATTTATAAAAGGCTATGGGATCATTGCCAGGTCACTCACTGAGTTACTGAAAAAGGATGGATTCCACTGGAGTGATGAAGCCGAGAGAGCTTTTGTTAAGCTCAAGGAGGTTATGTCGTCACCCCCAGTTCTAGCAATGCCGGATTTTGGATCAGATTTTGTGATTGAAACAGACGCTTGTGACTCAGGAGTTGGAGCGGTATTGATGCAACAAGGGAAACCGATTGCTTTTCTTAGCCAGGCATTGCAAGGGAAGCACTCGATGTTAGCTGTGTACGAGAAGGAGTTGTTAGCACTTCTGCTGGCGGTTGAGAAGTGGCGGCATTACTTAGAAGGGAGGAAGTTCACCATAAAGACTGATCATCAGCCACTGCAACACCTCCTTGATCAGAAACTCTCAACTCAGCTACACAAAAAAAAAGCTATTAGAAAGTTGCTCGGCCTTACCTATGACATAACTTATAAGAAAGGGGGTTGATAATAAGGCAGCAGATGCCTTATCTCGCATTCATGAATCCGACAAGGGGTCGTGTGCAACCATATTGACAGTACAACCGGTTTGGATTAAGGAGATCATAGCTAGTTATAAAGGGGATACGCTAATGCAAGAGTTGGTGATGACAACACTGTCTGAAACTCCTGGCCACTATACATGCGTTGCGGGTATTCTGAGGTACAAGGGTCGGCTGGTGATTGGCAACAAATGTCCTCTCCGAAAGAAGTTGTTGGAAGCTCTCCATGATGAGCCGATTGGAGGACATTCAGGAATCAATGGCACTTATCAGCGTCTGAAACAGATCTGCTTTTGGCCTGGTATAAAGGACACGGTCACATCTTTTGTCAAGGCCTGTGATGTATGCCATAGAAGCAAAGCCGAGAGTGTGGCGAGTCCTGGATTATTACAACCATTACCGATTCCAGCTCAAGCTTGGACTCATATAAGCATCGATTTCATTGAGGGTTTGCCCAAATCGCAAGGCAATGACTCGATTCTGGTTGTGGTGGATCGGCTAACCAAATACGCCCACTTCTTACCTCTGCGCCATCCATTCACAGCCGCTTCTGTTGCTACAGTTTTCATGGAGAATGTTTTCAAATTACATGGATTGCCTAGTAGCATTGTGTCGGATAGGGATAAAATTTTCTTGAGCAATTTTTGGAAGCAATTGTTCAAAGCCCTGAATACCAGGCTGGACATGAGTACCGCGTACCACCCACAATCTGATGGACAGACGGAGAGGGTAAACCGCTGTTTGGAGACCTACCTCAGGTGCATGACATCGGACCATCCGACGAGATAGGCAAAGTGGATCTTCCTAGCGGAGTGGTGGTATAATACTACCTTTCACACTGCCTTGAAAATGTGTCCTTTCAAAGCTCTATATGGCTCATCACCTTCACACCTCGGGGTGAATTAGTCAGCTGGTAGCTCAGCCCCTATAGCAGATTGGTTGGAGGAACGCCAGGGGATACTTCGCCAGTTGAAACTTCATCTCCAGCAAGCTCAGTCCCGTATGAAAATGTTCGTCGATCGCCATAGATTTGATCGCACATTAGAGGTGGGTGATTTGGTGTATGTGAAATTACAACCATACAGGCAGACGTCGGCGGCAATCCGGAAGAATCTCAAGCTGAGTTCCAAGTTCTACGGCCCCTATAAAGTTCTGGGCAAGGTCGGACCGGTGGCTTACCGAATTGAGCTCCCAACAGGTTCAAAAATTCATCCGGTATTCCACGTTTCACAATTGAAACCCAAATTGGGGGCGGCACAAGGAGCCTTAGCAGATATGCCGGCCACTGACGAGGATGGCTCAATTTTGATTGAACACGAGGCTATCCTGGATACCAGATTGCACAAGCTTCCCAATGGTGATCCGATCACCGAATGGCTAATCAAATGGAGGAATCTCGGTAGTGAGGAGTCCACCTGGGAACCGGCTGCACACATACTCAATTTCCCAATTTTCAACTGTAAATGTGTGTTGAACCTATGCGATTCACTGTGAATGTAGCCATACTCAAGCCTTGAGCCAAGGCTTAATAGGGGTGGAGCAATGTTGTGAATGTAGCTATACTCAAGCCTTGAGTCAAGGCTTTACATGGGTGGAGTAATGTTGTGAGAACTAGCTATATAAGGCCTTAGATGGGCCTGATTGGGTATGATGAATGATAAGCCCATTTTACTCTCTACCTATCTGTCTTTCACTCTATTCTCTATTTTGTAAATCTTCTATCTTCCTCCTTCCATCTAATTCTTCATCCTTGTCGGTTGAATCCGATTTTCAGCTAACGTCGGTGGTGTGTGATCCCAAGATCACAACAAATATGGTTTCTAGGCGGTTCAGACCTTCGAATTTCCAATGTTCTAAAAAGCACTAGGCGACCACTAGACTGTGGGTGGTCGTTTAGCGCCTAGGCGGACTTAGAATAAAGTTGATTATTTCCTTATATTTTAAAACATATCAGATGCTAGTAACTCATATAAGTAATAATAATTAATTTTAATTTTTAAACCATTTCAGAATGGTTCAACCGGAAAGGACTTGTGGGTAGTACCCAAAGGTTTCCGGTTCGAACCCCGGATGACCGCTCTTTATTTACCAAAATCAAGTAATAATAATTCATAATATCACTCATAAACCCAAATTTACGGTGCTTAACTAACACTAAAGTAAATAAACTCAAAAGTACGCATCCGGCTAGTGACTCTAAAGCTCATAAAATCCAAAACAATAGGTTCGACTCAATAACAAATTCATCCCGACTTGAGGGATAAAAAAAAACCTAAGTTGACTAATCACATGCATAGAGGCTAAAATTGAATAATCGTCGGGTTGGACGGGCATAGGCGGCGCCTAGACTGGACTAGGCAGTACATAGGCGAATTTCCGCCTAAAAGACCGCCTAGACTTAAAAATTCCTAGGTGTCCTCCCGCTTATCACTTAGGCGTCGCCTAGACGTGATTTTTAGAACAGTGTAGAGATACATGGACTGAGAATCCTAAACAATACTAAAGTAGAAGTTGGTTCTGCCACATGTCGCGCTCTCATTCAAAATTTTCCCTCCAAAAAATTTAGCCAATTAAAACATGTCATGTTGTCAATTTAACCCAAATCATTACATGTCATCATCCATAAATAAAATTTTAATCACTTTACAATTATTCCATTAATCTATTCAGAATATTTTTATATTTGGAAACTATATTTTTTTGTCATTTGACAATGCTGTATTCGTACCTGCCTAACAAAATATTCTTAATTTGATTTTTTTTTCATTTGCTTGCTATTTAGAATAAAATACATTAAAATAATACTAATTTAATTTTATATTTTATTAACTATAATCTTTTCAGAGTCATATATATGTTAATAACTTCTCACATGTTTACAATTATATTTATTTAAATATTAATACTGGCTAAAAGTACGTTAAACTAACATTAATCACTTTCAATTAGAAAATTTCATTTCATATATTCAAATTTAAAATAATTTATTCCACATGTTGATTTCTAGAGAAAATTTGTATTATAATATTTTAAACATGTATACAATATACTCCACTTATATATATTATAAATATTATATCGATTATAAAACTTGATTACAAATGATCGATGATTCTAAAATACTACCATAATCTTATATATGTATATGTGCGTGTGTCTGTTCAATTGAGGAAGACCTCAATTGTTACTTACAAAAAAAAAACATAAAGGATGATAAAAATTGTGAGTTTCTGAGCAATTATAGAGTTAGGAATTGTTTTATAAGGGAGACTCAATTTTTTTTTTTTAAAATCATTATACCCATATATGATAAGGAATGTTAGAAAAAATATTTTTATAAAACCCTTAAATTTATTATTTTAACCGTTATTTTTAATTGAAAAAACTAACAGAAGCAAAAAATTTGCCAAAGGAATTTGAACTCACGGCTTCATGATTTAATACTCACTTTGTACCGACTATGATAAATAAACTATAATTTATTATAACTTTTTGTATTAATTTAGTTCTAAACTTACTAACTTTTTTTAAAAAAAAAACATGCAATTTTTTTCCTTCTCAAATAGAGGGGACTTAAGTCACTCCATACACCCCTGACTTGCTTGTGTGTAAGAGCTATTCAAATGGTACCAACCTCGCAGATGACAGAGACATGAGCATATCATTTATGTATTGAAATTAGCATGATGTAATGGTTTGACACATATTATGATATTATTGTGAAGAGTGATTGTCGATTTGTTAAAGTCGCTTGGGGTAGACCTGTCAAACGGGTCATTCGGTCGAGTTCGGGTTGGGTCACCGGGTCGAAACCCAGATTACCCGGAAAATTTCGGGTTTTTTGGGTTCGGGTCGAAACAAAAAAATTCGGGTCAAAATTTCCAGGTTCGGGTCGGAAATTTTTCGGCTCGTTCGGATCGGGTCACCGGGTTGGGTTGTGTTTTGACAGGTCTACTTGGGGGTCATTAAAAACAACTTCCTTTTGTTGTTATTCAAACAAATTTTTATCTTTTAATATTAAATTATATACAAATTATTATAACATTTAGATTATATTTTTATTTGTAGATGAATATACATTATTTATTTTTATAGGTTAATACAACATTTTTTATAATTAAATTTGAAAATAATCATTATAATTTTATAATATTTGTACATTAAATCCGTGCGTAGCACGGGGAGTAGACTAGTTTTATCTAATTAATAATAATAATAATAAAAAAACTAACCAAATGTGAATGGTCGGGGAACGTATGGTTGTTTTGTTTATCCAAAATCGGGAGTGAAGATCCTCTACACCCCATGGTACACCCCAAGGTGCACCCCAAAATTATTTTTGTCATAAAACAATGTTAAAAAAATTCTAAAAATTATATTTAACTTAGATACATCCATGTTCATATGTCTATAAAATTTTGTCATAAAAAATTATGTTTAAAAAATTATAAATAACGAAAATTTGAGTTATTTTAGAAAATGATTTTTCTATTCTTCTATAACATAGTTTTTTTTGATAAAATTTTATAAATGTATATAAGTTAAATATAATTTTTAAATTTTTTTTAACATTTTTTTATAATAAAAATAATTTTGGGGTGCACTTGACTACTTGAGGTGTACCATGGGTGTAGATGATATTCACTCCCAAAATCGGTGGGTTAATTTTACGACGCAGGCAGGGGCGACCCTGCAATAAATTCCCCTACTAACCGACCCGACAGCCCTAACTGCAGTTAAATCCTTACCCCCGAACACATAACCACGGTTGAGCTCAAACTGAATTGAACCCCGTTATAAGTAACAGCTCATTCTCCCACACCCTCCCTCACCAAAACTAACCTTTTTTTCTTCCACCAAGAGGAAAGCACCAAAATTCGAATCTACAGAAAGTTCATACCAAAACGTCACCGTTCCACTGACTGAGAGGTTTCATTCATCCATGGCGTTCTACGCGGACGAAGATGACGTCTGGAGGTGCGCCGATCACCCTTCCAGACGGCGCAGCATCGGCGTTTGCCCTGCCTGCCTCCGCGAGAAGCTCGCCGCACTCTGTCCTGAATGCGCTAGCCTCCGCCCCTGCAATTGCTGCTCCACCAACTCCGCATCGTCTTCCTCCTCCTCCTCGTCCTTATCCTTCATCTCCTTTCCAGGCGACGCGGCTTACAGTAATTCCGCCTGCGGCGGAAACCTCGGATCCGTTGGGAGAGTGTCGAGCTTAATCGAGAGCGAGCAATCGTACCGGAGATCCAGATCTGTCGCCGTTCCGTTCTTTAAGTCGGCGAGGTTTTCCTCCGCTGGAGAATTCGACGATCTGAGGGAGATATCGGCAGCGGTTGAGAAGAGCAAGCCGTCGTTCTGGCTATATTTCTGGCCGCAGAGATCGAAGAGGGAGAAGATCCAGGGCGATGAGGCGGACGATTTGGATCTCAGGACAATAACAAGATCGAAATCGGTCGCTGCACCGACGGCCTTTTCCTGCGCCGGTGGCGCAGTTGAAGAGTCGAGATCGGCGAAGAGCAAGGGATGGTACTTCCCTAGCCCGATGAAGGTATTCCGGCACTCCAAGGCGTCGGCCAAGATTGTTCAAGAACGATCGCCTTTGCACAGAGGTTATTAAATCTTCAATTCCATAATTAATTTTTAATTTCGACCAAATTATGTGTAGAGAAATTGAAAAAACAGAGTGAGATACGTAAAGTTGGATTTCGATGCAATTAGACGCAGATTTTACATATATAAATTGTTTAATTTCCTGTTTTCTGAAGGATCTCCATGTTTGGAGTTGAGCGGATACAGTATCGATCGGGTTTGTTAATAATAATTTCAAGATGTTCAAATTTTTTCAAGCTATATCATTTTCATGGCGGTGGTTTGGATTGCAAGATCACAAATGGGGCCTGATGAGGCTGATCTCTCTTTTTCATTATCTTGTTAACTAGTTTGATGGGGGCAATGCAGTTTCCCCAAAATTACAGTAAATGCCATTTCTTTTAAAAGAAATTAATTCAATCTATGGAGTATTTAATATGTTTGATGTATCTAGAAGTGGAAAAATATCTAATAAAAAAAAATAGAGATGGAAAAATTAAAAAATCAACTGTTAAAAATAAACAAAGGAGGATGGAAAACTAGGAATATATGGAACAAACAGTAAAGGTAACTGTTTGTTCATGGAATTGTTGCAAATCATTTTTTTTAATGAGATTAACAAACAGTGTTTTAGTTAAAAAGGTTTCAGATTCGATTTCTGCCTCGGTTCTTGTCTTGAGTGAAAAATCAGGAATTGTCTTACTTCTTATTAATGAATCGAGTCGGGTGACACAATCTGGTTTGACACCACAGGTGGTTTTCTCAACGTTGGGAAAAAAAAAAAAAAAAAATGACCCATCTAAAAGTGTAAATAGTGTTTTATGTTGGTTTGGCCCCTCAAGAGCAAAAAAGAGAGAGGGAGTGTGGGACAGTTGAAGTGAGGAGGTGACTTCTGATGGAAGATGAAAATGAAGAGAGGATTCCATAGGCAGAGAGTGAAAGCAAATGAGAGTGGGAACTGTGGAAGTGCATGCATGGCATCTGGGTTTGCCTTGTATATCCATACTATATGCTGCCAATTTGCTAAATGACAATTCACAAACCAGTGGACTTCCCAATCCCATATGACTCCAATTAATCACTCCATGGGAGGAGGATGACAATTTCACCCGTACCCGACCCGAATCCGAATCACCCGATCCGAAAAAAGTGGATGAAAATTCTAAAAAAAGTGGATGGAAAGTGGATATGGGTGGTGGGTCGGGTAGGGTGAAGATTTTCTCCACCCGCACCCGGTCCACCACCCGACCCATCACCCGCCACCCGACCCGATCCATATAAAATATATATATTTTATATAAAAAAAAATATATAAACTTTGTAAACCCTAATTTCCCTTCCCAACTTCCCTTCATCCACAGGTCGTCGCTCCGCCAGCCCCTCTTGTGTGTCTCTCTCTGTTGTAATACGCTCGCTCAATCCTCCCCTACTCAGAGACTACATTCGCACTTGTCGGCGAGGGCCCGAGCAAGCAGTTGCTGCCGACGATGCGCCTCATCCTCACTGGTGTTGTTTAAGACTTATGTATGTGTTTAAGACTTATTTAAGACTTAAATGTGTAAGATAATAATATTTTATACACTATTTTGTGTACCAAATTGATTGGAATTCAATTACATGCATTTAGGGAAAATCACCCATATCTCACCCATTTCACCCGATCACCCGATGGATATGGGCGAAGTGGATATGGGTGAAGTGGATATGAGTGGGGTGATGGGTGAGGAAATGGGTCACCCATGGTGGGTCGGGTGAAATGGGAGTTCATCCACCCTCCACCCGACCCATTGCCATCCCTACATGGGACAGAGAGACAAAGAGAGGAGTCTAAACTCTAAACTCTAAATAAATCCAGTTGTATGTCTTCTTCTTCTGTACAACAAACTTGTCTACTACTCCAAGTACTTCAATTATTCACACATCTCTATAAATAAGTGACAATTTGGTAAGTCAGATTAATTCAAATTTAGGTCAATATCAAATTAAT
This sequence comes from Persicaria tinctoria, assembly GCA_037127255.1. Classification (NCBI taxonomy): domain Eukaryota; kingdom Viridiplantae; phylum Streptophyta; class Magnoliopsida; order Caryophyllales; family Polygonaceae; genus Persicaria; species Persicaria tinctoria. The sequence goes on along the minus strand of JBANSL010000004.1, from coordinate 86,488,092 downwards.
TATAAAATTGAATCAAGTATTAGATTGATATGTTTTGAAAAATTAAAACATTTTCTTTCACTCTATATTTAGCCAGAGAAATGATACACACGCTTCAGTTTTATAGCCTCCCTGCTTTAAATCTGATATATTGGATTTGTTGTTATATTGAAACTAGGTTTTTTTTCTCTAGATTGGCTCGGTTTATAGTCAAGCTAAATACTCAAATCTCATTTGAGATAAACTAATGTCAAATCAAACAACCCTTAATACTAAATCTAGATAACGGGGTAAAAGTTTTGATCGAGCGGACTAGCCACAACGCTTGGATACGGTTTTCCGATCGGAAAACCTTATCCAAGCGTTGTGAATTTAAGTACGGAAAAGATTGATGATAATGGAAGTGTGTGAATTTAAGCAAAGAGATTATAGTTAAAGTTGATAACTTAGATTTGAAAGGGATATTAACGTTTCAACTACTAGTTGGTAATTATCCCAATTCCTATATCTAAGATGTAATTTTCCAACGACCTCACAACTAATTTTTGATAAATGTTAAAAATTTAAATATAAAATAATCGAACCAATGCAAGGCACAATCCTCAACTAACTCACACCCTACCCGATCCAAATCCCTTTCTACTTTGTTCGTTCATCTGCACAAGAAAAAGAACAATTGATTCTGTTAATTTCGATTTGTCTAATTTATTATTTATATATCAAGTGAAGCCTACTTTAATTAAAAGAGTATTTTTTTAAAAAACGGATAAATCTTAAAATATAAAATAAAATTTGACTAAACCATGAAATCTGATATAATCTTTTCCAAATCAGTATGGTTAATTTATATTTTCGGGACATAGAGTAAAAAATTTGTTTTACTTTTATTTTGTTTGACCTAATGTACTGATATAATAATCTTAATTAGTATTTGTGATATTTAAACAAACTTGTTTCAGGGTAGCGAGGCAATTAAACCATTGAAAATGATTTAAATCGATTGAATTAGTCACTAATATTAAAAAAAAAACTAGTTTTATTACCCGCGATCTTCGCGGTTTTTTTATATGACTTTTATTATTAATGCACAAATTTTATAAGATCATCAAAATTATATAAAAATTATTTTTCGACATTTTAACTCTCTATATATAATTTAATCAATTTCGTTAGTGATATTTTATAAAATAAATTTATTATCTATATACATATACTAAAACCGATGCATTGATGCCTGCGTGGCGGCACGTTAGTGAATCTGCCTACGTGGCGGCACGAGAGTGCGTCTCGCAAAGCTTTCTCCCGTCAAAAAGGAAATCTAATAAAAATAATTATTTTATTTTACCATTAACACATATAATTGGATAGATGGAATATCTTATAAAAGAGTAAATATTATATAAGGAAAAAACTATATCAATATAATTAAACGTAGTAGTAGTAATAATAAAAATAATTAATAAAACTAATTTTCATAGTCATACTTACCAAAAATATTAGTAGATAAATATGTAATATTTGATAGTTGTTATTTTATTTATATTTAGATTATTTTTTGGTGGAAATAATTATTTATATCAAAATCAATCATTTAATAATTGTTATTTTATATCTATCTATCTATATTATTTTTTGGGGCCAAAATAAATAATTAAAATATTATATAGTCATATATGTAGCCACAATCCATCCGTACATAGATATTTTAGTAAACTATTGTAATAAATATATACTACATATTTAATAAAAAGGAATATTAAAATATTTTTAAAAATCAACTATCTAATTAAATTACACGAGATTTAATTAACCATAGATTAGAAAAAAAAAACTTTTACATAGTACCTTATAAATGTGAATTTTATTTATATTTTAAGAAAAACTAATTAAAAGATATTTAGATTATATATAACCTGTCGAACTAATTTTATTTATATTTATATTATTTTTTGGAGGAAAAAATAATTTATATTTAGATTAACGCATTCTCCGTACACGGGACGGGATCTACACTAGTTTAATGATAAATGGAGTGATATGATCCCACTTGAGATGGTGAAGGGCGAAAAACAATCGAAATGGAAAAGGAAAATAAAGCTAGTAGAAAGATACTCTATCCCTAAAATATAGATGGTTTTCTTTTTTAGATCCTTTTCAGTTTAAGTGGGCTTAGTCCACCCTACATCTGGATCGGGTTACTGTAGTCCCATTTAAGGGGTTGACCCTCCCACTCGCAAGCGTCTCCATGTTTCCAAGAGTATTCGAACTTCGAACCTCGAGGCATGGGATGTAGCCCCATAACCACTACACCAACTTGTGATTGGTTATATAGACGGTTTTCTAAATTAAAATTTTGAAACTATATTTAAAAACTTAACTCAGTATGGGAAAAGATTTTCTAAAAAAAAATGCATATATTCCAGTGAAACATTTTTTTTTTAATTTTTTGGTTAGGCACTTTGATCATTGCAAGTTGCAACATGGGACAATATGGGGAGAGGATTTGAATTCATGACCTGATCACTACGTGTCTTCCTTATCAGTTAATTAAGCTAGTAAAACTTTACCAATAAAAACAAGTTTTAGAATAATGCTAATTTTTTTTCCTTTTTAGTTTTTTTTTTTGTGCATTAGAGTTAGGGAATGGTCCACGTAAGTCAAACTAGCATGTTACTCTTTATTAAAAAAATATAAAAAGCATTACACCAAAAAAAAAAAAAAAAAAAGCATGGACGATGTTATGGGCATGTTTTAGGGCGGAGAAGTTGGGATCCTTGCTTTATTTCTTTCTAATAATTGATCACTTTTCATTTTCTAGTTTATGTGTAATCATTATTAATCCTTCCTTTTTCTCTCCTTTAGCTAACTCTATATATTTCTGCAATATTTTCTTGGTATATAATTTGTTAAAATCTGCATGTGATGTCTAAAATTAATTTCCTCTAATTAAAATGATGGTATATTTTGTACATGTATATATTGGTAATATGGTATGAATTATGAAAGCCACATAAATAAAAGAAAAAATACATCTAACCTTAAGATAAATGTCTGTATATACAAATAAGAAAAAATACATCATACAATATCTTTTTCTCAAGTTAAATTCTTTTAACTCATGCTAAAAATATAAATTAAACAAACTGATTATTATAAGATTTTGAGTTTTAGTTTTAAAGATAACACTTTCAAAAGCGGTAAGAAAACATATATTATAACTGAAGGGTATTTATCAATACAGATTAATAAGAATCTTAGCACATGCCAATCGCCGATGGTATGAATGATGATTTATTTATAAGGTATATATAATATATATTGTATAATTAATTAGTAATTTGTAACATCACTTGTTTATATATATATATATATATATATATATATATATATATATATATATATATATATATATATATATATATATATATATATATATATATATATATATATATATATATATATATATATACCTCTAATAAATTACCAATTGCAAGAAAAAAAACACCTGATGTAGTATCCAGAAATATATACGCATATCAGATCCAAAAAAAATCCAAATAAGCTTCGATTCAACCGAAGTGCATTATTTAATCCATTTAATTAGAATCTAAACAACATTTAATTAACTTAATTAACTAATTAGATTATAACTAATCTGTAACCAACGGTGTGTTAGACTATATGAGGTTGTGCTATCGGCGGAGTGAATCTTTTTCCATGTTCTCACTTTGTTCTTCTTCTTGTTGTTTGTTTGTAAGGGCCATGTGAAATGTGGATCCATCAATTTGCTTGTTTTATTTTATGCATTATTGTTGTCATTATTACCATTTTGCAAGTTGATGCTTAGAGTTATATATTTGTATATATAGTTTGTTTGTATTTTTTTAAAAAAAAAATTTTAACCAAAACAATGATTAGTGAGTTTGTTTTACTTGGTTTTGGGTCAACCACATTAGGAGCTAGGCTTAGCTTAGCTAGCTAGAACATGTGAGTTTTAATCATTTTGAGTAGAAATAGCAAAACAAAGGCTTGACAAAGCAACTCATTTTTTTTTTTTTGATTAGGAAAAATTTCGGGGGAGAAAACTCTACCCGAAGGCATCCTTTCGGATGAGGTCTAAAAGACCATAATTATTTTGAATATTTGTACCCCATGCAGAGTGGCAAAGGTGTGCAACCTTATCAGCCACTCTATTGCCTATTCGGGGAAACTCTTTCCAAATTTGTTAATGCATTAAATGGAAATTGTTATATTATGGACGTACATTATATATGTTCTCAATAATTTTTTATCATATACGTTTATTTATGTGTTAATAATGACTAGATGAGGGGATCAATATGCATAGTAAGTCGGTTTTTTATAAATGTACTTCAATGTAAATTTTTTTGTTTCTTATTTTTAAGGCATGTCAATCTATCATTATCCTCCAATATTTTAGATTTGATTATGTGACAATATATTCTCTACAACTTTGTTTGGTAAAATAGTAGATGATTGAAGTTGAAACTAATGAATTATTTGTGTTAAATATATATTAATAATCTAGTATGATACTAAGCATTTGGTAAACCTAACTGTTATGGTAGCTGATGAAAACTTGTGAATAGAAAATCAAAAGTTACGAAAAACTTGGGTGAGCAGAGGTTGAAAACTATAAGCTCCGAAAAGCTAGCTGATTTTGCGGTTTTGTATCAAACATATGTAGTCATATATTGCAAGAGATATTGTATATCTGTTGTCACACTCTGAATATATATATAAATGAGAAAATTTGAATAATATACAACTATTCATCTAATTATTAGGTGCTTTTAAGGTAAGATATTGACGGAATTGATCTGAATTCCAATATAATATACCATTTTTACACTAATTGGTGATAGGAAAAAATAATCGCTTGAATGGTAATAAAATATTTCTTAAACAATCGGGCAATGAATGTATCTTTGCTTGAATTTGAACGACTAGTAACCGCCTTAATCAACTCCAAAGTTCTCCTAATCTAGGAGATTTCATCTTTGATGATCAAGCACAAGCTCTGCTTAATCACTTGTCTTGCTCCTTGAATTGGTAAATAAAGAGCGGTCATCCGGGGTTCGAACTGGAGACCTATGGGTACTACCCACAAGTCCTTTCCGATAAGCCAATCCGAAATGGTTCACTTGCCCTGCTCCGATATGAGATTAGAGAGGAGAGAACTTGGGGAATTTTCCCTGTGTTTTCTATTGATAAAAAAAAAACTTGTATACAAAGCTACAAAAGCAATCTATTTACACAAAGAGGCGGAGCCGCCAACTAAGGTTCTAACAACCTGGTAACCACACCATACTACATGTTTAACTACTAACCCTGGTAACTGAGAGGCACTTACACACACCATAGACAAGTCCTAACTCCCAATATATCTCAATAGCCCTAATTTGGCATAAACTAATTCGATAATGTCAAGTTAGGGCCAGAAGTACATTGAGTTACCATAGTTTAAAAAAAAATGGATAAAAGTATGTGTTCGAATGTGGTTGTCTCACATCAGTAATATAGAGAATGTTTGAAAAATATATAAGGGTTGAAGCGCTGCTCATTTCATTGTCAATTGTTTTTTAGATGAAATCCCGTTGGGTTTATGTATTGTTCGAGTCTCCCGTATGTGAACCCACACACACGGCCTCCCTCCAGCTTTTCTTAGCCCAATCAGACCCAACCGACTTTAACAGTATGCACATGTATGATTGGGTTACCATTAGTAAAAAAAGAAGTACAATGAATAATGATGGGGGAGAAAAGAGCAAGGGCATCCATGGGAGAATGCACGTGTGTGGTAATGATGGCCGATTGACATGAGCGCACAGAGCACCACACACACACACACTCGCACGGGTTAAAGCGCCGTTTGTACCACTCACAGACATTGCACGTGACGACGTCGTTTTCATACATCCCAAGTCTCCATCTTCGAGTGTGCGTGGTGTTCACTTTTGTCCAGAGGCAGAGGAGGATTAAAACAGGCCTGAATTTGGTCACCTTATAACTTGAAATTCACTGAATCCGTCAGAACCAAAACTCACTTTACCCCTTTTGTGTGTATTATTGATTTCGTGGGCATGCCCTTCGATTGCTCTCCTCTCGATCCCAACCCCATCCAACAACACATATCATATCATATCATATATCATTGATGAAGTGAATCTTACTCTTATGGTTATAACACAGTCGACACATTTGCGTTGTTGCGGTCAAAATCATTCTCTAGGAGTAGCCTATCCACTTATGTACAAAACTTGAATTCATTATATTTTTCACGTGTGATAGTATCTACAAGGTTTGAATTCACTATATTTTCCATGTGATAAGTTTAATCATTTCAGAATGGTTCAGCCGAAAAGGACTTGTGGTTCGAACCTTGGATAATCATTAATCGATCTCTATTTACCAAAATCAAAGAGATAAAAAAGAGTCTCACATCTAAAGTTAAATATAGTAAATCTTAGTTTATAAGTCGGTGAACTACTTTTTTCTATTGTAAATCCGACTTATGTGCTAGTATATTAGTATTATGTGCGCCCGAGTACATGAACACCAATCACTATAAAACGAGACCATCACCCATGACCCAACTAAGCAAGTGTATGAAACGAACACCATATAAAGTGATTTGTAAAGTTACCTTTATTTCAAATGTGGCATGTATCTAAAAGACTAAAATGAAACCGTGTTTATTCTCTTCACTTCAAAATTAGATAAATGCATTAACTAGCCATAGGTGTGAACAAACATGCCTTAACAGTTAACACAGAGTTGTTCCCTTTTAAGAGATGTTAACGTGCTTATTATGAAGAAAATAAATCATGTTTATATATTGGTCGAACATAGGGCGCGGCGTCTCCCTATAACTATTTGCATAATATAAATTTCCTGATAAATTAATAACATAATTCACTTGGTAGAAAGTGTGATGAAATTGGATGATCCAATTCCTCATAAAATCTTGCATAGTATATGGTGATGGTTACAGTTTCAGAAATCGTACGAATATTATCCAAGATAAAATCAATAAAATAGTTTTTATATATAAAACTTTACTACTACTGCTTCCAAAACCGTGAGCATTTTTTTCCCAATCTTTAGACCTTATTAGCTAGACTAGTGATCGAAGAGGAAAATAGTCGACATCTCTCATGGTTTGTGAAACCGTAAACGGACTAATTTTCCACGGTTTTGAAAACTGTGAGAGCGGATTTTTTACGGTTTTCGAAAACTGTAATAAGTACGGTATATTTGACGATATTTTGATTGGGTAGAAAGTAAATGTGGGCCATAGTCCATGGATCACTTCCGGCTTCATATTGTGTGGTATGATCTCTTTACCTGATTAATCCAAATAATGCATTTCACTAGCTCCCTGGTTTAATACTTGCAAATGTTTTATTAAGGGAAAAATACAAGTGTAAGAGATCATAATTATGAAATATTTTTTATCGCATATGTTAATAATCCTGATTAGGAAATATTTTTTAAATTTTGGTTATTTTAGCTATTTTTTAATTGATTTATCAGGAGTATGGGTTAGAAATTTAGAATTAGAGATGAGATTTTTTACACCAAACGTAAAGAAGAAAAAAAGGTAATAGAACCTGAATGTGTGATGATGGTCTAATAATGCAAATGGTGAAAAAAGTTTCTCTTATGGGCCTTATGGTATTTATTATGGGCTGGGCTTTATGGACCAAAATCCAATATTTTCTGGGCCTCATTTTCATTATCTCCAGAAAAAAAAAACTGACTACTTTGAAGAGAAAAGGGAATAGAACCTGATGCTTGATATGATATCTTGTCTATATCTTCTTTATACCAAGTAGAAGACTTTGATATGATATGTCTAGGATCACCTTATGATCGACCGAATCTTTTGTCTTATTTTTTAATCAATAAATCTAATTGTTTTATATATTAGATGAACCCCATAATATAATTTAAAAAATTATTAAACTGGATATATTTAAGGAAAATATTTCTCAATAAATTAACCAAAATCTAATTCATATTTTTACTGGTTTTGATTCACTCAGGGCCAATGAATTAACTAGAAACTAATGTAGGTGTATTTAGAGAAAATATTTTCCAAATCATAATCTTATGACATAGGATAGAAAAATTCGTTCCATGCTAATGGGCAAATGAATCAAACTATCTAAATGAATAAATTCTCTTTGAATCTAAGAGCACCCACATTGGGGTGTTGTAAAGATAAATATAAGGCACTTAATAATAAAATAACAAAGGAGAGATAAATTTTGTTAAGGAACGATGTGACGGGTTCATTACTAAGAAACCCTTAAAAACCCAAGAAAGAAAAAAAGGTGGGGATATGAGTGAGAGGAGAGGAAAGAGAAAGAGATGAGGTAAGGAACCAAATCAGGTTCCATGGATGTGAGTTAAAAATTAAATTGGGTTTTTTAAGGAGAGAAAAAAATAAAAAGAAATTTATTAAGGAACCGAATCGGATTCCTTAAATCAAACTATCTAAATGAATAAATTCTCTTTGAATCTTAAACTCTTAAAATGATGAACGGACACTTGTATTAGTTGGATAAGTATATCGACCGTTCCCGGCCTTTATATATGCTCTCCTTTCTCCCTATCACGTATCCACGTGCATATATATTTATTTTAATTAATATATACCTCTATGATTTTTATTTATTTATTTATTGATAAGTTATCTTTGTACTTTGTATGAACACTATACATAACCGATCAAAAAACCCATGAATCTTTTTTATTACATGCAATAAAGTAATAATTGCACATAAAACATCCAATTGTGTTTTACCCCATATTAACGGCAAAGACAAAAGTCATGCGGTAAAAATGACATTTAATTATCAATAAGTTACGAGATCGAATCTATTATCCTTCCATAAATGTCTATCTATGGAAAAAAAAAGTAAAAAAAAAAAGAAGTAAACTGAAGGTTGTTGTTGGATGCACCCATATCAGTTGCGATATACATTCAGGATGAGGTTCAAACAGATCTAAAATATGTTCGTGTAAGTGTATATAGTACATGTTTCGACCAAATTTTCCACGTGTACGTCGAAAATACATGTGGCATGATTTTTTTATAGAGCTCACTACATTCGAAAATAAACTGACTCGATGGAATCACAAATTTGGCTGAAAATTTCACCGGAAAACACATCTGCATTATTATTTTTGATTAATAAGGCGATAATTTGTCCATGAAATTATTAGCTTTAAAGTTTATATTATTTTTGGGTCAAGTCGATATTTGGTATTTTTTAAAAAATATTTTTCAAAAAAAAAAGAAGAGAGAAGAAGATAAGGCCGGAAAGATAACCACTTTATAAAAAGGCAATAAAGGATTGTTGGGCCACAATCACTACTACGAATCCCGGCCCACTTATTAAATTGTAGCCGTTGGCATCCACTTTAGCCATGATATTCCATCTCCACCAAATTGCACTCCACATGTGACACTCCCCTTAGCCTCCTCTCCTTGTATAAATACCCATCGCCACTCCATGCCTAAGAAGTAAGAACACCTCAATTGGATAGATGAAGCCACCACACTGCCCACACCTCGCCGGCGACGCCTCCTTCGTCCACGAGGAGCTCAAGAGAGGCCTCGGCGATAAGCTCAAGCGCGTTACCAGCACTTGTGTAGCCAATTCCATGGCTTCGCGGAGTCCCAACAAGGGAGCGTGTGGCGCCCCTCAATCTTCAGGCTACTGCAGGCCTATTAGGAGACCTGTGGATAACCATCGCGATGATCCGATCCGAACCATATTGTTTCTCGGCTCCTGGAATCATACTTGAAACTGTAATCGCCTTAATCGGATCGATCTAGGGTGCGTTGATGGATTCATTGGTTTCGATGGTGCTTGGTTTGTAAGAAACGAACTCAGATGAAGAGTATATATAGGACCTACTTTGACAAATATTTATTATGTATCTAATCTAGATATATATAAATAATAGTGCATAAAAAGTAAAGAAAATATCCTACTCTTGATCTTTCTCTCTCTCACACACACACAACTATATATGTGTTTATCATTATAATTAATATATAAATACGTATATAACAACAAATTATGCGTCTGGTTTATTTATTTTATAATTTTACTAGTATGACTCCTGCGCCATTGCGCGATTTTTTATAAGTTAAATCTTACTAATATATTAAATTAATATTATAAAATAATTGTAAAAGTTCAGATAACTAAATATTTTGAATTAAACTCATGGGTTCAGAAAACGATTAAAGTAGTATATATATATTACTAATATTAATTTTATGTTTTCATATCATTAATTTTATGTTTTGAATTAATCCCATTGTTTTTTAGAAAAAAACTACTAAAATTTTAATTTAGGCTAACATCAATGTTTTGAATTAAGCCCAATAGTTAGTAAAATTAAATCAAAAAGAGAATTAAAAAAAAAAAAAGAAAGATTAGAATTAAAGAAAATCAAAGAAAAATAGCAAAAAAAGATAATTGGTCAAGAGTCATAAAATTCTTCTAAACTTGACACATCATCCTAAACTCTTTTAAATTAAGAAAAAAATTAGAATTAAAAAAAAATGAAAAAAAAAAAAGATCAAGATTCAAGAGTCTAAAATTTCTCTAGACACGTCATTCATCTTTCTTCTGCCTCTGTGTGGTTCTCCCTTTCCGCCTCACTATAGGTTCATCATCCCTGGTCATCAAGATGGTGCCTATTTTTTCATCTTTCTTCCGAAACCTAATCGATTCTTGTAATTATCGACCGATTCTTGGAGGTGGCGAGCCCCTCGAATTAGTCAATTTTCTCATGTTGGGTTGGAGCTGACGATGATTTGAGTGGTGTTTTCATGGGTGTCGAGTACAAGCTCCTGATGGTTTGCGAAATCAACAAACCCTACCCAGGGCTGGACCACCGTTGATTACGCCTCCCGAATCAACCCTCGGACTTCCGCTAGGCGCCAGCCCACAAAGCCTCTCCTCTCCCTTTTGGTGACTCGGTCTCTCAATCTCCCCGCTTGAAGCACTAGAGGACTCAAGGTTTGTGCTTGTGCTTGTGACTTTGTCATTGTTAATCTAATTATAATTGTTCTTCATTTTTTTATGCTGGTTTTAAATTACTGAATTCAATTTGTTCTTAAAAGACTGTTAGGGATAAGTTGTAATTTGGTCAATTGGGATTAATGGGATGACAGATTGATGCCTAATTTTGTTGATTCACAGCCTTTACTTGCTTGCTTTCTTGAAATCGAAGACTCATCATCTTCATCAATTGCTGAAGCAAAATCGACAGTTTCTTCCAAAAGTCCTAATTTTCGAATTTGTTCTATATTTTTGATAAAAAAAAAAGGGAAAATGGCAGAAAACCACCCCTTAAATATGGGTCTTTGCAGAAAACCACCCCTTAAAATTGAAATTGCAGAAAACCACCCCTTAAAACCATTTTGTAGGTAAATCACCACCCACAACCTTTTTTCTCGTTAGTTTTCCGTTTAAAACGGTGAAAAGTCATTTTTACCCCTCCATTTTAATGTTATTTTAATGAGAAAAAAATGTATGAATTGAAATAAATTAATAAAATATATTTATCCATCATTTTTAATGTTATTTTAATATAATAAAATACATTTTTCTCTCACTAACGGGATGGATAAATATATTTTATTAATTTATTTCAATTCATACATTTTGCTCTCATTAAAATAACATTAAAAAGGATGGTTAAAAATATTTTTTCACCGTTTTAAACGGAAACCTAACGGGAAAAAAGATTATGGGTGGGGATTTACCTCCAAAATGGGTTTAAGGGGTGATTTTCTGCAATTTCAATTTTAAGGGGTGGTTTTCTGCAAAAGCCCATATTCAAGGGGTGGTTTTTTGCCATTTTCCCTAAAAAAAAATTGATGAAAGACTTCGTTCTCTATAATATATAACTTCCTTCCTTAATTATTTTATGATTGAATGATGATCCAGAGTTCAATATTTGTAACAGACATGTTCCAATGTATTCACCAAATCCCTTTGCTTGCAACCATATAAGGTTTTTTCATTCTGCTGCTGATATGAGTTATTATTTATTTTCTCATCTTTCCCTATCTGTAAATCTAATGCTTTGTTATGAATCTGAGATCTAGGTCCTTTAAAATCCTTCTTCCCCTATGGACTTCCAACAGACATGGAATTTTTAGCCAGCTAAGGCAACACTCATCATTGAGAAAATTATAATCACCACTTGCTCCTTTCCTTTAGTCATGATCATCTCTTCTTTTGGCGATTTCCTATCATCTGTTGCATATAGTGCTACATTGCCACTAGCAACACGTCTTCCATTTTACTTTTTGCACTTGTATTCTGGACACTGCTGCTGATACTGGCATCCCGGGGGCCATGAAAAGTTCTATATCCCAAACCCCAAGGAACCATATGCCTTTTATAACCCGAGAAGCTACAATATACTGAAAATGATTTTTTATGTATAACGTCTATGCGTGATTGCTCGGTTGTCCCTGGTGGGCTAGGTATAAATTTCAGCGTGTTTTCATTTGGAATGCTGTTACTATATAGCTAGGTGTGGTTGCAAGTTGTAGCACCTTTTGCTGACAGATTTTCTACGTGGTTGGATTTGGAATGTTCTGCCTGCAAACACTACTTAGCATTTGGGTTATACAGATTAATTTCACTATTACTCTCTGTTACAAAATAATTTTCAGCAGTCTGTAGGTTCCCCTTCAACTGACGCCTTCTTAATATTCCACAGCAAGTTTACATGTACTTCCGGGGCAGCGGCAAGGCTGCAGAGATGAAGAAACAGGCTGCACGGCAAACAATAATGTCTACTTTCTGATCTGGCGGAACTGATCACAGTAGTTAAACGTACATACCAAAGGTCTTCACTTGTGTTGCTTCGGTTTTTCCTTTCGAGGTACATATGCTGTTGACATCTCACCTTTTTTTGAGCTTTCACTTTTTCCCTTATCAACATTGTAATTGGGTTCACCGTTCTTGATGAAATATGCAAAAGAAAAAAAAAAGAAACCACACTAGATAGGTTTCAAGAGCCAGGTAACACTTTGCTACCAGTTTAAGGCCATTGCTTACTCCACATATTTGCATTGTTTCTTTTGACGATCGGTTTTATCTCTTTTGAACATTTTTCAAGCTGGCATGTTGCCGATACATATCTTTGTTCTTTTAATTGGACCAAGGATCCATCCAGTGACCAATTCTTGATTCTTGTTTCTCTTTATTTCTTTCTATAATCACGAGTTATGATTTATCATTAATCATTAGTCAATCATCTAAACTCTAAAGGTCAGTGTGACCTATATCATGAGTATTTATACTTTTTTTTTTATTGAAGAGTATTTATAATTTTTTAGATGCGATATATAGCTCTATTTCATTCCCCATGTCCCGTCATTTTCCATCGCATCTGTTGAATTTCAGTAATAAGATTTGATCCACATCCACACAGCTCCCTCTTTTTGTGTCGGGGAAGCCTATATAAACTGAGTGTAAGTATTAGAGCACCCACAACGGTAATACCATGTGGGTGTCTTCACTTTAAAAATAAAAAAGAAAAAAAATATTTTCTGAACGTGTTAGTGAAGTAATTGCAAGAGTATGTTTATTTAGGGGAGAAGTCTCTTCTTCCACAAATTTTATTCTGACTCAAATAAAATACGTTTTAATTTTCGTGAAAATCATCTTATTTTTCATCTTGTTTTTTATGAAAAACGCTGCAGGTGCTGATGGTTGTGGTCCAGGCTTACAGGTATGCTGATTTATCAGTGAGAATTGACAACTATCTGGTTCTTGTTGCTCCTCCTGACTTTTTCTTCCACTTTCCCTTTTATGAACATTTACAAGGCCTTATACACTTGCTCTTTGTGCAATGGAAGAAGCTTTTTGCAAACTGTTTAAGCTTAAATAACTCTTGCAAGGCACTTTCAAAAGCTGGTGTGTCAACGTCTCATGGACTTTTAAGCATTGAAGATGATAGCCAAAGCAAGAGTTTGAATAGGACAGCCAAGAAAAAGACTATAACTAAGAAAAGAAAGGTTAGTTGTATTATATAGCACTTTGCTATCACAAGGTTATGCTTCTTATGTCATCCTTATTGGCCCAAGGTTTGATGGTGTTATAGGTGAACACGGAGGCAGAAGTTATAACTGTCGGAGCACAGGAAAATCTGCAACAGATACTATGCCCCTACTCTTTATGAAAATAAACCGTTATGAAAATGGTCAAATCCTTTTGACATATTCATAATCTATAGATAAATAGTTAAAAAGTACTTATTCCTTTTTCCCGTTTATAAATGAAATAGTTCTCGCAGTTGTACATTTACAGGACAAGCTAAGCTCAAGAGGAGTAGCAAGCCTTGATGGATTCTACGGCACACAACAAAGTGTGCCAAGAATGGTAAGTGCTTCAGGTGTGCATTATTTACATCTCATGATTAATTGATTCTTCAGCTGATTATTTCCGCTCATTTAGTTCATGTTCAGTTGAACTTAATGGCTCCTACACGTGATAACTACTATGGTAATCAGCAAAGTATTCTGGGACTGGTATATCAGATTGCAAGAATGTTCCAGTTTCGATATAGTTGCCTGGATTCAGATTTTGATTAATGCTGAAATTATAATTTTGTAGGGATTAATCTATATGACACCTGCTCATGAGAGTTTTTATGGCTCTCAGCAGGGGCCGCAGGGACTGCATGGCCTGGTATGTTTTCTTTCTTCTCTTCCCCACTATTTGAATAACTTCCCATGAGAATGCAAAGAATTTGAACTTGAAACATAAAAGAATGAAAGAAGTATTAACCGTAAGCCATGCCAATACAAAAGAATGTAATTGAACTTACGTCTGAGACTTCTTGCAGGTACAAGGACAGATGGATTTTTCAAGATATCCTTAAAGCAAAAAATAATTTCTTAAAAGGAAAATTTAAATCGAAATGACTATTTTTCAAGTACATATTAAAGCTAACTCAAAGATTGAACTATGGTTAAGGTAAAGCATATCAAAAGTTATGCCCTTCCCCTTTTTCGGTTGCCTCGAGCAATTTAGGGGTTTCTTTGGTATTTCGTTCTAGGCATGATAGTCTGATCACATGGCCAGATGGCCTCCATTCCTTTCCTCTTTCCTGTACACTTGCATGTGGCCCTGGGTTTTTATCTAGGTTTACTTATACTTGCCTTTCAATCGATCTCTCTCAATAAGGTGCTATGGGTTTTTGATTTAGAATCTTAGATGCACATTGACTCGAATTATCTTGGATCTTGATGGGAATGCAAATTCAATTTGGTTCCCATTTGTTAATGGTGTCGTTTTTTCAGGATTCTAGCAGAAAGTAAAATTTCCTTGGTGCTGGGAACATGTTTAATTTGTAGCCGGTTTATTTATCAAGATGATGAAGATTGAGTAGGATTGATTAACATGTCTAAGCATGACATTGTAAGCGTTGGATGGGAAATCTCAAGATTCAAAGGCTCCAGGAAAAAAAAGCTAAGGGACATACAATCTTGGGTGGCAGCAAGGGTGGAGACAATGGAAGGGCAGCTTCAGGTTCAGGAAATGGTGGTGCTTCATAGAGGTAACTGATTTTGAATAATATTTATTTGATAGAAAATCGAAGAAATATATTTGGAAACTTTTTTAATTTGGGATTTTTAGTATTTCATGGTATTTGCATTTTTTTTGTTTGGATTTTGTTTACTTTCCCAATAATATCAGGATTAAACTGTTTTAGAGTAGGTGATTTGAGGAATTTAGCTTCATCAAATCTGACGGACACTTTGATTTTCATCAGATAAGCTTGGTGCTCAGAATTGCTTGTCGCAACGTCGCCACTTTTCCGGGGAGTGGAGAACCAGAATCCCTTATAATGTCATAATTGGCATAACTCCGAAGATCCATAGGTCAACACTTACTTTCATTTCTTTTTAAAAAAGTTTCAATCAATAGTTACCCCACGAACATTCTAGTCTATGTTGGATGAAACTATGAGTTTACTTCATTGACAGTTCATTTGGGGGATTTGATTAGCCAAGTAGATGTTTTCGTTAATTACTAGTAATTTCCTATCAAATAGAATGACATATCAAAATATTAAAAAAAAAAGACAATTTATTCTCGCTTTAATGGTGCTCTAATTTGGAGTTTCTAACTGCATTTTAGCTGGCTATACATATAATTAAATATCATATTATGTTATTTACGATAGCTTTCATCTTTGATTTGGATTGGATCACTGGAGGACAGTATTAAACTTCAAATGTCAGAATGCTTCTTTGTCATGTTTCGATCTTATATACTACTATGTATTATTTTTTTTTTCTAATAAAATTAGTTGTATTTTTTTATTAATTACTTTAAGCGAGACAATATTGTACATATTTTCTCGTTAAACTTATAAAGTTGTTTTAGATTAGTTGAAAGTGCATCCGGATTATAAAAGATGACAACACCGCGCGCAAATGCGCGCCGATTAATAACCTATAAATTTCAATTACAAAAGACTTGGAGAAAAACTTTTAAATACATACTAATACATTTGGCATTTTTTTTATAAGCTAATAATTCGAGGGCCAAACAGACCCGACACCTCGAGAGGTCGACAAAGTCGGCAGACGGTGAACTGTTAAAACATACCAAGACAATAAAAAGATGCAATCTAGGCAGAGACAAGTAAACAATTATGGGCGACCAAGTAAACCTAACCCTAACAATTAGGGATAACATAGATGAACAAACCGAGGCCAAGCACCATCAGCAGCGACACCGCCGGTCCGCGTTACATCAGGAGTTCCTGTGGGCCGTGAAGACGAACCTCCAAGTAAATTTACGGATTATGGAGACGTCTCGATACACACCGCCTTGACCCAATTCAGACCTGACTCCGAGACACCAGAGCCCCAACTAAGGAAAGGACCACCGAGACCAACCAGAAGAGCAACCGAGAACCACCCAAGTATTACGCACCTAAAAACCATTTCGGGATTTAATCAAGCCCTTCCAAAATTTTGTTCCAACCCTTTCGGGATTTTTGTTACTCAATTTAAATCACCATTGTATTTTATTTTTTTCAAAGCTAAACAAAAAATACATTAATCGATACTGTAATTGATTATGGATTTTTTCGGATAATATATTTTGGATAAGGGTTTTGTTAGATACATCGTAAATGGTAATTAAGGTTTTGCACGTCGTTATTAACGTGCATGCACGTCGTTATTAACATGTATGCACGTCGTTATCAACGTGTAAATGTGGTGAGTGGGATTTAAGTGCACGTCAGCTTGCACGTTAGAAACAACGTGCAAGTCTGCACGTCATTAACAACGTGCAAGTCTGCACCTCGTTAAAGGTGTGCAACTTGTTCGATTAGGGTTGAAGGCTTAGGGTTGCGTTTAGGGTTTATGGAATAAAAATCAAGGGTTTAGGGTAGGGGTGACAATTTCACCCGCACCCGACGGTTATCCGTCTCACCCGACCCAAAAAAGTGGGTGAAAATCCGAAATAAAGCGGATACTAAATGGGTGATGGGTGAACGGGTGATGGGTCGGGTCGGATTCGGGTGAAGACATTCCCCACCCGTCACCCGACTCATCACCCGACTCGTCACGTAACCCGACTTATATTATAGAATTATATTTTACATTTAAATTACTAATATAATTAATATACATGTTATTAAAATGGAAACATGAATGTAATTTGCTCATGAAAACAACCAATCTCCACTAACTTGTATATATACCTACTGTATTTGAAGGGAATTGGTTCATGGAAACGTGAATGCAATCATTATTCGTCGATAGGTTCGACGTATGTTTTTCAATAAAAAAAATTTGATGACTTTGATGTCTTGTATTTCACCCGAATTATCACCCGATCTACCAAATCACCCGGTGGGTGATGGGTGGACGGGGCGGGTGAAATATTTGGTGGGTGATGGGTCGGGTAGGGTGAAGAGTTTTGGGTGGTGGGTCGGGTGACGGAAGTAGATCATCCACCCATCACCCGACCCATTGCCATCCCTAGTTTAGGGTTTAAGCCACTCTTGGTTTGGTGAGTTTTATTGGCAAGTAAAAATTAAATGCTAAGCATTCATTCAAATAATATGCGAATAATATTATAAGACACGGAAAAAAGGTTTACATCGATAATTGTAATAGACTCGTGGAATAAAATCTAGATAAAGTGTAAAGGGCGACCGGAATCGACACGTAAGGCTCGGAATCTGTCAAACTGAGCTTGAAAAGGAGCATCCCATCCTTCGACGCTCAGTTGATGATGTGCAACCCATTCTGGCGCAGGCGGCGGAATAGGAGCGTTAGGACGCAACCAGACCTATGAGAACGGAAATTTAGAGTTGGAGTATTGAAATATAGATGAAAAGTAATAATAGGTAATATAAGACGTTTGAAGTCGTACCGCGGCAAAATGGTCTTGGTTTCCTAAGCAGGCTAAACCAAGGGTTGCTGATTGAGGGTTGTTACCGGGTGTCGACGAGGACATGGGGAGACATGTGAACGGATGATGCCAAGCCAGGACGACGAGAGGAATCTGATATACCGTTGCAAATACTAAACCCATGATGGGTAGCTCTATCCAACGTCTCCTCTCACCATGCACAGGTCCCGCCCATCTCTGGTTGTCGACAAACTGCTGCATTGTGTACCCTCCCATATAACAACCGGTGTAGTGATCTGCGTGATCCTCCAAGTGATTGCATAATAACGCTTTCAGTTATGGGAAAGCAGACTCGCCGATCGATGATATCAATGACGCCAAAGCACGGTAGCCACAATGACCATCTCCAATAGTGTCCCTGACACCCTGAATGTGTCCGAACATGAAGGGATCAACGTTGTTTCGACCCCAGTTAAACCCTCCGAACACATCATCACTTCCACGTCGAGCTGTGGTCGCTTGTGGACGGTGTCGAGCAGCATGTCGAGCATCACGTGCCTCTTCTCTCTCAAAATTTGCCCTGAACTCTTCGTATCGCAACGGGTTGGTTCTGCAGGCATTCCTCGACCCCTGAGGCCTCCCTTTCGATCGGACGCTTGAAGATGAGGGTGGGTGGAGGTCATCGTCGCATACGTTGTTGGAAGAAGATGACAGTTCATACGGGAGTGGGGTGTCGTCGATGTCAGTCCATGACAAATCCATCCAGAATGGGTGAATGTCCTCAATGGGTATCGGAGTACCGGAACTGACGTAGGCCTGAATCTCATGAACACAAGGAATCCCGTAACAAACCCTCCAATGTCGGTCCGTGCATTCCGGAGGAATGTTTTGGTTTACGACATCCTCCCACAACTTGTACAGATAGTCGAAACACTTTTTGGAGATTAAAGTCTTTACCTTATCAAAAAGGTTGACTTTATGTGACCCCGTTGGCCATTTGAAGCGGTCGATCTCTAAAGCAGTTTGCAGCTCATGCAATTGGCAATCATTGACTCTATGGATTGCATCTATCACGATGCAGAAGTCACCGGTCGATGAGTGAAGTGCCTCCTTGAGAACCTTGTGTTGACCCTCAACTCTGTACACAGTTTCACGTAAACATTGAAGTTCATACCATTAGATGTTTGATGACATATCATCACTAGTACAAAAAAAGTGATTTTATCCCATTGCCTCTAAAACTATCACCTATTATAGATAGAAACTTCCATCATCTGCAATTATGCAATTGGGCTATCATAACAAACAATCTTGCCCCTGCCATATCTTGTTTTGTAAGGTTTCATGAAAGTCTCTTACTTGAATACAAATATTGTTGAGTTTATGGCATATACATGCTTAAGTGCTACAACTTTTGTTGGCATACTACTGCTGATTTAAGGGTTGAAATTGGTTGTTTCCCAATGCATTTGAGTACTAGGTGCTACAATTTTTATTGCTTCTAGTTGAGTTTTTACGAATATATGAGTGAGTTCATGTAAGATATTGAAGGAGATGAACAGCTAGAGGGATGAAAATACGAAATAACCATAGTAGTCATTGTTAGTTTTCTGTATAGTTGCAATGAATTATCCAATTAGGCGGATTTTAGTTTGATTATCCTAGATATATGTGTGTGTGTCTTTCTTGTTATTTGATTTTGGTGTTTTGGGGGATATTGCCACTGTTTTTTAGTTAAATTTTGGTCATTTTGGTGAGAAATTGTGGAGCCTTGAGTGAGACATTTATGTGCCAAAGATAATTTTGCTCATTAGAAACTTACATATGAAGCTTAAATCAAAATTTCTTGTTCCTGCACCCCTTTTGAAAGATCACGCTTATTGTTCTTATTAGTTGAATCGATTCATTGAGCAAAATTATTCATTTCCTGAACTGTCAATGCATATTATTTACAGTCAAGCTTTCTGGTTTTCCTCAACTGTCGCAACATATTTTACTCAAGCTTTTCTAAATAGACATTTCCGGGTTATTGTTTAGTCTATCTTTTCCGAATAATAATTTACTCAGGCGTTGGATTTTCATTTGTGAATTAAGGAGAGTCAAGAGGCTAAAGAGTGCTTTCAGCTTACCAAAATAATGATCAGGTTAAAAGAAAAATCCCACTTTTATCAAGCTGATAAAATTTAAGTTTATGTTGAACTGTAAAATGGAATTTATAAAACATTGGTTACTATTTGTTATTTTTAGAATTTGTAGTTTGGCCCTTCTGTTAAATTTTCACATTGGTTACTGATGCAGGAGCTACAATTCTATCTTTTCTATCTTTTTATGAGCTAAATCTAATCTTTTTAGGGATTTTTATCAAGGTTTTATCTTTTCTTTTTGATTTAATGCATAAGTTTAGATAAATTAGGAAGTTATATCTTTTATCTATTTAGATTTTTATCTTTTCTTAAAGATAGGATTTAGGGTTAAGAAAGGTTATCTTTCTTCAATAAATACGCTTGTAGGCTTGAGATTTTCTTTCAGTCAATAATATTTCAGTTTTCCTAGAGAATTTCTCTCTTTTCCTGGTGGATTCCAGTTTATCTGTTTAGAGTTTTCGTCGCTTGCGAAACTCTTTGTGGAAATCTCGCGCTTGCGTGATTTCGAGGCTTCCTACTGCGTCAATTGGCATCAGAGCAGGTTTCTCCTGTCTGTTTTCAACTTGAAGCGTGATGGGAGATCAACAACTTACCAAGGCAGACTTTCAAGAGTTCTCTCAAGAGATTTCTGTGGCCTTTACCACGGCTCTTAATGGTCTGGGTGATCGTTTGGCGGCACTGTTGGCAGGTAACAACAACGGTGGTGCTGTCGCTGATGGAAACAACGTTGGCAATGGCGCTGGCAGGGGTGGTGCTGGCAATGGCGGTGCAAATCGTCGGGGCGGTAACGAGTCCAGTTCGGAAGAAGAGGAAGTCCTTGAAGAGGATCCTCCAGAGAATCAAGGCGATACCCAAAATCGCCATGATTATCGAGTCAAGGCGGATATTCCCCTGTTCTATGGGAATATGAGTGTTGAAGAGCTTCTGGATTGGCAGATTGAGGTGGATCGATTCTTCGAGGTCATGTCGGTCCCGGAGAGCAAGCAAGTTAAGATGGTAGCCATCCGTCTTAAGAGCACTGCAGCTGTCTGGTGGGACAAGTTGGTGGTCCAAAGACAGAAGCAAAGGAAGAATCCGATCCGAACGTGGAGACGGATGAAGCAACTAATGATGGAGCGCTTTTTGCCCGATGACCATGAGCAGATTTTGTACAAGATGTACATTGAATGTGCCCAAGGTAATAAGAAAAGCGTCGCAGAATACACCACAGAGTTCCTACGTTTGAGTGAACGGAACGAGGTGAATGAAACTGAGAACCAGAAGGTGGCTCGCTACATCAGTGGGCTGAGGTCATCAATCCAAGAGAAGATGGGGTTGCAAACTTGATGGACAATCACTGAGGCATCCAGCCTAGCCTTGAAAGCAGAATTGATGGAGAAATCGCCCAAAAATTTCTCCTCTTTTAGGCGGTATCCCCAGCAGAGCCATGAACAAGCAGGGGACAAAGGTAGCTTGGTCAAGGAGAAGAGCCCATCAGGTGACAAAAGCACCACGTCTACGTCAACTAAGGCACCTACCAGGGCGGCCAATCCAAAACCAGCCAATCCTTACGCTAGGCCGACCATCGACAAGTGTTTTCGATGTGGAGGTGAAGGGCACCGATCGAATGTGTGTCCATCTCGGCGGACAACTGCGTTTGTTTATGCGGATGACGACGAGGATGAGCAAGAGAAAGAGGCCGACGGCTACTCAGATGCTGAGTTTGCTGTAGAGGAGTCAGATGAGAGGGTAAACATCGTTCTCCAACGACTTCTCCTATCATCCAACGATGAGGGTCAGCGGAAGAATTTGTTCAAGACACATTGTTCCATCACGGGCAAGGTGTGTAATTTGATCGTGGACAATGGGAGTACAAAGAACTTGGTTTCCAAGAAATTAGTAGACCACTTGGGATTACCAACGCAGCCTAGGGACAAGCCCTACGAGTTAGGGTGGGTGAACAAGGGTCCACATGTTCGGGTTTCCCTAACTTGCAAGGTTCCTCTATCCATTGGAAAGCACTACAAGGAGGAAGTTTTGTGTGACGTGATAGACATGGATGTTTGCCATGTCCTTCTAGGCCGTCCTTGGCAATTCGACAACGACGTCACGTACAAAGGGCGTGATAACGTGATGTTGTTTAGATGGGGCGGACACAAGATTGCGATGGGTCCTGTTTTGCACTTTGACAAGTTATCAGGAAACAAGGGGTCTAACTTCCTGGTGATGACGCAAAGTGGCAGGGCATTGGAGGAAGAGGCTCGTGAGGCCCATTATTTCTATCCCGTGGTGATAAAGGGGTTGATCAGCAAGGGTCAAGAGGAGGCGCTGATTCCTGCAGAAGTGCAAGAGATCCTGCGTGATTTTGAGATACTGATTTCAGAGGATTTACCGGATGATTTGCCACCTATGCGCGATATTCAGCATCAAATTGATCTGATTCCGGGTTCTAGCTTGCCAAATCTTCCGCATTATCGCATGAGCCCTAAGGAGAATGAGATTCTGCGAGAGCAAATTGAGGAATTGCTGAAAAAGGGGTTCATTCGTGAGAGCATGAGTCCCTGCGCAGTGCCTGTCCTCCTAGTTCCTAAGAAGGGCAATCAGTGGAGGATGTGTGTTGATAGTAGAGCTATCAACAAGATCACCATCAAGTATCGCTTTCCTATCCCTCGGTTGGAGGACATGCTTGATGAGTTGTCCGGATCCAAGGTGTTCTCAAAGATAGATCTTCGCAGCGGCTATCATCAGATTCGGATTCGGCCTGGGGACGAATGGAAGACGGCGTTTAAGAGCAAAGATGGCCTATATGAGTGGTTGGTGATGCCCTTCGGGTTGTCTAACGCCCCAAGCACCTTCATGAGGTTAATGAACCAGGTTCTTCGTCCTTTTATTGGCTCATTTGTTGTAGTTTATTTCGATGACATCCTGATATATAGCAAGACCAAGGAGGAACATTTGGACCATTTGAGGCAAGTATTGCAGGCCTTGCTAGAAAATCAGTTATACGTCAACCTGAAAAAGTGTACTTTCAGCACCAACAAGTTACTCTTTTTGGGTTTCATCGTTGGCGAAGAAGGGATTCAGGTGGACGAGGACAAAGTGAGCGCTATAAGAGATTGGCCTACCCCACGATCTGTCACGGAAGTTCGTAGTTTTCATGGGCTGGCAACTTTCTACAGGAGATTTGTGAGGGACTTCAGCACTATCATGGCCCCTATCACAGAGTGCCTAAAGAAAGGAAAGTTCCATTGGGGTCCTGAACAAGAAAGAGGTTTTGCTATGATCAAAGAAAAGCTCTGCACTGCACCTGTCCTAGCCCTGCCGGACTTCGATAAGATCTTCCAGGTAGAGTGCGACGCCAGTGGAGTGGGAATTGGTGCCGTACTATCCCAGGAAAAGAGGCCAGTGGCCTTTTTCAGCGAGAAGTTAAGTGACACCAGACAGAAGTGGAGCACTTATGATCAGGAATTTTATGCCGTGTTTCGGGCATTGAAGCAATGGGAGCATTACTTGATTCAGAGGGAATTCGTTCTCTTCACCGATCACCAAGCTTTGAAGTTTCTCCACAGCCAGAAAGTCATCAACAAGATGCATGCTCGTTGGGTGAGTTTTCTGCAGAAATTTCCTTTTATTATACAGCACAAGTCTGGTGTGCAAAATAAAGTTGCAGACGCTCTGAGTAGGAGAGCATCGCTGCTGATCACACTAGAGCAGGAGGTTGTGGGTTTTGATTTGCTAAAAGAGCTGTACGAGGAAGACCCTGACTTCAGAGAGTTATGGGCTAAGTGCAAAGGTAAACATCCCTGTGCTGACTTTCATATTCGGGATGGGTATCTTTTCAAAGGAGATCAGTTGTGCATTCCTTCTTCTTCGTTGAGGGAGAAGCTCATCCGAGATCTTCATGGAGGTGGCCTTAGTGGTCATCTAGGGCGGGATAAGACCATCGCTAGCCTAGAGGAGAGGTATTTCTGGCCGCATCTAAGGAAAGATGCTGGTGCTATTGTCAGGAAGTGTTATACATGTCAGGTGTCTAAGGGTCAGTCACAAAATACCGGTCTTTACCTCCCTTTGCCTATTCCTGATGACATTTGGTTAGATCTCTCAATGGATTTTGTGCTTGGACTGCCACGCACTCAACGAGGGGTAGACTCTGTGTTCGTGATTGTCGACAGATTTTCAAAGATGTCTCACTTCGTTCCATGCAAGAAAACTGCGGACGCATCCAACATAGCCAAGTTGTTCTTCAAGGAGGTTGTGCGTTTGCATGGAGTGCCTAAGTCCATTACTTCAGACAGGGACCCTAAGTTCCTCAGTCACTTCTGGATCACTTTGTGGAAACTGTTTGGGACATCTTTGAAGAGGAGTTCCACTGCACATCCGCAAACAGATGGTCAAACAGAGGTAACCAATAGGACACTAGGGAATATGATTCGCAGCATCTGTGGGGACAGACCAAAACAATGGGACATAGCTTTGCCTCAAGTGGAGTTCGCTTACAACAGTGCAGTGCATTCATCTCTGGGACGGTCTCCTTTTTCTGTGGTCTACACGTCGGTTCCCAGGCATGTTGTCGATTTGGTAACTTTGCCAAAGACATCCGGAAAGACCGCTGCTGCTGAAACTATGGCACAGGAGGTTCAGGCTATGAAGGAATCTGTCAAGGCTAAGCTGGAGGCTACTGGACAGAAGAACAAAGCTGCAGCTAACAAGCGCCGACGAGCTAAAGTGTTCAACGTGGGAGACGAGGTAATGGTGTTCCTGCGTAAGGAGAGGTTCCCAGTTGGCACTTACAAGAAACTGCAGCCACGCAAGTATGGTCCTTTCAAGGTGACTCAGAAGCTCAATGATAATGCTTATGTTGTTGCTCTTCCCGCATCCATGGCGATCTCCAACACTTTCAATGTGGCGGACATCTATCCATATCATGCTGATGAGGTCCTATATCCAGATGAGAACTCGGGGTCGAGTTCTTCATAAGTGGGGGAGACTGATGCAGGAGCTACAATTCTATCTTTTCTATCTTTTTATGAGCTAAATCTAATCTTTTTAGGGATTTTTATCAAGGTTTTATCTTTTCTTTTTGATTTAATGCATAAGTTTAGATAAATTAGGAAGTTATATCTTTTATCTATTTATCTTTTCTTAAAGATAGGATTTAGGGTTAAGAAAGGTTATCTTTCTTCAATAAATACGCTTGTAGGCTTGAGATTTTCTTTCAGTCAATAATATTTCAGTTTTCCTAGAGAATTTCTCTCTTTTCCTGGTGGATTCCAGTTTATCTGTTTAGAGTTTTCGTCGCTTGCGAAACTCTTTGTGGAAATCTCGCGCTTGCGTGATTTCGAGGCTTCCTACTGCGTCAGTTACTATCTAGATTTTTGTCTTCTGTGGTTTTTATTTCTTTGAATCTTTGGAATTTTATGTGCAACTTGTGTTCCATCTCTTGAATTTGTGAGGTTAGATGAGGCTGATAGGATATGAACAAATCTTGCTTCAAGTGAAGATTGAGCTAATTAAGCAAATGCTTTAGGGTGCTCTTTTGTTCCTTTGTATGTTTTTACCTATGGTTTTTATTAATTGTGTGTTCATCTATCTCGCCATAGTTTTTTTTATGTATTTGGAGGCATGAAACCAGTAAATCTTTAACAAAATCTTGCTATAGACAATCCTTAAAGCATCCCACTTTAAGGAGAGGTTCATACCAACTCTAATCAAACAGGGGTAACTCTTCTATTTTACCCTAAGCAGGGCTAGCCCTTCTTCATTGTGTGAGTTGAAATAATTGAGTTCTCTGCATGATATTTCTCTCATTGAGATTGAGGTTATCTAACTGATGACTTATAAAGAATAACAATTGTGTTGTCCATTTGTTTAACATATTGTTTTGAGATGAAGCCATGTTAAATCTTCTAACAAATGTTCATTATTTAGTGCAAGATCAAATGTGAAGCATGCATTTTGACATTTTATCAACTTGACAAGGTAAGCATATGATCCTGAACACTCATTTTTTTCTCTCCCTTTGTTTATATTATGGAGATCCCGAAGAAGGTGAGGCTGATGATGGGTGTTCCACTGTTTCTGAAGAACTCTTCAATGTTTCACAAGTGTAGCCACAATGGAACTAAAGCCTTCTAGAATTCTTGAGGTTTGCATATTTAATTCATGAATCTAATTTCCGTGAAATGACGCTAGAACTCAAGTGTTTATAGTTTATAATCGTGTATAAATGATTAATTTGGCACTTCTCATAAAAAATCACAGGTTTTATATGTCTGGTTTACTAAGCAGTAAGATATGCACAAGAGGTAGAAGGTATTGTTCATGCTCTCTGGAATGGACATAAGGAATGTAACTAGGCAATTCTAATACTTCATATGTATAGATACCTCTTCGGACAACCATTGCTTTTTTCTTCTTTTATTTTGCAACAGTGTAAATTTCTTTTAAGTTTATTCAATTAATTGATTTGGGGAAATATGTTTTGTATACATATATGGTGAGTTAATCTTTGTATTTTCTATGTGTATTTTTGTCATTTGGCTGATAAATGGATGAAGAAAATTTCTTTGTTGTGTTGTACAGTGGAATTTTGTTTATATATCATTATAAAAATGGTGATTATGCACAGGTATAAATGTAATTTCATATTTGAGAGAAAAGTGGAACAATTTTTTTTAAAAATTTTAAAAAGGGTTTTTATCCCGGTTATACAACCGACATAATAAACTAGAAGGTTTTTACTAGACGTTTTTTATCGCGTTTGTTAACTAGTTTTTATCACGGTTACAAACCATGATAAAAACCTTGTTATAGGCATGAGTGGCCTTTTTAGCTCGGTTTTACGATATATTTTATCACGGTTTTGTACCGTTTTCTCAATTATCGCGGAACATTTTATAAGCCTAAACGGAACCGTGATAAAATGAGTTTTTTGTACTAGTGCATATTGTAATAGAGATAGGAAGTAAGGTGTACCTGTTTGTTGTATAGGTGCTGAGATGGAAGACATTATCTACGTAGAATCGTACGATGTTCCTGCTGTACGGAAGCCACACCGCATCTAAATACGCCACCACACCTGGGAATGGGTGCCATGCAGCGTGTAGCGCCCGACGGCGTCGGTTGAATGATTCCTCCGACCTCGATTGGAACAACCCCCAACAGTTGTTCTTGAAGATGCGAGCGTGACTTAAATTCTTTGTGATCTTCAGTGCAGCTTCCTCGCATCTTCTCGTCACGTGTCCCCAGCAAAGAAGATGCTGCACGTTGGGGAAGACGACATTTAGCGCCGCCAACAAACCTAGCTCCTGATCAGTCATAATAGCTTGAGGCTGAACATTTCCAAGCAAGATCTGCAGCTGACGCAAGATCCAAGCGTACGTGTCTTCGTTCTCGTACGACATGAAAGCATATCCGATGCAGTAATTATGGCCTGAGGGTGTGAACCCGACCACCTCGCACAATGGAATCCCATATCTGCAAGTGTAAATCTGTTACGTGCGCAGTACTTTAAAATTGGCTACATATGTAATAATGTAACCGTAATTAATTGACTTACGCATTTGTTTTGTACGTGTTGTCCAATATGATGACGTAATGGAACCTTCGGAGTAGCCGTATCCCGTCAGGGTGCGCTAGGAAGAGGTCGCTCAAGACGTCGTTGTCATCTGGATGTCGTCTGAAGCCGTAGTAGTAACCTCTTTCCCGTAGACGATGCAGAGTATCTTGGGTCATCGTCCGACTCCCCCTTTCTTCGTT
Organism: Persicaria tinctoria; assembly: GCA_037127255.1. NCBI lineage: Eukaryota > Viridiplantae > Streptophyta > Magnoliopsida > Caryophyllales > Polygonaceae > Persicaria > Persicaria tinctoria. The sequence goes on along the minus strand of JBANSL010000004.1, from coordinate 86,459,777 downwards.
GGCTATCTTGTTGAGCGTGTTGGTAAGAGAACGCGATGATGTGACGTTGTTGCCATCCAACTGTCTCAATCCGTATCCAAATATGCTCATATTAGACTTGCTCATTCGTTTATGCTTTTTAATGTCTTTTATATATTGAAAACTATATTATAAAAACTATGCACATAAAATAACATTAATGTATTTTTAATGTCACACCAATGACCCCTTGTCCTAGTGGTTAGGGAGAGGTGGCCTTGCAAGAGGTCAAGGGTTCAAATCCCACTTCTTACCCAATTTACACAGGCTTCGAGAGCTACTCGATTCGCTGCAGCACCACCACCACCTTCGTCTCCATCTCCGTCTCTCTCGTCGATCTGGAAATGTGGGAGTAAGAAGGGCCACATTTTTAGGGTTTTTTTAGTTGCACGTCCAAAGCGACGTGCAATTGGAGGTCTCATATCTGCCGCTGGAAACTAAAAGCGTTGGCAATGGCGGCATCTTTGGAGCACTCGGCTGCGCTTATCGACGGCAAGGCGATCGCACAGACTGTCCGCTCTGAAATCGCCGATGAAGTCCGCATCATCTCCCAAAAATTCGGCCGAGTGAGTTGCTTTCTTACCCTGCCTTTTACCTCATTCTGCTCGCTGCATCAAATAGAGCTCGGACTCCATTTCATCCATCTCCTTTTTTGTTAGAGATGGCAAAAGTTCTCCGGTCATGGAGATGCTTATTAATTTTAGGTTTCAACAGAATTCAATTACAAAATTGAAAGGAATTGGAGTGATTCAAACTGAGATAGCACGATAATCCTTTAAATTATGCATCGATCGAGCAATTGACTTGTGTTAATGCTGAGTTGTAGTCTGATTGCTGGTTGTACTATAGGCTTTTTACTGTTTGGTTGACTTAGATTGGATAAGTTGCAGTTGCAAAGGAGAAACAATCTATTGATGATTTGTGAGATCACGTGCGTAGGTACCTGGATTGGCTGTGGTAATTGTTGGCGGTAGGAAGGATTCTCAGACCTATGTGAATATGAAAAGAAAAGCGTGCGCTGAAGTGGGGATAAAGTCCTTCAATGTAGATCTACCAGAGCAAGTCTCTGAAGCTGAACTGGTTGATAAAGTTCACGAGTTGAATGCCAACGCTGATGTACATGGTTCGTCATTTATGTATCAGTAGTAGTTCTTTCAATCTCTATTCATCTGTTTTAGGAATTGTCTATCTTCATGCTATGGATTCCTTTGTTTTTGCCTTCACTATGTTGCATTTCTCATTTTAGGTTTTATTGTTGAGTTTATGAAAAGGTTACATTGGTTTTAGCATATTGAATATAAATCTTCACAGAGATTATTGAAAGAATTGATGATTAATTCCCCTCTTCACTTTGGGTGATGTGGTTTCACTATGTATATTCACGGGTAAAAATTTACAGATAAACAACAACAACAATATAATCTATTTTCCATCAGTTATGCCAAATGATTTGCAGCCAGAGATTGGTTTCTTATACAATCTGTCAGCTATAGGCTTAGAGATTGAATCTAGAATTCCTACTTCTTACACATGAAAGTGGTATTGTTTTCGTGTACAATCTCTCAGCTGTAGGCTGTAGTTTGAACATGTTTTTCTTACAAAATTGTCAATCAGACACTCACAATAAGATAAGTTGATCAGGTCTGCCAGTTTTTTCATCAGTTCTTGTGAAGTTTCCTTTCACTTTTATCTTGTGGAATGTTTGATTGAGAGTTTGATGAGTGTACAAAATTTTCAAGCTTCAGGAATAATGTTTGTTTGCTTATAGGCCCTTTCTATTGTTTAACAAGTGTAATGCTTTATCCTTTACATCATAGCTAATAGATCAATTTTAAACCAGCCTTTCTCAAATTGCTTGTAGATTAGTTTGCTTGTAGAATTTCTTCTTTCAGATTCTTGATGTATGTTGCAAAATTTGTGATGCAATTTCATTTTTGTGTACAAAAGGCATGCCTTTATCGAAAAATCCTGGTTTTATTCAACTTCTGTTGGCAAATGGTTCTGAGTCATGTCTTTGTAAGTTTGTAGTTTGATTTCCTACTTTATCAGGTATACTCGTTCAGCTTCCATTGCCTAAACATATCAATGAGGAGAATGTTTTGAGTGAAATCAGCATTGAGAAGGATGTTGATGGATTCCATCCTTTGAACATCGGCAAACTTGCAATGAAAGCCCTCTATTTCAACCCTGCACCCCAAAGGTAACTATAAAGGCTCCAAAAATATAATATAGTGACCTGGGTTCCTTCTATTTGCTCAATAATATCCACTATATCTTTCTTTCAATCTTTGCTCGATTTATCCTGTTTGGATGGTGTCCCTTCATATCATCTAATATATTAAGTTTTAACATGAAGGGTTGTCTTGAGTTGTTGACACGAAGTGGCATCAGTATAAAAGGGAAGAAGGCTGTTGTTGTTGGCCGAAGCAACATTGTTGGGTTGCCGGTCTCGTTACTTCTCTTGAAAGCAGATGCTACTGTGACTGTTGTCCATTCCCGTACTAGTGAGCCAGAGAAAATTATTCGTGAGGCAGATATTGTCATTGCTGCTGCAGGACAAGCTATGATGGTATGTATGAAATTTTAGCCTTGCACACCATTCCTTAAGGTAAATATAGGCCAAATTGGACTGTCCAATGGAATCATATGGAAAGTGGAAAGTAGACGCGTCAATATTTCTTAGTGCTTAAAGATTGACAATCTTTAGGCTTTGATTGATATAGCTAAGTAGAGTACTAGAGTGTAATGAACTGAAGCATCAAATCACACAACTTTTCTCCCTTAGGGCCATTAGATTGTGTTTTAGTGATTCTAATTATTAAAAAATATATAAACAAAATAAATGTTCTAGTTACTCATAGCTATGTTAGAAATCTAGATGCCTTTCTTACTGAGACAAATCTTCATATAAGTTATATTGTACATATTAAAATGAAGATCACTGCCTTGTGGCAAAACTCTTTTTATTTTTGGATATGCATGAAAATACTACTCTATAGTTCTTGTTATTATGCGTGCTTAATTGAGAAGTAAATTTTTTGCTGATGCCTTTTTATTTCAGCAACTTGGATCTTTATCCTTCCACATTTCTACAGTTTTCCTTTACATACATGCTATAATGTCCAGATCAAGGGCGACTGGATAAAACCTGGTGCTGCTGTGATAGATGTTGGGACAAATGCAGTTGATGATCCCACCAAGAAGTCAGGTTACAGGCTCGTAGGAGATGTAAATTTCGAGGAAGCATGCAAAGTTGCTGGATGGATTACTCCTGTCCCAGGAGGTGTCGGGCCCATGACTGTAGCCATGTTACTTCAGAATACTTTGGATGGCGCCAAGCGAGCAATTGAGAAATGGTCTGTTTTACTCCCGGTAAGGGACACATATCATGTTGTAGCTTTTCCTTCTATCAAAGGAATGTTGTTTTTCTACCACCTTTTCATTTCACTACTACTAGTACTCGCTTTCTACTGCAAATGTAGTCATGGATAATTTCCAATGTATAAAAACATGTTCTGATGCATTTTTTTCCTCCAATGTCAGTAATCTCTTCTTGCTATCAACTGTCTGATATGCTAAGTTCTTTAAAGCAAAAGATATACAGATGCAAACCAATTCTGATACAGATGCTAAGTTCTTACACTCAAGACCTCCCAGTGTAGAGTTCTATCAAATCCACCAGTGTTTAATCTGAAAGCCGAGTTCAAAAGCTTGCAATATTGACATTTTATGCTATTTCTGCTGAGTACTCTGATTGTTAAAACATCAGTATGTGAAGCACAGCAGCTTGATTCAGTGTGTTAATTTCTTATTATACCTAACATGTCCACACACACAACTGAATCACTGAAGTTGGTATGTGAAGATCTTTATTGTATTTGCTTGGAAGCTGTTGTGCAGATTGATGAGAAAACTATAAAAAGGATCCACTAACAAAGCAAAATGTGAGTTGGAATTTGATATGAGGCCATTAAACAAGATCATAATAACAATCAGCCCATTAAACCTTTTTAACTATATTTAATCCCTCAATATCATTACATATTTACATTTATCATTTTATTTTTTCGACGCTCTAAATGCTTATAGAATAGAAAAATTACAATAATAGTGAGTTGGAATTTGATATGAGGCATGTTAGATCGCTTACATGTTGCAACTTCGTTTAAAAATAAAGGAATTGTATTGTTCATTATATAAAATATAAATTTATTTATTTATTTTTATAATTTTATACTTAAGTACTCTCTCTATTCGGAAATAAACAATGTTTGACTTTTGTGCACGTAGTTTTTATGAGCTAAAAACTATATAAAATTTTATTTATTTTAATTAATTTTTTTCCACAACTTAATATTTATTACTAATAAATACTACTCTGTATTAAATTATGGAAAAATTTAATTAAAATAAATAAGATTTTATATAGTTTTTAGCTCCTAAAACTACGTGCATAAAAGTCAAACATCATTTATTTTCGAACGGAGGTAGTGTGTGTGTTTGGATTCCAATTGTATTATGATTATAATTCAAATAGATAAGGTGGTATTTGATTTATATAATTTTTAAAGTGTTTTAATTTCAAGATGTGTTTGAATTCCACAATGTATTAAGGGCTCGTTTGGTTAAACATGGGAAATAGACTTCTCGGGAAGTAACTTCCCAGGATATGTAATTCCCATGAATTCTATTTCATGGGAAATGTAAAAAAGTGTTTGGTTGGAAATAGTTTCCCATGAATTCAATTCCTATGTTTTGTTTGGTTAAACATGGAATTTCCATGGTAATTGGATATTTTTTTAATAAAAATTAAAAATTATAGAAGATTTGGAATAAGTGAATGGAGGAAGTAGATCTTACCTACCCCTCCCATGGTAAGCTAACTTCCTCCATTTCATAGGAATTGAAATTCCCATGAATTGAAATTCCTATGTTTTTCCATTTTCAAAAATGATACCAAACACATGTATTGAGGCATACTTCCTAGGATTTTGGACTTCCCGTGAAGTAGGAAGCTAACCAAACGAGCCCTAAATATAATGCAATTATTTTATCCCGATTTATACGATTATTTGATTATATTAATGTTTTACCTCGGTTTTTACGAAATTTTTATTTGTACAACCAAAACACTCGCATAAAATGAGATAAAATAATTACATTTTAATTAAAACACAAGGGAATCCAAACACACCCACTAATTCGTATGAGATTATAATTTCAAATACAAAAAACAGACTTGGAGAATTTTTTTTAAATACATTTGGCATGTGAATTGCAACACTCAATTTAAATCGACACTGAATTTTATTTTTCTCAAAGCTAAAAAAAAATGTCATTAATTGATTATGGAATTTTTCGGATAATATATTTTGGATAATGCTATCATCCACTGTGGGCGGTGGGTGTCGTTATCGTCTTCAAGTTCATCAGACGCCGCGCATTGTGACCGGAGTTTGGAGCTCGTCTCATATCTGCCGCTGGAAACTAAAAGCGCTGGCAATGGCGGCATCGTCGGAGCATTCGGCTGCGCTTATCGACGGCAAGGCGATCGCACAGACCATCCGCTCTGAAATCGCCGATGAAGTCCGCATCATCTCCCAAAAATTCGGCCGAGTGAGTAGCTTTCTTACCCTCCCTTTTACCTCATCCTGCTCGCTGCATCAAATAAAGCTCGGACTCTATTTCAGCTATCTCCTTTTTCGCTAGAGATGCCAAAAGTTCTCCGGTTAAGGAGAGGTTTGTTAATTTTAGGTTTCAACAGAATTCAATTTCAAAATTGAAAGGAACTGGAGTGATTCAAATCGAGATAGCGCGATAATCCTTTAAATTATGTATCGATCGATCAATTGACTTGTGTTAATGCTGAGTTGTAGTCGGATTGCTGGTTGTACTATAGGCTTTTTACTGTTTGATTGATTTAGATTGGATAAGTTGCAGTTGCAAATGAGAAACAATCTATTGATGATTTGTGAGATCACGTGCGTAGGTACCTGGATTGGCTGTGGTAATTGTTGGCGGTAGGAAGGATTCTCAGACCTATGTGAATATGAAAAGAAAAGCGTGCGCTGAAGTGGGGATAAAATCCTTCAATGTAGATCTACCAGAGCAAGTCTCTGAAGCTGAACTGGTTGATAAAGTTCATGAGTTGAATGCAAACGTTGATGTACATGGTTTGTCATTTATGCATCAGTAGTAGTTCTTTCAATCTCTATTCATCTGTTTTAGGAATTGTCTATCTTCATGCTATGGATTCCTTTGTTTTTCCCTTTATTATGTTGCATTTCTCATTTTAGGTTTTATTGTTGACTTTCTGAAGAGGTTACATTGGTTTTAGTATTTTGGATATATAAATCTTCACAGTGATTAATGAAAGAATTGATGATTAATTCCCCTCTCCACTTTGGGTGAGGTGGATTCACTATGTATATTCACCTGTAAAAATTTACAGATAAACAACAATAATAATATAATCTATGTTCCATCAGTTATGCCAAATGATTTGCACCCAGACATTGTATTCTTATACCATCTGTCAGCTGTAGGCTTAGAGATTGAATCTAGAATTCCTACACATGGAAGTGGTATTGTTTTCATGTACAATCTCTGAGCTGTAGGCTGTAGTTTGAACATGTTTTTCTTACAAAATTGTCAATCAGACAGACACAATAAGATAAGTTGATCAGGTCTGCCAGTTTTTTCATCAGTTCTTGTGAAGTTTCCTTTCACTTGTATCTTGTGGAATGTTTGAGTGTTTGATGAGTGTACAAAAATTTCAAGCTTCAGGAATAATGTTTGTTTGTTTACTTATAGGCCCTTTCTATTGTTTAACAAATGTAAATGCTTTATCCTTACATCATGGCTATTTGATCAGTTTTAAACCAGCCTTTCTCAAATTGCTTGTAGAAATTCTTCTTTCTGATTCTTGATGTATGTTGCAAATTTTTTGATCCAATATAATTTTTTATGTGTACAAAAGACATACCTTTATCGACAAAGCCTGGTTTTATTCAACTTCTGTTGGCAAATGGTTCTGAGTCATGTCTTTGTAAGTTTGTAGTTTGATTTCTACTTTATCAGGCATACTCGTTCAGCTTCCATTGCCTAAACATATCAATGAGGAGAATGTTTTGACTGAAATCAGCATTGAGAAGGATGTTGATGGATTCCATCCTTTGAACATTGGCAAACTTGCAATGAAAGGCAGAGACCCTCTATTTCAACCCTGCACCCCAAAGGTAACTATAAAGGCTCCAAAAATATAATATAGTGACCTGGGTTCCTTCTATTTGTTCAATAATATCCGCTATATCTTTCTTTCAATCTTTGCTCGATTTATCCTGCTTGGATGGTAATATGGCGTCCTTTCATATCATCTAATATATTAAGTTTTAACATGAAGGGTTGTCTTGAGTTGTTGACACGAAGTGGCATCAGTATAAAAGGGAAGAAAGCTGTTGTTGTTGGCCGAAGCAACATTGTTGGGTTGCCGGTCTCGTTACTTCTCTTGAAAGCAGATGCTACTGTGACTGTTGTCCATTCCCGTACTAGTGAGCCAGAGAAAATTATTCGTGAGGCAGATATTGTCATTGCTGCTGCAGGACAAGCTATGATGGTATGTATGAAATTTTAGCCTTGCACACCATTCCTTAAGGTAAATATAGGCCAAATTGGACTGTCGAATGGAATCATATGGAAAGTGGAAAGTAGACGCGTCAATATTTCTTAGTGCTTAAAGATTGACAATCTTTAGGCTTTGATTGATATAGCTAAGTAGAGTACTAGAGTGTAATGAACTGAAGCATCAAATCACACAACTTTTCTCCCTTAGGGCCATTAGATTGTGTTTTAGTGATTCTAATTATTAAAAAATATATAAACAAAATAAATGTTCTAGTTACTCATAGCTATGTTAGAAATCTAGATGCCTTTCTTACTGAGACAAATCTTCATATAAGTTATAGCGTACATATTAAAATGAAGATCACTGTCTTGTGGCAAAGCTCTTTTAATTTTTGGCTATGCATGAAAATACTACTATATAGTTGGAGTTATTATGTGTGCTTAATTGAGAAGTAAATTTTTTGCTGATGCCTTTTTATTTCAGCAACTTGGATCTTTATCCTTCCACATTTCTACAGCTTTCCTTTACATACATGCTATATAATGTCCAGATCAAGGGAGATTGGATAAAACCTGGTGCTGCTGTGATAGACGTTGGGACAAATGCAGTTGATGATCCCTCCAAGAAGTCAGGTTACAGGCTTGTAGGAGATGTAAATTTCGAGGAAGCATGCAAAGTTGCTGGATGGATTACTCCTGTACCAGGAGGTGTCGGGCCCATGACTGTAGCCATGTTACTTCAAAATACTTTGGATGGCGCCAAGCGATCAATTGAGAAATGATCTGTTTTATTCCCGGTAAGGGCCACATGTTGTAGCTTTTCCTTCTATCAAAGGAATGTTGTTTTTCTACCACCTTTTCATTTCACTACTACTAGTACTCGCTTTCTACTGCAAATGTAGTCATGGATAATTTCCAATGTATAAAAACATGTTCCGATGCATTTTTTTTCCTCCAATGTCAGTAATCTCTTCTTGTTATCAACTGTCTGATATGCTAAGTTCTTTAAAGCAAAAGATATACAGATGCAAACCAATACTCTGATACAGATGCTAAGTTCTTACACTCAAGACCTCCCAGTGCAGAGTTCCATCAAACCCACTAGTGTTTAATGACATTTTGTTGGTTGGCATGCTATTTCTGCTGATTACTCTGATATATTGTTAAAACATCAGTATGTGAAGCACAGCAGCTTGATTCAGTGTGTTAATTTCTTATTATACCTAACATGTCCACACACTGAACTGAATCACTGAAGTTGGTATGTGAAGATCTTTATTGTATATGCTTGGAAGCTGTTGTGCAGATTGATGAGAAAACTATAAAAGGATCCACTAACAAAGCAAAATGTGAGTTGGAATTTGATATGAGGCCATTAAACAGAAAAAAAACTGCTAACGATCGATCATAATAACAATCAGCCCATTAAACTTTTTAACTATATTTAATCCCTCAATATCATTACATTTATCATTTTATTTTTTCGACGCGCTTTTTAAATACTTATAGAATAGAAAAATTACAATAATAGTGAGTTGGAATTTGATATGAGGCATGTTAGATCGCTTACATGTGGCAACTTCGTTTAAAAATAAAGGAATTTTTTTTTTATTAAGTAAGAGTTCGAGGGTCGGACAGGTCTGACACCTCGAGGGCCGATAAAATCGACAGACGGAGGACCGTCGAACATACAACATAAATACAACATAAACTAGATAGTTGCAATACAAAAGTGAAAAGCAACAAATCTAGGTGAACAAACGAACATAATCCTAATATGTTGGGGACAATATAGACTAATCCTGATGCCAAGCACCATCAAACACCGCTGGCCAGCGGAACATCAGGACTCCCTGCGGGCAGTGAAGACGATCCTCCTAGAAAATTTCCGGATCATGGAGTCGCCTCGATACACACCGCCTCGACCCCAACCAGACCCGACACCAGACGCCAGAGCCCCAACGAGAAAAAGAACGTTAAGAACACCTAGAGAAGCAACCGAGAACCACCTGAGTAAAAACGCACTAAAAAACCCTTACGGGATTTTTCTCGAGACCCATATGGGATCTTTCAAGCCCTTGCAGGATTTAGGCTCTTTCGGGATTTTTTAAAAATAAAGGAATTGTATTGTTCATTGGGCGTCTCCATGGAGACTTTATTTTTCTTTCCAAATTCATATTTTTCTTTGCATTCAAGTGATAAATTTTTTATATATAAAATTATTTATTTATTTTTATACTTTTATACTAAAGTACTCTCTCTATTCGGAAATAAACAATGTTTGACTTTTGTGCACGTAGTTTTTAGGAGCTAAAAACTATATAAAATTTTATTTATTTTAATTAATTTAATTAATTTTTTTCCACAACTTAATACGTATCACTAATAAATACTACTCCGTATTAAATTATGAAAAATTTAATTAAAATAAATAAAATTTTATATAGTTTTTAGCTCCTAAAACTACGTGCATAAAAGTCAAACATCATTTATTTTGAACGGAGGTGGTGGGTGTGTTTGGATTCCAATTGTATTATGATTATAATTCAAATAGATAAGGTTTTTTTTTATTAATATAATTTTTAAAGTGTTTTAATTTCAAGATATGTTTGAATTCCACAATGTGTTAAATAAAATGCAATTATTTTATATCCGATTTATATGATTATTTGATTATATTAATGTTTTACCTCGGTTTTTACGAGATTTTTATTTGTACAACCAAACACTCGCATAAGACGAGATAAAATAATTGCATTATAATTAAAACTAGTATAGTGTCCGCGCCATTGCGCATTTTTTTTAAAATTATAATAATATGGAAAATCAATATTATAAAATTAAATAAAATTTTAATAAAAGTTAGCATAAGATTAAAAATATATAATTTCATTGATTGAAAAAAATATAACTAATGTGATGATAATATCTCATTAAAAATGGTTCTCATTTAAAGATGTATATAAATATAGATATTTTAAGAAAAAAAATTACTATCATTGTAGTATTATTTAAAAGATTTAACTAAAGATAATTTTATTAAAATCACAGATGAAAGAGAAAATATATACGATGTGATATTCTCATGCTTTTAATTTAATATAGTATATAAAGAACTACATACAGGTATAGATTATATATTAATTCAATATTTTCAATTAAACCCACTAGCTATAAAATATAGAATATATTAAGGAAAAAATTATAATAATGTGATCATGTCACCCATCAAAAATATTTTTCATTGAAATTATATATTAGCATTAATATTAATTCAAGATTTTGAATTGAATCACTGATTAGAAAATGGAGTATACAATGAATTGAAAAAATGACCAAAAATATCTTTACATAAGGAGACGACACATGACTTTAAAATTATGGGTTATATATAATTCAATTTGCATAGATGAATGAATCTTATTAATTCAAAAAGAAAAGAAAAAGGAAAGACGCAACTTATATTATTTTATTTAACACGTTAATTCTTAATTTATTTTCTCAAAAACTAATTAGATTAGAAGTTAGATAGATATAGAAAGGAAGATAATAAAAAAATCATGTTTTTTTTTAAAAAAATGAGATGTTAAATGAAAACTTTAATCTATAATTATTAAACAAATATCTTACTTTGAATAATTAAATAAGATCTTTATATTTTGATGGATATAACCATATTTTGAATTTTTTTAGAGGGATTTTGTTCAAATGGACCTTTAAGCATATTTGGTTAGCTAGATAGGCCCATCAATTGTTTTTTTTTAGCATGCTTAGCCCATTAATTGTTTTTTTAGCATGCTTAGCCCTCTTGAACGGTCAATGGTCAACCGTTGACCGGTCAACCCATTTTGATGCCAATTTTTTTTTTTTTTTGATGCCAACTTTTTTTTTTTAGTGATGCCATATTTTACCGTTTTGATGCCAAAATTTTATGGTGACAATTTTATATAATTGATGGCATAAGAGCTTAAAACGTGGAATCAAAATATTGTCACCTTATTGTCACTTTTCTAATGAAATGATTGGATGACTTTTTTTTATTTGATGCCAAAATTTTATTTTCACTCTGATGCCACTTTTATAATTAAATTATTGGATGACACTTTTTTAAACTTTGATGACATTTTTTGTTTACTCTAATGTCACGTTGACCATTGATGCCATTTTGAAAAATTTGTATCACATTAAAGAAAAAAATGTCATAAAAAATACTACTTTGAAAAAATATCATCAAAAATATGGCATCACGGTAAAAAAAATATTATCAAAAAATTGACATAAAAAAGTGGCATCAAAGTGAAAATAAAATATAGTAAAATTTTGGCATCAAAACGGTAAAATATGGCATCACTAAAAAAAAAAGTTGGCATAAAAATGGGTTGGTCAACGTTAACCGGTCAACGGTCAACGTTGACCGGTCAATGGTCAAACGGTTAACCCACCATATTGGGAAGGGGGCTAGGGCAAAACTAATTAAATTGATTTAGGGGCTAACTGGCTAATTGAATATTCAAAAAAGGACCTCTACCAAAATCACCCATTTTTTTATGTGTATATATGATAATAAATTTTAACGGATAGATATATATGTATAGATAATAAAATGTATAAAACAAATGGGAAGTAATTGATAGACTAATTGATTTACCTTAATTATATAGATTATTATGAAAATAGACTAACCTAAAATAACTTTACGTAGAATGATGACACATGACACATAATTACTTCTCATTTAATAATATAGATACAAGCTAGGAAATCCAAACACACCCACTAATTCGTATGAGATTATAATTTCAAATACAAAAAACAAACTTGGAGATTTTTTTTTAAATACATTTGGCATGTGAATTGCAACACTCAATTTAAATCGACACTGAATTTTATTTTTATCAAAGCTAAACAAAAAATGTCATTAATTGATTATGGAATTTTTCGGATAATATATTTTGGATAATGCTATCATCCACTGTGGGCGGTGGGTGTCGTTATCGTCTTCAAGTTCATCAGACGCCGCGCATTGTGACCGGAGTTTGGAGCTCGTCTCATATCTGCCGCTGGAAACTAAAAGCGCTGGCAATGGCGGCATCGTCGGAGCATTCGGCTGCGCTTATCGACGGCAAGGCGATCGCACAGACCATCCGCTCTGAAATCGCCGATGAAGTCCGCATCATCTCCCAAAAATTCGGCCGAGTGAGTAGCTTTCTTACCCTCCCTTTTACCTCATACTGCTCGCTCCATCAAATAGAGCTCGGACTCCATTTCAGCCATCTAGGCTAAAAATTGGGTTTTGGCAGCCAAAACTCATTTTAGCCGTTTTGTTTTTGGCCTATTTCTAAAAGAAAGTCAAATTTGGCTTCCTCTTTTGAAAGGCTAAATGTTAAATAATACAATTATAAACCTATATATTATATAGTTATGATTTTTAATTAAAAATAAAAGTTGTAGTATTGCAAAGATATTCAAGAGTTCTTCAATATGAATATAATATTTGACATATTTAAATTATCATTGTATAAATGATATTTATAGAAAATGACATTAATCTTTTTTATTATAGATTAATCAAAATTATAATAAAAAATAAATATTATGTTTCTTAATGTACTAAAGATAGAATCGAATGACGGAAATGAGATGCGAAAGTTCTAAATTATATTAGTATTTAAATGAAACTTAGGCTACCAAAATATTTTATAGAATATTCTCTTTTAATAGGCTATTTCCCTAGCCATAATAGCTTACAGGGAAGATGCTCTTAGAGATGCCGAAAGTTTTCCGGTCATGGAGATGCTTGTTAATTTTAGGTTTCAACAGAATTCAATTACAAAATTGAAAGGAATTGGAGTGATTCAAATCGAGATAGCGCGATAATCCTTTAAATTATGCATCGATCGATCAATTGACTTGTGTTAATGCTGAGTTGTAGTCCGATTGCTGGTTGTACTATAGGCTTTTTACTGTTTGATTGATTTAGATTGGATAAGTTGCAGTTGCAAATGAGAAACAGTATATTGATGATTTGTGAGATCATGTGCGTAGGTACCTGGATTGGCTGTGGTAATTGTTGGCGGTAGGAAGGATTCTCAGATCTATGTGAATATAAAGAGAAAAGCGTGCGCTGAAGTGGGGATAAAGTCCTTCCTTATAGATCTACCAGAGCAAGTCTCTGAAGCTGAACTGGTTGATAAAGTTCACGAGTTGAATGCCAACGCTGATGTACATGGTTTGTCATTTATGTATCAGTAGTAGTTCTTTCAATCTCTATTCATCTGTTTTAGGAATTGTCTATCTTCATGCTATGGATTCCTTTGTTTTTCCCTTTATTATGTTGCATTTCTCATTTTATTGTTGAGTTTATGAAGAGGTTACATTGGTTTTAGTGTTTTGGATATATAAATCTTCACAGAGATTAATGAAAGAATTGATGATTAATTCCCCTCTCCACTTTGGGTGATGTGGATTCACTATGTATATTCACCGGTAAAAATTTACAGATAAACAACAATAATAATATAATCTATGTTCCATCAGTTATGCCAAATGATTTGCACCCAGACATTGTATTCTTATACCATCTGTCAGCTGTAGGCTTAGAGATTGAATCTAGAATTCCTACGTCTTACACATGGAAGTGGTATTGTTTTCATGTACAATCTCTCACAAAATTGTCAATCAGACAGACACAATAAGATAAGTTGATCAGGTCTGCCAGTTTTTTCATCAGTTCTTGTGAAGTTTCCTTTCACTTGTATCTTGTGGAATGTTTGAGTGTTTGATGAGTGTACAAAAATTTCAAGCTTCAGGAATAATGTTTGTTTGTTTGCTTATAGGCCCTTTCTATTGTTTAACAAATGTAAATACTTTATCCTTACATCATGGCTGTTTGATCAATTTTAAACCAGCCTTTCTCAAATTGCTTGTAGAAATTCTTCTTTCAGATTCTTGATGTATGTTGCAAATTTTTTGATGCAATATCATTTTTTATGTGTACAAAAGACATGCCTTTATCGACAAAGCCTGGTTTTATTCAACTTCTGTTGGCAAATGGTTCTGAGTCATGTCTTTGTGAGTTTGTAGTTTGATTTCTACTTTATCAGGCATACTCGTTCAGCTTCCATTGCCTAAACATATCAATGAGGAGAATGTTTTGACTGAAATCAGCATTGAGAAGGATGTTGATGGATTCCATCCTTTGAACATCGGCAAACTTGCAATGAAAGGCAGAGACCCTCTATTTCAACCCTGCACCCGGGTAACTATATAGGCTCCAAAAATATAATATAGTGACCTGGGTTCCTTCTATTTGCTCAATAATATCCGCTATATCTTTCTTTCAATCTTTGCTCGATTTATCCTGCTTGGATGGTAATATGGTATCCCTTCATATCATCTAATATATTAAGTTTTAACATGAAGGGTTGTCTTGAGTTGTTGACACGAAGTGGCATCAGTATAAAAGGGAAGAAAGCTGTTGTTGTTGGCCGAAGCAACATTGTTGGGTTGCCGGTCTCGTTACTTCTCTTGAAAGCAGATGCTACTGTGACTGTTGTCCATTCCCGTACTAGTGAGCCAGAGAAAATTATTCGTGAGGCAGATATTGTCATTGCTGCTGCAGGACAAGCTATGATGGTATGTATGAAATTTTAGCCTTGCACACCATTCCTTAAGGTAAATATAGGCCAAATTGGACTGTCCAATGGAATCATATGGAAAGTGGAAAGTAGACGCGTCAATATTTCTTAGTGCTTAAAGATTGACAATCTTTAGGCTTTGGTGGATATAGCTAAGTAGAGTACTAGAGTGTAATGAACTGAAGCATCAAATCACACAGCTTTTCTCCCTTAGGGCCATTAGACTGTGTTTTAGTGATTCTAATTATTAAAAAATATAAAAACAAAATAAATGTTCTAGTAACTCATAGCTATGTTAGAAATCTAGATGCCTTTCTTACTGAGACAAATCTTCATATAAGTTATAGCGTACATATTAAAATGAAGATCACTGTCTTGTGGCAAAGCTCTTTTAATTTTTGGCTATGCATGAAAATACTACTCTATAGTTCGAGTTATTATGTGTGCTTAATTGAGAAGTAAATTTTTTGCTGATGCCCTTTTATTTCAGCAACTTGGATCTTTATCCTTCCACATTTCTACAGCTTTCCTTTACATAAATGCTATAATGGCCAGATCAAGGGCGAATGGATAAAACCTGGTGCTGCTGTGCTAGATGTTGGGACAAATGCAGTTGATGATCCCACCAAGAAGTCAGGTTACAGGCTCGTAGGAGATGTAAATTTTGAGGAAGCATGCAAAGTTGCTGGATGGATTACTCCTGTACCAGGAGGTGTCGGGCCCATGACTATAGCCATGTTACTTCAGAATACTTTGGATGGCGCCAAGCGAGCAATTGAGAAATGATCTGTTTTATTCCCGGTAAGGGACGCATGTCATGTTTTAGCTTTTCCTTCTATCAATGGAATGTTGTGTTTCTACCACCTTTTCATTTCACTACTACTCGCTTTCTACTGCAAATCTAGTCATGGATAATTTCCAATGTATAAAAACATGTTCCGATGCATTTTTTTCCTCCAATGTCAGTAATCTTTTCTTGCTATCAACTGTCTGATATGCTAAGTTCTTTAAAGCAAAACATATACAGATGCAAACCAATACTGATACAGATGCTAAGTTCTTACACTCAAGACCTCCCAGTGTAGAGTTCTATCAAATCCACCAGTGTTTAATCTGAAAGCCGAGTTCAAAAGCTTGCAATATTGACATTTTATGCTATTTCTGCTGAGTACTCTGATTGTTAAAACATCAGTATGTGAAGCACAGCAGCTTGATTCAGTGTGTTAATTTCTTATTATACCTAACATGTCCACACACTGAACTGAATCACTGAAGATGGTATGTGAAGATCTTTATTGTATATGCTTGGAAGCTGTTCTGCAGATTAATGAGAAAACTATAAAGGATCCACTAACAAAGCAATATGTGATGGGTGGGTCCCTCCATTCCAACAAACTCAGCTCACAATAGCTACTCAAGTGTCTACTTGACCTACTTGAACATGCTCTTGCATCTGAAATTGGTAGGTGAAAGTGGACTGATAGAATGAATGTAACAGCTGCCTGAAGCCCTTCAACTCTTCAAGCAACCAAGCTGTTGGCTTTTCATGTCTTCACTAGGATTTCATAATCACTGCTATGGTGTATCATATAAATTACTCCTGCAGGAAAGGGTGTAGCTGGTTCGTCCTTCTTTCCTGTTATTATCAGATGTTGTATCTATGTGGATTGAGTAATGCAACTGCAAAATGTTTGAATGCGTCGATCACTAGAGAAACATCAGAGAAAAGAAGGGCGAAAATTGATTGAAAGATGAAAGCAACAGTAGTTTCTGTTTCATGTTGCCATGATCAATCTTGAGAGACAAATTGTCAAAAACGTCGGAGAGATCCAGCAATAAGTGGATACAATGATGGATGTGCTGGGTCCCCTGCACTGGCGGTGGTGGTGGATCGATCCATTGACGAGGAGCTTTCACACAGAACTGTATGGTAATGTAACAGAAGCACTTTTCCACATCCACTTTGAAGCTTATTTTTCTCTCTGGATGTTCACATTATGTTAGATCAAGACATGGAATTTTCTTGTGAAGGTGTTTAGTGTTATGAAGATAAACATGTTATAAAATAATCAAATGATTTGAGCTGAAAATGGTGGTGGGTATTTGTGATGAACTAAGTGGGATGACCATGATTCATGATCAACTCAACTCTATGTGCTGTGGAAGCTGTTCTATTCCTTTTGTGGGATTGCACTTTTTACACTTTAAAGTGCAGACAGATGGGATTGCACAGTACTACTGATTTCATGGTTGCACTTGCATGGTTCACTTTGATGGACATCACTCTTTTTCCTCTTTATACCTTTACAAAACGTAAATTACTTATGAAACCCTAGCTGCCTCTTTAAATTTCTTTATTTATGGATTAATTGTATTTGTATGTTCGTTAATTTTATTTTATTTTTATTGGGAAAAAATTCGAGGTCAGACAACCCTGAACCTCGAGGGCTCGACAGACGGATAACCGTCTAAGTAAACATAAAAATACAAAGTTGGTGAAAAATACAGACCAAAACTCTACAAAGGCGAAACAAAACACAACTAAACCGATCAAGATGAGGACGTAGACGAAAGTTGAAGCCAAGCACAACCCTGAAGTCGCACCGTAGGCCAACGACACGTCAAGAGTCACATGGGGGCAGTGAAGACAAACCTCCAAGGAACCATTCTTCGGAAGAAAGGAGACGCCGCGATACACACTACCACGACCTCAATCTATCTCGACTCCGACTGTCAGAACCCCATCAAACGGAGAAGAAAGTCTCGTCAAGCCAAACGTAGAACCACACAACGCCTGAACCGAACACACCCGAAACTCAATATACATTTTTTTACAATACTACTAATGATCTCTTATTTCAATAGTATGGAAGAGGTTTACTACTAATCGATCAAGAGTTCAAATCTCACTAGTACGTATTCTTGTCATGTGGGTATTCTTGGTATGAGTTAAGCTTGTTTTGCGATTTGCAGCATAACTTAACCTCGAAACCCTTACATTACATATATTTATATAAATGCATATAAATATAGCTTATCTATATATTACTTAAAACCAAAGCCTTTTGGCCACGTGTCGCATCCTCGCGAGCCGATATTTTTAGAAACATCTATTTTATATATTTAATACATTTTTCAACCATCTATCTATATATTACTTAAAACCAAAGCCTTTTGGCCACGTGTCGCATCCTCGCGAGCCGATATTTTTAGAAACATCTATTTTATATATTTAATACATTTTTCAACCAATAGGATTAATTCAAAACCAATCTATCTATATATTACTTAAAACCAAATCCTTTTGGCCACGTGTCGCATCCTCGCGAGCCGATATTTTTATAAACATCTATTTTATATATTTAATACATTTTTCAACCATCTATTCTATATATTACTTAAAACCAAAGCCTTTTGGCCACGTGTCGCATCCTCGCGAGCCGATATTTTTAGAAACATCTATTTTATATATTTAATACATTTTTCAACCATCTATATATTACTTCAAACCAAAGCCTTTTGGCCACGTGTCGCATCCTCGCGAGCCGATATTTTTAGAAACATCTATTTTATATATTTAATACATTTTTCAACCATCTATCTATATATTACTTAAAACCAAAGCCTTTTGGCCATGTGTCGCATCCTCGCGAGCCGATATTTTTAGAAACATCTATTTTATATATTTAATACATTTTTCAACCAATAGGATTAATTCAAAACCAATCTATCTATATATTACTTAAAACCAAAGCCTTTTGGCCACGTGTCGCATCCTCGCGAGCCGATATTTTTAGAAACATCTATTTTATATATTTAATACATTTTTCAACCAATAGGATTAATTCAAAACCAATAGGATTAATTCAAAACTTTTTACATTTTTCAACCAATCTATCTATATATTAGTTAAAACCAAAGCCTTTTGGTCACGTGTCGCATCCTCGCGAGCCGATATTTTTGGAAACATCTATTTTATATATTTAATACATTTTTCAACCAATAGGATTAATTCAAAACTTTTTACATTTTTCAACCATCTATATCTATATATTACTTAAAACCAAAGCCTTTTGGCCACGTGTCGCATCCTCGCGAGCCGATATTTTTAGAAACATCTATTTTATATATTTAATACATTTTTCAACCAATAGGATTAATTCAAAACCAATCTATATCTATATATTACTTAAAACCAAAGCCTTTTGGCCACGTGTCGCATCCTCGCGAGCCGATATTATTGGAAACATCTATTTTATATATTTAATACATTTTTCAACCAATCTATATATTACTTAAAACCAAAGCCTTTTGGCCACGTGTCGCATCCTCGCGAGCCGATATTTTTGGAAACATCTATTTTATATATTTAATACATTTTTCAACCAATAGGATTAATTCAAAACCAATAGGATTAATTCAAAACTTTTAACATTTTTCAACCAATAGGATTAATTCAAAACTTTTTAAAATAAAGTTAATACTAACTATATAATATTATTTCATTCTATATTTATTATACAATATCATTTCAAGCTATTTTTTTAAACAATTGGATGAATTTAAAAAACTTTTAAAAAATATATATATTGTACGTTCCAAATATATGATTTTTTTGGAGCAACCAATCTATATATATAATGAAAACTATTTTTGGTTTTATAATAACCTTAATTTTTGGAATTTCACCCACCAAGCCTAATCTATATAAAATGTCAAATGATAAATGATAAAAACAATTAAACATTTTTTTAACCAATGGGATTTATTTATCAATTTTTTTGTTTTTCTATTTTAACAAAAATTAATATTGGTTAAATACGCGCCATGGCGCGGGGACTATACTAGTTAGATTTAATAAAGAACTTAATTATATGTGTCACGTGTATCAAGATTTATATATATAATTTTTAAAATCTTATCCTAATTCCCACTACATAAATTTATTGTATTTGTATCCATAATGGATCACAAATCTTAGTAAAATAAAAGCAATTAGATTATGGTATAGAGGGTAATATTGGTTTTTGATGTGTAAAGTACCCAATTGGTTTACACAGTCATTGAGCAATGTATTTGATCACTACCAATCAAATTATAGAATTTTAAAAAATATAGACATATGCGTAATACCGACTCCAAATCACTAACATTATTTGTATGTGCTATATAGGGTTAGCTTCTAATCCTATCTCATAATTGGCTGCAATTTCATACCTAATGATAATGACACCTCACACCATGTATCCGTACCATAACCCTTGAATAGGTAAATTAAGAGCGGCCATTCCGGGACTCGAACCGATGGATCTATGGGTACTACCCACAAGTCCTTTCCGGTGAGACATTCCGTACCATAACCCACTCCAACCAAAGTAACAGTGTCCGGTTTTGTAACTGTATTAATTGAGCTTTTCAGGTTAATGTGACCTGCAGCTAAGTTAGTATAGGGCTGTTATATGAACTCAACAACTCGAGTTCGGCTCGAGTGTTAACAATCGACTCAAGCTCGCTCACTTACCTAAACAAGATGAGCCTGAACAGGATTTTAAACTCGGTTAAAAGCTCGTCTCGTTCGATTTAAGCTCGAATAATTCGAATTTTATGGAATTTCTAAAATTTCCCTCTAGTTAATATGTTATGACTAAGTAGAATTGCTTAAAACTCAAACAAAGCTCGGCTCGAGCTCGTTCATTTCCTAAACAAGCCAAGCTTGATTGGAAAAAAAAAAGCTCATTTAAAAATTGGATTCGGCTCAGCTCGAGTACGTCTAACAAACGAACCAAGTTTTAACATACCAAACTCGGCTCGTTCGACTCGAATAATACCCCTATAAGGCTATAAGCTAGTAAGGCTTCACTAAAGTTGTTTAACCTCTAGATTACTAGACTGCTAGCTCGTGTTGTAGTGTCATAGTGTGTCATGAATTTATTATCAAATTAAATGTTGAAAACAAATTGGAGTGTAGACATGCAGATTAGGTAAAAAATCACTTCGCTTCCAAATTCCCATCCACACTATACTATAGTCCATATATGGAGAGGACTGAACTCATATAACCATTCCTAATTTCCTATACACCTAAGCGAGCAAGATTTAATTTGTAATTAGTCAAATATTTTCAATTAATTACATTTAGGTTTTGAAAGACATTCACATAGATATTCAAATTTCACCTAGCACTATGATAGCTTGGAAATCCTCACCTTGGTACCAAAGTTTTTTTAGGGTTTAATTTTCACCTAACACAATTAACCATATCAATAGTTTTTCTAATTTATTCCTTAAGAATATAGCATAAGAAGCTTAATCAGAAAATATTATCTATCAAATAAAAAAGCGATCTCAGAAAAATAATATTAAAAAACTAAAATAATTTAATTTTAGGAAATCTTTCTTGACTTTTTTTTTTTACCTTTTTACCTTGGAAATAGGTTAGAAAAATCGAAAATCTAAATTAATAATAGAAAAACTAACAAAGTGTGTCGTTTTATACCGTGTAATTTTCTAAGGCGGCGAAGATTTGTGAACATATTAATCTCTCATACCATGCTCCTTGATGGAACACATTGGATTGTTGTTGTTATTGCTATCGTGTAAAACATGTCATTTTAGATTTGTGCACAACTTTTAAGAAAATCAGTAAAACTCTGAAAAACTTGAGTGGAAGTAGCTCATGAAAATGTGGTTAATTGTTAGGGTAGCTAATGAAAATCAGTAAAACTCTGAAAAACTACGAAAATTACAACTAACAATCAATTAATCATTACAAGTGCATTTTTGTAAAGTAATTGCCAAATGTGGTTGTTAGGGCAGTTGATGAAATTATGTTAATAGAAAATTAAAAGCTCTGAAAAACTTGAGTGCTAGTAGCCGATGAAAACTCATATTCTAAAAGTTAATTAAACTAAAATATTATATTTATTTCATTTAAAACTATACAATATCAAAACAATAAACTTCGAAAAGCTAACTTTTAAGAGTATATATATATGTTAAACTTCCTTTATTAAGAAAGAAAACCCTAAAAAAATAAGTGAACCCTAAAAAAAATTTAAAATCGACTAAATTAATTAATCTAGAAAAATCTTTATAGAAATAGAAAAGCTTAACAAAATATTTTAAAAGAAATCGAAAAGAATTGAATTATATATACTCCCTCCGATCCAAAATACATGTCATTTTACTTTTCAACACGTATTTTAAGGAGCTAAAAACTATACAATATATTAACTTTTTTTTATTTTTTATTTTTACAATTTAATACTTCTTACCAACAAATATTAAGTTGTAAAAAATAATTAAAAAAAAGTTGATATTTTATATAGTTTTTTAGCTTCTTAAAATACATGCTTAAAAGTTAAACGACATATATTTTGGTTCGGAGGGAGTAATAAACTACTACTAAAGTGCATCCAACCTTGGTACACCGATTTTTTCCCTACCAATGTTAGTGCAAGTGACGCGCCTTTGGAAACGATCGATTATCACTCCATGCCTATAAATACTCGAACCTCCCCTCGTGCATTTCATATAACCAATCAACAAACAAAAAACATCACAATCTATAAAATGGTTACTCATAAAGTTTGTTGCGCTTTTTTCTTTCTTTTGCTAGGCATTGGTCTTAGCTCAGCTGCTAGAGCCCTTCTCACTCTAGATGGAGTCGCCCTAGGAGGCCATGCAGGTGGATACGGAAGTGGGAGTGGTGAAGGGAGTGGCGAAGCTAGTGGTGGAGCGGCTCATGCTGGCGGTGGAGGTGGTGGAAGCGGTGGTGGTGGTGGTGTTGCCAGTGGAGCAGGTGGGTCTCATGCAGGTGGATACGGTAGTGGGAGTGGTGAAGGAGGCGGTGAAGCTAGTGGTGGAGCGGCTCATGCTGGTGGTGGAGGTGGTGGAAGCGGTGGCGGTGGTGCTGCCAGTGGAGCAGGCGGATCTCATGCAGGTAGGAGGCATTTACATACAATGCATAACAATCTCTAGTTTTTTTTATATATAACAAGAATAGTCCATCTTTGGTAATAAACCCCTGACACATGACTCAACTGGTAAGAGTCACGCACTAGGTAAAACGGATTGTACCGACCGGTTAGACTCAATGGGAAGAAGCAAGGTGAACCTTGACTTTTCACCGAATGGAAAAGGCGGAGGTATATAGGGATCGAATCTGAGACCTCTTATTAACCCTCCTCACTTCTTACCAGCAACCGTCTCTAGTTACCGTTTTATGAGAAGAGGGTAATTAAAACACATATTGTAGTATCACCAAATTCTTCATCCTCTATAGCTAGGAGTGGTAAATCATTCAAACTAGACCTGTCAAAATGCCATAAGATCTTGACATTTAAAACTTGAGTGTTTCCATCATCTTCATGCTAATTAGAGAAAAATATTGTTTATATATCAAATATTAATCAATTAATTATACCAATTCATTCATTGTAACTGATTTGATAAAAAAAATATTCAATTAGTTGATTTACAAATTAAGTCCAATTAATTACTACTCCCTCTGTTAATTAAAACTTGTCGTTTACTATTCATGTACGCTTTTTTAGAACGATAAAAACTATATAAAATATTAACTTTTTTTTACATTTGTTTTTATAAACTAATACTTAATAGTAATAAGTATGATATTATTTAAAAAAATTATTTAAAAAGTTAATATTTTAGATAGTTTTTAACACCTAAAAATGCGTGCGTGAATAGTAAAACGTCAAGTTTTAATTAACGGAGGGAGTATAAAATAATTATCCATAAAAATAGCATGTTTTTTTTGTCAAAAAAAAATTCATTCTAATTTTTTTTTAATCCATCCCTATGTAGGTGGATATGGAAGTGGAGGGGGTGAAGGAGGCGGTGAAGCAAGTGGTGGGGCAGCTCATGCTGGTGGTGGAGGTGGTGGAAGCGGTGGTGGCGGTGCAGCTAGTGGAACAGGCGGGTCTCATGCAGGTGGATATGGTAGTGGGAGTGGTGAAGGGAGTGGCGAAGCTAGTGGTGGAGCAGCTCATGCTGGTGGAGGAGGTGGTGGGAGCGGTGGCGGTGGTGCTGTTAGTGGAGCAGGCGGATCTCATGCAGGTGGATATGGGAGTGGAAGTGGTGAAGGAAGCGGCGAAGCTAGTGGTAGAGGTGCTTATGCCAGTGGAGGAGGTGGTGGAAGCGGTGGTGGTGGTGCTTACAGTGGAGCAGGCGGGTCTCGTGCGGGTGGATACGGAAGTGGGAGTGGTGAAGGGAGCGGCGAAGCTAGTGGTGGAGCTGCTCATGCTGGTGGTGGAGGTGGTGGAAGCGGTGGCGGTGGTGCTGCTAGTGGAGCAGGCGGGTCTCATGCTGGTGGATACGGGAGTGGGAGTGGCGAAGGAGGCGGTGAAGCAAGTGGTGGAGCTGCTCATGCTGGTGGCGGAGGTGGTGGAAGCGGTGGTGGTGGTGCTGCCATCGGAGCTGGCGGGTCTCATGCTGCTGGATACGGGAGCGGGAAGGGTGAAGGAGGTGGTGAAGCAAGTGGTGGAGCTCCTCATGCCAGTGGAGGAGGTGGTGGAAGGGGTGGCGGGGGTGCTTCTAGTGGAGTAGGAGGATCTCATGCAGGTGGGCACGGTAGTGGGAGTGGTAAAGGAGGCGGTGAAGCTAGTGGTGGGGCGGCTCATGCTGGAGGCGGAGGTGGTGGAAGTGGTGGCGGTGGTGCTGCCATTGGAGGAGGTAGGTCTCATGCAAGTGGATATGGGAGTGGGAGTGGTGAAGGAAGTGGTGAAGCTAGTGGTGGGGTAGCTCATGCAGGTGGCGGAGGTGGAGGAAGCGGGGGTGGTGGTGCTGCTAGTGGAGCAGGTGGATCTCATGCAGGTGGATACGGTAGTGGAAGTGGCGAAGGAGGAGGTGAAGCAAGTGGTGGAGCTGCTCATGCCGGTGGAGGAGGGGGTGGAAGCGGTGGTGGAGGTGCTGCCAGTGGAGCAGGTGGGTCTCATGCAGGTGGATATGGGAGTGGAAGTGGTGAAGGAGGCGGTGAAGCTAGTGGTGGGGCGGCTCATGCCGGTGGCGGAGGTGGTGGAAGCGGTGGTGGTGGTGCTGTTAGTGGAGCAGGCGGGTCTCATGCAGGTGGATATGGGAGTGGAAGTGGTGGAGGAAGCGGTGAAGCTAGTGGTGGAGCTGCTCATGCTGGTGGAGGAGGTGGTGGAAGTGGTGGTGGAGGTGCTGCCAGTGGAGCAGGCGGGTCTCATGCGGGGGGATACGGAAGTGGGAGTGGTGAAGGGAGCGGCGAAGCTAGTGGTGGAGCTGCTCATGCTGGTGGCGGAGGTGGTGGAAGCGGTGGTGGTGGTGCTGCTAGTGGAGCAGGCGGGTCTCATGCTGGTGGATACGGGAGTGGGAGTGGTGAAGGAGGTGGTGAAGCGAGTGGTGGAGCTGCTCATGCTGGTGGCGGGGGTGGAGGAAGCGGTGGTGGTGGTGCTGCTAGTGGAGCAGGCGGGTCTCATGCTGGTGGATACGGGAGTGGGAGTGGTGAAGGAGGTGGTGAAGCGAGTGGTGGAGCTGCTCATGCTGGTGGCGGGGGTGGAGGAAGCGGTGGTGGTGGTGCTGCTAGTGGAGCAGGCGGGTCGCATGCAGGTGGATATGGGAGCGGGAGTGGTCAAGGAAGTGGCGAAGCAAGTGGTGGGTCGGCTCATGCTGGTGGTGGAGGTGGTGGAAGCGGTGGCGGAGGAGCATACGCCGGGGGATCAGCAGGAGGGTATGGAAGTGGTAGCGGATCTGGTAGTGGATCTGCTGGTGGAGCCGGTGGTCATGCCTATGGTGGTGGAGGAGGAAGTGGTGAAGGCGGAGGGAGTGCTTATGCAGGAGAAGGCGGTCATGCCGGAGGATACGGACGTGGTGGCGGTAGTGGCGAAGGTGGTGGCTACGGAGATGGAAGCTATGCCCCTTAATTATCGCCATTCATTCAGACAACATGCATGCGCGCATGCAGGCATATACGTACTAGTCAATTATGGGGCCTAGAGAGCTATATATGACTACTAAGAAGACCATAATCACTAAGTTGTGTGTAACAACTTACATATATGAGAGTAAAGCTCCACACAAGAGTGGCATCGATCTATATTGGTAACAAATGCAAGATGGAGTATACATATATTATCTACAAGACTGAAAAATTTGTGTTTGGGCTTATATTCACCTTCTACTTTTATTATTCACAATGTTAACTTCGTTGAACTTTTTCCATGTCACTAAACTCAACTACTCATGTGTACCAACATACAAAGTAAAAACAGCAACTATAGGATGTTTACAAGAGACTCAAATGCTAACAAATGCAAAGAGATGCAAAGAGAGGCCGACAAAGCAAAGAAAGGGAAAAACAACCGACTCGAAAGCAGAAAACACAAGAGACAAACACATAAACTAAACATCGTCAGAAAACACAAGAGGCAAACACATAAACTAAACATCATCAGCCAAAATGCTACATCGCATCATATCTTGACGAATAACTTTCATCCAACTCTTTTAATCAACATTAGGAAAACACAAATAATGTGAAGGTAGAGAAATAGCTCAATGGAACTATTGTATAGCTTAATATAAAGAGCTAAAAGAAGCTGATGATGATGGATAACACAAGGACCGGCGTCTCCAAAACAGCATCTTCATCACATCACTATATAATATCCCTGACAAATCTGAAACTGAGTTTTACAAAAATCTTTAATGCATTTTTCTGATTTACTCATTTTACATTGAACTTGGTGAGATTTCTGCAGTGAATTTGCGAAGCGAATGGATTCGAAAACATAGAATTCTCAAAGGACTCTGTCCTGGAAATCGTTCATCAGTGTCGATGCCAGCGAGCTTAGCTTCTTCCCTGTCTCCCCTGCAATGTTCTTCAGCGATGACAAGTCTTGTTGTGCCTATCAAAAGTAATTCAAACGGGGCAACATTGTGAGAAAACAGATGCTCTGATTTCGATAGCTAACTAGCTAGGTATGCAATAAAATCCATTGCAGAAAGGAATTCTGGAAACAGTTGCTCAGAATACATTTCTAGAGGACTTGTTATAGCGGGAAAGTGTAATGAAAACATTAAGGAAGCACTAAAATGCAAGCATCCGAATTACCTGGAAAGATAACCTATTAATGAGGTCACTTGCTGTCACATCAATAGACCCGTCCGAATCATTGCCAAAGAGATCTGCACTAGAGATTGCATTTGAACTCTGGAAAGATATCAAACAACAAAGCAGTTGGTCACAGGGAAGGGATCAAAAAACAAAAACAAAAATTGCGCATAAACATGTAGAAAACAATTCAAATTCAGTGGCATACAACTATGCAAGTGATAAATTGATCAATGTCGATATAATAAGGAGTGCCAGGAAGCAACACTTATTATATCATTTCACCGCATTATTTGTTGAAATATACTATTATTTATTCATACTTGCCCACCATGATCCAACATTATATCATTTCATATGCAAGCCTAATTATTTTCAACTACACAATAATTTTGCACTACTAATTAGCACTTCCCAACAATATCTTGAGTAGCCGGCTCTTCAATCTTGCATTGTGAATCTTATGTTCTATTTTTTTGTACAAATTTAAAGCGCACAGATATATTAGCTGTCACAAAACATTGACAGGATAATCATAATTCAAACAAGTAGTAAACAGATTAGGCTAAGGTCACCACATCACAGATCATGGCACTTAACACTGCATGCCAAGCAGAACTAAAGGCTAAGGCATTGAACAAACACGAATTCTAGTGCATGCTAAAAACATGAACTTACTGAAAACTTTGACAAAGAAGCCTGAGCACCCATATCGCTAGATGACTTCGGCTCTCCAAAGAATTGTGCAGATGATATAGACTTGGCATTTGAGAATTTCTTCCTTGCCTCGTCAGTTTCTTCAGCCTGATAATAATAAATACACAATATAAATAACAAAAATCCTAAACTTTGAACCTAAATGCAAACTATCTTGTAACCAACAGCCATGCCAATGAAGACGACTTGAGCCAAAGAAACAACCTCAAATCCAGGTTTGACCAACTGTAACAGCATAAACAGGGCACTCAAGTAAAAAAGTTTACCGGAACTTTTAAGGAACTAGTGTTTCCTTTCTTAGAATAACCACTGTCCATCCCAAACTCGGAAAAGAAGCTGGAAGACTTTGGAGCAGCTACATGGCTTATTCTTTGTGGGCCACTTGAGCTACTTTCAGTAGACTGGACATTTTCAACATACTCAAAACGAGAGGCAAATGAAGAGCCATTAGCTGGGGCATTACTACTGGTGGTAGACACAGGTAAAGGTGCCTCTTCTGGCTTCTGATCATAAAGGCTCTCATTTGGCTGCAATGAAAATTTGAGTTAATTAAGCAATGTGGAGTAGTTACAGTCATAAATAACTAAGCAAACAATTTGAGCTAATTTTAACAAATAAATACACATCCCTTCATCATAACAAATGAAACCTTGGCTTACAAGATTGATGTCCAAACAATAAACAAAGAACTTACCTTGCTGGTCAATTTTCTGGCACCAAGTCCTCCACTTTTTACAATTCTCTTAGCCCCCAGAGGTTTCTTGACCGTTGAAGTAAATACTGTATGAGCTTTTGGAGAGGCAGGTAGTTCAGGGGTTTCTTTCCTCTCCACAGCATTTTCTTTTGGAGCTTCTTGGGCATTCAAATTAGAAAATCCATTAGAAGTCTGAGCTGCCTGAGAAGCAACAGGTGATGAAGGTAGGCTATGATCATCTACAGCACTTTTAGCAACTTCCTTTGCAAGTATCTGCCTGTACAATTCAGCAGCTCTTGATGTATACTTAGCCTCAATCTTGCCTCCATCAGTCCATCCATGTTGCTTAAAGAAATTATGAGCACGGCTATTTCCACCAAAGGACATTGTCTTCAACTGATCAGGTGCCCATGAGTCTAAATTTGTTGACCTATAGAAATTAAAGCAACCATGATAAATCAAAATGGAACACAGAGGGAATGCAATGACATTAAACTCCACTGAAAACAGGTCTTATTCTCTAAATAAATAACAACAATCTCTGCAATATGAAGCATAAAGGCAGTTTTAAAATAAGAAAAAATCCATATCTTCACCTATTTGTTGTTTGTGCTCATTGAAGAATCTTATCAGAAGGAAAACTCTATAGTGCAGATATGAAAATCAATAGCAGCCGCAAGTCCGCAACCCCTTATTTAATTTCCTAAAGAAAGGACAAATTGGAAACCTGTTTGACAATAATGATAGCTACTAGTTGTTAGCTAGAAGTTACCTAGTGAACGTAGCTTTACATTTACAATAATCAATTCAAATATGTTCGATTGATATGATATACATACTACTAATTTATTACTTACATTTTAAATCTCAAACATTTCTAGGTAAATTTCAAATCATTAGACTTCTAAGTACACATTTTGAGTTTAAATAATTTGATTTTTTTTTGAGCAAAAATTTGATTAATCATGTACACTTAAAAAATGATAAATCTGTAGTATTAGCACATATTCATGAGTACTAACTACTAACCTACCAATGCTAACAGCTGAGTTGTATCTAGGATGCGAAGTCCATCATCAAATAAACCAAATTGCCTTAATGACATAACCATAGTGAACAAAGATAATGTAGCATGAAAAGAACATAAAATGCAACCTAATCAAAGCTAAAGAAATCAATAAACGGTACAATATCAGCTTTAATCAGATGGAAAATATCTAGAAAATCAAGCATGTACACAACAGATCCAAACAAAAACAAATCACCTCACGAAACTAATATGGACGCCGAGACTTCGATGAACCGCAGAACAATCGATGCACAGGAAGACCCCATAAGTCACCGACGCCCAAGTCGGATTCTTCGAATTGCAGTCGAAGCATATCTGATCAGCAAAATCCACCAAAAGAGTCAAATTCCATCCCAATTTCTCTCAATCAAAACACAGATCTGAATCAGATCTCTATGAATCATACTCCCAGCGCTCCACATCCGCAATAAAACTATAAATCGTACAAAGAAACTAACAAAAAATTAAGGAAAAGAAGTGAAAAATAAGAAAGAGCTAAACCTTGTTTTCCGATTTGGATTTGAGCTTCCTGAAAACAGCGTTTTTGTCGGTGTAATTCTCGGACGCCATAGTAAAAGAGGAACTTAAACAGACTAAATTTCTCTACGAAATTAATTTCGAAATCTACGAGAGGAGGAGATTTTCGCCCGATTGAATCAGAGAAACCTCCTGATGGAAGTGCAGATCCAGCGAGCGAGCGAGCTTGAGGAGAACGAATTTGATTCCGTTTCAGGCTTCTGCAATTTGGGAAGCAATTAATCGAAATTCCTCTATTGGAGATAACGTGAAATTACGATATTCTCCTTGCGTTTGTACGTGATAGGACAGGTGGACAGCTACGCCTAACGGCGTGAATTGACGAAAATGTCCCTGTCTGTGAACGGTGAATGTTAATGGCACTGGGCCCCTTCAAGAAAAGCCACTACCTACCTGTAACGTAAAGCCTTCGCCTTCTATCTTCGAATTGAAGTAAATGTATTTTTTGGATCCTATAAAATGGGCCGTAATCCAGGCCCATATCTTCAGTTCGTAAAAGCTGGCCCAAATAATTGGAACTTCCTGCCAATTATGCAGCCCAATCTTCAAAAGGATTTTTCTATTTGGATTGTTATGCATTATAACTTATAATAATATATGATATTAAATTATAATATGGTGTAATATTATGTAAAATAGATTATAATACATTTCTCTTATTTTTGTGATAATTTATTTTTTGGGGTTGGAGGGATATGTCCTTATATTATTATAGAACTTATAGTGTTAAACCACAATCCCATTAGTCAGGATTGGGGCCAAATGGGCACGAATAAAAACTCTAGTAGTAAAGTGTTTAGCAAAGGAATTACTAGTCTCTTTGTGATAGTTTCTCAACGGCAAAAAGGCATAGTTTAAGAATCTTGATTTGGAATTATTTTCTCAAATTTAGTTATTTTTTTAAACCACTTTTCGAGAGGTTATTCGTTTTTTAGTAGGTCAATATTTCATAAGGAAAGTTTTTATAAGAGTATAAATACTTGTTTATTATCGGAAGTGATATATGCACCATCTTTTTATTATATATATACACTCCCTCCGTCCAACAATACATGAGTTTTTAGAGGTAAATTTTTGTCCAGCAATAGATGGGCTTTTAGGTTTTCTAGGTAAAAGTTGTAATGATTTATATTGGTTTGTGTGTTGTTGACTTTTTAAAATAATTTGATTGGTTAAAATGTGTAGTGGGTGTTAAAAAATAATAAAATTTATGAAAAAGTTAGTGCAATGATGGTGTTTTTTTTAAAGTAAGGTGTTTTATTAAAACTTGTGCAAAATGCTAAAAGGCAATGTATTTTAGGACGGAGGGAGTATATCACATATTCT
Source organism: Persicaria tinctoria (assembly GCA_037127255.1). Lineage (NCBI taxonomy): Eukaryota > Viridiplantae > Streptophyta > Magnoliopsida > Caryophyllales > Polygonaceae > Persicaria > Persicaria tinctoria. The sequence continues at coordinate 86,428,062 of JBANSL010000004.1, read as the reverse complement.
ATTTTTCTTTAAAAAAAAACCTTATATCTCTTAAGTCACATATGACTGACTTATGAGGTATAACACTATAACTGGATAAGATATTTAAAATTTTAAATAAGATATGTAGTGTAGATAATAATAAAAAGGCGATGGAAATAGTAACACCCTTTCTTATTGGTATTTGGCAGTATAGTATGTACTAGTGTAATACACGTGCCTTGAAGGCACGAGATTTTAATTTATTTTAAATTGAACATCATTTTATATATCTATATAATACTATATTAACATATACTTATAAAGTATTTTTTAAACTTATAAATTAGTTGGAAAGAGATACAATATAATTTTTTAAATTATTTAATAAGGTAAAGTAGTAATAAAACTCAAACATGACACCTATTATAATTTGAAATACATATATAATTATTATCATTAGGATAAAACTAAAAAGGAAAATATAAGATGTCATATAATGATTAAAAAATTCACAAGCACATGATTGTGTGAATACTTTGAAAGTTATGAAGATATACATAACTTATTCATTATTTTTATGAGAAAAAAGGAGAAATAAATAGAGAAAATAAAGGTAAGATGGTAAAAAAAAATTATCTAAGGCGCCTCATCTAAGATGTAAAATAAGTAATGCTTGTAAGTCTTAATTAACTTTTAAAATAAGTAAATTGTAAAAAAAAAATGGCTCTAATTGATTTTTATAGTTAACTTTTGAAATCGAATATTCACAAACTAATTATTTTTACTAAATTTATATATAAAAAATTGCAGGTCTTATTGAAATTATAATAAGGGACATCAACGGTGTATAAAATAAATATAGATGTAAAATATTCATTTTGGGGATAAATATTTTTTTCTTCGATATTTGAAGCCAGACACCCAAAATTAATCATAAAAGAGTGTTTATTTATTTATTTTTAAATGATAATATATGCAAATTTCACATTTTCTTTTCTCAAAATTCTTCAATTTTTGTTTGTATATCTTAAAATGTTATTTTTTGTATTCCTAATAGTCATTTAAGATGTTTAAAATAAATTTAATTTATCTCTAAAAAATCCTTTGTACCAAATTTATAGAGATATCATGTAGAATGTGCAGAGTAAGTATATATTTAAAATATTCATTTTGCATAATTATTTTCCTCAATTTTTGAAGGTTAATAGGTGAAAAATAATTTCTTCTTAAAATTAATGATGTTTTGCTTCTATCTCCAAAAATATTTAAAAAAATGTATAAAGAAAGTCATTAATGAAATGTATAAAGAAATTCATGACATTAATGAAATAATGATATAAAAGACCACATAAAATGATAAATGAAATAAATATATTGACAATATCAATGTACATAATATTTGCTATGAAATAAATGAAATAAATATATTTAAAATAGATCAAAAATTAATATAAGCATATCAATTTAAATAATCTTTGTATGAATAATAGGAAACAAATATATGTAAAATAGGAAACAAATAATTTCAGAATAATACTGATCAATAAAAAAATATCATTTGAATAAAAAATTCAACTTTAATTGTGGGCGTGACACGTCAGCGAAATGCTAGCAGAATTAGTAATATTAATAATAGAAGATAGATATATTGTAGTTTATATGGGTATAATTGTCTATAAGTCAAGCCAATGAAGATAGATCGTTATAAATATTTAGGATTTGTCCTTTTCGATCAATATAAACTAATCCTCTTCAAACTCCATGTTGCTCGCTTCCTTCATCACTTATTTCAGACGAAATAAAAATTAAAAACGAAAAATGGAAACTCAACACAAAACCCTCTTAGCTGCTGTTCTCCTAATCGGCTTCCTCCTCCACCACCGGTTCCGTCGCCCTTGCCGTTCATCACTCAAATGAACCAGTCATGTCCGTTAATAGTGATGCAGCTGCCGTCCCAGATTTATACATCCAGGTCGGAACGAAGTCGGGATGTTGATCCTCTTCGACTCGCTCCTCCCGACGTTCAGGTACCCCTCTCCTCAAATACCCCGCCTCCCCCTCTCTTGCCTCTCAGACACACGACCCTCTCCGTCTCCCACTCCTAAAACACCCTGATTCAAACTCAAATCTTGTTTCACCAAATCTGTTTTTACCCTAGATCCACAAAATCGAATACTCAAATCTGATAAACCCACAAAAAATTGATCAACAGCAGCCCAGATATCAATTGCTCAACAGCAGCCCAGATATCAAGAATCTAGACAAGATCTCAAGACATGGGATATTATTTTTAGTTGTTTTAGTTTTTTATGTTATTGTTTTTTATTTTTTTCTTTTCGTTTGTTAGCTGACCCTCTGCGCAGGGTCTACCAAGTCATCTTCGGATGACTTCAGGATCGCTTGTCGATCCACTTCTTGCCCACGGTAAAAAAATAAAAATAAAAATAAAATGAAGATTTTTTTTTTTTTTTTTGATAAGGAAAGAATTCGGGTGGGATGACCCTACCCGACAGCATCCTTGCGGATGAGGTCAATGAGACCTGGATCGTTTTTAATATCGACTCCTCGGGCAGAGTGGCTAAGGTGTGCAACCTTATCCGCCACTCTATTGCTCATGCGAGTAACATGGAAGAAATCTACTTCTTCCATAGTCGATAGCATGACTTGAACATCCGACAATATTAGTTCGATCTCCCATGGACATTTGGATTTCCAATTTAAGTGATCGATGATAATCTTGCTGTCGCCTTCAATCTGGATCTTTCCTATATGTAGTTGTCGCACCTTTTGGATCCCTAGTTTAAGAGCTAAGGCTTCTGCTTTGAGTGGATTTTGCTTGCCCAGGCGTTGGTGATGGACTGAAATCGGGTGACCAACCCAGTCCCTAATAATGGCACCTGCTGAGCTTTCGCTGTTAGAAAGTGTTGAACCATCGAAGTTTAGTTTGAAAGTGCCCAGGGGAGGCTTCCGCCAGGAAATTGTTTTTTGATTCTTACTTTGTTTTTTGACATGATACTGTCGAAGCGGGCGAAAGTCTTCCTCAAAGTCAGCCTCATCAACCGATGTCTTATTCCAGTTGTCTATATGGGATTTGATCAAAAAAAAAAATGAAGATAGATCGTTAGAGCATGCCCAACAGTTTCTCTAAAAAATTCTCCAAAATGGAGAATTATAGATCACATATTCTGAACTTTTTTAGACTGAATTCCAACAGATTCTCTATTATGGAGTTTATCCCAAAATATACAGAATTTTCTCCAAATTTAGAGAATCTCCTCCATTTCTTCTCCTCATTCTCTATTTTGGAGAATATAATGGATAAGTTGTTGGACCAAAATCAACTTCAATATTTTCCAAAAACCAAATATGGAGAATTTGTCAGGGATGCTCTTATACGGACCGTCATAAAAATTAACCGCTTATATAATCATTTCACCTACACTCTGGCAAAGTGGCACTCACTTTTGCTTTTTTGTTTTAAAATTAAAAGTTCCATTAACACGACAGCATCCATCACAATTTCACACATGCTCGATATATAAATTACAGTAAGATTTAATATTTGAAAGTTAGTGGGCTTGAATGATTATATACAAATAGAAAAGAACAAAGCATTTAATCTCTTATAAGTCATCACTAACTACAGAGTATGAAATTTGAAACTCCTAATAAGTACAATTACCTAGACCCACCTCTTTTTATTTATTTACGGAGTATTTATTACAGTATCAGTACTCCAGTATCAGTGCTCTGCACAACCTTTTTTTTTATACAAGGTAAAATTTCGGCTGGCCAAAGCCTAACCGATCGCATCCTGTCAGATGAGGTCAAACAGACTTAGATTTGTTTCGAGCGCATGCCCCTGCAAAGAGCGGCAAAGGTGTGCAACCTTACCAGTCATTCTATTCTCATTGCGGGGACATACGAGAAGGATACTTATGAAAGGTTTGAATGATTGTTTTGATATCTCTCATTGTCAATTCAATCTCCCAATGACATTTTCCTTTCTGTGCTAGATAGTAGATGATGATTTGTGAATCTCCTTCTATCTCGAGTTTTCTAATCTGAAGTTCTCTAGCTTTAATTACCCCTTCTCTCTAGACGAGTGCTTCCGCCATAAGATGACTTTGTTTACCTATTTGTTTGTATCCCAATGTAATAGATTTTCCCTCCCAGTCCCGAATAATGTACCCCGTGGTGCTTCCATCCAAATATGAAGATGAACCATCGAAGTTTAGTGTCAAGACCCCAGGTCCCGGTTTTCTCCACTTAATATTTTTTTTTTATTTTTCAGCTTGGCTTGTCGTTTGTATTTTCTATTCATATGTCCTCCTCTTGCTTACATGTAACTTAGCATAAGAAACATGAGGAGCAACAGTAGACCCATAAGACGAATCAGCTAAACAAGATTGAGCACAACTATTTAATTCCCTAGTGAAAATTTTACCAGAAAGTTTCATAAAGTTAATCTGCTCGACATCATTTTTTGACCTATTTCCATCCACCCCGAAATCGCAAAAATTGATGATCAATCTAAGCAATGTAGAACCCAGATTAGCATCATAAGGGATATAATCCTGAATCATCAGAGTTCTAGTTAAGAAACAATAACACATAAGGCAACCAGTCAGAGCCCCAATTTTTCTAGAACATATTTTTTCATCATAAGTAGAGAAAGGGGCAATCAAAGTTCCACAAACCACAATTTGTTCAAAGCCCTTTCGGGGGTAAAACATAAAAGGTGAAGAGGAGTACACCTCTAACACCGTTTTTTCAAGGTTCTTTCGGGGGTAGGGGGGAAGAGGCATACGCCTCTACCACCAAGTTTTCCAAACACCAGAAGAAGGTGATTTTCTGTGCTAAATGCAACAAGTTAGTTAGATCAAAAGCAAACCCAGGATATTTCATGAAGATTGTAGACCAGACATATAAACACAAGTAAGAGGATATATTGTACTATTGTAGGTCAGTAAGATTGTAGACCACATAAATAGACTCAAAAAAGGGGGTATGAAATCGAACATGTGCCAGATCAAAGTAGCCTCATTTGTATACACAGGGACGGACCTAGGGGTGGGTTGCTCTATGCTACAGCCCACCTCATTTTAAAATTAATATAGGTAATATAGGGGTATAGCTGAACAGATTGTTCAGTTGGCTCAATTGGTAAGAAGTTTCTGATTCCGTCCCTGTGTATACATGTGGGAAGAACACCCAATCTGCCCAAGGCTTGAGACGCCAGATTTATAGTCTTCCGACCACATACAACCAACCGCCAGACTAGGTCGGCCAACCCTCGAAACACACCACCAGGAACAAACGGTGCAGCCCCAAGTTCCCCATATGTGAGATTTCTTCCACCCCTTGAAGGGATTCACCAAAGAAAGGACAAATCCCGACCGAATAAACACTACCTCACTTGATATTCGATCGAAAATCCTCTTCTTCTCCGAACGCCTTCTTCTTTCTGACCCTCTTCTTCGGAAATTTTGATCTATTCTGACCAAAGGGGGTGCAATCGAAAAGGGTTTCTTCCTGGGCGAAAAGGGTTTCTGCCTCACTCCGTACTACTTATTTATACGGAGTATAAGCCGTATGTAGGAAAATTTTGTGTTAAAATTTTTAAAATTGTTGGACTCACTATTCTTTAACATTGGAAATTTAAAAATAAAGAAGTCTTACGGTAGGGGTAAGATTTGAATTATTTACAAACTACGGTATTCTTTAACATTGGAAATTCCTAATATGCTCGAAAACAGTGAGAGATGTGGCACAACATATCTTTACCGAACAACTAGTGGCAATTAGATCGCTGTAACCATGGAGTATTTTTTTTTTAAAAAAAGGTTGCAACACCGAATAGCCAATACAATCGTTGTGGGCCTGCGGCCCACATCAAAGAAGGCCCTGAAGGTGGAAGGATGATAAACAGAAAAAAAAATAATGACGCGACACGCGGGTGGATGGTAAGAAGTGGATGTGTGGTGCGTGTTTCACGTGCATTTATGCCGTCCACTGCCCTTTTTTTTTTTAAAGTATTATCCGCGTCCAATTAAATTGTTTTTGTTTCCCATCAAAATAAGGTACTCCTTACAAAATTGGATTATGAATGTTCCATTCAATTGAGGATGGTCCACATTTCCTTGCAGTATTTTGGATCGGTTTAGGTAATTTATGCTCTAAGAAGTAAGAACCTCAATCCAAAAAAAAAAAAAAAGCTCAAGTGAAGGGAAAATATTTAACGTATACTATAAAAGAATCTGTAAAATATCGTATCGCTCAAGTGAAGGGAAATTTGTTTCCCAACAAATTTCATTAGTTTGATTTTTTTTAAAGGTTCGGTTGATTGGGAGAAAATTGTGAAATTAAAATTATTATGTCATCTAAGAAAAAATATTTCTCATTTAACAATTAGAATAGATAAATCTCATTGGTTAAAAAAATGTTTTAAAAAATTTATTATTTGAAAATTTATGTAGATTAGGTTGATTGTGTGAAATTCCAAAAATTAAGATTATTATATAAAAATTAGTTTTCATTGTACACACACAAAAAGAGAGATTAATTGCTGTGAAAAAAAAAGAATTCATATATTTGGAACTATGTATTTAAAAAAAACGTTTTGAATTAATCTCATTATTTAAATAAATAGCATGAAATGATATTGTGTAATTAATACATAATCAAATAATACTGCATAGTTAATTTTAACTTTATCAAAAAAAAAATTTTTGAATTAATTCAATTGATTACAAAATGTAATATGATATGGTATTGTGTATATAATATTAGATAATTTAATTACCATAATTAAATAATATTGTTCAAATAATACCTTACAAAAATAATAATGAAATAATATTTTCTATTATTTTTATTTTCAATAAAAAAAACGTTAACAAATTCGAAACAGGGGCATTTGGCAAAAAAATATAAACCTCAGGGGTATTTGGCGAAAAAAATGGAAACCTCAAGGACACCTGGCGAAATATATCAAACTTTTGTACATCACGCGAATTAGCCTTAACCTCAGGGGTATTTGACGAAAATTCCGTATTTCAATTCAGTCATTTGTTTCTGTTATTTGCTTTTGGTTGTACATGATGGTTGATCCATCTCCCGGCTTGTTCGGGCTCTCGGTTTCTCTAGGTTTGTCTAGATAATCGAATTTTCTTTCCTTATATAAAAAAAAGGGGATTATGAGGTCTTAGATTCGCTCCCTATCTCCACACTTTTTCTTGAGCGAAAATCTAATGTTTGTGTTGCTCCTATTAATGGGTCGATCCGGTCGGCGCAAGTCAGTATATTTGGTGCGTGGTTATTGCTGGATGGATCATATGCATGTCTGGAGTTTGCCACTAAATGGTGGATTTTATTGTCATCATCAACAAAAAAAAAGGGTAAGTGTTGAGAGATGTGAAGAGATCAAAGAATCTCGCATTGAAAATATGAACAAACAAGTCTTATTATATAAGCTTATGGGCTACTTCTCCTAGCTATTGTCAATTGGTTTTAATATGGAACATCACTCTGCTTATGTACAAAAATTCTATCCTAATTTACTATCGTAAAATTCTCTCTCACAAAATTATAATACATTTAAATTAATATTAAAAAAACAAAAATATATATTTAACTTATGCATAGTTATTTTAACATGCTTAAAAAAACAAATCTTGAAAAATAACCTTAAAATTTTTAATAATTAAAAACATAGAAATATATATATAAAATATGGTATTTTAAAACATAATTTAATATTTTGATAATGTGATTTTTTAAGATTTTTTAAAACATGCTAAATAAACTATGTGTTAGTTAAATATATTTTTTAAACCTTAATTTAAAGATGTAATATTTTTGTGGGATAGGATTTTTGGGTACGTAGAAATGTAGAATACCAGAGTACCTTTGTAGCAGCCTCTTCATATTTATGTGGAATTAAATTTTCTTATATTTCCGATTTTTTTTTCAAAATATTCATTAAAAATTAAAAAATTACGAATAAATTCACATATTGAAACTATTTACACAAATATTCAAAATTTCCAGATACAGAGAAACGCGGTCTGAAACCGCATTTTATGTGTTAATTCGGTATTTATCCTCGGAGTGTTGGGAAAAATTAAATTTCTTATAAAAACGCAGTTTGAAACTGCGTTTTTCTACTAAAACATGGTTTAAAACCGCGTTTCTTTTTCAATTTTATTTCTGAATTTTAAAAAACAAAAAAAAAATATGTAAACTTAAAACGCGGCCTCAGAGGCCGCGTTTTACTTTGAAAATATTAAAAAAAAAAAAAAAGAGGAAGAAGAAGCAGCGCATCATCTTCTCGAATTGAAGGCCGGAGCGAGGTTCTTGAAGGCCGAAGAGGACAATCATCGGAGAGGACTGGCCAGAGAGGAAGCTTGAAGAGGACAATCGCCGGAGCGGGGTTCTTGAATGCCGGAGCGGAAGCTTGAAGGCCGGCGCGGCGGCGGCGGCCATGGCAGTGAAGAGCGCGGAGGAGTGGTGGAGCGGTGGCGGCTGGAGCGCGTTCGCGTGGGAGCTTGAAGGCCAGCTGATGTATAGCAATTGGCTTGGCCGGCAAATTGCTAAACTAAAAGCGTCGATCTTGCTTAAGCTCCTTGATTTCTCTTGAACAAATCGAATTCACCACCGTATGAAATTGGTATTTAATTAACAAACATTGGTCACACGGGCGGCTACCTCCCAATTTGCCAATTGAAGCTACGTGAAATTACTTTCGAAATTCAAGTAATTGTCTTCGTATCGATCGGCCGAATGAGAGCGACGTAGTTGCCTTCACCAATTCACGTTGAGAATCACACTTTTAGCCAAAGTAATTAATTTATTGCAAAGTAATTAATTTCGGATCAGGAGAATCGAAAAGCATGCGAATGTAAAATAATTAACGTCGTTTCTTCAACGACTCCCAAGGTGGAGCCTTCTTCTTTCGCTTGAGGATGACATCATTCTCCTCCATTTGAAATCGACTCGTCCTCGAGTCGTCGCCTGGATCAAGATCGTTGTTTGACCCACAGAAGACCAGCTTGACCCACATCATTCTCCCCCTCTTATCTTCGATTCGTCCTCGAATCAAGTCAGCGATGATCAGCGAGGAAGGAGCAGCAACCTTCAAAGAAGATGATGGAGGAATGGGTGGAATAGGTGCCAGGAGAATTCGAGGTATAGGAACCCTAAAAACAACACCTTCATGCGCGATCGTTGAACAGACTTGATCTTCAATAAGAATAGGATCAATGACCACACAAATCTCAGCAACTGGAACTTCATGAACATGCTCAAGAGGTACAATCGCTAACTCTTGAGACACGTCATCAAGTACCTCATCCTCGTCAACGGAATCAACATGCACCACCTCCTGCACAACACTGCAGTCGACTTTAAGTACAGATTCGGAGGTCTTCCCGGAGGAGTCTGACAGCGCATGACCCACCGTTGGAAATCTCGTCGAGTCAGCTTCGCAACAAGACTGAGTTGACTCAATTCTGAGTTCGGAGTCAACGGGAATCTGCGAAACAAAATCATCGCGCAGTGTAGTCTCTTGGCCAACGAAAGTATCCGAAACAAACTCCTTTACCTTCCCGTCGGCCGTATAGTAAAGAAAAATCACGTCCACATCGGGGGAGGATATCTCCAAGATCTCAGAGGTAGGTGACGCGTGAGGCTGACTATCAAGAAGTTTATGAATATAAGCCTTCCTCCAAGCGTCATCAAGCCAATTAGCTAGCCGTTGGGTCGCTTCCTCCAACTTTCGTTTTCGTTCCTCCTCCTCTCGGCGACGTTCTTCTGCAGCCTCTCTTTGTTGGAGAAGCCGAATCTGATAGCGTTGTCGACACCTCTTATCTTCGATCTCCAACTGACATTGTTCTTCCTCTTGACGTTGAAGCCAAAGTTGGCGTCTTTTAGCTTCGCGTTCACGCTCTAGGGTTTGTTGTTGTAGCCAAGCTCTCCGACGTAACTCTTGTTGGCGTCGTTGTTGTTTAGCACGTTCCAAAGCAAAAAATCCATCCAATGGATCGGGATCATCCTCCAAGTCGCCCCAAACTTCCCAAGCCATATCAAATCAAAACATCAGTAACATCAAAGAAACAAGGAGCGTAGCATAACCTGCTTCTGCCAAGCGCCTAGCTTTCCGGTGGCGACGGGGCTGGGTTCGGTGTTGTTGAACCAAGGTGACGGTGATGGTGATTGTGAAGGATGAAGATGATGATTGGAGTAGTGCCGACGGTATTAGAACAAACGAACCGGGTAGCTTTTGGGATTGATAATCGAGAACCCTTTAATCCTATAAAGGGGTTTCTCAATCCTATTCAATCTACTTAATTCAAATTGCATCAACATGAATATATAGAAAACCTAAGAACCAATTCTACCGTGCAAGATAGAATTTAGGTTGATAAAGATAGAATTTTAATCCCAAAGATAAATAAACCTAGAAGATAAAACTTAATCTAAAATCTTAACCATCTTATTTAATCTAACTAAGAAATATTAAAAATAAGCAATTCTATAATTAGACTCCAACTAACATAGGAGTTACTAAAAATAGAATATATATAAAAAATAAGAAATATAAATAATAAAATAATTAACGTCGTTTCTTCAACAACTCCCAAGGTGGAGCCTTCTTCTTTCGCTTGAGGATGACATCACCAGCCGCACAGGTTCGTCGTAGGAGTGGCCGCGTGCATGGCTGGGAAGAGCACAACACGGAGGCATGGCCGACCCTGAGATTTTTGGGGCCCGAGGCGGTGTAAAAAAAAATTTTTTGATCAATAAATATATTCATATATATGTTTTTTAAAAAAATTATCAAACAATGCAATTTTATTTATTTATTTAACTATTATAAATTATAAATTTTATTTTTATCACTAAAAGAAGAATTTACAGACTTTCGGTAGTATACAATCTCTCGGCATAACACAACAAAATACTATGATTTATAGATTTACCAATATACTTGTTTACTATTTTTTTATATATATTTCCTTACAATTCCTTTTAAAAAATATGATTTTTTTAGTGAGAAATAAATGTAAAAAAATATTTTTTGATATTATATTTTTTTTCCAAGAATGTAAAACAATATAGTTAAACACTTTAAAACATATTATTACTTTACAAATTTTTCCAAATAAAATACTATAATCATTTAAATAAATTTATTAAAGTAGCATACATTTTTATTTAAAAACTACCCGTTTTTGCATTTATAACAAAAATTGAAAGACGGAGACCGTACACTCTTTATCGTTGACTCGAAATATCTAAAGTCACATCGCAATCCACAAATGATTTTTTTTATGTATAAATTTTCATAAATATTTTATTAAGTGTAAATATAATAATACACAATACCTTAATTATATATATAACATAATTTTTTCACGGGGCCCTACTTGGTAGGGGCCCTAGGCGACCGCCTCTTTTGACTACCCCTAGGGCCGGCTCTGCACGGAGGAGTGGTGGAGGAAGAGCACGGCCATAGCTGCTGCTTCTTCGTTTCTTTTTTTACAATTTTCTGGGTAAAACGCGGCCTGGCCGCGTTTTACGTTTAAATTGTTCTTTTTTACTTTTTAAAATTTAGAAATAAAATTGGAAAAGAAAAGCGGTTTTAAACCACGTTTTAAGAGAAAAACGTGGTTTTAAACCGAGTTTTTATAAGAAATTTATTATTTTTTTTCCAAAACTCCGAGGATAAATACCCAATTAACACATAAAACGCGGTTTCAGATCGCGTTTCTCTGACGTATCTGAAAATTTTGAATATTTGTGTAAATAGTTTCAATGTGTGAATATATTCGTAATTTTTTATTTTTTAATGAATATTTTGAAAAAAAAATCTATATTTCCTCTAAAAATAAATCAAATAACCTTTTATGTATGGTATTTCTCTGCGCCCTCGTGATTTATTGTACTTCTGTGTAGTAGTTGTACATGATGATCAGTTCATCTATCGACTTGTCCGGTCTCTCAATTTCTCTATTCTTGTCTAGATAACCGAATTCTTATGTAGTACTCCCTCTGTTCCAAAATACATGAGTTTTTAGTTTTCGGCACGCTTTTTAAGGAGTGAAAAACTATATGAAACATTATTTTTTTAATTAAATTTTTTATATAATTTGATACTTATTAGTAATAAGTATCAAATGATATAAAAAATTTGATTAAAAAAATAATATTTTATTTAGTTTTTCGCTTCTTAAAAAACGTGTCAAAAAAAAAAAGCTAATGTATTATGGAACGGAGGTACTAATACCCAGAGTCAGTTTTGCAGTTTTATTTTATACTCCGTATACTCAATAGGTTTACCGTTTACCGTTTATTTTATAGACTCAATTAATTTAACAAAAAATTCGAGAGTTTTCAGCTAAGAAAATTACAGGGTTTCATTCAGATAGAGTGGATTGAAAATGACATAATTGTTGACTGAGATTGCCATTAATGTTCCTCACATGGGCAAATTAACTGATGAAACCTGGGCAATTATTCCAATTAATGTTAGTCCTTTTTAATTTGTACGCATTAGAGATTATTTGAACGGTTCACAATTCACACCAGCTCTCTTTAATTTGGACGCATTAGAGGTTGTTTGGTAGCATTTGAAAAATTGACTCAAATTTATAATTGAGTAAAAGTTTTAAAAATGTGTGAAATAAAAGTTGAAATATTGCAAAATAATACAGTATAAACTTTGTATAGGATGAAAAATGGCTTATTTGTATAACAATTGCGAAATTTTATAAAATCACTCATTTTTTTTATTTTATTTTTTTGATTAGGTAAAAATTCGGATGGGGCACTCATTAAATATACTATTTTACATATACTATTTTACATAAAATCACTCTTTATAAAATCACTCATTAAATATACTATTTTACATAAAATCACTCTTTAAATTAAAAATTCAAAAAAATCACTCTTAAAAAGCTAGATGACTGCAAAATACCACACATTTCACCTTTTTCCGTTAAGATTGCAATTAAATGTGTGAAATTTCCATTTTGACCTTACACTTTTAATATATTTGAAGGGTAAAAAAGGGGATTGTAATTCTACAATTTTCATTTTTCATTTTCCATTTGAGGAGCTGACTAAGAGGTGAAAGATGAGCACCTAAGAAAACTTCAAACCAATTGAATAAAGGATGATCAACTTTGAACCAACTAAATCAAGGATAAAATATTTGGGATTGTCAAGAGATGAACTAAAATATTGGTGATAAAGAGGAAAAATAGTAAAATTTTGCACTTTTAACATTAAAGTTAATGTAAAAGATGGGATGAGTGTCTTTTTCTTTTTTAATAGTCAAAGGCTTCGAGGGTCAGACATACCTAGCTGGATGAGTGGTTTTATGCATTTTTTATACTAAAGGTGAGATGACTACGTGGTTTTATGCATCTTTTTCGATCAGGAAGTGAGAAACATGAGTTGTGTCATGTTTATTTTGTTTGTTTTTTTATTATTATAAGATCATAATCTACCTTTCTAATACAAAAACTTAAGTCATTGGGTAAGGGCTTGATCATCTCTTATATTTCGTCTTTATTTTCACTTTGTAATCAATGTGGGATCCCCACGTACACGTCCCCTCAAGTGCAACCAATCTGGCTTGGTTGACATTTGAAACAAGTCAAGCATCTCAGCCTCTTAATAGTTAGCCAAAAACCAGAGAAACGAATTCGTACCAAACCGGCTCTGATACCATGTTAAACTTTGATAATCTTTCGATCAACCTGTGAGAAACGGGAGTCATGTTTGATCTATTTTGTTTTTACCTACAAGATTTATTAGTATCCGCTCTTCTAACCCAAAAGTGTTAACCGTTGTGTAGAGACTTCACCACCCTAATATTTTATCGTTATTTTCACTCCTAAAATGACTAAGTATAGGGAATAATTAATTAGTTAGAAATGAAAAAAAATATGGCGGTAGACATATTTCCCAAATCTGACGAGGAACCCATTTGGCGGTAAACCCCGAGCACGTGATCCAGCCGATAAAAGCCACGTACTAGGTAAACCGACTTGTGCCGATCGACTCAACCCACTGGTAAGGAGCAAGATAAACCTCTTTTCCACCCCTTGCTCTACACCAGTAGGCCACCCCGACTGGGGCAGCTCATGTCTTAATCTTATTCTGGATATTCTTATGAACATTATGAGACCAATTCCATAAAATTTATACACACGTATCCTGAAGATAAAAATAAATTATCCGTCACGTTCTTTTTTTTTTTAATAAGGTAAAAATGTAAGAGATCAAGTCTGACTTGATCCTTGATAGACCGATGGGTCGACATACGAAAACCGTCAAACATACAATAGAAAAGAAGAAAATAGCATAACGAAAAAGTTGTTCGCACTCTACAAAAAGGTAAATCTAAGCAAACTTAAAATTGGCAAGTTGGGGACGCATGTGAAGAACAAAGTCAAGCATCATCAAGAAGTAGCACCGCAAATTAACAAGTAGTATAATAGGACCCAGTCTCATGTGGGTAGTGCTGACGATACTCCAATGAAGATCCTTCCTGTTATATGAGGTCGCCTTGAAATCTTCCATTCTGATTCTCATTTTCGCTTCCCAGAAATGCATACCAAATGAACCCCAAGCTATATAAAGTTATTCCGCGCGCTGTAGAGAAACGTAGTTATTCAATAGTGAATAACTATTAGATTGGATTAAATTATTACTCGTTTGGTATTTATATCAAGATATTGATATCAGTTGATATCTTGTTATCAAGATTATTACTCGTTTGGTATTTATATCAAGCTCTAGATTGGATTAAATTATCACTCATTAAAAAAACATGTTGAAAAGTCAAATGACCTATATTTAAGACAGGGTGACCACTGACCAGGCACAGAATCAGAAATTAAACTTCGGGTAGACTAGGTATGTTAAAATTTTCTCATACACATAATTTTATTAACAAAACTCTTAATTTAATAAATAAATAAATAATTTGAATTAATTTTTCGTAAATTTTTACTTATTGCGTAGTATTATATTTTTATAAAAATGGGATGGGTTGGAGTGGATCCAGCCCGTCCCTCGGTCCGTCCCTGAGATTGACCCAACAAGTGTTAATAAAAAAAAAAAAAACAAATTTAATACGCGTACAACTAATGTTATCTAAATAATAATTTATGCTTACTTTACTTGTAATATAATTAGTCGCAATCCGAAAGCAAGGTCTAATAAGTTTAAATCAAATAGTTTAAAAAAATAATAAAATATTTGCTACAGAAAATGAAAAAGATAGAATATAGAATAAAATAATAATAAAGGAGAAATGCTCTTGGGTTTATCACAATTCACATGGTAAAGGAGGCCCCATCCAGCTTAATTATTTAGAACGTTGTGATGAAGCAAAACGTGCCACTATCACCAACTGCTATCACAAAATAGTAACATTATATATATACTGTATTTATCATAATTTAATTACAAAATTATCAATTTAAATATTTATAAAAAAACCTGACAACGCCCACTCACCCGATAATGGATCGCCAAAGATTCCTCCTCGTGACGCTAACGCATTGTCCTCACTTTAATTTTGACATTTTTTTTATATAAAATTTATCTTTTTTAATTTTAAATCGTTGTTTTCATATGTACCCCACAACTGCGATGGTTTTACCACCCGAATTTAAAGAAAATAAAAGAACTAAAATTTGATAAAATTAAGAAAAAGAGTTAAAATTATGAGATATTGTGAAAGGAGACAGTATGGAGATAGAGATTTCGAGATAACAGTTACGAACTAATATAATTGGATATCAAATCCTGTGTCTTTCACGTCTCCCTTCTTATTCTCAACATTCTTCTCTTAACGTCCAAATTTAAAAAAAAAATTAAAAGAAAAAATGAGTTAAAAAATTGTAAGGGATAAGAGGAGGGGATATGGTTAAGAACATAGCTGCATATGAAGTATGAAATTATACTTTAATTAGTTTTTGAAATTTACAATATTAAAATGAGATAAGTCTGAAATTATACTTTAATTAGTTTTTAATTAGTTTTTGAAATTTTTATAGGCTATTCATCGTAAGTTTAAAATATTTTCACTTTTGCTTTAATAATTTTTTTATAATCATCAATAGACTGGCTTTAAATTTATTATCGCCATATTTTAACTGAAAAATAAAAGGGAAAATTTGCTCAAATATCCATTTAGAAAAGCTAATTAGGTAAACGTCCATATTTAAACGGATATAAAGTAAATGTCCATAAATTTTAAGTAATACCAACTCTACCCTTGGTATAATTAACCCCTTTTATTCCAACCCTCTTCAATCTCCCTCATTGCGTCTCTCTCCTCCGCTTCTTCTGGTGGTCGTCGACGTTCGCTCAACCTTCGTCCAGGCCAGGTAATCTCTATTATTTTGTTGCTTCTCGTCCTTCTCAATCTCTTTCCCACTCCTTTCGGTTCCCTTCCCCTTCCAATTTGAGGAATTTCATTGTTTAGCCCTAAATTCGATTGCACTTGCTTATGCTCTAGATATGAGTTTTTAGTGTGTTTCCCTTGAACCTACACAATTTGTGGACAGAAGAAAAACAAATCGATTTAATAAACTTCACCTACTCGATTGGATTCGAATATAGGAAAACAAACCCTAGCATGCTTGGTGACAATTTGTTAAACTTGCAAAATATGTCAATTTGTTTAGTATTGGTGACAATTTGTTAAATCTGATCATTTCGAGATGTTTTATGATTTGGGACAACAGGTGCGGATTTTTGTGTGAATACGTACATTGCTCTGATGACAATTTGTTTATATTTTTTTAGGGTTTGTGTGTTTCTATCTACTCCAAATGGATAATCCAGGTTAGTGTTCTTATTGATGAATCTAATTCGTTCTTACTTTATATGTTGTTCTATTTCAAGTGTTTACCATTGCTTGTTTGTTTTGGTGACAATTGCTTGTTTGGTGACAATTAGTATTTAGCTTGATTCTATATCATCAATTTAAATGAGACTATCAGGGGATTGCTTCATTGTTTGGTGACAAATGGAATTTATGATGTTATCTTTAGATTGGTGACACTTGGTAGAGTTATATATTCTGTTTTGGTGACAAATGAAATTTATGTTGTTATCTTTAGATTTTTGACAATTGGTAGAGTTATATATATATATATTCTGTTTTGGTGACAAATGGAATTTATGTTGTTATTTTTAGATTGGTGACAATTGGTAGAGTTATATATTATGTTTTGGTGAGAAGTGGAATTTATGTTGTTATTTTTAGATTGGTGACAATTGGTAGAGTTATATGTTCTGTTTTGGTGACAAGTGGAATTTATGTTGTTATTTTTAGATTGGTGACAATTGGTAGAGTTATATATTCTGTTTTGGTGACAAATGGAATTTATGTTGTTATTTTGTTGTTTTTTTTAGATTGGTGACAATTGGTAGAGTTATATATTCTGTTTTGGTGACAAATGGAATTTATATCTCATTTAGCAATAATGTAATTTTAATTATCCTTCTGTTCAATTGTAGTGGAAGTTGTGGTATGTATACCATCAAATATATCGAGGGTCTTGCATTTCATGGTGATATTGAAGCTAATTCAGACAAGTATATGGATGCGTATAGAGAGAGAGGATGGCTTTAGAGGGTCTTGCTATTTTGGATGTTAAGCATGAATGTCTCAACTGTTCCCCTTTGTTTTGATATTTTTGCAAGTTGATGTAGTATGACAATTAAGTATTACAAAGGTAAACTTTACATCAAATTTCATCTACTTAGGGTTATTATTGTAACAAAAATGCGTTAATATTATATCACAAATGTGATGCCATTATAGTATTGTACATCGAATTATTCGTTTGCTCAAGTTTAGCTCCTCTAGGGTTTAAGCTCCCTAGTTCTAGGGTTTCAGTTTCGTAACAAAAATTTGTTAATATTAGATGACAAATCTGATAACATTGGTAATGTACACACATTTTAGGGTTTAGGATTGCCCTAAACCCTAAACTATACTGTACATCAAATTTTCGTCTGCTTAGGTTTAACCTCTCTTGGATCTATGATCCCCTTGTTCTAGGGTTTCAGTTTTGTAACAAAAATGTGCTAATATTAGATGACAAATGTGATAACATTAGCATTGTAAACATTTTAGTTTGATGAAAGTGTTGTGTAGTTGGTGACAATTGGTTTGTGACACTGCATGTTTTGTCGTTGGTGACAATTAATTTCTAAAAATAGTTGGTTGACACTAGATTGGTGACAAAGTTTTGTAATTGGTGACAGTAGATTATTAACCAAAGCTTGATGAAAATAGGTTGGTTACACTGTTTTATTGTTGGTGTCAATAGATTACTGAAAAGAGGTTGGTGACAATGTTTTTTATAAGTTGGTGACAATACGGTTGATTAAACAATATGAAAACAGTGTTCTGTAGTTGGTGACAATGTCTTGGTGATGTATAATGTTATGGTGACAATTTTTTAAGGTTACAATATCATGGTGACAATATATTGTCATCAACCTCATCATTAATAGTTGTCACCAACAATTGTCATAAGGAAAATCATCTATTAGCAGAAAAACCCCCATTTGTAACCGAGGAAAAGTGTTACTTGCAACTGTCACTGGAAGAAAATCAATTTTCACCCAATTTTTTTTTTGTCACCAACAATTATCACAAGAAAAAAAGAAAATCAATTGTCACTAGAAAAAAATTTCCCCAACTGTCACCGGAAAAAAAAAATGTCATAAAAAATCAATTGTCACCAAAATAAGTGTCACAATTAACTGTCACTAGGAAAATATACTCAACTGTCACCAAAAAATTGTCACCAAATGCAAACGTTGACCGGAATGGTCAATGTTGACTAGTCAATGTTAAAGATTAAAAATGATCAAAGGGGGAAGGAGGAAGGGTTAGGGATGGAGAAGGAGGGGTATTTTTGAAAAAAATGAACATTTACTTAATTATGTAAAAAAATAAACATTTACTTAATTTTAACATGAAAAATAGATATTTACCAAATTTAACCAAAATAAAACTGATAAGCGAAAGAGAAAAATAAGCCCCATGGATGCCCACTTGGCCCCACCCTCCAAAGAAAACACATGCAGAATATTTAAATTGTAGCGATAAGTTAATTAATTCTGTTATAATATAATTTAAAAATCCACTTGCACGAGGTTAGCTGGTTAGGTGCGTTTATACTTTATAGGCACGAATAATAATATGGAGTAATAAAAAATGCAAATGGAGCATTAATGTAAATTAAAAAATACAAAGGAAAAGATTGCATTAATCAATTACTAGAATTAGGTGCCGTTTGGCGAGTGGAGTGAGGAAAAGACAGGAGAAAGCCAAAACAGCGTTACTCGCTTACTCTGTCCGTCGGTTCGGGGCCCACGCGGTCCTGCCTTAGCCGAGTGACTCGGTTTACAAACCCAACTGCCAAACGGACCCTACCTACTCCCACCAATACCTGAGCTCATTTTTAGTGTAACTAAATCATCCGTACTTGATTCGGATTTCTCCTGAATTTAGGCTTTATTTTCCTAAATTGCACTCTCTGAAAATACTGATCCATTAATTTAGTTGTTTCCCAGACTAATTAATGTCACTTTCTAATTGAGATCAACTATATATAATATACTGTAGTGTGTATGTGGTACTGGTCAATTGATTTTCCATAAATCATACGGAGTATTAGTATTATAGGTTTTTTATTATATGGCATACAGGCATGTGATACGACTCTAAATCGAGAAAATTTTCATAAAAAAAGGCAAGCGACTCTAAAAATCTAATTAAAAAACAGGCTAAACTAATTAAAATTTGAGGGATTTTGTTCAAATGGACCTTTAAGCATATTTGGTTAGCTAGATAGGCCCATTAATTGTTTTTTTAGCTTAGATAAGCCTATTAATTACGTATTTTTTTAGCATGCTAAGCCTTCTTAAACGGTCAATGGTCAACGTTGACCGTTGACCGTTGACCGGTCAACCCATTTTGATGCCAACTTTTTTTCTTTTTTTTCTTTTTTCTTTTTTTTTTTAATTTTTGATGCCAACTTTTTTTTTTAGTGATGCCATATTTTACCGTTTTGATGCCAACATTTTGTGGTGACAATTTTATATAATTGATGGCATAAGAGCTTAAAACGTGGAATCAAAATATTGTCACCTTATTGTCACTTTTCTAATGAAATGATTGGATGACTTTTTTTTAATGCCACTTTTTTAAAACATTGATGACATTTTTTGTGATGTCATATTTTACCGTTTTGATGCCAAAATTTTATTACATTTTATTTTCACTCTAATGCCACTTTTCTAATTAAATTATTGGATGACACTTTTTTTAAACTTTGATGACATTTTTTGTTTACTCTAATGTCACGTTGACCATTGATGCCATTTTGAAAAATTTGTATCACATTAAAGAAAAAAATATCATCAAAAATACTACTTTGAAAAAATATCATCAAAAATATGGCATCACGGTAAAAAAAATATTATCAAAAAATTGACATAAAAAAGTGGCATCAAAGTGAAAATAAAATATAGTAAAATTTTGGCATTAAAACGGTAAAATATGGCATCACTAAAAAAAAAAAAGTTGGCATCAAAATGGGTTGGTCAACGTTAACCGGTCAACGGTCAACCGTTGACCGGTCAATGGTCAAACGGTTGACCATTGACCAACCCATCCTATTGGGAAGGAGTCTAGGGTAAAACTAATTAAATTGATTTAGGGGCTAGGTGCCTAATTAAATATTCAAAAAAGGCCCCCTACCAAAATCACCATTAAAATTTTCAATTGCAATCGATTATCAATTAATGACATTTAATTTTTAATGCATTGCTATATTTTCTGATAGGAAAGTGAATTAAAAAAACAATATAATCCGTCATTGCGTTAGCCTCGACATAGTTAAATCAAACCTCCTCAAATTATCGAAAATGTATAAGGATATCGGATACAACCACCGACGGTCCGGCCTATTTCGCGCGTCAGAGATTAACCTAACTTAAGATTAAAATCTATATGAAAATTTTGATGAAATTTTAGTCTTTGTGGATAGATTAAACGAGTAAATTTTTATTTAACATGACAAATTACACAGAGTTTTGTAAAGCTATTTTTTCGAAACCGTGAAAAGCTTTGTCAGGACTCTTTAAAAACCTCCAATAAACTTGTACCAAATAGACTCTCAATCTGGCCGTGGCAAATTACTCTCTTAGTTCCAAATTAAATATCGTTTGTCCTTTTGTGCACGTTTTTTAAGAAGGTAAAAACACTATAAAATGAAGTATTATTTTTAATCAATTATTTTAATAATATGATTAATATCATACTGGTTAGTCATAAGTATTAACTTATAAGAACAAATTCATTAAAAAATAATATTTTATATAATTTTTACCTCATTAAAATACTTGTCGAAAAGTAAAATGACTTTCATTATAAAACAGAGGGAGTATAAATCTCTCTATTTGGATTCACCACACTAAATCAAGAGTTATTTATTTATTTTATAAATTTAAAATCGGTCCTTCTATAAGAATCTAAATAGGGAAAGATTCCCTATAAAAAAACATAGTGAATTATAGAAATCTAGTTAAAAGAAAGCTAAATTAATTTAAATTTGGAATATAATTACAATTGTTTTTTGATAAGGTAATAATTCAAAAGTCTGCGAACCATCAAACATACCACCTAAAAAGATAGAAATATAATTCCAAATAAACATAAAAATAGAAAAACTGATTTAAAATAACACTTTAGAAGTAAAAAAAAGTTACACCGAGTAGATAAAGTGACAAGGACGGGGTTCGCAGAAAGCACCTGATGAGTGAAGTAAAACGAAACTGAAATATAAAAGAGTTCATCCAAACGTGGCCTTATTTTAATCTCACCACACGTTTCACACCCCCTAAAATCCCCTCGACGCAGCCATCGCCTCCTCCTTCCCCCAAATCCACCTCCTCCTTCCGAGCTTCCGGCTCCCTCAATCCCCTCCAATTGCAGCTAGATTTGATGAATCAAATCTCCAATTGATTCAAATCACAGTCAAAGATGATGAATCTATGGAGTTCCGATGAAAACGTGGCTTTCGCCGAAGCCTTCATGTCCTTCGACGCTTCCTCCGCCGCCTCCTGGCCGCCGGCGCCGCACTCAAACAGCCTTTATGGCCACCAGCAGGCGCCTGTCGCCGCCTTGCAGAGTCCGCAGATGAATCCGGCAGAGGTGTTCAGCCAGGACGGCCTCCAGCAGCGGCTGCAGGCGCTGATCGACGACGCTAGGGAGACCTGGACCTACGCCATCTTCTGGCAGTGCAACGTCGATCCCACCGGCCAGTCGCTGCTCGGATGGGGTGATGGTTACTACAAGGGTGATGATTCCGGGAACAAGAGCGCTTCTTCTTCTTCTTCCGCCGCCGTCGCTGCTGGATCCAGGGCGCCGCCGAAGAATCCCGCGGAGCAGGAGCACAGGAGGAGAGTCCTACGGGAACTCAATTCGTTGATCTCCGGCGCCGCCTCCCCTCAAAACGACGCCGTTGAGGACGATGTCACCGACACTGAGTGGTTCTTCCTTATCTCGATGACTCAGGCCTTCCCCTTCGGCGTGGATCTCCCCGGTCAAGCTCTTTTGGGATCTAACCCTATTTGGGCTTCCGGCGCCGACCGTCTCGCCGGATCCCCGTGGGAGCGGGCCAGGCAGGGGGCCGCGTTCGGGCTGCAGACCGTCGTTTGTATCCCCGGTGGCAACGGCGTCCTCGAATTGGGCTCCACGGACCTCATCTTCAACAGCTCCGTTCTGATGAACAAGGTTAGGGTTTTGTTCAATTTCGGATCTGGTGGTGATGCGAGTCTCTTAGCCGCTGCCTCCTCCTCCGCTCCTCCACCGCCCCCTCCGTCACTGACGGTGATACCGGTGGCCGATGAGGCGGAGAACGACCCCGCCGCGCTATGGATCAATGATCCATCTTCCACCGCAGGTGAGGCGAAGGAGGGATTGAACAACGCCAGGCGTGAGGGATCGATTCCGATCGGATCGAATTCGATTCCTAACCACCAGCCGGCGAAATCTCCGGGGCAAATTGATGTTCATAGCTCGAATGGATTGATGGAGAGTTCAATTGGTAGCCATGGCCAGAAGATTCACAATCAACCACACCAGTTACAGCAACAGCAACAAGGCTTTTTCACCAAAGAGTTGAATTTCTCCGACTATGGGATGAAACCGGAATCAGGCGAGATCCTCAACTTTGGGGAGAGCAAGAGGAGTTCTTTCGTCAACGGAAATGGAAACGGATCGAATTTGAATAATCCACCGGAAGACAACAACAAGAACAGTAACAGCAAGAAGCGATCTCCGGCTTCCAGAGGCAGTGTAGACGAAGGCATGCTATCCTTCACCTCAAGCGTGATTGTCCCCTCACCCATGGCAGCGAAGTCAGGCGCTACCGGCACAGTGGACTCCGACCACTCCGATTTGGAAGCATCGGTGGTGAAGGAAGCAGACAGCAGCCGCGTGGTGGACCCCGAGAAGAGGCCGAGGAAGCGTGGCCGGAAGCCGGCAAACGGGAGGGAGGAGCCTCTGAACCACGTCGAAGCCGAGAGGCAGAGGAGGGAGAAGCTCAACCAGAGATTCTACTCCCTCCGAGCAGTCGTGCCTAACGTCTCGAAAATGGACAAGGCATCGCTCCTTGGCGACGCCATCTCCTACATCAACGAGCTCAAGGCGAAGATGCAATCTATCGAATCGGACAAGGAAGCATTGGTTAACCAGGTGGAGTGTTTGAAGACCGAAGTCTTGGCAACCCGAGATCATTCAAGATCCTCCAATGGAGGATCACAAAGCCACTACCCACAGCAAGAACCAGACATGAAGTCATTGAACGGAGGCTGCAAGCCATCGGATTTGGACGTTGATGTGAAGATAATCGGAAGGGATGCAATGGTTAGAGTGAACTGCGGCAAGAGGTACCACCCGGCTGCAAGGCTAATGGTAGCATTGAAGGAGCTGGACTTGGAGGTGACGCACGCTAGCGTTTCGGTTGTCAATGATCTGATGATCCAGCAGGCGACAGTGCGAATGGGGAACCGATATTACAGCCCCGATCACCTAAGGATGATCTTAGAAGCCAGGGTTTCGGATGTCAGGTGTTGAGATTGAGCTGAACTTGTACATTGTCCAATAATCGAAACCGAAGTTCTTGTATAATACCAGTTCTTAGCTATAAGTTAAGAGGTAGCTGGGTAGGTAAGTAGATTTGCGGAGACGAGCCACGAAAGAAGCTTCGAATTCATTAAGCTTTGTGGTTTTGTCTCCGATTCGCAGTCTCAGAGGTTAGTATATACATAGGATTGGTCAGTACTCTATGGTGAATCAAGGGACTTAGGCTTCGTCTTCTTTTGCGAGTTCTCGGTCTATGGTCTGCTGTTTATTGTGTATATGTATAAACGTTGCAGATGCTAAACCATAAGTTTTGTTTGATTGATGGAGCTACTGCAATATGCTCGAACCAACTCGTGCAAAATTTCGCCCCACCTTCGAACTCGTGGTGTAAACGAGAGGGTAAGATTTAGTGTGAGGCAATCTGTGGGGATGTTTTGGGCAGATAAGGTTGATGCTGAAAGGAGTGGTGTGTATTGATGATCCTTGGGAGGCACTCGTTCTGTTTCCCTTGTATCTTTATGAAGGTATCAAAATTTTGGATGGTTGGTGGTTGAATGTTTTAGAAGGGCTCAAGAGCAATTTTTTTTAGCTCAGGAAAGAAATTCGTTTCTCTAGACATGTTTTAGAGTAATCGAGAGACCGAACAAGTCAATAGATGGACTAACTATCATTACAAACATAAGCAAATGACAGGAAAAAAAATACACTAAGTAATTGTCATAACAGAAAATGCAAAAAGAAAAATACGTGTCATCATAGATTGTAAAACATCGGTTGACAGAATAAACGAATCGACCAGCCAAATAGAAGATGCACACTTTTTTTAAATTTCTTGTATTCACACGAAACTTTAAAGATTAGCAAAAAAAAACCATATAAATATCTAAAAACTTTAAAATTGTTAAACATTTAACCGATATTTCAGGGCCATTAATTCCTTGAAAGAACCTGAACATACCCTTAAGATTGAAATAATTATCTTGAAGGCTATGATTCTACTTAACAACTTTTCTAGTGCTTCATTGACACATATTCATCACAACGACAATATGATGACAGATAAGATTGCATACTTTAGCTACCATGCCCATAATGTTGAAATTCAGAACTAATTTTTTCATTTATTAAAAAAACCCAGATATTTTAGATATTTTCATTCCGTCGACAGATTTTCAACCTCTTGATACAACAAGTGATTAGTTTATAGACTAATGTTCAAAATCGTAGAGATTAACACAACTACAAAATGGTCAAGTACACCCTACTCAAACAAATCAAGATTGTACAATAGAGAGTCTTTGTGTTGATGAGTAATTTATTGATTTCTTTCAAAGTTGGTATTTTTCAAAACGTGGATGAGTAATTAAAGGACAAATGATGGCCCATCAGACAAATGCAAAATGACAAATGGGTGCTACAGTGGAACTATACATGCATGAACCAAAGATCAAATTGTGAGAACAAAAAGAATCTAAAAATGCAAGGTGGGCAATGGATTCACACCATATATAAGCATAAATAAATAAAAGCACGTGTTTCAGGCAGTGCAATAATCAATCAACCAAGCAACTTGCTTTGTAAAAATGGCCACCACAGTGTCATCTTTTCACTTGACAGGAATTTGTGTGCACTGAATTTGCTCAACTGTGGATGCCATGAAAGGGACTTCAATGCCATTTTAGTGTGTGAGGATGGAAAATGGAGATTGGAATATAACTGTTTTGGGGGGGCTGTAAAATGTAAATACAAGTTCATAAATGACATGTTATGTTTCAATAAGGTTTGGCATTGCAATTTGGTTGGTGTTAAGACAAACATAGATGTGTTCCTGCTTTCCAGCAGTCAATGTGGGGGAATAACCGGATTTTAG
The DNA here is from genome assembly GCA_037127255.1 of Persicaria tinctoria. NCBI lineage: Eukaryota > Viridiplantae > Streptophyta > Magnoliopsida > Caryophyllales > Polygonaceae > Persicaria > Persicaria tinctoria. Next base: position 86,402,029 of record JBANSL010000004.1, on the reverse strand, counting down.
GCATATGTTAGGTTAACTGACATTTTTGTTATTGCAAATTGCTTCACGGGCTTATAGGTTGAAGTGAAAATAGATGATGTGATAAACCCTAATTTCACCAATTTGATTTGATTTGATGGGGGTGGGATAGGGTTGTCGGACTTTAGTACTTTTTTTTTATTAGGTAATCTATCCGATGACATTCTGATGGATAAGGTCATGAAGACCTGGATCGGTATATAAATTGGGACCCTGTTAGAGTAACAAATGTGTGTAACCTTATCTGCTATTCGGTTACCAATGTGGAGAATGTGAGAAACACTGAAATTTCTCACATCCAATAGAAAAGTTTGGATATTTGCTAGTACTAATTCTATTTCCTGAGGGCAAGTGGTACGTGTTTGGAGAAAGTTCGTAATTGTCTTAGAGTCACATTCAATGATTAAATTGTTTATTTGACTCTAGCCTTTTCTATCCCAAAACAAAGAGCAAGAGCTTCCGCTATAAGTGGACTTTGGACACTGTTGAACCCGATTTTCTATTTTAGTTTTAAGACCCGGTTGTTTGTTTTGTTTTAAACGCATCGTTTCACTTAGTTGTATAAGAGCTTTGACTCTTGTTGTTATGTGTAACAGATTTTCAGTTGGAATAACAAATTCTCCTTCTTCCTCTTTCGATTCCCATTTTCTCTGCAATTCCGAGCTCCATCAATGGAGTTTTCTTGATTCCAATCGATAACATGGTATCAGGCTAGTCAATTCGATTCTCAATTTCGCCTTCAATCGCATTTCATTTTTCATTCGTCTTCAATGGAGCAACAACTGGATCCGCCATTAGAGGCCACTACAATTGATCCTAACAGCGAGATATACCTGCAACATTCGGATCATCCGAAACATCCTCTCTACTCGTCTTCTAAGCGAAGGCGGATACAACCACTGGAAACGATCCGTCGAAGTATCATTGCTTGCGAAGAACAAGCTTGGCTTCATTACCGGCGCCTGCGCCCGTCCTGAGTCACCGCCGATGATGGTCACACAATGGGAAAGATGCAACGGAATGGTGATCTCCTGGCTTCTGCATTCAGTCGGCAAAGACATCGTCGAAAGCGTCATTTACTGCTCAACTGCAAGGGAGATCTGGCGCCTTCTCAACAAGCGCTATTCTCAATCAAACCAAGCCCGGATTTACCAGATTCAGCGAGATTATGGGATGAATGCAGCCATTATGGGATGAATATGTTCTTCTTCTTGAAATTCCAATCTGCAATTGCAATGCTGGATCTGGTGGTGTGTTGACCAAAATCCTTGAGAATCAGCAAACAATGCAGTTCCTTATGGAGGGATGCGGGCATACACTATATAAACGAAGATGCACTCTAAGAAAGAGGCTTTTTCGAAAAACCAAAAGAAGGGTCTTGAACTATAAAGAGAAGGGAAAGGAGATAAACAAGAGAATACCGAATTATCCGCACAGTCATCGCAATCACCATACTCGTCCGGAAGGCGAGGATCCAGGTATTAGAAATAGGGCTTGTTCGAATATTGCCCAATCTCCATCCATCCTCTTTGTCCTAGAGCAAGAACCCATCCCATCCGAAGGGCTTTGATGAAATCGACGCCCGAAAGGTAGAACGAGCCGGGAACAAGGCTCGGCGGCGCCAGACTCATATCGTCGGCCGACCACGGAGGTCCGAGCCCGGGTAAGCCCGTCTAAGGACATAAGGTCATCGCGGCACAGGCAAAGGTTCCCCCCCCCTAGGGTAGTAGTGTTGTAAGATCAAAGACATGGGGAGAAACTTCAGGTAAGACCGTTGACCAACTCAATTAGCACATGTGGCTCACCCTCCTCCACGGTGACGTGAGGGCGGGTCCACTTTTCAAATGCGGTTTCATCAATATAAAATATTCATTTTTTTTAACAAGTTTGTACTTATTAATAATAACTACGAAATTGTTTAAAAAACTAGATATTTTATATTCCTAAAAAAGCGTGCATGAATAGTAAAGTGACAAGTTTTTCCGAACAGAGGTAGTAGTAAGGTGTTAATTGTTAGAGATATGTTCCGGGAGAATTGTGGTTGGAAGTTATTATATGGGCATTCTAGGAAGTAGGAACAAATGGATGTCATCCTCGGTTGAGTAGTTACAAAATATACAAGTGGAAGGAACAGATACGCCCTTTTGATATAATCGTGTAGCCATCGTGAGTCATTTTTTTCATTTTTCACAGAAAGTTTTTAATTTTTGGTGGATCATCGATTTTCCAGATCCAGGCCTACTCATCAGAAGTTGTGTGGGACGATGCTGAAATTAGATTATAAGCACTAGAAGTAGTGAACCAGCCTTTTTTGTGAGGCCACTAATAAAGTCTATCCTCAAAGGGGTTGACGGGCAACGGGATATCGATAATGTCCCTAACAATTGACTCAGGGAGAACAGTTTCAAGTTTCTCCCTCAACCATTGTCCCCCCAAAACGTATTCGCCGACAGTTTCATTTGTATTTTGTACACTTAGACCTTCCATTCTCTCAATAAGAGGTGTAGTTGTTATCCAGTTATCTTTCCAGAAGTTGATAGATTTTCCGTTCCCACAGACCAAATAAGTCCCGATTTGAATTTTGTTATCAAGGCGCAAAGTTTTGCCCATTTCCATGATGCACTTACGCTCCTCTTATAGTTGAGGATATGATTGTCTTTTAGATACTTATATTGCACAATCCTTACCCATGTGTTTTCCGACTCTGCTAAAATTTTCCATAATAGTTTTAGTTGAAGTGCTTTATTCATGTCTCTAGCTTTGCGAATTCCCAAACCTTCTGCTGCTTTTGATCTGCAAATTTTGTCCCAACTAATAAGTGGCCTATGTTGCGCATCTTTGTTCCAAAAAAAGTTTTCCATTGAGTACAGAGGTTTTGATGATAAATTGGTCGCAATAAGGGTTGCCTTGCCTCGTTGCGACATGGAATTGACACGCCATTTGCTAAGTTGATCTTTTGATTTGTAAATTATTTCTCCAAATGTTTCATTCGTTACTCGACCATTGATAATGGGACTTTAGTACTTTACACATATACGAAGTATATTAGATTAATTGATATTCCTTTTATTACACATCGACTTATAAGATTATAATTCAAATGAGCTTATATAATAAATTTGTCTCTATGAATCTGTATACGACCATTCTCTAGCGTCTTAAACAATCTAGCCTAAAATTAAATTGGGATTCTAGACCAGATTACTGAAGAAGCTAGAAAATGGTCGTATACAGCAATAATCTATGAATATTCTTTGCTATTTGCATCTTAAATTCTAATCTTTTTAAAAATTAACCCTATGTCTTTTAAGTTACATATGTGTAAATCAAGAAGCATAGCTGTTTTATTTTATTTTTATTATGTAAATAACTATGTCTTTTGATTTACACGTCCGTGACTCAAAAAGTGTAAGATTTTTCAAATAAAAAATTAAAACTAAAATTTGGGGTGCAACTTGCAAGTAGTGAATTTGTGTGATGTAAATAACAAAATTAGCAAGCGAATCCGCCACCCTATTACCTTCCCGAAAAGTATGACCGAATCTCACAATCCGGTCCCTGACCAAGAAGCCTTGGCACCGCAGTACTAGGCTGAACAACAGATGAGTGCAATCCACCCCCTTCTGCATTAATTCAAGAAACGCCCTTGAATCAACTTCCACTTAGACAAACCGAAACCCTTTGTCCCAAGCAAGACTCAAGCCATGTGCAACTCCCCATAGCTCCGCTATTGTCGTCGTTGCAATCCCAAGGATTGTGGCAAACCTATCCAGCCACACGCCCAAATCGTCATGCAACACTCCTCCTACTGTGGCTAGGCCCGGATTCCCCCTTGATGCACCATCCGTATTCAATTTCACCCATGAAGGGTCCGGATGGCGCCACCCAACGAGAATCTAAGTTCATGGACCAAAGGCCAGCTCATCCTTTCTCCTCCTAGCTTCCTCACCCACCTCATGGTACCTCGACCGAAGGAAAGAAACCTTATCCGTCATTGGGTTCATATCCCCAAATACACGATGATTTCGCCACTTCCACAACCACCACACTGTTATAGTAAAAACCGCATCCTCAAACAATCACTCATTCCACCCAATGGTAAAGAAGGACGAATGCAAGTTCTCTGGCACAATAGCCTTCCAAATATCAGTCGCAAACTCACAGTTCCAAAACATGTGAAGGAGCGATTCGAGCTCTTTATTGCAAGAAGAGCAAAACAGATCAGTAGTAAGGTGCCTTCTCGTGCGCCTCTGGCCAATAATATTTAACTCCCTTACTCAATACTCCCTCCGTAACGCAATATTTGTCCATTTGGAGGTTTTCACACTTCTTAAGAAAGCTACAATTAGAAAGTAGAATAATTAAAAATTTAGCAAATAAATAATGTGGAAAAAAAATGGACCAATGAAAAAAAAAAGAATAGTATGGGAAGTTGGATCCATATTTAACTCATAAATAAAATATTACTCTCTCCGTTCGCGATAACATGTCGTTTTAGAGTTTTGATTTTGTTAAAAAAAACATATCACTTTAGATATTTTATCCATATACTTCCCAATTTACCCTCATTTATTTAAATTTTAAATTACCTTGAAAAATACGACTGTACTTTGTTTTGAGATAATTAAGACAAAAATAGGGGTAAATTAGGTAGTTTAAATATTTCTTAAATATTATGTCCGGAACTAAAACGACACGTTTTCGCGAACGGATGGAGAATAAAAATAATCCTCACTTTTTATTTCATTTTCCCCTATCTTCTTCAACAAAATATCCAGACTTTAATTAATCTTTGAAGGTACTCATTAATGTCGTTAGAAGTTAAGAGTTGACTGATCAGCCATTGCAAATCACCTGAAATTCCATCAAATCAAAACAAAACTAAAAAACGCGAACCAAAATCAAAACCAAAATTCAAGTAAATTTCATTCCAATTTCAAGATCAGTAGCCTAATTTCATGGAGGGAAATCTAAAATGATTTGCACAATTGGACTGAAGAAAGAAAATTCCAATCTTTCAGAAATCGGAATTCGGAATCCACTATGGAACACTCCCGAATGGGGCCGAATATAGTAACCAATCAAATGCCAGATCGGGAAATCGATGAACAAACCGCATCGTAGAAGCTACGCGCCATCGCCAGCGCCGCCCTCACGCGCCGTCGCAACCAGCCCCAGGTTCTGCAGATTCAGCTTTATAACAGTATCGGCGAACAGCCGAGTGTCCTCCTCCGTGTTCCCCTCCGGCACGTCGACGACGTACGACTCCAGCACCGCCGTGCAGCATCCACCGAGCTGGTGGAGCGTAGTCACGGATCGGTAGTTCCTGAGCCGGTGCTCGCCTCCGATGATGGTGAATCCGGTCACGAACCTCTCGTCGTCGAGGAAATCAAGCCTCTCGGTGCTCGTCTCCGCCGGAAGGCCGGAGATCACGCTGAGGTCCCTCGTGCATCCCACGGCGACCTCGAACCCTTCCTTCACCGTGCAGCTCTTGATGAAGTGCTTGTAAATCTGCGGCTTGTCGAATCGCCGCACGATCGACCACACCGCCTCCCTCGGCGCCTGGATCTTCTGCGCCAGCAGTGACGAGCACTGCCTCCCTCGCTCGATCCTGTAGGTATGGAACTCCACCACATACCGCCGCAGCGACTCGAACTCGTCCCCGCTCAGCCCCGCCGGTACTGTCAGCTCGTGCCCCGTCGTCGCCACGGATCCCGATCCTCCCTCGCTTTCTTGGATTTCTTGCTCACCTTTGTCCGCCATTTTCTCTCTCTATCTGGTTTCTTGAGCGAGAGGGTTTGTTAGGTCTTCTTATTGGAAATCTGTCTATAAGATAAAAGAGGGATTTGAAAAATAGAATTTCAGGTTTGTTTACTTTTCCCCAATTCACGTTAATTGGGGGAAAAATCTCACACTATGTGACCAATTCGACTTTGTTAGCAAATCACCACCCATTGCGACTGATCTTTGCCGGAATGGTTTGTAAGATCTACTCATCTATACATGTGATGTTGCAGGTAAGAAAGTGAATTAAGTGCAGCTGAAGCAAAGCTTGCCTCAATGATCATGCCGAGCATGTGAAATCTGCGAAAAAGGGATCTCGCAAAGCGGACGAGGCACGAGTGGAAAGCGAAAGCCTGGGCGAAGAGCTGGTCTTGCATTCGATGAAGTTCCGTGTATGAGAGGGAACTCGTGTGAGAAGTGATTTGAATCATTCATTAGATGGAATTTGCATTCAATGGATAAAGAGTGAGTCCAAGGGGATGAAATGGGGAAGACAGCAATCAACAATCAGTTTATAATGGTTTTATTATGTGAGAATGAAATAGACGAAACTAACCTAGACTCGACCTAGTCACCTCGTAGGCCAAGAAGCAGGCTCCGTTGGCAGGGACGCTTCTGGCCATGGCGGGGCCAAAGCCCTTGTACAGGCCCTTCACGCCCTCTGATGACAGCGTTTTTCTGAAGGCGTCTATGGAGCCGGAGAACCTTGGTTTCTTGAAGTCGTCTACTTGGATGACGCTCTTTACAACATCGGTTGGGTAGACAAAGGCCCAGAAAGCAGCTCCGGCTACTCCTCCAGCCACGATCAGGGAGCCTCTTCCCAAGGTGGAAGTGTCATGTCCGCCAGCCATGTATTGCTTCACTGCTTCATACACGCCAAACATGGCCGCGTTCCCTGGTACTTCACGAGCCAAAGTTGGGCCCAAGCCCTTGAAAAGACCCCTCACTCCAGCCTCTGATAGCACATGCCTGGCCACATCCATTGGTCCTCCATACTTAACTGCCACAGCGGCAGAACCAGCAACAGCCATTGCACTCTGGGCTTGCAACCTAATCATAGAATCAAACACATTTCAATTCAGTATATGCTTGCAGCTAGTAGTGAGATGGCATAATCTGAATAGATCTTTTCAACAAGTATCGGAATGTGCTTTCCAACAGAGCAACTGCTTTATTTCACAGGCAGCTACACAGAGGAAGAACACAAAATCAACTAAGGGCCTAGGTTAAGAGCCTCAATTTGGCAACTGTTTCCCTAAATAACAATGCTTAAACCCTAAAAATCTATTTAAAAAATGGCTAAAATATGTGAATCTAGGAGAATCATTATTAGTAAATTGGAATGGTTAGGGCATAGGTTAGAAAACACGTTGTTCATTTAATCACCTGCACTTGATCAATTCCGTAGGGCAAGCGAGAAAGGAGACAGCAACTCCAGCACCGGCACCACAAACAACCTGCTGGTTGATGCTGAGAGGTACACCAGGATCAGACCTAAGTAAAGCTTCCATCTGTCCTCTCACAGTGAAGAGTACAGCGTTGAAGGCAGCAACCGTGGCAAGTGGTGCTCCCATACCTTTGTACAGGCCCCTTGGACCTTCTGCAGCTAAGGTTTGCTTCACAGCATCTATTGCTCCCGTGTATCTCGGTGGTTGCCCAGGAAGTGGTGTAGGTTGGCTTTGGAGCTTGACCTTGATGGTATCAAACGGATGCCCAACGATCAGCTGGGCAGCCCCTCCAACTGTCCCAGCTGTCAAATCCTTTGCTACGTCTCCCATCTGAAAATGCATAATTCCACTAAATTAGTCATATGAATACTGCACTAGAAAACGCACTGCGTCCACCTGGACTTACACTGCTTTGAACTAATTCATCAGAAAAACCAGCATCAAGCAGGAGTGCTTAATGTAACTCATTTCAATTAACAAGCAATTCGAAGCATTCAAATATCGGAAACAACAAGTATTCAACATACTGCATATACAAGCAATCTCTGTCATATATAGCTAATCTATCATCCAAGCCACTACACTACTACTTAACATCACACATTTCAATCTCCCAGCGCTTTGAAGTATATAATAAGCTTTTGTCAGTCCCAATCAATGTCTAAAGTGAGAAGATTATTCACTGTAACCTAAAACCATCAAATTTCCTTTCTTTCAATCTCAACAATCATCCAAGCAGTAAATCTCAGCAGCAAAAACAACGACTACCAATACTTGCGCCAATGCACAGCGTTTATTAAGTAAAGGAAATCCAGAAATCAACAATTAAACGAAGAAAAAACCGGGAGATGAGCGATCTTACTTGAATCAAAGGGGGATGCAAGCAGCTGCTATTCTCTCAATCAGAATCCAGTGTCTGAGGCCAAAATTCGTAACACTAATAAGAGCAAATCAGCAACAACAGAAACACAAAATCACGAATCGAAACGGAAAGGAGAAATTACCAGACGAGAGGAGAGGAGAGGAGGAAAGAGGGGAGTCCGAATCTGGAATCTGAAACTGAAAGGAGGGCCACAACAGCGGATGTGGAATGGAGATGGATGAAGAAAAAGACAAAGGAGGAGGAAGTGGTTGAGATTGGAACCCTGATGATGGGAGAAAGATGAGAGAAATTCAGGCCCCAAAAATGCTCTCTCTACCAACCACCAATTCAGAGCGACGCTTTGGCGCCGTCGATTGAGATTTAAGACACCTCTCCTTGACCTCTTTCTGGGTTGGGGAGGATGACTGGATGAGAGATAAGTGGAGGCTGACATGTCCCAAAAAGAAATACCCTTTTTCTTTACCTTTTTTAAAATTAACACAATTAATTGTTGCTCAATCAACTTGTAATTTTCCCTAAATCCATTGGCCCATTGCCTTTTAGATTGGAAACATATATATATAATGAGGTTCATTAATCGGTAATTAGTTTAATGAGGTTTATTGTTCCCGGCCCCATGGCCTCATACTGGACCACCATGATGGGTGGTCCAAAATGGCCCAATCCTTATTGGGCTGCCCCACTTACAAGTAAAAGAGGTCACGAGTTCGAATCCTGTGGTATACTATATGGCCAACATTTATGAATCAAGAAAAGAAAGAAAAAAAATTCTAGACAGGATTAAGGAAGGACCTGAAGATGGAAAATCACACTGGAACCATCAAAGTAGAAATCATTCTTTGGAGAAAAAAGGACCAATTTTTAGGGCTCTATTAGCTTGTAAGAATCTGTAGATCAGTGCAATCTTTATTTCGGGACAATGAACCACAAAACAAGCTCAGGATGAAGGCAGTCCAACAGAAAGTCCAAACTTAAGCATAAAAACAGTACGACGAGATAGATATAATAGACGTCACTGTTCTAATTGGGAGATTATGCTCACAAACACCAAATATCCTTGACACATGTCTGAGAGAAGGCAGTATTCGTTCTTGGCGTGATACGTGGCCATTAAACCTGCCAAGACAAGGAGATGGTCAGGTATGCATCCATGAAAGTGTGTTCTTGCTTACTTCAAACATGATTTCCTGCTTACATCGGAATGTTCAAATCCCACGTATTTTCATTTTACTGTTGGTCGAATTTTTGAAATAATTTGAGGCATCTTGTATAAGGGGAGCATAGTGAGGACCAAAGAGTTGATGATTGGTCAATTCTAAGGCTCCTACAGTTATAAGGAACTTAAGGTGCTTTATTAGCCATGTTATTCAGATGACATCCAGCAACGGGTCATTTTGTGCTAATTTAACTGCTTTAAATACCATTCTGCTTAAAGTTTGTCCTCTACTAAACTTGAAACTCGGATCCATCAGACTACAACTTCCATTAGATCTTCATCTAAGCAATGAGAATATACTGATCTTGTTTGATAACCAAGATGATCTGCTCATATTTAATAGTAACATCCACTAGAGTAGCTAAGTTGAGACTTAATGTTCTAAACAAATTCCAACTACAAAATTTAAAGTTATTCAGCTCAAGGATGAGCTTCATATTGCAACTACCTTCACACCCCATAATCAACTAATATTAACGAAATTCCCCAACTAGTGTGAGCAAGATTTTGAGAACTGCTGCCACAATATTTTCCTTTTTCTGATTCTATTGATTAATGGATTTGACGAGGCATTGTGAAATATGAGTATGTAGTCATATTGGTCAAAAACAGAAGTAGACGTCATATTCTAGTGCAATGAAATCAAAAGAATGGGCGCTCACCGTAGCCTGCAGTTTGCACATCAAAACCTTCATCCTGTCAATGGAAAAAACAGATGTCAATAACCAAAAGAATTGAAAAAAGAATCAGACAAATAGAGCAGAAGAGACAGAGGATAGAAATATTTAATTGCCTTGAGATCTCTGATGAGGGGTAAACTCCCAGTGATGGAGTAAGGTTTGACATGTCCAACAATTTCTTCTGTAGCTTTGCATAATACATGAAAACCACGAGAATTGAGATCACAAGCAACCCCGGACATTGCCTCTTCAAAACTTATTGAGAGCCTGCAAGAAAACCCAATGATCAATACAGTTTTGACGCATAGAACTTCCCTCTGCATGTTTTTAAGATATTCTTAATAATCAATTAATCATCCAAGGTACTAATTTAGTAATTTCAATTTGGTTTCGCGATTGAAAGAAGGAAATGTGGAGGAATATAGTCCAAAGGATAATGCTTGGAAAGATGACATGAGGATGGCTGGCACAAACCTTCCCTTTAAGTTTTCCTCTGGAAGTACATATTTGGAAACTGGTCCTCTTGTATCTATCTGCTCTATGTTAGCATTGATGTCATCCACATATTCTTTTAGCTTGTTCATTACATCAGTTACACTGCAACCAAATCATTACAGTTTTCATACAAGACAAATTTGCAGAATTTAGAAAGGAGGAATTTATGTTCTCCCATCTGAACCAATCCCAAATGGAGAACAAATGTGACAAAGAAACATGATCAGGCAATATCAGATTGATAACAGTGCCATGCCATATAACCAATTCTCATTACAGAAGTCACAAAATGAGAGGTGTTGGATTCGTTACCTGTAAAAGGGCGTCAACCTGCAAGAATAAATTGAAACTAAGACAATGCTGCCAAAATAATAAAAATACGGAGTAATAATTAAGTTGAAAGGGAAAAAGGTCATTGTATGGAGCGCTAAAAGTCGACATACCTAACATCACCTGATACTATACAGTCACCAGGGATCTGATTAATTCCACCTCCAGGGTCTGAAGATTTAGAAATCCAAAAAATGAAATCATTGTAAGTATAGATACTTGGCAAAGAATAGAAACTGTCTGAGAAAGGGAAATGCTATTTTAAATGTCAGGAGATTTAGGACTCACAACTCCATTGAGTTGGTTTCATAGTTGATGGTGTTGCAAAGCCATACACTTCTTCCTGAGGATGTGGAGGGAAATCTCTATAAAACCGTAACTGGATCTCCTTCAGGGCTTCCATGGCCAGCTCCAGAGCATTTATGGCCTAAGAGATAAAGAGAATAAAGCTTGTCAAACCAAACCAAATATTCCCCAGTAACAATCTGACAAATCTAAATAATTCTCAAAACACAGAGAAAAGTCCAACAGGAGCCTAAAATTAAAATAACATGCCCAAAATGTGGACTTACTTACAATTAATATGACATCAAAATTCCAAAAGGCAAAGACATATGTATTTGCTTGAATGAAAAAATAACTGAACTCATACTCTATTTCCAGGACTTGGTTCAATCATTACACAATGCAAAGGTCCACATTAAGCACATAATTCACTCACTATTGCTCTTCATTTTGAAATTAGTGCCAAAAATGTATCCATCATAGCAGATATTTATTTTTAATCTGAGACTTTAATAACAACAACAATACTAAACCTTTTAACCTTTTCCCTATAAAATAAAACATTGACATGAAAAGGAACTTCAGAACAAACTATTGTCCCATAAAGAGTTCAACTTATGTCCCGTCCCAAAACAAAATGAAACTGATTACTGAAATATCACATTACTAAAGCCTAAAGGTATCTTAAGGAGGGGTCCTGAAACAAAACAAGTACCTTGTGTGCCAGACCACTATGGAAAAGCTTGCCAGTCACCTCAAGCTTCCAAGGTATCATGCCACCAGTACCAATGCAAGGTTGCTTATCAGCCGTGTCAATCCAGAAACTGTAATCACAATAGACATACCTTAATCACTATATAAGCAATTCATCCAAATAAAGCTTTGTCAAAGATGAAATCAACAATCATAAGAAAACAATTTGCAGTCAACAGTTGACATACAGTGGACCGTTTTTTAGCTTGTTAAGCAATCCATCCTTCACAAGAGCATCCACACCAACGCCTGTTATGGCAGAGTTTTCTTCATTGGCAATGAAGACGGCAACCACAGATGACTTCAACTTTGGTTTAGTCTCTCCCAACTTCTTCATCAGTTCAGCAATGAGAGCAACATGTCCCAAACAATCCGTAGTTCCACGGCCACAGAGTTTATCGCCATCAACACTCAACGAGAAAGGATCAAATTCCTGGAAATAGACTAGATTCATCATTGATCATCCAGCAATCCACCACACACAATTCCACATTAATCACGCCTAAGTGTAGAGAACGAGCATATCAACTAACACAGTATAAAAGTGAATTTATGTGATCAATTTCCAAATCAACTTCAAACTATGGAATCAATCCGGGAGTAATGATTTCCGTTCTAAACCACATTTGTTGAAGTAAACCTAGCAAACAAAATTAAATCCAAATACGAATCAAATCGACAAATTCCTTACGGATTTAATTCCAAGCACTGTAAATTGAGTAAGAAAATCAACATCGACAGCACACTCTCACGAATTTTGAGCTTTTAGGAGCAAAATCGAACCGATCCTCACCAATCATATAAGCAAGTAGATCAGCAACTATTCCATTGTAAAACAACGAATCAGACAAAGAATCAAAGGCAAATTACCCAATCGGCGGGGTTAGCGGTCACGACGTCCATGTGGCAGCCGACGAAGGAGAGGACTCGGTCGGTCTCCACTCCAGGATACTCGACGATGAGGTTGCCACGGTTGGCGTGGTACGTGACATGGTTGACGAGGAGAGGACCGCCGTTGGAGGTGGAGAAGGGAAGAAGGTAGTCGAGGACGTGCTTGACTACCCTGTCCTCCTCGGGAATTAGCTCCGGCGGGTTGTTCTGGAGGTGCTTGGATTCGCCGATGAGCTTGCGGAGGAGAGAGACGAAGGAATTCTTGTCAAGCTCCCCTAACAATCGTTTCACATCGGAATCCATCGCCGATCAGAGAGAGAGAGAGAGAGAGTTGAAGAGAAGCTTGGGGAAGAAGCAGCTAAGGATGCGTAACGGAAGGGATTGAGAAAAGTAGGGATTAATAAAGGGGATAAAGAAGTGAGAGTCCATTTCATACTTCCGTATATTATTCACATCAAAATATGGGTAATTAGAGTCGGGACTAGTCGGGGTCGGTGGTGTGTTGATGACAATTTTGTTTTTTCGGAATACTCTTTCTTGGAGCACTGTTTTCACTACTCACATGAGATCGAGTTCTAATGTATCGTTGACCAGCGATATTATCGTGGTGATAGTTGGCTTGATCCTCGTATGTTTCTTCGACTAGTTGGTTTTTGTTAGGTCGTAGTTCCACTTATAATGTTGCAAGTTTAGCTTGCCTCAATGCGCTTTTGTTTTTTTTGTTTCATGTTGTATTTGTCTGTGACTGTGTTTCTGTCTCCCAGTTTTACCAGTCTCGAGAATCCAATCTATATGATTTCGAATTTTTACTTTATCAAAAAAATGCATAATTAAATCATTTTCATATTTTTTTTTAATAGGATATCGTGCTGAAACGTTGTATAATGATTTTATGGACAAAGGCGAGGAGTTATGGTTGAGAAACAATTGATTCTCGGAGCTGTAAAAATGGGAGGTGTATCACTTCATTCGTCACAAGGTAACCTTTCAAAATACAAAAAGCTTGGGTCAAACCGTCAAACCAAGAATATCGGTTATCACCATTTCAAAAATATCTATCATGGACACTAAATCATAAATCCTAAACCCTCCCTCTCGATATTAATCCTCAATAAACCTGGGTTTTTAGCTATCAAAAAGTCAGTGCATGATCGTGGATAGTCAAAACCTTTGCCTTTAAGGTTGAAACAGAATCGCACCATATGACATTGTATGTCTAGACGTTAGATGATAAAATTTATCGCCGCTTCCTCTAAGATAATTTAGCCATGTCAAAATTGATTTTAAAGAATCCTTCAACAAATTTCTTCCCGAGTTGATTTTTTCTTCTCTTAAGTTTTAACCCCAATGTTTTATAAGTTAGCCAATAATATTATAGCCTAGCTAGCTAGCTTATTGGACATTTTGTTCTTCAAATTTTTAAGAGTTAATTAATTCCAAGGTTTAGAATATCAACATGAACGATAACTTAAGGTTTAATTGGTGAATTAGTGCGTGGTGCCTAAAAGTAGTTACATTAAAATGCAATGGAATCCAACACACCCATTTGATGAAGTTATTTCCAATACAGGCTATACAAGATAAAGGAGTGAGGATATATGTGCAGTCATTTGAAGGTGCGGTGGTAGTGGTCGTACTCATTCCCGATTTGGTGACCTTTCCCATCTCCCAAGGTGATCACAATCTTAGTCATAGCTGCTCAATGGAGTATCAATTTTGTAACTTACCTTAGTCTTATCTTTTCGGATGAATAGTAAGAGAATTTTTAATACCGGTATCATAACTATTTTTTATAATAAAATATAAAATATAATGAATATTTTGTCAAATCTAATCATATATGGGGTAGAAGAAAGAAAGCAATTTTTCACTAATCAACGCAAAATCAACAACATATAGAACTAGGAGAGATGGGGGAGGGAGGAGAACACCCTGCACATAAATTGTTTCTCTCTCGACTATCAAAGCAATTTTATTTTGATTATCTTACTATGATACTCACCTCACATAATTTTCTTGGTTTAACAAAAAACCTGACATTTTTTTTGTTTTCCTTTTAAAAAATTAGCTATGGTACTTGGAGTACCATGAATAAAGATGGTCTAATTAATTTCTGCTAATTACAGATTTCATCCATTTAAATAGTACTATTATTCGAATCGAACGAGCTGAGTACTACTTATTCATTATTCAACTTGTTTATAATAAAAACGAGTCGAGTTCGAGCCGAGCCTAAATTTGGATTAGAGCTTAAAAATGTGCTCATACTCGAATCGTTTACGAAATGAAAAAGTTCGAGCTGAGCTTTTTTTTAGTATTAAACAATCCTATTTGCTCACGACATAGTAAGTTAAAGAAAATTTTAGAAATTTCACAAAATTTGAGCTATTCGAGCTTAAATTGAGCGAGCAGAGCTTTTCACCGAGCTTAAAAATATATCATACTTGGCTTATTTAGAAAATACTTGGCTTATTTAGAAAATAAACAAGTTCGAGTCGAGCCCAAACTGCTCGGCTCATATAACACCCCTACTTTTAAATCTCATTCGAAAGAACACATAGCTTTTTTTTTTTTTTTTATGACGTGGAGGTTCCGTTTTCGAAAGAACACATAGCTTTTTTTTTATGACGTGGAGGTTCCGAGGTTATCGACTAATCCTCCACGGGCCGAGCACTAGCCTGCAAAGCACTCGAGCCGGGTAAGCCAAGCAGCAAGCCGCAAGACAGGCTAACTCATGCCAAGGTAAACCAAGGCATGAGTACCCACTATATATAGCACAAATTGCTCATAGTGGGATTTGAATCCTTGACCTCATGGTAGTGAGGCACAAGAAAGCACCTCACTCTTACCCTCCATTGGTACTTTTGATACATTTTATATTTTATTGTCTCCATTCGGAAATAAATGCCTCTGATAAAAATTATATAAAACTAAATAATTAAGTTTGTAATTATTAAAAATATTAATAAAAAAGTTAATAATTTATATAATTTTTAACTTTTTTTAAAATGTGCTACATGTATTTCCGAATGGAGAGTATTACTCCATTTTTTTTTAAAATAAAATAAAATAATAAACCAACGGGGGCTCGAGCTACCATATGGCGCCCCTAGATCCGCCTCTGCCACTGAGTAGAAGACATAGCAGCTGCAAATTCTGCAATGCAAATATATAGGGTAGGGAAATCTGGTTGAAATGGAACCGGCCCGGTTGAGTTGGGACTTGATGGAATGCGTATTGGCGCTGGCAGGCCGAGCATGAGTGATCGATCTCGGTTAGCTAATGTAGCCCTGCCCCTAACTGCCCTGCCCTCGCCCGCCTCGGGATCGGAGCCCCGGTCCCGGCCCGGCCCACTCCCCTTTCTGTCTCTGCGCGCTAGCTACTTCATTTATATTGGTAGGTTGAAAATAGAGAAGACAAATTTTGCCCATCTCTCTCTATGTGATCTTATGTATGGGGGAGGTCAGGAAGAGAGCGACTTATATATATACATACACTGATACACATATATTATAAGAAGAAAAAACACCTTACTTGTATACATGTATAGAGCTGACTTATGTATGGGTTTTTCTTTCACATGTGTTGTTTAGTGTATTGATTGTTGATGGTTTATCTGTGTGTCGATTTGTCGATCTATTGATCGAGTTACCAGCCCTGTAGTCTGGGTTTTCAAATTCTTACCTACTCAAAAAAATAAAATAGAAATCTACCGTGAACCAATCGCAATAGACGACCATATAATAAAATTATACGTATTTGTTCAATTCGTAATAAGTAGGTTAATGAACCAAAAAGAAGATGCATTCGTCTTAGATATATTTTTCATGGCTATTCAGAACTCTTAGAATATCACACTCTAGAAAATGGTCGTTTGTGGTTTGGGTCGCCGTTCAGAAAAGACTTCAAACTGGCCATATTGTAAAGCATTGGAAGGGTGCAGAGGCTGCCCTTTGTCCGTGCAAGTCACCCAAGGATGGTAGATAGGTGGATAGAGTCACGCGATAGGTGGATAGGTGTGGTGTGACGAAAGCCATTTTTACGGTAAGGCTTGCTATCTTGTTCTTTTTTAATTACCTTTCTGTAGATTTAGCAATTCAAGGAACTCTTAGAATGCCAGACCTACTCATTAACATTAATCTGAGGTATTAAACCAATTCAAAAGAACTGTTGAAACATGGTGAAGGACTGACATTTTAATTTGCTAAAGCTGTCACAAAATCTATGTTAGAGTGGCATTTTTGGTAATATTTTGAATTTCGAGGTGCAAATTGCGAACCATATAAACCCACGGAAAATCCCCACCTAGGCTACATGCAGACAATTTCAGTGAGAAAATGACACTCCACTGCATGTCTTTCATTTTGAATTTATTTCATTTTACATTTCTTTCCAAATAAAGGTGGAAATTAAAAGAGTTTCTACCACCTTTGTAGACTTGTAGTTCATGAGACATAACCCTAATTGAATTGACTTATATATATATATGAAAATAAAAAAAATTCATCACTCCTCATAGTTAATAAAAAATACTTGCATATATATAGATTTCCAAATAAGATTTTGTTATATATACTCAATTTAACTTACACAATAGTTACGATAATTGACAAGCTTTTCAGAATCTGTCAGATTTAAAATTTCGAGGCGCATCAGTCTGTAATATGATAAAGTTGCACGTTAGTACACATATCGATGCAGCTCCGAATTCACTCAATTCACTGCACATGAAGACAAAAAGAGTGTTGATTTACATTGCCATGAAAGTACACAAGAAAAGTTAGAAAGACAAGAGACAAAGACATGTTAAACCATGATTGTACAATATGGAGGGGGCAAATGGTAGATTTTCATTGTTTTAGCAGCATGAATAGTACAAGAGTACTATATTTCCATAAATCAAAGCTTTGGAAGCTTGAAGAAATACCAATTTACATTTACTTGGTTGCTAGCTAGCTGGCCTATATAACCTTGTTCATAACTATTCAGACATATGAATAATCATATTACGTCAAATGAATAATTATGGTGATACCTATGAATAATCAGTTTGTTCACAGTTCACCCCATAAGAGTTGTTCACATCGGATCCACTACAGAAAAACCCTAATTAATTATGATCAAGAAGATCAACACAAATGCTACCACTTTCCAAAACCCTAATTACTTTTAGGGCATGTTATTTCATAATTCATATTGAGGAAATGAGTTAATTATACTTACCAATCTACATGACAAACATACAATTAAATTAGTAATTTAAGAACACAAATACAAATCAGCAAAGCTAAATATAGTACTTAATTATATATAAATACATCTCCCCTTGGTGAGCTTATTTCCCCAAGCGAAGCTCCAAATCAACCTCTTCTACCTCCATTTCTGCGGCACCGTCTTGATCATTTTCATCCTCTCGTTCGTCGTATTCGATGGCCTTATCGGCTTCAGGGACCGACAATCCGGCATCGACTATAACGCCATTGCTGCAGGAGTTTGACAATTGTTGACAAACAACACAAAATCCGGCGGCGTCATTTTGGAAGAATTCGGCCGGAGTGACGGCGTGGCCGGTGAGTGGGGGCAGCTGCTGGTGTTGGTGCTGGAGGCGGGCGCGGTCGCGGCGGTGGACGTTCATGTGGCCGCCGAGGGCCTGGGCGGACCGGAACTCCCGCCTGCAGAAGGTGCAAGTGTAAGAGCGGGGCGGCCACGTGGTGCCCGCGACGCTGCCCGTGTCCTCCGCGAAGGCGCGCACCTCCCACGAGTCGTCGTCTTCGCCCTTTCCGTCCGGTGGGCGGAAGCCCGGAGGGTTCGCCGGAGGAGTCCACATCGGCCAAGGGAAGACCGGGTAGAAATTAGGGTTTGATGGAGGCGACTGTGGAGGAGGCTGAGTCATGGTTTTGAGGTGAATTTGAGATGAAGATTGAATTGAGGGGTTGAAGCTAACGAGCCATGGATCGATGTAAGTGGTTGTTTGAGGAGGAGATGATAGAAGAAGATGGGATAGAGAGGGGAGGGGCTAGGGTATAAGAGGCATTATAGTACAAATGAGATATATCTATCTTGAATTTGTGTATATCTACCTATAGATACTAGTATTCGGTACCCGCCCGTTGTGCGGTTTCTTAATAAATACTCCCTCCGTTAAGAAAAACATGTCGTTTTAGGAGTAAAATCTTGTTAAGAAAAACTTGTCGTTTTAGGTATTTTGGTGTTCACTTTCCAAAATTACCCTTGTCATGATTGGATGTTTGTTAGTTGTAGTTTTCAATAAAGTGGAAAAGTAAAGTAATAATTAGGGGTATAAGTGTACTTTTGTTTGCTTTTATTTGATTTCTTAAATAATGTGCAAATTTCTAAAACGACATGTTTTGATTAACGGAGGGAGTAAAATGATATTTAATTTATTTATTTTTTTAAAAAAATAAAGGTTATAATATATAGTTTGGTTGAAAGCTTTGGATTTTTAATAACAATAAACTAAACTAAAAGTATGTTTAGTTCATATCAATATACATTATATATATAGAAAAATAAAAAAGTATACATATATAATAGATAAATAAATTATGTTTGATTAAAATTAATATACTTAAAATTTTCTTAAATAAATAAATCAAAACCTTGAAATTTTTTAAGATAAAAATAAAAAGTACACAAAATGACATGTTTTGCGTAACGGAGGGAGTATTAATTAATTAAATATTTTTTTTGGTTATTATGTGGGCATATATGAAAAACAGTTAGTTAAAATATTTTGCAAAATTATACTTGTCTTTTTTTTTTTTGCATAGGTATAAGTTACGGTAACATTTTGATAAAAAATAAGTAATGTTTTGCAAAAAGATACATAAGTCATTGTTTTTTTTCCCCTAATAGATATATTATATTCAATTTTGATCGAATATTAGATAGATTATTTGATATAAAAAGATAAGTTTTCTAACTAATTACTTATAAGATATAAGGTTGAATATTTATTTATAAAAATAAATGGAATCATTAACAAAGATGGCAAAATTATATTGGCTTATTAATTGATGTGGCTAAAAAAAAATAACACTATATTAATCCAGAAAATGACACGTACGTGAATCGCACCAGAAGCCGTTTCAGGCCTCTATTTTAGTATATATAAAAACTATACTATTATATACTACTAATATTAGTTTTTAAAACGAAGATCAAAATAATTTGAAAGTTTATAAACTGAATATTCCTTCAAGATCGGAGAAATTTTATTCGATATAAAGAATGGAACCATAGCTTCAATCATCGAATATTAATCCTGCATGTACAGTTCAAAGACGGAAAAATCAATACTTTAATTAAAACAACATCAAATACATTAAGTTAAAATAAGGGGTAATTAATATAAGGGCTTACCTCTTCATCTAAGAGAACCATTCCTATATCTTTTTTCTCCGTTTTCTATTTTAGGGATATATATACGTAGCAGGATCTATATATGATGAATAAAGTCAAAACTATAACTCAAAATAATCAAAATGCTTGACTGCAACTTTCTGTTGAAGCGGCGATATTAGATGACTAATAAAATGAACATTTGAACCGGGTGCCTACCATCTCCAATATGATACTATTGAAGCGGCGACAAATCTGTGTGCGATTTGCAAAGATTGAACAAAGTAGATAGGAACCACAACGGTGCGGCAAATTTGGATTTGCAAGCGGTTGAACACTTGAACCGGCTAATGATCGATATTAAAGGTTTCGTGTTTGATGATGACTCATAGATAGACTATGTTTATATAAGAACTACAATATATTACATAGATTATTTAATTTAAAAAGATAAAATTTTCACCAATTAAGATATAATGTTGGTTGTTGAATATTTATACAAATATATTTAATTTCATCTAAAAAGATAGAATATTTACGTAATATATTAATTTGACTAAATTAATATAGTCATAATTAATTTTTAGTGATCTAAAAAGATAAGTTTTTTGCCTAATTTATATATTCAACCTACAAATATTAATTTTACCTTTGTAAATATATGTTGAAGATTGGTACGGGTATATATTAATGTATTTGACATTAAATGAAGATAAGTTGTACCAAATCTAAATATAAAAATTGTTAAATATATTTCCACTATTTATATATATATATATATATAAATTGGATATGGTAGAAATCATAACAAATATAATTTAAAATAAGACTCTACTTTAATCTAAATATAAGGTTATATTTGATAGATTATTTGATCTAAAAAGATAAAAAATTTACCCAACTATATTGACATATTAATTGATGTAGCCCATAAATATAATACCACTTTAATCCAGAAAATGACACGTAAGCAAAAATAATCCCGTTTAATCCAGAAAATTCCGTGCCCGCGAGGTCGCTCCAGCGGCCTCTGTTTTAGTATATTATATAGATATAGATTATATAGATATAGTGAATAGTTAATAAAGAAAACAAAAGTAAAACTTGAATTGACTTGCTTTTAAAGTGTGAATAATGGTACAATCCAATTTAGAAAAGATTTGGAATGTTTGTAATTTTGACTGATTTTTTTTTCTTTTTTGAACGAGAAAGAAATTAGAACAAAATTATCTGACTGACTGCAGTATGTCCTTGAGAATGAGAACTCGAAGTTTTGGGTCATTCTTTAAATTTCTGTCGGTGGGGATATTGTAAGAAAGATGTGCAATCCTATTTGAAACAATATTCACTTCCTTACAAATATGACGAATAATAATATTAAAAAATGACGCGAGAGCCAATTTAATTTGTATCGAACAGAAGCAACTCAATATTAATTTCAAGGGGACGATCAGTCTCCAAGGGTCGCTTTTACCACATTGATCGAGCTTATCCCCTTCAATAAGTAGCTTGTCCAAATTCAACTGCTTAATTTGCTTAGAACACCCCTTGCCGGAGACCCAAAGCCTCCGCAAAAATTGCGGAGAAAGAATCACAATTCCCCAAACCCTAATCAAGAACTTTTAACGGATTTTAAACAACAAAGAAATAACTTTTTTTTTTTAAAACAAAAAAGGGCAGTATTCTTTATATTTTATACAAGGATTTCATATTATTTACCATATTTACTTTTACATTCCTATATAGAGAAATCCTACAAAGGACATAAAATAAAAACCTAAATTGAGAAAGATTTCTCTTATTTTTTGATTTTTGTAAATAGAAAGCGGTCATCACATCGACCATTGTCGTTAAAAGAAATCTAAAATCTAATTTAAAATATAGCTAACTTGTTTTAAATAGGAAAATATTTTTTAAAACAAGAGTCTTATTCTAAGTCATTTGGACACAAATTAAAAAAACTCGTAGATAAATTATACTCTCTCCGTTCGACAAAACTTGTCATTTTAACTTATTTCACAAGTTTTAAGGCAATTAACAAATATACTAATTTACCCTTAATTATTACCCATCTTTTTTACTTTATTGAAAACTACAACTAACAACCCATCAATCATGTCAAGGGTATTTTTGTAAAGTGAATGGAAAAATACCTATAATGACAAGTTTTTTTGAACAAAACTAACACCCTAAAATGACAAGTTTTGCCGAACGGAGGGAGTAGAGAAGAGGTTAGATCAATGCAAGAAGTATATATATCAATATTATTAGTTACCTCCACTTCTTAGTCTCCTGCCTACAATTCTCTTTTACCTCTTATTTCTCCTTGCATCCTTGTTGTTTCTTAACGTTGAATAGTTGCTTGATTGAATGCTTATTTGTAGTTGGTGGTTATTTTGATCCTGTTTGGTAGTTTTAATTTGAAGTTGATTCTGCGTGCGTTTGTGTAATCGTGCAATTTTGTTGGATTATGTAATTGTGATTCATGTATCTTTTTGTCTATCTCCTTGCGTATGGGTGTTATATGAGCTGAACAGCTCGAGCTCGGCTCAGGATTGGCTCGAAAAAAGCTCGACTCGAGCTCGTTCACTTACTTAAACAAGCCGAGCTTGAACATGATTTTAAGCTCGGTTGAAAGCTCGACTCGTTCGATTTAGGCTCGAAATGTATGTAATTTCTAAAAT
Organism: Persicaria tinctoria; assembly: GCA_037127255.1. NCBI lineage: Eukaryota > Viridiplantae > Streptophyta > Magnoliopsida > Caryophyllales > Polygonaceae > Persicaria > Persicaria tinctoria. The sequence continues at coordinate 86,379,200 of JBANSL010000004.1, read as the reverse complement.
TTACTTTAAGTTAATATGTTATGACCAAGTAAAACCACTTAAAGCTCGAAAAAAGCTCGGCTCGAGCTCGTTCATTTACTAAAATAAGCCAAGCTTGAACAGAAAAGAAAGCTCGTTTAAAAATTAGGATCGGCTCGGCTCGAGCTCGTTTAACAAATGAACAAGCTTGAACATGTCAAGCTCGGCTCGAATAACACCCCTATGACTTGTTCCGTTTTTTTTTTTTGGTAATATATGTTAGATTGGAAGTGTTAGGCGACTAGAATTTCTTGCTTGATTTGGTCTAGTTGCAATATAGAGTTTATATTATATTTTTGCGGTTTAGTTTAGCTATATTTACTTTTATACAATTACGTCACCCAATTAACCACCCGATCAGCCAATTGATCCGGTAACAGATCAAACATTAGACAAACATTAGACAGATAGGTGATGAGTTGGATCATTCTTTTTTTCTTTTACAAATCAACTAGAAGAAGGCTCCACTTATCCACTACTAGATCCATTCCCACTCTTTCATTTTACTAAATAGATAGCGATCATAACTCCTTTTCGGCTCCTACTATTGTAAGTTCACCAATTTTCGCCATTTTAATTGTGTTGGCATTATCAATTCCTAAGCATTCTATTGACAAATGTTGGGCCTTGGATCGAATGTTGGGCCAGTGAATACCCATTATACATATACATACCTACACATTATAACATATACACATACTTCGCGATTTGTATATTATTAGTTCATTTCGAGTCGTTAAAGATACACTTCCACTAACACCAAGCGTCACGTTATTGAAATTTGAGTATGTTTTCCAATACTCTTATGAGGCTTCTTCTTATCAAGATGGCTAATGTTAATGATATCATCGACAATGGAGTTGTTGCTATAAAGCTTTGTATATCACTGTCTACATCGAAGCCCGTTGTAATGCCGGTTCAACTAAGGCAGTGTTTGGCATCAGATTTTGGTAGATGTTCAAGCTTTAAAAAAAACATAATTTGAAGCTGTTGGTGTTTGGCAGGAGATTGCGGAAGCGCGCGGGATTGAGATTGTGTAGGTTACTGGAGATTAATTCGGTGGAAATATGAAATCTTGGAGGTGAGAATCATGGAGATTATGAAGAGATTTTCACAATCCGAATCCAATATTGCCCTCGGTGGGTTTCCAGATCTGTCGTCAGGGGCAATTTTGGCATTTCAATGTCAAACATTCACCAAAATCTTATACACATCAAACACCATAAAGAGGTTATTTTATATATATAAAAAATATCAATCTCCAAAAACTTCTTAATCTACAAAAATAAACTTTATCTCCTAAAAACCTACATCTCCCAACAAAATCCCTTAATGTGCCTTTTAGATGGCCCAATAACAAATCCGTTAATGGGCCTTGAAGATGGCCCATTAATTAACCATCACTATGAGGCCCACTAAAGTCAGTGGGCCGATCAAACCAACGCAGCGAGGTTCTCTCGTTTCTTTGCTTCTAGCATCGAGCAGCAAGTGAAAATTGAATTTGACAGGTTGGGATGGATCCAAAGCAGGAAAAAAAGAAGAAGAAAAAAATAAAATAAAAGCAGAGCACGTGCAGTAGCATGAAATTTGACGCTGGGAGAAGCACAGCGCACGTGCTCACATGCCAAAACTTTATTGACAGCATAGGAAAAAGAGAAAAGAGAATGGAGAAGATGGTGTTTGAATTACGATTTTGATGACTTTGTCGCTCCCGTGGGGAACCCACCCTTCTCCTTGCATTTAACCTCTTCTGTTTTTTCCTCCCATTTCATTTTTTTCTTTTATTTATAATTCTTTTTATTTTTATTTTTCTAATACCCATTTAATTTGCCAACACTCACCAAAGAAAATAAATGGGGTAAAAAATATATATATACAGAGAGTATGGATCCTACAAATTGATTATTGATAAGAAAATAAATGGAGTATTATAATTATTTATTTGTCGTAATGTAATTATTCATATATTTTAATATTTTTTTATATGAAAATTATTCGTCTATTGCATGAGTTAGATACGAATAATCATGTTTTTATATTTGAGCAATTTTTATCTTTAAAATTTCTTGTAAATAGGTTGGATTATTTGTAATCAAGTTTTATGGTGTAATTTATAAGCAAATTTGGAGCATCCGATTAATTAAGAAGATTAAAATTTTGAAATTAAAAATAACTCCTAAACAGTGAAATTATTTGTAGACAAAATATGTGATTATTCGTACCTAGCAAAATAATTATTCGCATGTATAAACAATTGTAATTATTCGTATTTAACAATATGATTACACAACCATTTTATTCTTCTTAATCTGAAGTTTCAGATTTTCTCACAAATTACATAGTAAAACTCGTTTACACAGAATCTTTACTATCTCTATTTATACTGGCAACTGGTAATCTGGTATAGAAAAGTTGCATTATATTACTACATTGATATCACTAGCTAATATAAGTTGCATATATAATATTTCCTATTTTTTAGTTTTTATAATATCCCTTTAATTTATCAATGGTCACAATAGAAAATAAATGAGACAATTTATTTATTTTGGCAGCTGCTATTAAGAAAAAAAGTCACATAGTATTATACTATATCAGTATTAGAGTTGAATAATAAAACACAAGTTACTATTAACAATGATAATATACAAATGTACTTTTGTGAAGGAACTGAAAAAACAAACCTTAACTAGATATTGTTGAAAAATAATTTTAAAAATATGATTAAAAAATAACTACAAGCTAAGACATAAGAGGGCCACTATATATTATTGGGGTTCCTATGCAATCATAAGCTTTGTAAAAAAAATTACCTAGCAGCATCTGGCTTTAGATCTTTCTTATCCACATTGCTCATACATTGAACAATTAAATTTAATTACAAGAACTTTCTAGACCTTATTATTTTAAAGTATGTTAATTATTAAAACTAAAAAATGCAATATGTTTATATAGTAGTATTAGTTAATTAGTTCATATAGAAAACACAACACCAACAAAAAAAAAATGTACTCATCTTTGTTTATGGATGTTGTCTCTGCACTCCACTGAATGAATTAAAGGGGAAACATAAATGTATATGTTTTATTATTTTGATTTTATTTATCTTGGAATGTCCTATCAAGTGAAGTATCTAATTAAATTAACAATATATTTTATTACTGAATATGACATTAATTAATTGATTGATTAAGCACAATGGAGCGTCTATATGTGCAGTGAGGTTGTGTGGTGGTGACTGGTGACACTATTAAATTATTAATTATAATTAAATACAATAATTTAGGGGGGGGGGGGGGGGGGGGGAAAGCCCCCACTCCAAAAAATGCTTCATAAGCTAGCTAGCTTCCATTGGTTAGTTGGGATCATGAATAAAGGGTGAAAGTTAAGGTTTTTATTATATTCACAAGTTGGGTTTAGTTTAATATAATAAAACCATGATTCTATAAGTGCAAATTATAAATGGTTGTCAATTTGTTGCTTTGGTGACTTCCAATACAAGTGCTTCTCCAAACAACACAAAGCTATACAAAAAGAATTTAGCCTTCACTTTGAATTGGTGGCATGTTGCCTTCTTTTTAGTTTATTAATGTATGCAATAATATGAACCCTCCATAAATAGATGCATGGTAAAATCTAACAAAGTACACACTACCTTTTATATATTAACTTGAAATCAACCAAAAAATTAGAGAATTAAAATTTGGTAGCTGATAAACAAGACAACTATGAGTTTGAAATCCGATATTCAATAATAACAACATTTTTAATTTATTATGCCTAAGCAAGGTTTTAACTAGGGCCAATTTGTACGCACTCTGTCTCCGACTATATCAAGAGAGAGTTATCGAGTGGCCCAATGATGAGAGAAATAGTAGAGAAATTATCCAGAACAGAGGTGAACTGATCAATGATCAGATGAATGCAAAAAGAGGAAGAAGGAGATGTATGTAGTAAGAGAGAAAGAGAGAAATGAACTGAAGAATCATTTCACATTTATGTGTACTCTCTTTGTGTATACATGGGAGCTCGACTCAACTTATATAGAGTTGAGATCACAATGTACACATAGATATATGATTACAACCACATAATTTACAACTGAACTCTAACACACTAAAGTTTGTAACTATGAAGAATATGTGTGTGTTGCATACACAACACACACTACAGTTGCATTTCCTTGCTTTCATTTCGATCATCTCATTTCAGCTGCATTTTATTTTCATTTCCCTTTCACATGCAATAGGACAACTAGCAATTTTAATTGTCTCATTGCGATCCACCAATCACATTCGAGATTCCCATGCTATTTAAGCTGTATGCAGACACCTCTTTCAGTAGGGTTTTTGGGATTTATGAACGAGGGAAGGCCTAAGCTGCTGCTTTCCATCTTTGGCTATGTCTTTTATTCACCATTGATGAAACAGTGATGTATACACTGTAATTTGAGATGCAGTGTTCGGATTGCTGGCTTAGTATCATCCTCTTTACAACAACCTTCGTTATTTCTAACACCCAAGTGCAAACAAACAAAAAATACACAAACATGTACAATGAACTAAAAAGCAAATGGGGAATGTTAAAAGACAAATAGTGTGAGAACGGGAGGTGTTACTAATCTTTTAATACTCTATTCCTAACAAAGTCAATAAAATGAGTGTCAAACTTGCAAATTTAGTTACATATGATTCTTCATTTAAAAATCTTGCAATTATTATTTTTTTATGCAACAATTAGTAAAATCATATATAAAAATAATCACAACTCCTTTTCTATGGTCTATGAAATAATTACTACTCTACCAACCAAAATAGTTACCATTAATTTACTAAATTGCTTTTTTTTTTCACTTTAACTAACCAATTAATTAATTAGCCTACCAATCCGTCCATGCATGAATCATGAAATGTTGAACTTATATTTAATCTAACAAACAAAAGTTCATCCTAATTATTGGCAACGTACAACTTCAAACATTACTATGAAGTATCACATCTTAATTCATTAATATTATTTTTTGGGCAAAAAAGAAACATATATAGTATGATTAATATTTGACCTCGAATTTGCAAATATTATATATATACTGATCCAAAGGTTCTTAATTAGTTTAATTATGCTTTTTACTGGTTAAGCTAGCCAATTAAGCATAAAATTATTATTGTCTACTATTATAAATATTAAACTTATTAGTGTGCACCTGTGGTTACCAAAAGAAGCAAAACATATTGTACTGTTATTTTAAATAATGATTTTTTTTTTGTAAAATTATATTCTAACCCGGCCACTGATCTATTCTACATCCGAGGTTTAGGCCTTTTAATTTAATTTATTACGGAGTATAAAATTAACATAGATTAAATTAAAGGACCTAACATACATATATTAACGTACGGCAAACTAAAAGTAATATTGTTTACTTGTTACTACACCACATATATTTTTTTAATTAACACCAATACACTTGATAAATAAATAGGTCTTTTTTTAATTAACACCAATACACTTGATAAATAAATTAGATAATGTTTTAATAAATTAAGATAGTCGATAATTAAAATTTTCGGATAAGATCGAGGAGATCGGAATCGAGCGCTAGGGTTAAGAGGATTGAATGAAATATTTGAAATCCGTCGATGCGTTTTTCAATTGGTGAGTTGGTTGAACGTGACGTGGTTAGGGGGATAATCGAGGAGATTAGGGCTAATATTATAGTCTAATACAACAAATTAGCACGGCCGTCCATGAAGTCGTCCCCTAAGAGCGGTTGAGAGGAATCACGATGAACTAATTTTAATTAGGTGGTCCTGTTTACTTATTTATTAATTTTATAATTGAAGGGTTCATTTCATGGGGGCGGAGATTAAGGAAATTCACTGGCTTTAATCTGCTTTTGATATATAGATGACCGATGTTTATAAACTTTTTTTTTCAGTACCAAAAAAAATAAAAAACTTTTTTTTAAACCCTAATAGAAAAATATACGACAATTTAATCAATTACGGAGTAGTTATTAAAATTAATGTTTGCAATTCAACAACAAATATATATAATTAATTATATATTTTCCATATATAGAATTAGTGGGTACGTAGTAGCTAGCTAGTTTTTTTTTTTTTTTTTGAGAACAAACCGACTAATGCTATTCCATTTCCTGTAAAATAAAAGCAATTACAGTTTCAGGCAAAGACTGCAAATTGTAAAACAATGTCGAATCTGTGCCAGTAATAGAAGCTATAGCATGAGCCACCATATTCCCCTCTCGCCTCACATGCGACCAGCTCACAGTACTGAAATTCCTGCTGTCCTGGGTGATCTCTTGTAAAATCAGACCCAACACACCACGTCCCGTGTATCCCTTAATGAGCTTTGTGACCAGCTGCAGACAGTCCGTCTCAAACTGGACATGGCGGATGCCCCTTTCCTTCGCAAAACCAACCGCCCACCTGATCGCTTCCGCCTCCGCAATTTCAATATCAGCAGTAGCCTGGATAGATCGATGCCCTGCTGCTATGAAGTTGCCTTCGGAATCTCGCTGCACAAACCCAGTAGATGTCCTTCCTGTATTCGAAATTCCAGCATCACAATTAAATTTGGTCACCCCTCCAGTTGGTTTTGACCAACGTCGTTGCCCAGCTTCTGCCGCATTACTGCCCTGGACCTTCGTGTGATCGTTGTAGTGCCTGTGATCAGTAAGCGCCTTCATAGCCTTCCTCACGATCTCCTCAGGCGGGACAAATTTGCCTTCAAAGATTCTAGTATTTCTTGCTAGCCAAATATTCCAAAGGAACACACACCAAATCTGTCTCTCCTCCCTCGTGCCAGCGGTGAACACCATTAGGAAGCTATCAAACACAGAATTAGCTCCCCTCCAATGTCTCGCTGTACCCGGTACACTCCTCCAGGCCTTCCTTGCAGGTCGGCATTCATACAGGGCATGGAACGCCGTCTCTTGTCGCCCACACAGGTCACAACTATCCTCCATGGTGATATTCCGCCTCACCAGATTTGTCATACAGGGGAGTGCATCTCTTACCGCCCTCCACACCAAGGACTTTGCCTTCGGTATGGTATCGACTTTCCACATGGCCTTCCAAGCTTTCTCCCTTGCTGCTCCATCCGCTTGCTCAGCTCCACCCTCTTCCATCCTCCTGCCCTCAATCAGCATATGATAACCACTCCTCACTGTGTAAACCCCATTCTTGCTGTAGTGCCAGATGTACTGATCACTGCACGTTGGAGAGACTAGTCGGGTCTCTAAAATCAACTCCACATCAGCAGGGAGGAATAGGCTTCTCACCATTCCTTCATCCCACCGTCCTGTACTCCAATCGATCAGCTCGATGACTCGCAACTCAGCGTCTCCCCCCCGGAAATTCCCTATCACCTTGAAGCTTGTTTCCCTTGGAATCCACCTATCGTCCCAAACATTCACATCCGCCCCATTTCCAATGCTCCATCTCATTCCCTTCCGCAGCACCTCTCTCCCCTCCAGTAAGCTTCGCCAGGTAAAACTTGGCTCGTGGCCTATCGTCGCCTCCAGGAAGCTTGACCTCGGATGATACTTGGCTTTGAGAAGTTTGGCAAGCAAAGAATCTGGTTCGTTTAGTAGCCTCCACCCTTGTTTTGCAAGGAGGGCAAGGTTGAACTGTTCCATATCTCGAAATCCCATCCCTCCCTTGCTCTTAGCTCTACACATCCGTTTCCAAGACATCCAATGTGTTTTGCGCGTTCCGTCCCCTCCACCCCACCAAAACCGGCACATAAGCCCCTCAATCTCACGATGTAGCGTACTCGGCAAACGAAAACACGACATCGTATACGACGGGATTGCTTGCGCTACAGACTTGATGAGGATTTCCTTGCCTGCTCTTGATAAATACTTATCTTTCCATCCTTTGAGTTTCTTCCATACCCGCTCCTTGACACTATCGAATATAACTTTCTTTGACCGCCCGATCATAGTTGGTAACCCCAGATACTTCTCATGTTTGGACACCTCCCGGACCCCTACACGCCCCTTGATCGATTCCTTCAGCTGCACATTAACATTTGCACTAAACGACAGTTCCGACTTCGAGAAGTTTACCTGTTGGCCTGAAGCTTCTCCATAAGTATGGAGTATATGTACTATTTCGTCACTTTGTTGACAGGTTGCCCTCAAGAATAGGACACAGTCGTCCGCGAAAAATAAATGTGAGATAGATGGAGCCGATCGAGCAATCCTGATCCCATGGAGACGTCCTGCCGTCTCTGCTACTCGAATCATTCCCGACAATCCTTCAGCACATAGCAAGAATAAATACGGAGATAACGGATCGCCTTGTCTGAGTCCTCTCTCCGGCCGAAATACCTGTGAAGGAATGCCACCCACCAACACTGAGAAAGAAACCGTTCTGACACACTTCATAATCAGTTCCGTCCATCGTCCGGCAAAGCCAAACTTTGTCATACAATGCTCCAAGAAGGACCATTCGACTCTGTCGTACGCTTTTGCCATGTCCAACTTTAATGCCATGTACCCTCTCCTCCCCGTCCTACGAGTTTTCATGTGGTGGAACATCTCGAAGGCCGCCAAAACATTGTCCGTGATAAGTCTCCCAGGTACAAATGCGCTCTGCGTTGGGGCTATGATCTTGTCCAACACCTTCTTTAACCTGTTTGCAATCACCTTGGAAACAATCTTGTACACCACGTTACACAGACTAATGGGACGAAGATCTTTCATAGTTTTCGGGTCCGATACCTTAGGGATTAGTGTAATAAAAGTGTGGTTCAATCCCTCTGGTATCGGCTGTCCATGTAACACATCTAAAGCAAGTTTTGTTACATCCGGTCCGACAAGGTGCCAACACTTTTGATAAAAGAGCGCTGGCATCCCATCCGGACCCGGAGCTTTTGTGGGATGCATGGAGAAAAGAGCATTTTTTACCTCAAATGCAGTGAAGGGCCGCAAGAGCTCTTGGTTATCCTCCTCCGATACGATAGGCTCGATTCCTTGAGTAGCCGCGTCAGGATGTGCCCTTACATTGGATTGGAATAGATTTTGGAAATAGTTTAGAGCAATTCTCTCCATGCCCTCGTGAGATCTCACCTCCACCCCATCATCATCCACAAGCTTCTGAACTCTATTTCGTTTCCTCCTTCCTTCTGCTTTCTTGTGAAAAAAATTCGTATTCCGATCCCCACACTTAAACTCATTCGCCCTTGATCTTTGGAACCACATCATCTCTTCTCTATCCATCAGAACACTTTCCTCCCTCTCAAGCTCTTTCCTTTCCTTCACTAACCTCCCCGTCATACCCCCCTCATCTATCTCCCTCAGCCTTTTCCTAATGCCCGCCAGCTTCCCACTTACATTCCCGAACACATGTCTATCCCAATCCCGAAGGTCCTTTGCACACCGGGATATCTTTCCGCTCACTCCTTCCTCCGCTTGAGTCGTTCCAGGGTTTAACCACCCATTCTGAATAACTTCCAAGCAATCATCGCTTGACAGCCACATTGCTTCGAATCTAAAAGGTCGCTCCCCTTTCCTCCCCTTCTCATCCACCAACCCATCCAATGAAAGTAATATCGGCTTGTGATCCGAATTGCATCTGATCAAGTGTTTAACCTTAGCATTCGGAAATCTATTCAGCAGGCCTTCGTTTGCAAAACACATATCCAGACGCTCTTGTATGAACGCCGACCCCTCTTGTGCATTATCCCAAGTATATCGATTCCCACAGAACGGAATCTCCCTCAATCGGCAATGCTCGATAGTATCCCTGAACTCCACCAGATGATCGAAATTTGGCCTCCTTCCACCATCCTTGTCAGCCATTGATGAGATAATATTAAAATCTCCCATACAAACCCAATCCATCCCAACATTATCCTCATACAGCCTACGCAGAAGCCCTAAAGTATGCCCCTTATCCTTATGCTCCGGCCATCCATAGATGCCCGTGACTCTCCAATCGCCCCCTCCTCCTACCATAATCATCGCATCAATGTGGTGGTTCGTATACGTCTGTATTCCAAGGATGCATTCAGCTTTCCACAGTAACGCAAGCCCTCCGGATCTACCCACAGCTTCCACAACAAACATGTTCTCAAACCCAATCTTTTGTCTTATCGCCTCCATCCTAGCTCTATTGCTCTTTGTCTCCATCAAGAATAGAACCATGGGGTCCTCCCTGCTCACCATTTCAGCGAGTTTATCAACAGCTCGGGCCGTCCCCAATCCCCGGCAGTTGTAGCTGATACTTTTCATGGCTGTCGGCGGGGGACTCCGTCCCCGGCCGCTGGTAGTGTCAAGTCTGTAATACTCTCCTCCCTCTTCCTGCGCTTATCATCTCCGTATGCTACCTCATCCATCATAACCTCCCTTCCCCCTAACTCCTCCGTCACCCCTTCCTTTCTCTTGATCCCCACTGCCAACCTCGCTCCCGTACCCACCTGGCTAACCACTCCTCCCTCTCTAGCAGCCCGCTTCCACCCCTTTCTGGCCCCCGTCCCTCCCTCTTTCTTATCACTTTCCCCTCCTAGCATATTGTCTTTCTCCCTCACCACCTCATTAGCCTCCCTATCCCTAACTCCTCCTCCAGCATCTTTAGCAGACTTGTCTAATTCAGTACCATTCCCCCCTTCCAGCTGCACTTTCTCTACCCCTATCACCACCTCCATAGCCTCCGCCGTCAACTCTTTTTCCACAGTATTCTCCTCTTCTTCCTGTCTCTCCTTTTCTTCGAGGATCTCCACTAGTGACTTCCTTCTGAGTCCCTTCACCTCGTTATTCGTCCCCGTGGCCCCATCTACACTAGCACCTTGTAGTTTCTGGACAAACTTCTTTTCTTTTTCCTTTTCCACACTTCCCCTTTCCCTGCCCATCTTAACAGGAGACGCCCTCAACCACTCTCCATACTCTTCTCCCCCGCCTTCCCCAACTCCCCCAGCCTCACAGTCATTCTCTACATGCCCTACCACCCCACATGTGTAACAGAAATTGGGTAGTCGTTCATACTTGACTTCAACCCAAATTTTTCGGCCTCCGAGATGGACCATAATTCCCCTCCTCAGCGGTTTCGTCACATCGATCATAACTCTCATCCGAACGAATCTCCCGCAGATAAGAACATCCGACTCATCTAACTCCAACACTCCGCCAAACACTTGCCCTAATTTCTCAATCATTAGCTTAGTGTGGCCACCAACCGGCAGATCGTATAGTCGAATCCAAAAGGCTGTCTGGTTGAACTCCATCCTTGATAGCTGCTCCATTCCCGGTTCCTTGAGAATAAGCAGAGCTTTATCGAAAGACCAAGGGCCTCCCTTCAAGACTCTTTCCTTATCTCCCATATCACTGAATTGAAAGCTAAATAAATTCTCCTTTATTTCGCGAAACATAAATTCATTGCGGAGTTTCCAGGCTCCCCTCATCGTTGCCCTAAGCGCTTGCCCATTCGGTGCCCTAGGCGTGAGCACTTTACCAATCAGCACTAGCGATCCCTGTGCGGACGGTTCCTTCTCCACGACCACATCTCCATCCACCGTGATCTCCTCCTCCTCCGTTAGGTGAATCGCCTTCCCTTTCCCAGCCATGAGACACACGAAAACCAGCCCTAATCTATTCCAATCCAACGCTCAGACAGTCCCCCAACTCGGTGAATCTCGCACGGTAACGGCGAGGACGACCTAGCTCTCACAGCCCTAAACCGGAGAGATATGAGACCAGCCGGTGACCACCAGGGGATGATCGCCGTCGCCCGTCTCTTGCCCTAGGGTTTTTTATACCAGATCCCAATCCTAGCTAGCTAGTTATGTACTACGGCTGACGTACACGACAGAAAAGTTAAAATGACTTGGTCTAAAAAAATTAAATTAGGAAAGTAAACATAATTAAGGCGGTTTAACACTATAATCCCTCCGTTTTTATTTAAGTATATAAAACTATATAAAATATTATTTTTATAGTTTTTAAATAGAATTACATATTTATTACTAATAATTATAAAAATAAAATATAAAATTATTTTATATAGTTTTATCTTTCTAATGAAAATGACCTAGAACTCTTCTCGGGAATATGGAAAATTGACTGTCCACCAAAGGTTAGAAATTTTCTATGGAAATTGGGACTAGATGGTTTACCGACTAAAGTGAGACTACGAAACAAAGGAATTCATACGCTCATGGACTACATATTTTGTAATTCAAGGGAGGAAGATGCTACCACCTCCTTATGGAATGTCCGACAACTTTAAGAACCATTGGAGCTCTGGATAAAACGATTGAGCGACAAGTAAGAAATGCTGACAAAAGCGACCAAAGCACAAAGACCATTACTAATGAAATCTTTCGACATTTGAACCCTGAACAAAAGTCCATCTTGGCTTTCTCCTGGTGGTGCATTTGGACCAAAAGAAACAAAATTATTTTTGACAACCAAAACCTACGAACAATAGATGAGATCGTAGCGATAATCAAGAACCATATGAAAAATTGGAAGAAAAACAAGACAAGATGAAACATATGAAGACCATGGAAAAACAATGGAAATTAAACCCAGAAACAATCCTCGCAAAAGGAACGTCATTCGATGGCGTAAACCTGATCCCGACACTCTCAAACTCAATTTTGACGGTGCTAAATCTCTTTCTAGCTTGGCTTCTGCAGGGTTTGTGATCAGGGATGATGAGGGGATGATCTTTGCGTGCAGCGCCAAACGGTGCGAGAGGATGTCTGCACTTCAGGGTGAGGCTGCTGGTCTGCAGCTTGGATTGTTGGAAGCTCATCGGCTCGGGATCCGTAGACTTGTTGTGGAATGTGACTGCCTCGCGATTGTTAACGCAATCAATGGTGTCTGGTCGATTCCTTGGGAGATTGAGATTCTTCTATCGGATTCTCTCTGCTTGCTTCGCAGTTTTGAAGTGGCTTCTGTTACTCATATCTTTAGGGAAGCCAACAGTGCAGCTGATCGACTCGCTCACCTGGCCTTAGAGTCCGCTCCGTCATCCTGGGGTTCTGATTCTGAGTTCCAAACTCTCGTCCGTAGGGACGCGCTTGGGTGGTGGTACAACCGCGGTTGACACCCCCAAATTCTCGCATGTATCAAAAAAAAAATCACTTAAAAATAAACGGAGAGAGTATAGAGCATGGATAATTAAATATGGTTGGTTGCCTAATTAGATAATTATCAAAATTTCTAACTTATATATTATTATCAGACATGTAGTGACTAATAGGTAACGAGTTCGAATACCCCTTCCCATATTGTAAGGACCTAAGTGCCTACATGTGAACAAAAAAAATAGTAATAAAAGATATTTTATAATTTCTCCTATGTTATAATTGATCAATTTATTGTACTGAAATAAATATATAAAACCATGCATGTCATTAGTAATTTAGTATCGTATATTTTTTTTGAATGAATAAAATAATGTCATTTTAGTCTATAACGGCATTATTTTTGTCTATAAGAGCATGTACAATGGTGTACTTTTGGGGTGTTCTTAGAATTAAAAGTAATTAAAAAAATAGAAATGTTGAAGATCACCCTTGTAGAGTTCTTATTCAAGAACACTTTGGAGTGTAGAAGTTGGTGTACATGGGCACGCCATTTTTATTTTGAAAATTAAATCTCTATTTACGTGAGTTTGTTGTTAAAAAAATTATTTTTGAACCGGTCTTAGTTTTGTCTATCTATAGACATCAATTTTTTATATGTTTGAGGGAAAAAATATTATTAAAATTAATTTAATAGTGTATTTGTGGTTTTTAAAGTGGTATATTATTTTAATAATATCAATAATTATTTAAAAAATAACTTACATAATAATTTAACAATTAATTGAATTTATAATATTAAGCTAGAAGATAAAACTTCAATGATTAAAATCGAGTGAAGGTTAAAAAAACAGAGTACACGGATGTGGGGTGTAATTGATAAAAATGTGAAAAGTATTCTTATGCTGATGTGGCGAATAAAAAGGGAGTGGAGTACAGGGGAGGAGTACACACAGATATGAATGGCCTAAAGACATCGGTTGAATTAAACCTAATGATTGATGAGGATAAATTTTGCGCCAATTTTATTTAAAACATATAGTACTATGTTTTGTTTACTTGTTACCAACCAAAATCAAGATAGAATAATATATACATTTTTTGTTTTAAAATTTTGTTGTTGGAATATTATTTATTATTATTATTATTATTATTATTATTATTAAGTAAATATTCGAGATCAAGCAAACTTGAATTTTGAGAAGCCAACGAGTCGGCTAAACATACAATAAAAACAGAAAAAAGGTGCACCGAAACAAGTAGAAACAAACTCTACAACCAAAAGACCTAAGCAGAACTACTCTCAATTGAATTAGTTGAGGACAACGTCAAAGAACAAAGTCAATTAAGCATCACCGAACACTAGCATATATTGCGGGCCAGCAGAACTACTCCCAATAAGTTGTTTTTAATAATTTTCATTTTAATTTTTTGATTCACGGTTTAAGTGGTTTGTGTGTAAGGAGAAGGCTAGAAAGTTTGATAGATTTTTTCTTTAGTTTAACGGACCAAAACTATGCCCTTTCGGTTAATTTAAATGACGATATCTTAGTTCAAGAAAACAACACATTTATGTTCACAACGACGGTATTTTTATTTTAAATGACTACACTTTAGTTTAAAACTGGGTCATTAGTTATTGTATATTTCTTTTTCTAATTAAATGAACAAAAAATTGTTATTTTAGTCTATATATAACGGGTTGTTTTTGGGTTCGTTTGGCAATGCAAATAGCTTTTCGGAGCTTTTGGTTTTAATATTTTATAGTTTTAAATAAGTTAAATATAAGATTTTAATTTAATTATCTTTTGAAATTGGATTTTCAACAGCTACTCACCCCAAGCTTTTCATAATTTTATTCATTTTTTTCTATCTGATCGATCGGCTAGTTTGCATCGGCTACTCTATCAGCTGGGTTACCAAACACCCTAGCTACTAGCTTTTGAAAACTCTAATTTAACATATATTTAACACACTTAATCCATTAACTTCAGCTACCCTATCAGCTTCAGCTACCTCATCAACTATGTTTTACAAAACTGACCATTTGTCTCCGTTCGGAAAAACTTGTCACTTTACTATTCACGCACGCTTTCTTAGAAGATAAAAACTACATAAAATATCTATTTTTTTAATAAATTTTTTTTAACAATTTCGTAGTTATTATTAATAAGGACAAACTTGTTAAAAAAACTTTATAAAAAAATGAATATTTAATTTATATAGTTTTTATCATTCTAAAAAAGTGTGCGTGAATAGTAAACGACAAATTTTGCCGAACTGATGAAGTATTGTATATATTTATTCTAGTATAGAGTTGAGTTAATTGGTGCATCCATCAAGTATTCAAGTTCCGATCCAAATCATGGATATAGTGATATAGAGATACAGCGCAAGGCAAGGCATAACGACATAGGGAGGCGGCGCGCGCGGGCGTGGAGGACGTGGGAAGGAGTTGGGTGGCCGGTGGGTGGGTGGGTGGGTGTGGTGTGGGTTCGTCTTCCTTCCTGCGACTACTGGGCGCTGGGATTGGTTGCCCTAAACTCCAGGGCAATCAAAAAAAAAGAAGAGACCGTACAATTTTTATGCAATGAAGGAAAAAAAGCACTGGGAGTCTGGGAGGCACTCTTTTTTTTTTTTTTTTTTTCCCTACAAATCCTCTGTCCGGCCCCTTCATCTATCCTTTCTCATAAAAAAATCATTTTATATTTTTTCGGATTTGCTATTCGCACGGAGAAATTTCGCAATCCGTACGGTGTCTACCTGGGAAGTCGGTATCGGCAAAGTGCCTACCTGGGAAGTCGACATCGGCATAGGAGGCGGCTTGATCCAACAGTGATCTTCTACTCAATGAAGGGCTGGCAACCAATGCAATGATACCGACTCGGGAAGTCGGCATCGGCAGAGTGCCTACCTGGGAAGTCGGCATCGGTACCGTGCGGATGACGAAAAAATGGCCGTGTGAATAACAGGACCCTATTTTTTTCACGTAACGATACCCCTTTTTTCACCTTGAAGTAACTATATAAGACCGTCTCTAACAATTTCTCTAAAAAAAACCCAAAATGGGAAAATAAAATACATATTTTTTAAATTATTTTTACTTCTCCAACAACTTTCTCATTTCCAAGATTTAGATAATGTTTTAGTTTTAGAAAATGCTACAAATTTAGGAAAACATCTTTACAATTTTCCGTTAAGTTGCTTCCTCGTTTTAGAAAATGAGATGGAAATTAAATCGGTTTGATAAAAAAAGCGCCTTAAAATTTTTCAAAAACTCTAAAATGGAAAATCTATTAAAGATGCTCTAATTATTCTACAGTACTATATATGTGGCCGGTACAAATTTAATTAGGTTTATCAAAATGTGTATCAATCCATCATTTGCTAATTAATAAACCTAGCCAAGCACCTAATCCATAGATAATTAATTATCTGACGTTGTTCGAATCAAAAAAATTATCTGACGTTGATGGAATACTAACTCTAGCTAGCATCAATCCCCTTGATCCGTGTGAAGGTGAAAGCTCATATATTTCACTGATGAAATGGAAAGGAGATTACAACTATATATAGTAACAAATAATTAACCACTACCCTATATACATGATTAGTGGAGGATCGGATATACAATCTGTTACACAAAATCAGCTAGCATAATCTAAACAATATTGACCTATTCTTTAGGAGAGATAGGTGGCTTATCATCCCCCGGCAAGCCCAAGGGCGGGACACGGACTTGGAGCTTGGACCGAATGAACGCGATACGATCTTTGCTCAATGGTTTTGTAAATATGTCGGCCAGTTGATCGTAAGATGACACATACTGAACCTTGAGATGTCCAGACTCAACCTGTTCTCTTACAAAATGAAAGTCAAGTTGAATATGTTTGGAGCGGGAGCTGATAACTGAATTCTTGCACATGAAGTTGGCGCCGACATTGTCACAGAGAATGGTAGGAGGCAACCGAAGAGAAACCTGCAGATCACGAAGAAGATGGTGGAGCCAAAGAAGCTCAGCAGCTGTGTACGCAAGCGACCGGTATTCAGCTTCAGTGCTCGATCTGGCGACGACCCTTTGCTTTTTCGATGTCCAACTGATAAGATTTGGACCATGGAAAATTGCAAAACCATATTGCGACCGGTAGTCATCGGAATCGGAGATCCACCCGGCGTCAGAGTAAGCCAAGAGAGAGTTGGAAGTCGTTTTCTGAAACTGCAGACAATGATGGAGAGTGCCGTTGAGGTATCGGAGAATACGTTTAACGGCTTGCCAATGAAGGGTGGTCGGAGTATGCATGAATTGACAGACTCTGTTGACAGCAAATGCAATATCCGGCCTGGTGATGGTAGCATACTGGAGAGAGCCGACGGTCTTGCGATACAACGTCGGGTCTGAGAACGGCTCACCATCTCTACAAAGACGTGAGGAAGGGTCGGCTGGAGTGGTAATGGGTTTGGAGTATAGCATATTACTACTGAGCAGAATGTCATGTATGTACTGTTTTTGGGAGAGACACAAACCGGTGGGAGTTTTGGAGATTTGAAGACCAAGGAAGTGGTGAAGCTCTCCAAGATCGTTGAGAGCAAAGGTGTTGTGAAGGGCAGACGTGAATTTCCCAATTAGAGTAGGGTCCGTACCGGTAATAATTAAATCATCCACGTAGACAAGGACGTAGATGATGGCCGACGAAGAAGAATGAACAAATAAAGATGTGTCCGATTGGCAAGCGCGGAACCCATTTGTGACAAGGTAGGTTTTGAGCTTGGTGAACCAGGCTCGGGGAGCCTGTTTAAGTCCATAGAGAGCTTTGTTGAGACGACAAACATGAGTGGGACAAGAGGCATCGACGAAACCTCGTGGTTGCTCCATGTAGACCTCTTTCGAGAGGTCACCGTTAAGGAAGGCGTTGTTGATATCCAGCTGCTTGATGTGCCATCCATTTGAAAGAGCCAACGACAGAACAAGGCGGATGGTTGTAGGCTTGATGACAGGACTGAATGTCTCAAAGAAATCAACGCCCTCCTCTTGGCTGAACCCTTTTGCAACAAGTCGGGCTTTGTACCGTTCAATTTGGCCATCGGAGTTGCGTTTGATCCTGAAAATCCACTTACACCCTACAAGATTAGTATGTCGAGGGCGGGGAACAATAGACGAAGTGTTATTTCGCATTAGGGCATTGTATTCTTCAGTCATTGCTAATTGCCAACATTCTGATTTTCGGGCTTGGGCAAAGGTGTGAGGTTCGATTTGGGGGGCTGAAATGACAGAAGTGGCTAATGCTCGAGGCTTGAGGTTGTTGGTGGCAGCCCGGGTGGTCATGGGATGTTGGCTAAGGGCGGACGGCCGGAAGTAGCTAGGAGGAGTTGGGTTAGGATGTTTAGCCAAGGAGGAGGCTGTGGGGGTGAGGTAATGAGGGGATAAACGTGGTGGAGATGGAGAGGGGGGTGGCGCAGGCATTGGAGGTGTGGGTAGGTCAGCGGCAGCGGCGAGGCCTAATAGGTGCGAGGAGGATGTGGTGGGCGTACCATGGGCTGGAGGGCAGGAACAAGGGTGTGGAAATGACGCATATGGGAAAGTATCCTCATTGAAGACAACATGGCGGACGATGTAGAGTCGAGAAGTAGCAACATGATAGCACAAATAACCTTTATGAGTGGAGGAATAGCCGATGAAGATGCATGGGAGAGACCGAAAGTCCATTTTATGGTTGTTGTAGGGGCGAAGAAACGGATAACACAAGCAACCAAATGTTTTGAGAAAATGAAAATCGGGAATTTTGTTGTAAAGTAATTGATATGGGGATTGGTGGTTTAGAGTGGGAGAAATAGTGCGATTGTGAAGGTAGGTGGCAGTCTTGAACGCATGTTCCCAAAATAGTTCGGGAAGGGATGATTGAGCCAAGAGAGTGAGGCCCTTCTCGACAATGATACGATTTCGGCGTTCGACAGCACCATTTTGTTCCTGTGTATAAGGACATGACACACGATGAAGTATGCCACAGGACGCTAAGAATGTGGATACATTTCGGAATTCACCACCCCAATCGGATTGGAGTGTCTTGATCTCACGGGAAAATTGTGTTTTAACCATTGTACGAAATTGAACAAAGGTCGGAAGTACCTGAGATTTATGAGATAGAAAATATATCCAAACAAACTTAGTGCAATCATCAATAAATAGAACAAAATACTTGTTGCCATTCAAAGAAAATTTAGGAGATGGTCCCCAAACATCGGAATAAATCAAATCAAACGGATTAGAAGAAGTAATATGAGATGATGGAAGATGAAAGCGGTGGCTCTTGCCTAATTGACAAGAGTCACAAGTTTCTGGAAAGTTATTTGTGCTAATAGGAAGATGAAACTGCGAAACTAAATGCCGGAGTGTTGTCTCATTCGGATGCCCAAGTCGACAGTGCCACTTGTGAAGAGATGTACGAACGGTGGTGAGCGCCATGGAGGAGGTGGGAGTGGTAGGGCGAATGGGAAGGCGATAGAGTCCATTATCAACGACCCCTTGAAGTACTAGGTTTCCCTGAAAGGTCTTAACACGACAACAGTGAGGCCAAAATTCAATCATAACATTGTTATCGCGACATAATTGGGAGACACTAATAAGGTTTTTGGTAAGTTTAGGAACAATTAAAACATTAGGCATTCGCAAATTGTGAAGATGACAAGAACCAAGATGCGAAATTGACAAATGGTTACCGTTTCCGACTTGAAGTTTGTCGGGGCCGACATAGTCCTCAGCAACAGAGAGTTTAGCGAGATCAGGTGAGACATGATCTGTAGCACCCGTGTCAAAGTACCAGGACGGGTCGAATGACGAAGGGCTGTTGTGTTCTGCTAGATGTGCCTGCTTGGATTGATCCCGAGGATTGGGGCGGCGAGATGGAAAATCAGCTTGATTGTTGCGCTGCCAACAGTCAATCGCTTCATGACCAGGTCGATTGCACAGGTTGCAATGAGGGCGGCGACGGCGATAATCCTGAGGCTTGTGCTCGGGGCCTCGGGTGTCCTGACGAGAGTCATTACGTGACCCAATGGAGGCCCCATAGCCTGTGTTGTTACGGCCGGAGGAGCGCGCAGCAACCAGAGCAGATGGAGCAGACGGAGGTTGTGCAGCAGCAGGGAGCATCGGGGATGTGGCCTGCTTGGCAAGATCTCTGGCCATCCGATCTTCTTCTTGAAAGAGATGACCAATAAGGTCGTCGACGCCGAGATCAGTAGAGTTCATCATGAAGGATGTGACAAAGGAGTTGTAAGATGAATCAAGTCCGTGGAGGATGTGACCAATGAGGTCCTCATCAGACACCGGTTGAAGGTCCTCCGCCAGAGCATCAGCCAGTTCCCGCTTCTTGTCGATGTAGTCACACATCGGCAAAGCACCTTTGGAAAGCGATTGAAGTTGAAGTTTCAGAGACATCCGACGAGCCTTCGATTGAGCTTGATAGTGTTTCTCAAGAGTGGTCCACGCCTGGTTGGAGGATGTGGAACGTGCGACAGTAGCAAGGGCACGTTCAGAGAGAGTGGACTTGATCCACAAAAGAACAAACCTGTCTTTCTTTTTCCAAGTGACAAAATCCGGGTTGGGCATGGAGGTGCCGACTGAAGCTGGGTTGGGAATAGTTTCCAGTGGTGGTGCTGGAGCCAAAATGAAACCCTTGAGATCAAAGGTTTCGAGAGCGGATATGATTGTGGTCTTCCAAAGTGAGTAATTCTCACGTTCAAGTTTGACACTGATGGAGGGGATTTGGAATTGAAGGTTGGGAGACGATCCACCGGCAGCAAACAAGAGATGTTGGGTAGTAGGAGGAACATCCATTGAAGATGATTGAATCAGTTGAAAAAAAAAATTCAAGGCTCGGATACCATGTTAAGGTGAAAGCTCATATATTTCACTGATGAAATGGAAAGGAGATTACAACTATATATAGTTACAAATAATTAACCACTACCCTATATACATGATTAGTGGAGGATCGGATATACAATCTGTTACACAAAATCAGCTAGCATAATCTAAACAATATTGACCTATTCTTTAGGAGAGATAGGTGGCTTATCAATCCGTAACACCCAATCCCATATTTGATATAAGTACTAGGTGAGTGGATTATAGACTTAGAGGTATTTCGCCAATATGTTTGAGTACACTCCAACTAGATGGCCGTTTGTTGGGTCTAATAGGTCGGGGATATTGTAACATCTCATCCCATATTGGATATAATAAAGATATAAAGGTGTTGAGGGTGGTTTATAAATAATTCAATTCAGATCCATATCACAAGAGTTTTTACTTTTCAGGTTATAAACGAGGACAATAAATCTAAAAATGTTAGATAACACTCTGACATCTTTTAAAACCTTGAGTCTTACAATAGACCGGATTTAGATCAATTTTCAAAGGAGATTCAATGTTCAAGTCAGAATTTATTGAGTAATTGATGTTTTTAATTTGAATAATGAATGATGGAAACATTGATTAAATTGATGATGATAAAATATATATAAATTTGTGGAGTCTATATCGACTGTAAAATATGATTTTGTCGATTATTTCCCCCCTCAAATTATAACAAAATAAGTAATTTTGATTAAATTGGTTAAGTCTAATATATAGTTGAATTAACATATGAATAAAAATAGTATTCGTTACTATAGTAATTACAAATAAAATGATATATTTACATGGTAAATTAAACCCTAAGAGCACATGCACTTAGGGTTTCTTAGAAGGGGTTTCTTAGAAGGGCCAGTTGGGCGAGGGAGTGAGAGAAAAAAAGAGATGGGTTGCGATAAAAAAAACAAAATGAATTTTTGAAAGTTTGTATGAATGTGAGTAAAAAATTACATTTAAGTTTTATTAGTTTAATTAATAAAAAATGCAGTTAAGTAATCCGAACAAGTTTGACGGATAAATGCAAAAAAAAAACCAATGCATTAGGCAAACTTGTGTGACATATATAGGCCGATTTATATCATGAATAAAGTTTATGGCCCCACCTATAATTTACATATATACATGATCAATGAAAACATAAATAGCATAGTATCTTACATCCGTGTAGAAAACCCTAGCCACAAGTTTCATGGTACCCTGCATTTCTAATTTGACCGTCAATAGAAAATGGAAAAATCTCAAAATCAAAATCAATCTCAATCTTAAATCCAAAATCAATTTGGTGCAGCATATCATATATGATCATCATGGGAAGCAATGTGTGGCCCAATTTGGACCATTTGGGGAACAAATAGGATTTCTTTTTTAAAAAGTAATGTGAGCACCTTGTGCTATGCATTTTTTTTATCATTTACTATCTTTTATCCTAATTTATATTATTAGTTGGACTACCATATCTAGCTAGTGTGTGAAAGAGGTAAAACTCATCCTCTTGTTTGGTAACCTAATTTGTTCACATCTAAATTTCTTTTTTGTAATATACAAAGAGTTTTTGACTTGGACCTATATCAAAATATGTCCAGACTCGAAAAACCTGATCTTAATGTCCAATAATTTTTCAGGTTTAAACCCGATGTTTTAGACCCGTGACTCAAACCCGAATGACCCGAGGATTTTCCCTACCACAATTGCCCTTCGGGCTTCTTCTTCATGTCGTGAAGTTTGTCGAGCGACCGATGATTTTGCCGTAGATGGCAGTTGCTTGATCGTAAGTATCGTTTTTACGGAATCAAGTGGCGACACATTGACTTTAAGCAGCTACTGGCCTTGAGCGGCTATTATTGGTCTCGAGTGATTATCGATCGTAAGTGGTTGTCGTTGGCCGTAAGTGACTATCATTGACCGTAAGTGGCTATCATGACATAATAAAAAGTGAAGCTCGGACTAAATTGTTGTAGGGAAAATAACGTCATCATAGCACATGGGCATTCTGGTCCTTTACCAAGGAAGTCGATCATTTTTATCATACGAAATTATCCTAAATAACAATTAAAAACGACATCTATCATTTATGCAGTATCATAATCAATAAATTTGAATATTCAATACGACATTGACCAACATCAATGCGGTTACCGTTTCACCTATTGAATACGGTAACGGTTTCATGCATTAATAACCTTGACCGATTTCAATATGGTAACGGTTTCTTCTAGCATAAATAGCGGTAAAGTCGGATTCATAAGGAGAGGACTGACTTGAGCGTCGGATTGTCCTACTAGGGACACAAGCCCCGCCCCAACCTCATTTGTTCTTGTTTTGCAAGCTACGGTTCGGGTTGAGTTAATCGTCGAGATCGATCTTCTTCAACAAGTATGATGCATATTTTATGCATTACATTTGGTGTCGTGACATCCTTGAGGATTTGATCAAAAAGCCTAGGATCGGAATCCCAATGCAGGGAGGAAAAGCCATAAACGCTAGTGTCACTCTCATGGGGTTTTCGATTCACTTTCTTCCATCTTTTTCTCGACTTACATCTAAACGGCTCCCCCTTGAACGAATCCTCCCCTGATTTCCCCGATTCGTCCTCAAAATGGTCCAAGGAATCCACCAAATAAGACATCATCATCCAATCTCCGATCAAACAACCGTCAACCATCGCCACCATAGTTGTCCTCGTGCGCAATGCACAACAAAGCCATGGGGACACCGGACCCCATCCTGGGTCACCAATGCCTCCACATCTGAGCCCTATCAATATATTGAAGCACTGCATTCTCTCCTTCTAACAGAATTGCTGGTCCCTGCAATTCTGCAAATATCAAACGAGGAAGGCGTCAGATCTGTTGCAGTTTTCGATTACTTATCAAACCGGCCCATACTTCTCACAAATTGTGAAACCAACCCATACTCTCAGGTCAATTGTAGAGAAGGGATGAAACTTTTGGAGTTGAAGATTTATGTCCCAAACCTCAAGAGTTGTCCCGATGGACTCAACCGAGGATGACATGGGGCAAGATCTCAAGGTATTTTGTCAAGACAATTCAAAAACATGGAGTAGGCACATTATCCGCTCATATGGACCAATCAAGCTGTCTAGGGGCATCAATTCATGTTGGTCAGACTCGCCAAGACATATCAACCTGCTGACAATAAATATCCAGTTATGAGCCAACGATAGCCACTTACGGCCAACGATAGCCCCTTACGAGTTACGACCAATAACTAATTACAACCAACGATATATAGCCGCTTACGACCAATAGTCAATTACGGGCCAACAATAGCCACTTACGGTCAACGATAGCCACTTACGGTCAATAGTCACTTACCACCGATTGCCAATTATGGGCCAACAATAGCCACTTACGACCAATGATAACCACTTATGGACAACGACATCCACTTACGACCGATAGCCACTCGAGGTCAATAATAGCCGCTCAAGGCCAGTAGCTTCTCAAAGCCAATGTGTCACCACATGATTCCGTAAAACCGCTACTTACAGTCAAGCAACTGCCATCTACAACAAAATTGTCGCTCGCTCGACAAACTTCGCCATGTACTTTTTTCGGCTTCTGACGGAGGGGAAACCTGTCGTTGATTCCGTCAAAGAAACTCAAACCTATAACTAGTACAGTAATAAGTAAGAGGTCGATCCCACAGGGAAATTTATAACTCTAGTGTGATTCTAACGTTGATTAAGTAACCAAAGAAGGGGGTTTTTTTATGTGAAAGTTGTAAAGTAAATTAACGAAAGCAGAATAAGTGATTTTGGTTTAAACAATTTAGAGAAGCAATTCCACCTACAATTTTCCACTTTATCGGATTGAAGCGATCCTTGTAACTTCTTCTCGTCCTATTACGTTTCCTATGAATGCCCTTGTCCCGACCTAATATAGTTACTAGTCCAATCAGTCCTAGAAACCCTTATCAATCGAACAGTCCCTAAAGAAGGATTTAACCCAATTGATAGCTTTAAGTTCAGAGATTAGCCAAGGTATTTGCAGTCCCTAAAGAAGGATTTAACAACACATTCAACTTCCTACTCATTCAATTAGTTCAATCAGCCCTAAAGGAACAAGTTTGCCACTTAGGTTAAGGTTCACAATCAGGAATCTACAAAACCTTAGCGATTGAATTGATCTAACGAGTTGGCCAGACAAGATAGAACAAAACAATAATTAATTAAGCACGAAGAAGTTGAAGCATTCACAAATAGGAAATAAGGAACAAGAATTAGAAACTCACAATCAATCCGAATAAAGCTTCAAATTGCAGGCAGAAAAGATGAGTTTAGTTCCTCATGGAAAACATAGCTCCAAATCTCTAAAAAGTCTCCTGGTTGAATGAATAGAATGAATGGTTATGAATGATAAAGAAAAATAACATAAAAGGCCTAAAACAAATATCCAAAGTCGGCCTCAAAGGAAACAATTAGAAACTAGGGTTTTTGGGTAACAAAACGGCGCGCGGCAGTAACGTGCGGCGGCCGCGGCAAGACTTGCGGCGCCCGCCGCAGTGGCCGCCGCAGCGGGTAGCTGGGGAGGCCACTGCGGCGCCCGCGGCAATGCCTGCGGCGGCCGCGACTTCTCCTTTTTGCCGTGGTCTTGGCTCCTTTTTGCGGGCTTTTCTTCTCGTCTTGCCTTGCTTCTTTCTTCCTTGTTCCTTTCCATATATCTTGTGTTCCTCTTGAGACATTGCATCTCCCCACGTATGTTCCGATTCGATCTGCGAGATAAACACAAAATTGCGCAGAATCCGAACTTTTCTAAAATAAACACAAGATGCAAATTAACAATAAAGCAAGCAAGAAATGCAACCTAAACTAAACTAAAACTATCTATAATGCCTATCTAAAATATGCATTATCAAATTCCCCCACACTTAACCTTTGCTTGTCCTCAAGCAATGCTAGAATGAACATGAATCAATGTATCCCACAGGAAAATCCCTTCACGCTTCAATATTACCAAAAACAACATCATAGCAGGTGAAACCATAAACCAAGCAAACAAACGTCATAGCATGTATTCAGGTGATCAAAGCTTAGAAGTAGATATCATCCAACCTCACCAGAAATATGTGTTTCACTCATGTGTTTAGGCTTTTAGGCACAACTCTCAACTCAAACCAATAATACACTAAGCTCATAGACATTGACCACCATATCACCACTTATCTACCAAAATGTCATTACTTGCGGGATAACATAAAGAAAATAAAATGCAACACTTTTTTTTCTTTTTCTTTGATTTTCTTTTCTCTCCTTCTTTTTTTTTCTTTTTCTTGTCTTGGTGCTTTCCTTACGCGAAGCTCAAACATGGGTGTCATGAATGGCCCCGGTCTATCAACACCTCAACTATAAATATGAATATGAAGTCCACTTGAACACCTTTTGACGCAAGTTGCAAACATGGGTGTCATGAATGAACCTGGTTACTCAATGATCAAGCTTTCTTTCCTAGTGGGTAGTTTTCAACACCTTTTTGCGCGAATCATACCCATGGGTGTCATGCGTAGACCCGGTTACTCAGTGCATCAACCATTGCCACCTTATTCACTAAATATGCATAAAATTGAATAAAAAAAAGACTCCAAAATATAAACATACACTCCGCACGCAACAAACATGTGCATTGGTCTTCAAAAATAGATACTGCAGTCAATGCCAAGAGGTAGCAACACTAGGCGAGTAAATCACACAATTAAGCAAAAGAATTCAAAGTAAGGCCAAACATCCTCACAGGGTCATGTTTTTAGGACTTCAATCATACCTTAGCTCAATCATACATGCTCAATTATATTTGCTAGCTCATGCTCCACAAAAATCATTTAGCAATAATAATCAAAACATCCAGAACTCCATGGGATTTTTATGATTCATGCTTGAAATTTAAAATAGAGGACAACTAAGCAAGATGGGTATTTGAATAACACATATATATGCAATGCATGCTCTATTTCTAATATTTTCGAAATTAAATTTTTTTTTTTTTTGTTTTTTTTTTTAAAACTAAATACAAACTAAACAACAACTTAATTAAACTTAAACATGGTGCAGAAAATGAAATATGATCTAACTATATGCACTATATAAATAAAACTCCTCTCCCCCACACTTGAAGTTTTCATTGCCCTCAATGAAACATTAAAGACAACAAAAGTGAACTCATATACTCAGGGTGAAGGAAAAGAAAAAGAAAATAAATCTGAAAAATGTACCTCGGGTTGCCTCCCGAGAAGCGCCTTTGTTTCATGTCGTTGGCTCGACGTGATGGCCCTTGATCGGCCTATGTTCCTCCACCAGGGTCACCAACATCGGTCATTTCATTGACAAATGCAGGCACCCTTGAAAGGTGTAGCTTCCTGTTCCAGCATTCAGCCATTTCTCTTAGCTCCTCTCCATGAGCTATGCCAGGGGGTTGTCCTGGAATCACATAAGATTGCAATTTGTTAGGAGGTTCAATTTTCCATAAACTATGTTCCGTAGTTGTCTCTAACAAATCACGAAAATTATTGTTATGATCAGTATTGTCAGCAATAGGCATATCTAACGAAGTTCCAGGAGAAAGCTTAGCGTGATTAAAGAGAGAAAATTCTATCTTTCTTCCATCAAACTCCATAGTCAATAGGCCCTCACAACAATCAATTTTCGTTTTCGCAGTTTTCAGGAATGGCCTTCCCAGTATAATGGGTGTTTCAGGGGTTCCCTGCTCCATATCTAAAACAAAGAAATCAACAGGGAAAAACAAATCATCCACCATAACTAAAACATCTTCAACAACGCCTCTTGGCCTGATTTGTGATCGATCAGCAAGTTGCACTGTAACCCCAGTCTCAGTCAGAGGACCCAAACCCAAAGATAGGTACATGTTATAAGAAATAACATTAATTGAGGCTCCTAGATCTAACATGGCTTGTTTGAATCTAGTATTCCCAATCGCACATGGAATCGTAAACATACCTGGATCTCCGCATTTTTCAGGCAATTTCCTTTGCAACATAGCAGAAACATTTTCATTCAAGCTTACCTTTTCCTTCTTTTTCAGTCTCTGCTTCCTCTTAATGGTGCACAATTCCTTCAAAAATTTAGCATATCTAGGAATGCTCTTAATTAAGCTAAGTAAAGGAATGTTTACCGCACACTTGCCGAATGTCTCGAAGATCTCCTTGTCATTCTCATATGTTCGTGTGTCTCTCAAGGCTTCCGGAAAAGGCGGAATGGGCTTTGGAATCTCCATAGGTGCGGGAGAAGAGGAAGAAGAAGAAAGAGGAGGAGAAGAGAAAGGAGGTAAGGAAGAAGACGTACCAGAAGATGAACTGGCGGCGGGTGAGGTAGCGGCGGGCGCGGCATCAGGAGCGGCGGGCGCCGCAGCTTGAGCAGCGGCGGGTGCCGCTGGAATCGTCTCTCTGGCGGCGGGCACCGCAGAGGCTAGCGGCGGGCGCCGCAAAGTTTGCCGCGGGCGCCGCACCTCTGTTACTCCGTTTTCACCTTCAAGTATCTCTATTTCTTCGTCCATTATCCCCTCCTCGTCCTTTTGCTTTGTGACAACCAGTTCCTTGCCACTCCTAAGCATTATTGCACTGACATTCTCCTTAGGATTCTCAACCGTCTGCGATGGAAGCTTACTTGCATCGTTCGCCATCTTCGCACTTAAGACCTGAATGAGCTAACTCATTTGATTCTCAATATTCGTCATCCGATCTGATTGTTGCTTCTCTAGAGTCGCCATCCGCTCTGACTGTTGTTTATCATTCCTCATGACCAGTCGTGACAGTTTCTGCAGTGGATCCTCATTATCCCCATTTGACTGCTGCTGACCTCCCTGTCGAGGTTCAAATTGTTGCTGAGGCCTTTCCTGTTGCCCCCCCTGCTGATTGAAAGAGGCTTGATAGTTCCCATAACCATTACCCTGCTGATAGCCCCTATTGTAGTTGTTGTTGTTGAAATACCCAGGGTTCCCATAATTGCCTTGCATAGGCCTTTGTTGAGCGAAATTCCCGATGGCATTCAATTCAACATTTGGATCTTGGAAGGTTGAGTACATATCCATAGGGTGAGATGGATCAGTGTAGGACTCACATGCTTTCAATTGCTGAGATGCTCTGTCTTCCACCAGCTTCTTGAGCATTTCTTTCATCTCTGCCATATCAGTCTGTAATGCAGCCACTGGGGGATCAATAGCAAGTACACCTCTAGCACGAATGCTCTTGTTGAACTGCCTAGAGCCCTCAGAGAGCTCCTTGAACACTTCCCAAGCTGCGGCAGGCGTCTTATTCAGCATGTTTCCCCCACAACAAGAGTTCACTGTTTTGCGCTCTCCATCGGTAAGCCCGTTGAACAAGAAGAGAACAAGATCCTTTTGGGCATACCCATGGCATGGGCAGCTGGCGCAGAGTTTCTTGAAGCGTTCGAAGTACTCGTGTATAGACTCTGTCGCGTACTGCTCAATGCTGCTTATAGACCTTTTCAAAGCGTTCAGCTTTGTTGCAGGGAAGTACATTTCCAGGAAAACTCTTTTCATCTCGGCCCAAGTGGCGATAGAGTCAGGTGGTAGATAGAAGAACCATTCACTTGCATCATCCTTCAAAGTGAAGGGGAAGGCTCTTAGCTTGATTTGCTCTTCAGTTACATCCGCTGGTTTCATCCCAACCACCACCCTATGGAATTCAGAAAGATGCTTGTGGGGGTCCTCCCCACTCAGCCCATGGAATTTTGGTAGAAGATGAACTACCCCAGACTTAAGCTCAAATTTGACCCCTTCTGCTAGCTCAGGGTATTGGATTGCCAGGGGTTGCTGTGCCAGATCAGGAGCAGAAAGCTCCTTAAGAGTGCGGTTCGCCATCTCTGCAATGCTTTCTACAGAGAAGAATTAGTAGCACGGGTATGGACCAAGTAAGACGGTCCACACCAAAATCAACACTAAAAACACACAAGAATTTAATAAAAATCCCCGGCAACGGCGCCAAATTTGACGGAGGGGAAACCTGTCGTTGATTCCGTCAAAGAAACTCAAACCTATAACTAGTACAGTAATAAGTAAGAGGTCGATCCCACAGGGAAATTTATAACTCTAGTGTGATTCTAACGTTGATTAAGTAACCAAAGAAGGGGGTTTTTTTATGTGAAAGTTGTAAAGTAAATTAACGAAAGCAGAATAAGTGATTTTGGTTTAAACAATTTAGAGAAGCAATTCCACCTACAATTTTCCACTTTATCGGATTGAAGCGATCCTTGTAACTTCTTCTCGTCCTATTACGTTTCCTATGAATGCCCTTGTCCCGACCTAATATAGTTACTAGTCCAATCAGTCCTAGAAACCCTTATCAATCGAACAGTCCCTAAAGAAGGATTTAACCCAATTGATAGCTTTAAGTTCAGAGATTAGCCAAGGTATTTGCAGTCCCTAAAGAAGGATTTAACAACACATTCAACTTCCTACTCATTCAATTAGTTCAATCAGCCCTAAAGGAACAAGTTTGCCACTTAGGTTAAGGTTCACAATCAGGAATCTACAAAACCTTAGCGATTGAATTGATCTAACGAGTTGGCCAGACAAGATAGAACAAAACAATAATTAATTAAGCACGAAGAAGTTGAAGCATTCACAAATAGGAAATAAGGAACAAGAATTAGAAACTCACAATCAATCCGAATAAAGCTTCAAATTGCAGGCAGAAAAGATGAGTTTAGTTCCTCATGGAAAACATAGCTCCAAATCTCTAAAAAGTCTCCTGGTTGAATGAATAGAATGAATGGTTATGAATGATAAAGAAAAATAACATAAAAGGCCTAAAACAAATATCCAAAGTCGGCCTCAAAGGAAACAATTAGAAACTAGGGTTTTTGGGTAACAAAACGGCGCGCGGCAGTAACGTGCGGCGGCCGCGGCAAGACTTGCGGCGCCCGCCGCACATGCCTCCCCAGCTACCCGCTGCGGCGGCCACTGCGGCGCCCGCGGCAATGCCTGCGGCGGCCGCGACTTCTCCTTTTTGCCGTGGTCTTGGCTCCTTTTTGCGGGCTTTTCTTCTCGTCTTGCCTTGCTTCTTTCTTCCTTGTTCCTTTCCATATATCTTGTGTTCCTCTTGAGACATTGCATCTCCCCACGTATGTTCCGATTCGATCTGCGAGATAAACACAAAATTGCGCAGAATCCGAACTTTTCTAAAATAAACACAAGATGCAAATTAACAATAAAGCAAGCAAGAAATGCAACCTAAACTAAACTAAAACTATCTATAATGCCTATCTAAAATATGCATTATCAGCTTCCTTCATCATCGAGACATGAAGAAGAAACCCGAGGGGCAATTGTGGTAGGGAAAATCCCCGCCATCAGATCACATGGGCATTTTGTTCTTTTACCAAGTAAGTCGATCACTTTTATCATATGAAATTATCCTAAATAACAGTTAAAAACGACATCTATTATTTATGTGGTATCATAATTAATAAATTTGAATATTCAATACGGCATTGACCAGCAATATCAATGCGGTTACCGTTTTGCATATTGAATACGGTAATAGTTTCATGCATTAAGAACCTTGACCGATTTAAATATGGTAATAGTTTCTTCTAACATAAATAGTGGTAAAGTCGGATTCATAAGGGGGGGCTGACTTGAGCGTCGGAGGATCCTACGGGGGACACAAGCCCCACCCCAACCTCGTTTAATTTGTTCTTGTTGTCCAAACTATGTACGGTACAGGTTGAATTCATCGTCGAGTCAATAACTATATATATGATAGTTACCAGGGCCGTGCCAATAATTTGGAGGGCCCTGTGCGAAATTAAAATTGATTGTATCGACAAATAATTATATACTTTTAATTTGCTAAATTTATAATTATATATATTAAATTAAAATATATATTACTCCTATATTTATCAAATTTTAGATTAAGTTTATCAAAATATTTAAGAATAAGATAGTCATTATATGTTCTTAAACATTTAAAAAAAATGATTTGGATGGTTCTTAAAAATACACGGACATATTTTTCTTAGTTTTGCTTTTACATTTTTAAAATTTAACTAATTTCATTAAGTGCTCTAAACAAAACTCCACAAATAGAAATGGAAAGAAAGTTGCAAATAAAATGAAAAGGTCTCACACTCCCACCCACCACAACACAGTAAATTTAAATTAGATTTAAAAAAAAAATTACACAACACAGTAAATTTAAATTAGATTTAAAAAAAAATTGCAAGTATCGTACACTCAGTAAAATAGAAAAAAGGCACTTTGGTCAAGAATCGAACCTATGATGTGTGGTAAACAAGACATACCTTGCAGCACTGAGCCTGCCAATATAATGATAATTTTAAGAAAGAAATTTTTTATAATTAAATGCCGTTCTGAAAAATTTGAGGGCCCTATTTCGTTGAACCACTTGAACATGCTTATGCACGAGCCTGATAGTTACTGATGCAGATTTTATGCTGGTAAATAGTTTGAGGGCCCTATTTCGTTGAACCACTTGAACATGCTTATGCACGAGCCTGATAGTTACTGATGCAGATTTTATGCTGGTAAATAGTTCGACTATACGGTTTCAAACCACTATAATAAATTAGAATTGTGATTGATTTTAAAATCGTAATTGTGACCGTGCATTTGGGTGGCTCGTAACATAGGATCCAAAGTTATATTAATGACTTAAAAAATAGTTTTACAGCATCATGTGTTATCTGTTTGGAGTAATATCTATTCATGGGTGCCTTTTCAGTTCATGTGCATTTATATATATTAGTAACATATATACTACTTATAGTAATGTATACTATATAACATAATATATCTATATTTATTTAATTTATTTAAAGGCACATTAAGATTAAGATTGCGATACTAATCCACATAAATGTACGGATCTTCGACATAATACTCTGCATTAATTTATATTGAGATTTGCAATTTTTTATGTAAACGGGAGCTGAATTATAAGCTCATTACTATGAAGTGTAATTTAAAGGATTCTAAATCGTCTATCTTCATTTTTAGGCATCGTTTGGTATAAATGTAGTAATCGGAACGAGAATGAAAATTGGAATCGGAATCAAAAGTCGGAATGAGTGGTTTTCAAGACATGTTGTTTGGTATGATATCTGGAATGAGCAATTCCCAAATCCAACCTCTAAACATCTAAAAATCCAACCTTTCAAATTATCAAATTTAAGAGCAAACCAATTCAATCTTTTAAATTAAGGATAAAAATACACAAAATCAACATGCAATTTCAGAAATTCATCAACAAAATAAACAAATTTTAACAAATTTACGGGTTGGAACTTGGATGGTGGTGAGGGAGGAAACCCTAATTCAACCCAACCAGAGGTCGGAGGATGGATGACGAAGGACGGGAACCGATCTGGATTCGACGGGGATCGAGAGAGGAGCAGAGGCGATGGCGATGGAGGAGCACCAGAGAGAGAGAGAGAGAGAGAGAGAGAGAGAGAGAGAGAGAGAGAGGCCTAGAACGGGGATCGAGAGAGCAGTGGCGACGGCGACGGAGGACGACGAAGGAGCACCAGATCTGATGAAGGACTGGAGGACGACGGCGACGGCTTCAGATCTGGGCGATGGTAGTGGCGATGACAATAGCGACAGTGGACGATGGTGGTTGTAGTGGTGACGGCGGCGTTGCATATCTGGACGAAAGCGGCGACGCGGGGGTGGTAGCAGTGGACGAATGAGGTAGACGGGGAGGTGTAGATGAGGTCGGTGGAGGTGGAGATCCAAGGAGGAGATGAATGAGGATGGGGTTTTGTATGAAATTGGGAATCACCCATTCCCTGGTTTTTTTTTAGGGAATGGAAGGGGTTAAAAAAGGGGAATGAGAAGATTACCGAGAATGAGTTTAATTTCCGATTTTGACGTACCAAACACTAAAATGGAAATCACCCATTCTCATTCCCATTCCCATTCCCGATTTTGGTTGATACCAAGCAGGCCCTTATTCTCTTTCTATATCCCTCCTAACAAACCTCTTTATTAATATTTTTTAAATAGGGGATTTGGCTCCCATTTAAATTAGTAGCATAGATTGTTTAAAAGAATAAAGACTTAGTATGAAAAGTTAAATATCTTATTAATTTTTCAACTACTTGAAATTTGATTTTCAACATGGCAATTTGGCATTCAGGTTTGCCAAGAGCACAAACTAATTCGTCTATGTTTATTTTTAATGTTTTAAAAATCGCGTTTATGTGTCGTCAAACACTAGGCGGGAGCATCTAGGAATTTTTAAGTCTAGATAGGTCTCTAGATAAAAATCTGCATAGGTGTCGCCTAGATCCCATCGAGTCCCGCCTAGACCATGTCTAGTCATGCATGCCTAGGCACTGCATAGTTCCGCATAGATTTGTCTTGGTCGACGATTATTCACTTTTAGCGTTTAGGCAAGTGATTAGCCGACTTAGGTTTTTTTGTTCCCCAATTCGGGATGTATTTACTTTTGAGTTAAAGCTATTATTTTTTATTTTATGAGGTTTATAGTTGCTAGTCTCAGATGCGTACTTTTGCATTTATTTACTTTTAGTGTTAGTTAAGAACCACAAATTTGAGTCTATGGGTGGTATTATGACTCAGTACGTATTAAATTATACTACCTATGGATTATTGAAATGTGCTATACATTAAAATTTAAGAAAATAATTAAGTTTGTTCTAAGTTCGCCTACATCTAAATGCCACCTAGGCATCCGCCTAGCCACCAAGTTAATAGAAGGCCACATGCCGCCTAGCGCCTTTTAAACATTGATTATTTAATTTCCATAGCTATATGTGAAATGAAAAAGTCTAAGATTGTTACCCCATTGTGAAAATATTGATTAATGTGTCGAATCTCCCCTTGCATGGAGACTACATTGTCAAGTATATATAGAGGTGTTTATAATGTATCGAATCTCCCCTTGCATGGAGATTTATATAACATAATAACCAGGATGATCAACGGTGAACCTTGCTTTGGCAGGACATTCTACTGTTTGTCCACTGTTAAAATATATATATATAATAACATTCTTTCCAATTAGATATAGATATATTTTGAAAATATTTTACCCAAATTTTTAAGATTTGGATAATAATAATTATATATATAATTATATATATATATATATATATATATATATATATATATATATATATATATATATATATATATATATATATATTTAATCTAATGTACTCAATCAATACGTAATATATAGTATATCTTAAGATAATTCCTTTATAGAATTTTCTATCTTTCATCCAATTATATCCATAAACAATAATATTTTAAAAAAAATATCTATTGCAAGATATATGAAAACTTTATAAAGTTAAAATAATAAGTTTTTAATGTTTATATTATATTTATATGATAAAATATCAAATCATTTATACCTATAAAAATTAAATAATCAATTATAAAATGTATTCTCATAATATGATTTTTTTTCCAAAGAAGAGCTTTAGGATTAATATATTAATATATTATGAGATTTATTTAGATTTAACCATTGATTTATTTTAGAATTATAGATATGAATTAGTAAAATGTTTATTAATACTACCTCCGATCCAATAAGATTGTCGTTTGACTTTTTAACACGTATTTTAAGGAGCTAAAAACTATATAATATATTAACTTTTGTTTATTATTTTTTTATAATCTAATACTTATTAACAACAAATATTAAGTTGTAAAAAAATAATTTTAAAAAAGTTGATATTTTATATAGTTTTTAGCTCCTTAAAATACGTGTTAAAAAATCAAACGACAATCTTTTTAGATCGGAGGGAGTATAAAATTTATTTAAATTAAAAAATTGAAAGAATATACATATTATAAGAATTTTTTTTAATTAAATACTGTAAATATTAATGTCAAATTTACTCCACAAATGACTTGTTTATTTAAAAGGTAAGTACTTCAAAAATGGATGGATTACAATTTACAAGTCCAATTAAGAAAGGAAAGGGGCAATGGGCCCCACCCGCCGCAGCACCATCTTCCACTTGCCCATTTCCCCTCGCTGTTTTATTTTATTTTTAATCTTTTTTCTCCCTATTTTGTCTTTTTCTTTTTCAAATTATTCAATTTATTCTCTTCTTCACCATTTAGCCAACAACCCAAGTTGGTCAACCTCGACCACTTCCCTTAATCATGGTTAGTCTCTAACCTCAATTATTACCACTGATGCAGTTATGCTCTCTATAATTATTCAATTTATTCCTTTTCCTTTTTTTAAATCACTACAATTAGGTTTAGTTAATAATTCATGTATTTCAATATATATCTTTATTTTAATAGTCTTTCTAATATTAATAATCATTATCTTAAATTTTAAAATATAAATGTTATAATTTTATAATTAGGTAAGTGTTTTTCAAAAATGAAGTTTAACCTAAAAGTAAAAAAAATCTGTTATTTTTTAAACAAAAAATGAAAGCTACATTTGCATCAAGATATATAGCTAATATCTTTTTTAATCCATTGACTCTTTTGTAAAGTGGATAAAATTTTCTTATCTAATACCCCAATTTTTAACTCTTCAAACCATGAAATTATTTTATACATAAAAATACAATACTAATAATTATTCATCTAAAAGCTAAGATTGTTTAGGTTCAACAATTTTAAATTGTTAGCTAACAAACATTTATATATAAGTTCCTTTAGCGGTCAATCATCACATTTGGTGCCAAAACCAAGCAAATAGATAACAATATTTGAAAAAAGCATCAGATTAATTATTTATTTTTTAAAAAATAACTTCCTTTGTTTCCAAGATTACAACTTGTTTTTTTTTTCCCATTGGTCGGAAAAAATATCATATATTTTATTAATATTCATATTATTAAAATTTATTTAACATGCATGGAAAATTTCATATGCTCTTATCATCTAAAATAATTTTAATTTTTAAAATAACCTTACACGCGCTTCATCTAAATATATTAAATTAAATAAATTATTATACCTACCCTTACAATGAATCCATCAATCAAAATTAAACCCTTTAAAACAATATAAAATCACATATATTTAATTAAAAAAATGTATTTAAGAGAGAGAAAGAGGTAGCTTGAGACTGGTTCATCCCTTTAAGCTTTCTTCATCTTCATCTCCATCTTCTTCCTCCTCCTCCTCCTCCAAATCCAATCTCCTTTTCCCATCCCATTAAATAATCTGTCAAAGAAATTTAAATTAAAGAAACACAAACTCCTCTTCCATTCCTCAATCTTATCTTTAATTAATTTAGTCCCTCAAAGAAATCAATTTTCAATTTCAATTTCCATAAAAAATAATTTTCCCCCTTTTGATGTGAATGTTGTTAATCCATTAAATTACATACATATGGCCGGTCTTGATTTAGGCACTGCAAATCGCTTCCTCCACCAACACCATCAGCAGCAACAGCAACAGCAACACCAGCTGCACCTCCACCGCTCCGATGAAGATGAGAACGACAACCACATCAACAGCAACAACAACGGAAGCGGAAACGGCGGGCTTGAGCTCGTCGCCGGCGGATCGGGAGGAGAAGGCGGAGGCCGGAGGCCACGGGGAAGGCCTCCGGGGTCCAAGAACAAGGCGAAGCCGCCGGTGATCATCACGCGGGAGAGCGCTAATACTCTGCGGGCCCACATCCTGGAGGTCGGCAACGGCTGCGATATCTTCGAGAGCGTCGCGGCCTACGCGCGCCGCCGGCAGCGCGGGATCTGCGTCCTCAGCGGCAGCGGCGTCGTGACTAACGTCACTCTCCGGCAGCCGGCAGCTGCGGGATCTGCGGTCGTTACGCTGCACGGGAGGTTCGAGATCCTCTCGCTCTCGGGGTCGTTCCTCCCGCCGCCGGCGCCCCCTGGGGCGACGAGCCTCTCGATCTTCCTCGCCGGCGGCCAGGGGCAGGTCGTCGGAGGCTGCGTAGTGGGGGAGCTAGTGGCCGCAGGCCCCGTTATAGTGATAGCAGCGTCGTTTACAAACGTGGCTTACGAGAGGCTCCCGCTGGAGGAGGAGGAGCCTCCGTCATCGGCGGCGGGGCTTCAGATGCAGACGGCACCGTCGGGAGGCGGAGGGCAGTTCCCGGACCCCTCCTCGGGGCTGCCGTTCTTCAACCTGCCGCTTAATATGCAGAATATGCCCGTCGACGGGGCATGGGGCGGCGCCGGAAACCCCGGCGGGAGACCGGCGCCGTTCGGATAGTAGAGGAGGGAATTGAACTGAACTGAATTTGAATTCCGATCAGACTATGAAGATGAAAGGCCAATGAGAGGCGAATTCGAAGATGGATCCAATTCAAACAACATCCGATCCGGATGAGTACTCTGATTCAATTGGTTGGTGTTCCTCCATCTCTCATTTGTGCTTTTAATCAATATAACTTTGTTCTGTGAGGGTTTTAGATCGATTCGATCGATTTCTTGACTCTGGTTTTTTCGATCGAGATCGTTCTTGATTTGTTAGTTGTAGCTTCCAACTGGTTGAATTGTTTGTATCCGTCGTGTCACCGTGGATAAATTTAATCTTTCCTCAATCTTCTTCTTCTTCGTCCATCTTCAATATTGTTCGATCATATATTTTTATTTATCTCGGATTCTCGTTTGAACTTAACATATTTAATTCCATGTTAGAAATTAATCTCTTGTTACTGTAATTGTTAGGAATTGATATAGGAAGACATTTTAATTTGGTCTAGTCCACCATGTTTTTTTTTTCCATCTGTTTGTTTAATCCCTTCAAGTAATTATATATCAACAATCAATTAAAAAAAAAAGATTTAATCAGACAAAGACCAATTCACTTAATTTGTTGCCCATGATGGGGTGTTCCTGTTTCTCATTGCACTGTTTCATAGTCATATTCCTCTCATGCATTGCTCAATCTTGCCTCTTCTCTTTTGATTGATCTTGAGTTTTTATGTTTGTTTAGGTTTATTGTTGTTTCTATTACTCTTTCACACTCCAGGTCTTTCAAAAACACCCTTTCGACATAGTTGGGAAAATGTATCTACTCTAAACAATGTTATTAAAATCGAGATTCTAAATCGGATCGGTAAAAATGTGTAAGGATCGGATCGTAGAATCGAATCGTAAGGTCGTAAGTTCCCACCGCATTGATGAATTTTTTTAAAAAATGAAGTTAATATGTTTAACCCATCAAGTTTTTAACACATTTGTTAATTAAAACTTGTCGTTTACTATTCATGCATGTTTTTTTGGATGATAAAAACTATATGAAATATTAATAGTAACAAATTTGAAATGATTTTAAAAAGTTAATATTTTATATAATTTTAACACCTCAAAAAGCGTGCGTGACTAGTAAAATTTCAAGTTTTTATTAACGGAGGGAGTATTAGATAAATGTTATATTAAATCATAAAAAATACACATAAAGATTGTAAAATTTTAATAATAAACTAAATATATTATAAATGACTTGGGTTTCATGTATAACCATTAACAGATATTTTATAGGATTGTTAGAATCACAAAAACAGGATCGGGATCGTTTTTCCATTTTTGGATCGGTGGAATCGTAGGATCGAATCGAGATTTTAACAACATTAACTCTAAGTGAAAAAGATTAGGATTATTGTTGTAGTAGCAGTACTGTAAAATTGGGTGTTCAATTCCCAGGCCAACAAATTAGTGAATTACAGTCAGATAAATCCACTAATTTTTGTCATGTCCTTCACTGACTTGTTTCTTCTTCTTCTTCTTCTTCAATTGATTGGCTATACCTTCAATGGTGTACAGTAGCTAAAATCCGCCATGAGAAGATTAAATACCAGCTTAATTAATTAGATCAGATGAGAGCTAATTAAATTTCTCATATATGATAATGTATAGCATAAAATTGGATATGTGTGTATACTATATACAGTGCTCGATCTTAATTTGTTTTGTTGATCTTTAGAAATTTAGAGAGATCGATCACAGAAATGATGGTCAGCACGTCCGTACTTGCAAGCTAGGGCACTTTGAATTGACTGATTGAACGACCAGCTTAGTTTCAATTTCACGACCCCGCGGTTATTGGTCCGAGTCGGACTTCAATATGGTAACAGAGCAGGTTTTCGGGTTGGATAAAAAGAGAATGAGATGCTATCCGTTGACACTTGGCACTTATACAAGTGTCAACTAGATTAGACCATTCTAGTTGCACTTGCGGGGACGTGTTGAAATATGAATGGACAAAAATCGTCTCACATCGAAAGTTTGAACAAATCAACCTTAATATATAAGCTGATGAGCTACTCCTTCTATTGTCAGTTGATTTTAAGATGGACTTCTCCCATGGTTATGATTGTGAGCCATTGCTCGACCACGTAAGGTTTCATCCTAAAACCAAATTGGTGATAGGAACTTTCGATATTGGACGATTTTTGTCCA
Organism: Persicaria tinctoria; assembly: GCA_037127255.1. Taxonomy (NCBI): domain Eukaryota; kingdom Viridiplantae; phylum Streptophyta; class Magnoliopsida; order Caryophyllales; family Polygonaceae; genus Persicaria; species Persicaria tinctoria. The sequence goes on along the minus strand of JBANSL010000004.1, from coordinate 86,338,821 downwards.
TTCACATCTCAACAGAATTGTTGAATTAATTACCGGCTTCCCTCGCCTCGTTCACTTAATTTTGGTTTTGTTTTCAATCTCTTACTCGATCTTTGATCGAAGATGTGCATACTTTAATTCATTATTCGTTCTCTTATCACTTTAACCGATAATCATATTTTCTCAATCTCTCAAGCTATGTGACATCTCTTCTTAACTGCAAGATGCGTTAATTGCACATTACTTAATTCATTGATCTCTAGTTTTTTTTTGTTTTTTTTTTAAAAAAAAAACATGTATATATGGATGTACATTTTCAATACATAATTGACATCTTCAAATGTACTGTACATGTAGAATTTAAAATATTTTCTTTAACGGTATATGTTATAAAAATTCCAAGTAGGAACTCATTCTCTAAATGAAAATCTTTAAATCTTGTTAAAATATTTTAAAAGGGGCTAATAAGGGTACATATTCAATAAAATCGGTTAAAAATATCATGAATTCAATGAACAGATGAGATTTGTTAAATTCTGATGGGAATATACTACGAGGAATTCATGTGTCTGAGCGTATCATGTGTTAGTTCAAATCGAACCCACAACATATATGTATATTCAATCATAAAATCAATTGACAATGGAAAAAGTAAACACTGTATATTTTTCGATGTGAGATAATTATATCATGTTTTTTGATGTGGAATAATTATAATTTCACATCACAACGAGGATTTGATCGAGCGTAAATCTATACAAAATCTGTTGTAATTATGTGGGGTTCCAACCAAATACAGTATATATTTCATACAATATATTTATTGTAAGTGCATGAGCAGATGAGATCGATACATAGTCAACCAGTGGCGGAGTCAGGATTTCGGTGCCCTAATATTCTAGGTGCAATGTTCTAAAGGCCGCTTGATGGGTATTTGACGATAGGGTAGGGTTAAGTGTCTAGCTAGGTGAGGTGTAAGCGGATTTTATGGCTGATCTTCACAGTCTTGGCGGGTTTTGACGATCTTGACGGCCTTGACGATGGACGAGGTCAAGGGTTTAAACTTTAAACAGGAGTGTAGGTGGATTTTGAAGAGTTTTTTTTAACAATGTAGGTGTCATTTTTTCTAAGTAGTACTATATTTTAAATTTCTATGTGCATTTATAAATAATAATTATATGATATATAAATTATTAATCCATGCAGTTGTCATAAATTAGAAACATCTCAGAGTTTTCAATTCAGTGGCACACCCCGGATATTAAATAGGTCAGACAAACTACTAAACTAGCATTGGGCCGGCAACATGTACTTATACAGTCTGGTGAATTTTATTAGAATGAAATCAATGGTAAATAAATAATGTCTTATTTGTTATGAAACAAATTAAGAGACAACATAACGGTGAATGGAGTTGGTGATAAGATTGTAAATCTTGGTCACTTCACTGTTGTTGAGTGTAAGTGTTCTGGCTTAGGTCTTTGGGACCTCATCCGAAAGGATGATCTCGGATAGGGTTACCCTATCTGAATTCTTTCCTTATAAAAAAAAAAGAGAGACAACATGACAAATTAAGTATAATATATGTAAGTATCAATGGACAATAATAGTAATATGAGGTCTCCACAAAATAGCTTCTTATGAGTTGTCTGTGCTGTATCTACCAATAGGTAGTATTTGATAATTAAGGAAATAATTTGACCCGACTCCTCAAGTTGGTGATAAGTCGACAGACGGCGATCCGTCAAACATACGATCATAAAAGAAATGGTGCAATACAAAGACGGCGAGCTCACATACTTAGGGTTACCTAAGCAAACCTAAAACTAGCAAAACAGGGGACAACATAGACAGAGTAGTCGGACATCCATGACCCCGAACAAACAACCTAACAGTTCGTGTTGATTTTTTTTTGTGTGTGTGTTGGGGGGGGGGGGGGGGGTGTTTGGTAACACATGTAACGTTTTAGAGCTTTTTGTTTTAATATTATATAGTTTTAAATTTAATATAAAGCTAACATTATTTTGTTAATTAACGTTTTTGAATTGAATTTTCACCAACTACATACCCACCCAAAGCTTTTCGGAGCTTTTCCTTTTATATACACAAAATCTCCTCTTTTATCAGCTAGTTTTATCAGTTAAAGTTACCAAACAAATTACTAGCTTAATTTAACATATTTTATACAATAAACTGTTCAGCTTCAAAACACACACTTAATTATATGTTCAGTGTGTAAAATAAATAACTAACAAAACTGAATTTTATTCAACATAAAGGTTTGATTAAAAATGTTTTAATATCCTTGAAAGATAAAAACACATTCAAAACATATTCTATATATATAATCTGTTTTCCTGTTTAACATTATTTTATTATCTAAGCCGTACATTGCTTTTGTACTAGCTAATATGTGTTCTCCATTCGCACACAATCTTTGAACTTTGAAGGGTAAATACCAAAAACTATAAATTGTGGCCGTGCTTAATAAACTAAGCAGTAATTACTAATTAATTAAGTACTACGGAGTATTAAATTAATTTATTGTTAAATTAATGGTATTTAATTCGAAAAGCATATATGCAAAAACATATTCGACCATTATGTATAAGATCCTTGAAGCACCTTCATTAATATATATTAATATATTAATCACTCCAATTAGCTTCAGAATATGCCTACACGTACGCTATTTACTTGGTTTGATGCGATGTGTTATAGTTTATGATCGATTATATATTAAAAAAATTATTTGTGTTGATAATTATAATGTAAGTAGCAATACATTAGGGTCGGATTTATTTGACGCTTACATTAAAATCCATATACATTAGCATCAAATTAAAAATAAGCTCACAAAGAAATATAAATTATACAAGTTGCTTATAAGTTTATAACTCGTGCAGCTAATTAATTAACATATAATTTCTCTATTTCTGTTACTGTCAATTGTTTAAAATATTCGACGGGTCATTAAGAGCATCTTCCCCCGTAGGTTAGAATAGTCAAGGGAAATAGCCTACCAAAAGAGAATATTCTATAGAATATTCTCTTTTGGCCTATTAAATGTTTTTGTTGTTCCCATCGTAGGCCAAATTTGGCAGGCAAATTTTCTATAAAAACTCATGTAATTTAGAACTTTCATACTCATTTCCGTCACTCGAAGAACTCTTCAATATCTTAACAATACTACAAATTTCCATACTCATTTCCGTCACTCGAAGAACTTTCATACTCATTTTCTACAAATATTATTTATGCATTAATGATTCAAATATGCCAAATATTATTGTCATATCGAAGAACTCTTGAATATCTTAACAATACTACAAATTTTATTTTTAATTGGAAATCATAACTATATAATATATAGATTTCTAATTGTATTATCTATAAATTTACTTCATATTATGGTTTTGATGTGTTTTGAGATTTTTTATTATTATTTTCAAATATAGTAATTTATGCAACTCGATATTTATTTATGAGATATGATTTTGATGAAGATGTAATAATATAAAATGAATATGTTTTTCTAAAGATATTAATTATTTATGCAAATATAATCCAAACATATTAAATATTATAGTCATATCAAATAACTCATCAATATCTTTACAAACTATAACTTTTAGTTTTGATAAAAATTATAATTATATAGTTTATATACAATTAATTGTGTGATTTATAAATTTATATTAATAATGAACAATTAAAAATAAATACAAAAAATGGTGGAATTCACATTTGGCCTTCTAAAATGTCAAGCCAAATTTGGCCTTCATTTTAGAAATAGGCCAAAAAAAATTTGGCCAAAATGGGTTTTGGCTTATGATGGGAGAAAAAAAAGGCTAAAACCCATTTTATAGTCGGAGATGCCCTAATAGAGAGTTAATAGGAATGTATCAACTTAATACAAAATCTCAAAGCTAATAACTACACATTTTTTTTATAACCTATTAAAATTTTATTACACATGTACTGAAGTCCGTTGGGATTCGAGATCGGGGGTTGTGTGCACATTTGCGCCCTATTAGCGAGCGGAGTTCAATCCTAAAATCAATTGGCTTTAAGATGAGTTACCCACTAGCTTATATACTAAGGTTTGTTTAATCAAACTATCGATGTGGGACTCTTTGTCTCTTCACATGCATTCTCAACAACACGCCTTCAAGCAGAAAATATTCGTTTATTTCCTCATGTTTATTAGTCTGTTTCAACAAGATTGTTAGTCTAAAAAAATGTAATTATTCATCTGAGCAAAGAGTGTAGAAAAATATAAATTTCATTCTAACGAATAATTGTCCAGTACTATCAAATAATTTTATTCCAATGAAAGTACTACCGAATAACCCCTACTTTTAATCTCATCTACTAATATTCTTAATTCAATTACCCAAATTTGTCAACATGATACACTATACAAGAGCTGTACATATGATCTATTGTCTCTATATATATATATAGATTGACATAACAACATCAAAGAAATTATTAAATCTAAAATCATAATTTATTAATTTCATTTTGAGTTATATGATAACCCTAAAATTAATGTAGTCTTCTCAACGTACAGCCCAAATGTGAACGTACGTGATATTGATTAATTATAGAGTAAATAAAATTAAAAAATGGTTTGTTTATCATGATCACAACACCAAATTAACATATAGATACGAAAAACAATAGAAAATTAATGTAATTAATCTAACTAACTATACAGAAACGTTTTTTTAGTAAAAAAGAAACGTTTTTTTAATAAATAATTTAGTCATATCTACAGTGATGATGATGTTGGCACTAGTGGCAATGATTATGACAAAAATGCAATTTAAAATTGCTATAAATTAATATAAATGCCCTTTTTATTAAATAAATAATAAAATTGCCCTGGAAATTAAAATTGTCCTTCTCAATTGCTTTGGTGGATCCTCGTTTGCTGGGTTGTTAGTTTGGTACTTTGGTCATTACATTATCATTTTGTCAAATAAAATAATACAGTATATATTATATAGATTGAAAATGCCCATTAATTAATTATTAATAAGCTTAATCAGCCAATTTATCTAGCAAGTTGTATGATGATTTATGCAAGATTATATATAGTTTAATTAATTGCATAGTCTTAATTGTCAACTTGCGATTTGTATGATAAGCTTAATTGTTAATCCAAACTGGTCAACCTCTTGACCATTGCAACCGCAAGACAAAATGTATGTATAGAGACAATACAAATGAAGTGTGTAACATATTGATTTTTTTTTTTTCTAATATAAGTCAATTGAATTAAGTGTATTTCACTGTGGATTTGTTAGCTATATCCAATACAAAGTAAAATCAATTGTAATCAATTCCAAAAGTATTTTATATTTTTTATATATTAGTAGCTCGAACTCGTGATCGGATGATAGTCCGTAGACGCAAATCGGATTACCACACCATCTTCCAAGCTTACATTTGACTAGTTTTCAAGGTAATAATGCTAATTATGTGCATTTGTCTCTAGGTAAATCGCGTGATGTGTCTCTCACTATGACCCTACAGGGTCCATCCGAGTAAAGGAGTAATCTTTGGTACTCATAAGAATCAAACAAATCATCCCATCTTGTCAATTGACAATTGTGGTGTGCCCAAGGGTCATTCATAACTCTTATTTGAGGTGATGAATCGTTGAATTCAATATCCATGGTCATTTTGTTTGCACACTATACACTACAAATATATCACCGAAAAATGTAGTGTGTAAAAGTAGTCCAAATGATTATTGGGCCCTGACAAGTAAGGCCCAAAAAGGACATTGTAATTTCATTGGCCCAATAAGAACTCGTTTGTGAGGCTTTGGCCCAATATAAATAGCTGCACCCTCCAAAGTCCAAACCATATATAGCTGAGGTTTATTTTCAAGAGTGAGCTGTTATTTGTTGTTTGGAGCCTTGGGGGAGCAGAGTCTTAACCATTCCGAAATGGCTCACCGGAAAGGATTTGTGGATAGTACCCATAGGTTTCCGATTCGAACCCCGGATGACCGCTCTTTATTTACCAATTCAAGGGGAGCGGAGGCTATATAATCAATTGGCATAGCAACTACTTTAACTAACCTGTTTCACCTTTTCTTTTCCTACAAGTTTTCTTAAATCCTTTTGATTTCTTATCTTTGTCTTTCCGGGGGTGATACTTTGGGTTAGCGATCATTATCCCATGTTCTCACTATTCACATGTCTTCTTGGGCCTTCCACTTGGAGCTTGATGTTTTTTTCAACAAGGGAAAAGCCCAGCTGGACAAAAGCTAGCCAATAGCATCCTTTCGGATGAGATCAAGAATATCTGAATTTGTAGTCAATACAACCCCGCTAATAGAGCGACCAAGGTGTACGACCTTGTCAGCCACTATATTACCTTCGCGGGGAACATGACAAAATTTTACTTCCTGAATTGTGTGGGTTATTAACTTGATATCTCTCCCATAATTAGTTCTATTTCCCAAGGGCAACTACCATTCACTTGCAAGTGTTTTATAATTATTTGAGCATCACCTTCAATCTCCAATTTTCTTATTTGAAGTTTTCGTGCTTTCTTAAGGCCCTCGGGTAACGCAAGGGCTTCTGTAACGAGAGAGTTATGTTGTCCTACATTTTTATATCCTATATTAATCGGACAACCTTCTCAGTCCCTGAACTTGGAGCTTGGTGCTGTTTGTCCAAGAGTGTTGAGGTTTTTCGTTTGGTTATTTTCTTTCATTTTGTTATATCATGACGGTCCGCCTCTGCTGGTCCCAAAGATAGGTCTTGATCAACCCTAATGGTGTGATTGGAGTCAAATCCAACCAAACCTTTTTTTCCAAAAAAAAAAATTAATTATTAATAATGAAACAACAATATCATGATCAATTACTTTGGATACCAATACTTATTACTTAGTCCATATGATAATTATATAACATATTACAAAATAATCTAAAAAACTTTCATCAAATGTACTTCGATCTTACTGATCTTTAATTTCCTGTGTTGATTTGCTGTATTGTTGTATACAATCGATCCATACTTATACAATCTTAACAAATATATGTAACATACTTACATAATAAAAAGATTAGAAAAACAGATCAATCTAATTAATTATCTTGAGCATAAAAATCGACGATCTCCTTGAGATTGAGGGTGAAGAGGGAGGAGCAATCGTTACTCATCAGCCACAACATATGCTCGAACAGAATCGCATCGACGTCCACCAGAACCACCGTGCGTCCGCCATCACCGCCGCCCCGAAACCTCTGTGGCCTGCTGCCGTTGACCAGGTCAATCAAGACCCGAAACGGGATCTCCTGAAGCACAAACGGGTCGACCCGGAACTCCCTCCGCTCCTTCCCCACCACCACCGTCACAAACGCCTCGAATCCCTCCTCCTCCTCCTCCTCCTCCAACGGCCGGTAGCCGTATCGCCCCGAGCACCGCCGCTTGAACGCCTGCACCGGAGCCGCCAGGCAGTCCATTTCCTGCCCGGAAACTCAATCGGAATCGGAATCGGAATCGATGTGTTTCTCGAGGAGAAATCAATTAAAGAGGATATTTATTATATGAATTGGGGGTTTTTATTCTTATAAGGGAGGATCGGACGACCGAGACAACGGCTACTATAAATGTTAGGATAATTCGGGAGGATCAGTTGGTTTAATTTATGGAGATTGAGATTAATCGAGAGAGAGTGCTGGCAAATGGGATTGACTGGTTCATAATCATATATGATGGGAGAGGAATCTTCGTGAAGAAATAGCCGTTGGTTGGGTGAAACCGCGTCTGATGTGTAAGTGATCACTGTAGCGACAACGTGCTGTGGGTTGAAATTGGGGCAAACTCTTAGCAAGTGTTAGGTAACGATTAACGACGTGGGTAAAGTCTTAGTTTAAGCCAGTTGTCTATGCCCAACTTATTTGGTGGGTTTGTGCGTGTGCGCGCGTTTTATAATTATAAATTGAATTGATATATTTGTAATTAGAAACTTTGTATACTGCATTTTAAATGGTTTTAAAGAATTTTTCTCTTGGACGTCGGTGCATATTTGCTTGTGGTTGGATAAGTTGTGGATGGGTGATTGCAAGCACATACTCAGAAATTAATATTCAGAGTTTACACGTATCATTTTAACTAATAAAATCCTTAATTTAATAAATAAATGGATAATTCATTTGTGATTCAGTGGTGGCGTCTTTTATATCTTTGTTTTGTTGATGTTCGATTTCCATGATCTATTTTGATTGGTTTTCATGATGGTTTTTTCATCTCCGGACTCGTTCCGTTTTTCAACTTTACCAATCTGGCTAGTCTAATATACTGAATTTTTATTATTATATATATATATATAAAAAAATAAAGAATATAGCCAAGATGATCCGAAAAGGATAACATTTTTGTTATCTCTTGATGACATTTGGTTCCGTTCTGTATTCGCAGTCCTCAGCTTCTATGGATTAGGATCGTCTGTTATTCTAGTGATTGTTTGTTTGCCTTCTTCGTATTGCACCTGTTTTATTTTATGATTGTATGTTTGACGGTTCGCCGTCTACCGACTCTGTCAGCCTCTCGATGAGTCAGGTCTGTCTGGTCATCGAATTATTACCTGATAAAAAAAAATAAAAAAAATAAAAGAAAAGGATAACATTTTACAATCACCTCGACATGATTGATATCATTATAGTTATAATAAATAAATAAATATCATATTCATTGCTAGGATGTTTATAAGATTATTAAAGATTATCTATTTTGACAAAGGCCGGTTATTTGACAACAAATTCATCAACACCTTGCTGTTATGCGATTGTAAGTAAATGATTGTTTGTCAAACATATCCGAAATGAAACTAAAGAATACTAATAATTAAAATACACCAAGAAAAGTTTGGACTATAAACTCCTTTAATTGAGAGTGGGCTCTCGGCCGTCGGCTAACCCGACAAATCTTTTTGCTGGCCACAAAATTATTAAAGACTTGCAAAAAGTTGTGAATTTGTTTGGGTGTTGCTATATACACCGCAAATCACAAAGTTAATATTACACGTCCTTAATGACGTGCAAGCCTTGTGTCTAATATTGCACGTCCTTAAGGACGTGCATGATTTGCGGTGTATATAGCCGGAACGATTTTTTTTGATAGAAGTGTGGGAAAATTACCAATCACAAGTTGGTGTAGTGGTTATGGGGCTACATCCCATGCTTCGAGGTTCGAAGTTCGAATCCTCGTGGAAAACATGGAGACGCTTGTGAGTGGGAGTATCAACCCCTTAAATGGGCCTACAGTAACCCGATCCAGATGTAGAGAGGATCTAAAGAAGTGTGGGAAAATTATTGATCAACTACAGCAACTACAGCTGAGCATCCGAGACTGCGATAGTATGGACATTTTTAGATGAAAGATCCGAGTGTGCCGTTGCGCGGATGTGACCAGTTGGCTATCGACAGTGTCAGTTGGGGCAGAGAGTTGACATGAAGTGATTAGACGTGACCTGACCGTTTTGGGACTCACTGAGCAGATATCACGCAATAGGGTGCAGTGGAGGGGTGCTATCCGAGTTGATAAAAACTAGTCGAGTGCAACGTTTCCAACATCATGCTTTCCTTCTATCTCATCTTGTTTATGCGCATCATGTTTTCTTAGCTCTTAGTGTGGGTTGTCATTTTTCATTATTTTTCTTTGTATGTGTTATGTCCCGAAAGGCCGGATAAGGAAGGTGATACCAAATCTGTTATGTCCCGAAAGGCCGGATAAGGAAGGTTCGACCTTCCATGGAGGTTTGAAGAAGAATAAGGTGAGAAAGAAGATAGAAGAGGTAGAAGGAGATGTAGTTCATTCATTCATTTCGTTGATGCCTAATCTCAGTTTGTTACAAGGCTTATAAGCCTAAGAGTTTCCCAATTCATGGGCCTTCGGCCCAATCATAACAGTATGCTGGTGCGGAGTCTTGCCCTGTGTTTGATGACATGTCATGAGTCACTAGGAAACACCCTCTCGACCTAGTCGAGAAAAAGATGCGTACAACTCAACCCTTCAGACCCTACTTTAAGCAGGATATACTGAACATGTTGTTGTACAACTGACCATTGTTGTTGTTGTGAATGAAAGAGTTCATCTTTGTACAAAACTAAAACTGAATAAGCAATTGAAAATTGACAAAATAAGAAACACTAACAAAACTAAAACTGGCCATTGGATCTCAAGATCACAAGGAAACAGAGGAATCAGAAAAGTGATATTGATTGGATTTGAGAAATTGATAGCCTTTCAAAGTTCAAAATTTTCCACTTGAAAACTTGTCATAAATGAAACACTAACAAAAATAAGACTAGTACAAAATTGATACCATTGCATTCACTCACTACACTTGCTTTACGAGATTGATAACAGGATGGTTAGCAACATATGAACCACAAACAAAATTGATCGTACAATTAGACAAATCACAAATTATATTTTCGTCCAATTAAACAAAACACTAAAAATGACTTCAGTGGCTTTGTGATGGGGCATAGGGGCAATCAAGAACATATTGACTTTCAACGATGATAACTTTATAGAACACAAAACATAAACAAGAAACATATTTACAACAACTCCTAAAACAACCCAAGAACTCTAAAGCCACACTCTCAGAAGATAAAACCATGATAAACACTCGACCACATAATCCACCCAGTAAAAAGAAGTGTTTTCCTGCAATTGGGCCGAGAAAGGCAAGTCTCTTATTTTCCAAACAGAGATTCTCCCTCTAACATGTCATCATCTTAAATTCACATAACGGGATACTGTGTAGCATTTATCTGTATACGTACATCCAAATCTTGAAGCTGAACTATGAAAGTACATCCAAATCTTGCAGGTGGTCTACCTTTATCATATAAGTTTCAGGTGCATCAAAATGATTGCATGTATTTCTTTTCATTGCCAACATGTGAAGAGTTCAATAAATGTTCCAAAATTATGCACTAGTATGATTAATCAGATTAATGAACTCGAGCAAAAAGAACAATTACATACCTTACATTGACCCAATTATCAGCTTTCATCTGTGCCGTTGTCCTTCAATGGATCGGACTTGACAACAGGTAGGTTCCTTCTATACTGAGAAGATGTCAACCGTCTCTCTAATGGAGTTTTCCTCTTGCTCACGACAAACCGGTTGACACCTTTTCTCATGGGCATTATGGACGGGAAGTCTTCATCAGGGATTTCCCTCAACTCTTGGATGTCCTTGATTTGGGCAACTCTTTTGAACCATCTTTCGGCCTTGGCCTCCTCGGACATGTCCAATGGATCTGGTTCCTTAACTGCTGATCCTTCCAAGCTACTCCCTCTCCATGGGATAGTGGTTTTCTGATCATTAGCTGGTTGCCGAGACGTTGCTTTGGAATATGTTTGAGATTCACTGCCAGGTGTATGGTGATTTGTGGAAAAACCCTGTAAGTTTTGTGTTGGTTGTGTGTAGTCTTGTGGTTTAGGGACAGAAGTGGTTGTTCTCTCATTCCAACTCTCTCCTGCATCTCTTCGATTCCAGCTGACAGCACTGGCCTGCTGGTTTGGCAATGGTTCTGCCCTGCTTTGATTCGACAAACTGTGTAATCCATAGGTTGTGTCAGGATTGTCATGCTGATGTTTCTCTGTTGAGGACGGCATGGAAGAATTTTCATCTGGAGATTCCCCTTTTACTGGCTGTTTGTCTTTGGCAAAGTAATTGGGAGGAAAGGGGACAAAAGGAACATAATTGCTGCTTCCAGATTGCTCCATTGCCATACGCCTCTTGTAAAGAGGAGAAGTCAAAGAACGATCTTTCTTCTCTCTTATAACAAAACGATTTTCTCCTTTACGCATGGGCATTATCTCAGGAAAATCCTCATAAGGTGGAGAAACAGATTCTGAAGTCGCAGATAAGCTCCTACTATTTGAAGTACTAGCACCGGAAGCATTAGTTGACTTTGCTAGCATTTCATCCAAACTTTTGTTGATCTGAACATTTTGGTTCTCATTGCCACTTTGCTTGAGAGTGCTGTTTTTGGAAAGAACCTCATCCTTCAAGGGCATTGTTTCTGGAAGAGTTTTAGCTGTACCCTCATTAGATGTATTTTCCAACATAGATATCTTACGGAACCACCTCTGGACCTTCTCTTGATCCTCAGCTGAAGGTTTAACTGAAGATTCATTGACTGGATAGTGATTATAACCAGATCCAGGCATGTGATTGGGCATACCCGGCTTCTTGCAATCACACCTCAAGCAGGCCAAGTTCTTTCCATAATTGAAGAAATCACATCTACACAACAGGATATGTAAATGAATTTAGATAGTGTATTTATCTTCTTGTCAGAGGAGAAAGAACCTTCCAGAGGAAGGGGCCAATGCCACAATTCCAGTAAAAATATATGTATAGAAAAGTAATACTCACTGAGGGCATTCCCATTCGCCACCTGTCAATTGTCTCTTTGGCCGGGATTCCTCACACTCAAGGCACGTCATGTTTCTAGCAAAATTCATAAACCTACACCTGTTCATAAGAAATCATTATGTATGAATGAATGAAACCATAACAAGTACTAAATCTCATGAAAAGCAGTGCATCTTCTCACCAAAACCCCACGAACATGCCCTATGTGCAGGACACAAACAATGGGGAAACGAAAGTTGGACTGAGTAAGAGATAATTTGATGGAAACATAAATTTACTGGATGGTACATACATAGGACAAATCCAGTCACCCCTCTTCATTTGAACGTTTTGTTCAAAGGACCTTGGGAGCTGCCCCTTTGTTCCAGGAAACTGTGTAGGCACGGATCCAGGGAGGGCAGATTCTGGAGCACCACTGATTTCAGCTAATTCACTGAATAACCTTCTGACAGATTCTTCCACAATTTCCCTATTATTGAAATGGGTGATCTCTGAAGAACCCAGAGTGGTGCTAGCATAACTTAGGAGAAACTTCATCAGATCAACTGTGCTTGCTTTGTCAGATCCCAACATCTGAAGTAAGAACAATATTCAAGTAGATTAAGAAGTCAGTATCAATTGTCTCAAAAACTGAATGCTACTGAATTAGCTTGTTGAGCAAGGATTCAGATTCCTCACATGTAGGTAATTGGCGGAATTGTTTAGGAGAGGCTTTAGACATACATAGTAGTAATTAAGATTTATTATAGCTTGCATTTCCCCCTTTATATATTTTCAAACTTCTATTTACATTAGATTGTGTATTCGGGTAGGATTTCTATATTGGCTTTAAAAGGGTATAAACCATCAGTTATGAATCAATTTCTGCATGACTGAAATCACTGACCAAATCTCACATTTCTTCAAAGTCTATTCTCCCTGTTGCCCAACCCATTAGGCTCAGAGAGCAACTTCATCTTCATCATAGCTAAACTTCTATCTTTAAGACACAATTTGATGTCACCAAGACATCTCCGTCATCCATTAAAGTGGACAGGATTCAGGGACAACAATAGCTACCTCCTCTGTCACATAGAGGCCAAATTGTTCATGATGTTCCAAAAAACCATAAACCTGCAATATCCAAAGTTTCTCTCATCCATTTTCCTTTACTTTTTTCTTTGTTTTCAGGGGAGGTTAGCTTGCCCTACCTAGATTCTATACCTACATTGATTAATAGTTTCATCTGTATCCCCAATCAATAGATTACATTACATCTCCCTAGTACAGCTGAATATGTGATCATTAAGAAACAGCAAAATACAAGTCAATTCACATTGCAATTTAAGTCAATTTATATCAGACTTACATTTGCAGTGCTTCCATCCAGAAACGACTTCATCCTTGTCATTGCATCCACCGCATCTTTGAACAGGAAGGGAGATACCTTTTCAACAACCACTTCTATATCCTTCCTCGAAAGCGACCTTTTCACAACATCAAAAACGCGAATTGAACACTAAGTTAAAGCTTCTCAGGCAGCTGAATCTCTAAATTTAAACTCAAGCTCCTAACAATAACAACTAACCACAAGAGACTTTCGTGCTCGCGAGCAAACGCCAAGCAGGCAATCGCAGATCTCACGAAGTCAGCAGGTAAACCCTCGCCGCCGCCGACAAACATATCAAAAGCCAAATTTCCATGAAGGTGGCTGGAGTGGCGAGAAATTTGGGAGGAATTGATAAGTTTGTACCACTCCGGCAACGGAGAAGAACCTGAGGCGGCATTGACGGAGGAAGAAGAAGGTAAATAGTCGCTGAATTGTTGGTCCGTAGAGGTTTGGGCGTGGAAGTGGAATCGGCGGGGAAGGGGGAGAGGAGGTGAGGGGAGAGAGAGGAGGAGGCGTGGCGTAGAGAGGAAGAGGAGGGAAGGAGGAAAATGGTGGAGGCGGCGAAGAGGGAGAGGAGTGGAGAGGAGAGATAAGATACGGGCGGTGGCACTGCTCATCCTCGGCGCAGCCGCTGACAGCAGCGGGAGGGTGAGAGGTGGGTTCAGTGAAAACCTAAGGGCCAAAGGCGCGCGGTGGAAGCAGATGGATAAAGAAACAAGAGAAAAATGCCACATGCATTCAACTGTGCTGGCCTGCTGGGTATTCACCTAATCTTTGGCAATGTCTCAATTAGACTCGAATTTACCTGGCTTGTTAGCTTGAACATGATTTTAAGTTCGGTTGAAAGCTTTGCTCGTTCGATTTAGACTCGAATAGCTCGAATTTTATATAATTTCTAAAATTTTCTATGTTATGACCAGGTAAAACTATTTCAAGCTCGAAAAAAACTCGGCTCGAGCTCGTTCATTTACTAAAACAAGCCGAGCTTGAACAAAAAAAAAAAGCTCGTTTAAAAATTGGGTTCAGTTCGGCTCAAGCTCATTTAACAAATGAACAAGCTTGAACATGCCAAGATCGGATCGTTCGGCTCGAATAACACCCCTAGTCTCAATCAAGCTCGAGCCCTATGGATTTATCATCAGAAGGTACGGAAACCCAACACAAACGAAATCAACATCCAGTAACAAGGACTGAGCAAAAAGGGAAGCGAGCTAAATGGGTCCCTCCGAAATCAGGGAATCACAAGTTAAATTTCGATGGTGCTATGGGATCTTCTGGAAAATGATCATATGGATTTATCATCATAAACAATAAAGGTGAACCAATATACTATGGGATTGGGCCTTCTCTCTTCCCCTCCGTCTCAGGCACCAAGGTCTTATGGCTTTGGAAGGGTTTACAGACGGCCCGCATACTGAACATAACAAGACTAGAGATCGAAGGAGATGATCTTACGATCATTAACAGCCTCAAAGGTATTGGACAACCAACGGGTGATTCTGAAATGACTGTCTCTGACAGTGTAGTCACGCTTGGCTTCTTCAATTTCATAGAGATTCGTCATGTTTATCGAGAAGCTAACCGTGTTGCGGACCTTTTATTGCACCTAAAGGTTGCCTCCCATAGCCCTCTGACACCTGACGACTCTAAGCTTCATGATTTCATCATTTCGGATGCTCTTGGCTCCTAGGTTTTGTCATTTGACAACGTTCTAATATAAGACGATAATATTGTTGTTATAAATAGCATTACTCTGGGATCCTCTATTCATGGGATTCAAATAACTTATTGCTACAATGGTTCTATTCTGTGTCTATTACGCATATTTTTAAAGAGGCTAATTGAACTGCGGATCATCTTTCTCACTACCGATTTCCTTATTCCAGTTCGAGTTCGCGCCCCGATCGGTCCTTAATTGATCTCATCTCCTTGAATGCTCTTGGTTAACTACTCTATCAGTTGATCAAATTCTTACCCGTTCAAAAAAAAAAAAAAAAAACGAACTCAAAATGGATACATGGACAAGACTCACATCTCATACCAACTTATTTAGTTCTATAAATCATTTTCTACGCACACTCACTTCTATATTTAGGTTTTACACACACTTTTTAGATAATAAAAATTATATAAAATATTTATCTTTTAACAATTTTGTATATATTATAAATACTAATTAATAAGTATTAAATCGTTTAAATAAATTAATTAAAAAATGAGAATTTTATATATAACTTTTATTACTTTTTAAAAATGTGAATAGTAAACCACATTGTTTTTGACTAAGGACTTGTTTTGTTTAAACTTTAGAAAGACAAATTAAAATAAAATAAATGTAGTCCATTTATAGTTCACGATACATCCCCTTTTAATCACAAATTTGAATTAGAGATAACCATATCCTTATATTTCTCTGATCATGGTCCCCCCTTATCTTATTTTTCATATAAAAATAATATTCTTTTCTCATCTAAACTCCCACAAATTTTTTTTTTTCATAGAAAATTTATTTTCATTTTATTTATTTGATCCATATATATTACCAAACGTGCCCTAATTCTATACTCCCTCCGATCCAAAATAATTGTAAATATGTGTACTCATTGAATAGGAAAATAAAGATGTTCGAACCGGGGACTTATGACTACTACTCACAAGTCTTTTCCAATAAGCCATTCCGGAATTGTTAGTAGGTAAATACTCCGTAAAATTTAAAAAAATCGAATAAAATCAATGATAATTAACGCCTTACTTGAAAATGGTGTGAAGAGACACAATTTCCAAGTAACTAGGGGTGTGCATCGGTCTATAACCGAGCCGAATGCATTAGGTTCGGTTCGGTTTGTCTTCGGTTCGGTTTTAACATAATTAAACCGAATTTTCATAAAAAAAAAATTAAGTATACAAATATATATAAAATATAGTATATATACACATTCCAAAATATGTGTATATATTACAAAATATGTGTACATATTCCAAAATACTTTAAAGTACAAAATTTAAAATTTTAACAAATACAGTATATATACATATACAGTATATTATACATACACATGCAAATCTAGTGTATATATGTGTATTTAAATATAATGTATGTATACACATTATGTAGCCACATTATGCAAATACAGTAAGTATGTGTGTATATATAAAATATTCAAAAACATATATATAATATATTTATGTAGTGTATAAAAAAATTCGGTTTAACACAAGACGAACCGAAACCGAACACAAACCGAACCGAAAAATGAAAATTCTCGAACCGAAAAACTTCGGTTCGGTTCGATTCGATTCGGTTTAATTTGTGTTGGTTCGGCCCAAAAATTCGGTTTAGACCGAATCATGCACACCCTACAAGTAACTGCTCGCGCCTCCTGCCCTCCGCAATCGCTCCTCGCCGCTGCCTCCTTCACTGGTTTTGAGAAATCGCTCGCTGAAATGGGAAAGTGACGGTGAAGTGTGAACCCACTTTGATTTCATTTTTCTTTCTTTGTATTTTTTTTTAAAAAAAATTGGGATGCTCTATAAAATCATTGAGCAAAATTGACCCAACCCTGCGGTCTGTCAACCAGATTTCACCAAACTCTCTCACCGCTCTGTCCACTCCGCCGTCGCCCGTCGCCGTGAAACACTGCCGTCCGGTGCCTCCTGCCACATCCCGTGGCAACTCGCTTGCATTTATTCTTATTTCGATCTGACAAACAAATGGGGTTGTTCAAGAAGTTCTTCGGAATTCTAGGGTTTTCGAAAGAACCCCACGAGGCGCGGGACCACGAAGAAGGCGAACATGTAGATGCTGATGATGGAATTCGCACTGGCCATGTCGATCGGGCGACTGTGGAGCCTATTCCCGGCGTCCCTCGCAAGGGCTTCAGCGTTCCGGTCCAGGTGGCCGTCGAGAGGTCTAATTTGGCCCCCCTTATTGTTCCTTGCAACGGCGATGGTGGAGTTCAGGTGAATTTTAAGTTGCTCCTTATTGTTTTTGTGATGTCGTTTATGCTTCGATTTGATTTGATCTGCTATGCAAGTGATTGGCTGCATTAAATTTGAGGAATCTGACAGATTTGCTTGTTTAGCTTCTTTTACTAAGAGTTGTTTTAGTTACGAATTGTGGTTTTAGGCACCATGAAATGCTTGTCACTTTGTCAGCACCAAGACCTGCTAAAGTGATCGGCCATTAATCAAACATGATAATTACTTTTATGGAATTAGAATGAATATAGCTGATGCATTTTTTAATAATTTATGTGCATACCATAAATTGGATGTGGACTGTGACATAGATGATGATATATGTTGGATTGATCCCTTATGATTTGGGGATACCCGGATATGGCAGTGGGACCTGGTCTTGCATAGTTAGCTACTTGTTCTATTTTATGGAGGGATCACAGATGCTGTTGTTAAAGGAATTTCAATATTCTGTCCATTTCTTTCCTTGATTTAAGGTTCTTTTATGTTCCTGGGCTTGCTATTTGCCTTGACTGAGCGGAAAGACTAATGTTGAATGGCGGATCAATCTGTCGTGTGACCACCGAAGCTGCATTTGCGTTGTATACTAGTAGTGGATCCACAGAAGATTCATATAAATGTTATTCCTATACATAATGTTCACTTTAGTTGTTTTAACATTTAATGGTTCCAGGGTAGTAGTAGATATTAAGAATGAATATTTATGTGCTGCTGCTATCTCCAAAGAAGAAGACGATCACTACTCTAAGCAGATGGGTTAGTAATAGAATATAAAATAAAGAATCGTAGAAAATTTAATAAGATAGATGCATTTGTGCATGCTGATCCTGAATCCTGATATATAAGAATCATTTTAACTTTGTGTCAATGGCTTCAGATTCCTTGATTAACTACTATTAACCGTTGAGTATTATTGTTCTTCCTTTGGAAAATCTTCATCAATCTTGGGCTCCAAATTTACAAGCTGATAGAAATTAATGTGCTCACTGAAAGAATAGTGCGATGATCCTATCTTTATCAACCCATAGAAGACAATCAATTCAAGACATCCATTATATATTCCTTCTTTGGATGAAGGGAGAATCTCTGGCATGATACTTTTTAATCTTGGCTGGCTGGAACTCCTTATAATCTGTAGGTTTTAATTGTTGTTCAATATGTATTGTTAATTATCAGGAACGGGAATGATCTATAAAACTAGTAACTAGGTACTTAAATGATTGTGAGAAGTGTACTCTACTTGGATTGTAGCACGATTACAACTTGAGTAATTGAAGTGGAAGATGACAGGCTGTGTTTTTACCAAAATATTAAAATTGTGCCTTGTGCTCAGTGGTCAACTCCTGTAGTTTTACTTGTGTATTTTTGTTCTAAATTTTTCTTTACTACAGTATTGAATTTAATACATGATAGACAAATCAGGACTGCTAAAATGAAGGAATTTAAATTCTTGTGTAGGATTTGGTGTTGGATATTGAGACAAATGGGTCTTTAGAAATGTAGTAAACAAGGTGGTTTTGATTTCACATATAAACTTTCATCTTCAAATCCTCCTTCTGTATTGTAATTTTGCAGTTCTGAGGAAAATAGTACCAAATAATAAATGCTGTGAATATTTCACCGAGTTTTGTTCTCCTTCTTCCTTCCTCTTCTCCACTCTTATACTCATCAAGTGGGTCATCTTACTACTAGCAACCACCTATCTTGTGCTGCCGCTGGCTCATCACTAATGCCATTTAGGATGCAACTGGCTTCCATCCAAGGCTGCCAATGTTGCTGTAATTGTTTCCTTTGACTTGGACTTTTCTACTTTGTCATCTCAGATAGTCAAACTTAATTACCTTGTCTCTAGGAATAATAAAGAGTATGTTGCTCTAAAATATTACAGAGGAGGAGAGTTCAATGAAATCTCTTGGAAGATTTCCAAAAAAAAGGAAAAAGCAACTACAAACATGGAAGGTATCAATAAAATTTACCATGTTAGTACAAGCTTAGCCATTAAGCATTCAAAGCAGTCTACTTACAAATTTATAATCAAATCTCTCTTATATGGAATAGCAAGAGCCTTAAAAAATGCATCAATTCCACTCCTTGTGCACTTACATGTGCGATTTACCTACAAACATAGAATTTACTCTAGAGTCTAGTCCTTCTACTTTCAGTGAAGTTTAGACTTTAGACCAAATGAATGGCGGGAGTGAAATGATAGACAGGCTGACAAGGGACCATTGGAGAGGACCTTTGTATAGAATATGAATATCTAGGCTTCTCTTGCTTTGCAGTAATAAATGGAAACTCCTTGGCCTTCAAACTGAAAGAAAGCTTGATAAAAGACCAAAGCGCTGATACACAACAGTCCATTGGGTCTGATATGTACTTGCAAAGTCTGGATGCTCAATGTTAGGAGATGTCTCAAATGGCTTAACCAACAAAGGATATGTTGGTTCTTAAAATTATTACTTATGCCGAAATAATGGATTATTTGTTGTCTATAGATCAGCCTGATACAAAAGCCCTAGAATTTCAAAATTAGTATGTCTCCCTTTGTGGGTGAGTACATTAATAAAAGGTCTTGTGGTTTCCATGGCTAACTAACCGTTCTGTTGTTGTTTATTGCATCTTTTACTCGGCTGTTTTCGAGAAATGTCATTATAGGCTCTATATATAGACATTTCAATTTTCAACACATATCCATCAAACCATTTTTTCTGCTAGTGAATGCAATCTGTATTGTCTGCTGACTTTTCTGATATGTAACTGTGTTGCTATATCGAACTCAGGGCTTAAAATGGTATGTCAAACGTCTCAGAATAGATGAAGATGGAGATGTAGCTGATGAATTCCTAGACCAAATCTCAGACGACGCAGAACACAACGCAGATTCCGTAGAGTGTGAGCCAAAGCCGCTGCCAAAGTTCCAGTTGAAGCACAGTGCACGACCTGCTAAGGTAAGGAACCAAGTCATGTCACTCAATGGGAGACTTCAGTGCATGGATGGCAAGGGAAAGTTGATGTGGGTGTGAGCAAAGTGTTGCTCAAACAGTCGGAAACACACAAAATGCGTGTCGCCGAGTCAAATAGATGTTCTTGTTATGTGAATGGATCACACTGAATACTACGAAGCTACACGCTTGGCTTGCAGTGCTCTAGAAATGGTTAAACTTCCCATGTACGGTTTCAAGGTATTTGGATGGGATGATGCTAGTTTGTTTGCAGCCGCTATTCGTAGGGAGTATTGGGTAGGCAAGTACCATTCTGTATTTTGATCGACTTATCGTTAGCAAGCTAGGCAACTGTTACAGAACCTTGGACTTGTGTATTTGCTGATTTTAGTGCTGCATTCTTCCGGTGCATGTATTGTCATTTGATTTAATCCTTGTTCTTGGAGGTATAACTCTGTAGAATCGAAGCTATTTCACTCATGATTTGCAAAAAAAAAAAGGGTACCATTTGGAAACAACAACAATCCCAGTCCTGGTCAAAGCAAAGTTTGGTATTTGTTTAATCATTATACACTTCATGTGGATCTAGCTTTTGATCAAAGACGGACAAGACTTCACACTGACAAGCAACATACAAAGGAATAAAAGAAAAACACACTCTAGAATCTAAAACATGCGTAAGAAAGTTATGTTAGCAGGGAAGCATGATGCGGAAAATGCTGCACACAACTAGTATTCGTCAACTCGGATAACACTCATCCACTGCACTCTATCACGTGTCATCTCCTCAATGAGTTCCAAAACAGACAGGTCTTGTCTAATCACCTCATCCAAACGCTTCTTTTAGCGCTCTTTGTCTCGACAAACACCTCTGATATCCAAGTTGTCACGTCTATGCACCGGCGCTAGCTGATAGAGTTGCACATCTTCGACTTGTATGATCATCGCCTTATATAAATAAATAAATTTTTGTAAGGGAAAATCGTTCGAACCATTGAGGTGAAGCCACATGGCAGTGGGACCCATTATCTACATCTTCCGTTATCTATTCACTGGCATTCGCTCCCAGCTCGATCATCCAGAGAGAGAGAAATGGAGCTTCAAGCCCCATGTAGTGTTTGCAGCCCGCTACACCGGGAACCGGCGCTTCCCCGTCAATTCTTCCGGCCGCTGTACTTCACCGGCCGGACGAGCTCTATGCGGCTCCGGCGCCAGATAACTTCGGAGCTCAAGGTGCAATCTGAGGTCTCCGGTGGCAACGGTGGAGTCTCTTACTCGCCAGCGCCATCCCATAAAGTAACTGTTCACGACCGCGAGCGCGGGATCACGCACGAGTTCTTCGTCCCCGAGGTAATTTCGTTTTTCTTACGTTTTTGTCTTGTTCGATTGCTGCGAAGATGGAAGAAATTGCTCGGAGACATTGTGCTAAAATCACAGATTACTACTGACGAGCTCAATTTGTAGCATGAACAAAGTTAATTGGTTGAATTCAAATCTGCAGGATCAGTATATATTGCATACTGCGGAGGATCAAGATATTAGACTTCCTTTTGCTTGCAGGCATGGTAATTGTAACTCTGAATGTTACTTCATAGACGTGGTTTTGTAAAATTGGTTTCATTTCTGCTAGGGTTTGAGTTTGAAATAGCATTGAAAAGTAGCATTTGCTGTTGAAGATGCAGTATTTAGATTTTAGAGAGGAAAAGTTGGGGTTTTCAAGGATTTTGTAGATAAAAAGCCAATGGGACTACTGCTTTTCCCCATCTCTACCATAAATGTGAAAATGGTTTAGGGCCTTAGGCAAAACCAGGATTATTGGAAATGGCATATTGAAAATTGAAAGCCACTTCATCAAGACCCACTTCCCTGGTTAATATTCAACATCTGAAGAAGTGGAAAGTGAGGGATTTGCACATGGACTTCTATGTGATACTGCCATACAGATTTGAACTGCAATTGACATTGCTAGGGCCTTCATGTTACAGGTTGCTGTACTAGTTGTGCAGTTCGGATCAAATCTGGTCAGATCAGACAGCCTGAGGCTCTGGGGATATCTGCTGAGCTGAAGTCCAAGGCATGTAGAACACTTTCAGATAACTGAGATGCCGCTTTTTCAACTGCACTTGTATATTACTCTTCTTTGATACTATCTTCTCATGTGCATATAGCTTGGTAAGGGTCCATTGCCATGGAATTACTGAAGTGAGGGAATGCTTTAGAAAATGACCCAATGTAGTTATAGATTATTTGTTTTTCTGAAGTCATTAGATTTTGATTATTATTCATTTGTGGTGACTGCTGACACATTGGAACCAGCATTTATATCGTTTTCTGACCCAAAAGAAAAAGCATGTATACCGTTTCTTAATACACAAAAAATAGCTGGACCTTGGGCTTATCTTGAAGAGGCATCTATCACTGCACATCGTGTCTTTCTTCATGCCTGCTTTAACTTGCTTGTGTTTATGGTTCATCACAATTCACAAATGTGATTATCAATGGATGATCTTGACGCCTATTTACGAAGGGTTGCTTATCCCCTTGATGGCATTATGAAGATGCTTGCTTAACTCCTTTTAGGTCTTCTCTCTTCCATTGCAGGGCTATGCACTTCTTTGTGTTGGCTTCCCATCTTCTGATATTGAAGTAGAAACCCAAGATGAAGATGAGGTGAGATGAACTCCGTTTCCCTGTGTCTTTGCCCTGGTCATTTGAGTTGGTATCAAATGCTCTTATGAAGAAATCCTTGACTAGGCGAGCTTATTTTACTTTTCGTGTCAATTGTCACTGTGACAGCTTCTGATATCTATTATGCATAATGCGTCTACCAAGTTGGCTGATCTTAACTTTTTGGCAACATGAAATGGCTGTTGTGCTCCCTATTTTCCCTGAAGCCGCTGGGGTTGGGTGGACAAATATGAGATTTGTTTGCGAAAAATGCTATTGTCACCGGCATATAATCTGTGTTGGCAAGTTCTCTACAAAAATCCTGGAGTTTTTACTTTGAGAATATCATTTGCAGGTATATTGGCTTCAGTTTGGGAGATATTTTGCCCGCGGACCAATTGTAAGTTCTTAGCCTAGACAACATATTCATATGATGATTTGATTTAGTATAGCAAAACATACAAAAGCTGGTCAATTGTGATTGAGCTTACTTTTAAAACCTGTCATGGCTTTGCAGGAAAGGGATGATTATGCATTAGAGTTGGCCATGGGTGATGAATAGCTTTCAGGGATTCCGAAAACTTGTTTGTGATAATAGAGCTTACACTTCAAGGAAGAGGTTATAACCTAGTTCTGCACCTGTATTATATTAACTATTTGAAGTGATAGTAGAGCTTTGTAGATTGCTTTGTCCCTCATCTCATCTTATTTTGGAACTGTCTTCCTTACATATGAACTTTCTTCAGGCCAACAACCTTCACTTCTTCACTGTTGACATTGTATTGGCCCGGATGGTGCAAGTCTTAATTGAATAAGATTTGCATAAACGAACAACATTATGAAAGATCTATGTAGGACATGTTATAGCTTAGTGGATCTGACTTTTTTTTAGTGTTTTAGGCTTTCTTGACCAATTACTAAAAAACACTATAAAAAAAAACACTACATATGTCCAAAGTGCTAATTTCAAAATGGTGAATGAAGTGATCGATCATAAGCTTTCAAACCATTTTTGAGAGCTATAAACTATTTAACATATAAAAAAAAATGTGATTCGATCTAGTAGATATGCCTAAGTTTATCGAGAGGTCGGAAATAGGTAAATGGGCTAAGTGTCATGTCAAAGAAACGTCAAACGAAATCAAATGAAAGCAGGAATCATCTTGACTAAAGAAGATACAATCAAACCTGAAAATAGACTCGATGATCGATAGATCATTGATAATTCGATACCTTCAATTTACGTTTTTTTTTCCCCTTATTTAAATATACCAATATTGATATAGCAAAAAACATTGGTTGAAATCGGGTGGAACTAGGAAACTCGGCCCATAGGCTAAGCCCAACCACCGGCCCAACTTCCACAAACCCCCTCGACTGCGAATATTGTAATGTGGGCCCCGCGCCGATTGCTTGCTCTCCAGTATCCACCTGCGAACCTCATTGCACGCGTCACGCTAATTTGCCTTTCTGATTCCTCTGCCTCTCTGCCTCTCTCTCTCTCTCTCTCGATTCTCCTTCGCCACCACTCGGAAACACTCTTCACTCTCTCCCTCAAACAGGCGAAGACGTTGCGATCTTCATCGAATCGAATCCGTAAGTCGCTTTCTCTCAATCTCGACCTGATTTTTCTCCTCCTTTCCTTTCAATTTTCACTTCAATCTTCCATTTCGCTGTGTTGTCGTTGGTAGGGTTTCTTCCTCTTGTATAAAAGGGATTCCAATGGGCTGTACTGTCAGAGAGAAGCACGTCCGCACCAATCGGAGGCTACGATCGGTAAAGTTAGACCTCGATCATGGCAATCCCGCTGAAAAGGTATCACCGCTCTCTAAATCCATGCTTGAATCCGGAGCTAGGCCTTTAGGCTACCCGATCGGTTGCTCGCATGTTCTTCCCAATGTTAATAGTAGCTTTAACCCTAACCCTAATTGCGATTCCCATAATCCCAATTTCGACAACTGTGGCTGGGGTTACTGTACCGAGGAGCAGTTGGAAGAGATTTTGTTTAAGAATCTTGAGTTTTTGTACAACGAGGCAATTGCTAAGCTCGTTGCCTTGGGGTATGAGGATGAGGCTTCTTTGAAGTCTGTATTGCGAAATGGTCACTGCTATGGTGGGATGGATGTTCTGACGAATATATTGCACAATGCGCTGGCTTATCTTAATGGTGGGGGTTGTTGTGCTAATCACAAGAATGTTGTTGAGGATTCTGAACTTGTTTTCACCGATTTGAGCCAGTTGGTGGAGTACTCGTTAGCAGGCATGGTTTGCTTGTTGCAACAGGTTCGCCCACATTTGAGCAAAGGTGATGCTATGTGGTGTCTACTTATGAGTGATCTTCATGTAGGAAGAGCAAGCACAATAGAGATTCCTATGCTTCCTTCCCCGACTTCTAATGGGGGTAGCAGTGCTACTAGAAGCAATGTTGAGGGTGTGAGTAATAGCACAACTAGTTCTAGTATGGAGGGTACTGCTCTGGGGCTTTGTAAGTTCCATGGGGGGTGGGGTTTTGGATATTCCGGGACTTCAGAGCTTCCTGTTAGTAGGTTTAGTGGGTTGTTTCCTTATGCATCTCAGTCAGCTCAGCAGAGGGAGATTGATTTCCCTAAAAGGTTTAATCTCAGTCCTTCAATGAAATCGCTATTGAAGAGAAACGTTGCCGCCTTTGCAGCTGGATTTCGGGCGAACTCAAAGCAGTTTCAAACACAATCTCAGGGTTGGACCACCTCTGTAGCGAGTGGAGCGAGTGGTGATGTCTCCAAAGGAACTACACCAGTGGCCGACGTACCTGCTGAGCAGGGAGAGGAGGCTAAGAATTTGAAGAACCAAGAGGCAGTGAATTCAATCTTGAGTAAATTCAGAGATCTAAATTTGGATGAGAACTTGGAGCAAGTGCCTGATGAGCATAAGGATGAGATCCTGGTTACTTTAGCCAATCAGATAAAGGACCTAGAAAGACAGTTGAAGGAGCGCAAGGAATGGGCTCAACAGAAGGCAATGCAAGCAGCTAAAAAATTGAGTAGTGATCTGACACAGCTTAAGATGCTGAGGATGGAGAGGGAGGAGACACAAAGACTTAAAAAAGGGAAACAAACTCTGGAGGACACCACTATGAAGAGGCTATCTGAGATGGAAAATGCTCTTAGGAAGGCAAGTAGTCAAGTAGACCGTGCAAATGTTGCTGTGCGACAGCTTGAGGTCGAGAATGCAGAAATCAGAGCAGAGATGGAGGCTTCCAAGTTGAGTGCTTCAGAGTCAATTACTACTTGCCTGGAGGTTGCAAAGAGAGAGAAGAAATACCTCAAGAGACTTTTGAATTGGGAGAAACAGAAAGCAAAATTGCAGGGGGAGATTGCAGCTGAAAAGCAGAGGATTTCTGACCTGCAGCAGCAGTTGGCCCAGATCAATGCAGCTCAGAAGGACTCAGAGGTATTCCTAAGCGGCTTTGTTTCCTTTGCATTTCTCTTCATGCTTTTCTGCTTTAACTAGAAACTGATTGTGCTTTTTTGTCAATCCATCATCAGTTTGCTTGATCTTTCTTATTCACAATATATCGTTTTCTGTTATATTTTTCTTATTGATAAAAAGCTTTGTATGGCACCATATACATACTTATAGTACCTTTTTTTTTGCACAAATAAGTATCTAATTAACACAAATAAGTACCTTATCAGCTAAGTGTGAATGTGAATGTGTCTTTTAAGTGTGAATGTTCCACTTGTTCCCTTGTTCAGATAAAATCTTTAGCATATCATATTTCTTTTAAGATGGATTGTTTCATATGTTGATTTGTTTGGATATAAGTGAAGAAGTTCCTTATGATTCTATACTCATTTTATTCTTAGTGGAGATGAGAGGTACATGTCACATTTGATGAATATTGTTGCTGAGGAAGTTTAGTCGTATGTAAACGTGTTTACTGCTCTCTATTGCTGATGCATTATGTAATTGTACTCTTTTGCTCTCATTTTTCTTCTTTGTTCTTAATAGAAGACAAAGTTCTTGATTGGGTGCCAGAATACTCTCCTTGTCACAATTGAACATGGTTTCCTCTATGTAATTCTGAAAATTCCCCATTGTTCTGTTTTATAACAAAATAGTAGCTGCACTGGAAATTGTTTCAAGCTTACAAGAACTTATAAAAGAGAAGATACCTTCATATGTACCAAGTCCTCTCATTTCTTAACTATTTGGATCCTCAAATCTTGTAATCAACATTGCTTTATCTTGATTATGCTTTCTAAGAGTTGTTGTTTTTGGACTTCTTAGTTCACACCTGTCTTTTTAATTTTCTCTGATGCCCTGCATGTGGCTTTAACTTTTAACTGCTATCTTCATCCACACATCCAAATGGGTTTTATGCATTTCTAATGCTGTATTATAGCCAAGGTTCTAAATATCGCGTATCGGGGTCGTATCGGTTAGGAGTAAAAATGATATATCGGGGATATATCGGAGATATATCGGGATATATCGGATTTATCGTTTTCGCTAATTTTTAATTATAAATATTATATTTATACTTCAAAATGTAAAAATACACATGAAAAATTAATATTTAAATTATCAAATTATCAAATAAACTTAATAAAATAAAAACAACTTCATTCATAATGGCTAAAGTTACTTTATCAAAGTTGGCAATTCTAAATATCCCCGATATATCACCGATATTGACCCGATATATCGAGTCACAAAGGCTAAATTAAATTTGCCTTATAAAAGTTGGTAATTCTAAATATCCCCGATATATCGCCGATATTGACCCGATATATCACGTTGACCGATATATTCACCCGATAAGCCGATATCGTAGCGGATTCTAAATATCCCCGATATATCGGCCGATATATCCGATATTTAGAACATTGATTATAGCCACCCTTGTGAGGGTAACTTTTGTCATAGCTCATGTTCCTGTGTATTAATATACTCAATAGTGGTGGTGGGTGCTGGAACATATATCTTTCTCATTCCATACATAGGGATGGAGGATGCCTTGTTCAGTTGTGGGGATTTTGAGCTGTTTTCGGTTTATGTTCTTATCCCTTTTTATCATTTACCTGTTCTGATCTCATTCTGTGCAAGTCTTTCTTAATCTATCTTCTGTATCACATTTTATTATAACTGCCTTTTGTACATCTGTCTCTAATGCTTTTCCTTGAATCATATTCTGCCGTGGTCACTGATACTGACTAATATATCAAACATTGACATATGTTGCATTAATATAGGCAAAATGGAGAGAGGAAGTAGGAGCAAAAGAGCAAGCTCTAGTACAGGTGGAGGAGGAAAGACGTGCTAAAGAAGCAACTGAAGTTAACAACAAGAGGAAGCTCGAGGCCCTGCGGTTAAAGATGGAGATAGACTTCCAGCGTCACAGGGATGATCTCCAGAGGCTTGAGCAGGAGCTCGTTCGTCTGAAATCAACTGCACAATCTACTACCGACCAAAATGACGCACCCAAAGCTCAACCCACTGGGAAGTCCCAAGCCAGTAGACCAACCCAAGGAGCAACAGCTGCAAGGGTATTCAGTGAACTTGCTGAACAGGATAAAAACCTCTCAGATAAGGATCCGAGTGGAGCCAGAGAATGCTTGATATGTATGAAAGAAGAAGTCTCCGTAGTGTTCCTTCCTTGTGCCCACCAGGTCGTATGTGCAAGCTGCGGCAAGGATTACGGGAAGAAGGGTAAAGCTACCTGTCCCTGCTGTCGTGCACCGATTGAGCAGAGAATTCGGGTTTTCGGTGCAAGCTCGTGATTCGGCAAGTTATGCTTACAAAGGAAATCTTACTATTTTGAATAATGAATGAGTGGAGAAAAATACAGAGCCAACGATGATCCTTTTGTTCTGCTTTCGTTGGATAGAAATAAATCGACTGGTAAGCTCTTCTGAGAAAAATTTCCAGTCCTTTTGTTTAGAACTGAAATACAAAATTTGAAGGTGATGATACATACTATACTGATATACACATGCGCCAAGCCTTATAAAGCTTCTATTATTACTGATTGATTGCTGATATGGTAGAAATGTCCAAAAGTTGTTTTTGCCGATATGGTAAAATTGGATTTTTTAGATGATTGACTTAAACCCAAAAAAAAAAAAAAAATTCTCCAAAGGCTACACTTGAAAAATCTCTCGAACTCACTAGAACAAAAAAAATTACATATGCTGTACCAAAAATATTAGGCTAGGTTAAGTAAAACGGTGGTTAAAATTAACGGATTATTTATGTTGAAAAGGTTCTATTTTAAAATCTAACTAAACTAAAATTTTATATTTATTTTATTTAAAACTATACAACATAAAATCCATAAACTTTGAAAATGTAGTTAATGTGCCAAATGGAGCCTAAAATTGGTCAGAGACTAGTCGAATGGTGTATCAGTGTATGCATTGTTTTTAAGGCAGAAAAATTGTAAATAGGTTGCTTATTTTGAATTTTTTTAAAAGTGTAAGAATGGAAGGAAACAAAAGAGTCTCACGATGAAAGTATGAACCAAACAAGCTTTGGATATAAATACCTTTGCATAGAAAAGAAGCTTTCGATATAAGTTGGTGGGATACTCTTCTTATTACCAATTGGTTTTAGGATTAAACATAGACTTAGGCTTGTTTGGTTGAACATAGGAAGTATGCTTCTTAGGAAGTTACTTTCCATAAATTCAATTTCCATGAAATTTAAAAAGTTGTTTGGTTAAGTTATAAGATGTAGGGAATTTAAATGGAGGAAGTTGAATTTTTTCATTAAAAATGGTGGAATTGCAACTTACCTAGTCTCCCATAGGTAAGTGAAATTCATCCATGTTGTAGGAATTGGAATTCCTGAGAAGTCAAATTCCTGAATTTTTTCGTATTAAAAAAAGCAACCAAACACATGTATTTATTCTACTTCATGGGTTTTTTAACTTCCTGTGTTTTTTAAATGGTAACCAAACGAGCTCTTATATACTACTATTGCCAATTGGTTTTAGCACTGAACCTCACTAGGCGTATATGTTAGAAAATAACACATGTGCACATATAAAAATATACTCCCTCCGTTCCTTTTTATTCGTCTTTTTACTATTTATGCACAATTTTTTAAGGTGATAAAAACTATATAAAATATTTATTTTTTAATAATCTAATACTTATTAGTGATAAGTATAACATTATTAAAAAAGATTGAATAAAAAAATGAAATTGTATATAGTTTTTGCCTTTCTAAAAAAATGTCGGTTTTGAAAATGTCAAAATAAAAAGGAACTGATGGAGTATATACTATGTATTTTTGTAGCAACAAATATCCATTTTCGAATTTTTGAGCTTTCAAATGATTTTTATAGTCTGTAAACTTTGAATAACTCCGAAATAAACATCCTTTTTAAAAATCTAGTTTTTGTACCTTACCTCAATACATGCAAATGCAACTCCATAGCTAGATAGGCCTTGTTTGCAGTGTGAAACATATAAACTAAACATACACTTGTTTATGGTCCCCTTGTAGTATTAATCATATTTCAGTGCATCCATAACACTTGCATACATGATCATAATCATAGTCCACCAATGAGTCTCTTTTTAGTCCCAAAAGCAAAAGCCAAAAGCCCGCATTAAATTTGATCCACACGCATTAAATTTACGGATAAAAACCCGCATTAAGGTAGGCGACAGATGGTGAGTGTGTGGGTTAAGCGGGTGATTGATAGATTATGGGTAAAGATTTTTTACCCATGACCCATCCTAATTAGTCCACTTATTAACCCCGCCACGTATACTCGCATAGTCGCATAAAAACCCTAAGATGTGTGCATGTTTTTACTATTTTACCCTCTATATACAAATACTCTAAACCCTAATCTTGACCACCACCTCCCTCCTTCCCGATATTCACTTTCCAACTATGATACCTTGAAAATCTATTTCACAGCAGTTTCAGGTTTTTTTTATATGAAGAAACTTCGAAACTCCGGGAAAACGCCTCAGAAACGTTTATGAGAGGTAAGAAACCTTGACAGTTTCGTTGACCAGAAAAGTCAGAAACATTGACCATTTCCGCTTGGTCAGAAACGTTTGTGCCTTACTATGTGGCGTTTCCATGAGTTTGGATCAATGGAAGATATCGAAGTTCTTGAGTTTGCATAACTTTCTTTTGATGAGCTAGAACTTGAGGAAGAGTTAGCTAAGTAGAAGATTGATGTTGGATTGATTACTTGGTGTTGTTCTTGATTATGGTATTATTTTAAACCTAAGTTACTTTATTTTGTTGGTTTGCAAGACATTTAAAATGTTTGACATATCACAATATTGAACAATTCAATTTGTAGCTTTAATGTTGCATTCTATGTATATCACTTGGTGATATGTTTATTACTCTTATTTAGATCTTTAAATGAACATATAATTCATGTTGCTCTTCCCTCGGTATTTCCGTTTCTAGAAATTAAATTTGGATTTCCGTTTCCCTTCGGCTTCTGTTTTTGTTTCCATGTAACATAGCTTTCCAATCTCGACATTCCACCTTGTTCTACCATCATTTTGTTCCACATTCCACCTTGAATTGTTCTACCGTCATTTTGTTTCACCGTCATTCTGGTATTGAGTCTCCACATTCCACTTTTCAATTTCCACCGCTATTTTATTTCACCCATTGGTCCCCCACATCACTCACATGTCGGATGAAAGTGAGTATATTTGTGGGTGATGAGTGGAGCTATTTATCCTGCGGGCGGTAGGGCTGTTATATGAACTAAACAACTCTATAACTCGGCTCGAAAAAGCTCGACTCGAGCTCGCTCACTTATTTAAACAAGCCGAGCTTGAACAAAATTTTAAGCTCGGTTGAAAGCTCGGCTTGTTCGAATAAAGCGAATTGAAGAGCTCGAATTCTATGAAATTTCTAAAATTTCCTTTTAAGTACGCACGTTAACATGTTATAACCAAGTAGATACTTAAAGCTCAAAAAAAGCTCGGCTCGAGCTCGTTCATTTCCTAAACAAGGTCAAGCTTGAACAAGATAAAAAAAACTCGTTCAAAAATTAGGCTCAGCTCGACTCGACTTGGGCTTGTTTAACAAACGAACCAAACTTGAGCATGTCAAACTCTGCTCGAATAACACCCCTAATGGACGGGTGACGAAATAACTTCATCCATCTATAACCCGCCTCATTTCCCACTCTTAATTACTCCAAACTCCAAAGTAACCATTCATAACACAAGCTATATAATTGAAAGGATGAGGAGGGAAAGCCAACTTTCGGAACTCGATCGGTGCCTATTTTATTTTCTGGGTCGGGGTTGGATTTGCCAATCAATGTGAAAAGAGCATATAAGATATGATCGCTATGATGTTGAATATGACACTTGCAATATATATGTACGTTGATTGAAGAGTCCCTTTATTTGATCATTTTTGCACTCATTTCATATATAGATCACCAATCTTTTTGCTAACTTGTCCTTGTTTCACACTTGAAAAGCTAAAGAGCACACTATTTAAAATTAGGGGAAAAATCTTTCTTTGTTTGGAAATATGTCAAGCCCTGGACCACTATTCAATAGCATCTGCAATCCGATCGATCAGGTAGCTGTCGATCATGAGCCAAGTGAAGGAAGAAAGACAGAGGTAGTCAAAGATGAGGATTTCAATCTCCCATAAAAGACGAAGGTGACATGAGTAAGACCAAGATCAATGGCTTTGCAAATGCCTTGGTGAAGGAACAAATTAGCTTAATTAGGCAATTCCACTTGAAAGTCTGTGTTAGTGGTAACATCAGATGATGTGGAAAGTTTGTTAATGGGTAAAATTTCATAAGTTTCACATTATTTGTTGTGATGTCTTGAGATTGTCCCACATCGAAAAACACGATAACCCGAGCCTTGCATATAAGTCAGTGGGTCACCCCTCCTGTTGCCAATTGGTTTTAGGATGGAACCCCGCTGACTATTATTTTACAGTAGTCCTAAATTCAAACCCTAGACCTTGTACCAAATTAGATGGCCAAGAAAAAAAAAGGTTTAATTACCCTTAATTTTTTTGGGTGAACTAATTACCCTTAATTACAAACACATATCTCTTCCCTAGTTGCTTTTGAAGAGCTGTTTCCCCATTAATTGTCTAGTGCTCCCTTAAATTCTTGCTCAAAGCATGAGTTCACTATATATGAAAAATCAACATGGCATCTCCTGCTGCAATATCTCACTTTTAGGGCAATTAAATTTCATCTTTTTCAGCTTACCAAACAAAAAAATTTCATCTCTTTCAACAATTTTATATTTCTCTGAAGAGTAATGAGGCTTAAATATTTGTCCTGACATTAAATTGTCATAGTTTGAGGCATTAAACATGCTTGATATAAGCTTATTCGAGGTAATTTAAGAAGTAGCACTATATCTACAAATATTTCAGGTATGCTATTTGTCATTGTAAAACCATTCATTAATTAAGCAAGCATTTGAAATAAACACTTATTGATGCTTCCCATTTCATTAACTAATTAATAAATACTTTTTGCAATTTGCATACCTAATTAACAGTTAAATGAGTCTATAATTTGCCTTTCTGGCTTAGGGGGTGGCAGTTCCTTTTAGCTTTACCTTGATTCTCATGCAAGTGTTTTATACAACTCCAATGTATAATCTTTTTTTTTTTTTTTTTTGCAGTGTGAAACATAAAACTTGAATTGTTTGTGGTTTCTTTCTAGTCTTAATCATACTTTATTAGTGCATCTAAAACACTAGCTTGCATGATCATAATCCACCAATGATGCTCTTTACAATCCCCAAAAGCAAAAGGGATACTCCATTGAAATTTATGCCCCCAAACTCCAAAGTAACCATTTTTATCAGTTTTTGTTTGGTGCATCTAAAGAGAGATCATGGCCAATGTAAGTGGGGGCTATACACTCATGTAAAAGGATGATTAGCTCAGTGTTTTGATCTAGTTTATGTAGAAATCAAAGACGGCGAATCCATTTGAAGGGAATCTGAGATGGTGTAGTGTTGTTGCAATGAAAAGGAGCCTTAATTGTTGTTCTTTGGGTTTTCTTGGGTGCTTCCGCTGAGAGTTTGGGCGGTGTCATCCTCTTTTACCGAGATTCTTATTCAGGAAACCACTTCAGCAAAACTTCAGATTAAACAATGTCATATAACTGTCTTTATACTTGCCTTATTGGTTTTACAAGTTCTGATGACACGAGTTAAGCGCGTTGCTGCATCACACTTTTGCCCCTTTTCGGAAGTTTGAACATTGATCTGTCACAAGAAGTGATAAAGTATATATGATCGTTGTAAACTTATAACTTGTCCTTGTTTCACATTAGAAAAGCTAAAAGCTACTAGCTAGTAAAGTTAGAGAAAAATGTCATCTTTTTCGTAAAATTCTTAGTTAACTCGGTCTCATAGTATCTTGCTTCTTCGGTTGTTGATGCAGTTGCAGCATAGAGCATAGTAATAAACCTTGCCAATGCCTGTGATAGCCTTATTAGTAGGAGTTTTCGTGTTGCTCTACCTTGTTATTTCATCCGTCTCAAAATTTAAGTTGTTTTACAATTTTGCACAAGTTTTAATAAAAACACTCACCCCTCAATCAACATCATCATTCCACTAACTTTTTCATAAATTTTATTGTTTTTTTAATACCCCTACATCTCTTAACCAATCAAAAATCTTTAAAAAGATCAACAACACACAAATCGATACAAAGTATTACTATCCTCATTCCATGTTATGTAATGCATTTGTTCATGTTTTGTGTAGACAGTATGAAACAAAAGGGGCCTTCCATAGATTCCAACAGTAAAAAGATACAGAAAATTAATGGCATTAAAAACATCTCTTAGAGCAATCGATAATAGTGATCATCACTAAGAGGATTTCCCATCTCTACTTACTCCTTGGGACTACTTGATCTACAGTCCCAAGAACCAACTTATAAAAAGGCGTCGTCTTGGAAGAGCCCTACTGAAAAAGCGAGAACACGATAACAAAGCCATCTAAGGAGGCTTCAACCCTGACATGAGTCCCATAATTGGCCATAGCATTCATATTGTATGTCTTCATTCCCATAATACCCTAGGTAGTCCATGTCTCCTGAGTACGACGACATGTTTCCCATGATCCCTGCTTGCTCAATTTCCCCATTGAAGTTCGAGTACGATGAATTTGGGGAAAAACCCTGTTGATTACAAGGCTGCCATGGAGCCATTGAGGTCTGGCATTCATACTGTTGTGGCAAGTAGTTTAGAACAGCTTCTTGCCCTTGAGAGTATTCCTGATGCAAAGGGGACATGTCATGTTAGTTTGTCGCTTAAAGAGCTTTCGTGGTAAGTTCGTACGAATCAGATCAAATGGCATACCTTGGAGGAATCAAGGATCAACTCAGGAGAGACCCACATGTTATCTGAGTTGGGCTGAGCTGAACTCATATCCAACTCTCCAATACGAGTGATGTCGAATGGTGATGAGATTGGGGTGGAGTAAGCACTAGAAATGCTTAGAGGCTCATTTGCTGTTTCAGCAGAGGCCAAGTCCTTATTCACCTCCACATTGGAACTAGCTGGACTCGGTTTCGTCTCAGTCTTTTTAGCAACACGACACAACACGAAAACACCCTGGAAAACAAACAATTAGCCACAATTCAATTTGTTGCATATCTTTGACTGTGTATGCAGCAGTTTCAGACCAAAATTTTACCTTAAAGTTGGGTGATCCATTAGAGTGGTCATCACATAGGCGATACTCGTGCATCACCCAGTTTGTCCGATCCCCTAATGGAGCGCGCCCTTGGTAGAAAACAAGGGTCTTTCGGTAACCAATGATGGAGGAGCCGGATGCCACTTTCCGGTCCTTGCCAGTGGCTTTCCAGTAGCCAGCTCTGGTGGCTCTGTTTGTTCTTGTGCCATTCGGATACTTCTTGTCCCTTGGACTGAAGAAGAACCATTCCATGTCCCTTCCAGGAAGAAATGACCTCTCTGCAATTAGGAATTGGATGCAATGTAAGAATAAAGCAAAAAGATTTAGCTCAATTTTCCATTACATTGTTAAGGTGGTTTGTGATTTTACCTGGTAACTCCCATGGATCAAACTTGTAAAAGTCAATCACAGGAATCACTTCAAGCTCAATCTCCTGTCCTTCTACCTTTCTCTTAAGGTAATACCCAACCAGCTCTTCGTCGGTTGGGTGAAACCGAAAACCGGGTGGCAATGATCCCATTACACAACAAAGTACTACTGAGAAAAATTGGATTTAATTACCAACAAGTGTGCTTAATTCAGAACTAAGACAACAACAGGTCTGTGCTCAAGCTATACCTAATGAAAATCTGGAAAATCCAAAAGTAGAAGCTTTTTTCGACGGAAAGCTTGGTGTCAAGGATCAGACAGAACTTCCACAGGATGTATCCCTTGTTCAAATCTATGAACATCTTCTGAAGAAACAAGCTCTTGTTTTGGTGTAACCAAAGCCCCAAACCACCTCACTTACCCAACAATTTAATTACTATGATCTAATCACGGGCTTTATCCAAACCAATTGAAATTTGAAAACCCTCCAGCAACCAAACCAAAAGCTTCATAAAAATCACCCAATTGAAACTCCCAGTGAAATTTCAGCTAGAATTTTCAAACCCTAGCTCAATTTTCAAATGCCTGCCAGGTGTTTGACAAAAGTCCTAAATGAAAAGAACCAATGTCAACTGAACCACCTGAACAATGGTTGTATTAAAGATTTGAAGAGGTCAATTGGAGTGGTTAGTGTAAGAGAGGAGGAGGAGGGGGAATGAAGAGGAGCTCAAAACGGTCATATAAATAGGCCTTTTCAGAATTCAGACTTTCAGTTTGTATTTGGAGGGAGACAACTGAAAGCTTGGAATAAAAATTTAAAATAAAAATGTCAAATAAAACACCGAAAGAGGAGAGGTTGCTTGTCTGGAGCGACCCTACAAAATTCCAAAGTGGCAGTGGGTCCCTTCATAGTTCATACCCCAAACCACATTCACACCTTTCCCCAACAGTTCCCCAACTTCCACCAAGCCTCACTCTTGAGTCTTGACCGTTGATTGCTTTTCAGGCTTCACATTTAAAAAAAAAATAAAAAATCAGCTATCATCATATAGGCAATAGAAATGATAATGGCATCATCAAAGCCTAACAATTGTGGAATCCAAAGAACTCAGCGAGGGTAAAGATGTTAAGAGGATAGTTGTGGGCAAGCACGAAATCAGAAATTCAAATTCGGATGAGCTATGTAGACACAAATTTTCTCTTCCGTATAATTTTATTAACAAAATCCTTAATTTAATAAATAAATGAACATTTTTTATTATTATTTTTCTATCTATTATTTTATTTTTGTAAAAATGGGGCTGGCTGGAGGTCCCTTAGTCCGTTTTTGATTGTGTGTGGACTCGTGTATTGAAAAACCTAACACATAAATAACGAGATAATTGACTCGTCAAACTTATAGATTGTTCAAAATATATCTATATTTTCTTATGTGAGAGAACCACATGTCAACATATATGTTGTGGGCTAGTCTAGTACAATATTATAAGCATTAGCATTTAAATTCGGTTTTTCTAACTTATGTCCCAAATGACTCAATTTGGAAAGATTCAACAAATTAATTTTTTTTAAATATTGTTTTTTTTGGGTGTCAGGAAATTTTTTTCGATCGGGATTTTTAACATATACCCTTGAAAGAAAATTAGAAATACAGTTTAAATAAAAATTAACTAGTCAAAATCGACCCAAAGTTTTTAATTACTTTCTACCATGATCTTGATGTTGTTGTCTTTTAGTAAGATTATCATGCATAATTAGTCAATGGTATATCTGCAAAGATAATTTGATAAGTCAATGATCATGCCTATAAATAGTTGAATTTGGATTATTCCAAGTTAAATCACATAATTTCAAGAATCAAACAATAGGTTCATAGTGTTTGTCTTTTCCCCAAACACAAATGAACCTAAACTATTAAGATGACACATCATCCATGATCAAATAAATGCTTATCATAATCATACAGTATTTATTATCTTAAGATAAACAAAACCCTTTTCCTTATATGTTCCTTTTTTGCCCTTTTTGAAGTGGGTGTTGTCTTATATCATTGGAAGGTAAGGAATTTTGAAGCTCCCATGGTCAAGTCTCCATCAAAAATGCAGTCCAAACTTAAGACACCTTCCACATCATCCTGAGTAGGATAAAACCCCCATTTCCCCTCTTTTTATCTCTTGAAAGAGATGGCGTCATTTTGGGTTGTAGGTCCCATGTTTTTTTAAAAGAAAAAAAAAAACTTAATATCAAGTGTTGTATCCGATAAAAAGCAAATGAAGACCAACAAACCAAAGAAATGATATAGCTCTACAAGACTACAAGGCATTTATGATCATATTGGTCCCAAGCTAATGTCGAACTCTTGCTTTCTGTTGGTGGGCTCTTTGGACTCACAGGAACCACCTCGTTTTTAACCCTATAGAAACTCCAAATCTTAACCGTATTAAGGCTTTACTCCTAACGACACAACAAACTTGGATTCAAACATCCTATTTCAATTTAAAATCTCGGATGATTGGGATGATAACCCTACGAGGAGCCATCTGCTTCAAAAACATTCTAGTCATTATAAATATAAACATCAGAGAAGACAAGTGATATGGGATAAACCCCCCCTTAATTATGTAAAACTAAATTTCGATGGTTCTAGTCTGCAGTGTGAAAAGACATCCTTTGGTTTTGTTATCTGCAACCCGGACGCTTCTATCATCTCCCTTAGTGGGGGTTTATGTGGTGGTATGCCTCCTATCTATGCAGAAGCTCTTGGCCTCCGTAATGGCTTGCTAAGGGCTGACGCTATGCGTTTGGATAATATCCTTATAGAGGGGGATAACCTCACAATAGTTAAAGTTCTTTTGGGTGAATGGAGTTGCCCTTGGATTATCGAGATAACGAAGATTAGGCTACTATTGTGTAATTTTAATTCTATTTCAATTCGTCATATTTTCAAGGAAGCTAATACGGTTGCAGATTGGATTGCGCATCTGATTTACTGTATCCCTGCCGACGAAGTTCTGGAGGCCAATGAAGAACTGCGTGTGCTCGTCCGTAAGGACGCTCTAGGATTGGGTTAGACCGTCTGTGGTCTCTCATTCTAAATATTTCCTTGTATTAAAAAAAAAAAAAAGACCAACAAAAAACAAACGAGAAATAAAACCATATGAAAAGATACCAATGACACTACTAGCAAGAGATTCATGGTTCAAATTTGGCCGCTAATTTGTACTCCCTCCGTTAATTAAAACATGTCGTTTTAGACATTTGCACATGTTTTAAGAAATCAAATAAAAGCAAACAAAAATACAATTATACTCCTAATTATTACTTTATTTTTTCACTTTATTGAAAACTACAACTAACAAATTTCTAATCATTACAAGGGTAATTTTGGAAAGTAAACACCAAAATACCTAAAACGACATGTTTTTCTCAATAAGATTTTACACTTAAAACAACATGTTTTTCTTAACCGAGGGAGTATTATCTAATAGTGGATATTCATGCCTTGGCATGAGTTTGAATTTGTGTTCACAATGTCACGTGTTACTTTGTTAGTGATCAACCCATGAAAATTAGTCGATAATTGTAAAGTTTTGAATCGTATAAAAAAAAATTCACATATTTTTTTGTCAAAACCAATACTTATTAAGACCAACAAAAAAAACGAGAAATAAAACCATCCGAAAATTACCAATGACACTAAGTAGCAGTTAGAGGTACCACTATGCATGGCTATAGCCTATATATAAGAGATTAATGGTTCAAAACTGACCATTAATTTGCATTATCTAATAGTAGTAGGTACTCATTGGCATGAGTTTGAATCTGTGTACACAATGTCATGTGTTAATGGTCAACCCATGAAAATTAATCGATAATTTTAGCCTTATGAATTGTAAATAAAAATATTTGCAAATGTTTTGTGGGGTCAAAATCAATGTTTTAGTCCATCTCATACTGGGTAGATCCAATAAGGGGATTAAAGTGCTGTTTCCATATTCAAACTCAGAATTAGAGAGTTTTCAACCAACTCACCACGCTCCTCGTAGATAAATATCCCTACGAAAAAACATCGAAAAGAACCAAGGGCCCCATGTGTTGTTGCTAAAGGGAAGCCTTTCAAAGTGACTCGAACTGTGTTTTTGTTTGCTTTTCCTTTGCAATTGCAACTTTATTTATTGTTTTGTTTTTGATGGAGAGTTGCACATAGCACGCCAATGTAATCTTATGTTTGCCTTAGGAAAATCATGTCTCCCTTGAAAGGTGTCTTCCACCTAAGCATATTTGATTGGCAAACTCTATTTTTTTCTCTTTTGCTCTTTTTCAAGTTCACACGAGGAATGTTTGCAAAGTGATTGCATCAAAAGAAATTGCAATGACATTGCAACATTCCATATTTGGGTTACTTGGTTCATAGTTTTGCTACCAATGCTTTACCATTAAATATGTACATGTTAATCGATGAACCCCGTAATCTGTTTTTTTGAAGACCGACTAAGCTAAAATGTCAATTATTTTTATGATCGAGGCAGTAATTTAAGGTTTAGGATGGGCAACTCAACTTATGATCCAGTTGCACATGTTTTGACATGTATAAATTGTTAATTATGATTGAAGAGATTGTAGAATGTAGATGCATATAAAGTCTTAGAATTTATACCATTTCACATTGATTTTTTTGAGAGTAACATTGCAATGGACATACAATCGCTCACATTTAAAATATTAATTTTATTTAAGAAAATATATCATTGCATGTATCTTAGTCTCTATTATATGAAAATGCTCTTGAAATGATTAATATATTGTTAGTTGTAGTTTTTAATAAATTAAAAAAAAAATTGTAATAAATGAAGATATAATAATTTGTGAAAAATGATAAAATGACATATTTTGGCGAATAAAGATGGTATATAATATACTATATGTGATGAATATATCATTCTCTCTTTTCTACACTATTTTTTTTTCTACA
The DNA here is from genome assembly GCA_037127255.1 of Persicaria tinctoria. Lineage (NCBI taxonomy): Eukaryota > Viridiplantae > Streptophyta > Magnoliopsida > Caryophyllales > Polygonaceae > Persicaria > Persicaria tinctoria. The sequence goes on along the minus strand of JBANSL010000004.1, from coordinate 86,297,436 downwards.
CTATTTTTAAAATACATCTTTTCTACACTATGTTTAACATACATCTTATACAAATTTTATTTCTATTGGGCACGGACCTTTATTGTCATCGATGATCAAATTGTTGTATTCATGATGAGGGTTATATATACGAGCGATTGTCCGTTAATAATCCAATATATATAAGTTGAGCGAGACTCCATTTTAAAATTAATTCACAATAAGAAAAAGTAATTCACTACATTGCGCTTGTAATGAAAAAAAACTTTTATTATAGATATTTTGATATTTACTTTATGAAAATGTTTTTGTATTGATTAGTAAGTATTAGTTGCAGTTATCAAAAAATTAAAAAAATAGTTTAATAAATGAAGGTATATACTCCGTATATTACAACATAAAGAGTATTTGTTTGCTCTCTACAAAATTGTAAAAGACGCTAAAATGACACATTGGAACTTTTTCTTTTTAGGAGGGTGTTAGAACGAGAGTGATAAAAGCGCAGAAAGACACATAGATTTACGTGGTTCGACAATAATGTTTTACTTACGTTCACGGGTAGAGAACTAGATTTGTATTAGAGTAAGCAAAACAGATTAGGGTTACAAAGGGTCGGCGTTTCATGAACATATAAAGAGACTCGTGAACCCCTAAACAGACAATAGACTGAAAGTCCAAAACAGAGAGACAATAGACCCGTTTACAATAAACAACGAGACTATCGCCGGAGGCTTCGCCCTCCAAACCCCCAATGCGTCGTCGGTCAACGATGATTCATGCCACATTAATCGAGAGAAATTGATTTATCATGATTATATAAAAAAAAAGGCCCACATCTTACCAGTAATTGTCAGGGAGATATGAACCGCATGTACTGCATTTGCTTTAATTAATTTTGTACCCCATCTGTCTCTATATGTTTTGGTACGGTGATTCATGCATTTACACATTAATGTACAGTAATTGCATAATTAAATAGTTTTGTACACGCAGATGAAATGATGCATTTTCACTTTTGGCTGATAAAAAATTTTCATGATAGAAATGATCCCCAAAAACTGTCTCTAAATTGGACACAAAATACCATCATTCACCTCCTCATTACATTGTGAACCAATAAAAAAAAAACATTCACTTCATTAGTGTTTGTGATATGCACCATCAGTAAAAAGATAAGTGTAAAGAAACGTTATAGAACAGTGCATAGGTGCATAGGTGTGGTATTCTGGCTATCGAGAGTGTTTGACATTCTAGAGGGTGGCCGAAAAAGAGTTAGAAGAAGATGATCAGACAAGATCTTGCCGTTTTAGACATCACTGAAGAGTCGGTATAAGATAGGACAGAGTGGAGGAGAGCAATCATTATCAGCGAGGGATATATAGTAGTAAGTGTCCTGGGGGGTATCCGTTGTTCTATAACGTTTCTTTACATCCTTATTGCATTATCTAGATTTTTCATGTTGTTGAGTTTGTTTTGCTTAATTCATTTGAGTGCGTAAGTCTTATCTTATATATCCTTATATATTTATATATTTTTATAACATTTTCGTCCACACATAAACACTCTCTCAACTTTGTTGGGAAAAGGGTGCATACGACCCCCAAACCCTGCTAGCTAGGTGCATAATATATTGGAATAATTGTTGTTGTTAGTGCTTGGCTGCTTGCCACATTGATCATCCTATTACCCATCCCACTACTTATTTGACTCATCACCTACCCCACTAATTATCATTTATTTTTATTTTCTTATTTATAAAAAATAAAAATAATACTCCCTCCGTTCGGAAATATAAGATCTTTTACTTTTTGGCACGTAGGTTAAGGAGTTAAATACTATATAAAATATTAATTTTTTGAAAATTAATTGTTTACAATATAACATTTTTTATTAATAAGTACTCCCTCCGTTCCAAAATAAATGTCGTTTGTCCTTATATGCACGTTTTTTAAGGAGATAAAAACACTATAAAATATTATTTGTTTAATCAATTTTTTTTAATAATTTCATACTTGTTAGTTATAAGTATGAATTTATAAAAACAAATTTGTTTTAAAAAAATAATATTTTATAGAGTTTTTAACTCATTAAAATGCGTGCCGAAAAGTCAAGTGACTTTTATTATGGAACAGAGGGAGTATTCAAATGTAAAAAAATAATTTTAAAAAAATCAATATTTTATATAGTATTTAGCTCCTTAAACTATGTGCCGAAAAGTAAATGATCTTGCATATTTGAACGGAGGAGTATTGTATTTCATAATTGAAATGCATCAAAGATAGATTTTATAGAGATATAGAGATATTGGTGCACCTAGTAGAGCCTCTCTTTAAAAACACCCTATCCATTAACCCTAACACCACCGCCACCCACAAATCCACCACCATCACCACAACCCAGCCTCCATGTCCGCCACCATCACCCTCTACCTCTCCTTCTGGCGACCTCCTCGGCACCCCCGGGAGCCCGTGTCCTCGCGGTTTCATATCCCTCGTCAAACCCTAAAATTTGAATCTATCCCCCAAATCCGTTCCCATGTGTCTAAATCGGATGGTTTTGTGTCCGATTTTGAGTTCCCCGCCCCTGATTTCACTGGTATTGGCCGCCAATTTGGTTTCCGGTGCCCTGGATCCCGCTGGCTACTTTTGCCCTCAAAGTCTCCCACCCTTCAACTGCGGTGCTCTTCGCCCTCGGTTGGTCGGGTGGCGCGTGCTTGTTCACGCTTGCTCCCCTCTGTTTGCCTGCACTAGCGTTGTATCTTCTAGTGTTTGTGCAGCTTGATTAAATCCTGAAAGGGCTTCAATATATAAAATCCATTGATCGAGTCCGGCGGTGCTTTCTATTGGGCTTGAAGACTAGCGGCTTTTATGCGGTGTTTCTCTTCGTTGCCGTCTACGAGAGGTCGTGGACGTGATCGAAACCTGATGGCTCGCCGTCGCCCGGGTCCAAATATGAGGTTAATTTCTACAAGTTCTCCGGTTATTCCTAAATTGTCTCTACTTTCTAGCGTTGGAGTGGTTTCATTGCATGCTCGTTCATCGTTCGATAGTGCTAGTGTTTGCCTTTGTTGCATCTTTATTTCTCGGTTTTGCAGGGTTGCTTTACTTTATTGGTATCTGTTTGTAAGACGGGTTTCCGTCACCGTTGCTACGGCCTCTCAACCCACCGGGCCTGTCCGGTGCATCGAATTTTTACATAATAAAAAAAATAATGAAATGCACATTCATATTCTAAACTAAATCACATAATATTTTTATTTTATTAAAAAATAAATAAATACTAATACTGATTATTTTTTTTCCTATTTATATATACATTGACTATAATTTTTGTTAACCGCATAAAGAAGTGAATCCAACACATATATGTTGGCTATAATATTTAGTCACATTTAACAAATTAAATTGTTCCTTAAATCCCCAATTAGCTACCATAATAACAATTCCAACAAAAAAAACTGTCTCGATCAATTCGTGGCCGGTGTGACATAACGCCTTTGAATATATGGGCTCATACTATTTGTACAGAATGGTCAAGGCTAGGCACTTGCTGTACGTGACAAATTATTTGGCAATGACTTCCCGACAATTTAGAGACAAAATCCCACACTACTAAATAAAATCAAAAATTAAATGAAAGAGTACGATTTCAACGTTGTCAAATTGTCGGGAGTGTGATCGAATTGAATACTGAGACAAAAATAGACTTTAGTGGTTAATTAAAATTGATACAGTGCTCGTTGTTAAAAAGTCAAATAAAATAAAATATACTGTACAGTACTAAATTAAAAAAAAAAAACACTAGCTAAAATGGTTAAATTTTGAAAATATTCCACTTACTTGATCAGTTAAGTTAACCTAGCTACTCCTCTATATATGTTATTACTCATTATTTTAATTATCTGCTACATTGAATAGGTCGGATATATAAGATAGATCAAATAAGTTTTCATATGTTTTAACTTTTAACATCACTTAATTTAGAAATAGGTTATTATACACACGGTCAATTTCTCACTAAACGTATGTACAATTCATGATATTCATTATATTGATCGACTTTTATTTTAATTTTTTGGGTAAAACGAGAGCATGGCTCTCGAAACACCGAAAACCAAAAATCGGGCAACAAACGGGTGAGGTGGGGAGTAGCCCTTCCCCTAATGTATTCCTCAATAACAAATGTACACGCCTTCAGACAGACCGTAAAATAAATGAAAATCGAAAGGCATATGAAAGGTAATAACAGACCCTAACCAAGTCACAATGGTTTCCTATATTACAGTAAATTAGTTCCTAGTTTTATATACACTTCTTTTCACCTCTCCCCCGTATAATCCCTTATGTATAGGATTTCGAGTTACATTCAGTTTTCTTATGTATAATATAAATATTGTAACTCTGAGTTGAAAGTAATTAAGGAAAAGTTTTCTTTGTCATTACTTATGGTATCGGAGTTATAAACACATACGGATCGAGTATACTTTTTTAACTATTTTTTCCTTTAAAATTCTTCATGCAACTTTCTTCCCTCTCATGGCTAACACCACTCAACATCTCCTAGTCGTTGTTGATGGATCCAAACCCACTCTCCACTTCCAGATCCCTCCCCTTAGTATCAAGTTAGACAGGGACAACTATTCTGTATGGAAAACCACTATCATCTCGACTCTTGAAACGTTTGATTTTGAGTCATTTGTCTCTCTCCGACCTCACCGGCATATATAATTCCAAACCCTAACTCTACAGGGTCTGCCCTCCTCAATCCAACCTTCGCTCCATGCATGAAAGATCGAAGAAGGATCGGTTTTGTGCTCTTGTGGATCAAATCCACTCTTTCAGAATGAGTATAGACCATGAATGATGTGGCCCATGAGATCTTCATTAGAGATGAGGTTGTCATCTTTGGCAAGGGAATCTGCAATTGCACGTTTCTTCTCAATGTAATCATTCATTGGCAAAGTCCCTTTCGTCATCGATTGAAGTTGAAGCTTCATTGTGATCCGTTTGGCCTTAGATTGGGCTTGGAAATTTTTCTCAAAGGGCCCTCCAAGCAAGCTCTGCGGACGTGGCTCGAGTAACATGGGCAAGCGCCCATCCTAAAAGAGTGGATTTGATCTGGGAGCACAAACCAGTCCTTCTTCTTCTATGGAGTGAACGTCGGATTGGGGAGTATGGAATGATATAATTGATGTAAAGTCCTCCTTGAGGGTTCCCATTCATTGATAAACATATATATAGGTTACAAAGGTATTGAGCCTTTGAGCCCACTGTATAATATAAGACCTATGTACTCTATCAGGGAGAGCAGGCCCTGTAGAGTCAGGTTTGGAATTGTCTCTGTCGGTGACGTCAGAGAGAGAACAAAAGACTCAAGATCAAACATTATTTCAGGAGTTGAGATGATAGTGGTTTTCCATAGGGATCGGAATAGTTATGCTTGTCTAACTTGATACTAGGGGGAGGGATTTAGATGTGGAAAGTGGGTTGGGGTTAGGAGATATTGAATGGTGTTATCCATGAGAGGGTAGAAAGCTGTAGGAAGAATTTTAAAGGGAAAAAAAATTGTGTTTATAGTTCTGATGCCATATAAGCAATCGCTAAGAAAACTTTTATTTGATTACTTTCAACTCATAATTATACTAGTATTTATATTACACAAAAGAAAACTAAATATAACTTGAAATCATATACATTATGGACTATATATGAGAGAGAGAGGTGAAAAGAAGTGTACATAAAAATAGGAACTAATTTACTACTCCATAATATATAGAAAACCACTTTAACTTGGTTAGGGTCTGTTACTATTGGTCGACACTGACTTCCCATATCATCAAACATTTTATCAACTCGAAAAATCATTATTGTCTACCTTTCATCGACACTAAAAGTTTGTCATACATGTATTATTTGTATTTGACGAGAAATTGACCATTATATTATAACAAGTCAGTTCATTTAACAAGAACGGGATGAGAGTTTCCTATCAACCAACCCTCCTAGACATTAGCTAGTGATTAGACGATAAACATGAGCTTAATCTAGACAATAATCACAATGATCAATACATTAGTTACATGTGGTAAATAAGTAATGAGTCCAAGTTCACACAACGGCCACCATCTGTCTCCCACTTGTGTTGGGTCCCTCCAATGAACGTGTCCCACGCTTCATTCTACAGTAGTACAGTACACTCGTTTTAATCTTTCCATCTGCCCGGATTCACGGGACGGGGATCTTCTAATCCACAATTTATAGTCCATACAGTAGTCCAAACTATCTGATTGGTTAAATTGAAAATTTTAATTATTTTATTAAATAAGTGTTTGTATCTTATAATTTATTTTAATGTTTCTCGGCCAATGAAATTAAAAGGATCCTAAAATGAACTACGATGTTAGATTAGACGATTTACACCGAGATTCACGTGTTTTGTGAGATTAAAGGTTTCGACTCTCGTTTAGATTGTTCCCAAATTTTCCATATCACTTTATCAGGATTCATGACAACTTATGATTTCATAAATTCAGTATATATTATTATGTGAAAGCTTTTATATGTACGTTGTTTTTCTATCCCGTACGTTTTTTTGGCATAAGATAAGAAGTTTGATTAGAAAAATACTTCATACTAACATAAAATATCGACCCTAGAAAAATACTTCATACTAAAATACACGAATCTTCAATCTCATGGGTGAAATTCGCTCAGCAGTTTTAAGTTTATTTTGGTTATAGAGGTGTTATTCGAGTCGAATGAGTCGAATTTGACATGCTAAAGCTTGATTTATTTGTTAAACTAGCTCGAGTCGAGCCGATCTCACTTTTTAAATTAATGAGCTTTCTTTTCTATTCAAGCTTGACTTGTTTTTAGTAAATAAACGAGCTTGAGTACGTCAAGCTCTTTTTTTTCGAGCTTTAAGCAGTTTTACTTGGTTCTAATATACTACGTATTAACTTAAAGAAATTTTAAAAATTCTACAAAATTCAAGCTATTCAAGCTTAAATTGAAAGAGTCAAGTTTTCAACCGAGTTTAAAATCATGTTCATATTCGGTTTGTTTAGGTAGGTGAACGAGCTCGAGTCAAACTTTTTTCGAACCGATCCTGAGCCAAACTCGAGCTGTTCAGCTCATGTAACAGGCTTAACAGACCTATTTGGTTGGAAAAAGTTTGGATGAGTTTGGCTTTCATCCCCATTTTTTTAATAAACCATTTCTTTAATTAAAGTCTTTACTCGAGGGCTAACCCCCATTAAATTAGTCATACGGTACGAGATCTATATTTAGGGTTCGTTTGGTTCAATGTGGGAATTGAAATTCCCGGGAAGTTACTTCATGAGAATTGAATTCCCGGAAAATTCAATTGACGGGAATTCTAAAAATATGTTTGGTTGACTTTTTATTCTAGGAGATTAAATAAAGGAAATGGAAATTTCTAAGTTAACAATGGGGGAAGTTGAACTTACCTAGGGGAACTAGGTAAGTGAACTTCCTCCATTTTGATGGAATTCAACTTCCCGGAAAGTTGAATTCCTATGTTTTTTAATTGCAAAAATATCAACCAAACACAAGAATTTCTCCTACTTCCTGAGAAGTTTTACTTCCTGGGTTTTTAGGTTGCCAACCAAACAAGCTCTTAGAGTGATTTACCTGCCTGATCGAATGAAGCTAAAGGCAAAAAAAAAACATTTATTAGGAATGGTTGTAGTGATATACGATATATCCTATACAAATATTGAAGTTCGAATATTTGTATCCCTTACGGTGGCGGATCCTTGAAATTATTGAATGAGGGAGCGGAAAATTACGATACAAAAATAATTGTCGATAAAATTAAACCCTAATTTTTTCTTTTTTCGAAAAATTATCAATATTATGGATTTGTAGCTAGAATGATGATATAAATCTCTAATTTGAAGTTCTCGGATATAATTATATTATTAAGATATGAAGTTTAACAAATGATAATTACGATAAAAGTATATCAGTTTGGTAAATGATGTAGGAAATAATGTTCTCGGATATAATTATATTATTAAGATATGAAGTTTAACAAATGATAATTACGATAAAAGTATATCAGTTTGGTAAATAATGTAGGAAATAATTAATTTACATATGTTCAGTGCTAAAAATTGAAATGCTTAAAGAGAATCCGCCTCTGATCATTGAATTGGTAAATAAAGAGTGACCATATCCGAGGTTCGAACCGGAGACCTATGAGTAATACCCACAAGTCCTTTCCAGTGAGCCATTCTGAAATGGTTTCCGCCTCTTATCCCTTACAAGTGAGAAGACATATCCCCAGTGAGGATCCACTGTGCTCGCACCCCTGTCTCCCCACTATCCCTCCTCACAAAAAATCCACCCTTAATCATTTTCCTTTTTTTAAAAAAAAATTATAGTCATTTCCTTTTTTTTTTTAATTCAGGGGATGGGGGGAGTGCCATTCAGGGGCTGTCCCTTGTGGGACAGCAGATCCCGCCCGACATATCCCTTATTTAGCAATCCAGTGCTTAGTGTGTATACAAATACAGTACTGGGCCATAGGGCATTCTGTTAAGTTTACATTTGGGCCAGGTGGTTATTATCCATTTACTATAGCGGACGTGGACCCTAATCGATTGGGCTTTTCTGTAATTGGGCCATTAGTAAGCAGCTGTACATAAAAGATCTTCAAATCCATGGGAACTCCCAAGCTATTTGTTGCAAGACCATGTTACTTGTATTATCATAAATTCATATATTTTGTTTTATGATCTGAGTATATATGTTCAAGCAATATATTATAAAATCATTTCTAGCTTTTTTAAAATATAAATTTAGTGTAAAATTGAACAATGTTGATATTAATAGAGTACACGGAGCATAGGGAGACCAAAGAAAAATTGGAGAGAGGTGATCAGACAAGATTTTGCCTTTTTAAATCTTGACGAGAGCACGATTACGGATAGGGCGCAGTGGAGGAGCATCATCCGGTCATAGAGGGTTGAGCTGGGACTCAGGGGAGTGGCAAAAATCGCATCCTTTCACATGTTTCTCACACCATGCATTTTCCTAGTCTCATTTATTTGTTTGTTATACTTCTTTTTTTGTTTGGTTTTTTCCCCTTTTGGTTGCGCTATGAGTTTACGCAGGTGTTTGGGCCACTAGGAAACACTCTCTCGACTTGGTCAGGGAAAGAGTGCGTATTGTATGTTTGTTTACGATTTGGGGTTGATCATCTCAATTGTTGAGTTGCGTTTTGTTGTGAGGCTATGCTTGGATGAGCGCATCTGAAACAGGGTCGCTTGTATGGAGCTGACAAGTCAAGGGTATTTCCCAGACGACTTCCAAATTCTTCCTTCAAGAGAGACCACCATGACAGTGACATCATCATGATACTTTCTTCGGTCCCCTTGAGGGATATCCAACAAGTCATGGAAATCCATCCCTGCAGATGAGACGAGGCATTGATCAAAGAATAGAAACTTATGAAGAGAATCGATCCAAAACACCAGAATGCATAAACAGAAACTTAAGCAATGATAATGAACAAGTTTACAACTCAGTAAAACCAAAGCAAAAGTAGAACGTAGAGATTGTAGCGACGATTAGCCTCAACGAGGACACCAGCCACCAAGGTCAAAACCTAGAGGGCAAAGAGGCTACAAATCTCTCTCAACAATATGTCACTGAGTGTATTTGGATGGAAGGGAGCTCGATCTACGCTCACAAAGGCCGAAAAGGGATGAAACCCTAGAATCGCCTCAGGAGTCAAGAACATAGCTACAGTAAGCAACAACTCTCTCCACTCTCGGATTAGGGTTTTGCAAACCCTTATAAAGAGAGCGCTTAAGCTGAACGACGTCGTTGCCAAAGCTTAGCAAGAGAAGCTGAAGTGATCCGCATGGGCTTCAAGCCCAATGGATTGCTGAGATCAGTTGTGGGCCGGTCCGGCCCAAACCAATACAATCAGCCTTACAAGTTAAAACATCCATTTACACTTAGAATTACACATAGGTTAAAAGAGACGAGTCTAACAATTTACCCTCCTAATTCTGAGTTTACACATATCGTAAATCTTCCTTGTTGAAGTGTGGACTGGATTTACACCTTTGTCTATCATCGGCTATTTCATACCCTTCTCAGCATCAGTTTGACTTGATCACGTGCAGGAACTCCCTACAAAAGAGAAACTTATCAGTGGTTACAATCTTAGTGCCAAAGTCTGCAGAATTAAGTTTTCCATCAATCTTCTTAACAATAAGAAGATTTTTGGATACCAACACACGTATGAAGTGGTAACGAACATCAATGTGCTTAGTCCTTTCATGATAGACTGGATCTTTGCACAGATAAAGGGCACTCTGACTATCTGTATGCAATACAGATTTATGGTTCTTCCTATCCACCTCTTTCATAATATTTTGGAGCCAGATTGCTTCCTTGGAGGCTTCAGTAGCAGCTATGTACTCTGCTTCTGTTGAAGACAGAGCAACAATAGGCTACAGATGAGCCTTCCAAGAAATACAGTTCCCACACCAAGTGTAGAAGAAAGAGGTGGTAGATTTCCTATTATCCTTATTGCCAGCATAGTCAGAGTCCACAAAGCCAAACAACTCAGAGGGTGAAGTATGCAAACCGTATACCAAACCAATGTCAAGGGTACCAGCAATGTATCTCAGGAGATATTTCATGGCAACCCAATGTTTCTTTGCAGGGTTAGACATATACCTGCTCAACACACTCACTGCAAAAGCAAGGTCAGGCCTGGTACAAATCATAGCATACATAATTGACCCAACAGATGCATCATAAGGAACAGATTTCATATAGTCTTCCTCCTCTGTAACGACCCGAAATTTAAGTACCCGAATTAACCTCCATAAACCTACTTAGAAGGTAAATAAGGTTCGGAATACTAGATTATCGGGGAACGTTATAGAAGAAGTTTGATCTTCTTCCGTGAGCTTTGGATCTTACGACCGAGTACGAGTTATTATTAGGTTCATTTAAGCGGAAGATTTAGTTGTCAAAAGATGGGGATTGCGAACCCCGAAAAGATCGTAAACCCGTTGGAGGCTTCACCTGTCCTAGACTATCGCGAAAACGTTTCGAATAGAAATAAAAGTGGAAATCATAAATACAACAAAACGCCACGGCCACGCCGGGTCAAAACGATAAAAGTATGAGCAAAAGAGTACGATTGTCAGGCGCCTCCCTCACTCTAATCGTCCAAAAGGTCTGTCCCGAAAACCATCCACAAAGCAAGTCATATCGGGTAAGGGGTACCTGAATCTAAAAAAACAAGAAATATATCGGGGTCAATCATCGGAAATATGCACACTCCGTGCCATATAAAGAGGCATACTTAAACTACATGAATGTTAAAATGCAACACATAAGCAAGTGTATAGATATATATAAATGCGAAATAAACACACAAGGGCCCGTATCATCATCATAATCATCATCATCATCATCATCATCATCATCATCATCATCATCATCATCATCATCCTTCTCAAACGTACTCATCCTTCTCAAACATACTCATTCTTTCTCATCATAAGCCTTTCATTATTTCATTCGTGTTCCATCGAATATAAGTCATTCATTTAGATTTTGACGGCCGTCCTACCATAGACACATAGCATACATATGAATTATTGGATTTACTAAGTTCATCCTACGTCATATTACCAGTTTATATTCCTAAACATGTTACTAGGTCGCGTGATGAATGAAGACTCTCGATAAGACAAACAGTATCACATAAATCCATCATGAGTAAGTCCAGGGGACTTACCTGGAGTCCGGAGAATAAGCAAGCAATAAAGTGCACAACCAAGGATCCAATCAACAAGAGCCTATTAATTTCATTAAGCTTTCATTAGGTGGTATTCTAATGCAATGTACCCAACCTAATAATCAACATACATCCACATAAGGTTCACGATTCTATAGATTACGCACTTTGGTTAAGTGATCCGGACTTAACCAGTTATAATCTATATTGTATTATCACATAATCGATTTTCTTCTTATCGGATCATAAGCCAAGTTATGGGTATACTTCATTTCTGTATTTTATATGCTCTAAGTTTCGGTTATGCCATCACATATTTAACCATATTCTTAGCATTCCCTTAACCAAGTTTTCTAACCGAGTCATTATAAACACTGGTTACTAAAATTATAATAACTCTTGATCCAACCGTTGGATCGCCCTAATTTTTTAAGGACAGTTAGATAACATTCCCATGAACATCATATTAAGATTTAAGCCGAATCAGACCGTTGGATTGGAAATAAAGTTCAAATTACAGAGGCATATATATCCATTTTGTTGTTGTGACATTTGCTACAAAACGCAACCAAAAACACATAGAGGCTCCACTTCCTAAGCCCTAATTTACACATAAGGATCCTAACCTATAGAGGGTAAGGTGGATGAGAGATTACCCTCGAAGCCTCTCTCAAAAAAGACCAAATTACCCCTCCAAGCTTCCCGGGACCTTGCACCAAACACCTAGCATTTTTGACAAATCCAAACCAAAACATAAAAGGAATTCTTAGACAAAAACCTTCAAAATTAGTTGTAAAACAAGTATAAAATCAGATTTGAAGGGGAGGAAACCAAGACTCACCCAAACACACTTGAAAACCTCAAGAACACAAAGGGCTCAGCACAGCTGGCTCGGAAACGGGGCTCAACGGGTGGCTTAATGGGACTGGATTTTTGTGAACTCACTATGGTTGGAAAGGCCTCTCTTTTGTGGATATTTGGGTTCAAGAATCAGCCAAAAAGCTTGAGTGAGGAGGGAGTTATGGTGGTTTGAAGTTGGCAAGGTTGCTAGGGCAACTTGCTCTCTCTTTCTTTCTCTCTTTCTTTTTCTTTCTTTCCTTCTTCTTTTCTCTGATTTTTGGCGTGCGTAATGGCTAAATGAGGCCATAAATGTGTCCTTAAGAGATCCAAAAGGGTGGGCAAGGGTGGTCAAGGAGTTGGTGTGTATTAGGTAGCATAGTGAATGGAATAGGACTTGGTCATTCAAAGGTGTCAATCCATGGGAGGGTTTTATTCTTTAATCAACAAAATGATGGCTCATATTTGATCATATAAAGGGCTGAAATGGGGTGGTTTGGGCAGCAATTTAATGTTAAAACAACGTCCCGAAATGTCGCGACAAGTTACGAAAATTACCGAAATAAACGGATGACAAGGCTTTTGTCTCACTAATATTTCTCGGAATTTTATCATACGAATTCCAATAGATTGGAATTGTAATCCTCTTTCCATATAAAATATGTCATCCAAAAATTTTAAATTTTTCCGGGTTTTCAAAATCGTCAAAAGAAGGATAATTGATCGAATTATCCCTCGGAAATTAATTAAATCTTAATTAATCATAATTAAAATTTTCGGTCTTTACAATCATCCACCTCTAAAACAAGTCTCGTCCCCGAGACCAAAAAGATTCAAACCGGTGGAGAAGGTGTTAAACCTTGAGTCCTTGGATCGGAACAAAAGGCACGCGATCATCTCGGATGCGTCGTCCAAGAATCTCATGATGCTTTTGTCACGACCGTAATAGTCTCGAACGGCGTCGTCGAGCATGTGAATGGGCGCCCCCATCACATCTCGCCTCAACCCCCAAGAGTATCACAACTCGAGAGAAATCATCATCCTACCGCTAGGTCTTAGCGGAAATTCCACGATGGCCGTCGCGGAAAGTCCGTATCCACTTTGCGAAGCACAATGAGCTTACCCGGATCATGGAAGCTTTAACTCAAATCATTTTCGAATCAATTCCAATTAAAAGGTGTTGGCGTCCTGACACGACTTGGCCTAGACTCCTCTAGACTCTGCTCGACCTTCTCTCTCGGGAGGTGGTCATCCACCTCTAAAGTTCAAACCCAATTCCCGACATTCTATTCTCCCAACAGGAGTGTGGATCAAAATCCACCTCTAAGGATCAAACATATGATCTCATTACGACTCAATCAAAACAGAGGGTGGATTAACATCCACCTCTAAGGCTAAGCCTTATTCCTTTTCCTAGGTTCAATATTCCGACATACCATCCTTTATCAACCATACTCACAACAATCACATAATTATAACGATATCATATCAGTCATATATCAAAAAGTATCACACATCAATGATAATCACATCATATAGGACCGCTCATGGGCCCCACCACGCATATCAATCACAGAAAATGCGCACTCAATCACAGAGGTAAACACCCAATCACACATAGTACGGCTAAGGGTCCCCTTCCCAGGTACTCACCGGCCACTCACGTAGTCAAAGCTATATCTGCACGTGGTTGTACATACGACGCTAGAAACTCATCTAATACATCTCCATAGCTCGCCCGTATACTCTCCTCTGTCTCCCAAGTGGCCTCCTCGGGGCTTCTCCTAGCCCACTGTATAAGTACCAATGGTACCTCTCTGCGCCTCAGCTTCTTGACCCGGCGGTCAAGAATAGCAATAGGATGCTCCACGAAGGTATGGTCAGGTGCTATCTCTAATCCGGAGTAGTCCAATCTGTGACTCGGATCTGGCTCGTACTTCCTCAGCTGTGACACGTGGAAGACATCGTGTATACCAGCCAAACGGGGCGGTAAAGCAACTCTGTAAGCTACCTCTCCTACTCGCTCGAGGATCTCAAAGGGCCCCACATATCTAGGGCTCAGCTTGCCCTTCATCCCGAATCGCCGGATCCCTCTCGTCGGTGACACTCGCAACCAGACATGATCTCCAACCTCAAAGGCCAACTCAGTCCTGCGCCTATCAGCATACTTCTTCTGTCGGTCGTGCGCAACCCTCAGATGCTCTCGGATCCGTCTGACCTGATCTGTCGCCTCCTGCACGTACTATGGTAGTGTCCCCACTCGGTCTGCAGGTTCATCCCAGCAGATAGGCGACTTGCATCGCCTCCCGTACAACGCCTCAAAAGGAGCCATCCTGATCGATGAATGATAGCTGTTGTTGTACGAGAACTCTACTAGGGGAAGATGCCGAACCCAAAGGTTCCCCCACTCCAAAACACAAGCCCTCAGCATATCCTCTAGCGTCTGAATCGTCCTCTCGCTCTGCCCGTCCGTCTGCGGGTGATAGGCCGTGCTGAAATGCAACTTGCTCCCCAGAGCCTCGTGCACCTGCCTCCAGAATCTCGAAGTGAAGCGGCCATCTCTATCAGATACTATCCTCTCGGGAACCCCATGCAACCTCACTATATGCTGGATAAAAGCTCGGACTAAATTAGACACAGGCCATGTCTCCTGAATCGGAATGAAATGGGCGGTCTTGGTCAACCTGTCGACCACCACCCAAATCGCATCAAAGCCTCGTACATCTCTCCTCAATCCTGTCACGAAGTCCATCGTGATATCCGTCCACTTCCACACAGGGTCAGGAAGTGATCGTGTCATCCCTCCGGGCTTCTGGTGCTCTATCCGCACCTGCTGGCAGACCTGACATCGCGCTACAAACAAAGCGACGTCAGTCTTCATCCTACGCCACCAGAACGTCCTCCTCAAGTCCTGGTACATCTTATTCGATCCCGGATGGACCGAATAAGGAGTGGAATGGGCCTCTATCATGATCTTCTGCTTCAGGTTGTGCACATCAGGCACAGCAACTCGTCCCTGCAACATCAACATCCCATCATCTCGGACGGTAAAAGACCTACAGTGGCCTTGGGCCATGCGCTGTCGGATATCGGCAATCCGCGGACACTCTGTCTGCGCTCGTCGGATCTCATCCATCAACTCTGACTGAACCTCTAGGAAACTCAGCTGTCCACTCTCTCGCTGTGACCAGACCTCTATCCCACAACTGATCAGATCCCGCTGCAACTCAGGTCGAGCCGTCAATCTGGACAAAACAATCTCCTGACGAGTCTTCCGACTCAAGGCATCGGCCACCACATTGGCCTTCCCCGGGTGATACTCAATCTTCAACTCATAGTCCTTGATCAACTCCAGCCACCTCCTCTGACGCATGTTCAGCTCTTTCTGCGTGAAAATGTACTTCAGATTTTTGTGATCGGTCATGATCCTCACTGACGTGCCATCTAGATAGTGCCTCCAGATCTTGAGCGCATGTACAACTGCGGCTAGCTCAAGATCGTGCGTGGGGTATGACTCCTCCCCTGGCTTCAGCTGGCGTGAAGCGTAAGCGATGACCCGATCCCTCTGCTGTAGCACACAACCTAAACCTGAACTCGAAGCATCCGTGTAGACTACGAAGTCCTCCGTCCCTTCTGGTAGTGCTAACACTGGCGCGGATGTCAACTTCTGCTTCAGCAGATCAAAACTGGCCTGGCACGCCGGGCTCCACTCGAAGGGTACTCCCTTCTTCGTCAGCTGCGTCATCGGCCTAGCTATGCTGGAGAAGCCCTCGACGAACCGTCGGTAATAGCTAGCCAAACCTAGAAAAGACCTGATATCTCTGACGTTCTTGGGGACCTCCCAAGCAACGATAGCATCAACCTTCGATGCGTCTACTGATATCCCTGCTGCGGATATAACATGACCAAGAAACATCACCTCGGAGAGCCAGAACTCACACTTGCTAAACTTCCCGAACAGTTTATGCTTCTGCAGAATCCTCAACACAATCCTCAGGTGCTCAGCATGCTCCTCTCTACTCCTCGAGTAGATCAAGATGTCGTCGATAAATACCACCACGAATCTGTCAACAAAATCGATGAAGACCCTGTTCATCAACTCCATGAAGGCGGTTGGCGCGTTGGTTAGCCCGAACGGCATAACCACAAACTCGTAATGTCCGTATCTAGTCCTGAAGGCCGTCTTCGGGATGTCATCTGCCTTCACCCTCAGTTGGTGATAACCCGAACGCAAATCTATCTTCGAGAAGACGACAGCTCCCTGTAGCTGATCCATCAAATCGTCTATTCTCGGCAACGGGTAACGGTTCTTCACCGTAGCCCGGTTCAACTCTCTGTAATCTATGCATAGCCTCAACGAACCATCCTTCTTCTTCACGAACAACACTGGTGCTCCCCACGGCGAAGCACTCGGCCTAATGTAGCCCTTCCCAACTAGCTCCTCCAACTGTGCCTTCAGCTCGGCCATCTCTGTCGGCGCCATCCTGTACGGGACCCTCGAAATCGGCCTGGTGCCCGGCTCCAACTGTATAGCGAAATCAACATCCCGCTGTGGCGGAAGTCCTGGTAGCTCGTCTGGGAAAACGTCAGCAAACTCACTAACAACGGGGACATCTGTCAGGCTGGGTTGCTCGCGACCCACCTCTAAAGCATAACACCAGTAGCTCGTGCATCCCTGGTCTAGAAGTCTCGCCGCTCGAACGGCACTGATCTGGGCTCCGTTCCGTTTGGGGTCGTCCCCCCACACCTCGTGCTCAGTCCCATCCTCCGCGAGGATGGAAACTGTACGGGTCCTCAGGTTGAGGATCGCCCCGTAGAAGTTCATAAAATCCATCCCCAGGATCATCTCGTCTGTCCTCAGTGGCATGACTATCAAGTCAGTGGGCCACTCTCGCTCTCCTATCCGAATGGGGCATCCTAGGATCTCACGCCCCGTCCTAACCCTAGCCCCATCCGCCATACGTACTACTAACGCGGGACATATCGAACATATAAGTTTAAATCTAGCTACGCATGAATCTGCTATAAAGCAGTGGGTTGCCCCGGTATCGAATAGAATGCGAAGAGTAGAGCCACAAAACGATATCGTACCTATGGAAGTCGGAGCTGTCGAATCACCATTCCGCATCGGGAACACGCGGGGCGGCGGGGGTGGTAAGAAATCAGTGTCTACAGCTATCGCTGCCAGCTGTGCAGAACCTCTGCCCTGGCCGGGTCCTGCCGACCCTGCCGACGACTGTGTCTGCTGATGCTGGTAAGATCCTCGACCGCCTCGACCTCCTCCTCTACCTCTACCTCGACCTCTACCTCGGCCTCGTCCTCCTCTAAAGTTGTTGTCTCCTCGACCACCTCCGTAGCTACTATCTCCTCGGCCAGCTCCCAAGGGAGTCCCCCTCCCCTGACCCTGTGCATAAGAAATCTAAGCGGGTCTCGGTGCCTCTGGAAGGCGTAAAGCTGAAGCTGCAGGAGTGACTGAAGATCTCTCGCCCTGCGGGCACATGATAGCACGATGTCCTACCCCTCCACACGTGTAGCAGGAAATGAACTTCCTAGGGCAGTCTGTCTGGTAGTGGCCCTCCTCGCGGCAGCTGTGGCAGATAATAGCTCTCACTCTAGCCTCGCGGTAGGATGATACAGGTACAGCTGGAATGGCCCAAGTGGTCCCGCTAGTCGATCCTCCTCTCGCTAACCCCTTCCCTGGGCCCCTATCAAATCTGTGCTCCGCGGGTCGTGGCCTCTTTCCGCCAGATGGAGTGCGGAAAGCAGAAGACGGGGCAGCTGTCAGACGTAGCTGCTGGTCATAGCGAAGGATCATCTCTAGAAATCTGTCATATGTCATTCCCTCCATGCTGGTAGAGATCAGAAGAACGTCTGGCGGAAGCCTCATAGAAAGCATGCGAATGCGCATCTCGTCAGTGTTACAAACCTTTCCACAATAGACGAGCTCCTTCTTGAACTGGCAGACGATCTCGGAGATAGATAGTCGTGGGTCATAGCGGGTGCTGAAGAACGCAACCTCTCGTGTTGCTTGTGTCCCAGATGGACAGTACTCTCTCAGCATCAACTTCCTGAACTCCTCGTAGGTCCATGCAGTACGATCATCACAGTAGACAAGCCATCTGTCATAAGCATCTCCTCGAAGCTGCCCAGCCGCAAGCCTCTGTCTCTCCGCATCGGGTACTCCAATCAAGCTGAAAACTCCCTCGAGTCCTCTGAAGAACTGCTCGATATCCTCTCCGAGTCCGGCCTCGAAGATAGGCGGGCTACTCTGTGATAGTCTCTTCACCCAGTCGGTGACACCAGCCGATCTCTCTCGCTCTAGCAACGCGAGTAATGCCCTCTCTATCGCTGATCCCTGCTGCTGCCTATCAGCCTCTCCCTCGTGATGTCCGGGGATCTCGACCTCAACATCGGTCTCAGTCTCAGTCTCTGTCTCGGGAATGCGGCCACGACCTCGGCCACGTGGTCTCCCGCGTCCTCTACTAATCTGGGTGTCGACCATGCTGACAACTGGACATTTAACTGTACTCAATATACAATTAAATAAAACGTCTTCTTCAAGGAAGACGGCCCTCAGGCACATTCATCTCACATAATTACATCCCTTCAAGGGGGTGGCCCGCAGGCACAGTTTTATATCGCACGGAAGCTAACTAGATAGCTATCCTTCGAGGGATAGCTTGGCGAGCCCGCCTCTAAATCCTATCCTACTCCAACCACCATGGTTGCTTCCTTGGAGTCTTCCAGGCCCGTCTGTAAGGAAAAGCTAGGCAGTCTACCCGAACCCTTCTACATCTCTAAGGATGCCTATCGCCTTGTCTCTACCCGTCGATCCTATCTCTCGTCTATAAATATCCTAACCATTTTCATTTTCCAAAGGGTTTTCATCTTTGCCCTTTAAACACTTCGAAACCTTTGAAAATTTCCAAAACGGTGGGCGGGTTTCGAAAATTAAATTTTAACTCGTGCGTACTCAGGTCGAACAACCTTGGCTCTGATACCAACTTTGTAACGACCCGAAATTTAAGTACCCGAATTAACCTCCATAAACCTACTTAGAAGGTAAATAAGGTTCGGAATACTAGATTATCGGGGAACGTTATAGAAGAAGTTTGATCTTCTTCCGTGAGCTTTGGATCTTACGACCGAGTACGAGTTATTATTAGGTTCATTTAAGCGGAAGATTTAGTTGTCAAAAGATGGGGATTGCGAACCCCGAAAAGATCGTAAACCCGTTGGAGGCTTCACCTGTCCTAGACTATCGCGAAAACGTTTCGAATAGAAATAAAAGTGGAAATCATAAATACAACAAAACGCCACGGCCACGCCGGGTCAAAACGATAAAAGTATGAGCAAAAGAGTACGATTGTCAGGCGCCTCCCTCACTCTAATCGTCCAAAAGGTCTGTCCCGAAAACCATCCACAAAGCAAGTCATATCGGGTAAGGGGTACCTGAATCTAAAAAAACAAGAAATATATCGGGGTCAATCATCGGAAATATGCACACTCCGTGCCATATAAAGAGGCATACTTAAACTACATGAATGTTAAAATGCAACACATAAGCAAGTGTATAGATATATATAAATGCGAAATAAACACACAAGGGCCCGTATCATCATCATAATCATCATCATCATCATCATCATCATCATCATCATCATCATCATCATCATCATCATCATCATCATCATCCTTCTCAAACGTACTCATCCTTCTCAAACATACTCATTATTTCTCATCATAAGCCTTTCATTATTTCATTCGTGTTCCATCGAATATAAGTCATTCATTTAGATTTTGACGGCCGTCCTACCATAGACACATAGCATACATATGAATTATTGGATTTACTAAGTTCATCCTACGTCATATTACCAGTTTATATTCCTAAACATGTTACTAGGTCGCGTGATGCATGAAGACTCTCGATAAGACAAAGAGTATCACATAAATCCATCATGAGTAAGTCCAGGGGACTTACCTGGAGTCCGGAGAATAAGCAAGCAATAAAGTGCACAACCAAGGATCCAATCAACAAGAGCCTATTAATTTCATTAAGCTTTCGTTAGGTGGTATTCTAATGCAATGTACCCAACCTAATAATCAACATACATCCACATAAGGTTCACGATTCTATAGATTACGCACTTTGGTTAAGTGATCCGGACTTAACCAGTTATAATCTATATCGTATTATCACATAATCGATTTTCTTCTTATCGGATCATAAGCCAAGTTATGGGTATACTTCATTTCTGTATTTTATATGCTCTAAGTTTCGGTTATGCCATCACATATTTAACCATATTCTTAGCATTCCCTTAACCAAGTTTTCTAACCGAGTCATTATAAACACTGGTTACTAAAATTATAATAACTCTTGATCCAACCGTTGGATCGCCCTAATTTTTTAAGGACAGTTAGATAACATTTCCATGAACATCATATTAAGATTTAAGCCGAATCAGACCGTTGGATTGGAAATAAAGTTCAAATTACAGAGGCATATATATCCATTTTATTGTTGTGACATTTGCTACAAAACGCAACCAAAAACACATAGAGGCTCCACTTCCTAAGCCCTAATTTACACATAAGGATCCTAACCTATAGAGGGTAAGGTGGATGAGAGATTACCCTCGAAGCCTCTCTCGAAAAAGACCAAATTACCCCTCCAAGCTTCCCGGGACCTTGCGCCAAACACCTAGCATTTTTGACAAATCCAAACCAAAACATAAAAGGAATTCTTAGACAAAAACCTTCAAAATTAGTTGTAAAACAAGTATAAAATCAGATTTGAAGGGGAGGAAACCAAGACTCACCCAAACACACTTGAAAACCTCAAGAACACAAAGGGCTCAGCACAGCTGGCTCGGAAACGGGGCTCAACGGGTGGCTTAATGGGACTGGATTTTTGTGAACTCACTATGGTTGGAAAGGCCTCTCTTTTGTGGATATTTGGGTTCAAGAATCAGCCAAAAAGCTTGAGTGAGGAGGGAGTTATGGTGGTTTGAAGTTGGCAAGGTTGCTAGGGCAACTTGCTCTCTCTTTCTTTCTCTCTTTCTTTTTCTTTCTTTCCTTCTTCTTTTCTCTGATTTTTGGCGTGCGTAATGGCTAAATGAGGCCATAAATGTGTCCTTAAGAGATCCAAAAGGGTGGGCAAGGGTGGTCAAGGAGTTGGTGTGTATTAGGTAGCATAGTGAATGGAATAGGACTTGGTCATTCAAAGGTGTCAATCCATGGGAGGGTTTTATTCTTTAATCAACAAAATGATGGCTCATATTTGATCATATAAAGGGCTGAAATGGGGTGGTTTGGGCAGCAATTTAATGTTAAAACAACGTCCCGAAATGTCGCGACAAGTTACGAAAATTACCGAAATAAACGGATGACAAGGCTTTTGCCTCACTAATATTTCTCGGAATTTTATCATACGAATTCCAATAGATTGGAATTGTAATCCTCTTTCCATATAAAATATGTCATCCAAAAATTTTAAATTTTTCCGGGTTTTCAAAATCGTCAAAAGAAGGATAATTGATCGAATTATCCCTCGGAAATTAATTAAATCTTAATTAATCATAATTAAAATTTTCGGTCTTTACATCCTCCTTCCCAAGAGGCATCCTGGTCTTTGTAAGATCCAGGTGCCCTCCTAAAGGCATAGGAGCAGGCTTGACATTAGAAACCTTGAACCTGTTAAGGACTTTCACAAGGTAGTCCTTTTGAGACAAAAATATCTGACGTTTGGATCTATCTCTAGAAATCTTTATGCCAAGAATTTTCTGAGCAGGGCCCAAATCTTTCATGTCAAAAGATTTCTTGACATCAAGTACCTTTGCTCTAGACTTGCACATAATGAGAATATCATCAACATACAACAAGACATATAATGGAGATTCAGTTTTCACATGCATGAAATATAAACATGGATCATAACTACTCATTCTAAAGCCAAGTTTAAACATGCAATTATCAAATTTCTTATTCCACTGCCTAGGAGATTGCTTCAAGCCATACAAAGATTTTTTTAATAAGCAAACATGATCAGGTTTAGAGTGATCTTCAAAACCCTTGGGTTGTCTCATATAAATAATCTCATCAAGCTCACCATGCAAGAAGGCAGTCTTAACATCCATTTGATCAATTTCATAGTCATAAACAGCAGCAATAGCAAGTAGAAGTCTTAGAGTTTTATATTTCACAACAGGAGCAAAAACATCATTGTAATCAATCCCTTCCTTTTGTGTGAATCCTTTGGCTACCAACCTAGCCTTGTAGGTAGGTTGGCCACCAGGTTCCACACAATTTTTGAGTTTATAAACCCATTTACAGCCAACTAACCTAGCATTTTTAGGCTTTGGAACCAATTTCTAGGTTTTGTTGGATGTCATGGAATTTATTTCCTCTTTCATAGCAAGCAACCACTTATCAGAATGTTTACATTTAACATCATGTTCAAATAATTCAGGAGTATAAGCATCAACAACCTCAGCAATCACAAAAGCAAACTCAATCTCATTAGTGAAATATTTCTTGTTTGGAATTTTCACTCTAGGAGATCTATTTCTAGTAAGCTGATAATTAGACAAATCAGGCACCTCATCAAATTCAGAAACATGCTCAGAATCAGAAGCATCATGCTCAGAAGAATCAGAAGAATAATCAGAAACATCAGAAACATCATGCTCAATATCATGCTCGGATTCAGATTCAGACAAGGCATTTTCATAATTATCAAAACTAGAGGAGTCAGAAGGGGTAGAAGTAGAGCTGGAGTTTGAGTTGCTTACCTCCCCACCTGATTGGTGAGGACTGTCATCAGTACTTGAAGGAGCAATATGTTGCTCAACATTACCATGATAAGTAGAGCTGCTGCCAATGGGGATATTGATATCAAATTCATCATCCAAACTTGCTTCTTGAGCAGTTGAATCATAAAACTGAACACCTGCATTCTCATAATCAATGTTAGAAACCTTTCTGAAATAAAATTCAGTTTCAATGAAAATGACATCTCTGCTAAGAATTACTTTGTACCCTCCTGGTTGGAGAACAAGTAACTTATAGCCTTTGACCCCCTCTGGATAGCCAATCATAACACATTTAAGAGACCTTGGTTGCAGCTTACCAGTGTTCTGATGAACAAAGGCAGTGCATCCAAAAGGTCTCAAATGTGCTATGTTAGGCTTGGTTCCACTCCACAATTCTTGTGGAGTTTTGAAACCAATAGCAGAAGAAGGGGATCTGTTAATTAGGTAGGCTGCAGTGGTAACTGCCTCCCCCCACAATGAAGGTTTTAGACCAGAGCTAATGAGAAGGCACCTTGCCTTTTCAAGCAAGGTTCTATTCATTCTCTCTGATGTACCATTCTGCTGTGGATTACCTGGAACTGTGAGATGCCTTTTAATACCATGTGAGTGACAGAAACCATCAAAATCTTTGTTGTAAAACTCAAGACCATTATCAGTTCTTAGACATTTAAGTTTAAAGGTGGTGTGACCCTCAACTTTTGTTTTCCAAAGTTTAAAAGCATCAAAAGTGTCACTCTTAGCCCTAAGAATGTGCACCCAAACCTTCCTGGAATGGTGGTCAATAAGTGAAAGGAAATATTTCCTTCCACCTATTGTATCTACCTGGGCAGGTCCCCATAGGTCTGCGTGTACATAGTCTAAGGGCTTGAGAGCAACAAATTTTGAGTTACCAAACACAGATTTAGCCTGCTTACCAAACATACAGTTCTCACAGTGTTTGAGTTCAGAGGGTTTACCTTCAACCATACCTTGTCTGAACAAATGATTGAGCCCTTTGTTGCCAATATGACCAAGTCTAGAGTGCCACAATATAGTTTTATGTAAATTCATAAAGGCAGAGCACTCAGCAGACAAAGATGAAGCACAAAGAACAGGGTTTCCAATAACATGATATAAGTCACCTTTCTTAATACCTTTAATGAGAATTTTACCATTCATAGAAACAGTTTTAATTCCATTTTTAGTATTAACATCACAGTTCAAGTCATCAAACACATAAACAGATAACAGATTCCTCTTCAAGTCAGGTACCCACCTGACCTGTTGAAGGGTTCTAATAACACCATCATGCATTTTAAAGGGAACATTGCCTATGCCTTTAATCTTAAGAACAGATAAATCACCAAGTCTAACCTCACCTTTAGCAGACTCATCAAGATAATCAAAAACATGCTTATCAGGAGTAACATGCATAGTACAACCAGAGTCCAGAAGCCAAGTATCAGAGGGACTATCACAGGCAACCATAAGCAATTCAGAAGAATAAAACACAGAGGAATCAAGCACAACAGTTGTACCATTTTTAGATTTCTTTTCCTCGTCATCTCTTTTCTTATAGCAATCAACAATGACATGGTTGTTCTTTTTACAATAAGTACAATGCTTCTTACCAGGTTCAGGAGCCTTATCCTTATCCTTTTTCTTATTCCTCTTTCTATTCTTAGAGTTTCCCTTAGTAAAAAGCACATCAGTTTTAGAACCAGATTTATCAGATTTATCACCTTTCACTTTGAACACTTTGATAACCTCATTTTTTTGAGCAATAGCCTCAACAATTCTTTTCTTAGTCAAAGACTCATTGCTAAACTGTATAACATCCTTAAAAGTATCAAACTGAGATGACAAAGCATTAAGCAAAATAACAGCTTGGTGAGTATCATCAATTTTATCATCACAACGTTCAAGCTCTTGTGTCATTCTAAGAAATCTATCCAGATTATCATCTAAAGACACAGAAGCATCCATTTTAAAATTGAAAATACGACACAGCAAAGATATTCTACTAGACAGATTTTTAACCTGATAAAGATCTTTCAAAGCTTTCCACAAAGAAACAGAAGTATCACAAGTTACTACCTGTCTAGCTACCTCATCTGAAATACGAATCATGATCTCACTGTGTGCAATGAGATCAAGTTCTTTCTTAGCCTCATTGGTCATTTCAGCAGGAAGCTCATTAGCAACTGCTTTCCAACACTTCTCCTTTATCAGGATAGCTTTCATCTTAACTTGCCACATGGCAAAGTCAGTAGTGCCATCAAATGGTTTAATGCGATAGGAGTTATCAGACATAATGAATCAAAGATCCTGCAATAAGTGAAAGAAGGGACAAAATCAGTAAAAGTTGGAGAGAGTTGAGCACTCAAACCCTACAGCTATCAAGCTAAGAGTTTGAATCTCGTAAGGTGCTAGCGGAAGCAAAAGTAAGAGCTTTCAAGGAGAGTTCTGAAGAGTATAATCTTCTAAACTCAAATATTCCCGAAGGTTTTTGTTCAAAACTGAAATGGCTTATCAGATTTGAGATTTCCGACGGAATAAGTCCTCAAAACCCTAGATCTGGAGTTCCTTTCAGAAGAGCTTGCTAGATCTTTGAGATCCAGAGCCTTAAGGAGAGCTAGCTCCAGGAACTTCAACAGAATCAGAGATGAGCGACAAAGGTATGTCCTCTAAAACCTCAGATCTGGAGTTTCTATCAGAAGAGCTCAAAGATCTTGAAAGATCTCGAGCCTCAAGGAGTGCAAGCTCCAGAAACTTCAACAGATATAGAGATTTGGAACAAGTGATGCTTTATCTTCGTAGATCTGGAGCTTAGAAGGATGAAAAACCCTCTAAGCTTCAACAGAAAATCGAAGAGAATATCAGATCTGGACCCTAAGAGACACAAGAACTCAAAAGCTTCAACAAATCCGATTTTAAAAACGAGAAAACCCCTTAAAAACCTGAAAGCTCTGATACCAATTTGAAGAGAATCGATCTAAAACACCAGAATGCATAAACAGAAACTTAAGCAATGATAATGAACAAGTTTACAACTCAGTAAAACCAAAGCAAAAGTAGAACGTAGAGATTGTAGCGACGATTAGCCTCAACGAGGACACCAGCCACCAAGGTCAAAACCTAGAGGGCAAAGAGGCTACAAATCTCTCTCAACAATATGTCACTGAGTGTATTTGGATGGAAGGGAGCTCGATCTACGCTCACAAAGTACGGAAAGGGATGAAACCCTAGAATCGCCTCAGGAGTCAAGAACATAGCTAAAGTAAGCAACAACTCTCTCCACTCTCGGATTAGGGTTTTGCAAACCCTTATAAAGAGAGCGCTTAAGCTGAACGACGTCGTTGCCAAAGCTCAACAACAGAAGCTGAAGTGATCCGCATGGGCTTCAAGCCCAATGGATAGCTAAGATCAGTTGTGGGCCGGTCCGGCCCAAACCAATACAATCAGCCTTACAAGTTAAAACATCCATTTACACTTAGAATTACACATAGGTTAAAAGAGATGAGCCTAACAACTTATGTTGTGGTGATCTCCATTTATTAACAAAAATGGTGAAAATAAACCGGTTAGATATAGAATGATCATTATAGCAGGTTTTTGTAAGTAAGACCTTACGGATTGGTAGCGAATGCAATCAGAAAAAATAGATAAATCCGTGCATATAAAATCGAACATCACCTGCTTTTTTTGCAGCACGGGAAAGGAGCTCTTCTATTAGATGTTGTGCAGGATCTCCATCGTGGTTAGTTTCCATGAAGCTTGCAACATAAGATACAACCTCTTGATTGCTCAAATACTGGTATATTAATAGATAGATAGATAGATATATTGCAATCGGAAAAAAAAATGGAAACATGTCTCAATATTTACGGCAATATAACCGGAAAAAAAAAAGGATTCAAATCATATTTAAAATAGGAAACAAATATTTTAAAGTTTCCATAATAATATTGACCAATAATAAAATCTCATTTGAATAAAAAATTCAACTTTAATTTTGGGTGTGACACGTCAGCAAAATGCTAGCAGAATTAGTAATATTAATAGATTTTACACATATGTAAAACATTTATATAAGTTAAAATACAATAGGATTCTTATCACTTTATTTAAAATCTTTTTAAAATTGAAATAATTTCATATTAATACCCATTCAACTAATGGTTTTCCTTTACTATAGTTGTATTAATTTAATAATATATTATAAACTCCTAAATCTATTATCTTTCACAACAAAACTAAAATAAACTACTGTAATTACTTTTATTCATAAATGTAATAAAATAATTTATTACCTGACTTATTATTATCTGACTATAGATTATACTACACAGATATAACCTTTATTGTTATCATTGAAATGATAATAATTGATTAAAGTAAATATAAAATCAAATTATAACAAGGGTGATTTTGGTACTTGGCCTTTTTTGAATATTCAATTGGACACTTAGGCCTTAAATCAATTTAATTAGTTTTGCCCTAGACCCCTTCCCAATAGGGTGGGTTGGTCAATGGTCAACCGTTTGACCATTGACCGGTCACCGGTTGACCATTGACCGGTCAACGTTGACCAACCCATTTTGATGCCAACTTTTTTTTTTTTAGTGATGTCATATTTTACCGTTTTGATGCCAAAATTTTACTATATTTTATTTTCACTTTGATGCCACTTTTCTAATGGAATGATTGGATGACACTTTTTTAATGTCACTTTTTTTAAACATTGATGACATTTTTTGTTTACAGTAATGTCACGTTGATCATTGATGCCATTTTTTTTTACTGTTAATGTCAGATGCCACTTTTTTTTATGTCAATTTTTTGATGATATTTTTTTTTACCGTGATGCCATATTTTTGATGATATTTTTTCAATGTAGTATTTTGATGACATTTTTTTTTCTTTAATGTGATACAAATTTTTCAAAATGGTATTTTGATGTCATTTTTATAATGTAATTATTTGATGCCATTTTTTTTTAATCAAATCGATTGATGCCACATGTTTTTAATGTAATCAATTGTATATCGATTTATTTTCATCGATTATACTTTCATTCACTGATGACACATTTGTGATTACACTTCATTGATGCAATCACTTGTGGTGACATATTCATTAAATTTTTATTCATGGATGACATTTGTTATTACGCTTCATTAATCACAATTATTTATGGTGACAATTTTATATAATTGATGACATAAGAGCTTAAAACGTGGAATCAAAATATTGTCACCTTATTGCACATATAAAAATACAAAGTCTTTGAAACTACGACATTAATATTGGTTGTATACGTAAAAACACCTATTATAACATGTCATCAACTAAAAAAAATGCATCAATGTAAGTAATATAATGCGGAATCAATAAAATATAGGGCCAACCACTTCGGGGGTTACATATTACCTTCAGGATATGTGAATACTTCACAGGGGCAAAATATGCATCCCTGAAAGTTTTAGGCCGCTTTATGTATTTATATAAAATATAGGGCCAATCTTTAATTTTTAAAAAGTTCTGGCCGGTTTCGTGATTTATTAGGAATTACAACCCAAAACCTTCTTCCCCCGTTGGAAATTTGCAGAGATCCGCGGCCACCCACGCGTCCGGTAGATCTTAGTCCCAGCCGCCCTCGCCGACCGCCGCCACCCCAGATCCGAGTCCCTCCGGCCACCCACACCACAGATCCGGCCACCGAAAGCCCGGATCCGCCGCCACCGAGCCTCGCTACAAACCCAGCCGCCATGGGAAGGGGGTCGAAAAATCCAGATCCGGTGAGCTCCGATGGCGGCTCCAGCTTCGTCGGCTCCAGATCCGGTGAGCTCCGAGGGCGGATCCGGCTTGGTTGGCTCCAGATCCGGTGAGCTCCGAGGAAGAAGATGGGAGGAAGGAAATAAGATGGGAGGAAGAAGATGGAGGAAGCAGTCCTTCGGCTAAAAAAAAAATTAGATGGGTTGGTTGTGTCTAATAAAAATATTAAGGGGGTTAACTACCTAGACAAAAATGGTTAAAGGTTCATTTCATCAAATTTCCTCTTATAACAAAGTAATTTATTAAATGGATCGAATCGTTATTTATATATTATCTCATGAATCAAAACTACAAAAGATTATATGTTTTTATTGAAAAAAATAATTTAAAAAGAAAATCAATCGGTTAAGATTTAGAAAAAAAATTAATTAATTACTTATTTAAAGAATTAATTTTATTTATGATAAATAATAATTTATTTAAATATAAAAAAAATATTTAATTAATTAACCAAAAAACCTATATTAAATGAGAAGTATAGAGTAGACGACTTCTACTTTAATATTATTAACTAGCTTAGTACCCCGTGCATTGCACGGATCTTTTTTAAAAATATGTGTTTATATAATTTCATTTATCATTTCTTCATCGATACCAAAACTTGTAATTATTACTTGTAACCATCCAACATACATATGGAGATAATAATCTTACATACAAAAATGAATAGGGATTTGAATTCTTGTATATAACATGTGGTGGAAAACATCCGTATAAAAAAGAGTCACAATTGTATTTTCTCTAGCAAACTGATAAGAAGAAGAAATAAATAAAAATAATTAAAGATACATTACCTAAATAATAGAACCTATGAGATTTGGTTTTATCTTTTAATTAACATACATATGGTTCAAAATTAAATGAATGAATCAATTTTGAGTTATTTATCTAAAAAAATAGAAATTAAAACTAAAACCGAAATATTCTATAGTAATTTGTGGAATAAAAAATATAACAAAAAAAATAGAATCAAATATTTTCTTGAACAAATGGCAAGTTATAATGTAATCAAATTTGATTATTTTGAGATAAATATGATTTTATTTGATCTTATCTAGTGAATATCTAAACTAGGGGTGGGCACAAATCCCGCAAATCCCGGGCCCGTCCCGGTCCCATCCCGTCCCGATCCCGGTGGGATTTGAAAAAAAAATAGTGAATCCCGTCCCGCAAAATTTACGTGGGACGGGACGCGGGACGGAGATTCTTCATCCCGCAAATCCCGTCCCGTCCCGCATATATATTATATATTTTTTATATTAATATTTTATATACATAAATACAGTATACCTAAGTATATATATCATATATGCAGTGTGTGTCAATGTATATATATTATACCGTGTATATATATCATACTTACATATGCAGTATATATATCATAGTATCATACAGTATTACAGTGTCATTGCAGTGTTGATACATGTAGTGTATATACGGTGTCTATTCATATATGTAGTGTGTCAATGCAGTGTTTACATATCATACTTGTATATATATACAGTGTCTATTTATACGAGAAACTATAAAATATATATATATAAAAAAAATTTATAAGTGTTATGTCTTTTAGAAATTGAAAAATATTAGAGAAGTTAAAATATTTTTTTATTTGAGGGACAAGGCCCGTCCCGTCCCGTCCCGTGAGGGATAGGGCCCGTGCGGGATTGAAAAAAATTTGGAGAATCCCGTCCCGGAAATTTTACGCGGGACGGGACGCGGGACGACCCCTATCCCGTCCCGCGCCCACCCCTAATCTAAACTAACAAACAAATCATATCTTAAGTGATTTGTTTAGCAAAATCTTCCATAAATTTAATTTTATAATCATGACTAAATTATAATTGAAAATATAAAATTTATTGATTAAAAAGTGGTTCAAAGATTAATTAGCAAAATCTTCCATAAATTTAATTATATAACCATGAGAATATATGGTGTATGTTTGAACGAATGCAGCTAATTAACTAAAACCATAAATAAAATAAATGAAATCTGCATTAGCTTGCCCCTATATTTATAAGATGAAACCAAAAGATTAATTAGATAACTTCAAATCAAATCGAATTGGAAGTATTTAGTGTTACGTTGAATGATTTCACGTACATCTTGACTAAGGATTCCACGTAGCAACACAAAGTTGATCGATTTCACATCAATTTTCCGAGTAGTTAAGCACAATTGGACATAATTCCAAGTAGAATCAATGGAATCATAATTAATCGGATAAACTGAGAAGGACAATAAGAGAGGGAAGTAGGGTTGTGATTAAAATCAAGTAAATTAGGGTACAATCAATAACCTGCATCTGCGACTGCAAATATGATTATGTTAGATTAAGATATAAAAGCAACACAGCAGCACAAAAGCAAATGAATATACTCCGTAAAAATGTGAACAATTGAATCAGGAAGAGTTAGGGTAGTATTTATAACAGTAGTAGTGTAGTACTACGATTTTGGCGATCTGAATACTTTTTTTTTTAAATTTCAAAATTCAAAATTGTAACCAAATCAGATCAGTTGATCTAAAGAATTGGAAAAACAAAAACTGATTTCAAAATTGAAAATTTTAACCAAATCAGAGATCATTGATTTTAGATATCTACTTTGAATTAATAAATAATTGTAAATAAAAATAAAAATTGACTAATCTGATTAATAACCATCTGAAACTTGGAATGAACTAATCTGATTTTTTTTTAAAATTATTTTAGTGATAAGATTGCAATAGATACAGCAAGAGATTACATTACAAAGTGATAAGATTGGTGATTAAAAAAAAAGTGATAAGATCTGCGTAAGTTTCTAGATTCTGGATTTGCATATATCATCATGCAAACAATAAGATTACGTTTTGGTTAGTTAGTTATTTTAGATATGGCATATCAATTAGGTTAATTAGTAATTTAATTTTTAAATCTAATTATTTTTTATTATTAATCTTAAATAAATAAAAAAGCTAACAAATAATAATTTAGGTAAGGTAGTTAATTAATAATATTAATAATATTTTCTAAGGAGTTAAGATTTGATTTTATCCTCAAAATTAGATTAATAATATTTTCTAATTAGTTAAGATTTGACTTTATCCTTTAAATTAGATAAGATTTGTTAACCAATTAATCTCCTTTAAAGCTACATAAATCAGTTAATCTAATTAAAAAAACCTACATTAAAGGAGAAGCCGCCACATGTCGTAGGCAACTTCTCCTTTAGTATTATAACTAGTATTATTACCCGCGATCTTCGCGGTTTTTTCATAAATTTTATTTATATAAAATAAATTTTAATTAATTTAAATAATTTTGAAAATATATAATTCTCACACATGTTTATTTGTGCATATATATAAATACCATATGACATTTTTATAATTAAAGTATTTTAATTAATTATCTTATTGTATGTATATATAGGTTATGATTATGAAAGACTATAAAATAAGATTAGGCTAAATCTTTAATAGATAGATTGTAAAGCCTCCTTATTTTGATTAAATATTTAGTTGTACACATGATCAAACACTCATACACAAGTGACGGAAAAGAAAATATTTTGTTTATATTCAAACAAAACATATTTACATAAAACTATTGGAAATACCGAAATATGTATTGAATAATAAAAATTTATCATTATATAATGAATTAACAAAACCAATCTTAATGATTAAGCGTGTGTTTGGTAGGGGATTGTGGGGGGTTTTGGGGAGATTCCTCTGAAATACAAATTAGATTTGAGGGGTTGCGATGGTGTTCGGTGGGGGGATTGTGCAAAATCTGGATTGGGGATTATGGGGTTTTTGGGAGATTTTTTCACAATTTTGGGACCCCAAGATTGTGCAGATTGTGGGGGGATTTCGGTATATGAGATCCAATTTTGCCCTCTTCTCCTCTACGATTCCATTTCAGATCTGGGACTGGGAGAGCGCAAGCAGAGAGAGAGGAGAGCCTCCGCGCCTGAGATATCGGCACTTCGCCACCACCGCCACCAAGGCTCTGGGCACCTCACCTCGGCCTCGGCCGCCTCAATCTGGCTTCGGCCGTCTCCGATCTGGCATCTATTTGTCATCGCTTACCGATCCGACGCCTCTGGCCTCTTGATTTGGTCTCTCTTCCGGTGAGGTTCTCACTGGCCTCAACCTTGTTTCGCCTCCCTCTGTATCTGTTCGACCAACTGTTGTGTTATCCAGTGGTCGCCATCTCCGGCTCTGCTCGGCCCCCTCCCTCCTACTGTTTCGAGTTCACTTTTGGGGTGAGCCTTCTTCATCCCAAATTTCAAATCTATATTAATTGATCGAGAATTACCGAGATGAAAATCAAAACACATTTCCACGCAAGATGATTGCAATGTGCAATCAAAATTTGGAAAACAACGAAAAAGAACAAAGCAATTTCTTCATTTCGTGAGATTTGCGGCATCAAAAACATCGGCATTTGAAATCTTTTTTTTATTCTAAACGTGAAAATTTATTATATGGTATTTGAAAATTGAAACTATTGTAAATATGTATTGAGATATTATGTTCAATTTATTTTATAATAACAAAAAATTTAGATTGATTAACTTCAAGTTTTATCTAGTAATTATTTATACAGTTTTGGTTCCTAATGTAAATTCATGCAAATCATTATCCAAACAAATTTATAGGTTTACACGTTACTTTTAAAAATTTCATCTACACGGTCTTTTTAGAAGTTGGTTATACAAAAAAGATGTTGTATTAAGATATGAGGTCAAATATTTATATTAAAATGATATGTTTTGTAATTTTTTTTAAATGATAGATTTTTTTAAATAACTAAGATATGAAGTTGAATATTTATATTAAAAATGATAGGTTTTGTAACAACTTAAGATATGATGTTAATATTTATATTAAAAATTAAATTTAATCTTCAATTAAAATAGACACATAAGATGTGTATAAATAGATAATGTAATCGTCTGACGTGGTTTCAATATATTGGATCATCATTAATTGACGTGGCACAAAATCCGGCTCAGATTGCACCAGAGAACGACACGTAAGCGAATCGCACCAGAACCCGTCACATAAGATTTACACGCCTCTGTTTTAGTATTATACTAGTGTAGTACCCGTGCGTAACGCACGGGATTTATAAAATACATTGTATTATATTTTATAGAAGATATTACCATAATTAATATACATTATATATTAGATATATTATACTATTATAATAATATGAAAACGATATAGAAAAATAATATAAATTTGGATAAAAAAAATATAATGCTTATATTATACCAATATATATGTGTGTGTGTATATATATATATATTTATATATATATATATATATATATATATATATATATATATATATATATATATATATATATATATATATATATATATATATATATATATATATATATATATATAATATGTGGCAAAACGTCAATGCTTCACATTTCTAGCAGGGTTGGGTTTGAGATTTTAAATGCTCGGGGCAGGATATAAAAATGTGGCCCTTTACTATTATTTTTTGTTGTGTTAATTGATTGGAAGGTAAGACCAAATAATTTGGTAGTTCGACTACATATTACACAAACTCCAAGTGAATGGTGCTTTAAGAACTTTTGGATGGAGAACACATAAAAATGTCGGAGAAGAAATATTATTGTAATAAACTTAAAAGTAAAAAAAATGCTTCATCTGTCTCAAAATATAGGTCGTTTTATTTTTTTGGCATGTTTTTTAAGAAGCTAAAAACTCTATAAAATATTATATTTTTATTGGATTTTAAAAATAATATCATGCTTATTAATAATAAGTATAGTATTATTTTTTTTAAAAAAATAATATTTTATAAAGTTTTTAGCTCCTTAAAAACGTGCTAAAAAGTAAAACGATCGATATTTTGATACAAAGGTAGTATAAAATTTAGAGTCACCACTGTTGTTTGATAATGAGTTTTTTTTAGCCTTCTAAGTTTTTTAGTAAGTTGATTGAGTACTTTGAGCATTAAACACACATTTGTTGTGGTAATGGGTTGGAAGGTAGAACCAAATAATTTGGTAGTTGGACTACACATTCAACAAACGTCGGTGAATGGAATTTTCAGAACTTTGGGATGAAGAGAACATAAAAAAAGATATACTA
Organism: Persicaria tinctoria; assembly: GCA_037127255.1. Classification (NCBI taxonomy): domain Eukaryota; kingdom Viridiplantae; phylum Streptophyta; class Magnoliopsida; order Caryophyllales; family Polygonaceae; genus Persicaria; species Persicaria tinctoria. Next base: position 86,262,062 of record JBANSL010000004.1, on the reverse strand, counting down.
TATTAATAAACTTAAAAGTAAAAAAAAATCCTTTCGTCTCAAATATATGTCATTTTATTTTTTTGACATGTTTTTAAAAAAGCTAAAAACTCTATTAAATATTATCTTTTTATTAGTTTTATTTGAGCATGTTATATGATTTGCAATGTCTAAATAGAAGCTTTATTATTACATATTAGGCCAAAGAGAAATCCGGATAAGTAGAAAAACAATTTTTTCGTTTAAAATGAAAAAAAATAATATTTTGTCTCAAATTACACGTACCACTTCAATTTTGAAAAAAAAAAATCAACCCGAATTAACCCTTTAAAGTTTCCTACACTAATGGATCACATATATACCGAGATCACAGATCATCTCAAGAAGATCAACTCGATCTTATCATCAATTTATTGATTAAACAAATATATTGATTAAGATAAAGAGGTTAGGATCATGCATGATTTTTCATATCCAGTAATCCAAATGATTTTTTAATAGTCGATATATTGATTATTGATATAAAAATATAAATTAAATATCATTAGACAACTTTAACTAAAAAAACAAAATAAATAGATAAATTAAATACAATAATAAAATCTTCAAGTATTTTTATTTTATTAAATACAATATCATTCCAACTTATGTTAGTTAGTTTTAATTTTTAAATATCCGAATATCATGGAATCCTCAAATATCTTGACCAAAGGAATCAATAAACAAATTGTTTAAATATTATTAATTTATTAATTCAAACAAATCTCGTTGTTATGTGTTTTCAAATCATTGGTTAAAAAGTCTTGGATAAATTAATATAAATTTATTAATAAATATATTGATTTATTATTTTCTGACTTCAAAAAATTTTGGATAAAAAGCAATATGCAAATTTGGAGAATTTGGTCAACAAATTCAATATTTTAAGTAACAAATTTGAAAAACTTTTGGATTGAGCGCACCAACCGGCGGAAGATATTCGAATCAAATTTGAAAATTAAAGAAAAGTAGTGAAAAAAAAAGAAATAAATACTAAAATCTGGCGGCATAGAAAATAAAAAATGGAAATTAAAAAATAATTATGGAAATTGATTTGAAATTTGAACATTTAGTTTTTCAAAAATCAAATTCAATTCAAGATAAGTTGCTTAAATTTATATATACATGCGAAATTGATTTGAAATTTGAACATTTAGTTTTTCAAAAATCAAATTCAATTCAAGATAAGTAGAAAAAAAGCAAACAAAAATTAAATCCGTATAAAAATTTGAAAATATGAAAAAATTTCGGATTGAGCGCACCAACCGACGGAAGATATTCGAATCAAATTTGAAAATTAAAAAAAAAAAGTGAAAAAAAAAGAAACAGATACTAAAATCTGGCGGCATAGAAAATAAAAAATGGAAATTAAAAAATAATTATGGAAATTGATTTGAAATTTGAACATTTAGTTTTTCAAAAATCAAAAATCAAAAATCAAATTCAAATCAAGATAAGTTGCTTAAATGTATATATACGTGCGAAATTGATTTGAAATTTGAACATTTAGTTTTTCAAAAATCAAAAATCAAATTCAATTCAAGATAAGTAGAAAAAAATCAAACAAAAACTAAATCAATATATGAAAATATCGGAGAGTGAAGAGGAAATATGAATTTTTTTTGGATTGAGCGCATCAACCGGCGGAAGATATCCGAATCAAATTTGAAAATTAAAGAAAAGTAGTGAAAAAAAAGAAACAAATACTAATATCCGGCGGCATAGAAAATAATAAATGGAAAATTGAAAAAATAATTAAAGAAAAGTAGGAAAAGAATATAAGAAACAAATACTAAAAAAAACAAAAACAAAATTGTAAACATTATTTATAAGAGAAATATTTTTAAACATTTGAAGAAAAAATGGGGATATATTTTAAATTTGTAACTTTAAATGTGTGGCCGCCACGTGTCCCATTTTACAACTGTTTTAGTATTATACTAGCGTAGTACCCGTGCGTAACGCACGGGATTTGTAAAGTATATTATATTTTGTAGAAGATATTACCATAATTTATTTACATTATATATTAGATGTATTCAAGGATGTATTTATAAATACAAACACTTGAGTAGTATTTGGTTATCAAATTTTATATTTTAAAAATGAAAATTAATTGCAAAAAGAAAAGAAAAAGTGATTAGTTGAAAAATGAGAGAATTAAGGTGGATGCGACACATAAGCGAAAAATCTTCTATTTTAAGAGTTTATATAGATATAGATATAGATGATTATTTTAAAAATGAAAATTAATTGCAAAAAGAAAAGAAAAAGTGATTAGTTGAAAAATGAGAGAATTAAGGCGGATGCGACACATAAGCGAAAAATCTTCTATTTTAAGAGTTTATATAGATATAGATATAGATATAGATATAGATATAGATATAGATATAGATATAGATATAGATATAGATATAGATATAGATGATTATTTTTAAAATGAAAATTAATTGCAAAAAGAAAAGAAAAAGTGATTAGTTGAAAAATGAGAGAATTAAGGTGGATGCGACACATAAGGTAAAATTATTCTATTTTAAGAGTTTATACAGATATAGATATAGATATAGAATATAGATATAGATGATTATTTTAAAAATGAAAATTAATTGCAAAAAGAAAAGAAAAAGCGATTAGTTGAAAAATGAGAGAATTAAGGCAGATGCGACACATAAGCGAAAAATCTTCTATTTTAAGAGTTTATATAGATATAGATATAGATGATTATTTTAAAAATGAAAATTAATTGCAAAAAGAAAAGAAAAGGTGATTAGTTGAAAAATGAGAGAATTAAGGTGGATGCGACACATAAGGTAAAATTATTATATTTTAAGAGTTTATACAGATATAGATATAGATATAGAATATAGATATAGATGATTATTTTAAAAATGAAAATTAATTGCAAAAAGAAAAGAAAAGTGATTAGTTGAAAATGAGAGAATTAAGGTGGATGCGACACATAAGCGAAAACTCTTCTGTTTTAAAAGTTTACTAGCGTAGTACCCGTGCGTAACGCACGGGATTTGTAAAGTATATTATATTTTGTAGAAGATATTACCATAATTTATTTACATTATATATTAGATGTATTCAAGGATGTATTTATAAATACAAACACTTGAGTAGTATTTGGTTATCAAATTTTATATTGTGCTTAAAATGCTATACCTTTTAAATAAAATACCTTATAAATTGTGTCAATCAAACAACCACTATTGTGTAAAATTTTTAATTACATTATATAAGCATAATTTACTATGTATTTAATTTAAAGTATACATTATTTTAAAAATTGTAAAAAATTGTTAACCAAACACTATTCAAAGTTAAGGGACCCATAATAAAGTAAATTATAAATTTAGTGAATTCGGATTAAATAAATTTATTATTGAGTAGATAAAAGTGATTTGACTTATAAACTTATTCCCTTAAGATATGGCATATGTTAGGGAAAAAATTAAAATAAATACGGTTAAGCAATCATAAATATTATACATTTCAAAATTGACCAAATTTAAAATATGTCAAACCAAATTTCTATTATAAGTTTGATGTGTTCATGAATAGCCTATCTCAAATATAGTAGCAGGGGCAAAAATGTCATAATAGCACATTTACTTAATTCACTTACCAAAATGAACATTTAGGAAAATAACCTATCTCAAATGGACATTTACCAAAATTTACCATTTTTTAATGGTTTTTTTTTAAATCGATTAGGTTATCAATTATATCATATTTATGAAAGTTAAATCATAAACGATGTTTCTAATTTTATATTACCAAGGACATAAGTTAAATAACGTTAATTTGAAACGATTTTGCCAAATTGAGCTATTTAAATTTGTTTTTCTTTGTTATGCATTTAGTGATAGAGAAATCTTTACTAATTAATGTTTTTAGCCTATATCAGCAGATCTTAATAATTCAGTGATAACTTCAATCATGTCCCAATATAAAGAAGCAAAATAATCAAAATCAGTATGATAATTAGAGAGAAAGCACATTAGAGCAAACCTCTATTAATCCTACTTGCATCCGCCCCATGATGGTTTTGAATGAACATTCACATCTATATAAATATATTGTACAACTTAATATTTGAAACTAAGAAAAGAAACTAAATGTATGTTTTTAAGATACGTTAAGAATGAATTTGTTTGTAAATTTGAAATTTTAATTTTTTTATAACTTTCAATATAATATATTTTGTTATAAATCCAAACTGGATGTGTTTGAGAAATGAAGAAATAGGGAAATAGTCAAGTTGGAAATTTATTAACAAAATCCATGTTAAAAAAACCCTGATAACGTTCTATGAAATCAAGGGCCAAAGTTGTTAGCCTCTCAAAGTAGATCGGTAAAGTATTAAATATTTAAGTTACAAATATAATTATCAAGTTATTGACTAAAAAATAAAAGTTTCAACAAAAAATGTAACTTTGTTCAAATTCAACTGTGTAAGCATAATTATTGCTATTTAATTAAATTTTTAATCTGATTTTTTTTCCAGTTTAGGTATTTATAAAATACTATTTACATTTATGTAGTGCAAGTTACACAAAAATTCTTTTAAAAACTTAAGGAACAATAAAGAAATTATTTTTTGTTACTGGAAAACAGTTATTTCATTTCAAATGAACTTATAATTAGATATAGTGAAAATATTTGGTTTTGTTGTACGCATATATAGCTTGGTTTCAACATCTTATTATAAATCAACACATTATGTAAAATAAAATTAGCAACCAATGATTAGTTTTATCATTTACGATCATTAGGTCCTGATTTATTTCATGAAGTATCAAATGAAATAAATAGTTATATTGAACGAAATGATTGAAATACTAATTTAAAATTATTATATATTTAAGTATGAAACTCAAGTAAATAAAGTTAAAAAAAACTGCATTAAAATATAAGATCAAAATATTGTATTAGCATTGGTAACCAAATTTTGAAAAATATCCATAAACTATTAGAAAAACATCTTCAATGGATTTAGATAAACATTGATAACCATTCTTGGTTGAATATCAATTATTGACATTTTTAAAATTGGGTAGATGACCCATATAAAATCTCATATATTTGAATAACAAATTTTTATTTAAATTACAATATTGTAGTAATTAATAATTAAGCTAATTAATTATTTAAGGTGGGTCCAAGAGGCATAAAAATTCGCCACATGGGATTGTTAGGGCTATAAATAAGGAGAGTTTGCCAAGTGGAATTATTACCATCTGTTTTAGTATTATTTAGATTAGATATTAGATATAGATTGACTCAATGAAATCAATAGAATATTTTCCCTCCAAAGCTTCTTCTTCCTCCTCAAGCTACGTTTCCAGGAGAAGCTCAACCAGATCTCACATCAAACTGGAATCCAACAGATTATCTTGTCAATAGTTGTTTCGGGTTCTTGTCAATAGCCTCACTCATCATATAATATCCCCAAACTGGAGTATGTTGATCCATTGACATACACGGTTTGGATAACAACTCTTGATGATGTTTTGAAGGTAAAATCTTCGTCAATACATTAGGTAGCTGGTTCTCTGTGGGAAGATAGGTGAGCTGCAGTAAACCTTCCATTACTTTCTCTCTAGTGAAGTGGTAGTCGATTTCAATGTGCTTCGTGCGCTCGTCCAAAACTGATTCCTTGCAATACTCAAAGCTGCTTTGTTGTCACAATGGAGGGTCCTTGAGGGGATGATCAAGTCTCTTACAATCCAGATCCTTCCATCAACTCCCCAGGGAAAAGGATTTGAACGATTCCTTCCGGTATGGAACGGACCACTCAATCTTTTGCTCTCCTAGCAGATGCACTCACTGCAGAATCAATCCAAGATGAGAAGTATAAGAAAATTCAAGTAACTTTCCCATAAGTACAGCCAATTTAATTTGGAGAGATGCCACCGTCTGATGCTGTTGTAATTAAATCCATGTGAAGAGGTTGAACAGATTGAGATAAAGGAGGATCCAATCCTTGCAAAGGAACTCTTGAATCCAGCCACCCACCAAGTGCTCGATGAAATGTCATCGTTAATAGACAGTAAGGATCTGGATTTTTGGATGATCTTCCGAAGGAAATTGATGAGAGCAGTCAACTGAAAAGCTTATTGGCAGGAGCATGGTCTCTTGGAGGTGAATTCTTTTGTATGAGGAGCTGACTGACATGTTCATCACTCGACCTATTCTTCATGCTTCCAAACCTGATCAGTCTCAATTAATTGAGAAGAAATCATATGAGAATGCTAGAGCTGTTATAGACTATGCTTTTTGGAAAGCAAAAAATATTGAGCATAAGAAGGATGGTTTTGTGAGTAGACTAGTTTTTGTCCCGGGCAGAGACTGTTTAGTGCTTATTAGTTATTAGTATGCCTCATTTATGCGTTAAGGTCACCCTGGTTTTGGTATGCATCATAACTACTACTTTTCTGCCTTATTTGCACTTGTATGATTCAGCTTGTGTTGTTGCAAGTGTTTATGGTCAGCAGTTCTATCTTGATCACGGAGGAGAAGCATTGCTGCCCAATGGTGATTCTTGTGATTCAGGGACAATTCTTACAAGAAGAGGTGATCAACACAGTGCCTTCACATGGGGACAAACTTGTTTCAAGCTTATGGGTCTGGCACTAGAGGACATCAATCTGATTTTCTTGCTCCCTCGCCTAATAAGATCAAGGTAACTCCTCAAATCGGGGGTGAGGGGTGCCCGGTGTGAGCGATTTCACCTTTTAGAGCAAGGTAACTCCTCAAATAGAGACATAGATAGAGTAGTTTGTGTTGCTTGCTCCCGTTGTTGATGATGATATGCAATATGGAATTATTCTCTCTTGAGGAATTGATTGAATACTCTTTATGGAAGGCAACATGTGTTCATATAAATTTTGATTTTAAAATGGAAAATGTCACTTGGGAAATAATTAAGGTTTGCATAAACAAGCTCAATTTTTACCCTGGGGAATGGCTGGCATGGAATTAGTGATCAGTGGAAATACTCTTATACGAGAACTTGTTTCTTTTTTTTTTTTTTTTTTTTAAATGTGAGTTGCAATGTACTATGAGGAGTGGACTGACATAACAAACTTACTTGGAGCTTGTTTATCTAGTGTGGGGGACAACTGAGAAGCATCTCATTCCTCTTAGTGTGGGGGACAACTGAGAAGCATCTCATTCCTCTTGCTTTTTTGGTAATGTGAGTCTTATCCTATGCGTTGGGATATTGGTTAAAAACCCTGTAAATAATTTGATGAAGCTTAAGTATTGTAGAGATCCTCATTGGATAAAAATAAGATTCATTTCTCCTGATTTCTCGCACATTTCCATTGTTGACAATTGTTTTTTTATTTTATTTCATCCATGTTTGTTTCTTTCGGGTCTTTATTTATTTGTTTGATGCTAATAAATGCCAAAAAAAAATATCAAAGATTGTTGTCTTCTAACGTGAGAATCTTTTTGAACTTCACTCTCTGCTATCATCAACTCGAAGCACCCAAGAAAGGGCGCCTTTTGGCAAATTCTCAGTGCTGAAGAATGTATAAACTAATAATGATTCTTTTGTATCCACCATTAATAAAGATTGTAACTTTGTTAGATGTTGTTCTTTGTCCACTTACATTGAAACCTTTTTTTTGGAGGTTTAAAAAAACTCCTTTTCAGCAGCCGCTGAGGCTTTAACTGAAGCTTTTGCCAGGTGCCCATGAAAATGGCTTCTTTTTCAATTATGTAAGCCCTGTTTCCCTTTCATTGTGGTTTTTCCAGGTTGACCTGAAGGGTCCAAATCCAAATCAGCAGAGATGGAGGATTTCTGGATTGCATTTTGTGGAGAATCCAGCTGTTCTGATACCATTCAAGAGCCCTGCAGTGCTAGTTTTAAGTTCCTTACTCAGCCAACTTCATGTGTCAACCATGCTTTGATAATCTGCTTTGATGTGATCCTTCTAGCCTTGCTCATATTCAACATGCTTTGATAATCTGCTTTTCGTGCTTGCAAGTAGCTTCAGCTGCCTTTAATGGCTGCCTTTGCTTGGTTTACTTCTGTTCAGCCATTTGAGTTTTGGAGGAAAAGTTGAAGAAATCTGAATCTCTATTGCCTTTACATCGGTGGACCCTAGTTTTCCTTCAGGGATTCACTTGGTTTTCAGTAGGGCTTACTGTGAGTCTCAGGGGAAGGAATCTTCCGAAAACCCCTCTTCGGTTGTTGTCCATTTTCGCCTTCTTAATAGCTGGAATAGTCGGCCTTTTATCGTTGTTATCTTCTCTTGTTAACAAGCAAGCTTCATTTAAGGGTGGTTTGGATGTGCTGTCATTCATTGGAGCCATCCTCTTGTTGCTGTGTAGTTACAAGGGCTCCAAGAGGGAAGAGAGTGATGATATTTTCGACAACATGAGTTCTCTTTACACTCCCTTGAATGGTGATGATACCATTGGAATTGATAAGGCTGATTCTCCTTATCAAGTCACTTCGTTTGCAAAAGCTGGAGTTCTCAGTAGGCTGTCATTTTGGTGGATGAATTATTTGATGAAAAAGGGTAGGGTGAAGCCTCTAGAGGAGAATGACATACCCAAATTGAGGGGTCTAGATGGAGCCAAAGCTTGCTTTTCACAGTTCATTGAGAAATTGAACAAGCAAAAGCGGACTGATCCTTCACCGTCAATCTTGAGAATCATCATCCTTTGCCATTGGAAAGAGATCCTGATTTCTGGGTTGTTTGCGCTTCTTAAGGTCCTTACAGTCTCAGCTGGTCCTCTTCTGCTTAACGCGTTCATTAGAGTTGCTGAAGGCAATGGAGGCTTCAAGTACGAAGGCTATATCTTAGCCATTACGCTCTTTGTTTCAAAGTCATTGGAGTCTTTGTCTCAAAGGCAATGGTACTTTCGGACTAGATTGATCGGTCTCAAGGTGAGATCATTGCTCACAGCTGCTATATATCAAAAGCAGCTAAGGCTGTCCAATGCTGCTAGGATGACACATTCAGGCGGCGAGATAATGAACTATGTGACAGTTGATGCATACAGGATAGGCGAGTTCCCTTTCTGGTTCCACCAGACTTGGACGACGATTGTCCAGCTTTGCTTGGCTCTCTTCATCCTCTTCCACACCGTGGGGCTTGCAACAATCGCTTCCTTGGTGGTTATAGTCATTACTGTTCTTTGTAACACCCCACTTGCAAAACTGCAACACAAGTTCCAATCAAAGCTTATGGTTAGCCAGGATACAAGGCTTAAGGCCAGCACCGAAGCTCTCGTGAACATGAAGGTGTTAAAGTTGTATGCTTGGGAGAATCATTTCAAGGAATTGATTGAAGGCCTAAGAGAAGAGGAGTCTAGATGGCTCTCTGCCGTGCAGTTTCGAAGGGCCTACAATTCGCTCCTCTTCTGGTCCTCTCCAGTGTTGGTTTCGGCTGCTACTTTTGGGGCCTGCTACTTCCTGGGCATCCCTCTGAATGTGAGCAGTGTGTTCACCTTCGTCGCAACACTGCGTTTAGTGCAGGACCCTGTGAGGACCATTCCTGATGTCATAGGCGTGGTGATTCAGGCAAAGGTTGCGTTTTCTCGGATTGTGGTCTTTCTTGAGGCACCAGAGCTACAGTACAGTGTCCGAAAAACCAACATCATTACTAGCACTGGGAACCACGTTATTATGATGAAATCAGCCAATCTTTCATGGGAAGAGACCCTTTCAAAACCAACATTAAGAGACATGAATTTGGAGGTTAGGCAAGGTGAAAAAGTAGCTATATATGGAGAAGTTGGCTCTGGCAAATCGACCCTCCTAGCAGCCGTTCTTGGTGAAGTGTCATGTATTCAAGGAACTGTAAGTGTTTATCATCAATCAATCATTCCTATAATGTTGAAGTCGAATAAGATTTTGGTAGATAAGCGTTATACAAAGCATGAGCCACTGAAGAAACATGCCCTAGATATATTTTCCTTGCTTCTGCAGGTGGAAATTCTCGGAAAGACTGCTTATGTTTCTCAGACGGCATGGATTCAAACAGGTACAATACGTGGAAATATTCTATTTGGATCTTCCATGGACGAGCTGAGGTACCAAGAAACACTTGAGAAGTGCTCACTGGTGAAGGATTTGGAGCTGCTCCCTTATGGTGATTTGACTGAAATAGGGGAAAGAGGAGTTAACTTGAGCGGTGGACAGAAGCAGCGGATTCAACTTGCCCGTGCACTCTACCAGAATGCTGACATTTATCTTCTAGACGATCCATTCAGTGCTGTTGATTCTCACACTGCGACAAGCCTTTTCAATGTATTTCGACTCCTTATACCACTCACCCTTTCTAATTCAATGTACAGTTATTCTTACTAGCTTCACTTTCTACAGGAATATGTTATGGAAGCTCTTTCTAGCAAGACGGTCTTGCTTGTAACACACCAAGTTGATTTCCTCCCTGCATTTGATTCCGCTCTGGTTAGTCTATAAGTGTTCTTTTTCAGTGTTTCTTCAACCAATTATGTGAATGTTGGATGCAGCTCGTGCACCAAATTGTTTCTTCAACCAAGATTTCCTCCCTGCATTTGATTGCAGCTTATGTCGGATGGAGAGATCCTCAAGGCAGGCCCTTACGACGAGCTGTCTTCATGTCCTGAGTTCGTTGATCTAGTTAACGCGCACAAACAGACTGCTGGTGGTGCTGAACAACTAGCTGAGGTAGCTAGACCCGATGAAAGACGAAACAACCTTGCACAAAAGGAGATCAAACTAACCAGCATTGAGCGACAAAACAAGGCATCCACCGGAGATGAGCTGATCAAACAAGAAGAAAAAGAAGTCGGAGACACAGGGTTAAAACCATACATCCAGTACATGAAACAGAACAAAGGCTACTTGTTCTTCTCCATTGCAGCCCTTGCTCATCTAGCCTTTGTTCTGGGTCAGGTATCGCAGAACGTCTGGATGGCTGCTAACGTCGATAATCCTAATGTCAGCATGTTGAAACTCATCGGAGTTTATCTCATCATTGGACTCTGCTCGGTGTCATTATTAGTAGTCCGTTCTCTTGCCAACGTCACACTTGGCTTACGGTCATCAAGATCATTGTTTTCGCAGCTGACGACCTCCCTCTTCCATGCCCCAATGTCTTTCTACGATTCCACACCTCTTGGAAGGATATTTAGTCGAGTAAGCATATCACTTGTCGCTCTTCTTGGCTCTCTTGCTCCAAAAATGAGCTTAAGGAAGAACTCCTACGATTATTATGTTGTTTGAATATGCAGGTGTCTTTGGATTTGAGCATTGTTGACCTCGACGTTCCCTTGAGTCTAGTCTTTGCTTTCGGGTCTGCAATTATCGTGTATGCCAATCTCTGTGTGCTGGCTGTTGTTACTTGGCAAGTCTTGTTTATCTCAATACTGGTGGTTTACTTGGCAATTCATTTGCAGGTAATCAAATTGGCCTTCTTTTTTTCGCCTTTTTGGCGCGTTTTGTCACTAATCGAATCTGCCTACTACTCTGTTGTGCATCAGAGATACTACTTCTCAACTGCGAAAGAACTGATGAGGATAAACGGCACCACCAAGTCCTTTGTGGCGAACCATCTTGCTGAATCAGTAGCAGGGGCCATGACAATAAGGGCTTTCGAGGAGGAAGACCGTTTCTTCTCCAAGAATCTTGACCTCATTGATACAGACGCTTCTCCGTTTTTCCACAGCTTTGCAGCAAACGAATGGCTGATCCAACGGATTGAGACGCTTTGTGCCACTGTTCTATCTTCTGCAGCTCTCTGCATTGTTCTTCTCCCACCCGGAACTTTTAGTTCAGGTGAAGATAAGACAATCTCAGTCTATACATGTCCTTTTTTTTTTTTTTTTTTTTTTTACAAATACGAATCTTCCGGTGATTACAACCACTAGTGATGATGCAGGATTCATTGGCATGGCATTGTCATACGGTCTCTCACTGAACATGTCGATGGTGATGTTGATTCAAAATCAATGCTCAGCAGCAAATTATATCATATCTGTGGAGAGACTCAATCAATACATGCACATACCGAGTGAAGCCCCTGAAGTCATAGAGGAGAATCGGCCACCACGAAACTGGCCTTCAATAGGCAAAGTAGAGATCCAAAACTTGCAGGTCAGAGTTGGATTCAGATATACTAGTTGTCCTACGGTCAGGTCTATCATTTGCTAACGCACTTTGCTGTCAAAACAGATAAGATATAGACCGGATACTCCTCTGGTGCTTCGAGGGATCACGTGTACATTCCAAGGAGGACATAAGATTGGTATCGTTGGTAGGACAGGGAGTGGGAAGACTACACTCATTGGAGCACTTTTTCGGTTGGTGGAACCCGAAGGAGGGAAGATTGTAGTAGATGGGGTCGACATATGTTCAATAGGACTTCATGATCTTAGGTCACATTTCGGAATCATCCCCCAGGACCCAACTCTCTTTAACGGCACTGTTAGGTTCAATTTGGACCCCTTGTCGCAACATACTGATGAAGAACTATGGGAGGTGAGAAATTGGTTGAAAGTAGTATTCAAACACCTGACCTGTGATGATTGCATCCCACATTATCGTTAATGAAGGTTCATGTAGGTACTTGGCAAGTGCCGGCTCATAGAGGCTGTTCAAGAGAAGGACAAGGGCCTGAGCTCATTAGGTACAAATCTCTGGGCTTTTCAGATCATTGTCTTGTATTTACACCATTTCTGTATCTGTTGATTGCTCATGATTGTTGCCTGTATTTTATTTTCGTGTCAGTTGTGGACGATGGATCGAACTGGAGCATGGGACAGCGACAACTCTTCTGCCTGGGTCGCGCATTGCTGAGGAGGAGCAAGGTATTGGTGCTCGATGAGGCCACAGCATCAATTGACAATGCAACTGATATGATCCTTCAGAAGACGATACGGTCAGAATTTGCAGATTGCACTGTGATCACAGTGGCTCACAGGATACCAACCGTCATGGACTGCACCATGGTCCTCGCTATCAGTGACGGTAAGTGAGTCACCTTAACCACATGCGTTCTGTTCTGACAATGTTCATACTAAATCTAACAAGTTATAGCTGATAGAGCCTTTCTTTTTTAATGGGAATCGGATACTGGTGTGTAGGTAAACTGGTGGAGTATGATGAACCAACTAAACTGATTCAGAAAGAAGGGTCGCTTTTCGGGCAACTCGTGAAGGAATACAGCAAGTAACGTGTCGATGTTCGATCCGGTCACTGGTGGCTCCGGTCTGGTTGCCCTTCATTCTGCTAATAGCTAAAAAAGATTGATCAAGACAATGCCATTGATGAAACAAGTTGTTCGCAATGTAACAAATAAATGTTGCAGAGTTCAATATTCATTCATGGATCCAATCTTGCAGAGTTCGAATTTTTACCATGACAGATTAACTACACGGTTCAGAGTTCGTATTCGATCATGATCTTTTTCATGACATTCATAGCATCAATAAATGTTCATCATGAGCACCACCATTGACAGATGTTGATGTATTATGAATATGAATTGAATAAAAGATCATTGTTGCTCTAAGGCACAATACCGCAATTCCGGGTCCATTCGGACATCTCGGGCGGGGGCGGGAGTTTTGTGGACGGATCGTCTTAACAGCATTACACCTTACCTAGCGCAAATTATTTTAGATTTTTATTTTTTGATATTTTGAGATTTTTTCGTGAAGTAACCCCTTTGAAAAAAGTCAAAAATGTACCCAACTTTAAAAGAAATATATTATTATTTTATTCAATTTGTAAAAATGGGAGAAAACTCGTCCTCGAGCACAAGTTTTGATTTTAAAATCCTTCCGGCATCGTTTTAGAATTTGGATTTTTGACGGAATTTGATTCCGCTTTTGAGCTCCGAGTCTTGATATTATTTTGTGGACAGATGGCCTTAACAACACCACACCTTGCCTAGCGCAAAAGATTTTGGATTTTCATTTTTTGAGATTTTTTCGTGAACTAACCCTTTTGAAAAAAATAAAAAATTTGCCAAACTTCAAACTTAGGAAAATTAATTTTTTTTGCCCTTTTAGAGGAGGATTTCTCATAAAACATCCTTAGTAAAGTCATAGCTCTTAAAGATAGCTTTCCCGCGAGTCCTCAAACGCCCCGATCAGACAAAAGCATCTCTCGTTCTAACAAAAATACCGAGCACGTGTCCGTAACTCCTATTCTAAGGCACAATACCGCAATTTCGAGCTTATTCGGACATCCCCGGTGGGAGTTTTGTGGACGGATGGCCTTAGCAGCATCACAAGTTGCCTAGCGCAATGGATTTTCGATTTTCATTTTTTGAGATTTTTAGATTTTTTTTGTAGACTAACCTCTTTAAAAAAAAGTCAAAATTTTGTCAAACATCAAACCTAGGAAAAATGATTTTTTTGACCCTTTTAGAGGAGGATTTCCCGGAAAAACATCCTCTGTATAGTCATAACTCATGAAGTCAACTTTTCGACGAGTCCTCAAACGCCCCGATCGGACCAATGCATCTCTCGTCCTTCCAAAAATACCGAGCAGGTGTACGTAACTCCTGTTCTCCGTACCAATACCACAATTTCGGGCCCATTCAAGAATCCCGGGTGGAAGTTTTGTGGACGGATGGCCTTAACAGCGTTACACCTTGCTTAGCGCAAAGGATTTTTTATTTTCATTTTTTGAGATTTTTAGAATTTTTTCGTGGTCAAACCCCTTTGAAAAAAGTAAAAAAATTCCCAACTTCAAACCTAGAAAAAAATGATTTTTTTTTTACCTTTTAGATCAGTAAAGTCATAGCTCTTGAAGTTAGCTTTTCCACGAGTCCGCCAACGCCCCGATCTGACCAACGCATCTCTCGTTCTAACAAAAATATCGAGCACATGTCAGTAACTCCTGTTCTAAGGCACAATACCACAATACCGCAATTCCGGGCCTAGTCATAAATGTTGGATGGGAGTTTTGTGAACGGATGGCCTTAGCAGCATCACACCTTGCCTAGCGCAAAGGATTTCGGATTTCCATTTTTTTGATATTTTTTCGTGGACTAACCCCTTCGGAAAAAAAGTCAAAATTTTGCCCAACTTCAAACCTAGGAAAAATGATTTTTTGTACATTTTAGAGGAGGATTTCTATGAAAACATCATCAGTAAATTCATAGCTCTTGAAGTTAGCTTTCCCACGAGTCCTCAAATGACCCGATCGGACAACAACATCTCTCGTTCTAACAAAAATATCGAGCACGTTTCCTGTAACTTCTATTCTAAGGCACAATACCGCAATTCCGAGCCCATTCGGACATCCCGGGTGGGAGTTTTATTGACGGATGGCCTTAACAACATCACACCTTGCCTAGCGCAGAGGATTTTGGATTTTTTTCATTTTTTCAGATTTTGAGATGTTTTCGTGGACTAACCCCTTTGGAAAAAAAATCAAAATTTTGCACAACTTCAAATCTAGGAAAAATGATTTTTTTTTTGCCCTTTTAGAGGAGGATTTCTCTAAAAACATCCTCAGTAAAGTCATAGCTCTTGATGTTAGCTTTCCCACGACCACGAGCCCTCAAACGCCCTGATCAGACCAACGCATCTCTCGTTCTAACAAAAATACCGACCATGTGTCCGTAACTCCTGTTCTAAGGCACAATACCGCAATTCCGGGCCCTTTCGAACATCCCCGTGTAGGAGTTTTGCGGACGGATGGTCTTAATAACATCACACCTTGCCTAACACAAAGAATTTTGGATTTTCATTTTTTGAGATTTTGAAATTTTTTCGTGGACTAACCCCTTTGAAAAAAGTCAAAATTTTGTCCAACTTCAAACCTAGGAAAAATGTTTTTTTTTTGGCCCTTTTAGAGGAGGATTTCTCTGAAAACTTCCTAAGTAAAGTCGTAGCTCTTGAATGTAGCTTTCCTACAAGTTCTCAAACGCCCCGATCGGACCAACGCATCTCTTGTTCTAACAAAAATATCGAGCACGTGTCCGTAACTCCAGTTCTAAGGCACAATACCGCAATTTCATGCCCATTCGGACATCCCGGGTGAGAGTTTAGTGAACCGATAGTCTTAACAGCATCACACCTTGGCTAGCGCAAGGGATTTTGGATTTTCATTTTTTGAGATTTTGATATTATTATTTTTTGGACTATACAAGACGAGCAATTCATTAATCAATGTTTTTAATGGAGGGTTGATCCAATAAATTGGTCAGTACCAGATCTATATTTAGAGTGATTGGGCTGATCCAAACAAACTAAAGCAAAAAAAAAAATAGTAATGGTTGTTGTGATATATCCTATCGCATCTCAAAAACATAAAGTCTCTTATAAGACATATCCCTTAAATAATTAATACAGTACTTGTCTGTGTGTAAACACACACACATACAGAGAGAGAGGTTTACCTTGATCAATTTCCGATTTTTTATTTAAAAATAGTCAATATAGTGTTAAACCTACTCAACTGGCTGCGCCTACCGGAAAAGACTTGTGGGTAGTACCCATAGGTCCCCAGTTCGAACCTCGGAATGGCCGCTCTTTATTTACCAATTCAAAGCTGCGCCTACTACTGAGCCATGGGGCTTCTGTTAAGTTTGCATTTGGGCCAAGTGGTTATATCCATTTGGCCAAATTGCAGAAAACCACCATTTAAATACGCTGTTTTGCGTGAAACCACCCCTTAAAACAAAAATTGCAGAAAACCACCCTTTAAAACTGTTCCATCACCCAATTTTTGTTAATAAAATGTTAAAGTGCATGAAAATCAATTATATCTCATATTTTTATTATTATTTTACTTTACCCAATCGGTATTAATTAATTTTTACCTTTTAACATGTTTTGCAAAAGTAATTTTTTTAATAAAATATCATTTTTAAATATAATTTCACACTTATTAGTAAAACCACTCTATAAAAAAATAAATATGATTGATGTTTTATATATTTTAAAAAGTATATATTACTAAAGGGTTACTCAAAGAAAATACATTATTCTCTTCAAGTAGCTCTAGTATTACACATTTTTTAATATTCTAAAAAATATGTTCACTATTCCACATACATTTTTAGAATAATAAAAACTATATGAAACATTATTTTTTTAAAAAATTATTTTCTTCGAGTAGCTCTAGTATTACACATTTTTTTATATGTATAAAAGATAAATTAAACATCAATTTTTTATAGAGTTTTTTTGTAAGTATGAAATTATTTAAAAAAAACATTTTTTTATATATTTATAGTGTTTTTTGCTTTTGAAAAATATGTCAAAAAGTTAAATATCAACTAATATCAATTAAAATGAGTAAAATAATAATAATAAGGGGTATAATTAAATTTCCACACACTTTAACATTTAATTAACAAAAATTGGGTGATGGGTGTGACTTTGCAAGGAAAACAGTTTTAAAGGGTGGTTTTCTGCAATTTTCGTTTTAAGGGGTGGTTTCATGCAAAACGGCCTATTTAAAGGGTGGTTTTCTGCAATTTGGCCTATCCATTTAGTAGAGCGGATGTCGACCCAAATCGATTGGGCTTTTTTGTAATTGGGCCATCATTAGTAAGCATCTGTAAATAAAAGATGTTCAATTCCATGGGAAGTCCCAAGCTATTTGTTGCAAGATCATGTTACTTGTATTATCATATTGTTGTTTTATGATATGAGTATATATGTTCAAGCACTATATTAGATCCAATACTTTTTTTTAAGTATGTAAATCAATTCTAGTTTTTTGTAATTATAAATTCAGGGCAAAATTGAACAAATTTGATATTATTGGGTTTTTTTTATGGTCAAAATAGGTTAATGATGTTGGATTTGCACTTTATTTGTATGCCGTAAAATCATTTGTATACAATAAAAATAATTACAAGGTCTTAGGTTGCATTTGATGCAACATCATTATACATTATAAGTTCTTTATCATCTCATATACCAAAAAAAAAACACTAAATAGTATAAACTTCTTATGTATATAAATAATCAATTTGTCCCAATCCTACCCAAAGTAAAGAGAAAAAAAACCCATACCCAAGTACATTATGTAACTTTAATTCTCTGTATTGTCCAAAAGATACATGTGTTGTACTGCCATACATACATATTTACATGTTCTTATATTCTTCCAAATTTAATCATTTCAGTTTCCTGCCATTCCAAAGCATATTCTCCCTTTCTCCTCACTGATTTTGCACATGAACTTGTGTTTCCCAAAAGACTTAATGTGGTGTTATTTGGATCACTACATTGAAATGACACAAATACGAATCAATTAAAGCTCAAAAAGAGCTAAAAATGATTATGTTTCCACGTTATCTAACTCCTGTATAGACAGTATTTTTGACCCTTTTTCTTTTTTTCCAAGCCCTTTTTTTAGTCCAAAACATTTGCAAGTTTTCAAAGTGTGGTAAGCTGGAAATGGCGGCAAATTCATTGCTTTAGCTGAAACTTGGAACTAGACATTACTTTTGGCTCCAAGATGAAATATAGATACAAAAATGAATGGAAGAAGATGAAGCCTTTACCACCCCTACTCAAAATCTCAAAGACGAGAACGCGAACGAAAGAAACCCGAGAAGGATCCTTCTCTCTCTTTAGCGATTTCCTCACCGACTTTACCCCAGAGGCTGCCCGTTGTACCTAGAACCAATTTTCTCGCATAGCTATAACATGGATCGAACACTTGTACCACATTCTTCTCATGCAGCTTCCGGCAGATTGTATGTTTCTTTAGGATTTGGGGTTGATCACCTCATTTGCTGAGTTGCATTTTGTTGTGAGGCTACGCTTGGATGCGCGCATCTGTAACAGAGTCGCTTGTATGGAGCTGACAAGTCAAGGGTATTTCCCAGATGACTTCCAAATTCTTCCTTCAAGAGAGACCACCATGACAGTGACATCATCATGATACTTTCTTCGGTCTCCTTGAGGGATATCCAACAAGTCATGGAAATCCATCCCTGCAGATGAGACAAGGCATTGATCAAAGAATAGAAACTTATGTTGTTGTGATCTCCATTCATTAATAGAATGATCATTATAGCAGGTTTTTATAAGTAAGACATTACGGATTGGTAGTGAATGCAATCAGAAAAAATAGACGAATCCGTGCATATAAAATCGAACATCACCTGCTTTTTTTGCAGCACGGGAAAGGAGCTCTTCTATTAGATGCTGTGCAGGATCTCCATCGTGGTTAGTTTCCATGAAGCTTGCAACATAAGATACAACCTCTTGATTGCTCAAATACTGGTATAAGCCATCAGATGAGAGAATCAAGAACTGGTCCCTTGGTCCGAGCTGATAATGGCAGAGAGAAGGTGTACAAGACACGTAGGGTGCACTACCAATAAACTCATTACGGAACATCTCTAGTAGTGAATCGTTAAATTTAGCCTGCATCAATGGTTTCGAAAAACAAGGATAAATACACATGAGTGCTTTAAGCTAAAATAAGGTCCATCCATCCAACAAACATCCCCTTCAAGCAAAAGCCGCAGATGCTGGTTACAAGGACAGAAACTCTAAGCTATCACTTCTAATTGTCAAGGAGATCTTAAACTTATGCCACCAGTAAAGATTATTTCTTTCAAACAATTTGAAACTCAAAACCTAAAATGCAAACGAAGGGATTGACATTTTACCCGGAGTCCCAAAGAAAGTACATAATGTAACACTTTTCCATATGCCGACAACAGCTTACACCTTTATATACTATAGAGATACTAGAGACAAACATGAAGCAATTGCTTATAAACTATGGAATTCTTCAGTAAATCAGTAGCACCATTTTGTAGGATTGTCGAATGATCCAAAATGCTCAATGTTTACATAGCTCATATTTGCCTAAATGAGGTGCCTTGATATGATACAGTTCCATTACTAAACTACTCCCTTAAATTGCAAGTCAAGAGACACCAGACACTTCAAAGGAAACCTTGGCCAGTTTATTGATGAAGATGGAAAGAAAAAGGAACAAAAGACGAGAAAAACGGAATAAGAGGAATAAGGTAATGCCCCTCCCCCTTGACATATAGCATGAATGAGCATTTAACATAACAGTGAAAAAGAATATGAAGCATTGTTTCATGAAGCCATACCAACTGATGAAATTCATTTCAGTACATATGATTAGCAAACAAACCTGCTTAAGAAATCCAGCACCAAATGCTCGGGTGACTTTCAACCGGCCTTTTACTCTATCATTAACAATACAGTGCATATCCTCGGGATGTTCTCTCTTGATTCTTAATATTTCCTGCAACAGTGAATAAAAAATAATAAAAATCATATCTACTCAACTGATTTTCTCTCTCTCAGAAATCATATGCCCTCATGATTTGAGTGGTAATGTAATTGATAAATAGCAACTAGAAAACTAAAACGAAAAAACAAAAGAATATTTAGAAACAACAAAAATGTTATGCCTCCATTTAAGAAACCATACATGCAGTTGCTAATCCTTGCACATGACCTAATTTGAAACATGCCTGCTTTGTGATAAACTGATAATGCATTGGCAATTGCAAATCACACAGGAACCATACATTTTTAATCAGAAATTTGCGCATGAAGCAGCAACAGTAAGAAGCTGAGTGAGTCACAGTACAGAGCCATACATCAACACTGTACCAAATAGCATTATAAAAAAAACAAAAAAACTAAAGGTAATTAATATTGCAACCAGAGCAACAGGAAGACTAAAAGAGCAGCTCAGCTAAAAAAAGGGAATTCAATTTCTTTTTTCTTTAAAAGAGCAACAGGAAGACTAAAAGGTAATTAATATTACATTCACCAATTCTTTTTTCTTTAAACAGTGGTTGAAGGGAACCAGTGGGAGTCAAAGGGAATTCAATTTCAAGGCGTTAGTTATTAAGTTAGAGAGTCACTCATTCATGATCAAATGCCTCTAATGTGAAACAGACTACCAAGCCTAGTGCAGAAGTCTACATCAACCTTCCAGATCACCCTAATGTCATTCCTAAAGGGGGCACGAAGTCCTAAGAATTAGGTACCAGATCTATGGGTAACACCTCATAGTTGCTCGGCAAGAAAAAAGGGGGTCATGTGCTTTATCACAAACGGTTAGAGAGAATAGTTGTTAAGGCATTTTTGCCTTAGGCTCGTTGAGAATCTGCTCTCCAGTTGCCAGTTTGAGGGTTGCCCTAATCTGGTGGCTGGGTGGAATCATATCTTGTTTTGTGTTCAAATCTAAGTAGAATAATTGTTTGTGTGATAATTGTGCCAATCCCGATTTTCTACTCTATCAATTAGTGAACCTGGAATTCAGCAAAATCCCAGTGGCAGAATCAGGATAATGCAGGTTCAGTTCAGCTTCTAGACAGGTAACATAAGCCAGAAAAATAATATCAAGAAAAAGTAAAACATGTCAATGGATGGGATCAAACAACGACACCACATTCTACCAGGAAAACCAATAACCTGTAGCAACAAGAATATTCATAGAAAGACAGCAATACGTTACCAACTGAAATTCTGTTATTTTTCACTTCTACACTACCAAAATACAAAAACTTGGAGATGAGGAGGCAAAATTAACAAGTTACAATATCCAAGATTACAGGTACAAATAATCATTCCATTGAGAAGTCACGGCGATGGGCCAAATGATAAATTTTAGTACACATGAATTTTCTCCCTTTGGAGGTCTGTTTGCTGTTAGCACTTCAATACACAAGGTCAACACAGAATGAACAAAACAGAAGTACTTCCACACAATATTCAGACCTTTTGTACAGCTAGTTCATAATAAATCTAAAAGTAGACTATATATGGCTCAAAAGCACCCAAAAGATAAGATCAAACAACAAGCTCCCAAATATTTGGAACAATTAGAGAATTCATCCACACAATCACCAACAAGATTTTGAAACAATCAGAGAATTTCTTCTTCTTTTCCCGTTTTCAAGACTGGTTAATAATATCAAAGTAGCCACTTGCTCAGCCAAAGTTTGAATCCTAGGTGGAGCTAAGGATAAGTAGCCACCAAACTTTGACAGAAAAAGTAGCAGCTCAGAGCCTTGCCAAATTATCCAAATTACTGCAATCAAAGGCAACTAACTTCAACAAAGGCTGACCAACCATCAGTTTTATTAACTCGTTAATATGAAGGTACTAAAAGTTCATGATAACGATAAAGACAGGAAGCAAGGATTTTTCTTTATGATGATTCAAACTTCAATCAACCTATATGAATTTTAAGATGTGGGGAAAAAGGATATATTCTAGCTCTAGTGCCCAACACCCCATTATCACGAGTGATAAAGGTCCTGCATAAACAAACTCATAGGATATCCAAATGAGAGATATTCAACCATAAAGAAAAGTGGAAACAGCAATGTTTCAGAGCAGCAAGCCAAATCAAAACAAGTTCAGCAAGGCATCACCGCATCAGTTCTATCAGAGAAGAACAAGAACCACAGTTCATAAGATGCAATTTTGTTTACCAGAAACAGATTCTCACATGCAGGATAAAAAAGAACAAAGGGAAAATAAAGAAGCAAATTTTACTTCATCAACACTTGTACTGTGATCCGTCGATAGCTGCAGTGCATTGAGTTTTGTTGGCTGATCAGACTCAGCAGAGGCCTCTTTAGCAACAGCATTTGAATCGTGACATACATCACTAACAGACTCCTCAACAATACCTTCTGTCCTAAATCCATTGTCCTCCTTACCCTTCCCTTCCACATTAATGGCCTTTTCCACAGCCTCCAGCTGTGCAACAATGGCACGACTATCGCCCAGATTCATCACATATACATCCTCATCTCTCATTAGAGCAACCAATAAACAAGAACCCATCAATGCAAGCTCTGGATATTGATCAATAACTTTTTCCGTTAAATCTAGATAAGCCAGTTCTGTTTTTTCTAGAGCTAGGGCTAGCGCCCTCAAGACCAACCCATGATCAACTGGACCTGATTTTCTCCTCCTACAACCCTTAGGCCCTGTATCTTCAACTCGATTCACGGTTTCATGTTTATCCTTTTCCTCTGCACCAAACCTCCAAGGAAACAAGCCCTTAGCTTGTGAATCCTTATTCCTAGATAGCCCTTGTTTCAACTTTGACAACAACAATGACCTCCTGCCGACCGCAGTCCCTGCATTACTAACACTAACTGCATCAACAACAGAGAACGCAAATCTTTCTGAACCAGAAAGATCAAGACCATCTTCTGCCTCATCTTCTGCAAGAAACTCCCACAGTTTCCTCCTGCTCTCCCTCTTATCTGATCGGAAGGTCACTTTCTTCACAGATCCTCCATCCAATTCCATCGGAGGCACACAATTTTCCACATTGGGCTCTCCATGGGCCTTATCACCACCGCAAATTTCACTGCTAACAGATGGATTCAACTCCTCTACAGCTGCTGCCTCACTACATGACTCTATATTTACACTTGTTTGTCCATCAACTGGCTGATGTTTACTAGAACTACTACTACTACTATCCTCACTATCCCAGAACAACCCTTTGAGCTCATTGTAAACCGCCCGGTACAAATGGCTCATCAAAAACTCAGGCGCATCCGGCCCATTAAAGCCATCATAAATCCCCACAAATAACCACCCATTCTCCTCCGAAACTACCACATGAACCCGATCCTCACCCGCCTTCCCAAGTGCCCACTGCACATTCCTCTCATTCTCATTATCCATCATCGATGCAGCAGCACCACCACCGCCCTCACCTACACTGGCATCTCTCCCAGCGCCATCGGAGACCTCTTTCCGACCTGCAAAATTCCTCACAGGCACAACCCACGGCCGCTTCTTTTCGGACAAGCTCCTATAGAAAGCCTTCCTAATCCCCGAAAAGCTCTTCTTCCTCCTCTTACCACTCTTCGGATACGGACCTAGGGGCGCCGAGAACGGCACCCCACCGGCATCGACGCCGGCGGCCGACACATCGAGAGGCCCCGAGAGGGCCCCACGCTCGATCGGGCCGGAGAGGAAGAACCCGCCGCGCTCGATCGGGCCGGACTGCTCCCCTCTCGGCACCGGCTGGAGCGGCAAAGAGCTGAACAGCGACGTGCTCTCGAAGCCATTGACGATGCTCCCGGAGGGGAAGTCAGCGGCATCGTTGTAAATACCATCAAGCTGGAGGACAGTCCTGGGAGTAGAGGTGTTAGCGCTGACGGAGGCGCCGGAGATGGTGCGGAACCCCGTCTCGTGCGGAGCTGGCCCGGCCCGGACCGGCTTGGGGTCAGATCTCTCGTGGGAAGGGGAAAAGCGGAGGGATTGGGAAGGAGAAACAAACCGATCGGAGGGAGTAGGAGAGAGGAAGCGAGCGGAGGAGCGAACGTAGCAGAAGGAGTGGCCTAGGGTTTCGTCGAGCGGCTGGTCGGAGGAGAAGAAGACCGCCGGCTCGTCGTCCGCCGCAGCAGCAGCAGCAGCAGCCGCGGCGGCGGCGTGGTGCTCCGGCTTGAAGCAAGGAATCAGGTGAGAGAAACCGCTTCCCATCACATTTGAGTGGTAAATCCCCCTCCCCCTCTTCCCCCTGGTTGCTGCTACTCCTCGCAGCTATCCAGCTTCTTCTGCAACTGCAGCTGCTGCCCTACACTACACAACAACACAACACAGATGAAGGACAGAGAGAGAGAGAGAGAGAGAGGGTCTGCAAATTGGGGGTTTTTGGGGGGAGAAATTTTGAGGGTTTTCTGTGAGGGAGAGGGGGGGAGGGTTTGTAAAATGGGGGAGTAATGTGGGAAGTGAGAAATTGTTTGAAAAACTGCTTTTGTGTTTTTTTCTCTTTTTCAGACGCGAAATTTCGTTGGAGGAGAGAGATAGAGGGGAGAAAGAAGTCAAGGGAATTCCACTTTGAAATTTGAACTTTTTTCAGCAAACAGAGTAAGGGAAAATAATTATAAATATATATATATATATATTATTTCTATTTTTAAATTTGCCCCTTATTTATATTTTATTTGAATTTATTACTTGTATTTATTCATGCTATTAAAATATTTAGAGAACATATATGTATGGCACATAAGAAGTTACAAATTTTTTAGATTTTATTAGAGATCTATTTAATAAATCTAGTATTTTATGCATTTAATATTTTATCATAGAAAAAATTCATTACAACTAAATTATTAAATGAAGTTGATTTATGGTAAACAGAGTTCTAAAAACAACTACATTAAAATGCAAAAGCTTGTATTGTCCACAAACTAACATGCTTCGATATTAAAACACTCGCAATAGTTTTAAATATTATAACTGTTTTTAAAATAAAGTCTAATTTGATTTAACCTTGAATAATATCGATACAGAAATCGTGATAAATCTAGTTCGATTTAACCTTCCATCACATATTGTTTTTCATTTGAGTTTTTTTATAATAAGCCGAAAACTATATAAAATATTATTTTTTATGTAATTTTTTAACTTAAATAATAAGTTTAAAATTCTAAAAGACCTATTAAATAGTCAAACACCAAATAATATGAGACAAATAGAGTATTTTTTTTATATATATATAACATTTTATCATGAGTTACAAATAGAGTAATTTTTTAATGTAAAAAGAAGGTAAAAGGGGATGATTTGGGTTGGTGCAAATGAACTAAAAAATGGTGGGTTTGGTTTGGTTTGGTTTAGGTGTGGTGTTGGTGGTGTTGTAGTTGCAGGGGATGGAAGTGGTAAGTGAAATAAGGGATTAGGGTTAACGGCTACACTGCATTGAAATTTTTGGTAGTAGTGGGAGACTTTGTGACAGTAGATGGGGAACGTTGGTTTCCTAAATTTTGACCCTTTTTTTTGTTTGTTTGTTTTATTTTTAAAAGTTGGAAAATGATTTTTCCTCTCCACATTCTCAATTTACTTATTTTTTTTATATCACCTTTCTTAAAGTACTACTATTGGATCAATGAAAAAAGACTTAAAAAGGGGAGGCAAATGAACATATAGCCCTATAGGAGTACAAAATGTTTAACAATGTATTAACAAATATGTTGTTTGAATATTTTGATGACAATGAACACAATCTCCATTCACATTTGTCGGAATTTTTCATTCATAATTGATGTATTAGACCATCTCCAACAGTTTTCCTAAAATTTTCCTAAAATGGGGAAACAAAATACATATTCTTTAAATTATTTTTGTTTTAAATCCAACAGCTTCTCCATTTCGAAGATTTGAAGAATTATTTAGTTTGGAGAATGCTACAGATTTAGGGAATCCTCACCATTTTTTCTGCTGCTTCTCCATTTTGGAGAATGTAATGGGGAATCTGTTGGACCAAAAAACCCCTTAAAATTCCTCAAAAACTCCAAAATCTCCAAAATGGGGAAACTGTTGGAGATGCTCTTAGAGCATCCCCAACAGATTCTCCATATTGGGTTTTTGGAGAATATTGAAGTTGATTTTGGTCCAACAGCTTATCCATTATATTCTCCAAAATAGAGAATGGGGAGAAGAAATGAAAGAGATTCTCTAAATTTGGAGAAAATTCTGTATATTTTGGGGTAAACTCTATAGTAGAGAATCTGTTGGAATTCAGCCAAAAAAAGTTCAGAATATGTGATCTATAAGTCTCCATTTTGGAGAATTTTTTAGAGAAACTGTTGGGCATGCTCTTAGTCTTATGCTCATTGTTAGAATCCGTTAGTACTGTATTATATTATTCTGTATATATTAGGTGTTTGTACGTTTACATTGATACGTTCACACTTGTAATCCCATTGTATAAGTCAATTCAATTCATTGGAATCCCTCGAGGGGAGTTTATCCAAACCAATTATGGGACAATTTGTAGATATTCACACTAATGAAAAATGATAATAATAATAATAATAATAATAATAATAATAATAATAATAATAATAATAATAATAATTAAATAATTAAATAATTAAATAATAGCAATAAGTACACTCATGACTCATCCAGGGGCGGATCCAAGACCCCGATCCCGAAAAAAAATACAAGAATATATGTGTTATATAAAAAAATTGAAAGATAAAATACAAATATTTTTAGTGGCTTAGTGGTTAAGCCCACTCCACTTTAAATATAATTCAATCAAACCTTGTTCAAATCCTACTAGACACAGATTTTCATTTATTTTTTCTTCAATCTATTTTCCATTATTTTAAAATTCTTATAGTTTATTTGATATTTTACAATTAAATAATTATATTTTTCTTACAAATTTAAGATATTCTTTTTATATTTTTTTAATAAATATTTCTAATAATAACAACAACAACCCAGTTAATCCTGCGTTAAGCTTAATCGGGGTCTGAGGGTTTAGGATGTACGCACTCTTTCCCCGAACAAGTCGAAAGAGTGTTTCAGATAGACTCAAAACAATAAGACAATAGAACCACATAGTAGTAGGACTTAGAGAAGGAAGAAGAGACATCAGAGAATCAGACGTAAAGGCGCATGGAAGAGGCATGAAAGTCAACAAGGGCATGAGGACACAACACAAATCAAGACCATAACACGTGACACTAAACATCAGCAGTCTGAATGCTCATCCTCCAATGGTCTCTGTCCGAAGTCATATCCTTTGATACTGATAGGATCAGAAGGTTGAGATCATGTCTGATAACCTCCATCCAACTCTTCTTAACTCTACTTCCCCCCTTGCCGATTTCTCTCATATCCAAGATTTCACACCTACAAACTGGAGCCGAAGTAGGTCTCCTATTGACGTGCCAAAACGAACGTAATGTGGACTTTCGCAATTTGTCCCCAATACTCACAACTCTAACATCTCTCCTGATGTCAACATTTCGGATTCTGTCAAGTCTCGTATTTCTAATAAAAATAATATAAAAATTATCTAAAAAAAATTGTGCCCACCCCGAAAATATTTCTGGATTCGCCCCTGGACTCATCTGTTTACGTGCAGATAAGATGTAAGTGAAATAGTTTGCAAACTTGTAGCCGACGAATAAATCAGCCGCTGGAGTGGTTGGGATGACGGTTTAGTGATGAAATCGTCCATCTATCGGTCGATTTGTGTCTTTCCCAAAATCCATAAGAGTATGGTTCTTTTTTTATTATTATTATTATTAGGTAAACATTCGAGTTCAGACATACATGAAACTCGATGGCCGAACAAGTCGGCAGATGAAAAACCCGTCAATACAGATATAAACACAATAACACAAGACATTAGAGAGGAAAGAAAACCTCAATTCAACCCATACAAGTCGTCAACCAGCAGAGAAGTCGATGAAGATCCAAGAAGCGCCATGAGTGTCAAGAACGTGGGAGAGTGCAAAGACTCACATCAGTATCCCAGTCGGAAATGGCAACTCATAAGGAAGTGTGGATCGCCGACGTTGCCCCCACCTAAATGAATGATCTTCGAAGACCACGAACACAACCACGTACAATCTGTTGTCGATCAACCAGGAAGTCCGATACTGCAACCCAACACAAAACAACCGTAGCCACACCAAAGACCCGACACCGGAAGACGGGGCAAATACGGACCAAAAAAGGAAAGATCGATCCACCGTCGGAAATGTGAACGGAACTCCCGGAACCAAACAAGGCGATTCAGGGAGTATTATTATTCCATAAGAGTATGATTCAATAGTGTCTTTCAAACTAAGATATCCGAAATCCGAATTAACTGAACCCAATTCAACCCGTCCATTTTGGACCCAAAATCCGAATGAACTAAACCCGATTCAACCGAAACTCATTAAGACCCGAACCCGTTATAACCGAAACCCGAAATAATGAAAACTCGAGACATTCTAAACCCGAAATAACCGAAACCCGATGCAACTGAAACCCGAACCCGACCCAACCGAATGACCAAATTATTAGACATTATCCGAAACCCGAATGACCAAAAACCCAACTAACCGAACCCGAACCCGAACCCGCCCGATTACCACCTCTATTCATGGCGCCCAAATCAACTAGAAACTATTCGAACCAATAAGTAATAACAGTTGATCTGTTCTTGAAGAAACTGAAACTCATCAACTTGTCATTATCTAGTTTTATCAAACCATATATATCCAAAATAGAATTTTGTCAAGAGTAATTTGAAAATAAGCCATGTTGAAAAGTAGGAGAGGGACATCAAAATGCCACTTGTGTTGTGTCTTAATTTCTCTCTATAGGTTCAAATATAAAATCTGGATGTTGACTCTCACATTTAGACCATACCTATGGATACCTCGAGAAAATTCATAACACCTAATTAGGTGCATCAATTTATTACACAGTGGTATCTTAGATATTGACAAAATATATGTTGAATATTCACAACGTAGAAAAAAAAATTGGAAATCAGAAATTTGAATGAGACACATTAACTAATACTCAGTACTATGTATTTGAAAAAAATTGAAAAATGGAGACTCAATTTTTTTTTTGAAAAAAAATAAATAGTCAAAATTGAATATTCTAATATTTTCTAAATTTGCAGATTTCAACCTCCAAGGGTTGACTAATTTCCGCAAGTTACGTGCCGTGGAGGAACGGCCACCCATTTCCAAGCTAGCGTTACATCCAGTGTTCTTTCACATGAAAAATCATATTCATATATTTATTATTTTATTTAATCAATCAAAAATAAAATAAATAAAACTATGGTATCCAATAACAAAACTAATAATAAAATAATAAAAATAAAATAAAATACAGTAAGGTTGAATGGGACAACACAAGCCCCAAACTTGAAGAAATGAATATTCTGATTTCATCTAAGCTGCTGCGTACGGTGCTAATCCAACACTCTTTTCCAGGCTCAGGATATATGAACATGTTATGAATCATTTCAAACTCTAATTAAGATCTCCAAAAAGGTACTTACCTAATTAATGTACAAAAAGATTAGGTATTTAATTGATGAAGCTAATTAATGACCTGAGTTAAATTGGCATATATTTGTACTGAGGCTTCCATCAAAGTCACTGCAACAAGAAAGATTGCAACTTGTCAGTTGTAGCCACCGGAAATCGAACAACCCGAAAAACTCCAAGAAATGCAACAGAACCATGACATTGCTAACATATGGTTAAGCTGCTGTAATGGGGAAAATGCAATTTTTTTTTTCTAAAGAATGGTTATAAATTGTCTATTTCAACCCATTTCGGATCCTTTACCTCAAGCTTGGATTTGGCCTCGTCGTTGAATGGTTTGCAGAGGATTTCATAGTTTTTCTGAATTCCTAGCTGCAATAATGTGCTTAATAAAATTAATGAAAACTGGTGCAAAACGGATAAGGTTCATGTAGCTCTAGAACTGTACCTGAGGATCAACTCTTGACGGTGAAGTTGATGATATAGAAAATCTGGAGAAGATAGAGGGCGTTAGTAAACAAGTTTAAAGGGCAACCAGATCAGTAATCTTAGCTCTGTATTTCGTTACAGCCCTAGGTAAGATTGTGAATCCAAGTATCCAACAGCGGCTAAGGACTATACCCAACTTTTTCACCCAACGCTGGATTTTCAAGCTAAACAAAGGAAAGACGAAATGACAATAGAGGCCAATCAAACTTCAAGCACGCGAAAGCTAAAACTATTATGTAATTTATGTTTGAAAAGAGTATAGAGATTTACCTCAGCTTTGAAATGTAAAAACTCAACGCAGACAAATTGGTCTTTTGAACTGTTAGCATGATCGCAGCCATGCAATTCTGCAGAGGGAAATGAATGCCATACACAAAGAAACTTACAAGATCAATGATTTGTTGAGCACTTCTGCCACACCAGTCAGACACATTAACAACAAAGCAAAAGAAATTTGGACGAAACAAAAGATCAGATTTCCTCAATTCTGTAAAGGAACACTTTTTAAAAAAATCATACCCAAAAGGAACCTTAGAACAAAGTAATCTTGGTCATGTTCTGAGTCTTCTGACTCACCATGGATTCAGAGCTAGTGAGAATTATATATGATTACAAAGTCAATTGCTTCTCTCCCTCTTAGAAAATCAGCGAATAAATATACCAACCCAAAACCGAGCCACGAAAGGGAGATTTGCAGTGAAATTTGAGGAGTCTTTAGGGCAGAAACTCAATAGAATCATAATTTGATCAAATTTGAAGGAAATCCAGTCATTATTCTACTTTATGTAAAATCTGTTTTACTTTCCAATGAAACAGGACATGAAGATTTATGATACCTTACAAGCAATGAGCTCAAGAAGCTGCATCAGAAATCGCCCAAGTCCTTTCCCCCGTGTATGAGGCACCAGCTGCAGTTCGTACACATAGAGTAAAGGTAGTTCCTCCTCTACAATAAACCGATAGTGCACAAATCCCGCAAAAACACCCTTAGGTTCAGTGGGATCTGACAATGTATATGTATCAATATTTCTGCAATCTGGTAGCTCATAAACAAATATGTAGCGTGCTTCAGAAGCAACCATATCTCTGCGCTTCCCCTTCTCTTCAGTAGGCCATTCAGGTCCATAGTGCCGTTCCATATTCAACTATAATTTAGATACTTCTGAAACATTCAGTCCCGTCATTGATATTAAAAAGTTTAGAATGAATCAAAGTAGGAACGCAGTAAAAATTACTTTGAGTAGGTTTTGGATGCATTGCTTCATAGGACTTGATAACTTGTTCCCGCGTCCTGACTGAAAGTGTACTGAAAGGCCTTCATCAATAATAAAGCATATAGTTCAATCAGTAATTGCAAAGTGTAGCCGCATAAGTGAAATAACTCAATAAGTAGAAGCTCCAGCAGAAAGAGCTGTTAAGTCCATGTCCAAAATATACAAACGAATTGAAGATGATTGCTTGTATAATTCCCAGGAATAACAAGAACTGTGGATAAGAATTTCTGAAGCAAAAGATGTAGGGGAAGACAAATTTATGTTATTTTGGACTGTCTTATAAAGACAAAAATGGATTTTGATTAATACTCTAACTTGGGTTTAGTTATCTTTATGGGCATGCTTTTAGGGACACGATTGATATGGAATTCTTTGTTTTGGAATTTATACAGAATCACAATGGTATTAGAGGATGACGCCGTACAATTTAGTTAATGAATCCTACTTATCCATCATTCTATCCAGTGACCTGCAACTTATCACATGCCTTCACAGCATCCAGTTTAAAAAGTATTCCATCACCCCATCTTTAAAGTAGCCATAGAGCCATAGAGGTATCATCTACAAGACTACAAGCTGTCAAATTTCCAGATATAGAAAGAAAAAAAAAAAAGATAAATGGCAGAGTGAGTCATCACACAATGCTCAGAAGAGAGGGGGGTGTTTTTTAGAGTTAGGTAAAGGTACCGGTACAAAGAAAAGGTATATGTATGTCCATGAGTATAGGTGATATTGGATTATTGGAATGGAATTCCCTATTAAGGCAAAGGAAGGAGATTCAGAGAATGATCAAAACCACCTCCAAGGTTGGGTACGAGGGTATGAGTTTGGAATGAGTTTCAAAATGACACCAGAGTCCTTCCAAAAGTTAGGTATGAATATTTACTCAAAATCACTCCAGAGTAAAATTGCAATATAATCAAATTTCACTACATCCCAAAACCGGCCCTCAAAGTAAAGATTGCAACCTCATAATTGATAATCTTTTTTGCAGAAATCACTCAAAATCTGACAAACAAAGTGGAAGGGTTACTAGTCTTACTAACAAGGTGATCAAACGAGAGCCAATTTGTGTACCATTAGCGTTGTAATGGAGAAATGCAGGGAAAGGAGCAAGTGGGTCAGTGAGAGAAGAGGCGGATTTGATGATCGCATCTATCATCTTCTTCTTATCAAGCACCTGCCCCACATAAACAAAGATTTAGCAATCGGTGTCAATTTGAGATTCGTGCAATTTACAGATACTAGTAATAAATTGGGTTTCTGTAAATCAATTTTGAAAACCACTTCACCTCTCGCCGATTAGGCCTCTTCGCGTTGTTGAAGCCTGTATTTCCCTCCATCTTCCTCCAGCACAGAAATTGGCGTGCCTGTTCAAAAAATTTCCCTGATCAGTACATAATCCCACTAAATATCTTCTCGGTGTTATTCGAGCCGAACGAGCCGAGCTTGTCATGTTCCTGTTCGACTCATACAAAATTGAGCCAATCCGAGCTCAATCCTAAATTTTATTCGAACTTTTTTTTTACTCTCAAGCTCGGCTCGCAAGCCCCATTCAAGCTTGGGTTTGATTACCCAGTCAAGCCGAGCAAACAAGCTTAGGCTTGTTCTAGCTCTTTTGTTCGGGATCGATAGGCTTGTTTGAGAAAATAAAACCAAACAATGGAGGAAACAAAATCATTTTATGAAATTCAACAAATAAAACAGGCTTTCAAATTTGGTAAAGAGACAGCAACTGGCAAAAGCACAAGCCAAACATTATCAAAGCCAGTATTTTATACAGATTACAAACACAATCACTCTGAGAACTTGAAGCTCAGCTCCACATGATATAAATCTCACGTTCATATCTACCAAATGCAAAACCTACAATATCCAATTTCCCTAGCTAGCAGGAGAAGAAATAAATTCAGACGAATCAATCAACTGAAAAAGGTAAACCTCCAGCGAGGCCAGCAGCAAGGAAAAATCTTACAGTGTGTAATTGGCGAAGAATGGAGAAGAGAAGGCAAACTTCTCGGCTGTCTTTGATTCACCTCCTACAATGGTATACCATTCAATTGCAAAAAAAAAAACCTAACTAAAACTGCAATTGAAGTAAAAACAAACGCCAAACCTAGATTGGAAACTGAAACAACAACTGGTTGATTTAACTAACCTGCAATTCCAAATGACGAGCAATTCGAACCCTAGAATTCCTCAACACTTTCCAGAATTCCAATCGAAGAGAGACGAGCGTGGATGAGAGATAGGGCCGTCGGGGTCTAGGAGAGAGCAGCGAAATCGCGAGCTGCTCGAGAGAAGGATGAGAGACGGGGACGTCGGGGTCTCGGGGATTGTGGGAGACGGCTCAGAGACTGGATGAGAGACAGAGACCCGAGCGCAATCAGGTGTTCTTAGGGTCCACGCCGGATAAAAAAGAAGAAGAAGATAATAAATGTCGGAGCCGCACCTTGGGAGTGTTCTTGCAGGCGCGGCCGGCGTCTTCAACCGGCGGCAACGGAGCACACTCGACACAGCTTTCAAGAAGACAACAAGAGGTATTCGGCCAAGCAAGGGATTTTTTATTTGAAAAAATATTGGTTTTCTTATATATACTGTATAATAAAACATATACATTTAAATATAATATAATTTAATTATTTTTCTACTTATAGTTATTGTTATTGTATTTATATATTTAATCAGTTCTGAAAAGTGTGAAAATTAATTAGTTGTACTCTTCTAAAAGACATCGGTGTAGTGAACGAGCTAAGAATCGGTCGGATTGAAATCGAAGGGGACAATCTCACCATCATAAATTCCCTCAAAGAAAAATGGCAAAATCCTTCCATCTCTAACTATTTATTCTGCCTTAGATAATTTCAAATAGTTTTCATTTGTCATGTGTTTCGTTAATGTAATTTGGTGGCGGATAAGATTACACAACTTAGTCACCAGGATAATGGTTCGGCTAATAGAACCATTACCCCTAATTATCCAGGTCTCTTCGATCTCATCCGTCATAATGCTTTTGGTGGGCAAATAACTCGTCTTTAAATATCAGTTGAAATATTTCTTTATAAACAAAAAAAAAAAGATAACACTAATGTGCTTGAATAATACAAATTATGTGTAAGTTAATAAAAAAAATATAGGTAATAAAAAAAGAAAAAGAAAATGATTAAAAATAAGTGTAGGATTTGGAGATTAGGATGTGAATGAAGTTGATAGAAAAGTGAATAGATATTCTTATGTCAATGTGGGAAGAAAAAAAAGGTTGTGGGAAGCCCAATGTGAGATATTGGGCGGAAGAAGACACTCCTTTTATTGGTTCAAGTGTAATCAACTCACATTCTATATTTTTTTAAATAAAAAAAAGTTAAGACACCCATTTGAAGATGTCAAATGTGGATGCTCTAAGAGTGGTGTTCAGTGTTCACATATGCAATTGAACTAACACTTCTTTGAATTATTTGTCCTAGGTGCAATTTTGCAAAATCAACCAGCTGTTAAGCTTCGGGTGATTCAAGTTTTGCTCGAACTATTCAGTTCACACAGCGGGCCGGCCCAAAAATAATGGTATAGTTTTTTGGGGATGCATAAATCCACCCCTAATTCAAAATTGTTTGTGAGGCGGAGATAAAAAATTATTCCAAATATCTGGAGTACAATGTCAAATTTTGGTACACAACAACGTAAAATTTCCGGGGAGGAAAAAACATATATTATTTGATTTGCTTTGAGCATCTTCATCTTTCCTATGGTTGACTCATCACTCATTAACCGGAAATCCAAACTTTGAAAGTTCAATCATCAAAAACTGACGACCCAAACACATATTTTAAGACATTCACAAGAAGATTCTACAGTATTCACTATTCAGGACCAAAAACTGTTTTTCTTTTTTGGGGGGAGTACAAAAGGGGACTACCTGCAAAGCTAACACATGGAATGGAACTGTATTCAACATAAGACTTGAAAATGTGTCCCTGGATTCTTTACACAGTGCTGCCATGAACGTTGGCTAACGGCATGTTAGAGCTGACCTGTTCGCAGGTCTCTGTCCAGCCGATCAGCATTGAGTGTGCCAGGAAGCTCTTGAAAGCCTTCGTTGAAGATGGAATAGGCACTACAACACATTATATTAAATAGTAAAAATGTCATTGACAGCTGCTTCAACTGAGAAATGCCGGTGATTATGCATTATATACTACAGGGTATTTAAACGTGCTCTTAAGTTCGATAGTTTGAATGATGTACCTCACATCGCCCGCCTGGCGCTGCCCAAGATTCATAAAGATGATAATGAATCCAGTTGCTAGTATCTGGAGAAAGTCACAAACCATGATTCAGCAGCACTCACAGTGACTTATAACAGCACAAGGAAATTCTAGAGCAAACTAAGACAATA
The DNA here is from genome assembly GCA_037127255.1 of Persicaria tinctoria. NCBI lineage: Eukaryota > Viridiplantae > Streptophyta > Magnoliopsida > Caryophyllales > Polygonaceae > Persicaria > Persicaria tinctoria. The sequence goes on along the minus strand of JBANSL010000004.1, from coordinate 86,226,114 downwards.
ATGTCAAAGCAGTTGATGCAATATGTCTAGCCAAGTTCGAAACAGTTAGTAGGTATAACTACATACAAAGTCAAGTAAATCCCGAGCAATGAAAATCTCAAACAATAAAAGTGTAACATAGATGGTAATCAAATTCCATCATTTGCCCAATTGCCCATTTGCTGTAATTTGTAGCAGCCAAGTAAAAACAGACCAATTACTTTGAGGCAGATGTAGGCCACAGTAACATGGATGTATAGGAGCCAAATAAAAGGAATAGAACTCACATATAACGGTCCAAGATTCCAGTCATGAGCAATAGGAGCCATGATAAACCACAAAACGACGGCTGCCCATGCCTTTACACTGAGAGAGAAAATTGCCATCAAAACGATATCTACCAATGAAGAAAAAACAATCATCAGCCAACTGTCCGATAAAAAATGTACCAGATATTAAAAAAAAGGTGCTCACCAGGAAGCTTCAACTTTTCGCGTAGTAAACGGTATAGCCTCCACTTCCACTTACTGGCTGTCTCAGGAAGCTGAAACTTCTGCAAGTCAAGCATGCAAAGCAATGCCACATTACATGAGAATTTTTAATACAAGCAAGTTCCCAAGCAATGAACTCATTAGACTCAGACCAGTTCATCTTCATCATCTTCTTCATCATCATCGTCTCTAATTGGAAAGCGTTTGGGTGCTGCTTTTGGTTTAACAGATACCATCAGGGTATCTACAGCAAACTTCTATATGTTAATATTCAAACATACAAAGGCGCAATGTTTAAAAAGTTAAAACAAACACAGCACAAATATAACGTCACACAAACTCAAGTTTAATGCATCATGCAAGGGAGCCTGCAGTTGCAGTAGCGAAAACCTGAAGAAAAGTTAAAAGCCTTTTTTTTTGTCTAAACAGATTTTTGATTTATCAAAGATCAATTAAGTTATTTCTCCATAGACGTATACAAATTTTAAAGTCCAGGCTCTTCGTTTGGGTTTAAGTCTAAACTTAAGTTTAAAGATTCACTTATGTCAGGAATAAAACCTTGAGGCTTCATCTCTTCTCTCTATTTCCCCAACCCATAAACATAACTATGATGTTTAAAAAGGCATTTAAGCAAGAATGCGGATTTCATCATAAACTCATGGATTTTAATATGCAGTTTCATGAAAAAAAAATCTATAAATGCAAAATTTCTTTCCCTGCTTTTGTCTTTTAAAAGATCAGAGGATATTACTAATTTCCTATGAATAGTCTATGGTGTATGTAAAAACACTAGAAGATATCATGAACAAAAGATCATTTGAGCAACTTTGAAGGAAGATGCATACCGCCATCTTTAAAATGGGCATACATGTCCTCTCCATCTTGCTTGTCATTCAACACACTTCCACGCAAAATAAGACTCAGGGCTTCCATTGGTAACTGCCCATTTTCAGCTATTAATTTCCTCAAGTCACATACCTATTTGATAATTAAAAAAAAAAACATAGGAAGTAGTTTAGAAACTATTAACAATGAACATAAAATTAAGGCAAACTACAGTACTTACAAATCACCTTCACTTCTTAGAGCAATATATTATTACAAAAAATGGGATGGGAAGTTATGTGAACAACAAGGAGCATGCCCTTTGCATAAAGTGCTTTATATAGTGCTATCCAGAAATGGCAGCAAAATAATTTTTGTAGACAATATGGAGAAGAGACATTGATACAGAAGATACTCCCACAGTAACTTTATCAGATATCATTCTAGAACCAAAGATGATCACAGGAAACTACAATCATGCCAACTTGGGAGAAAGTTTCTGATTAACAACAGGTGGAACAGGAAATTCATCTTCTAGGAGCATTATAATTTAGTTTTCTTCCAGGAAAACTCTTACTATTACCCAAATTAGGTTTTGGGGATATATGCCAACTCTTAGTTTCTGCATCTTTAGATTTGAGAAAGACACAAAACCCCTAATTAACAACACATGCAAGATACCTTTCAGCTACCCTCACAATTTCGGCATCTTAACATCCAAGAGAGGAAGAAAAACCCCTAATCAGCTAGAGATTGTGTACTTCTCCGACCTCTTGCCCCCCCCCCCCCCCCCCCGGATCATGATTTTGGATTAGGTCTGAAATTGAAAATTCAATTTATGATGCCTTTGCAAGCAGAAATCATCGAGGATTCTAATTAGAGATATAAACTGGAGAATTCCAGAACCTAGAAAGGGAATCAAAGGAGGATGTGAATTCACCTTGAGACGAGGAGGGAGCTTGAGGCGAGAAGGACGAAGAGGGCCGATGGTTTTGAGGAGGATCTCGACTTTCCCCTGATCCAACCCATCGGCACCGCCATTGGGGATATGGCGTTCAATCTCCACCATCTGCTGAATTTCTTCGGACTCGCCCACAGCGGAAGAGGGTTTGTTCTTCCCTTGTTCGCTCTTTGTTCAAGCTTCAAAACGTCTACTAATTTTACTGGTTCTCCCTAACAAGTCCAATTGCATTATAATATTATTGTGCATTATAAATGATAATGCAATATTATGCATTATAAATCATAATGGATGGTCAGCCAAACGAACCCAAGTGAAGTCTTATTTATACTTTTTTTATAAGAGTGAGGCTATTCAGAAGATATTGAAATTTTATTGACAAAATAAATATATTTAAAATTTACCCAATTCAATCTCAACAAACCTAACTCGGCAAGCGGGTGCAGCGTTTAGTGTTGCTTATCTACCACCTTCTCCTTGTTTGATGTCGCCGGCCGATCGGCAATCTCCTTCGCAGTGATGATCGACTACCGAAGGACATGTTAATTTTTTATTTTATTTTATTTTTTTATTATTTTTTTGAAACGGAAAAAATTTGGCCATAGAGCCAAGCCCTATCAGCCAAGAGCATCCTTTCGGATGAGACTACGCAGAAGAGAATCATCAGGTGTCATAGAACCAAGTGAAGCGGAGTCTAGACGTGATAAACGATCAGCCACAAGATTAGCTTCCCGGAAAACATGACGAATCTCAATAGAACCAAAGAAGCCCAGCGAGACTAGGCTGTCTGAGACAATCATATCCGAGTCTCCGGTAGGCTTCCCCAAACCTTTTAAACTTTTTATAATTGTAAGGTTATCTCCTTCTACTATTAATTTTTGGATATTCAAGTTTTTTGCGGCCTGTATACCAGACCAAAGCCCCAGACTTTCGCAACCGCATACCGAGTCTATTGGTGATGGACCCCACCCACAAGTAATAAGAGAACCCAAGCAATCACGAATGATAAACCTAAAAGTGCCCTTATTGCCCGAAGAGAAAGATCCATCAAAGTTAAGTTTATAGGTGTCTTTAGGCGGGGCTTCCCACTCGGTTCTTTTCCTTTTTGAAGTTGATTTTGGTTTAAAATTGATTGTTTTATCTGTTTTATTATCCTTTATATTTTCGCCTATTTGGGAGGTTGTCCATATAAATTTCTGGTCTTTTTTGAAAGCTATGATTTTTCTTATGTCCGGGGTTAAATTGTCAAAGTGAGCCTTGTTTCTAGAGAACCAGATACCCCACCAGACAAACGCTAGATCTTCAAATTTGTGTTTTCCAATCGTGTTTTTAATATTCCATATTGTGTTATTGATCGAGTCTCCTTTGTCAAAGCAACCATGTATTTTCATGAAGGTCCCTGGATCATTTGCCATCAAAGTATATCTAGTAATAGGACAGTCCCATAGTAGATGGTATAGATCCTCGTAGCAAGAGTCGCAGTGGGGGCAGTTTGTCGGAATACCCAGATGGCGCGAAGCTAATCTAGCAGTTGTTGGTACTGCATTTTTTAGGATTTTCCACATGAATGATTTTATTTTTGGTGGTGTATTTAGGTCCCAAACCCAGCCTATATCTGAGTTTGTGTGGTTTTTGTATTTATGAATCATATCTATAGCAGAAGAAGTCGTATACCACCCGTTCTTGCTCCATTTCCAATATAGCCTATCAACTTGTATATTCTCAGGTAGTGGTATTGTTGTGATTCTCTCTATTACATCGTTTGGTATGATTCCCTGTAGGTTTCTAAGTAATTTGTTTTTGTCCCATACTTTGTTTTCGTCAACGAAATGTTTTATGTTTAATGATTCATCAATTTGCTGAGTTAATGGGATAAATGTTTTCAGTGGGGACTCGCCCAACCAGCAATCTTTCCAGAAATTAATCGCTGAACCGTCCCCAATATACCACCGCAGGCCATTTTTAAATAAAGGTATTAATTTTATTAGTTGTGCCCATTGCCATGAGGTGTTTCCACGTTTTTGGTAATTTAGCATTTCAGTCGTTTTTAGGTATTTTTCTTTTATCAGTTTAACCCAAGGGTTGTTTGGTTCTGCTAGTATTTTCCAAAGCAGTTTCATTTGTAGTGCCTTGTTCATGTCTTCTGAACATCGTAGCCCTAGCCCTCCATTTTCCTTTGTTTTACATATATCGAACCAGCTTATCAGTGGCTTATGGTTTGTACCTTTGTTCCAAAGGAATTGTCTATTTATTCTGTCCAGTTCTGTGTGTACCGATTTTGGTAACATGAAGCATTGCATTATATGTAATGGTTTTGCTGAAAGCGTTGTTTTGATTAGTGTACATCTTCCAGCTTGTGAAAGACAATTTGCCTTCCATTTGTGTAGCTGAGATTTTGTGTTTATTAGTAGGTCCTTGAAGTCATCTTTTGTTACTCGTCCTTCGATTATTGGGCAACCAAGGTAGCATCCTAAATTCGGTGTGTGTGCGATTTCTAATTCATTTCGTATCATATTCTTTTGTGATGGTAAAACGTTTTTAGATGTTTGGAATTGAGATTTATGTCGGTTTACACGTTGCCCTGACAAAGCGTTATAGTCCCTTAAGACTCTGTTGATTTGATCGCAACCTGTTTTACTAGCCGAAGCAAAGATGACAATATCATCCGCGAAGGCTAGAAAAGGAATTTTTGTTCCGTCTCTTGTTAATTTTATACCTAGATGGCTCTGTGGTTTAGTCGACTCATTGTAAAGTCCTCGAGCAAGGATTTCAGATATTATTAAGAATAGATAAGGTGATAAAGGGTCACCTTGACGAAGGCCCTTTTCGGGGAAGAAAACCTCCGTGGGTTCATTATTTACCAGTACTGAGTAGGTAACAGTGGTGATACACTCCTTGATCCACCCTGTGAATCTGTTTGAGAAGCCTAATTTGAGCATAGTGGAGAGAAGAAAATCCCACTCAACCATATCAAAAGCCTTTTCCATATCTAGTTTTACCGCCATCCATCCCGTTTTACCTTTTTTCTTAGAGAAAGAGTGGAAGATTTCATTTGCAATTAAGATGTTATCCTGTATTGATCTCCCCGATGAGAAAGCGCTCTGTAGGGGATTGGTGATTTTGGGAATGATTTTTTTTAGCCTCGATGCTAGTACTTTGGATATTATTTTATAAGTTGTTGAACAAAGGCTTATAGGCCTATAGTGCGATGTTGTGGTTGGGTTTTCTATCTTCGGTATTAGAGCAATAAACGTATGGTTTGTTTGTTTTAGAATCCGGCCACTAAGGAAAAAACTCTTTACCGCTTTGATTACTGAAGGTTCTACTATGTGCCAGTATTTTTTGAAAAATCCCGCAGGGAAACCGTCGGGGCCTGGAGATTTATCGTTGGCTAGACTGAAGACTGCATTTTTTATTTCTGCATTTGTGACTGGTCGAATTAGCCAGTTATTATCATCATTTGTAATTTCGTTTTCTATATGGTTTAGTAAGTTGCTTGGCATATTCTGCCTTCTTTGAAGTGAGTATCTTTGACTGAAATCATGTTTGATTAATTTTCTTATTTCGTCTTCGCTGTTGATTGTTATACCAGCTGTGGTTTGGATATGTTTTATTATATTTCTATTGCGTCTTCCAGTTGCGATTTTGTGAAAGTATTTTGTGTTTGCATCTATCGATTTTACATGTGTCCTCTTAGCTCTTTGTCCCCAGTATTTCTGTTGATAGGTTAAGAGTGTAGCATGTTTTGATGTGAGTCTTTTGATTTTATTGTCTAGGTCATAGTTATAAGCTTTAGAGAGCGTGTTCTGTAGATCCAAGAGTTGTGTTTCAACTTGTTTTATTTGTTGGAAAACGTTTCCAAAGGTTACCTTGCTCCATATCTTACTCTTCCTTTTGACTTCTTGTAGTTTCTTTGTTAATTTATACATTTTGGAACCCGGTAGATCAACTCTCCAAGCCGAGCGCACGACATTAACATAGTCTGCTCTCGTGGTCCAAGCCATTTCAAATTTAAAAGGTTGTAATTTTGGTTTTTGGTTATCCATGAGATCTAGAGTGATTTGAGCATGGTCAGATTTCAAGAAGGCGTGATTTTTAGTGCAAAGGTTGGGAAATTTTTTTAGGATAGAATGACTCACAATCGCGCGGTCTAATTTTTCATATATATTATCTGCCCCCTTTTCCCGTTTTCTCCATGTGAAGTTATTACCAGTTGTTGGAGCATCGACCAAATTATGAGTGCTTATTATATTTTGAAGTCTTGCAAATCTGTTAGTATTTGGAATTCTGCCACCTTGCTTGTCACTTGGTTCTAGGATTTCATTTAAATCCCCCATGATAATGAGAGAGTCATTCGATTTCCGAATGTAAGCTTCTATGGAATTCCAAAATTCATTTTTTTCATTTGCATAAGGTGTTGCGTAAATAAAGAGGATTTCTATTGCAATGTTCAGTTTCGTGTTGGTGTAATCTACTTGGATAATTCTGTCCGTCGAGCTTCTAATAGTGAAAGATTCATTTATGAAATGTGCTTCCTTCCAGAGAAGGCATAGACCTCCGGACAGGCCAATTGACGGTTGAAAGAATAATTTGTCAAAACCAGCCTTCCTCCAACAACTTTCTGGTGGTGGGTTTGTTAATTTTGTTTCTGCCAGCATTAAAAATTTAATGTGATCCGATCTAGCAGTAGATTCAATGTGAGTCCAGACATTTTTCCTACTAAGACCTCTAACATTCCAGAAGCTAAATTTCATAAATAACGATTTGGGGGTTTTGGGTACCTTAGAGAGTTAGGACCATACTTGAAGTGTTCATGATAATTGGGGTGGGTTGTGTAAGTTTTGATTTTAGAGTTATCATTTTTAGTGATTTCATGGTTCATAATAATAGTCAAATAGTCAAATTTTATGTTTGAAATAGAATCATATTTTTGAAGAGTTTCAAATTCTAGTGCATGGTTTATTAAAAGATATGATTTTGGTTTTCGCATATAGTTAGTGGTAATTTCTAAGTTTTGTTTTAGAATAGTATGACAGATAATCCATGAAGCAGCCGGCTGCATGTGGTGTGAGTAAATACATATGGTGCTTTCCATGCACAAGGGTAAAAACATGTGCAAAGCATAGAGTAAAACTATATAATACATATAGTGCAATTTAGTGCTTTGAATAAGTTTCCAAACTAGATAAAATAAAGCTGCCCAAAGTTTCAAGTTGGTATGTTTGGGAAGAAATGTGAAGAGCATAAATGTCAGACAAGCACTCCTTAGGGGGCAATATATATACAAGGTACATGTACAGTTCCATGGAAGAGAAAAAAAACTTAAGCAACTGCAAACCTTCCATAGGCCCTTAAAATTTGAGTTATGGTGTGTTGATGAAAAGGAGGAGAATCCCTTGACATCTTGATTGTAGCTGCTTCCCATACTTGGATCTGTTTTGTTGTAGTTGAAGTCTTGGATACCTTGTGTCCAATATATGCTTCTGTCCATAGTTGTCTCCCAGGTTGTCCTGTTGAGAATCTGTATGTGCTGGATACACAAATTTTGCTCGAGAGAGAAGTTCCCTCGAGCAGTATTAGTAACAAGTTCACAGTTTTGTATGCTGCAGTAAAGCATTTTATGTATTTGGTAGTTAGTCATAATGTTTGATTCATAAACCTGATCAAAGTTCTTGAAAAAATTATGTCCCCCAGTAAGTGATTACCAAACGTATAGGTGCTAGGTTTTCCTTTCTTTTTAACTTGAGGGCTGTATCTTTCAGGTTAAACAAGTATTGATTAGGAGTTAATAAACTAGCAGCTTCCCAAAAGCTAAGATGATTAGTGTAGCAGTAATATAGTAGCCAAGTAGAGAGGCTTGGATGAGTATTTTCATTAGTGTTGATGGTGGTGTCAATCAATACCAACAAGCCAGAGGGACTCAGAAAACCAAACATCAGCACATCAGGCATAAGACAATAGTGAAAGAATACCCAACTGAGTTGAGCTAATTAAATGTTTAATTTTTTTAATTTTTTTGAACTTAAGAACTATAACATTTTGGTTAATCAGGTATTGAGCAAATTTTGATAGACTTGTAAAGCTCCTAAATCTGTGGTAAGTAGTATAGCAGTAGTATAGTAGACATTTAGGCAGTATTGGAAATGTATATCTTTTAGTATTAAGTAAAGTAACAATAACAGCAGCTAAGTAGGAGAATCCAACTGAAACATGCATCATCTGTATTGTAAGGAGGTATTTTTCTATAGAGTAAATGGTATGTTTAAAAGAGTCATGGTTTTCTATTAAGGCCAGATCAGGTTTAACTTCATGAATTTTAGTAGTTTTTCCATGAGTTTTAAGGAAGAAGTTTTTAATCCAAATACAATGGCACACCACTATTAGGGTATGCCAGTGCAAAGGTGAAATTTCAGTTGGAGATAAGTAGGTACCATATGTCCAGCAATCCATCAAAAGTACAAAAAACCAGATTTCATTAATAGGGCGAGTTATAATACATGTGGATATTCCAGAAAATTTCGAGCCCATAATACAGATGTTACCAAAGTAATAAAACCATAGGATAGCAAACTGGAGAACATAGCATTCAAGATTTAGCCAAAAAATGGGGAAGGATTTTTTTGTAGCAAGTTCTTGTGTTATTTCAAAATGTGATGGGGAAGGGTAGCAGTCATCACAAACAGCCCATGGGCAAGGCCAGATCATCCCATTGCTTGGAAAAATCTTGATATTGATAGAATTACTTCTTGTTGTTGCCCCTCTTCATATTGGAGCTTGCTGTGTCATCTTCCCCACCCACAGCTTTCCTTTTGAGAGAGCCAGAAGTGGAAGAGTCCTTCAGTGGATTTTCAGAGGTGGACAGCATCCTCATCAAGGATGTGTTTGATTGTAGAGAGTGGAAAGAGGGTTCAGAGATAATATCAATCTGATTATCAGTCACAGGTTCCTCAAGTAAGTAACAACCCTCATCATAATCACCACCCAGCATATCATCCTCATCAAAGTCATAGAGGAGACAAGGAAGTGTCTCAGATTCCACTTCAACTCCCACCTCATTGAACAGCTCTGGGTTAGGGAGTGGGTAAGCAAGCTCCATGGGATCATCATTAGAGGTGATGGTGTTGCCAGTGTCTGAAATCAACAGGGTCTCAGTGCAGTGGGTGTTTTCAGTAGAGGGAATGGTTACAGAAGAAGGACCAGCCAAACTACCTCCCCCCTGGGCACCACTGAAACCAGCAACAGGAACCCAACCTGCAGGGTTACCAGTGATGCCAGCAAAGGGAGGGAGGGGGCTAGGAGTCAAGTTTTCAGTAGCAGCTAGCACACCATCAGGAGGTAGTGGTGTAGGATAGGTGTCAGGGACAGTGGTGTGGTCAGAGGTTGATTTAGAGCCAATTGAGGAGTTGGAGGAATTAGATAGAGCCTCAAATGCAATGGCCACCCCACCCCTAGCAGTGAGATAGGGCTTATTCCCAAAGGAATGGATAGGATTAGGGATCTTAAGAATTTTCCCTTTCTTTCCCATAGTAGCCCAGCCCTCCCCCAAGCTAGGTTTAGGGATCATGTTGTAAGGTTTTTTTATGGTGACTTGAATTTTTTTGGGTTTGGGTATGAAGTTTTGACACTGGTTAAAAATATGGTCTTGACCACCACAGTTTCCACAACCTTCTGGAAACTCCTCAAACCAGATGATGTGGGCAGAAACCTCATCTTTATTAACAGGAATCAGAATAGTGTTTGACATAGAAAGGGCTAGATCAAGGTTGATGCAGATTCTTGCATACCTAGCACTAGGATCAACTGTGGGATCATGCTTAATATAAGTGCCAAACGTGTTTTTTTCTATGATAAGAGCCAGTGCACCAGGTTTTTTGTAGGCTTCAGGGATAGAAGTGATCCTAACCCACATATCTAAGGCAGAGGTATTTTCAGAAGTAGGATCAAAAGCATCATACCAGATCCTAAGAATGATCAGTTGGCCATAAACATGAAAAGGTCTGGTTTCCCATACCATAATTAAATCATTTGGATCAATAAATCTCACCTCAAACCAATGGTTAGGTAGCTCAACAATCTGCAGATCTCCAAAAATCCCCTTCCAGTCAAAATTTAGCTTGGATTCCAGTTTTTTGAAATCTATGGGAGCACCAAAAGCTCTCCCATAGAGCCTGGCATTTGTGGAGAATCGGTATTGGGGATGGTATTGCTGGAGCTGGGTAAAAACGGAGTTGAAATCAAGTTTTTCCTTACCTTTGTCACTTCTCAGTGGCTTGGGTAGTTTTGTTTTTTTGTTGGGTTTTTTGGGTGTCGGTGAATCCTCAGAGAGGATTCCCTTCCCTTTGGTTTTGGGTTTTTTGGGTGTCGGTGGATCCTCAGTGAGAATCCCCTTCCCTTTTCCAAGGTGGTTTGGTTCCATAGTAAAAACAAAACACAAATAGAAAAGGTAACGATAGAACCCAGAGAGACAGGAAGATTGATGAAAAGCAGCAACAATAAGAAACAGAAAGGTAGGTAGAAGAGATACATTTAATTGAGAATCACAAGGGTTTAAATAGAGCCAGAGAAAGTGCCACCAAAGGTTCAGAAATTCAATCCTTGCAAACAATTTAAAATTGGATTGGAGAGATGTAAGAGTAGAGACAAGGGTAGAGTCATACCTGTCTAAGCCGAAGACATCAAAGAGAGAAAAGAAGCAATCCAGAGAGTGATGATTGGAAAGACGCTGACCAGAGCCCCAATTTGCAAGGCCAAATCCGTTCCAACTGAGAGAGTCAAGCCAAGTAAAAGCAACGTCCAATCGCTCCAGATCTTTGAGGGGGGAGCCAAGATAGCCCGAGAAGTGACGCCCCCGAAGCGATGGAGAGAGGGAAGAGCCGACGAGAACCCAAAGCCAAATCCAAGCCCCCGCAAGAGGAGATTTCCCAAGTCTGTGCCAGATCCAGTGAAGGGAGTGGTTGGTAGCAATCATGATGGCCGAAGTAAGCCCTTGAAGCGATGGAGAGAGGGACGAGCCAGAGAGAGGACGGCCAAACCCCCATACCCCCGCACTCTGAGGTTTCCATAGTTTGTGCCAAATCCAGAAGTAGAAAGATTTGGGATTGATTGGACAACTCTTCTTTGGATTTTTGAGAAGCTTAGATCTTGGATTCACAGAGAAATTTGCAGGAAGATGGGTCGAAGTGTTCAATCGATTTTTCGATCTAGAGTTTTCAGGGTTGGGTTTGTGGGAGGAAAGGGGCACACGCGCAGGCGCGTTGTTTTTCTTAGGTTTTGGGTTTTCGGCTTCCATTTCCAGACTTCAACTTGTAATAAAAGTCATCTAGAATAAGATGTAAGACATGGTGGCTTTACAATCCAATTTAAAATCAAATAAAATGGGGAATAGCTAGAATAAGATGTAAGACAATGTGGCTTTTAAGACATGGTTATAAATTTTGTAGACTTCTTTTTAATCAAAATTAAAATAAGTTTATAAATCATTAGCATTGTTTAAATTTAATAATATTTTTTATACTAATAATTAATTTCTCGTTTTCTTTCCTAGTTGTAAACACCTACAATATTACTAAAAATATAAAATAATATTTTTCCTAGCTTAAAAGTATTTTTATTAAATACATCTTTATTAAAGTTTGTTTGACTTTTTAAATAAAATTATTTAATATTTTCCACATTTATTAAAATATACTATATTTAATGGAATTCTAATGAAAATAAGTGCAAGGTGGCCTGGTGGGGATTTGATTTTATGTAATTTTATTTTGAGCGGATGGTTAAGTGTAAAAGACTATCTTTAACGGGTGATTTCTGTAAATTTCCCTATTTTTATTTATACCTTTGAGGCAAAATTTCTAGAGAGAGGGTCGAGCATGCCTTCTCTCTAGAATTTGGGTTTCTCTCTTTGATAAACATATTTAACGAGATAGTTGAAGCTGATAGTTGAAGTTGATAAATTACGTGTGTTAAAATATATTAAATTAAAATGTGTATAAGTTAGTAAAATGTTTGATATCCATTGCTAATAAGATGGTTGTACTAATTAATAAGATGGAAAATTTTCTAGAGAGAAGGCCGAGCATCCATACTATGGAGAATTATACCAAACAACAAATACAGATTTAGGTTGCCTCTAAATTGACTTTTGAAGAAGAGGCCACATACCAACACCAAAAAACTTGGACAACTCAACTACGGAGAAGAAAAAATTTGAGATGGAGCAAACCAGACGAGGGATCTTTCAAAATTAATTTTGATGGATCCAAACTATCTTCGGGTGAAGCTTCTGCAGGTTTCATTATTAGGGACCATAATGAGGCAGTCATCGAGTGTGGCGGCTTCAAATGTGGACACGTCTCAACATTAGCTGCAGAGGCTATGGCGATCAGAGGAGGCATCGCCAAGGTAAATGAGCTCCGGCTTCCGAACATCATGATTGAAGGCGACAGCCTGACCGTCATCAATTGTTTACGAGGCCTGTGGTGCTGCCCGTGGGAGATCGAGATGCTGATTTCTGACACCCTTCTCCTACTCAAACACTTTGCTATGGTGCAATTTTCGGCCATGTCTTTCGGGAGGTCAACTCGACCGCCGACAGGATCGCGCATCTAAACCACACAACGTCCACGCATGACCTCCTCGTTGATCCTGCTCTGCATGTACTTATTCGCAAGGATGTCATTGGATGGTGGTCCAGCAGGGCCTGACCTCATCCAAATCTTTATCTTATAAAAAAGAAAAGAAAAAAGAATCAAAAGTTTCGAAAAAACTAGTAATATATATATATGCTACACGAAATTTGGTAAAATGTGTGGGTTATCCTATAAAATTTTCCTATTTTTTACTCCATAGTCTCCATGTAATACAAATGGTTAGTTCCAACTTCTAAGCAATCGACAGGGAAATGAGCACCCAAAAAATGGAGGGTACCTAACATAATGGGCCGAAATGTTTGAGGTCTAAACCGTCTAATGCACTTTCTTTCCTTTAAGGGCCTGAAACAAACACTTTTATCCGAGCCCAACTCTGATAAAGTTTTTTTTTTTTTTTGATTAGGAAATGATTCGAGAGCCAGGCATACCTGACAACTCGAGAGGCCGACGAAGTCGGCAGACGGTGAAACCGTCTATACATATATAAAAAGGTGCAACAACTACAAAGAGGGAGGCATAATCCCGGACGAGCAAGCGAGCCAAACCCGTACACGCTGGAGACAACGTAGACTAAAATCCGGTGCCAAGCATCCCCAGGCGGCGACACCGTTGGCCAGCGGTAAATCAGGAGCCAGTCCTGTGGGCAGTAAAGACGATCCTCCAAGGAAATAGCCTATCGCGGAGTCGCCTCGATACACACCACCACGACCCCAGCCAATCCTGACACCGGTTGCCAGAGCTTCAACACGGAAGAGGAACACCAAGCAATAAGGATGTCAACCAAGAACCAACCTTGAAGCCCCGCACCTTTATTCCCTTTCATACGAAAGAGAATTTATTCAACCCTAACGGGATTTTCAAGCCCTTTCGGGATTTAGGCCCTTTCGGGAAGGTTTCAACCCTTTTGGGTTTTATTATTATTATTATTATTATTATTTTATTTATTTTTTTAACCCGAAGCCTTGGGCCCGAAGGACCCGAAGCCTTGGGCCCGGAGGAACCAAACTTGGGCCCAAAGGACCCGAAGCTTGGGCCCCAAGGACCAAGGAGGAGCAGGGGGATCTCGTCATGGCCGGAGGAGGGGCGGCCGCGTCGACACCGGAGAGGACAGTCGGACCATAGCCGACATCCAAGCACCGGCCGACACACACCACGGCCCAACCATCGAAGGTCGAAGAGGAGGCGACGCCGGGCGAAAAAAGCCAGCGGCGGCCTCGAGTCGCCGAGGGGAAAAACACCACAGCCGGCCGAAACGGAGGAAGGGTGGCCCGAAACGCCCGAGGATCTAGCCGATTGGGTTAAGAAAGGGGGGTGGCACGGTTGACGGTGGTGGCCTGAGAAGTGGCAGCGGTGGTGCGGTGGCAGTGGTGCGATGGGTGTGGTGATGGGGTTTGGGGCCGGATTCTAGCTAGACAGACCCTCTCTCTAAAATTTGTGGAATATTGTTCGGGTTATTTTTCTTAACTCGGATAAAGTGTTTGTTGGTTTTCAGCATCACATATCTCTCATTGAATTGATATATATATCATAAATGTTGTAAATGGAATAATAACTTTTTTTTCCAAATGTAGTAACTTAGGCCATTACAATATTGGGGGAGGAACGATTCGAACTCGTGACCTATTGGTCACTCGTAGATCTCGTATAGTCGTACCTATTAATGAGCATATTCCTTAAACTCGCACCATAACTCCATTGAGTCAATTCACTGATATTTAATAAGATTTCGATGAAAGACCTACCTCCTTTATCTAGACTTGTAACTTATCAATTGAAAATGATACTAAATGTTGAACACCATATGATAGTAACATATATATTTTCGACATTCGTATATGACACTATAAAACACTTGTTTCTTCTCTAGCTAATAACCTATTTTTTTTAAAAAATATTCGAATTCAAACTATCCACTATATTATTTAATTTTGATTTTAAGTAGTGATCGATAAACTTGTTTCTTCTCTAATCGAATATACAATTAAAACAAATTTAGAAAAAGACGCAATTAAACAAGCAACACGCTGGACAAATATAAGCAAACTCAAATCAAGCAAGTTGAAAATGTAAACTAAGAACGAAGTCGAACACCATCGACCAGTGATACATCAGGAATTACCTGTGGACAGTGAGATCGCCAACTTCACGATAGATAGATGTAGCGATAGACGATATTCCATTTGCTGGGAAAAAAAAAAGAAAAAGAAAAAGAGAGGGAGCAAGTAAGGATGAGGCAGTCGTTACCCACCATTCATACAAGATAATAACAACATGGCACCTCTCTTCCTGCTCTCTCTCATCCCTCCCCACTCATATCTCCTCCTCCTCTTTTTTTTACTCTCACAATTAAACACAGGTGAACCTCTCAAGCTATCGTAAGTTCCGAAGATGGCGTTGAGAATGTGGGCTTCTTCTACCGCCAACGCCCTCGGCCTCTCACGCGCCGCCGTCCGAGCCCCCGCTCTCTCCCGCTGCTTCTCCTCCGGTAAATTAATTAATCTCTTCCCTTTTCAAGATTCAAGATTACGTTTCTTGAGAGTTAATGAAACGCGTCGTTTTGGCTGGGAGTAGTTCTGGAGGGGCTCAAGTACGCGTCGTCGCACGAATGGGTAAAGCACGAGGGGGGTGTGGCTACCATTGGCATCACTGATCACGCCCAGGTAGGTTCTAATTTCCAATTAATTACGTATCCATATCGTTTAATTTAATTGAATTTTGTAATTAATTTGGATATTAATTTCGTTGTCAGGACCACTTGGGGGAGGTGGTGTTCGTCGAGCTGCCGGAGGGCGGCGGCTCCGTCTCACAAGGCAACGGCTTCGGGGCGGTGGAGAGTGTCAAGGCAACGAGTGATGTCAACTCCCCCATCTCCGGTGAGGTCGTCGAGGTTAACTCCAAGCTCTCCGAAACCCCCGGTTTGGTACGTTATTTACTAATCTCTGTTTCTAGTCACTTTATTTTGATAATTACGATAAACCGCCCATAATTTTCGTTATTTTCAGTTCGGCCATTGTAACAATGCTCCTAAATTATCAATAGTTTACTGTATTTATAATTAAACCAAACAAAAACTAAATAAGAGAGGAATGAACACACCTCCACCTTACAAGAATTATCAACTGAATTTTGTAATAGTGTTTTTTTTTTAATTTATTAGATTTTTTTAAGTGACAATTCATTTAAAATTATTGTGATTTTACTGATTATAATCACCTTGATTTTCAAAATTGGTTACTCAAATATAATATCTCAAGACTTCTCGCATATTATATATTACACTTCAGTATTAGTAATGTTCTCTTATTTAATCAAAACATGCCACTTTACTATTTATGCAAGTTTTTTTTAAGAGTTAAAAACTATATAAAATATAAATATTTTAACAATATTTTAAACGATTTCATACCTACTAACAATAAATAAAAAATTAATTAAAAAAATGTAATAAGATGAAATGCATAATTCAACAAGTGTAATATTTAATATAGCATTTGGAATTGAAAATGGATGCAGATAAATACAAGCCCATATGAAGATGGGTGGATGATAAAGGTGAAACCAAGCAATCCAGGAGAGTTGGAATCCCTGATGGGCCCAAAGGAGTACACCAAGTTCTGTGAGGAGGAAGATGCTTCTCATTAGCATTTATATTTCTACATAATCCCCATGATTTCCCTTTGAAATCTTTTGGATACAACACTTTGTTCACTTTATTAAAATTATTAAGCTTAACCCTCTTTTCTTTTGTATCAGTTGCTTTAATTTCTTAATTAATCATGCATGTATCATATAGTTAACAATGACTAATGAGCATCTTAATTGACAAGGAACAAAACAACTTTTTGTTCAAAATAAATGATCCTTTCATTTGCATATATACCATATAGTTAAAACTTACAACACTCCATGATACAATACAAATACACAATATGTAAGCAAAACAAGTACTTAAAAGAGTTAGTTGATCTTTCTTATTTTGGCAAGGCAATTGTCCATGGGCCTTGAAATGGGCAAGTACCTTACTGGGCTTTCTGGATTCACTCTTTCAAGCCTTCAAAAGTAAAACAATACAGTAATGATTAGGATTAAAAAAAAAAGAAGATCAAAGGTGAATTGATTAATAAAAATGTCCAGAAAAGCATATATTATGTATAGATATGTACCTGTAGTTGAGAAGAAAATAGTGAAGGAAAATGTAGACTTCAAGCCTAGCAAGATCCCTGCCTGGGCACAACCTGCTTCCAGCTCCAAATGGGATGTAATTTGCTCTAGTTTTTGGATCCTTTATATATATGTTCACACAAGTACACATATTACTTTATAGCAAGTGAAATTACAAATTTTGATCTAAAACGTTATTCATATTCGCCCTTCATATTAACTCTCAATGTAATGTAATCTACGTCCCCAACTTGTCACCCATCGAGATTAAGTTATATCTGATCTAGAATTCTTACTTAATAATAATAAAAAAAACTCTCAATGTAATGTCTCAGGAGTCACGACTCCGAGCCATTAGAATGAAACACCTTTCAAATCGACGAGAGAGTGTTTTTAAGAGTAATTGTTCTTTTTTTTTTGTTGCTATGAATGTGAAGTACATAATACAGTATGGTTTTGTGATGAGATACTTACATCCCATCTAGTAGGATTGAAGTCTTTGGCATTGAGGAACTTATCCTGATCCAAATGAGCACTTCTCAACCATGTCAAAATCCTCCATCCCTTGGGTACAATATAACCTTTTACAAGAACAAAGATATAAACTTTTACAAGAACAAACATAGATAACTAATGTAGTAATGTACATAATCCATATAAATTGAGTTACCATTAATGTTAACGTCGGTATTTGCCTCTCGAAACAGGGTGAAAGAGATGTTAACAACGCGAAGGGTTTCGTCTATGACCTTGGACAAGTACTCCATTTGCCTGGTTTCTTTGAGGGTCAATCCCTTTTGTGTTGGTGGTCTCCTCCTCACAATCTCTTCTTGCTCCTCCTACATGATTTATGTACATCATTGAATTGACTTGATTGTTGGCTCCAAATCACTTGAATACAACAAGGAAACAATCATAGTACACAATTTGTTACCAAGAGAACAAGATATGGTGCATTACCAAGGCCTTTTGCAACACATTAGGATGATCATGCATGAGGACTATCGCCCACATGATCGCGTGCCCCGAAGATTCATGGCCAGCATTCAAGAACATGATGATGAGGTCTATAATCTCCTCATCACTCAACTTACCACCACCACTCTCATCTTCCACATCCATCAACATGCCCATCATGTCATTCTTCTCTGCCTGCTCCTTCATCATCCTCCTTTCGTCGACTACACTTTGAAAGATCCTTTGCAAATTCCTCCTTGCCTACATCAACACAAACCTTCAAGGATTAGGGGAAACATATACATTATACATAAGATAGTTCATTAAATCTTGGATATATACCTTGAGTGCCTTATGGTAAGCGAAACCGGGCAGGTCAATTGCCATGGACTTCAATCCATGGTTCAAAGTGGTGTATTCCTTCTCCAATGCATCCATTATAAGATCACTCTTGTCACCCATCATCACATACATGATCACCTTGAAGGCGATCTTTCTTGTCTCGGTAAGGAACTCAATTGGCCTATCCATGCTTGCCCATCTCTCAAGAGATGCAACCACAAAACCTTCAATGTGCTTGATGTACAAAGACAATGCCTCTTGCCCACTAAGAGGAGGAGTTGTGAGCCTCCTCATTCGCTTGTGTTCTTCGTACGATATGCCATGGAACGCCTTCTTCCCCATCAGCTTCGTGATGGATGTAGGGTATCCAGGGCCGAAAGTTGCTTCATCCGATAACACTCTTTTACACACTTCCGGAGTAGTGACTATAACACATGGCCTCCCAAACATAAAAGCCCTATATATCCCGGTTGCACCATATCTACATCAATTGAAATCACACAATTAAGCAACTAAGTCATAACATATATATGAATCAACAAGCCAAATGAAAGACCTGTCTGAAAAATTCGAGATGAAGGAGTCCGGGTCATGGGACTTGAAGGCCTTGAGGAAGGACAACTGAGTGCCAAGAAAGGGCAAACCCATGTCACCTGGAGGCAGAAGCTTCTTTATCTCCTTCCTCAATCCACCCACATAAAACCATTCATTTGCTTGCCTTAGCAGCACCCACAAAGCCAGTAAACCGCCCAACACAAAGGCTGAGAAAACCATCAAATCCATTGCTTTCCTGTTTGGATTCAGCTAAAGAGATTGCTTGTTGATGAGATTTTGAAGTGATCAAGTGGTGTTGTTTTGTGCTGATCTGCATTTTGGAGGCTGAATTTATAGGGGTAAATGCTGAAATCTTGTTTTCAGTTTGTGGGATATGAGTATCAGATTGCAGATCCATGGTTTGAGTAATCAGCAAGAGATTACAAATATTTCATTTGTAAAGGGTGGATTGTGCAATCTGATTAGATTTGATGATTTTCCCTTTCAAATTGGTTCTGTCAACAGGTTAATCTTTGATCTGAACCTATTCAACGCTAATTTTTATTTTTTAATTGGTTTCATCATCTTGGTTGTTCATTTCTTGGTCAAATTGAGCTCCCAACATGTAAATATTATTGTAGAAATTTTAGGTGGAAAAAGAACACAATTTGAAGTTGTAAAATGCAAAAAAAAAAAAAAAATGTTCTACAAATTTGTTTTTATAGAATTCTAAAAAAAATACGGAAGTACTACTCCCTCCGTCCCACAATGGTTGTCTTTAGGGGTGTTATTCGAGCCGAACGACCCGAGCTTGGCGTGTTCAAGCTTGTTCGTTTTTTAAACGAGCTCGAGCCGAGCCGAGCCTAATATTTAAACGAGCTTTTTATTTTGTTCAAGCTCGGCTTGTTTAGGAAATGAACGAGCTCGAACCGAGCTTTTTTCGAGCTTTAAGTAGTTTTACTTGGTTATAACATGTTAACTTAAAGAAAGTTTTAGAAATTCCATAGAATTCGAGCTATTCGAGCTTTATTCGAACGAGCCGAGCTTTCAACCGAGCTTAAAATTTTGTTCAAGCTCGGCTTGTTTAAGTAAGTGAACGAGCTCGAGTCGAGCTTTTTCGAGTCGATCCCGAGCCGAACTCGAGCCGTTCAGTTCATATAACAGCCCTAGTTGTCTTTAAATATTCATGCACGCTTTCTTAATAAGCTAAAAACCATATAAAATATCAACATTTTATTATTAAGTATAAAATTATTTTAAAAAATTAATTAAAAAATGGATATTTTATATACGTAGTACTTTGTAGCTCTTTAAAAAACGTGCATAAATAATCTAAAGACAACCATTGTGGGACGAAGAGAGTACTATTTTAGTGGATAGAATAAGCCAAAGCAATCAGATAATGCAAAGAAGAACAAAATCAATGACGCAGCTTTTGCAATAAATAATTTGAAAAGGACAAAAATGTTGTGGACATAATTAATCACTTTATCATCTGCTGATTTAGTTTGATTATCAATTCATCGTTCAGGACAAAATCAAATTAATAAACAATTATAAGGTCTAAGATCGACTTAATTTTCAAGTATTTTTGCACATAAAAAGGTACTGTAGTAACGAATATTGGAGATTTTGTGCATATTCAAGTGGACATATTCGGACCAAAGTTTCATACAACTAATGGCAAACAAGGTGAATAAACTCAATCGTAACGCACTTTAGTGACATTTTGACAGTAAACTTTTGTTCGATTTATTCCTGCTTTGCATACATTCTACATTTTGGTCTGAACAAAAAAAGGGTTTAACCCTTAATAATTGCCATTCAAATCACACACCAGAGGAAACTGTGTACATGGTTTTGTTGCTAACCCAACACAACAGTTCGATTACACCATTACAGAGTATTCAACTAAAATACAAGGCTTTTCAAAAAGAAAGCAAAGCCTTATTCACAGTGAAGAGTTGAGATGGTACGCAATCGCGTACAATCCAGGAGTTCAGCCCTCCTGGACACCAGGTGTGGGTAGGGCAATCGCGTCTGGGGACGGTACGTACGAGATGGAGATGAGGTCTGACCTAAGCTTGTCTGCACTGTTTTCCTCGGTCACTTTAGTTCCACCATTGGGTGTGGTTTTACTCCCGTGTACCTGCGATGAATTGAAAAGCTTATCGGGTCCAGAGTCGGAAATTGCAATTAGCAATTCCCTGGTCAGCTCTGATGAATCCTCCACAGGGGTAGTTTTATCCATAAAATTCAGTTTCTCCTGCTAAAATAAGAAAACGAAGAGTCATTAGCAAATGATGCGAGGTTTAGATCTAAAAATTGGAGATGGAAATAAATTTGGCCAAGTTCATTGCTGGAAACAAAGAAAAGACTGTTTAAGCTGCATATAAGCCATCAGATGGGTGCAAAAATCATTTGCTCATCTCAATAAAGTGCAAGATTGACTGCCACATCACAAACTGATGAACATATGGCAATTATGCAACTTATACTACAGATTTGGCACAAATGCAAGGTGTTCCTTTGTAACATTCACTTCATATTGTTTATATGAATTATCAGCTACTGCTGTTGAGGCACCCATTACTCTTAAGCATGAATATGGTAAGAGAACGTAGCAAGATTCACTCTTAGCCAGCAACTAGGCCATAACCCAGACATGGCAACAAGCTGTCTTGGAAATACAAATACATGTTAGTCAGTAATACAGATTGAAGTTGTTCAGAGAACCACCAACATTTTTCATCTACAGAAGAAGATAACTGGCTAGCACAAATTAAAGCTCATCAGAGGGAACTAGTATTTGTTTGTTATACAGCCTTACAGGCAGATCACCAATAACTGCATTTTCTCATTGCAAATCTATAAAAAACTCACCAAAATAAGCTAAAGCTGATAGGCAGCCTATATTCGGTGTTCTCAACTTCAATCTTACCCAAAACTACAAATCCCAAAAGAGAAGCAAAACAAAAGCATCAGGTTTTAAACAAAGAGCAAATATTTCATGTGAGAATGTAGAACATGCAACTAATCAGTAATCACTCAATCCCTTCAATAAGCCCACGGTTGGAACCTAATCCCATTGTTTGGTAGATGTCACCGAAAAATCAACACATGGCTTTTCAAGATCAACAAGAAATAGTCAAAAAGAGGTGCTACTTCTGATTTCAAGATTCATCAATCATAAAGACAACTAGTTTCCAAACAGTGTAAATGGGAAATTTAAGATGTGATCCTTCCATTTCACTTCCTAATTAGAATCAGAGAGTTCCAAACAGGAGTCGCTACTTCATTGGATTCAAGCTAATCAGACCCTGACATATCAATTGGGAATGATGAAAGGGGCATCAGCACAGAAGTTCAGGCGCATTCAGATTCCAATCCTAATGCCTGGAAACTTGAGCTTATATGTCCAGTTGTCCACCAATTTGTGGCATATTTCTGGCCAATGACAAAAACCTCCTTCAGACATTGCTAATGACATAATCTAGCTAAAAAGTCCACATAGACCGCACAGAAAACTCATTATAAATCCAAAGTCATAAACCCAGCCACAGAATTAGGCAACTACGTTATTCATTCTTCAAGAATCACCACTTCTACAAGTTTCCAATGAACAG
Source organism: Persicaria tinctoria (assembly GCA_037127255.1). Taxonomy (NCBI): domain Eukaryota; kingdom Viridiplantae; phylum Streptophyta; class Magnoliopsida; order Caryophyllales; family Polygonaceae; genus Persicaria; species Persicaria tinctoria. The sequence continues at coordinate 86,203,589 of JBANSL010000004.1, read as the reverse complement.
TTTTTTAACAATAAGAGAAGAAAAAAATGAATAAATTAGGAACTAGATAAATCAGCAACGCAACAAATAAGTCATGAAGGAGAAGAAGAATCACTTCTCCTATTTTCCTATACATCTAAAACTCATATCTACACACACAGAAATTGATGAATCTTGATAAAAAAAAAATTCAATCCGTAACGCAGCAGCACAAGGAAACGAAACCGGATGCACGGATCGAAGCACTTCAAACCCTAAAAGTCAAAATCAGTTCGGTTTCCGGTCAAATCATGCGTATCCTCTCAACAATTAAATCGATCAATCAACTATCGGATTCTTCCGGTGAAGAAACGGCAGCAGCAAAACAACCGTCCATTTCCGGCATCTAAAGGGATTCCATAAGTACCAGATCCTCTCAACAACAAAACACGATAATCACAAAATCCAGAAATCAATTGAAGACGAACACACTCGAGCGACTACAAAGATTCAGATCCGACGGAGTTTTGACTTTCAATCGATTCGAAGAACATACATGTAGATAGAGAGAGAGGGGGGAGGGGAGAGAGTCGCACCTGTTCTGCGTGCTTTTTCCCGTGTTCCAACGCGATCCAAACGTTTCCTATTGGAGTTTTGAATATTTGTAGAACCCCTTCAACCCTTGTGAAATGACGATTTTGCCCCCCTCATTTCTTTATCTTCGTTGTCCTAATTGGATTTTTTTTAAATCATCCGAGAGATCCCACGATTCGTGCGTGATTAGATTAGTGTCCATTTTAATATTATTAGCAATGCCAATTAATCATATTAATATTAATAAGTATAACTTCTCATGTACATCGTGCCCATTTAAATACTACACCGTATCTAATTGTTTAGCAAAAAAAGAGAATATTAAAGAAATGTCAAATTTCTCAAAAAAATTAAAAATGTCAATGGATAACCTTATTTTTACATTGTCTTTGTTAGCTCTATCCAAAGCCGTTAAACATGGGATAAGATCCCAGATTAGTAAATACTCTCCTGAGATTTGTAATTATAATTTTAAAATAATTTTTATATTCAGATTTCACAATTTATTGATTTTTCTTTGTTTACTTTAGAGAAATTAGATTTGTATGGTTATTTATTGTAATATTTTCTTTTATTCCCCGGTTCAATTAGTTAAAAAAAAATCAGTCGGGTGGCCTAGCGGTGTGGAACAAGGGGTGGTAAGGAGGTCATGAGTTTGATCATTGCCTCTCCTTTAATGAAAATTTAAGATTTGTCTTGTTCCCTACTGTTATAGCCCTTGTGAATCAGGCCTTAATAGAAGAGCTAAGATCGGCGCGTGAGTACAGAATTGAGGTGAGAGGAAGAAGATGATCGACTGGATGAGAGGAGAATGAGATAGAGAGTGATAGAGAGAGTTGGAGGGAAGATATGTTTTATTTTCAACATACCCATCCTCATGTATATAAGGGTCTATTTATCGACCAATTGGCTTGGCCACAACACTGTTCAACCGGCCTAGGCAAAGCCTCAAGGCTTAGCCAATATGAACTATTATCATAACACATTAACACCTACCATCGGCATATCCGTACATTATGACTCTTGTCGACTATGTCACGTGCTAGGAGTTTACAATCGAAGGTGGGTTCCTCATCATAGAAAAAAAAAACATTACCGGACACTTATTTTTATCGAATATCCAATAAAGGTTTGATTAGAAATTCAAGTAAGTTTTATAAATCGAAATGTTTGATTTAAAAGGCATAATACTATTTTTCATTTTTGGGACTCGTAGTTTAAGAAACTAAAAATTATATAAAATATTAATTTAAATTTCTAAATTTTTTTTACAATTTAATATTTATTACTAATAAGTATTATATTGTAAAAAAAAAAAATATTATATATATATATAGGGTTGGGTTCGGGTGCAAAGGTCACCAAAAGTGAGAAGGAAAGAAGTGATTTGATTGGTCGATAAGGATTAAAATAATATAAATTTTCTAATAAAAAAAATGTCCGCGCGAAAAATTCCGGCCTGCCCCTCACCTCCCCAGCGCGCTCCACGGCTCCCCCAGTCGCACATCCCGCGCGTGTGCTTCACGCGGCGTGCCTCACAATCCCTCTCTCACGGTGTTGAGGATCGGAATCGATCGATTACCTGCTTTTCCTTGCACATCTTCGTCGCCTTCGCGAAGAAGGACTCCGCGATCTCCGCCTACGCTTTCCTGACGGACTCCACCACCGGCGTCGTGGTTGCAAAAACAGCTGAGATGAGATTCACCCAAATTGAATAAATTAGATCAATTTTTATCATATCGAGACGGTAATTAATTAACTATTAGGATCGGATTCGGGTCGGAGTTGAACCGTCGGGATGGGAGTACAGACCGGGGCCGGCGGGGAAGGCATAGCTCTGGAATGGCTGTTGAACGTGAATGATGTAAAGGGCTTTCGTCCTGGCTCGGATCTCCGGGGGCCGCCGCGAGCGGTGGAGCAGCTTCCGCCACCGACCCGTGGAGGTTGTTGAGGGCCCATCTGAGGGCATAGAAGCTCTCGTCGCTGTCGTCTAGCTCGACCATCACTTTGAGTTTGCTTCCCATCGCCGGCGACGCTCCTGTTGATGTTGCTGGATCGGGATTCATATCTCCAAAATTGAATTGGTAGCTGCGGGTACTAACTAAATGAGATTGAAATTGGATTTGTGATAAATTGATTTTTTGGTCCAAACTCTATGGCCAAACCATTGAACCAACTAACATTTCTTAAAGTAAAGTGTATTTATTTAATTAATTATTTGTTTGTCACTGAACCAACCTCTATTTAGTCGCTGAACCTACCTCTATTTAGTCGCTGAACCAACTTATTTATTCACTTAATCAACCTCTATTTAGTCGCTGAACCAAACTCTATTTAGTCACTGAATCAACCTCAATTTAGTCACTGAACCACCCTCTATTGAGTCACTGAATCACTCTCTATTAGGTAACTAAAACCATGAAGTGGTTCCTGAAGTTATAAAGAAGTTGTTCAACAAGTTATCAAGAAGCGGTTCATCAAGCTATTTAGAAATGGTTCATGAGCCTATAAGAAGTGGTTCATCAAGTTATCAAGAAGTGGTTCATCAAATTATAAAAAAGTTATGAAGAAGTGGTTCATCAAGCTATAAAGAAGTGGTTCATCAAGTTATCAAGAAGTGGTTCATTAAACTATAAAGAAGTGGTTCATGGGCCTATATCTATAAGAAGTGGTTTATCAAGTTATCAAGAAGTGGTTCATCAAGCTATAAAGAAGTTATGAAGAAGTAGTTCATGAACCTATATATATTTTGTCACTTAACCAATCTCTATTTAGTCACTTAACCAATTTTATTCACATTGGTTCAGCGATTTTATTCACAGTGGTTCAGCAATTTTCTTCACAATGGTTCAACAACTTTTTTCACAATTCAACCATTTTATTTGTAGTGATTTACATGGTTAACAAGTTATAAAGAAGTAGTTCATGAAGCTATGAAGAAGTGGTTCATGAACCTAAAAAATTTCACATTTTTATAATTTAGTTTTTTTTAAAATGATATTAAATATATTAAAATAAAATGTGTCATGAAGCACTACTCTTTATTTGATGAACCATTAGAATTTATTTCATGAACCACTACTATTTAATAATTATAAAATTTTCATTCTTCTTTTACTTTCTTTTAATGTTTATATTTAATTAAATAATTAATTTTCTTTTAAAATCAAATGGTTCACTGAACCTCTATCTATTTAGTCAATGAACCAATCTCTATTTAATCAGTGAACCAACCTCTATTTAGTCACTGAACCAACTTCTATTTAGCCACTGAACCAACCTCTATTTACCTACTGAACCAACCTCATTTAGTCACTGAACCAACCTTATTTACAGGAAAAATGAATTGAAAGAAAACAAAAATTGGGAAGCTGCACATGAATGGTTTCTTATTTAAAAGCGCGCATTCATATACTCTTGATTGAATTCCTCGAAAGCGAGCTCGATCCGGATTCTTGTGGGGGAGAGAGGAGGCAGAGGAGGAGGGCGAAGAAGGAGAAACGCCATTGCGAGAAGAGATCTGAGCTCCGATTCAACCCTCGATGATAGCTAGCAGCGAAAAAGGGAGGGCGACGGAGAGGTCAATTACATAGAGAGAAGGAGGTGGATTAGGTTTCCGATCGACGGCGGAAGCCGCTAGCGATTTCGCTGGGATGGCGACGGCGTTCATCGGCGAACATCAAGGTCACCGCTCGGGGGAAGGTTACCTATTGAGTGTTGAGTCATATCTTCTTCTTCTCCTCTCTCACGTCAAAGAGAAGCCATGGGAGTCGAAGAGCCAGGAGGAAGAAGCGTAGATCTGTTTAATTAAAGCGAGCGCGTGAGGTTGGTTTTTTTATAAAAAAAATTAGTTAGATTTCAACCAATTAAAACTCTTCTTTCCTTCTCACCAGACCGACCCCTTCTCACCTGAACCCTACCCTATATATATATATATATATATATATATATATATATATATATATATATATATATATATATATATATATATATATATATATACACTTTAAATTACGTGGCCAAAGTAAAAAAAAATTGATTCAAGCGATAAACATTGAGAGTACTACTGGTCGTTTGAACAACCTGGTGACGAACAAACTAATTGCTTGAACCCAATCCACGAAAACAGAAAACTCATAATAGTCTGCTAATAATTTGGGCGACGAACATATGCACGCCTGAACATTCATATGTGATGAACATAGATAATTCTCATCCAATCCTATCCATCACATACTTTACGTATTCAAGATACAACAAAAAGTGGTCTCCTAAATACTCATGGGATGACCAAAGTGATCGCCCCAATCCTCTTGTTCAACTTTAAGTGGGCTTGCCAATGTCAAGCGACGAAATGGAAGTTCTTCGATCACCTGAAGTGACCCAAGTGAGGACACACCTTCCGTCGCTTGAATACTCTAAAGAACAACACCCATGTGACGTTTCAAGCAATAACATGTTCGTCACTTGAATGTTCAGACGACCAAAAACGCACTCAGACAACCAGATAAGGTCTGTCGCCTGAGATATAGTATGGCGTAGTGTTTTTTATCTCTCCATACTTTTATGTATTTTTTCCCCACACTTCTAGTTAAGTAAAATAGTTTAGTTTGAACTCTAAAATTCACTTAATGTACGATGGTGGTGTCATCAGGATGTATAAGGACGATGCATATTTTGATGAGAATAATGTATATAATGCAAATAATTAATACCCATATAAAATATCTAAAACATGCAATGTTTTAAACTCAAATGTGTAACTTTTTTTTTTATAGTTTTGTATATGTACATTTTAATCTAAAAATATACTACATCCGATCCAAAATATATGTCGTTTACTTTTTAACACGTATTTTTAAAAGCTAAAAACTATATAAAATATCAACTTTTTTAAAATTATTTTTTTACAACTTAATCTTTGTTGGTAATTAATAAGTATTAAAATGTAAAAAAAAAAATTTAATATATTATATAGTTTTTAACTCCTTAAAATAAATGTTAAAAAGTCAAACGACATCTATTTTGGACCGGAAATAGTATTATTTTAAAAACATTTTACATATAAACAAAATTAAACACATTTTATATATCGTTTCCGCTATATACACCCCAAATCATGCACGTCAATTCCGCTGGCGGGGTTAAATTAAGTGAGTTAATTAATTTTTTTAAAGTGTTAATTAATTAGGAAGGCTTTCACAGTGCATTTTTAATGGTGAATTTGTGGTGTATCTAAAATCACCCTTTATAGTTTATATTTATATATTTGTGCGCATCATTTCTTTCACTATATAAAATTTGTGGTTCGGTCACATCGATTCTCCTATGGGCGTGGGAAAAATGAACTTAAAAGAGAGGTGGAAAATACACATATATGTTAGGTCAATACTATGACACTAGTTAGATTACGACTCATGGTCAGTGTGTTTATGTTTTTTTTTTTGCTCTTTCATTACAAATGATTTTAAAAGTGATTCAGCTTCCACTAAATGATGTCTCACTAAAGTCATGGATCTTTTAATTGAAAATTGTCCACAAAATCACCTTCAAATTAGATATGGAGGACGGTTTTCTATCCTATACCCTAAGAAGTTTCTTTAGATATACACGGTTTAACTATTTTTAAATTAGATTATGTGGTCTATCCAACGATCGTAATGATTTGTATTGATTTGTGTATTGTTGATTTTTTAAAAGATTGTGATTGGATAAAATGTGAAGTATAGAGTAATAAAATTTATGGAAAAAAATTAGTGGATGATGATGTTTTTAAAAAGTGAAGTGTTCTACAGTATATATAAAAATTTAATCTCTAAAATACTTTGTATTGTGTATTGTGAAACGAAGGGAGTATAAGACAAGGTACATATATACACCCATGCACATATATATATCCTCAACAATTAATACTTAATAGATCACTAAGAGTAGTTAAATCTTGGCAACAACACAATCTCACATATGTTTGACATATGTTTACCTACTGTAAAAAAAAAAAAAAAAATCTCACATCAATATATAATTTTATGAGAGTTGTGAAACAATTCGGCCTTACCAACTAATGGTGTGTTTGCTTGTAGCTGTGTGGTGGAGATTTCTATGTATTACTAACAATATCCATCTCCCTTGTCACATGTTTGATGGAGTAAGCTTGGTGAGAAGATGTAGATAAAGCTTTGTATTTATGGAGATTTGAAACTGACAAAACTTCATCTTTCTTGAGCAAGATTTGTGAAATTCCTAGGTAGATTACTTCCTATAATACCCTTCTTTCTAGCATTCTTCCATATGCTCTCTCCTCTGTCTTTTATTTTATCTTTTGAATTTTTTTTTTGTCAAGTTCATGTAGAACATTATGGCTCCATCAACAAATTCTCAATCCAGCGCCGCCTCCTCAGATCCTTGCTGAGTCGGCCTCCACACCCTCGTCGTTTGCTTATTTTGCTCTATACACTTAAACCAAGTGTTAGGACCTTGAGTATACTTTCATGGAGAATTGAGAGAGAAGAGAGATTGGAGAAGGAGAGAGCGAGAGATGAAGAATGTAACTGGGTTTTTTCATTTCATTCCAAAGTGGTAATGGCCTATTTATGCATCCTTTTACTAATTACACATTCAACCCTCTAATTGGCCTTAATTGCCAAATGACCCCATATGTCCTAATTCCTAACACCAAGCTCTAAATCCGGCACCGCTTTCCGAATCCGGCCATGCCGATTCATCCTCCATAGCCTCGATATTTGATGGCCTTTCCCTATCCGGCGACGCCTCCACAATTCCTCGCCGATTCATTTTGTCCACCACCGACGGATTTGCAATCACCGCGGCCTCCAATTTTGAACCGTTGTCGCCAAATCATGAGCTTACGGAGTAATTGTTATCAATATCTCTTTTTTTTGGTGAACTGTTACCAACACTACAAAAAAAAATTGCTTTTGCTACCGGACGTTAGCAACGGGAAGGATATCCCGTCACAAATGTGGGGTTTTTGCAACGCCAGTGGAAAAATAGGCGTAGCCATTGCTACCTTTTGAGACGGGTAGATGTTGCCGTCGCTAATGGGTAAGATATCCCTTTTTTAACTCATTGGAACCCTAGACTCCTTCCTTTTCTCTTCCGCCACTTCTCTCTTTCCTTTTCTTCCAGATCTACTAGAGGAGGATTCAGGCGAGTCCCATGCCCTGCCTCCCAGATCCAAGGGCCCCGAGGTTGGATTCAAGCAAGTCCGAGTCGCCCCTGCCCGGATCCCAGTCCGCACCTCCACCACCGGTGCCTGGAGCTTCCTTGCCGCCGCTAGCCTCTCCTTGCCTTGTCGAACTTGTTGAGCCCCTGAGCGCGACGACCAGCCACGAACCGATGTCAAGCAAGGCGGGCCTCTTCCTCCTCCTTTATTGCTGCTGAGCTCGCGGGAACCGGCGACATCCTCCTCATCCCTCTCAGATGTCGACATATCTCTCATCTAAGCTTCAATAGGGCTCCATCGTCGCCGATTCGATTTCTATTTCAGATTGGTGAGTTATTCATCTCCTTCTCGCACTTGTTGATTTCAAAGTCGGATTCAAGCATCTAAGCCTCCCTATCTTCTTTATTAGTGCTACTATGTTTGGGGTTTGTCGCCACCACCTCGCTGTCGAGCCTTATTCAAGCCAACTCGGCTCTGCGGTGAACCATAAACTTCTAGAGCCTTACCAGGGCTCTTCATCAAAGTTCGGTAAGTCTTCTATAAATGTTACACTGTCTCTCTGTGAACTAGTGCTATTTATACTAACTTTGCACATACTTTGTACATATCTCTTAATGCAAAATTGCAAATATCAAACAAAAGTGTGATACAGTTTGGGAGAGACATTCATGGATTTGGTAATTTGTTTTGTAATGTAACAACCTCTTAGAGCATGTGGATTTGAAGATTGCCTTGGTCATTGAATAATTTCTGGTTTGCAAACATCATACGAGGAATATTGTCTCAATGAAGGAGATGTTGGAGATTATTCCAAGTGGCTAAAAGAGGGCATGTATTGTACTTTGCTGATTTGGAATGAGAAGGTAGCTTAGTGTGGTTATTACATTACAAAACATATATCATCTCATTGATAATGTATGAACTGCTTTTGATAGTTTTTTGTGAAGAGTTAAGGTTTTGGCATATATTGGGGAACAGTGAGGTTATAGGGAATCTAATCTTCAAAGATGATGAACAAACAAAACACTTAATCGACTATGCCCATATAGGTGTTTGGCCTCTTCTATTATTTGGTTCTTTTTTACAAGTTCACATGTTAAATTCATTTGCCCCTGGTTCCTGCAGATTCTAGTTCATACCTTTGATGATTATGCAAGAGGGAATTTTTTTTAAGTCAGACAAAAGAATGCACTTGCAATGCAATGTGGGAAACAACAGGCATGTTTCTCTCTCTTTTTCCCTTTTTTTCCTCCTCTTTTCTTTACTGGTCATGGATTTTGTTCAAGTATTCCATAACTTACTCATTTTTATCTTTTAAAACTAATTCTGAAATTTCTAGAATGTGAATTACGAGCACAAGGAGTGACTCTGGAATTGGTTGGATTGTTCTTTGCTCTTGTAGGTATTTTCTATACTTCTATAGTTCCTTCACTCTCAATTGCAGTTCGATTTAGTTTGACATGTATCTCTGGTTCCGTCAAATTTGAAGTTGGTTTGGATTTTTTTTCTTTGAATTTTCTTTTTAATTACTTTCAAGCTAGATGAGTTAGATGATGCCACCTCTGTTGGATGCTTTACATGTCTTCCTACTTCTCAATTTTTTACTTTTTTTCTTTATTTTGTTTCTTTTTGGGAAGCTAATTATATTTATATGTATTCGAATTATTATTTAATTCATTGGAGATTTATAGTGTTCAAGGTGAAATAAGACTGGGTTTGTTAAAATCATGTTAGTCATTCTTAGTGCATTTGAAGTTTGGAGATTATAGTGTTCAAGATGACTAATGTATTCGTATTATTATTTAACCCTTTGGAGATTTAACCGCTTCCAGTGCAATTTCTTCCGGCATCACATGGCTGTTCGAAATGGATCCTACCGCTTTAACATCTCCATTTCCGACGTGGCCCCTACCGACATGAGTGACGACGTCTGGTCTTGCCTCATCGTTCTCGTCACGTTCTGGTTCCATGGTACTGCTCTAACCCTACAATTTAACAATTTAAGGGTCCAACTCTTTGTAAGGTGCAAACTAGAGGGTGTCATCTTCCATAGCAGGTCTTTTTGATATCACACTCTAAAGTTGCCCTCATTCTTGGAGGGTAAAATGTTGTTTCCTTTTTCTACTAAAAGATACAATACAAATTTAGGTGAGAGATTTTAACGGAGATTAATGCAGAGGGACAACTGCTGTTTGATGTTCGTTTGTTCCATTGGTCCTGTTGTTTGGTCTTTATTTATAGATTAGCATGTTCTTTGTGTTCTAAATTTGATCTCAATTAGTCTGCAGATTAGCTTCTTTCCTAATGAGAGGGTATTTGCTCTGAGGTACCATACTGCTGGGATGTTTGAAACTGTTTTATGACAAGGTGTACTAGGGGAAGATGACACTGGTGAATAATCACCCAGGTTCTTGCATTTTGTTATATAAGGATCGTTGATCATTTGTATGTGTTGCAACTTCTTGCTAATTACATCCAAGTTGACCTAAATTTCTTTTTGAAAAGTTAGAATTAAGATGCAGTCTTGCTTCAATTTATGCCATTTTCAGAGTATTTTGTTTTTATGGCATTTAAAGTATTGTTGAATTAATGCTAAAGTGCCACCAATACCCCTTAGAGTCGGCTTTTGCTTATATTGAGGTAGAAATGGGATGATCGTTATAAAATGTTCAGTAAAGCAACAAATACAAGTATATACTTCAAACCTTCCTATATAGTCATAAAATGAGCAGGAAGGGAAGATGCAAGTGAGTGCTTCAAGATAAAGTACAAAGAGTAGGGTTTCCTTAATTTAAGTTGGTTTGAAAGCAACTTATTTTCAAATTGATGTGCCAAACCGCTCAGATTGATGTGCTAAACCGCTCTGAGTGTGCAACCCAATCTAGGCCAACTCTCTTAACTAGCCTTGTTTCAAAATTGTTGCGATGATACATATTTACTATAGTGCATTCCTCACCAAATTTGCTTAGTTTATGCATCATTCATATTTTCGTATCTATTTTATGTTTATAGTGAATGTCACAAGACGAATTGTCATAGGTATCTTTAAGACAGTTCCTAAAACAGAAAGTACTACCATGATGCATCCACGTTTTGTTTTTCTTAATTGGATCATCTATATATCTTTCAGTAGGATCATTAACTGCATTTTTTGATCTTCCTATTGCAGAGAATTTTAGAGTCTTGTGCACAGGTATGCATTTACGGAAGTCTTTAGCTCGACAATTTCTTTGAACAGTCACACCAGGTAATATCTCACCTTCATTATCACTCGATTATTATGAAAATACATACGCTTTTGGGGTTAAATGGGCTTTAGATTTCAGCAAGTCAGCCCCAAGTTTCTAAAAAATACAACCTTAGACTATGACCTTAAAGTAGAGCAGAAACTCAATTCAGTTAAATATTTATCATGTAAATTTTGATAGATTCAATTTATAGGTTTATTATAAGGACTAAGATATTAGAGGGAGTGTGTTATATGCTAATATTTGTTTGCAATTTCACAAAACACAACTCTTGAAATTTTGAATTACATACCTGATTAATGCGCTCAAAATGTTTGACGAAATGCCTAAAATAAAATTTCTACTTATTTGAATTGTTTCACCAAACTACCAGGAGCGTAAAGCCAAACCCCAAGACGAAGTCATTTGATGCTTTGATTAAAAGAATCAAAGAAGTTAATTGATTAAATATAAGCTGTAAGCAATCATTTTTTCTTGTCCTTGCTGGGTTTAAGTTTGACAGTATTTATTGTCTTTGATATAAGCAATCATTTTTTCTTCTTTTTGTTCCCTAATATAGATGTTTTTGTGCAAAGAGTGGAGATGATAGTAACTCACATGTATCAAGAAGATGAGCAATAGGATCATCAAGGCTATGAAGCTTTGGGTTGATGTCACTGTTGCTTCTGCTGATGTTGCTTGTTGCTTCTGCTGATGTTGCTTGTTGGAGTTTCTGAGCTAAATGTTTTGCAGCTTCTCAAGGTCAGTGTTTCTATTTTACTTGCATTTGTATTACAACTAAGTCTGCCTTCTTTGAAATGTTGATAGCTACTGTTTTAGGTGATTTGTGTGGACACTGGACAGTGAGCATGTGTTATGTATCTAGGTGTATTTATGTTGAGAAAAGTTTAGTAATGGGTATAAATTTTCGTTAAAGTTGAGGGAAGTTAATAAGCAAATAAATTATGAGTTGTGTATTTTGTTTATTTTTGGATCCAGGATGTTGAGCTGAATACTTATATATATTTGTAATTTAAGGTGCTCTCTAATACGCCATTAATGCTATGATCTTTGATTAGTTTAATTAAAAAAAACCTGTTATTTTCAATCTTAAAAACATTTATTTTCAATGTTAAATTATCTAAGTGTTAAAATGAAGATGGTGACTTCATTATAGCAAAGGAAAAGTGTCAATGTTAAATTATCTTAGTGGTAATATATATAGCCAGGTACTTTAATCACTTGTTGGCTGGATAATTACTCATTTATTTATTTGGTGAAATGCAATTTTTAAGAGGATCACACATGAACGACAAGAAAGGGGTATAGTGATGTGTATAATGAATCATAGATGAGCAAGGGAATATATTTGCTCTTGATTATTAAGCTTATTAGCTCAAATGGCAGAGCGATGTGTTATATACGCACAAAAATGCGGGTTCAAATCCCGCATAGGCTATTATAAAAAATTGTTTCTTATTTAGTTTTTTTTATATAAAAATAAATATTTGATAAACCCATTTGCAACAGCATTGTTACCGTCGCAAAAAACTCATATCACACCAGAAGGAAAAAAGGCGGGAAAAAAGGGCGGTAAAAGGGATGTAGAACAATTTGCCCAAAATTTATGTGACGGTAGCATACCGTCGCAAAAGAGTTTTAGCTACCCTAGGGCTAGCGACCGACGGTTTGCCGTCGCATAGCCGTCACAAATGTTTTTTAGCGACGGCAAACGTACTATTTGCGACGGTAAAGAGCCGTTTCTAAAGCAATTTTTTTTTGTAGTGCAATATCTCTGATTTGGGTTCTCGAATGCTCTAAAATTTGCCTTGAATATTAATCAAATTAAGAAAGTGACGACTTCTTCGTCATGTGACTAGCACATGCTCGACTTTGTTTATTTCCCCTACTATCAAAGCACGATTTGGTAATTTCCTCGTTCACATCTACTCGTAAATCTTCAAATACCAAACATCTAATAAGATTTTTTAATAAAATTAAATCTATCTTATCAACTACGCAAACCTCTATCGATAAATATCCATATACCAATATATATACACCCATTCATCTACATCTACCCATAAATATCTTGCAAGCAAACACAACCTAAAACATCATGTGTTGATCTAACAAGTTACCTCCTTTGAAAAATATAATTAATACTCCCTCCGTTAAACAAAACTTGACGTTTTACTATTCATGCACGCTTTTTTAGGAGCTAAAAACTATATAAAATATTGACTTTTTAAATAATTTTTTTTAACAATTTCGTAGTTATTATTAATAAGTACAAACTTGTTAAATTTTTTTTTTTAAAAATGAATATTTTATATAGTTTTTATCATTCTAAAAAAGCGTGCGTGAATAGTAAACGACAAGTTTTGTTGAACGGAGGGAGTATGAGCTAAGCGCTCTTAGAGCTGAGTATGTTTGGTTGATATGTCAAAAATTCAGAAAGTAGAAATTCTCATAAAGTTGGAGAAATGTCTGCGTTTGGTTTATATTTTTAAAAAATAAAAACACAGGAATTCAACTTCTCATGAAGTTAAATTCCTCCAATTTGGAGAAAGTTCACTTACCTAATCCCCGTCGAGTAAGTTTAACTTCCACCATTTTGTATTTGAAAATTTTCAATTTCCCCTTTTAATCTTCTAAAATAAAAAAATTAATCAAACACATTTTCACAATTCCCCTCCATTCGACTTTCCAATAATTCAATTCTCATGAAATAACTTCCTGAGAATTTCAATTCTCATATTGAACCAAACGAGCCCTTAATTTAGTCATGTGGAGAGCGATTACTAAGAGCGCTTAGCTTTCGTATTACAAAAGAATACTAAAGAAAATTAATTGACATGCTAATTTTGTTTAAACATTAATGAAATGTTTTAACTTATACTATGTAGAGGCTTGTTTTTAACAATTCAAGTGTACATGATTGAGGTCAAGCCTATGAGTTCGTATGGGACGGAGTTAATAAACTGACTAAAATTATAAACAGGGTAAAATTTATAAACTGTTGGTAAAAGTAGTTAAAAATTTATGAAAAAATATAAACTCCGTATGGGGTGAAAAACAGTTTATTTGTAAAAAGTGGAGTTTATTTGTTTTTCATTAGGGATATTGTGGTACTTTCAAACCAAATAAGATAAAAGAGAAGGGATAAAATAGTAATTATTGAAAAAAAAGCTCCAAAATTCGGCTTTTTTTTTAAACCATTGTTTTTAACTGGTTTTTGACTCATCTTGGTGGTCATACACATCTTAAACTATATTAACCGGTTAAAACTACAAAGTTAATAATTTTAACTGGTTGATTTTGGCAGCCATACACAGCTTAAACTACATTACTGTAAAATCTGCAGTGTCATAAGTAAAGCATTCTACTAAAAAAAACTTATAAATGTGTGTTCATTTTACAAATGCCAATCCCTTTCCAATCCGAATCCTTAAAAATGAACAAAAGTTAAAAAGGACACAACAAAACGTTGATAGTACGTACAAAGTAGATCAAACAAATTAAATTATATAGACATTATATATGCTCGCCAACTAAGAATTTTACTTACTGTGTTAATGTCAAACAACATCTAACAAAGTATATATATATGGACTATATAAAACGTTGATGAACTATCAATAGTGTCAACCACCTCCAATCTCGATCTATACCATATATGGAACGTACTGTACTACTGTACGTACGTTTAAGTTAGTTTAATTTACCTATACGTACTGTTTCCTTACACTAGCTAGTTTTATGTCCATTAGTTTGACTGGTTTAGATTTCAACAAGTGGATCGAGTATAGGAATTCATAAATTCTTAAAGAGATTTGAAAACAAATTAACAATCAAGATCTTCCACTTAATTGGATGAAACCCTCTAATTAAATCCCCACATTATACCCTCTATTAAACCGGTATTTTTTTTAAGCAAGATAAAAATTCAGTTCACTAGACAAGCCTAGAGAAATCGAGAGACAGGACAAACCGGTAGATGGAAAATATAGTGAATTCAAGCCTTATACACATAGATGGGCGGACCACTTCTCCTAATGTCTCAATTGGTTTTAGCGCGTGTTGCGCTCGGCTTGTGTGCCTGCGTGGGTTGGTTAGCGGGTGTTGCGCTCGGGCGTGTGATCCTCACGTCGTATGACCCGCTTTTATTTAACAAACACGCTTGCATTTGAAGAGGAGGGTCGGCTTCAAACTCGTGACATATTAACCACTACATATCATTGCTTAGTAAGACTTAACATTTTTTTTCTTCCAAATTAATAAACGGTTTTTCTATCCTATAGGATAAGATTCCCGTTTTAGTAAAATTATATCGTTAGTTAAAATGAATTAGCCCAATTTTAAATTAGATTTCTATGGTCGCTTATTTTTTAGTAGGGTATATATAGGATCTTATCTTATGTCCTAAAGACATAGGATAGAAAGACCGTTAATAAAAATAGGTAACTTATGCCCTGAAAAAATGATACGGAATCATGGATTGTATATCTGGAGTACGAGGAGTCAAATCTTCTGTCCTCTACTTTGTCCCCCCTGACCCCTCCTAATCCCCTAGCCCCTCCTCCCTCTAACAAACTCCAACTTAAAAGAAAAATAAAAAATAAATTAAATTAATAAAAGGATTAAAAGAATTAAAAAAAAATTATGTGAGAGGGAACAGAGGGGGACGGGATCGGAGACAGAGAATTTACACTCGGAGATTGGACTTCATTTATGTGCGATTTTCCTCAAAATAATGCTTTCAATTAAAAAAATAATCCATTTAAATCATTAATAAATTAAGTAATTTGCATATAAATGGATCGATTTACTGCATAATTTTCTTCGTATCACACACACAAAATAGGAAAATTTTGAGAGTATTAAAGTGGACACTAACCAGATGACCTAATTTGTGATAGCGATCGAAGTAATTAAACAAAATATGATGACACAATCCGAAGATTTGCTGATGCCACGTCCAATCTATAATAGAACTAACCTAAATTTTCTGTACCATCATCTTTCCATGTCATCGATCTTTTTAATTAATTGGGATTTTATAACATGAATTTAATTTTTTAATTCATTTAAATATTCCTAATTAATGGTAATGGATTGTGTTCCAATAGCAAAATCCAAATTAGCTTTCCCCTCTACATTTGTAAAATCCAAGCTACTAGGTAACATAAAAAGTTGGATTATGATCTAAAATTAGCACCTCAATTAAACTGTATAATAGTTTGGATTATAGGTTCTTTCAAATTTCATATAGGAGTATAAACTGTATAATAGTTTGGATAATTAATTTTCATTTGAGTATTGAGATTTATTTCCTTCAAAAAATGGCTTTATTTCAATCTAATTTTTTTTCTGTATATCTTCGGTCTATTGACAATAGGGCTAACTCATGATAAAAAAAAATTTACCGTACCATCCGACTATCGAACGGTCGAACTGTACCAATACGTTTTGATAACCAACAAATCGGTAATACCAAGATAGACGATCTTATAATACCAAGGTACCGTGATACTTACTATATATTAAAAAAATCTCTTATTTCTCCGAATTTTTTTCCCAATAAAAAGAACTATGATAATTTAGGTAAATAATTATAAAAAGTTGGACTATGATCTAAAATTAGCTCAATTAATTAAACCAATATAAAACATTTCGAATTACCATAATTTTTTTAAAAAAAATTATTGGAAAAATTCAATTTAGGATTATAGGTTCTTTGAAATTTCGTATAAGAGTATAATAGTTTGGATAATTTTTATGTGAGTATTGAGATTTTTTGTTCCTCAAAAAATGGTTTTATTTCAATCTAATTTGTTGTATATCTTCTATTGACAATTAGCTACATTCTATATATTTCTCTCTCTAAGTGTGCTTAATTTCTCTTCAATAAATGGTTAAAGGAACATTTTATCACTATTATCAAATGAAATATTTGTTAAACTCGGCTGGGCTCGGGTGGGGTCATGTTTTTCTTATCAAGATTTACATCCTAAAACGACATGTTTTTCCTAACAGAGGGAGTAACTGTTAAACTCGGTTGGGTCTGGGTGGGTTTGTACAAATTGGAGGAAGGTCATATATATGCGGGCCCACATACAGGAGGTAGGAACAACATATAAATCTTCAAGGTTCCATCTCAAAACCAACTGACAATGAGATCTCATTAGAATGTGATCTAGATCACATTTCAACCATAACTAATCTCGATATTTCCGATGCGGGATAATCACATTCCAGATGTCGTTACTGCGACACTCGATCACTAGACTAGACATGATAGAAACACAACCTAATCAATTATAGTATATGGGTATAAATGCAAGTGTCTATATGTAATACATAAATATGTGTGGTGATAAGTGACAAAATGATATGCAAAAAGCAAGATATATAGGAGCAATTGCTTTTCATTGTCATAAAAGACCATTAGTGTATACATATTCAAATGTTACATCTTTTGGCTATTTGAAAGGCTGAGATATGTTGCCATTGAAAGTTTCATTGGCCTTGAAATGTCTCAATTTCTCTTTGATAGACAATGCAACTTGGCAACTTGATTGGATACTACAAAGGCTACAAATGGCTGCGAGATGGTGGAGGCGGTGGTCCTCGCCCTAGTGGTTGTGGTGGTGGTAGGGCTGGTCGATTGGGGGTACGTGGAGGTTGGTTGGTTGATCGTCATCATATATATATATATATATATATATATATATATATATATATATATATATATATATATATATATATATATATATATATATATATATATATGTGGTGGTTGTTAAATTTGTCTGTTCTCTAAGTATGTTTTATTCGATTGCGTCTCATTCACTCATATTGCTACAAATAGTGATAAATTAGACACAAAAGAGCAAAGTTTTACTAATTAACCTAGTAAAGGATGTAGATGTTACATATATAAGTTGATAAATTGAAATATTCTCCCCCTTATTATAATGACTTATATATGTAGCCGATCGATTAATATGTTTTATTCTAACATATGAAATGATCCATCCCTTTTGTTATTTGAGTTAACTGCAAGAAATAACCTAAATTGTAAAAGTTGCAAAATAGTTCTAACAATAGTAGGTTGCAAATACTAATCCGAATTTTCACAGTGACAAGATTATCTATGAACCCCCTTATTGTGATTACCTGAGGTGAGGCGAGCGAGATGAACTAAACCACTTATTTCTTTATAAAAAAAATACATTAATTTTTTTCTTTTCCTCAATTGAATGGATTTGAAACTGTGAATAGTGATAACACGGGAAAAAACTCATAAGCTTCCACGATGTCTCGCCGTCGGAGAGACTAGAGTAGAAACACAAGAAAATGACGTCTCTTGGGTATGTTTCTGATTATAACCACACGACATGTAGCATCTATCTTAATTAAAGTGCATCAATTGCTTAAAAAAAAATTGTCATTCATGAGATTTTGCTAATTTTCGCAACTGATTACCTCATAATTGATGTAATTTAATTTCTCACAAATGTGAAAGTATATAGTATAAGCTAATATTCAGCCCTCTTTCAAATATGTATGTAACCAGTTACCATGATAGATAGTTAGCCATTATTATTATATACTTGTACGCAACTTTTTATGCCATAAATAAGAAAGGGGAAAAGGAAATTTGTCAAGTTTTCTAGAATTAAATAGCTTTTATGAAACATGATCATAATATTAGGTAAAGTGCTTCCTTATATAAGAAATGCAACAACTAAGTCCATATATAGAGAAGCATTACAAATGTGGTATTAATAAGTCTAAAAGTTTGATTTAAATTGTTTACTAATGGTTTAACACTTTAACCCATAAGGTTTGGGATAAAAGGAAGGCCACTAATGTCCACTTCATATAAATAAATATATATATATATATATATATATATATTTCTCTGCACCAATTGATATGGGAAATTGACGTATGTTTATCCAAATTGGAAGGGATAAATCGACGTTTTTAATGGCTATAATTAACAAGAATTGGCAAATAGATATTTTAAGCATTCATTCAAAAACACAGATTGTGTTTAAACTTTAAAAGATGTTTTTTTTTTCAATTTCCAAAAATGTTACTAATATATAAAAGATATTTATAAGACCCTAATTAACTATCTGTTATATATATCTTAACATTTTTTTAGAATTACACATTTTATAATATAATCCTATAAATCAATGTCATTTTCAAAAAAAAATTCACACATTTATAATGGCCGTAGAAATAGAGATTTCAAAAAAAAAAATCACACATTTTATTATAATTTATCATTTTTTTAAAGGGTAAAAGTAAAACCGGATTATTTAAAATATGGGAAGTCTTATGAAAACAAATCATTGCATTAGATACAAATAAGCTTGAATTAAGGGTATTTTAATCTTTTTAAACAAAACAAATAGAGGTTTAATGGGTGAGTAGTCTTTTGAAAAGATAACTAATTTATGGGTGGTTTACTGTAATTTAAGTTTTTATGGGTGATTATGTGAAAAGTAGCCTAATTTACCCTATATTTTAATTACATTTATATATTTTTTTTCAAAAAAAAACAGTCCTATCTTTACCTAAAAAAATTTATATATGTTTCCACTTTAGAGAGCACGAATTTTTTTTTTAAAAAAATATTATGTAAGCTTGAACATCAAAATGGTAAACAGTGTTACGTACGTACAGTGGTGGAATCATATCTGCAATTGAGATATTCCCTAACACAAGTATATATCAATTACTGTACGTATATATATACATGCCAAAACTATAAGTGATGTTAAAATCAAATATATGATGACCGTTCATCTTATAAGTAAAATTAGAGTAACAATATCAGTTATCGTATCAAGATAGGAAAGGATGTAAATTACAATTAACTCAATCAAATAATGACGAGTTTGAAAAATATTTATGCCCCGGATATAGAGTAAGAATTAATATCGGTTTGTCTAATTGGTAACTGTTGAGTCATGATCAGCTGTAATCAAGCTAGGATTAAGTGAGGCTTCACTGCACATATGTGCACCTCACTTGTAGGAAAGTAATTCCCCTGTAACCGACTTTCCTCTCTATATATAGGAAGGCGGGAAATGTGTAAGACGACCAACGAATGAAAGCTGTTACATTCATCCTCATTCTCTGCATTTCTCTCTTTGCTTCCGCCATTACTGCACACCAAAACCTTCACACTTTCGCACTCAATCACACACTCTATCATGGTATCAGAGCTAGAGAACAATTCCGACGATCGGAGAACTGAGACCAGCATCGTCGATCCTATGAGCGAGCTGTATCTCCATCATTCCGATCATACAAGTTGCGTTCTCTCTACACGCCTCCTTGATGGACGCAATTTCAGCCATTGGAGGAGGTCAGTAGAGGTATCGCTCATGGCAAGGAACAAATTCGGCTTTGTCACTGGATCGTGTCAACGACTGGCGACAGATCCGACTCTCCAGCAACTTTGGGACAGATGCAATCATTTGGTACTCTCTTGGTTAATTCATTCAGTAGAAAAGGATATTGCAGAATCCATCATCTATTGTCAAACAGCATGTCAAGCATGGCGCCAATTGGCAAATCGATTTGGATCCTCCAATCGAACAAGACTGTATCAAGTCCAGAAAGATCTTGCTGCAGTGGAGCAAGGTACTTTGGGGATTGCTGAGTATTTCACCAAGTTTAAGCGCCTATGGGATGAATATGTGCTTTTGGTTGAAGGTGAATTGTGCGATTGTGGATCTAATGCTTCTGTAGCCAGATTGATACAAAATCAACAAGTAATCCAGTTCCTTATGGGACTAGCAGATGCTTATAGCACTGTTCGTGGCAATATTTTGATGATAAATCCGCCACCAGACATTGATGAAACATATAGGTTCTTGATTCAGGAAGAGCAACAACGAGGAATGAGTAAGGGAGCCTCAAATGAAAGTGATGGTGCTGCATT
Source organism: Persicaria tinctoria (assembly GCA_037127255.1). NCBI lineage: Eukaryota > Viridiplantae > Streptophyta > Magnoliopsida > Caryophyllales > Polygonaceae > Persicaria > Persicaria tinctoria. The sequence continues at coordinate 86,182,651 of JBANSL010000004.1, read as the reverse complement.
TAATTCACAATCCAGGGGAGGTAATTCTGGAATCAAGAAGCCTCTCTTCTGTGAGCATTGCAAAGTAACTGGACATGATGTGGACAAGTGCTGGAAGGTCCATGGATACCCCAACAATGGGAACACAACAAGCTTTTGTGATCACTGCAAGATTGGTGGTCCCACCATGGAGAAGTGCTGGAAGCTTCATGGCTTCCCAGGATCCACTTCAGCTCCTAACAACAACACCAATAGCTCAAGGCCTTTCTGCACTCATTGCAAGTCTCTAGGCCATGTCATGGAGAAATGTTGGAAGCTTCACGGTTATCCAACTGATGCATCTACTTCTGGAAGAGGAAAGAAGATGGCAGCCACAGCTAATTCTTCAGCAACCATCACTCAAGAGCAGTATCAGCACCTGATCAACATCCTACAGAAGCATGAAGTAAAGGATTCCACGGCTTTGCTGGCAGGTAAATCATCTTGTTTCTTTTCTACATTGCTAAATACTAATTGGATTCTTGACAGTGGAGCCACATACCACATGACCCCAAATATAAGCCTCTTTCACTCATATACAGCCATTGACAAACCCTCTTCAATAACCATGCCCAACAACAAAAAGGCCAACATATCCTACATTGGTACCATCCATATTACCCCTGAAATCTCCTTACAAGGAGTACTCCATGTGCCTGATTTTCATTACAATTTACTATCAATCAAGAAACTTATCCGTGACACTCAATCTAATGTCCTTTTTACCCCATCATCATGCATAATTCAGGGCCCTTCGATGAGGAAACCTCTGGTCATTGAAACTGAGGATAAAGGACTCTACATTGCACACAAATCTCATGAGCTGTACTCTTTCCCTATCTTAACTGCTGTGTTACAACATCATTTTCCTAGATGTAATTTTGTTTCTAAAGAACCAATTACTACTGTGTCTGCTACTGATGTTTTTACAGCCTCTTGCAAGGCTGATTTGTTACATTGTCGAATGGGACATATACCTTTTCATCAAATAAAATTCATTAATGCATCTGTGACTGCTCATTCTGAATCTGTGTGTCAAATTTGCCCACAAGCCAAGTTGCATCGACGTCCCTTTCCACTTAGACAACACATATCTGATTCCCCATTTCAGCTTGTTTACTTTGACACTTGGGTCCCTATAAATAGCACACTCGCAATGGTTTTAGATTCTTTCTTACCTTGGTTGATGACTATACCAAGTGTACTTGGACTTATCTCATGGCCTCCAAATCAAACACATTACCTGTCATACAAAACTTTGTCTCTCTTGTCCAAAATCAGTTCCAAACTTCTATTAAAGCAATGAGATCTGATAATGCTTCAAAGTTTTGTGATCATTCCATGAAACATTTCTTTGCCAAGCATGATATTATCCATCAAACTTCATGTGTTGATTCTCCTCAAAAAAATGGGGTTGTTGAAAGAAAGCATAAACACTTGTTAGAGGTGGCTCGAGCATTGAAATTCCAATCCAATGTTCCACTCAAATATTGGGGAGAGTGTATATTAATTGCTACTTATCTCATCAATAGAAGTCCTTTGCCTGTCCTCACAAATAAAACTCTTTATGAGATGCTGTTTCTCAAGCCACCCTCATACACACATCTTAGAGTCTTTGGGTGTTTGTGCTTTGTAAGCACATTAAAGAAGGGCAGAGATAAATTCCAACCCCGTGCTTCACCTTGTGTGTTCTTGGGATATTCATATGGCAAGAGTGCATACACTGTTCTCAACATTCAGACCAATGTTGTTTTTCAATCAAGGGATGTGATCTTTTTTGAAACACACTTTCCATTCCACTTTTCACCCGCCCTTTCCTCATCATCTGTTACATTACCCATCCCAGCTTCTTCTTTTCATGATCATATTTTCATCCCCTCAACCACAACCACCTCTCCTGATTTGTCTCACATAGCAGTTACAGATGCTCCAAACACAGCAACTTCAAACACAGATTCTCCAATCATTGCAACTCCAAACACAACAACTCCAAACACAACCTCTCCAAATATTACTACTTCAAACACAGTCCCTTCATACACAGACCTTGCAACCGCAGATTCCCCAAACACTTCTCCCATTGTTAATCTCAGACGTTCTACAAGAACAAGGCAAATTCCAGCTCATCTACATGATTTTGTGTGCACATTTTCTCAGGCCAATTATGCCACTACTTTACCCCCTCATTCCCATGCCCTTTTATCCCAAATCACTTCATATGTTGAGCCCACTACTTACAAAGAAGCTGCTAAGGATCCAAACTGGATTTTAGCAATGAAGAAAGAAATAAATGCATTAACTGCCAACAAAACATGGGTCCTTGTCCCTCTTCCTGCAGGAAAGCGAGCTATAGGTTGCAAATGGGTGTTTAAAGTCAAACTCAAGGCTGATGGGAGTCTAGAAAGACATAAGGCTCGCTTGGTTGCAAAGGGGTTTACACAAGCTGAAGGTATAGACTATCATGAGACTTTCTCTCCTGTAGTGAAAATGTCCACCATCAGAAATATCATTGCAGTTGCAGCATCTCATCAGTGGTCTATGCATCAAATGGATGTCAATAATGCATTCTTGCATGGGGATCTTTATGAAGATGTGTATATGCAGCTTCCTGAAGGCTTTCCAAGCAATTCCAACATGGTTTGTAAGCTACAAAAGTCTCTCTATGGTCTCAAACAGGGCAGCAGGCAATGGTTTCATAAGCTTACCACAACCCTGCTCTCTCTCAAGTTTGTTCAATCCAAACTTGACTATTCCCTCTTCACCAAGCGCTCAAATGGACACCTCACCATTGTAGCAATATATGTTGATGATCTCCTTGTAACAGGCTCAGATCAAACAGAGATAGCCAGACTCAAATCCTACCTTGATCATCACTTCAGTATCAAGGACTTGGGTCTTCTTCATTACTTCCTAGGCTTGGAAGTTTCTTATAGCAGTAAAGGTGTCCACTTGTCTCAACACAAGTTCACTAAAGACATTGTACAGGATTTAGGCATTGCAGATTCCCAACCAGTGTGCACTCCTCTTCCACTGAATTGTCGATTGGATAATTCTTCTGGGGAATTTATTCAGGATCCTTCTTATTACAGACGTATGGTAGGAAAGCTCAACTTCCTCACCAACACTCGGCCAGATTTATGTTTTGCAGTACAGTCTCTTTGTCAGTTTATGAAATCTCCAAGAGAGTCTCATCTTCAGGCCCTTCATCACACCATTCGATACCTTGCAGGCACTGCCAATCATGGCATTGTACTTAAGGGTTTTGACACTCCAAAGGTTGTTGCTTACACTGATTCTGACTGGGCTTCATGTCCAATAAGTCGTCGCTCAGTCACTGGGTTTGTCATTCTTCTAGGCACTGATCCAATAAGTTGGAAGTCAAAGAAACAAGGAGTGGTTTCCCGAAGCTCCTCTGAGGCTGAGTACAGGGCAATGGCGCAAACATCAGCAGAAGTAACTTGGTTAATCCGTCTTCTAGAAGAGCTTGCAGTCTCTCCTATCAAACCAGTCACTCTATATTGTGATAGTCAATCTGCCATACAAATTGCCCGCAATCCAATCTTCCACGAGCGCACTAAACACATTGAGATTGACTGCCATTTCACCCGTGAGAAAGTTTTAGAAGGCTTGATCGATCTTTGTCATGTGCCTACTGCATCTCAGTTAGCTGATGTCCTTACGAAAATTCTTCCATCTCACCAGCAGAACATTTTATTGTCTAAACTTGGGTTGTCACCACCCCAAGTTTGAGGGGGGAGGGGGGGGGGGGGGGGGGGTTGAGTCATGATCAGCTGTAATCAAGCTAGGATTAAGTGAGGCTTCACTGCACATATGTGCACCTCACTTGTAGGAAAGTAATTCCCATGTAACCGACTTTCCTCTCTACATATAGGAAGGCGGGAAATGTGTAAGACGATCAACGAATGAAAGCTGTTACATTCATCCTCATTCTCTGCATTTCTCTCTTTGCTTCCGCCATTACTGCACACCAAAACCTTCACTTTCGCACTCAATCACACACTCTATCAGTAACCTATTCTTTATTAGGAAATAAAATCCTAAAAAAAATAGATTTAAAAAAAACCTAAAGATTAACAAATTTTATGAGATAATTGTTGTTTAGGTTAGAAATAAAAGAGGAATACAAATAGGGTAAGAATATTAGTTATCCGTCTCAAGACAATCTATCTTCTATTTTATATATCGATTTTTTTATCCTATAAAATAAATTCTCATTTTAGTAAAATTATATCCTTATTTAAAATGCATTAGCCAATTTGAAATCAGATTGGTATGATCGTTTATTTTTTTTTAGGGTATCTTTCCCAAATATAAAGTAGCATAATAATAGGAATTGATCAATTCTCCCTTATCATTAGGATCTTATCCTATGCCCTGTAGAAGTTGTATATGTGTATTGAAGAACAAATTGCTCACATCTTCAAATATAATACGGAGTACTTGGTATCCAGAATTGAATGATTATATTCTATAGGTGTTGCTAGATGCACCACAAATCACAAGGTTAAAATTGCATGTCATTAACGACGTGCAAGTCTTGTGTCTGATTAATATTTTAAAAAAAAAATAACTCCTTTTAACTATACACGTCCTTGAGAACGTGCATGATTTGGAGTGTATATAGCCGAACCGTTCAAGAAATTTCATCTCCTTTGAATATTTATTAAAAAACACAGTATCTTCTACTCCTTCTTTCCCCCGAGGAGACAAAACAACGTATCCACATAAAAGTGCACATTATAGAAATACTACACCTTTAAATCTTTAATTAATTGCTGAATTTAGAATTCAATGGTTGTCACCAAACTCTTATAATTTGCTTCTTATTGGATGTACGTAGTTTAAGTTGATTGAGTTTTTTTTTTTACAAATAAAATTACAAACATTTTTATTCATAAAGTTTTAAAAACTATTTAAATCAAATTTAATGGTTGACAGGTGAGTTTTATTTACTTTTTGTAAACTAGATTTTAATATGTATTTTCATTATTGTGAGAAATTAACTCGATAGAGTTCAACTATATTTGATGACGTACATCTGAACATGTTTGTCTGTTGTGTGTTCCAAGGGCATATGATAAGAATACGGAAAAGAAAGCTCTAAAAGGAAATGAGTGAACCTCATAATCTAATTTAAATATGGCTAAAACGGGTGTATTTAGAGAAAATATTTTCCAATTTAGCCTCTTATCCTATGTCCATCTGTTTTAAGATATACAAAGTATAAGACCATCCGCAACCATAGGGTTACCTCTTTTTTTTTTTTCCATCTCTTCATAATATTTTGACACCTAATTTATTTATTTTAACTAATTTTTCATTTTTATCAATCTCTTTCTTTAAGGTTTTCATATTTTTATTTAATAAAAATGAGTTTACCTCGTCCTTTTTTTTTCCTCATTTACCTATATTCACCATATAGTTAAATAAAAAAAAACAAAAAATTAAAAAAGTATCAACGTTTGCACACGGTCTAAGGCATAAACAATTTCCAAATTCAGATGTTTAAGAAATTAAAGATATATACCAAACAAACCGATTTTATAATATAATATTATGGGGGCTCAAAGCTAATTCTTATTTAAAAATCTAAACAAAATAATACTCCTTCCGTTTTGATTTTTTGGCACGTTTTTTAAGGAGATAAAATATCTAAAATAATATTGTTTTATTAAATTTTTTTTATATAAGTATATAATTATGTAAAAAAAATTAATAAAATATATATCATTTTATATAATTTTTAACTCTTTAAAAAAGTACTAAATAGTTTATGGACTTATATTTTCAAACGGAGGTAGTACTGTATAAGATATATGAATCACTAATATATGAAATCTAGCAAATTGGAAAAAAGAAGAAGAAGAAGTAATTACTGTAGTTTAACTTAGAAAATGGGAAAGAGATGGGAAGAGGCATAAAAAAGATGTGGTGATGATAGGAGCAATTAGAAATTAGAATTACCTATTGTGATTGGAATATTAATTAATGAAAACGAAGGTTGATGGTCGATCGATCATGTATATGTGCGTATACCTTCTTTCACAATGCAAACGTACTTATTATTAATTCATACATTAATGGAATTCATCCAACGTTACACTCTTCTCCACGTGCCTTCATCATATATAATTCATATAATTAAATACACATAATTGATTATATAGCTACATTGGAATGGACCTAAAAGCTTGTACTTATGGAGACTAAACTAAGATTTTTAGAGAATCCTTGGCCACCTATATTAACCATTTCTATTAAATAAATAAATATATATATATATAGAAGATTAAAGATTTAATAGAAAATTTGAATGCCAAAATTATTTGTATGTAAAAACATGATTATTCATACTTACTTTGTACGAATAATCATATTGCTATGTACGTACGTGCTTGGCTTCGTTCTTTGTCGGCGTACTCAACGTTCTCTGTAGAATTTAGGGAGGGATAAAACCATAATAGATTGGTGGTGGAAGCCTCATATTAGAGAAGGCAAACACCCGTTTAGAATGTTATTAATCAACCCTTTATATAGGGATTACAATGCTTAGAGAATAAGTAATATAAAGATATCGATAATCTAAACCTACCAAAGATATATATCTCTAACCTAATATAACAATATCAAAGATTATATCCTAATACAATCATGTCTAATATATTATTCCTAATTTATCTCCAATATATTCTTGGTTTTACTTCTACTTAATTTCATTCAGTTCATGACACATGTTATGTGATGTTTGCGCCCTTACCTTTTTTTTTTTTTTTTTTTTTTTTTTGTAATTTTGGCTTTATTGTACTTTCGACGGTTTACTCGTCTGCCGACCTGCGAGCAGCATTCAAAGATCGTCGATTGAAATCCCGCTCCAGGTGGCCACTGAGGGTTAATTGCCTGGTTGTAAATTCAGGGCCCATCAAATTAGTCGGTTGCTAGTAGTCCTGGATACCATGTACATTTGTAAAAAAAAAGGATTGTATATATTGTAAACCATAATTTATTGGCTCAATAAATCTTTGATCTTAATTAGTGGTGAGACATCACAATTAGGGGTGTTATATGAGCGCAAGCTATTCGAGTTCGACTCGGATTCTGCTCGAGCTCGTTCATATTAAAAAAACGAGCCGAGTTGAAGCATGTTCCCGAGCTCGAGAGTCGAGATGAGCCTGAGCTGAACTCGAGTATCTCGTATAACTTGTTTTGGTTTCCCTATATGTATGTAGCTACAAACCAAATGTAGCTCATGATCAGCTTAATACGAGCTCACGAGCTCAAATCGAGCTTAATACGAGCTCATGAGCTCGAACTTGGCTCAAGCGAAAAACGAGTAATTCGAGCTCGAGCTCCATGTAAATCTTGCGAGCCAAATACTAGCAGGATCTTAGGCTCGAAAAAAAAATGAGGCTCGGCTCGAACTCGACTCGATAAAAAACGAGTTGAACATGAGCACCTAGATACTCGGCTCGCTCGGCTCGAACATGAACACCTAGCCACCTAGGTACCCCTAATCTCAATTAATCAGTACATAGAATATTCATTCGGTTAAAACTTAGGGAGGGTAAACCTGATTTTAAATGGTTCAATTTTTCTTTTTGGGGTATGAATTCCAAAGACAACTGCAGGATGGATGAAGGAAGGAGAAAGATACATAAACAGTCGGAATCAGCTGACTAACTGACTCTCATTCTGATCCCATTTCGATTGAATGAAACCCCATCCATCAATCCACATCAACAGTACGTGCTAATCAAGTCAAGTACATGTTCAAACGCACCATACGTTAAAAGTTGAACATATAAAACTAATAAAATTCATTCTAAAATCAATTGAAATTAAAAGAACAACTAACTTGTATATAAGGTTTGGATTTCAACTATAATATTAATATATATATATATATATAGGGGTGTGCTTCGGTGAAAACCAAAATTACGGTAAAAATCGGTGAGGATCGACTTTTTAGTCCGGTTCACTTGCTTTATAGCCCGATTATAAATAGAATCGATCTATAAAGTCATAAATTTTAGCCCGGTTCTGAATAAAACAAAGCTATAAAGTCACTATATAATTTTAAAACATGAGTTTTTTAACACAATTTTTAGGCTTGACCGAATTATAAAGCCATATGTTATTTTAAACCTAGAGTTTTTAACACAGTTTTTAGGTTGAACCGAATTGTAAAGTCACTGTGTGATTGAGGTTTTTTAGCACAAATTTGAAATAAACCAAACTATAAAGTAGTTCTCACGGTTTTTACCACAATTTAAAGTTTTCACTGGAGTCAATCCCTATATATATATATATATATATATATATATATATATATATATATATATATATATTTTTTTTTTTTTCACATCTACCACAAAGAATTAAAAAAGAATCAACATCACTAACACCCTTTCTCTACCAACTAATGCTACAATCAACATCATACCGTCAAATTTTATCCTAAATTACCCAAAAACCGGAAATACTATAAACGTTTTTATTTTTAAACTAATACCGGATCTAGTAATTTAACAAATACAGAATCTGGATTGAATCCAATCCAAAGCTTGAAAAACTTTAAATTTTCAACAATGGTAGGATTAGGGGTGGGCGCGGGACGGGACCGGGACGGGATTTATCCTTTTTTTCTTCGTCCCACACGGGCCTTGTCCCTCACGGGACGGGACGGGACCGGGACGGGACGAGCCTTGTCCATCGAGTAAAAAAGATTATAAAAAGTTAAAAATTTCTTGTATATTTTGCGATTTTCAAAGACGTAACACATTTAATCTATAAAAAAATATATATATTATATTTTACGTACACATATAATATGCATGTGTATACAATACATGTGTATATATAACACACTGATGCAGTAGCTTTACATTTGATGCAGGATTAGTTTTTTTTGGGTGGAATGCAATAGCATTAGCATTAGTGTTTACAGTACATTATATACGTATGCAGTAGCATTAGTAAACACTGTCATACTGTATATAATTATATATATAGATTATCTGCGTTTGCAATCTACATAAGTGTATGTATAACATAATATATTATTATTATTATTATTATTATTATATATGCGGGACGGGACGGGATTTGCGGGATTGAGACGGGTCGTCCCGCGTCCCGTCCCGCATAATTTTTGCGGGACGGGACCGGGACGGGATTCACTATTTTTTTTTGAAATCCCACCGGGACGGGACCGGGATTTGCGGGATTTGTGCTCACCCTAGGTAGGATTTGTACTTCAATTTGTAGATATGGCCTATATATATGTATGGGACTCTCTTAAGTAATCCCTTCAGGCTATCAATAACAACTCACAAGGAAAAAAAAACCAACTTAATTAACACCCAATATGACAAAAAAAAAATGGTTAATACTAATAGTCATATTTTAGGGATATAACCTACTTAACTTAATTATTATAATATATAACACGTAATATTCCACTAAAATAAAAGAAAAGTAAAAATAAAATAAAAGGAGAGATAGAGAGCGAACGAAATGCAACAATTCACACAAACACCACCTTTACTTTATTTATTAAATTAAATTAAAATTGATTATTTAATTAATCAAAATAATAGAAATTGTAGTTTCATTGGCCTTTAGTTGTGCCTATATCTCCTCCAATCTGGACCGTTGATTGCAGCTTCAAGTGTTGTATAAATACCACTCTCTCTTGCTCTCCTCTTCTTTAGAGGTTGTGCTCACAAGCTTTGTACAACCCCCTACCTCCTCCTCTCCAACTCTCTTGCATTGTACTCCTTCTAGTTCTAGTGTCTTCGAATTCGCAAGCAACTCATTGCCATGGATGTCTTCGACGTATCCAAGGAGGTTTGTTTCTTCTCTACCTTAGTTTTCGACGTTCAAGTCAGAGTCTTTCTATCTGTTCCTCACAATCTATGCATGTTTCAGGTGAAGATCAAAGAAGTCGAGGAGGTATACACACTCGATGGCTCGGTGGATCGCGAAGGGCAGCCCGCCATCCGACACAAGACAGGGCAATGGGGTGCCGGAACCATCATACTCGGTATGCTCCTACTCCTATAACTAACAATGGCATCAACATGTTGGATAACTTGCGCGTTTAAATCATATATAGTCGGGTTTTAACATTGGTTAACGTAGGGTTATTTTAAAATGATTTCATATCAAGCAGAGTCGGGTCATATTTTGACAGGTGTAGTATTTGCGCACGTATAGCCATATACTCCTAGTTGAAGGGGGTGGGCTCATCTTATTGAGTTAAAACAATTGATGTCCACAAGAAAATTCAACTCCTTCCAAGTGGAGAAAGCTATGGAAATGAAGTGAGGCTAAAACACACTTAAGACAAAGTTCATGTACCTATATAGAAATACAACATGCATTCTACATTAATAACTAAAGAATTAAAACCAGGTATAAGTGCAACCAATCAAAACCTCTACTAGTTCCTGTCCTCCCAAGTTTGTTATGATCCTTCATTGTCACATATTTATAGCTTCTTGACATAGTCAAGAAGATGAATTAACCCTATATAGCTTGTTCAGATTGTGTCCCAAGATAATAGGAGTAGCCCACCATCATACATATTAATGTCCAACACGCAAGTCTAGTGAGATTTCATCCTAAAACCAATTGACAATAGCAGATAGTTCATCTCAAACTTTTTAGACTTTTTTGTCTCTTAAATTCTCAACAAGCTAACTGTCAAAATCGGATGGATGCATTCTCAAAACGTCGTGTCAAGTGCCGGGCCTCCTAGGGCTTTAATTCATGGCCTAGAGTGATTTAGCCTAACATTCTAGGGGGTTGGATTGAACACATAAATGACTCAACTTGGTCATTGAAGCATCTAAGTATCCAACACAAATCCGTAACCTCCGAAAATGTAAACAAGAAAACAGGGTATAGAACTGCACTTAGAAATTGCAGTTCTATTGATCAAATTAAGTTCAAGTTAAAGCTATGACATGACAGATTGCCTATCAGAATTTAACTAAATCTGGCATCAGTTTCTATAGTGAACCAAACCTACAGATCTAAAGCTGCTATGATTGAATACCAGAAACAGCTAAAGAAACACAGCAGCAAACAACTTATACTGAAACTAGGAATTCAAAGTGGCATGTTTTCAGGTTCTGATGGAAACCTCTATATATATCATTTGCCTAATCTCTTTATATGGAAACATAAGCTTACCTGACCAAGTGTACACATACATCATATGGGCATTAGAAAAATCAATATGTAGGTAATGTACATGAACAATAAATGATGTAACAAACTAAGAATTTGCGCACCTGGGGCGTTAGAGGCTAACTCATAAACCCGATGAGCAACAAGTATAGGCTGTACATCAAACTCATCAAACAACACAGGCAGTCAGCATTAGAAAAATCAGTTGAGAAGTAATCGTAAGGCGAAAGATGTAACAGCTAATGTGTACTTCTTTTCCTGAACCTTGTGCAGTAAATCAAGGGCTTGCTACGTTGGCATTCTTCGGTGTGGGAGTGAACATGGTGCTTTTCCTAACGAGGGTGATGGGGCAGAACAACGCGGATGCTGCTAACAGTGTTAGCAAGTGGACAGGAACTGTCTATATCTTCTCCCTTGTGGGTGCCTTCCTGAGTGATTCTTACTGGGGCAGATACAAAACATGTGCTGTGTTTCAAGTGATCTTCGTGGTGGTAAGCAATGCATCATTTGCACTATCTTATGGACTTTTCGGACACCTTCACAGAGGCTACAACTCTAATTTTATCCATCTTCAATTCACAGGGACTCGCGTTACTATCACTATCTACACAGCTCTTCTTGCTCAGGCCGAGAGGCTGTGGAGACGCGAAGACTGCATGTGCACCCCCTACAAACATGGAGATTGGACTGTTCTACCTCTCCATATACATGATAGCACTAGGCAATGGAGGGTATCAGCCTAACATAGCCACATTTGGTGCTGATCAGTTTGATGAAGACCACCCAAAGGAGGCACACTCAAAGGTGTCCTTCTTCAGTTACTTCTACCTAGCACTGAACATTGGAGAGCTTTTCTCCAACACAATCTTGGTATTCTTTGAAGACGAAGGGATCTGGGCTCTCGGCTTCTGGGTATCCACAGCTTCAGCCTTTGCTGCCTTAGTCTTGTTCCTTATAGGGACACCGAGGTACAGGCACTTCAAGGCAACTGGCAACCCTCTCTCGAGATTTTGTCAGGTCTTAGTCGCTGCCTTTCAGAAATGGAGGATTCAGTTACCAACCGAAGGCAAAGCCCTCTATGAAGTGAAAGACAAGGAGAGCATTGCGAACACAGGCAGAAAGATGCTTCACACCGAAGGATTCAAGTAAGATGCATTTTAAACTTCTTATTCGACTCCTTCAAGAACTATGTCTATGGCTTCCAGTTCCTAATCTAAGTTCATTTTTCACCTGCAGATTTCTAGACAAAGCAGCACTTATGACAGCAGATGATGTACCTGACCAAGAGATCGGTCTTCGCAATCCATGGCGCCTTTGCCCAGTTACACAGGTTGAAGAGGTGAAATGCATTCTGAGACTGCTTCCTATATGGATGTGCACCATACTCTACTCAGTGGTGTTCACCCAGATGGCATCCCTCTTTGTCGAGCAAGGTGCTGCGATGAGAACTACCATCTCAAGCTTCCGAATCCCAGCAGCAAGCATGTCAAGCTTCGACATACTAAGTGTAGCAGCCTTCATTTTCATCTACCGCCGTGTCCTAGATCCAATAGTGAGCAGAATAAAGAAGAGTGGCTCGCGAGGGATCACCGAGCTGCAAAGGATGGGAATCGGCCTGATCATCGCAATAGTGGCAATGGTTGCTGCTGGCATTGTGGAATCATACAGGCTGAAGTACGCCCCGAAAGACTGTCTGCACTGCCGGGGCTCCAACTCGAGCTCACTGAGCATATTCTGGCAAGTTCCTCAATATGTACTGATAGGCGCCTCAGAGGTTTTCATGTACGTCGGGCAGCTGGAGTTCTTCAATGCTCAAACTCCAGACGGGCTTAAGAGCTTCGGGAGTGCGCTCTGCATGACATCAATCTCGCTGGGGAACTATGTGAGCAGCTTCTTAGTCTCCATAGTCATGAAAATCTCAACCGAAGACAGGATGCCAGGATGGATCCCAGGAAACCTAAACAAGGGTCACCTGGACAGATTCTATTTCCTCCTTGCAGTGCTGACAATGATAGACTTTGCCGCGTACGTGCTGTGCGCAAAGTGGTACAAGTACAGCAAGCTGGAAGGCAAATGTGAAGAAGAAGATTCAGAAGATGATTGCTGTGCCTAATTCCCTTGTATGGTGTACCTAATCCGACCCATCCACGGAGCAATCATCGGTCAGAATGTCAGATAATGTACAAGAGATGAAGACTTTTGATCCAGCTAGTGTAGAAGCTTATATGACCAGGTTGATCAATCAGTTTGCTGTGCCTGATGCCCTGTATGTCCAGACTATCACCGCTGCCGGTTTGGTCATGTAATCTAACCAGAGCTCCGGAGGTATTGATCAGATTACATGACCGGAGCGGTCAACCAGTTTGTTGTTCCTAATGCATTGTATGATCATTTATATATATAATCATAATGTTAATTTTCTCAATCTTTCTGCACAGACATGCTACAATATGTCCACTCCAGTCTCCAGATCTAAACATAATCTTCTTAGCTATGCATTCACCAAGAACACAAATTTTTAAATATGGATGAAATTTCTATCCATAAATAAAGAAGATGATGACAGTCTGCGTCTTTTACGGCATTTTAACCTTACTGAGATGCAACTTATGAACTCAATGACACAAGAAAAGAGAGAGTACACTCAAGTAAAACACAGATATTTTGACATAGATCAGTAACCAGTAGCGATATAAGCATATTGCAGATGATAGAATGAATAAAGGAAGTAAAAATGTGAAATGAAAAATACTTCAGTAGGAAATAAGCTTGAAGATTCAAATAAGCTGAGATTGAGCAACTAAAAATTATAAGAACCGGTTTCTCAAAAATAGCCCAATTGCATAAATAGAGTCTTATCAACTACAAAAAACTTGGACATGAGGCAAAGCCTGCACAAGATACAATAGCCATTAACATTTCCATCTACTTATCTAACTAATGAGGACTGAAAAGAGAAATTTACGTCGAGGGCCTTGAAACCAATGCACTCCAAGAGAATGTCATAGAGATGGTTGCCCATTACTACTACTACTAATACGCTAACAAGTTGGAACAAGGAAACCCGTGACATCAATAATAAATTTATTTGAGGGGATCCATCTACCAGAGTCCAGACTACCACCATTTTAACTGAAAACTTTGTCGAAAAGATGATTTAGCCTTGCACCTTACGCACTTGTATATGACGAGTTGAGTCTTGACGCCAGATTGGTTGAGCTCCACTTTGGACAAGGGTTACATGTTCTTCTTTCAACAGTTTCTTTTTCTGAAGCATGTTAAACGAAAATTAATTTTACCCTAGGAAGAAAAACGAGTAGTCTAAAACTGAAAAGTTCAGGATACTAACCAATAATAGCTTCAAAGCCCGAGAGAAAGTCTCCTCGGCATCATCTGAAAACTTCATGTATATGGGTGTTACTCCTCTATAAAGAGACAGTCTCTGCTTGACCCTTTGTCTGGCATACAGAAATATGAATTAAACACAAACAGATAAATTTTGCAGGGCTTGAGTTACGAAAAAGAGAACTCTATCGGGCCTAAAACTATAAAGCAACTACTAACCAAAATGGTAAGCATATACATCAAATGCCAAGACTGATCTAGAGACAGAAAACACGCTATACATTTTATCAGAAATACTTTCGTGTCTAGAAACTTACTCATTGGTGAACGCAAAGATGGTTGATGATGGCCGATAATGGCTTAAGAGGACACCCATGGATCCTGTTCTTGTGAAAACAATGATGGGAGTGCCAAGAGTGTTGGACATTGTAGTGGCGTGGAATGCAAACATTACATCCATATGGCTCTGAAACAGTTAGAATAGTATCAGTTTGCAATACATATAACTCTCACAAAGAGCAGAAGTGAATAAGGTGTGATAAACTCATTACCAGTTATAACCAATCTTTTCACACAAACAAAATTAATGAAACAAGAAATAAATTATATACCTTATATTCAGCAGATTGTAGCGGAGGACTTATATTTGTAGGTTTTAAACTTGACTCGGTTCTCAGGGCAACAGTGTGCATCACTTTGACAGCTTTCAGAGGATACCTTGAGCAGTTCATAAAGGAAGAGACATTAGCAAAAATGATAAATTTTCATAATTCATTTTACAGGAAACCACATCAAAGATGACACAGAATTATTATTTTTTTATAAATATGATCATTTATGGAGAATTTTCAAAAGCCTTGAAGAATAGGAATAGCCCATCACCTACTGTATCATTACAAATATACAACCACGAAATCTTATTACATTAGTTAACAGATTGCAGGGTACACTTACTTCCCATGGGCAGTTTCACCAGATAGCATAACTGCATCAGAACCCTCTCGAACTGCAATAGCTATGTCAGAAACTTCTGCCCTAGTCGGTGTTGGATGATTAATCATGCTTTCAAGCATATTAGTTGCCACAATAACTGGTTTCTGCATGCTGTGACACCGCCTAATGATTTCATCCTGAGAGAATACAAGGGTTGAACATACAACTTAATTAGGAGAAAAGGGATACTTTCTCTAATTGTTTATGAAGATAAGAGCAGCAGAAGTAAGATATTCATTATCATACTGTAATTGAAGTTAACATTTTTAAGCCTATCTCATGCTTTTTAAGATTTCAAGATATATATCACAAGGGGTTTTGCGACTCCATAGATGTGCAAATATTCTAGAAGTTCTATTTGTTTTTCCTTTGAATGCATAGTTTATTTAATTTCTTGTGCCAGCGTGATATGCAAACTGAGACATTGAACACCAATTTCTCCTTCAAATGGACTGCGACATTCAATTTATTTCATCAGAAGTAGAATGGTGCCAAAAATGACATTATAAGTTGAATTACCTGCAACAGAGGGACATCCTCAATAGGAAGCTCAGCTCCTAGATCTCCACGAGCTACCATAGCCTGATAGAATCGATGGCAAGATAAGCTAAATCAGCATGAGACAACCAAATCTCAAAGGTCAAAGCAGACCATAGACTGATAACTCATACACGTGCAACAAAAGTATGCAGAAGAGATTCTCTAAATTGCTGAAAGCTACTACTAAAGGCTTCTCGATGTAAAGTCAAAGTGGACAATAAGAATGAAAGAACTAACCCCATCTGAGGCAGAAAGTATTGAATGGAGATTCGGAATGGAATCTGCACTTTCAATTTTTACAATAACATGAATGTCCGCGTTACAGCCTGTGAAATTGATACAAATAGTAAGAAATACAGAAATTGAAGAAAGAAACTTTGATGCTTGCCAATTCGAAAAGAAACTGATTTACCTTTGAGATAATCTTGCAATTCATGGACAACCTTAGCATCCTTTACAAATGAAACAGCATAAAAGTCAACCCCATTGTCTACTCCAAACTTGATATCATCCCAGTCTTTGTCTGTTGACATTAAAAAGAAATGAAACCATCAATAAGGTGTAATAATATGATGCAAAAAAGAAAGATAACCTAATAAAAGAGGGGGGAAACTATAAGCAACCTGTTATGGATGGAAGAGTTGCACTTTTCCCACGCACATTTAAATGGCGTCTGGATTTTAGCTCTCCTCCATCAATGACTTGACACTTCACACTTTCTTTTGTCTTGGATTTCACAGCCAACGACATCATACCTCCTGAAAAAGAAGAGAGGACGCAAATGCATGAGAAGCAGCATAACAACTAAACACGTTTAATGACTTGACCATCAATTCTACTGGTTGAGGCTAGAGAAACTCATAACGAGGGGTGTTTTGCCCTTGCACCTATGAAATTTTATATGCAGTACACCTCTATACTTTCCATCTGAGACTACAAAAACAAATATATTTAAAATTCTAAATACAAAGTTGGCCTTTTTTTCATAATTATGAAATAATTCAACTAATACAACATTCAATCACCCTCAGTATGCTCCAGTTTAAAGGGCTATAACCACTATCACAAGAGAATGGACAAGAATTGGCAAAAGAATGCTACGAGTCACAAGAAACAATATAATATTAAGTCAATCTACATGTCGAATGTCTTTATCACATAATTATTGGAGTGATGCTAACACAACCACCATAGAATTGTATAATCATACATACCATCAACAAGTATAATGTCTCCAACCTCCACATCATTTATGAAATCATCATAGTTTACACTGACGGTATCAGCTGTGCTTACTCCTCTTGTGATAGTAAAATTGAACTCTTGTCCTTCCTTGAGCACTATAGGTTGGGGAACATCTCCACTCCTAACCTCTGGACCCTACACAACCAACTAAATATATAAGAATATCCTTTCTAATTAAGCACATTGGATATGGGGCCATGGGGGAAAAAAGGATCAAGATGCACTTTATTACAATTAACTAATTCAGCACACCAGCAATACAAGAATAATAGCAAGAAACAATTTTGGCAAAAAACAACATTTTCTTCAAAGATACTCCAGTGAAACTTGCTAGCTTAAATATTTTTTAGTGGGACAAAAGAATAGGCATTAGTTATATTAACTTAATCTAGATTGTCCAATAATTGACCTAATAAAGAAGAAGAAAAAGCAACTTATTCTAGAAGTTTTAACATCAATAACCATGAAAAGTATTCAAACAAACTGAAAATAAAAGTGAAATAAATGCTCAAAGATGGAGATACCTTAGTATCCAACATAATGGATATGACTTTATCCTCAAACTGAGCATTGTACTCCTTAACTAAGTCGATGGTCTTCTGATGAGATGCATGATCACCATGGGACATATTTAAGCGTGCGACATTCATTCCACATTCTGCCAGTTTCCATATCATGTCACGCGTGCTTGTAGAAGGACCAATTGTACAGACTATTTTCGTTTTCCTACAAGCATCTGAATCTGCTCTTGAATGCATTACATCATAATCACTTGATAGCAGTTCAAAAGGAGCCTAAGATAGAGGAAATAGTAAGATTCAAACCCAAAAAAATAACTTTGGCACTCTTCATTTGTACTATATGTGAAATGCTTCAAAGTTCCCAGGCACACGGCATAATTACTTAATTAAAAGAAATTTCCCAACGAATTGGAAACATTGTACCTATCTGCACTTTTATTTCTCAAAGATGATCGAGCTAGTTTTGAAGCCAATTTTCATACAGAGTATTTTGGCAATTTGTAACCACAGTAATTTGACATTTTACCAATTGACAATCTCATACCACAATTTTTCATCGGCATTTATCAGATCTTGTCAATTCATCCCACTATGAGCCAATGCATGTCAAATCCTCATAAATTATCACCAAAATTCTCAAGAACATCTCAAAAAATATTTTCTACGGCGAAATTAGTTCCGCGCTAATGGCAAATACAGGGAATTATACATACGCCAGTCCAATTAACAACAAACCTTCCGAATTGACTGACTTGAGAGACCGAAAAGCGGAGGGAGGAAGAGAGACTCACAGTGTCGAGAGCTCCGTTGGAAGGAGCGACATTATCGGTTGGGATCGGCTCGGAGATCTTGACAGATCGAACAACGAGCGCGGCCTTGGAGAGGCAGCGACTCCTGGTGGCGCTGGCTCCGGCGGAATTCAACAAGAGGAAGTCGTTGAAGTTCCTAGCGGATAAGAGGCGACCGGAGGACTTGACGGCGTCGGGCTTCAACACAGACCATTGCACCGTCGAGAGACTCGCTGTCGCCATTTCCAGAAGCACGACTGGATAAGCTTAACAAGTGGATTTCCGGAGAGAGAGAACAGCAGATAGAGGAACAAGAGTGTATAGTGTATACAGTGAGTCGCAGTGTAGGCGGATCTCCCGAGGACAGACAAAGACGGAAATATTATATTGAGAGGATGACAGGTAAGAGTGGGGCCCACATGGATCAGTAGTTCAGTACCCATAGGATGAGCTATTTGCCTATTTATACACTGCCTACAACCAAGATGGAAGGAGCCTCAGATGTTTAACGACAAGTTTATATGCACTGATTCATACGAATAAATCTTACAGTACATCCGTTTGAATTTATGTATGATATGTGTCAAATATTAAATAGGTCTAATATTAAAAATGTAATGAACGGATTTTTGAGGTGTTGATTTTTTTCAAGTTTCAACTTTTTTGTTTTAAAATTTTAACACGATGATCCATATGTGTTATTTTTTTAAAATCGAACAAATTTATGATTCGTGTGTGTTGTTTTTTTGAAAAAAAATTATAACACATCTTGGTGCATATAGCAACAATCATGTTTAATGAAGTCGAAGAATAAACAAAAACCAAAGCAAAACACACCACACCAAAAAGAAAACGGAGAAACTAAATACACCATAAATCTGCACGTCGGAATGAACGTGCAGGTGTGCAGTTCACTAATTAATTAAAAAAGCGTATTAATTAATTAAAAATGGTTGCATATTGGAATAGACATGCGTTTAAGAAGGATGATTTGCGGTGTATCTAACAACACCCACAAGGAAATCAGGATTTTAAAGTGGAAGAGGCCAATATTCTTAATAGTAATAAAATTAAACTTCGACAGATCCACAATGGTGATTGGTCAAAGCATAATTGGTTTCCATCTATGAAATGCCAATGGTGAACATATAAATAAGTATTGGATATGAAAAATGTGAGACACTATCCTCAATTAAAGTTGAGGCACTTGCCCTACAAAGGAGTAAAAAGAGCCAAGGAACCGCGGATTACAAAAATCGAGATTGAAGGGGGCTCACTCACGACCATTAACTCCATCTCCGAAAAATAGAATTGCTCATAGGAAATCGAGATGATACTCTTCGATTCCCGGTCTCTTCAACCTCATCGGCAAAGATGCTCTCGGATAGTCCTGATCTTCCGATCACGGGTCCGAATTATTACCTCATTAAAAAAAAAAATCTTATCGCATGGAATTTTTCTAAATCTTTTCTCAAGTTATGGTACCTTCGTTAATGAAGGGTTCATCATTTCCATGATTCCAATGAATCCACTCTTTTTAAATCGACGACATCCCTCTTGGTAGAAAGATGAACAATGTATCTCTATCTGAAGTATAATCATTCCATGCTACAGAAACCAAAGATGATAAATAACATGTAAGATAACCCAATTAAACGATACCAAACTCTATTTTGGTTTTAGAATAGTACAACTGCGTAAGAACTTGGATAAGCTAGACATAGCCTACACAACATACAAATGCAATCACGAATTTTGATCAAAACTGACCAAACAAAACACGAATGTTGAAAAGGAGATTTGTCTAGTCGCCTCAGACTCAAAAGAATGTAATGGACGTGGCTGCTCAACGAAACTAACAAACTACTAAGGCAACCAGGAAACAATAAATAAGGGCAAACATAACTTAACTGCGCGTGATCTACCGCATCGTAAAATGAAAACCTGGTTGAGAAGAGAACACGACTTAGGGTTGCACCTTACGCACTTGTATATGATGAGTTGATTCTTGACGCCAGATTGGTTGAGCACCGCTTTGGACAAGAGTTACGTGTTGTCCTTCTTTTAACAGGCTCTTATCCTGAAGCAGGTTGAATGGATAAAAAAATAAGTTCTGCCCTTAGAAACAGTAATAATAGGTCTGAAATGTGAACTTTCACCAACACTAACCATTAACAGCTTCAAGGCACGGGAGAATGTTTCCTCGGCGTCATCTGAAAACTTCATGGTTATGGGCATTACTCCTTGATAAAGAGCCAGTCTCTGCTTGACCCTTTCTCTGGCATAGACAATAGGCTTGTATTAATTACAGAAGAAAGGTAATCTAAACCAGTTATACCATATTCCTGAATAACAAAGAGGGCGTAAATAAACTTTTGAGTCCTTGACTCAATGAAT
Source organism: Persicaria tinctoria (assembly GCA_037127255.1). Lineage (NCBI taxonomy): Eukaryota > Viridiplantae > Streptophyta > Magnoliopsida > Caryophyllales > Polygonaceae > Persicaria > Persicaria tinctoria. The sequence goes on along the minus strand of JBANSL010000004.1, from coordinate 86,161,590 downwards.
AAAAGGAAAATGTTTTGAAATGACTTGCTCTTAATCCTTGGCCATAATAGATTATCACATGAAAGCAATCATCAACAGAAAGTGAAATTGCTTCAGGTTGCTCATCAAATGCATAGTTTAATAGTCTTATGATGTGTGAAAAGAAATATATGATTCTCGAAGTTGCTGGGCAGGAAACACAACTTTTTTAAATCAAAGTACTAAGTTTATCAACTTACTCATTGGTGAAAGCAAATATCGTTGAGGATGGCCGGTAATGGCTTAAAAGGACTGCCATGGATCCTGTTCTTGTGAAGACAATGATGGGAGTACGAAGAGTGTTGGCCATTGTAGTGGCATGGAATGCAAACATTATACCCATGTTGCTCTGAAATAGATACGCGCGTTAGTTTGTAACGCATACAAGTTCCCATAAAGATCAGGATTCGATCAGATCATTTTTTTTTAAATCATCTACAACCTATTCATACAAACGACTGAAAACAAGCAATTCATATATACCCCACAAGTTGTATACCTTATATGCAACAGACTGTACTGGAGGATGTGTAATTGTTGGTTTCAAACTTGACTCAGTCCTAAGTGCGACAGTATGCATCACCTTGACAGCTTTCAGAGGATACCTTGAGCAGTACATAAAACAAGAGAGAATCAGCAAGAATGAGTCAAATTTTCATATATGTTCTACAAAAGCAAAACAAAAAACTCGGTAACAAATTTTGACAGAATAACAAAAAAAGATTGTATAATAGATTAGCACCATAAATCATTGTACATGTACTAAAAGCAGACTATTTTATGCTGAAAAATACACACAGCCTTCTTTAGCCTCTAGGGTAACAGTACTAAACTACCAATTGCCTTGTATTCTTGCCGAGTCACTGTATCAACTTTTTCCTCGTTGACTGCCCATATTACGAAAACACGGTAACATTCAATCTCCCCACCGTTCACCCCCTTGACATCTCAGTTGCTTGACTTGAGCAACTAAAATCAGGGGCTGCTCAAAAGGAGGGAATGTGACATAGCAAGGAAGAGAAAGAAAGAAATGGGGGCAGGCAAGGGTGGAGGTAATGCAGTAAGAAAGAGACGCTATGGTCAGCAAACAAAATCTTAGGCAATTTTCACCAAATCATGCTGATGCTTTACATAAATGCAGGTATCGCGCTGAATCTATGTCATAACCCAAGGCAGTAGTAAAGTATACAGTAGATCACTGGTTTACTTACTTCCCATGAGCAGTTTCACCAGAAAGCATGACTGCATCAGCTCCTTCTCGAACTGCAATAGCAATGTCAGAAACTTCTGCCCTAGTAGGGGTAGGATGATCAATCATACTTTCAAGCATGTTAGTTGCCACAATCACTGGTTTCTGCATGCTGTGACATCGTCTAATGATTTCCTCCTGAGTGAATTACATGGACAAAACATGCCATTTAATTAGGGGAGAGAAGCAAATTACTAGCTAAAAATACAACTAGAAATTTCAATCTACATCCCCATCTATGATGATGAGGACAAAGTGTATTGCATAACATTTGAAGCTTGGATCTCGGTGACCACCAATGCATAGTTGGCACTATAGACTGTATTTAGAGATTACATCAGAATAATATTTGCTTCCCTTCAATACACAACCAAAAAGGAAGGTTAGGATCGAAGGAAAAAAGTACCCTGGTCAGACTTATTCATAATTCATCATAGTTGCATATATGGATCCCATTTCCTTAATGGTTATTTAATATTTATCCTTCACATGGAAAGGAAAATAGTAACGGCTCCAAGATCACCACGTGCCACCATTGCCTGATAGAGAAATTAGAAATCAAATTACCTGCAGTAGGGGCACATCTTCAATGGGAAGCTCAGCTCCAAGATCACCACGTGCCACCATTGCCTGATAGAGAAAAAAGGAAGAAAAAAAATAATCAGCATGAGACAACCAATAACAGGAATACAGGATAAGCTCAGCTCCAAGATAGATTGAGAACTCAAAAAGTCACAGGGATCCCCACCAACCTACTCAAGAGGACTTTTATTCACAATATATTACATGACGATTCGATTCAGTTGAAGCAGGGAAGATGTTTCACTGGAACTGCCCATGACTTGGAAAACTTTGAGGTATTATTTAAGATAGCAATGCTAATTGCAGTGTCAAGTTTGTACAAACATGCCAAATCAGTCAAAACATTGTCAAACTATTATCAAGTTCTGTCTTTAACAAACACATAAAAGCTTATTCAACATGACAGCTTTCATACCAGACAGAAAAAGTACATGGCAAACATTATGAAATATTCAAGCCCTCACTATGTTTCGTACTTGGTAATGTTCATCACATAATAATGATCATTCCTGGTGACTGGTATTAGCATCTTGACCACAAATCTTCACAAAATTTTCTTTAAACAAGATTCCAAAAGAGAAGTCTGGAAAACAAGGATTTGTAAATCTGTTTAAGGTTATGAAGGTGTCCCTATAGCAAGTGTAAAAAGAAGAATTTAGAGTCAAACCCCATCCGATGCTTCAATTATTGACTGAAGATTCGGTATAGAATCCGCACTTTCAATTTTTACAGTAACATGTATGTCTGCATTGCAACCTGTGAAAATTAATACATAATAGTAAGAACAATGTGAGACATAGAAGAAACAAAAAACAACCATGCACAACAGATCAAGAAAGAGTAGCTTTACCTTTGAGATAATTTTTTAATTCATGGACAACTCTAGCATCCTTTACAAATGAAACTGCGTAAAAATCAACCCCGTTGTCTACACCAAACTTGATATCGTCCCAGTCTTTGTCTGATGCAATTGAAAAGGAAACAATACCATACACAATGTGTAAACTTGAGGGGGGGAAGGGTAAAAAGAAAACCTAAGGAATAAGCAACCAGTTGTCAATCAACAACTGACCAGTTATGGATGGAAGAGTTGCACTCTTTCCACGGACATTTAAGTGGCGTCTTGATTTCAGTTCTCCTCCATCAATAACTGCACACTTAACAGTATCAGCTGTCTTGGATTTCACACCAAACGACATCATGCCACCTGAGCAAATAAGAAAACAAGTGGAACTTTATCAGCATAAAGAACTTAAGTTGTCGAATGAAATAGCTATCATTTTTATTGATACCAAGTTAGAGACAGACACCCACAAAACTCAAAAGATTCTTTTCGTACTCAACACTGTTCAACTAAAACCGGATGATTTATGAGACTTTGAGCTGATCTGCCTTTACCTTCCACTTTTATGATTTAAAAAAAAAACTACCTTATATTATCTAAGTCTAAAGAAACTTGCATTTTAAAAATCAAGGCTTCAAATTCTCTGAGAATAACTTTACTAATTCAGCATCCATTTTTCATCATATATACAGTATATACTTAATACTAATTACATTCCTACTCAAAAAATATATACTCGTTATGGTATTTTTGTCTTATGCCCTTAGGGGATAAGATAACGATCCAATATTGGTAAAGATATCAAATCTAAAATGATTTTAAAAAAAAACAGTTTACTCTCTGATTGGAAATAAATGATTTTTAATATTCAGCGTGCTTTTTAATGAGGATAAAAACTATAAAATATCAACTTTTTATTAATTTTTTTTATAAGTTTATACTTGTTAGTAATAAATTAAAATTATAAAGATATTAAGAAAAAAATTGATAATTTTATTTCCAATTGGAGGAACATCTATTTGGAGATGGATCGATCATTAACAGTGGACATGGTTACTGAAAGAGGATATGCCTTAAGAAAACTGTTATAACTGTGGCACAATCTATGTTTCCATGTCTTCCTTCAACTTAACCACCGGGAAGATGCAGACAAAATCACCATTAATTCTACAGAGTTACATACCATCAACAAGCAGAATGTCTCCAGCCTCCACATCATTAACAAAGTCATCGTAGTTTACACTGACAGTGTCCTCTGTGCTTACTCCTCTTTTGATAGTAAAATTGAATTCTTGTCCTTCCTTCAACAAGATTGGCTGAGGGACATCTCCACTCCTGACCTCTGGACCCTACAAGGCATGCTAAACTCGTAAGCATCAAATTAAATGCAATACCATATGGGATTTTAAATAGAATAACAGAGAATAGTGGAGCTTAGATGTCAAGTCAAATAGACTATCAGAATACCATATATGGGAAATTAATAGCTGCTCACATATCAAGTTAAGCATGTAAAAGTACTAATATGGGATTATTTCTAAGCAGCTGATAATACTTCTATTAAAGATAGTGGAGCTTAAATATTTTTAAGAGACAAAGATGTATGAACTATGAGCTACATATTTTGATAGGTTCCACACAAATCAGCATGATGGTAGATCACTTTTAGGAAGAAGTTAAATGGAATATTATAAAGTAAAAGGATTGCACTTGAAATAACATAATCAACTTCAGCATATAAGTTAAACAACATCAGTCAAAGATGAGATACCTTAGTATCCAACATAATGGCAATGACTTTATCTTGAAACTGGGCATTGTACTCTTTAACTAAATCAATAGTCTTCTGGTGAGATGCATGATCACCATGGGACATATTCAATCGCGCAACATTCATTCCACATTCGGCTAGTTTCCATATCATTTCACGTGTGCTTGTAGAAGGACCGATTGTGCAGATTATTTTCGTTTTCCTCTGGGAATCCGATGCTATTCTTGATTGCTCTACATCATATTCACTTGATTGCGGTTCATAAAGAGCCTAAAACAGAAAGAAATAATGTTAACTAAGGATTATCACAGAATAAAGTAATTTCAGTACAAAGTAGTACACCTCCATACATTTCCCCTATTTGCTGAGCGCAAATTCTCGATAAAATCGCGTAAATTCTTTCCAAAGACAGCATTAATTCCACTTACATCACCAGATTTAGGGATATCCCGGATCATTAAACAATCAGTCCAATAAGCATTAAATAACATGATGATTGATGAGTATTGAGTGATCGACAGAAAAACAGAGATGAAAGCAAAGATAGAGAGACCCACAGCATGACCAGCTCCATTGGAAGGAGCGAAACTAGCACTTCGGCTCTGCTCGCTAATCTTGACGGATCGAACGGTGAGAGCGTCCATGGAAAGGCACCGACTCCTGTTGTTGGTTCTGCCCTTGGCGGCGTTCAACAAGTGCAGGTCCTTGGAGCTCCTCGCCGATAACAATCGGTCGGAAGCCTTAACAGTGTCGGACTTCAACATAGACATTTGCGCCGTCGAGAGATTCACTGTCGCCATGGCCGCTTGTTGCTAGCTTGATCGCTAGCTTAACTGTGATTGCTGGATTCACGGATCGATCGAGAGAGAAGAGGAGTCGCCGCAAAGGGAGAGGGCACGCAGTGTAGGCGGAAATCCTGAGGAAAGAGACAGATGGAAGGGCGAGATCCTTGGAGGGGTTTAAATACGGGGGCGGACGAAGCGAGGTGTTCAGGGATTGTGGGACCTACAAGTGTAGACCACCCCTCGCCGGGTGTCTTCTAAGGGCAAGGGGTCCCATTCGTTTGCAAAACGGGTTAACCCGATCCACAAACGGTTCCTGATTGGATATTCGATGGAATTATGAGTGCTTGTTCGGTGAAGAAATCAAAATGTTCACCTCCGAATTAGGGAACGCACCCGATAGTTTTTTTTTAAAAATTATTGGGAAAGATTTCGGGGAGGAGATCCCTACCCGATAGCAACCTTGTGGATGAGATTACGGAGATTTAGATCGTTGATAATGTCTTGTTCCGTAGCAGAATGTTTTTTAATTATTGGGAAAGATTTCGGGGAGGAAATCCCTACCCGATAGCAACCTTGTGGATGAGATTACGGAGACTTAGATCGTTGATAATGTCTTGTTCCGTAGCAGAATGTTTTTTAATTATTGGGAAAGATTTCGGGGAGGAGATCCCTACCCGATAGCAACCTTGTGGATGAGATTACGGAGACTTAGATCGTTGATAATGTCTTGTTCCGTAGCAGAATGTTTTTTAATTATTGGGAAATATTTCGGGGAGGAGATCCTTACCCGATAGCAACCCTGTGGATGAGATTACGGAGACTTAGATCGTTGATAATGTCTTGTTCCGTAGCATAATGGCTAATTTGTGAAACCTTATCCGCCACTGTGTTGCTATGCCGGGGCACGTAAAGGAACGAAATGTCCCTCATTTTCATTGTGAGAAGTTTAATATCTGTCATCAGGAGCTCTGTCTCCCATGGACAGATCGTTTTTCCATTGATGGTGTTAATGATTATTTGTGAATCTCCCTCAATTTGTAGGGTTTGTTTATGTATGTGATTTGTAGCTATAATACCTCTTCTAAGGGCAAGCGCTTCCGCCATGAGTGGGGATTGGGCTCTTATCCTATTGTGAAGATCAAGGCACCTCTGCTGCACTGCAAGACACAGATCAGGAAGAATTCTAAATCCAAATCCAGAAATCAAAATAGCTCCTTTATTGTTCCATTGACAAAAGAAGATAAAGAGCGCAGCCGTCACAGGCCAGAAACTTCCATTTGATGATCCCAAAAACCCTAATCAATGCAAGATGTCCCTTACATCAGCTTATATAGCTGTAAAGTCACGTGAAAGAGAGGTGCTCTAGGAGCTTATTACACAAGGCAGCTAAAACCAGCTAATAACAGTAATGCCATTGGCAACAAGACAAAAGAGTAAGAAAAAAAGATAATTGTAAGAAAACCAAGAAAACCATATGAATGAAGCAATACACATATGTAATGCAAGCACTGCATACATGTACAACAACATATTTCCACATCCCCCCCTCAAGTTGGACTTGGGGTGAAACCAATAAGTCCCAACTTGAGTGAGAAGAACATGTGTTGTCTTTCTCCCAATGGCTTGGTGAATATGTCAGGCAGTTGTACTCCTATTCTGACATGTTGTGGTAGCACAAGCCCTTCAAGAAGATGTTGCCTAATGAAATGGCAATCTGTCTTCAAATGCTTAGTCCTCTCATGGAAGACTGGGTTCTCTGCAATGTGGATGGCAACTTTGTTATCACAGAAAAGAGGGAAAGGCTTTGGAGAGTGAATGCCTAAGGAATCCAAGATGCCATCCACCCATATGAGCTCACTGGTTGTAGCAGACATGCTTCTATATTCTGCTTCAGCAGAGGATTTGGACACATTTGTCTGCTTCTTTGTCTTCCATGAGATAAGTGAATTGCCAATGAACACACAATACCCTGTGAGAGATTTAGGAGTGAAGTGACAAGTTCCCCAATCAGCATCACTGTATGCAGTTACAGAAAGGGTATTGTTCATTGGATAGTATAGACCAACACCAATGGTACCCTTTAGGTACCTTACAACATGCAATGCAGCATCTAAGTGTGGTTGTCTTGGCTGAGACATAAACTGGCTTAGATGCTGGACAACATAAGTAATGTCAGGACGAGTTAAATTCAAAAATAGCAATCTTCCAACCAGCCTTCTATAAATTTCAGGATCATCTACCAAAATTCCAGTTTCTGTTGACAGTTTCAATCCCCTTTGCAAAGGAAAGGTGGCTGGATTACAATTAATAATGTGACAGTCTTCAAGTATGTCCAAAACATACTTTCTTTGATGAAGATGTGTACCATCATCATCTCTCAAGATTTCCAGTCCCAAAAAGTATCTAGCCAGGCCTAGATCCTTGATTGTGAACTTATCATGCAATGACTGGTGCTTCCATAACAGTGGCATTGATCTATGTTGATGATGTATTGCTTACTGGAGATGATCAGTTGCAGATTACAGTGACTGGAAATCTTAATAAACAAGGAATAATCTCCCAGGCTTTGGACAAATCCCATGGAAATGAGGAACTTACTTAGCTCAACATTCCACTGTCTAGAGGCCTGTTTCAACCCATAGATAGATTTTCTGAGTCTACAAACCATCCCAGGTTTGTGTGTCTTGTATCCTGCAGGAGGTGTCATGAACACTTCCTCATCCAAATGCCCATGTAGGAAGGCATTATTCACATCCAATTGATGTAGAGGCCAACCCTTTGCAGTGGCTATAGCCAAGACTATCCTCACTGTACTAAACTTAGCAACAGGTGAGAAAGTGTGTTTGTAGTCTTTTCCTTTGATCTGGTTGTATCCCTTGGCCACAACTCTGGCCTTGAATCTTTCAACTGACCCATCAGGTTTATATTTAACTTTATAAACCCATTTACTTCCAATGGCCTTCTTCCCTGGTGGAAGCAAAGTCATTTCCCAAGTCTGGTTGTTTTCTAAAGCAACCAACTCCTGATCCATAGCATCTCTCCAGTGCTGTTCCTGAACTGCTTGTCCAAAATGTGAAGGCTCATAAACAGTTGCCATAAAAGCAAAGGATCTAACATAAGATTCATCAACACTTTCATGAGACTGAAAACAATCTGCTAGAAAGGATTGAGATTGAGAATCACTTCTTCTTGGAGAATTGGAAACAAAATCATTCCATCTTTGTGGTCTTGTCACCTGTCTTGATGACCTTCTTAAGGGTGGGAAGTTGATCTCATCATTTATCAAATTTTGTGGGACAACTTGATGAATGTCCATTCTGCTGGTGCTTCCTTGAGAGCTCTCAGTGCCAGCAACCTGAGAGGGTAATGACTCAGGCTCTTCAGTGGAGCCTGGATGATCACCAAGCTCATGAGGTCCCAGTGTTGAGGAGGTAATTAAAGGTTGTATGTAAGGATCATAATCATCTGGTGGGTTCACTAAAGGGAGTGAACTCCTTAGCTCCCCATCTTCTTTCTTTCCTTCCTCGATATCATCCTTAAAAGGAAAACAATCTTCATGAAAAATGACATCTCTACTGACAAAAGTCATTTTAGACTCTAAGTCCCACATCTTGTAAGCCTTTTGACCATGAGGATAACTGAGCAAAACACATCTCCTCCCTTTAACATTCATCTTGTTTCTATCTTTCATTGCTACAGGTGCATAACCTAAGCAACCTATAACTTTCAATTCATCATATGTAGCAGCTTTTCCAAACAGCAATTCATAAGGAGTTTTCCAACCTAGTATCTCTGTTGGCAATTTATTTATAATGTGTGTTGCAGAAAGAACACACTCTCCCCAAAATTTTAAGGGAAGAGCTCCATGATTTCTTATGGATCTGGCAGTCTCAATGAGATGCCTGTGCTTCCTCTCCACCCTGCCATTCTGCTGCGGAGTGTAGGGAACACTTCTTTGATGCATGATACCCATGCTAGCAAAAAATTCCTGGCTCTTCTGAGAAGTAAATTCAGATCCATTGTCTGTTCTAAAACATTTCACTGTCTTATCAAACTGTGTTCTAATGTGAGCAACAAAATCACACATTGTTTGATATACCTGTGATTTGGACTTGAGTAAGAAAGTCCAAGTTACCCTTGAATAATCATCCAAAACTGTGAGGAAATATTGAAAACCATTATAGGTGGGAGTCCTATATGGTCCCCAAATATCCATATGAACCAAATCAAAAGCATTAACTGCCCTGGCATTACTTCTTCCAAAAGGAAGCTTGTGAAACTTACACAAACCACAAGTCTCACAATGAAATTCATCAAAATTAAACTGCATCATATGATCAATGTCTCATTTTAGAAACTGAACTATGTCCCAATCTAGCATGACCCAATTCTAAGCTAGTGCTAGCTTTATTACATAAGCTCAAAGGCAAAAAAAACTCAAGTCTCTGTCTCTTCTGCATCTTTCCCATTTCTGAAACTGATCCTCTGACAGCACCTTGTAGAAGCCATGCCTTATTTCTCCAGATAGTAAGATCTTCTTAGTTCCAGGGTCCTATATATAACAAGAATCTCTTGTAAAGATGGCTATCAATTCATGATCATCAAGCAATTTACCAACAGACAATAAGCTGTGCTTAAATCCTGGAACTAATAAGACATTCTTCAAGACAACTAAGCTGGTCAACTGCAGTGTCCCCATCTCACTCACAGTTTTAATAGAACCATCTGGCAACCCAATATGAATATGTTTCTCCAACTGATTTCTTTCTTTCATATAGAAGTCATTAGGCATCATGTGATCTGTTGCCCCAGTATCAACAATCCACTCCAACTTGGAGTTATTTAATTGATTTAAAAACTGAGAAGAAGATGAAACTTTACCTGCAAAGTTGGCAAATGCACTCTCAGAGGTACCCTTACCCTTCATCTTCTTCATGATTTCCTGGTAAACAGCATTGACCATAGTTGTGTCAAGCTGGTTACTGCCTCCCGTCCTGTTTGCCATCTCATCATCCAAAGGAGTTCCCATCTGTCCTACATTGTCTGACTCTGCAGCATTTACTGAGCTTTTACTCCCACTGTCAGCTCTCTCACTGTTCTTCAGTTCTTTGTACCAATCCGGAACTCCATGCAATTTGAAACATGCTTCAGCAGTGTGTCCCTTGTATCCACAATGATAGCATTTCTTTTCATACTTCAACCTCTTTAATTCCTTCCAGTCCTTTCTAGCTCCTTGATTCCCACTATTGAAGCTTGAATAGCTATTGAAATTCCCTTTGTTGGCAGCAAAGGCATTGAAATCTCCCATAGCTGACTGTGTGGTTCCTGATGTTCCAACACCTGACTCGACTTGTTGCAATATGAAGTAAGCTTTGTTCACTGAAGGAAGAGGATCTGTTGCCAGGATTTGATTCCTTGCAGCTTCAAAGTTGTCATTCAGACATGCCAAAAGCTGCATCAATTTGTTCTTAGCATCAATCTCATTCACCTTTTTGACAAGTTCACAGGTGCACTGTCTCATGACTCCACAAGTGCACTCAGGTATCGGCTTTAAAACCTGAAGCTCATCCCAGTACTTCTTAAGAAGATTGTAAACCTCTCCCAGCTTCATGCTCCCTTGAGTAACATTACTCGGTTTCTTCTTGAGTTGAAAGATCTGTGGAGCATTGTTTTGACTGTATCTTTCAACTAACTCGTCCCAAAGCTGTTTAGACGAGTCAACAAACACAAGACCCTCAGCTATCCTCTTTTCCATAGAGTTTAATATCCAACATCTCACCATGAAATCGGCCTTTATCCATCTTTGCAAGTCAGCATGATTCTCTGCTGGCTTTGCACAAGACCCATTCACAAATCCAAGTTTGGATTTAGCTCCTAGAGCCGTAATGACTCCCCTACTCCATGTCATGTAATTAGATCCATCAAATAGAGCAGCAACAAGCAATGCTCCTGGGTGATCTGAATTAGAAAGGAATAGAGGATCATTGTTGTTACCTTGATTTCCTCCATTCCCTTGATTTCTGATCTCAACTTCTTCAGCCATATCCTGTGCTCAGCTACTTCCTTCAAGAAATAAATAACCAATCTCAAATCTGGACCGTTCGCTCTGATACCATGTGAAGATCAAGGCACCTCTGCTGCACTGCAAGACACAGATCAGCAAGAATTCTAAATCCAAATCCAGAAATCAAAATAGCTCCTTTACTGTTCCATTGCCAAAAGAAGATAAAGAGCTCAGCCGTCACAGGCCAGAAACTTCCATTTGATGATCCCAAAAACCCTAATCAATGCAAGTTGTCCCTTACATCAGCTCATATAGCTGTAAAGTCACGTAAAAGAGAGGTGGTCTAGGAGATTATTACACAAGGCGACTAAAACCAGCTAATAATAGTAATGTCATTGGCAACAAGACAAAGGAGTAAGAAAAAAAGATAATTGTAAGAAAACCATATGAATGAAGCAATACACATATGTAATGCAAGCACTGCATACATGTACAACAACATATTTCCACACCTATCAAACCCGATATAGGTCGTACACCCGTCCCAGTCACAGATGATGTAGCCAACGGAACTATGAACGTTGGCCAAAGTTGACCCATCAAAGTTGAGACGGTTTCCGCCAGGCTTTTGTTGTTCGTTTCCAACATTATTGTCCACTGCTTTGCTTGGGGGGGTGGGGGGTGGGGGGTTGTCTAACCTCATACTCCTCATCCCCCATTTTCAGTTCTTAATGTGAGTGTCAACTAAGTGGTTTACTTTACTCATCAAAAATTGCCTCTTGTATGGAGAAAACTTGATTCTAAAACATAGCGACTTTAGGCAAGATCTCAAAACGGCTATTGTCAATATAATTTTAATTAAACTGCACATGTACTTTTTATTTTTTCCAAACAAATTGCAAATAGGTCCAAAAAACCCTAATCATTTCGCCGGTGCCGAAGTCCACCACGCGTCGTCCTGCTGCTGCGTCACCTACCACCGGGATATTGCCGCCACCGCACTAGCCTGCCACCGGGTGCCGGTTACTGCCACCGTCACCTTTGCGGTTGGCTATTGTTCTCCGAGGAGATCAAGTGGAAATTGTCAATTAATTTCATCGATCAACCGGTCAGCCCCTAATTCCTTAATTACTTAATTTGGGAATTGAATTAGCGCATTGGGTTGGGTGGAGGAGCTAACGGAATAAGATTTTAAAATACCGTATGAAGTTTCACCCTCCGAACGTATGAAGATTTTGCTCCGTTCAATTCCGGTACCGTATGAAGATTTTGAATTAGCGCAGTGGAAAATGTCAATTAATTTGGGAATCTTACTCCTCAGTCCTCACCCTCCAAATGGCCTCGGTATTTCAAAACTTAAAAGAGTAAGATTTTGAAAAATCGTATGAAGTTTTACCAATTTGTTTTGTGGTTCACCGAGTCAATTTAATTAGTTGGGTTCCGGGTGAGGGACGGAAATAAATTAGGGTTTTGACGGAATTCTTCAAGCGATGAGAATTTCAACCATCAATCAATTCTAGCGAAAAACCTTTGATTGAAGGATTCGATTGAATTCAATAACAAACCAACAACAAGAGATAGATCGGGTTGATGTGAGGAAGAAAAGGAGAGTTTCAATTGTACGCTCTCAAAGCGATTTGTTTGTTCTTCCACCAATTTCCTGTCGCAATGTAGATGAGAGAGTTTTTAACATATTTGCATTTTGTTTGTAAAAAATATGAAGGACCTGTGTGCAATTTAGTTGAAACTGTCTTGACAATAGTCGTTTTGGGATCTTGTCTAAAGCCTAACTCTTTTTTTAAAATGCCAAAATGTATAAAACCGTCATCTATTCACCATTGTTTTCAATTAACCACCCGTTACAAAAACTTTCACTTAACCAGCCCTTATAACAAATTGTTTGCAAGTAATCACCTATCCTCCCATTTTCCCTTAAACTTCCATATTTTAACTTGAAAGTGAAAGACTAAAATGCCCCTAAATGTGTTTTTAGTACACTATTATTTTCCTATTTTTATAGTCTTGTGATAAATCAAAGGTAGGCATAAACACATTCAAGGCGAAGCACGAACAACCTCCACCTAGATCCTTATCAAGTAGACTTATCAATCGGGTCATTCAGGTCAGGTTCGGATCGGGTCATTTCGGGTTTCGGGTAAAACGAGTCCCGAGTTGACTTGTACTCGGGGTTGACCCAGTTTCAGGTCAAATCGAGTCGATTTCGGGTTTGTCAATTTCTATTTTTTAAATTTTAAAAAAATTCACGATTTGGTAATTTTGCAATAATTATAAAATGCTAAAATTAAAGATGTGACTCTTAAGTTCTAGCGCTTGTAATTAGTATCAAGCATAGAATTGTTTTAATATTTTAATGTTTTTTAGAGTTTTTTATCTTCTTAAAAACGTGATGAAAAATAAAAAATCAAATATTATCGATCGGAGGGAGTATTATACAATACAAATACAAATACAAATAAATATAAAAGTTGATTTGAAAATTAAAGATCAAGTGATTGTAATTATAAAATGTAATAAATTGGAATCCCTATAAAAAAATTAATCATATATAATTATAAATCAATCGGGTTAATCGGGTCACCGGGTCAAAATTATTGGGTCAATCGGGTTCGGGTTGGAAAAAATTTCAGGGTCAAAATTTCCGGCTCTTGACCCAAAATTTTCGGGGCGTTCGGGTCAGGTCAACCGGGTCGGATCGTGTTTTGATAGGTCTACTATCGAGCATTGCCAGAGAGAAGGTTGAAAATAAAGAGTCGACGGCCGAAAGAGGTATGACTACATCTGACCTACTAGTACAGGTGGGCACAACTTGCATACATTAATGGTAATTTTGTATAAATAATACTGTAATAAATAAAAACTATAAAACCAAATTTGGGGGCATTTTCGTCTTTTACTTTCAAGTTGAATTTAATAGAAGTTTAATTTAAAGAAAAATGGGAGGATGGGTGGTTACTTGCAAACGGTTTATTATAAGGGGTGGTTAATTGAAAACAATGGTGAATAAAAGGTGGTTTTATGTATTTTGGTCAATTAAAAATATATTATTTTATAAAATATAATTATAAAAAAATATGATTTTTTTCAAAATTAAAATTTAAAAACATTTAAAAATAAATGTTTAGAATAAGTATATATTTTCAGAAATTTTCATTTTCCATTTTTAGAGTTGACAAGTTCTTAATTGGAAAAAAAAATAAAGGTACTGATAGACATAGTAGCAATCAACTCAGTCTCAGAAGTAGAAATTAAGGGCAGAGAAGGATAAACTGTAAATTTTCCATGTCATTCTAACATCTTAATTTCACAGTAGAACAAGATCAGGAGACGGGATGAAGTGATGAACCATGAACCATTAAGATAAGACACTAGATTAGATATACATTCACAAAAGCCATTGATTAAAAGTCTTATATACAGAAGGATTCATCCTCGAACTCGATCGATCAGTTGGCTTGATTTTTAGTTTTACCACCCGCCCATCTCAATGGCTTCCCTGAACCGCCTCTGAAGCTTGTCGGAGTACTGGGCGTCGTCCAGTTTATCCTCGAGCGGCTGCGCCGACGGGGATAGGCGCGTGGGGTGCACCGAGTCAACCCAGGCGGTGAAGAGCTTCTTGAACCAGCTGCCACCTTCAGGTTCATGGGCGGGCTTCGTGGTAGTCCGGTGGTGATGGTGCTCCCACAGCATCAGCATCGCTGCCGTAGGCGACATAGTTGCTAATTAATGATTTTAATTTTGAAGGGGTCTATCTCTAAAAAAAATTTATCTGCATCTGAAATACACCAAATTGGTGATATATATCTCAAGTTCTCAACTCACAACAACTCAACAAGTGTCTGTGTCGATGGATGGGAACAAGGCCAAAGCTGTGGGCGACATTTTTGAGTGGTTTCATACTTATGTGGGCGATGTTCTGTTTGCCTTTATCCCTTTTTTTCAAACAAGCCGCTAATTTTTTTTTTATGATTATTTAAGAGGTTATTTTATATAATATTATTCTCTAATCTAAACTAAATAGGAAAAATTTGTTCAAATATCCATTTAGAAAACTTAATTAAGAAAATGTCCACATTGAAATAGATATTAAGAAAATGTCCATAAATTTTATATAATACCAACACTACCCTTGTATAAATCTTGGATAAGGACACTAGAAAAAGGAGGTTGGAGAAAGGAGGCCGATGCAAAGCAGAAGAATGACGATTGAGATTTGGTGGGGGTGGTGGTCATCGCCTGATAGTCCCGTGGAAGTCGATCGCCCTCGCCCTCGCCGTCTTCCTTGTGAAACAGATCCCCCAATCGAGTCTGCAATTCAATTCGGGATTCAACGAGATGAAGCCTCGTCGATATGTTTTCTCCAACGCCAAAACCTAGCCAATTGAGTCCGCAATCCAGTTCAAGATTAAACCAGAGGAAGCCTTCGGTGAAGATCGCGGTTTCGGCGCCGGAGCCGAAGAAGCTCGATTGGATCGAGTTCGCCAGTTCTGCTCAGTCTCGGGCCCTCGGCCTTTGATCGTTGTGGAGGAGAGGAAGCACTACAGAGGAGTGAGACAGAAGTTGCGGGGGAAGTTCACGACGGATATCCGAGTTCCTAACCAGCGTGGCTCAATGCGTTCAATTTGATCTCTTTCTCGGCAAGTTTGGACTTGTCTGGATTATTCAACGATGCTTTGATGTTTCAAAGTCTCAAATCTCTCAAATTTGATTTTGACCCCTTTGACTTCAGTCCATGAGCTTCATTTGAATGGAAAAGTTTCATGAGCTTTATTTGAATGGAAAATTTCAACAGATTCATTGTGTTCACGAATATATATGGTTACTTAATTCGTGCAAAAGTTCCTACATTTGTTTACTTGATTTGCATGTATGAGATGAATATGATGCAAAGTTACATTCAGCTAGTAGTAGCATTTAGATCATCGGTTGTTGGAGATTGTGAAATGAGTTATCAGCTACTCACTTCATATGATCGATTTCTATCATTAAGATTGAGTTAAGATGAATTGGATGCTGAGAAAGGAGTAGTGAGAGGTGATTTGTTTGGGTTTTTTTCTTAACATTAACTCCTCTAAAGTTTTTGCTTCTCTTGTCATAGGGTTTTGTGCACTATTCCTCGGCAATGTTGCAATCTATGCTCCCCTAGTTCTTGGGTTTTAGTTTGGTGACAAAAGGTGAGTTAATATTAGGTGACAACAGTGATGACATTAGTAGTGTACACCCATTTTAATTTGGTGACAGTGTTTTGTAGTCGGTGAAAATAGGTTGGTGACACTATTTTGGTGCCAATTTTAGGTGAGACAGACTCGTAAAGCTTTTAAAATTTTATTGGGTGACAATATTTGATGATATATAATGTAGTGGTGAGATTTATTACTGTTTGCTTAGTTTTAGTTACTCTATGGTATAATGTTTTGTCATTGGTGACAATAAATTACTATCTTGGTGATATTTAGTATGTTGATGACAATTTGTTTGTAATTACATGGACTTGGTGACAAATATTTGTTGAAACAATATTTTGATGACACTATTTTATTGTTGGTGACAACAAAATGACAAATTACTAAAGTAGGTTGGTGTCAATAGGGGTGGTGATAATGTTCTTTGTTTAGGGATAATAGATTAGTGACAATGTTTTTTAGTTGGTGACAATTGGTTGGTGACAATGTTTGGTGACAGTGTTCACTTGTTGGTGAAAATAATCTGATGACAGTGTTTCGTAGTTGTTGACAATAGGTTGGTGACAATATTTTGTAGTCTGACAATTAAGTATTACAAAGTTAAACTTTACAATAAATTTCATCTATTTAGGGTTATTATTGTAACAAAAATGCATTAATATTAGATGACAAATGTAATGCCATTATAGTATTGTACATCGAATTATTCGTTTGCTCAAGTTTAGCCCCTTTAGGGTCTATGCTCCCCTGGTTCTAGGGTTTCAGTTTCGTAACAAAAATGCGTTAATATTAGATGACAAATCTGATAACATTGGTATTGTACACACATTTTAGGGTTTAGGGTTAACCCTAAACTATACTATACATCAAATTTTCGTCTGCTCAGCTTTAGCCCCTCTTGGGTCTATGATCCCCTTGTTCTAGGGTTTCAGTTTTGTAACAAAAATGTGTTAATATTAGATGACAAATGTGATAACCTTAGCATTGTAAACATTTTAGTTTGATAAAAGTGCTTTGTAGTTGGTGACAATTGGTTAGTGACACTGTTTTGTCGTTGGTGACAATTGGTTAGTGACACTGTTTTGTCGTTGGTGACAATTAATTTCTAAAAATAGGCGGTTGACTCTAGATTGGTGACAAAGTTTTGTAATTGGTGACAATAGATTATTGACCAAAGCTTGATGAAAATAGGTTGGTTACACTGTTTTATTATTGGTGTCAATAGATTATTGAAAAGAGGTTGGTGACAATGTTTTTTATAAGTTGGTGACAATATGGTTGATTAAACAATATGAAAACAGTGTTCTGTAGTTGGTGACAATGTCTTGGTGATGTATAATATTATGGTGACAATTTTTTTAAGGTTACAATATCATGGTGACAATATATTGTCATCAACCTCGTCACTAATAGTTGTCACCAACAATTGTCATCAGGAAAATCATCTATTAGGAGAAAAACCCCATTTGTCTCCGAGGAAAAGTGTTACTGGAAAACGTCACTGGAAGAAAATCAATTGTCACCCAAATTTTTGTTGTCACCAACAATTATCACAAGAAAAAAAAGAAAATCAATTGTCACTAGAAAAGATTTCCCCCTAACTGTCACCGGAAAAAATAAAATGTCACAAAAAATCAATTGTCACCAAAATAATTGTCACAATTAACTGTCACCAGAAAAATATACTCAACTATCACCAAAAAATTGTCATCAAATGTAGGCCTTCACCAAAATCTGTCACCGAAAAAATTGTCAACAAGAAAAAAAAAGCAATTGTCAACAGAAAAAATTTACTCCAAAATTGTCACCAGAAAAAAATGTCACCAAAAAAATGATTGTCATCAATTTTTTTTTTATCAGAAACAGCTGTCAACAAAAATAATTGTCATCAAATCTATGCATTGACTTAATTGGTCAATGTTGACTAGTCAATATCAAAATTAAAAATAGTCAAAGGGGGAAAAGGATTAAGGGAGGGTAAGGGATGTGAAAGAAGGGTAAAAGTGTCAAATATGGACATTTACTTAATTTTTTTAAAAAGTGGACATTTACTTAATTATGTCCATTTTTTTGGACATCCACTAAATTAAACCAACTAAATATACGTACAAACGGTAAATCTTGATTATATATGTCTCATAATTAGTTTTTAATATTTCTTCTATTGGTTATCCATATCATCTTCAAATTATAAAAGTTAAATTGTTTTATGTTGGATTAAACCATTGGTGTTGTTTTCACTTCAAAATTAAAATATAAAATCGGTTGGCTTGATTATAAATATATCATATTTTATACCGTCTTTAGGATATGCGAAAACTATAAAAAAAAAAAAAATTCACCGCTATATATATATATTATTGAGTTATGTACTGAGTGTTGTTTCGATCTATAACTTCATAGCACTAATTAGATTCTAATCAGTTTTTCAATAGAAAAATTAATATCCAATTTATGGTTATTATGCCTATTATATGATGGGGTTTTTTGCTAAGTGGCCATTTTGGGTCCAATTGTTAAGTCATAGGCCACAAGGGTGGCATTATTAGGTAATAGGCCATTTTTTCCAATTTTACCCCTACCATACTAATCCCGTTTCTTTTTTCATTTTCACGGAAGGAGCGACGAAGAGCGGTGGAGAGAAACGCAGGCCACAACTCGGAGGGACGAAGAAGGGGGATTTCGATCTCGCTTCAATTTCTCTAGCAACGCAGTTGATTTCAGCCCCAATTTTCAACGATTTCGAGCTCTTCATTCAAATCTGAAGCGAGATCTGGTCAGAAATAGCACTGTAAGCCAAAATTCGAGTTTTAACAGGGAAGCCAAAATTCGATCACAGTATTATCTGTAATCTGCTTTGAACTGTAATCTAGATGTCGATTTTGATATAAGTGACTGGTGTTGTGATTATAGAACTGTAATCTAGATTGTATTGTTGATGTAGTTGCTGATTTAAGATGCTTGTGTTTTGATTATACTGCTGTAACCAAAATTAGACTGTAACCTTTATGTGGATATCTGAGTTTGAGTGCATTTGTGCTGCTGTAACCAAAATTACACTGTAACCTGTATGTAGGTATCTGAGTTTGAGTGCATCTGTGTAGTTGTAACCAAAATTACACTGTAACCTATATGTAGGTATCTGAGTTTGAGTGCATCTGTGTAGCTGTAACCAAAATTACACTGTAACCTGTATGTAGGTATCTGAGTTTGAGTGCTTCTGTGTAGCTGTAACCAAAATTACACTGTAACCTGTATGTAGGTATCTGAGTTTGAGTGCTTCTGTGTAGCTGTAACCAAAATTACACTGTAACCTATAGACTGTAATCACTGTATTAATGAAATTTAATACGTGTCACCAATGATCAGGTATGATGGAGGCCAATCTGTTAGCAGTAAAATTTGGAGGAAAATGGAAGTTGGAAGATGGTGATTTAGTTTTTGCTGGGGATGTGTCATCAAAGATTATTGTCATCAATCAGACTGTAACCATGCATGAGATGAAGTCTGAGATACTGAACAGATTCAGCACGAGTGACAATTTGTCTCCTACTCTTCAATTCAGCCACTTGCATCCATTCAAGGGAACTACTGAGCAATTTTCAATAGAGAATGAGACTGATTTCAGAAGTTTTTTGCAAAGAAACTATCCGCGGATCAGCCAACCCGACCAAGATGTGGGAAAACCCACTAGTAAATCTTACCGACACATGGCGATCATGCCTCCTACACACATGTCATGGCACATGGCAATCATGCCTTCACCACACGTGTCAAGAGGTTAACGACACTTGTCGATAGGTGGACTTGCATGATCGATTACTTGTAGTATAAATAGGAGGGCGAGGTCTCATTGACAGAGGTCGGAAACTGGAATCGGATGAGGCTTAGGCCGGATTCCCTGGCCATGAGCCCCTTCTCAAGCGGGATAAGTCTCGGCTAGACCGACATTTGATGGAGCCTTACAGGGAGGACGGTTGTCCGCGAGTAGCTTGAGCTCGGATCGGCACAGGTTGGGTACGCCGACGGTAACCTCGTCGTGCGTCTCAAGTAAGCCCGATCGTCTGAGCTCGCCAGCGTCCAACTGGATCCCGGAACCCGCCGACACGGGATTCTGAAGATCGGGTTTCGTCACTGGCGCCGTCTGTAGGAACCCCTCACGCTAAGAGGTAATGGGCAATCGATTTGAAATAGCATCTCTGACTATTATTGCTTCAATCGGTTGGCGTTTATTGATTTAGTTAAACGGTTATAGTACCGTTCTTATCTTATGTTGCTTCGATCAATTTTGAATTTATTCGTCCGCGGATCAGCTCGGTTGACTCGGTTCCACATTAACCGAGTGACTAATTTGATTAAAGACCGAGTCTACATCCACCATTTACTTGGGAATATATTTTATTTTCAAATGCAATAGGCCATATAATAAATATAGGCATAGGAAGATGTATACATCCATCTCATTGTATCTGCGCATACTCGCAACTAATTGCTCCGCGTCAGACATCCGATCGTAGAGCTAGCCTCCCGGATCGAATATTTTATTAAGCCCCTTAACGCGTGATCTTGCTCCGCGTCGGGCATCCGGTCGTAGAGCTAGCCTCCCGGATCAAATATTTTACTAAGCCCCTTAACGCGTGATCTTGCTCCGCGTCGGGCATCCGGTCGTAGAGCTAGCCTCCCGGATCAAATATTTTACTAAGCCCCTTAGCGCGTGATCTTGCTCCGCGTCGGGCATCCGGTCGTAGAGCTAGCCTCCCGGATCAAATATTTTACTAAGCCCCTTAACGCGTGATCTTGCTCCGCGTCGGGCATCCGGTCGTAGAGCTAGCCTCCCGGATCAAATATTTTTACTAAGCCCCTTAACGCGTGATCTTGCTCCGCGTCGGATCTCTGGTGGACGCATTGAGCTCCCAGATCGACACTTCGTCCCGAGGCGCTGGAGCTTGCTCCGCGTCGGATCTCTGGTGGACGCATTGAGCTCCCAGATCGACACTTCGTCCCTCCCGGATCAAATATTTTTACTAAGCCCCTTAACGCGTGATCTTGCTCCGCGTCGGATCTCTGGTGGACGCATTGAGCTCCCAGATCGACACTTCGTCCCGAGACGCTAGAGCTTGCTCCGCGTCGGATCTCTGGTGGACGCATTGAGCTCCCAGATCGACACTTCGTCCCGAGGCGCTGGAGCTTGCTCCGCGTCGGATCTCTGGTGGACGCATTGAGCTCCCAGATCGACACTTCGTCCCGAGGCGCTGGAGCTTGCTCCGCGTCGGATCTCTGGTGGACGCATTGAGCTCCCAGATCGACACTTCGTCCCTTAACGCGTGATCTTGCTCCGCGTCGGATCTCTGGTGGACGCATTGAGCTCCCAGATCGACACTTCGTCCCGAGACGCTGGAGCTTGCTCCGCGTCGGATCTCTGGTGGACGCATTGAGCTCCCAGATCGACACTTCGTCCCGAGGCGCTGGAGCTTGATCCGTGTCGGATCTCCGGTGGACGCATTGAGCTCCCAGATCGACACTTCGTCCCGAGGCGCTGGAGCTTGCTCCGCGTCGGATCTTTGGTGGACGCATTGAGCTCCCAGATCGACACTTCGTCCCGAGGCGCCCCTTAACGCGTGATCTTGCTCCGCGTCGGGCATCCGGTCGTAGAGCTAGCCTCCCGGATCAAATATTTTAATAAGCCCCTTAACGCGTGGTCTTGCTCCGCGTCGGACATCCGGTCGTAGAGCCAGCCTCCCGGATCAAATATTTTATTAGGTCCCTTAACGTGTGATCTAGGGGATGCACTTAATGGAAGTTCATATATAGCATATTTTGGTTATGATATGCAGAAACGAAATCTAGGGGGGCATCTCTTTGACCCTTTTTTATCTAAGTGGATGGGGATCATCAAGATTAATCTCATTAAGGCATAAAAGTAATACACTA
Organism: Persicaria tinctoria; assembly: GCA_037127255.1. Classification (NCBI taxonomy): domain Eukaryota; kingdom Viridiplantae; phylum Streptophyta; class Magnoliopsida; order Caryophyllales; family Polygonaceae; genus Persicaria; species Persicaria tinctoria. Next base: position 86,139,205 of record JBANSL010000004.1, on the reverse strand, counting down.
CATTAGACATGAAATGAAAATGTCTCAACCATGATGGTGGTCTGCGGTTGAAATTTGATAAATCATAGGATATATACATATACATTTGTATGCCTATTTGTAAATTTCCAATGAAAGATTGAAGAGGTGCCCAGATCAACGGTAACGGGGAGAAGAAAGCAAACCCAAAAGGCCTGCGCATACCGCAGAAAACACAAGGGAGACGCTCTTACACAACCGGGCTTAATAGACGCATTTATACCGTTTATTGATTAAGTCCAATGATGCGTGATCTCGCTCCGCGTCAGGCATCCGGTCGTAGAGCTTGCCTCCCGGATCGAATAATTGATTAAGTCCAATGATGCGTGATCTCGATCCGCGTCGGGCATCCGGTCGTAGAGCTGGCCTCCCAGATCGAAGAATTCATTAAAGTCCCATAACGCTGGAGCTTGCTCCGCGTCGGACATCCGGTGGACGCATTGAGCTCCCGGACTATACTTGGAATCCTATGACGCTGGAGCTTGCTCCGCGTCGGACATCCGGTGGACGCATTGAGCTCCCGGACTATACTTGGAATCCTATGACGCTGGAGCTTGCTCCGCGTCGGACGTCAGGTGGACGCATTGAGCTCCCGGACTATACTTGGAATCCTATGACGCTGGAGCTTGCTCCGCGTCGGACGTCAGGTGGACGCATTGAGCTTCCGGACTATACTTGGAATCCTATGACGCTGGAGCTTGCTCCGCGTTGAACACCCGATGGACACAATGAGTTCCGCCTCGGGCATCCGGTCGTAGAACTAGTCTCTCGGATCGAAGACTCTACTAAGTTCCTCTCGAGTGACAGAGGGCGTCCGCCGGTAGCTTTGTAAGCTCGCGGAGATAACTCTTAAACGAGTATAAACTAAGTCCCTCTCGAGTGACAGAGGGCCTCCGCTTGTAGCTTTGTAAGCTCGCGGAGATAACTCTTAAACGAGTATAAACTAAGTCCCTCTCGAGTGACAGAGGGCCTCCGCTTGTAGCTTTGTAAGCTCGCGGAGATAACTCTTAAACGAGTATAAACTAAGTCCCTCTCGAGTGACAGAGGGCCTCCGCTTGTAGCTTTGTAAGCTCGCGGAGATAACTCTTAAACGAGTATAAACTAAGTCCCTCTCGAGTGACAGAGGGCCTCCGCTGGTAGCTTTGTAAGCTCGCGGAGATAACTCTTAAACGAGTATAAACTAAGTCCCTCTCGAGTGACAGAGGGCCTCCGCTGGTAGCTTTGTAAGCTCGCGGAGATAACTCTTAAACGAGTATAAACTAAGTCCCTCTCGAGTGACAGAGGGCCTCCGCTGGTAGCTTTGTAAGCTCGCGGAGATAACTCTTAAACGAGTATAAACTAAGTCCCTCTCGAGCGACAGAGGGCCTCCGCTGGTAGCTTTATAAGCTCGCGGAGATAACTCTTAAACGAGTATAAACTAAGTCCCTCTCGAGCGACAGAGGGCCTCCGCTGGTAGCTTTGTAAGCTCGCGGAGATAACTCTTAAACGAGTATAAACTAAGTCCCTCTCGAGTGACAGAGGGCCTCCGCTGGTAGCTTTGTAAGCTCGCGGAGATAACTCTTAAACGAGTATAAACTAAGTCCCTCTCGAGCGACAGAGGGCCTCCGCTGGTAGCTTTGTAAGCTCGCGGAGATAACTCTTAAACGAGTATAAACTAAGTCCCTCTCGAGCGACAGAGGGCCTCCGCTGGTAGCTTTGTAAGCTCGCGGAGATAACTCTTAAACGAATATAAACTAAGTCCCTCTCGAGTGACAGAGGGCCTCCGCTTGTAGCTTTGTAAGCTCGCGGAGATAACTCTTAAACGAGTATAAACTAAGTCCCTCTCGAGTGACAGAGGGCCTCCGCTTGTAGCTTTGTAAGCTCGCGGAGATAACTCTTAAACGAGTATAAACTAAGTCCCTCTCGAGCGACAGAGGGCCTCCGCTGGTAGCTTTGTAAGCTCACAGAGATAACTCTTAAACGAATATAAACTAAGTCCCTCTCGAGTGACAGAGGGCCTCCGCTTGTAGCTTTGTAAGCTCGCGGAGATAACTCTTAAACGAGTATAAACTAAGTCCCTCTCGAGTGACAGAGGGCCTTCGCTTGTAGCTTTGTAAGCTCGCGGAGATAACTCTTAAACGAGTATAAATTAAGTCTCCCTCTCAAGTGACAGATGGCCTCCGCTGGTAACTTCGTAAGCTCACGGAAATAAAATTAAGCCCCTCTCGAACGAGGAATATGTATGAGAAACATGTGCATATGATGCATCATTATCGAACCCCAGTTTAGTCACGACTTAACTGAAATTCGAGGAGCTGTGATGATGCCCAAAATATAAATAATGATATTAACATATAAATAAGGTTCCCCGCTATATAAATAGAGCCTTATATACAGGATGCTAAAGGGACGAACACGAGCATTCGGGTACAAGGCATCCGCGGCTAAGAAACTATCTGCGGATCAGCCAACCCGACCAAGATGTGGGAAAACCCACTAGTAAATCTTACCGACACATGGCGATCATGCCTCCTACACACATGTCATGGCACATGGCAATCATGCCTTCACCACACGTGTCAAGAGGTTAACGACACTTGGCGATAGGTGGACTTGCATGATCGATTACTTGTAGTATAAATAGGAGGGCGAGGTCTCATTGACAGAGGTCGGAAACTGGAATCGGATGAGGCTTAGGCCGGATTCCCTGGCCATGTGCCCCTTCTCAAGTGGGATAAGTCTCGGCTAGACCGACATTTGATGGATCGGCACAGGTTGGGTACGCCGACGGTAACCTCGTCGCGCGTCTCAGGTAAGCCCGATCGTCTGAGCTCGCCCGCGTCCAACTGGATCCCGGAACCCGCCGACACGGGATTCTGAAGATCGGGTTTCGTCAAGTACAATGTCCACCACATATACAGCACAGCCTATACGTGAAAGAAAGGGAGAAATTCTTATATTTTTGGGACAACTGTTCCGAATAAAGGAAGATCTCAAACAAACTATTGAACTGTTGGCTGCACAAGAGGTGTTTGCTTACAAAGTGAAGAAGACAAATCCATGTTATTACAGAACAGCGTGTGTGGATAGCAGCTGCACCTGGAAAATACATGGCGCCATAATTGGTGGTTCAAGTGTATTTATAATTAAGAAATACTTCAAGGAACACACCTGCAACATGGAAGTACGAATAGGAAAGCAACGCCCTCTAAAATACAGAGTCATAGCCGAAAGGATAAAACACAGGTGACATATATAGACTATAATAAGTTCTTCATTACATATTTTATTCACTGTAATCATGCTTCATTTCATATTTAATTCACTGTTGTACATAATATATACAGTTTTGAAGATGAGAAACAAGGTCCAACTCCAAGACAAATTAGAAACACGATGAGGAATGATTTCAAAGAGAATGTTAGCTACTGGAAATCTTGGAAGGCTCGTGATTTAGCAATAGAGATGACAATGGGGACTGCAGAAGACAACTATGAATTAGTGCCATCATATTGTTGGGTCCTGAAGCAAGCAAATCCTGGAACTGTCACCTTCATTGAACTTGAGAGAAACTCAAAGTTCAAGTATGTGTTCATTGCCTTTGGACCATGTATCCGAGCATTTCCAATCCTACGAAAGGTACATATTCATTTCATATGGAAAAATTACACTGTAACCAAATAATTACCGAATAGAATTCAATTGTACAGGTTCTTGTGGTAGATGGTACATTTCTAAAAGGAAAATACAAAGGGACTCTTCTCACAGCTTCTGCACAAGATGCAAATCATCAAATATACCCTATTGCATTTGCAGTGGTTGACTCAGAAAACAACGACTCTTGGGAGTGGTTCTTCAACAAGCTAGCAACAGTCATCCCATCAAGTGAAGAGCTGGTTTTTGTTTCTGATCGTCATCAAAGCATTGCAAGAGCTATAGAGTTGATTTACACAAATACAAAGCATTATCACTGCAGATGGCACTTAAAGCAAAATATAATGTCAAAATTCAAGAAGAAAGCACTCTGTCAGTGGTTTGAAAGCGCAGCAAACAGTTACACAGAAGAAGAGTTCAACAACTACTTTGCTTCCATCAGTACTACAAACAGAAAGATGGGGAAATATCTTGAAGAATTACAGTTTGAGAAATGGGCAAGAGCTTATTCAAAAGGTGACAGGTACAATATAATGACTTCAAACAACGCAGAATCATTAAATAGTGCCTTTGGTTTGGAAAGAGCTTTCCCAATTATAGGGTTACAGTATATCCTACTCTAAATGTAGATCAGTGGGTTGTACCAGAGGACATCAAAAGCCAGCAATGTCACCCACCAATGGTACATAGAAGATGTGGTCGACCTGAAAAGAATAGAAAGCTTTCAACTGGAGAATTCAGTAGTAAAGCATCAAAGAAGACTGTCAAGAGATAGAGATCAGAGGCAAATCAGAAGCAAAGCATTAAGGAAGACAATACGATTTACTTTATAGTTTTCTTATATTGAATAAATTTGTCACTATAAACAGATCATTACACTAGAAAGAATGTAAACAGTGAGCATATTTCAGTTTTTTCTTCTATCAATACAATTTTGAAAATATTTCAGTTCTCCTTCATCATATGAATGGTTAAAACAGGGACATAGACATTGTCACCATAGTTAAAACAGGGACATAGACACTGTCACCACTATGAACCAAGGGGAATAGACACTGTAATCACAGGTAAATCTCATAGATGTTTTCCACACTATTAAAATAGAGATATAAACAATGACATATGCACTGTCACCACTATGAAAACATGACCATGGACACTGTAACCAAAAGGAAGACCCTATGAGTATGTAAGAATAAACCCCAAAGGGGCTAATGAGAAGCCAAACGAACATGTCATGTACAATATGGTTTAGGGTTTAGGGTTAAGTCTTTAGGGTTTAGGGCCAAGGCCCTAAACCCTAAATCCTAAACCCTAAACCCTAAAATGTCAAGTACAGTACATCGTTAAGAGATGAATGCTGTAATCAAATGGAAAACCCTAGGACAAGGCCAACAAAAACCCTAAAGGGGCTAATGAGAAGCCAAAAGACATGTGATGGACTGTTCTCCTTCATCATATGAATGGTTAAAACAAGGACATAGACACTGTCACCACAGGTAAAACAGGGACATAGACACTGTCACCACTATGAACCAAGGGGAATAGACACTGTAATCACAGGTAAATCTCATAGATGTTTTCCACACTATTAAAATAGAGATATAAACAATGACATACGCACTGTCACCACTATGAAAACATGACCATGGACACTGTAACCAAAAGGAAGACCCTATGAGTATGGAAGAATAAACCCCAAAGGGGCTAATGAGAAGCCAAACAAACATGTCATGTACAGTATGGTTTAGGGTTTAGGGTTAAGTCTTTAGGGTTTAGGGCCAAGGCCCTAAACCCTAAATCCTAAACCCTAAACCCTAAAATGTCAAGTACAGTACATCGTTAAGAGATGAATGCTGTAATCAAATGGAAAACCCTAGGACAAGGCCAACAAAAACCCTAAAGGGGCTAATGAGAAGCCAAAAGACATGTGATGGACTGTTCTCCTTCATCATATCAATGGTTAAAACAGGGACATAGACACTGTCACCACAAGTAAAACAGGGACATAGACACTGTAATCACAGGTAAAACTCATAGATGTTTTCAACACTATTAAAATAGAGACATAAACAATGACATATGCACTGTCACCACTATGAAAACATGACCATAGAAACTGTAACCAAACGTGAAAACTTTGAGGATGACAACAAAAATAATAAAACCTTGCCTTTGAAGTGGAATTATAGACTGTTGTAACATATAATAGGGATAAAATAGTAAAAGATTCAAAGAAACATATAAATTACTAGAGAAGTAGCCTACAAATACATAATCTAAGTGTCACCAATGGCTGTCACCGCGAGTTTTACAGCAACACAATACACAATAACCTGTCACCAATTCAAGTGTCACCATGGGATATCACCACAACTGCTACAACAACAAAATATAGTCTAAACTGTCAGCAGATACACTGTCACCACATAGTTCAACTAACACAAACCTAAATTTCATAACTAAACAAATGTCCATTGCTTCTTCATGAGATCATATGCAATCTTCTCACGATATGCATTAACATACTCATCATTCACAAGCTGAATATCACCACCAAAAACCAGAGACTCAATGTGCTTCATGACGTAGACACCACAGCTACCTCTACATAAGAAGCAAAAAATAAACAATAAGAGACAAAAGGTGGACAGATAAAATGTCACAAAACAAAATACAACAAGATGGAAAACAGAAGAAGTTACCCGTCTTCATTTTGAGGCAAGTCATCTACTCGGTCCATTTCAAAGGGAGTGTCATCCATCTTAGGAAAAAGACCAGTCTTACTCAACATAACAGCAAGCACTTCACACGTTTTAGCAAACTTCGAAAGCAGGTCTTCATTTTTAATGAAATTACACTGGGAATCATAAACAAGAATCATCTTGTCGTCCAAAACAATTTCAACAGCTACCCAGTGCATGTTGTCAAGATTGAAAGGAGCGTAAACCTTCTTAGCACCGTCCCAAGTCTTCCCATAATTGCCAGGATAAAGACCAAGGAAGTAATGGAAGAATTCATTCGGAATGGCATCACCAGTTTTAAAAAGATTAACATCACAGTTCCCAACCTTAGGGAAAAAAATGGTGTCTAAAACAACACTGGTGGGATTTAGATCAGGACAATCATGAAGACGCTTTCTAAAATGATGAAGTGATTCGTCTATGTGCTGTGAAAGAAAACAGAACAAACACTAACTATCACCAAACTGATGGCACCACAATATAAGCTGTAACAATACATATAAATATGAACTTACAATATCACGAAGCCATTTTGTCCTCCCCGATAATTCAGTGAAAAACACCTTGTTCATATCAACCTCACAGCCACTGATTTTTCCATCACGCCTACAAAGTAAGATAACAAGTTAAATCAACATATTTTAATAAATGGCAGTACTAAGAAGAAAATAAATATCAAAACAAAAGTAGATAATTACCCAAGATCTCTAAAATTGGTATAAAATTCAACACGCTCCTCCGAGCTGAGAATAGAATGTTTAGGTACTTTAGGAAGGCGAGGTTTCTTCGGTTTACAAGGATTGGTGTAAGGAGTATGGGCTGCAGGAGCAGATTTCAACACCCTATAAGAACGCCTTAGCGGAACTTCAAGATCATCATCACCATCTGAAGGAAGAGGGTAGGCAACATCAGTGATGTTATGAAATAGACTGCTTTTATCATCAATAACGCCAGTTGCATCACCACTGTCAGCAAGCACATCCTCTTGGACATCAGAACTGTATCCAAGTATGATGCCAATACCATGATCAACTGTTCCACCAACAGCTTCTTCAGGAGGAAGGCAACTACTATCATCATTCAAATTAGCTGTAACCACAACTTTGGGATCAACAGAACCACTGTCATCACATGCATCATTGGAGCAAGGAAGCACAAGGGTTGCAACAATACCACTGTCATCACCACAATCAGTAGAGCAAGGGAGAACAGTAGTGGAAACAACACTGTCACCGGGAACCTCCTTGGAAGCAACCATGTCTTCATTGATTGGATATGAATCAAGAACTTGAGTAGGAGGAACAAAGCTAGCAGAAACAGTCTCATCTGACCCAATTACTTCAGTTGGAGCAACACTCAAATCAACAGTTTCATTAAACGAAGGAAGGATTTCAGTAGGAGCAGCAGAAGAAGAATCAACAACCTTTTCAGTAATGGCTGCACTCGAATTGAGGATTCCTTCATTTGACGGAATAACTTCAGTAACAGGGATCGAACTGGTAACAGGCACATCTTGTGATACAAGGACTTCAGTAATACCAACAACACTATCATCAATCTTGAGAGAAGGAGATGCAATGCCAGGAGAAGGGACACTACGGTCATCAATCTTAAGAGAAGGAGATGCAATGCCAGGAGAAGGGACAACACTGTCATCAATCTTCAGAGAAGGAGATGCACTGACAGGAGAAGGGACAACACTGTCATCAAGTGGTTCCTTTGAATCCACAAGAGTGGCATCATCAGTGCAAAAACATCAGCATCTCCTGAAGTTGACTCCTTAGTTGACTTAACAACAATATACTCCGGAGAAGATGGGGAATCATTGAAAGAATCAACTGCATCACCCTCATTGTCATCACCTTCAACCGAAGGCTGAATTACATGCCCATGTTCAGTCTTCTGAGAGCAGGATTCAATAATCCCATCCACAATATCCTTCATAGTTTCATCCCATGCCTTACGTTCCCTTTTCAGAACAGCCTCACTGTCATCATTGTGGTACACACGTCCTTCAAGGTAAAACACTTTCTCCTCTAGGGTAAGAATCCTAGAAACACACTCTTGCAATTGAGCTTCAAAAGATTCAAAGGATTTTTTAAATGAAGTAACAACTTCTTCAAAATGAGCTTTAGTAACAAACTCTTTTGCCAACCCAGGAAGATCATCGCTCGTAGGAAGCTCATCACCTGTGGGAGGGATAGATCTAGGGAGCTTAAACTTGAACCTCCTGGGCTTGTCACCATGATCTACACCCTTTTCACCACCCAATGCATCTACTTGAACCTTAGCAGGAGACTCAGTCCTTGACGATTTCCGGGATGGAACCACCTTTGCCTTCTTCGTAACAGGATGATCTAAAGTAGAAGAGCTTCTCAAAACCCTCTTCTTCTTGACAGACTCATCAACAACAGAAGTGCGTGTCACCATCTTACCCTTCTTCACAGGAAGAGGATTGTCACCACTTCCCATTGATCTTGTAACCAACCGCTTCATGGGTTGGACATGACTCTCAAAGTCAGAACTACCCTCTGTGATAACTCGTGGTGTCACCACCAACTTTTTCTTCAAAGGTGGGGCTCTAATCATGTCCTTCTTCCTAGTAGGAACATTAGTATAAGGGATGACAGGTTCCACACCACCATCAAAAAGACGGCCACCTGATTGCCTGATCAGATACGCTTGGATACGTAAATTCCTTGGAGAAACTTCATTACTGGCTTCAGCATCCATACCAACAAAACAAGAAACGTAAGAATCAACACTGTCATCAGCAACTTCATCAGAAAAGGAAAGGTCAGGGCAATCCATAAACGCCGCATACAAAGAGTAGACAGTCCCCTATCAAGAAAACAAAAACATACAACTAAACAACAACAAATATAAAAAATGAAAGAGGGAAACTGATATCAGAATAATAAAAGATAAGACAAGAAAGTATGCTTACCAAATCTTTGGAGAAAATAGCTTGACACTTATCATATATAATGTTGTAATCACGTACACTAGTATACCAGACGAGAGATGCTGGTAATCCATCACAACAAAGAAAGTGACAGTTACAGATGCCAGCAAGCTTAGGGATTGCCTCTAAAATCCAAACCTGGGAAGAAAGCAACAGTAAGAACAAAAATAGAAGTAAAGAATAATAAATAAAAAGGAAAAAGCATGGAAACATAAAAGGAAAGGAAAGGGAAATACCAAGAATGCTATGGGATATCCAAGCAGATTATAACCAAACCTTGAACCCTTTTTTGGTGGCTCAGGCCTCATACATTTCTTCAAATAACCAATTGTTTCCAGAAATACAACCCGACCAAAGGGATAACGGTTTAAACGATCCAAATCACAGACAAGGTCAACATAACATTGACGAACAAGAGCTTTAGAACGCTGAGGGAGCAACACACCCTCAATCACTAACAAGTACGCCATGGAAAGCTTCTTTGGAGACTGAGTTGGCTCCTTGAGGAAAAGTTGAACAAGACCCATAAATGTACATTCAGATACACCCAAAAACTCCTTCATATCCACATGAGGAGAAGGAGGCATGTCATCACCAGGTTCTTTCCAACTCAAACCAGTAACACAACAGAATTCAGCTAGAGAAAACCTAAACAAATGTTTCCCAACTTGAAACCACATCTCATTAAGTTTAGAAGTTTCAACTTCATGTAAGAGCATCTGATGCACAAGTTGCTGATAAAAATATAGAGAATCCTTAGCCCGTACAATTGAACCTAAACAACCATCTATAAGAGACACCCAGTCATCATCAGACAGACCATTCTTAAGAGTTGTAATCAATTCAGGCTTTGAATACACATTAATGTGCCCATGAAAACGTTGTTCTTTGGGAACAACAAACTTGAAGGAAGCAGGTTGAATAGCAGATGTTGGAACCACAGTAGGAACTTCTGTATGGACTACAATTTCTTTACCTAAATAGCATAAATGTAATGTAAAGATTAGGCTTCACAACAAATAAGATACTGTCACCAATAACCAGCAAACAACAAATTGAACCACCACATAAACTAACACTGTAACCACACCAAAAACTGCAAACACACAACAATCAGAATGCCATATGGAACCCTATCAACAACACAAGTAACAAACTGTAAACATAAATCAATTGTAACCCTGTCACCAGACTGTAACCATAATTAAAACAGGTAAAGAACTATAACTCTGTCACCAAACAATTAATATATTGTAACCCAGGCACAAGACTGTAACCAACCATTAAAACCAGTAATAAAATGCAACCCTATCACCAAACAAGTCATAAACTGTAACCCTATCACCAAAAAATCAACAAACTGTAACCATATCATAAACTGAACCAATGAATCAAATGTAACACTGTTACCAGACTGTAACCAACATTAAAAACAAGTAATGAACTGTATCAATGTAACCAAAATAGTGTAAAAACTGTAACTCTGTCACAAGACTGTAACCAACCATTAAAACCAGTAATAAAATTCAACCCTATCACCAAACAAGTCATAAACTGTAACCCTATCACCAACAAATCAACAAACTGTAACAAAGAATCAATTGTAACACTGTCACCACACTCTAACCACCCATAAAAACAAGTAATGAACTGTATAACCCTGTCACAAGAATGTAACCAACCATTAAAACAAGTAATAACATGCAACCATTTTATAAAACAATCCATAAACTGTAACCCTAACACCATACTGTAACCAATTATCAGAAAACAAAGAGAAATAACAAATGCCACAAATGCAATAATGGAAACGAAATAAGAAGAAGAGACATTAACCATAGCACAAACTGATAGCCATTAGACAACAACTGAAACAACAAACAAACCCTAATACGGGATGAAAGGGCTAAATTAAACAAACGAACAGGAGAAATTGCATGTAAAAATGGATACTAGATCTCGACAACTAAAAGGAAACAAGATTAGAGGTTGCTGTCGACAACATTGAAGCATAAGAGTCGAAGAAAGTACCCGATGAAGCCATTAGCAACAGATGATCAGAGGAGGGACTGCGGAAACGTCGAAAAGAGAACGACACCGGTCAGAGGAGGAAGTCCGACAGCAAGTTGGCGAGAACGGCGTAGAGAACGACACCGATCAGAGAAGAAACCGTCGAAAAACCGAAATCGCCTGTGAGAGAGAGAGAGAGAGAGAGAGACGTTGCAGAGAAAGTGGCAGAGATGATCGCGCGAGGGAGGGGAAGGAGTTTAATTATATCAGGGGTAGTGTTGGTATTATGAAAGTATTTTGGCCATTTACTAGCAACTAAAAGCCTTTAGGCCATTTAGTAATTGGTCCAAAGGCCGAAGGCCTTTGGACCAAATTACTTCTTATATGATTGAGAAAATAGTTCTCATTGAGTCTGTTCATTTTATCGGATTAATATCAAATTTATGGTTATTGTGGCTATTAAATGATTGAGAAAATAGTTCCAATTGGAACTGTTCATTTTATCGGTATCAATTTCTTTGCATTAATCGATTTCTTATTGGATTCAATTAAATATGTAATTATATCTTAATGATCTAAGTTCATTCTAAATTATTAACTTTATTAATTTCTAGAGAATATGAAATGTTTTTTTAATTTTTTTTGGTGGAAAAAATAACTTGATTAATGGCTAGGGAAAAGGGAGAGGGTCATTAAGGTGTCTACTGTCTAGGAACAATATATATATATATATATATATATATATATATATATATATATATATATATATATATAAATAAATAATTGTAATTATATAGTGAATTATAATTGGTATTATATCAAGGTATAACTATATATAGACATAGTTCTATATAATATAATCGACGTAAATTTTGTATTTATAACTGCTAAACCTAATCCATAATTGTTGAATAGTTTAAAATTAAATAGTTATTGATTGATGTTATTGTAAACACCACGACAAAATTCTTTTAAAATATTTATATATTAAAAATTGCTATAAAATATTATTTTATATTAATGATTTCATACTTATTATCCATAAGAATTAATTAAAATTAAATAGTAAGTGACAAAAAATGGACGTAGTATTAATTAGTCCATAATCCACATTATTTATTTCTATAATCTAACTTCTAATCAAACGTGGAAATCTTCAATAAAAAAATATACAGATCAATGATTAATAAACTAAAAGAAAGACTATGGACGTGAGACAAACTGAAATTAAGCTATCTAAAAATATCTTAAAAAACTATCAATACCAAACAATAATTTAAAATAAAAAAATCATGAAATTAATCAGGTAAATAAAACGGAGAAAACAATTAATACGGTTTACACTTTTTTTTGTGTTAAAAGGATAACTTACTATACAATTTTTATATAGTGGTATCTTATTTTCTAGTATTTACAAAATTAAATAAAATCAAGGGAAACCAAAAGGGATTTGATGAGAGAATTATTGGGGGTTTTCCTACCCCTCACAACCAACTCGATTATTGAAGATGATTTGAACTTTGAACTTTAGAATTCAACACTATTTACCATATTCCAAATTCAACGCTATCTACCTTATATTGTCAAATGAATTGAGAAGATGGGGCGAGAGGTTGATTCCTATAGACCTTAGTGGCGACATATTGACTGATATAGTGAGTACAGAAGGAATGGGAGCAGCTAGAGGCGGTGAAGAAGGCCTTGGAAAGGACTTTTGGATAGTACACAAAGGTCCCCAGTTCGAACCCCGGATATAGCCGCTCTTTATTTACAAATTCAATGAGCAGAATTTCCCAGAGGATTCTCCATTCTCTTCAACCTTCTTCTTGGAAGATGACGATGACGACGCCACCATCAACAGCTACACTAATTGTGGAGTAGTTACGGATGAGAACGTCGACAACAACAACGACGATTGCGACGACAGGGAGCACAGAATTAGTGGAGAAGAATTGATGAGGATTTCTTGTACCTGCAATGCTTTGGTGTACGCACCGTCGGAGATTGGGATGAGTTCATCGTGGTCGTGGAGTGCAATCAAGTATAATTCATCCACTACAGATTCAAACTCCATTTTGATTAAATTTGTGTGGGAGACTGGAGAGTGGTCGTCGGGCTTCAATTGGTTCCCTACGCCGTTATTAAATAATTAAGTGACGTTGTGGAGTGGATGTTAACATATCCATCATCATATATGATTCCTCGTTAGCCGCATGATATAGGTTAGTCTTTATGCTTGGTGCATTCAAGAAATAGCCATTTTGGAAACATTAATTTGGTATTTATTTAAGGATTGATTTTGAATGTACCCATGTCACTTTTGGTTTATCCATTGGTGTCATAATTCATACTCTTACAAAATAAAAATATTTATATCATTATCTATATCTTCTACTATCTTTCTTATATATATATATATATATATATATATATATATATATATATATATATATATATATATATATAAAATTGGGTGAATGCTCTATTAATTACATCCATTACATGATAAAAATAAACCTAATATATACTACTTGAAGAGTCTAAAATTAAATAAAATCAAGGAAACCATATTGGTATCATGTTTTCTAGTATTTAAAAAATTAAATAAAATCAAGGAAAAACCAAAAGCCATTGAAGTGATTTAATACAAAATTAAATAAAATCAGGGAAAAACCAAAAACCATTGAAGTGATTTAACTTGGTGGGAGAATTATTAGGGGGGGTGATACGAGGTAAGCCGTAGGATGGCCCGATCTTCGACAATCAAGACTCAATTCAAGAACAAGAACAAGAACAAGAACAGGGAATATGCAAGACTCGAACAAGACTCAAAATATGCGGCTGTAATTGTGAAGAACAAGACTCGAAATTGAATTGAAAGACTCGATAGATTGGTGAAACGATCTATATAGAACAAGATTAAGACCCTAGGCTCCCGTATGAGGTAAGAATCAACACCAATGACTATATAACCCGTCTCCACAAACCTACACAACCAAATGGACAACTTGGAGGCACAGGGGGCTCGTGGATACTAGGGATTACCAAACATTCGCGAGATTGACAAACACAAGACAAACCAAGTTGAAACGATACCAATTTGCAATCGATGAGCCTAACTACGAATCAATCGACTTGCACTCAATATATTTCACACAAAAGAAGTTTCTTCAATGAAATTGTACGTACGTGAGTTTGACAATGGAACATCAGCCGTTCTTATAGAACCCTATGGCTGATTTTTAATGAAAACTAGTGAGCATGCCCGTGCTACGCACGAGACTTATTTTTAATATATTTTTTAATTAATATTATCATTGTAATTTTATTACTAATTATCTTTATCTCTAAAAGTTTTAATATGTTTATTTATCTTTGAAATTCGAAAAATATATTAACTTGGCTCTATTTATCTTCTTATTCACTTATGATAACTCCCTCCCTTGATGAAAATCGGAAAAGATGTTCCAAAGGCTTTGACAGGTTTTTGTGTCAAAAGCCTTGGAGCGTTAACAGTTGATGAAATACAAAACCTAACGTATTATTCGTATATTATTTTATCTTATTATATACTTCCTTTATATTATATATATTCGTTGGACTAACCATTTCAGGAAGTATAAAACAAGATTACATCCTTCCTTTACTCGTTGAGAAGATCAGTTAAAAAATGGATCATGGCTTAGAAGTATCCTTATATAGAAGATCCAAGATCAACCTGATTGGAAAGAGCCGTTGGAGATCTGGTGATGAAGATCCTCACGCTCCATGCGATCTCCATGCTATTATATAAAGGAAAGGAAGGAGAAGACAGAAAACAAGTGCTACACACGAGCTTCATTCATTCAAGCGATCTGTCTTCCAAGTGTCTCTCTGCAAAGCGCTCAAATAGTTTGTTGTTTATTTCAAAGCCTTTGAGAGTCACTGTGAGCTTATAGGATATATTCATTTTAAGTGTTACTCGAGAGTTTATAACTCGGGAAGTTGCACTAGGCTATTGATTTGCGAGAGTTAGAGGATTGTACTAGATAGCTGAGAGAGGTGGGGCTCTTCTAGATTGGTCTAGGACTCCAAGGGAACGTGAGTTGACTAGATTGCAATTGTATAGGAGAGAGGCTTCTCGGTGAGCTATTAGGATCCTAAGCTAAGCATTCAATAAAGCCTTTGAATCCTAGGGTTGTGGAAGAACCCTAGGTGGGGACGTAGGCCAGTTGCGCTGAACCTCGTAAACAATTACTCGTGTCCTTTACTTTATTGCTTTACCTTATTTCCGCACTTGGTTCGAATTGTTTAACTTCGTGATTCAGGTTTAATCTCAAGAGTTTTGATTCAAGCTTCAAAAGTCTTGAGACTTTCTGCGAAAAACGAGCATACTCTATTCAACCCCCCTTCTAGAGTATTTCTTATTACATTGTTTTTATATTATCGAACCTTCAACTTATATATACAATTCAACTACATAAGCAAAAAAAATGATAATTGCTTTAGAAATGCATGTGTATAGGTTTAAAACAAATAAAAAAACAATATAGTATAAACTTAATTGAAAAATGTTGTACTTATAGAATACTTATTTTAAATATATATTTTAATTAATATATTATCATTGTAATTTTATTAATAATAATTTTTATCTCTAAAAGTTTTAATATGTTTAATTATTTATCTTTAAAATTCGATAAATATATTAACTTGAATCGGCTCTATATTTATCTTCTTACTTAGTTATATATACATGCAATTCAACTATATACGCAAAAAAATAAAATAAATGCTTTATAAATGCATGTGTTTAGGTTTAAAACAAATAAAATAAATATTTTCCTAAAAAATATTCATTTTGCTAAAGAACATTATATAAAGAATTTTAACTAAAATAGTGCAAATATGGAGAATTGAACCCATGACTTCATGTATAATAACTATACCTACGTACAACCACTATGCTAGAATGTCTTTTTGATTTTCCATGGTAATATTGAATATATATTAGATTATTTGTTATCATTTAACTAGTGCAATTAATTGTGCTTTCACCCAACTGTATATATATAGTATAGATAGATAGATATAGATATAGATACTAATTAAAAGAATAATTAAAATAAATTTCTAAAATTACCTAAAATAACTTAAGTAAAAGAGTTACTAAAAATAACAATGAAAATTAGGGTTCCAACCTCCAGCCTCCAGGTCTCGGCGTCGAGGGTCCAGAGTTCAGCGCCGAGGGTTATCAGCAAGAGTAGAATATAAGTATGTCTCCAATGGCTCCTTGAAGTTGAACCGTGCTCGAGAATAGGACATGGCTCACGAACCTGAAAGAGTGTGTTCGGAGGTGTTTTGGATGGTCCCGCGTCAGGGAGGGTCATTAGGGTGGCTAGGAACACAATTTTTACAGAGATAAGATAAGATAAGATAGATAGATAGATAGATAGATTCCATAGAAGTGAGAATTGGGAAATTCCGTTTGGTACCCCCGAGTTTTTGACAATTTCGGATGGTGTCCAACACTTTTTTTTGTCCGGATGGTACCCCTGAGTTTTGTCAAAAGTCCGGCCCATGCCCAAAACTCATAGTTTATTCTTTTTAATGAATAAAACCACCCATTATTTTTATTTTTTCATAAATATGCCCGTTTACTTTTAACATTGAACAAAACTACATATTAATTAACAAAATTCAACACAAAAGTGACAAAACCAACTTTATTTTTTAAAATTTTACAAAATCACATATTATTTCCAAAAATTTTATTGCAATATTTGTAAATGTGATTGATCAATATTTCCAAAATTTTTATTGCAATATTTCCAAAAAATTTTATTGCAATATTTTTAACACATATTATTTTTCAAAACAATATTTAACTTATATCTCATTAACTTTAAACATTCGTAAATGTGATTGATCAATTTAACCAAATGCTTGATTATAATTTTTTTGAAAAAGAAAAGTAAATTTTATTTATTTATTTTTCTTCTTGTAAAAGAAAAATATAATAAGAGATTAATCATTCTTATTTTATTAGGTTTTATGTATTCCAAACAAAAGAAATGAATAACACCTTCTTTTATTACACAAGAAATGATTTTGTGCAATTTTTAAAGCATAAAGGGTGGTTTTACACAAAGTATGGTTTTACAAAGTATTTTTTTATAATGTATAGGTTAACTATTTTTGTTCACATAATAAGATAATGGATTTGTGCAAAATTTTGTAAATAATGGGTGATTATGTACATGCAATATTTGACAAATAATGAGATTTATTTTTTATAAAATATGAAAAATATGTAACGGATCTTTTGTGTAATGTCAAAAATAATAGTTGATTTTCTTCAAAATAAATTTGGAAAGAATGGGTATTTTTTGCTATAACTTTGGCAATAATGTGTGATATTATTAATTTTAAAAAATAAAGGTCATTTTGTCAATTTTGTTTTGAATTTAGTTAAATGATAAGTAGTTTTGTTTAATGTTAAAAGTAAATGGGCATATTTATGAAAAAATAAAAATAATGAGTGGTTTTATTCATTAAAAAGAAGAAACTATGAGTTTTGAGCATGAGCCGGACTTTTGACAAAACTCAGGGGTACCATCCGGACAAAAAAAAAGTGTGGGACACCATTCGGAATTGTCAAAAACTCGGGGGTACCAAACGGAATTTCCCTTTAATTTTTAATATTCAGCCAAACGAGCCCTTACGCTCTTTCATAAAGGTTGATTCTGTTTACTTCCGAGCAAGAGAGTTCGGAGGGAGACTGCAATGGCGACTGGAAGAGGAGGATCCACCGCCCGTGAAGGGACGGCGAAATCGGCAGTGAACGATCAGATATCTCAGGCTATACAATCCACCTCCAATCTCCTCAATCTCATGCAACAATCGTCCCCTTCCCAGGCAATTCATTCCTTCCTCTCCCTCCCCTCTTTCTTAATTGCCTTCATCTGTTATTGATCGCCGCAAAATCTTATCTTAATGGCTTCTCCGACTACAATTGGTGAATCAAACACCTTTTTTTATTTAATTTGGAGCTGGAAATTGCACTCGAATTATTCGATTCTCTAGGGTTTGGGAGTGCATTGGATTGACTTGCTGCATATTGAACTGTGAAAGCCACACGTATGGTCATAACCTTTTCATTAGCACGCCAGCACAGTTTGCCTCTTATGTTATCAGAATTGAAGGTGGTTGATTGAGAAATACCTCCCTTGGGCATGGCTGCATAAATGATTAAATGCTTTATTGTATTAATCTCTCCGTGTTACAACTTACAATATGTTTGCCACTGTCTGAAAGTTTAGAACTTTAGACTCGCTCAAATTAGAAATTCAGACTTACAGATGTGAATTTTGTTCCTGGTCTATATGAAACTTGTACATGTGAATTGCTAAAAGAGGAGTGAGTTACATAAACTATCAGAATTGAAGGTGGTTGATTGAGAACTACCTCCCTTGGGCATGTCTGCATAAATGCTTGCACTGATATTGTTTAATGTATTGATCTATCCGTGTTACAAGTTACAACTTACAATATGTTTGCCACTGCTTGAAAGTTTAGAACTTTAGACTGGCTTAAATTAGAAATTAAGACTTACAGATGTGAATTTTGTTCCTTGTCTATATTAAACTTGTACATGTGAAGTACTAAAAGAGGAGTGAGTGACATAAACTATCAAGAAACTCGCTCAAATTTTTCCATTGCATTTTTCCGTTGTACCAGAGTAGACTATTATCCATATTTCTTTATTTCGTCGGAGATTGGCTGGTTGCACTTGCATATGTAATTATGTATAATAGATGGATGAAAATAATCTTATCCCTATATTGTGGTGCCTTTGTGCCATTTGCATCAATACTACAATGTACTATACTATCTTCACTATTATATTGATTTCCTGACTTGCAGGCTCGCTTGGCAAAGCTTCCAAAAAGCCTTCTTGAAAAGACGGAAACTATCAAGAACACTGGACAAGTATGTAGCCTATTTCTGAGACTGGAATTACTCCTATTCGCCTTTGGTAAAATGATGTCATTTTGAATTACAAGAGGTAATATTGATACAGATATTAGAGCAGCTGCCTTCAGTGATATCATCCTTGGATGCTCATATGGAACTGGGGTTGAACAGGTTCTACACTATGCACTCTGATTTTCTTTGTTCTTGTTATAATTAGATTACGCCATTTCCGTTGTCTTTATGAGCTGTCATGAGAATTGGTTTAGCAGGAGGACTTTACTTTTTGACTGCTTAAATTTGCTCAAATGTTTGTAGTGTCCCTCACCTGAAAACGGTTACTCAGCTGCTTACAAACATGGAAAGCTGCCAGCTTAACTCCTTATCTGAAGCTCAAGTCCATATTTCATCCAAGGTGCTCTCTCCCTCTCTGTAGAGCGTGTTGCCCTCAAATTCCAAATTACTGAAACAAAATGCTAAATTAATGATTAATCTGAAATCTCCACAAGCTTAGTGTCTACATTTTTCACTCTCTCAAGGGAGAGCCTAAGATCAGCATGGTGAAACATAGGGTTCAACTAGATAATATGATTTCATAGGCTAAACTGCGTCTCTTTTACAAGCTTAATAGCAAAATATCTGAGTTTTTCGTAAGTCAATGATTTGTTTTCAATTTTTCATTCATATTTCAGAATACAGCAGGATAATAGGTTTATCCTCCCCTCAGAGGCCACTTACAGCGCAGAGATGGCTTGGAGGCTAGCAGTCGATTGTTTCCACTTTCCAGTGAATTACCATGATTTTTGATGGAGTTGCTTTCTAAGTCGACCACTGTAAGTCAATGTTCTGCTACCCTGATGTTCTATCTTGAGCTAAAAAATGTAATTAAACCAGATTGTACAGGCAGACACTGTTACAGAGGCGTAGCTCAAATGTAGTTGGTACTACTTATTAGTTGGTCCTTTTGATATGATGCACTTTGGGATGGCATTGCCGCTTGCAGCTACTTGACAGACACAGACTTTTCCGACCTGATAAAACTGGTGAACCCCGAAAATACTCTTTTAAAAACCGAAAAAGACCAATAAAAAATTCCTTCTACTGAATATCATTAAAAGAAATTGGCCGATAAGAATTAACAATTAGATGTATTTTACATCCTTGTGAGATCCGTATTACAACCAAATACACAAAACTGGAAAACCCCATCTCTTCCATTTCCACTATCTTCACAATCACTGTTGAAACACAACTGTTAGGAGCATAAAAAAACCTCAAAACTAGCTATGATCATGAAAGCTGAAACCCAACCCCAAACAATTTAAAATAACAAGAGAAAGTATGACATTTGTAATATTCTACACATCATTGACAACTCCTTAGCCCTCGGGTTTTCCACGAATGATCAGAAGCTTTGATGATTTTTGTACCTTTCGTGTGTTTGTATAATTTTTATGATCACCTGTATGGAGAGGGGATCAAAATAAGTTCTCTGTGAACTGTCATTCAAGTGCATTTTACCTGTTTAGATTCAAGCCTTTCGAGAACATAAAAGATACCAATGGATTACAACTTACAAGTATCCATCTCCATCTTCGTTAGGGAAAACCCGTGCAGGATGCACAGCTGCATTGTTGTAGTTGAGAACTCTCTGAAGCTTTCTGCAATCTACTGCTTCAATCTGAAGAGAGAACATGGAACTAACTGGCCGGTGATCCGACATCCTTATGTCTGCTCTTCTGTAGAATTGCTGCTTTATCCCCTTCCCGGACCATAGTATCCGATCACACCTGCATCACAGAGTTGGTCAAGTAATGAGTCCTTTCCTGAAGTTATCAACATAACCCTTTCTTAGTAAGATTTTAAGGACTTGCTACTACTCACCAAGCTGGGGATCTCTTCTTCTCCCCTTCTTTCGGGTTTTCACCGACATATCTATCTGTGTTAATCTCATACTTGTAAGTGGGAGGGAAGGTAATAGGCCCTTCTGTCCATCCATCAAACACATGCCCCGTGAGAAGCTCTTCCGTTAGCTGCAACAAACATTATAAGAGAGTGAGCTTCATGCAATCTAAAGGTAATACTGAATGTTCTTGATGATCATTTTTTCATAACTGATGCTGCAACGGTGAACTCTTACCTGATCACTGCTGATTAGTTCATCCAACTTTTTGCTAGCCAGAAGCTTCCTTATCTCTGCATCCGACATGTTGAGACGGTAATTCAGATCCCCGAACCAGAATATCTGGCTGTTTAAAAGCAAATGACAATCAAGATAGGTTAACACAAGTCACATAACAGTAGATGTGAAGTCTAATGATTCTTACTCATGAGAAGGTATTGTCAGTGGCGGATCAACGGTGTTGAGCACAGAAGTGAAACGCGTACGCCTGAGGATTTCATAGACATCAGCGTTGCGCCTTTGTTGATCCCCTTCCTTGTGGCCAGAGGTCAGATGAGAGCAAATGAAACAAATCCGGGATTGATATAGTGACATGCTCACAGAAACCGATCCCTACACGAGCAATCAACACACTATGTTTCACCTCTATAGTTAAACATTCCGAAGCATGAACAGGGAAAGATTATGTCTTACCTTATTGCCCATGTAACCCATGAGACCAACTCCAACAGGAGACACTTTCAAGTTGTTTATGTGCCGCCTTAACCGCCTACGAACCCAAACCGATATGTATATCCCCACCATCTGCTTGCTGATGATCCTCACATACTTGGGTCGGGCTTTGATGTCCTTGACGTCCTCTGGCGAATCAAGAAAGAAGTCATCATCCTCTTCAAAGAATTCATCAGACGCGTCCGGAAGAACTTCAAGAGGCTCAGTTCTTTCCTGCTGCTGATCACTGTCAAATGACTCCCTCAATATGCTGTTGTTAGGGTTCTCCATCCAGTCAAATATCCCACGCCTTTCCAAGCTGCTTTGCACGCGACGCAGTTTGGAGCCAGAAGGCGCAACTCGAGAATCTAACCGGCTGTCAATGTCTATCCCATACATCCTCATCACCGATTTTCGGTCCTTAGTTATAAGCTCCCTTGTAGGAGTGTCAGCCCTTTCTGCTAAAAGGTCACTAGCATAAGCTGCTGCCATAATCGGAGATGATGGATCGCTGTAGCTTTTGTAAAGCGATTTTGGTTCCGAAGTTCCATTCAACGTTCTTCGGATGATTCCCTCCCATTTCGGTATTGGTGTGCTGTCTTCGGCTCCTAGTACGTTTCCTGCGTTCAGCGGAACCACTTCTTGGAACCTACCGAAAGAAATCAATCATTTTCGTCACACAAGACAACGAAATCTACGAACAAGCTACATTCCAAGTGCCTATAGAGGTGTGTACTTACCCAAGAACATAAATATCCGCGGGTTCTTTCATACAAAGCCACTCTTCTATCTCCAGATGCACGTCGGGAGCCCTTCCAGCGACGTTCCAAGAGCCTACCGTCACCCTACACAGACAAAATGCGACGAGATTTATCATTGTTTCAATTTTGAAACATTTCATCACAACACAACTTATGAGCTAACCTCACATCTTTGGTGTTGATGTATTGGACGCGAAGAGTCTCGGATATGCCTCTTCTGTGCCTCAATCGGTAGCTTCTAGGATGACAGTCTAAACAAAAACGTCGCGTGTGAACACAAACCGATACAAATGTGTCTATTGAGCTAAAGAAAAATGCTCACCTGATGTTTGAGTTGCCAATTGAGATTGTTTTCGATGAGTTCTACAAGAACGCTCTTCATCTACACGCAATCCAGTATCTTTAATAGAGCACACTGTGAAACGAATTCCGAATGGATGAGAAATGAAAGGACTCAACAATCAACATAATCAAAACAAAAACCACGAATAAGATACCGTCATCTTCACTCTCGGTCTCAGTATCGAAGTCGTCCTCACTGAAATCATTCACCGGAGGTTTGATGTTAAGCCATTTCTTCATGACTATAGAAGGCCAGAAAGCCTGCAAGAAAAAAAGCGTCGCCTTATGAGTTGATAAGAACCGTCGCCATATGAGTCGATAAGAAACGTTACCTCTGATCGCCTGCCTTGTCTGGCTTTCATTCTATAAAACAGAGGGCGATTAGAAAGAGTAGCTAAAGTGAGGGATATTCGTGGACGGGACAAGTTCGATGATTGCGGATGAACGACTTTGTATAGGAGCAAAACGAGGGCATTAGAAGACAAAGCATTGTATGGGTGGGATTTGGACGGGTCCGTCGCAAATGGTAGGAAGAATCATAGGAGAAAGAACAAGCAGATGTGACAAAGAAGCGAAGGGGGGTTAGGCTCAAGTGCTTAACAGGCAAATCCAACTCTGAAATGCTCAACAGGCAATATCCAACACCACTTGCAGAAGCAAAACAAGAAAAAGAAACAACAGTGGTCCTCTCTGAACTCCTTATGTAGGTGTAAGACAGATGACTAGAAGGATAAAAATATAGTATATTGTGAGGAAGAAAAATCTGTCAATGAAAATCTCCAATAATTTGTGAAACAAAATAATGTGTCGTTTTCAAGGAGGGTTAATAGTTCTTAAATTCAATTCTCATGGCAGGGCCATTGCTTTCTGAAGTTGGGTTTGGTAACCGGCCCTTGGGAGCTTATGACCTGAAAAACTGAATTGACCCGATACCCAAAATGACCTGAACTTGAATCGAGTGGATCTCGAAATAATACAAACCCAACACGAAATAGACTCAGGGCTATGTTTGGTAAAAGGGTAGCTGATGGGTAGCTGAAGCTGATGATTATTTGCGTTTGAAAAATCTAGCTGTTAGGGTAGCTGATAGAAATTTGTGAATAAAAAACCATAAACTCCGAAAAGCTTGGATGAGTAGCTGAAGAAAAGCTATGATTTCACAAAGTAATTAAATTAAAATCTTATATTTACTTCATTTAAAACTATAAGCTCCGAAAAGCTACTTAAACAGAGCCTAAACTCAAGCTAAACCTGACTCATCCACATAAACCCGAAATTGACCGGATGTAAACTGATCAGATCAGGCTCAATACTGACCCGACCCGACTAATCCGATTGTTACCTCTCCATTCACAACAGCCACCAAAATGAAGGGAATAAAAACAAAGCAAAAGAGATTTCAATCTAGCTGATGGAACTTCTACAATTTAGAACTAGAACAATCAGTACAAAAGAAGTAAAGAACCCACTTCTTGGTGATTCCTAGTTTTTTTTTTTTAACAAAAAAATAAAAAGAAAGAAAAAGACATAACCCTAACATACAGATTCCAATTAACAAAGCTCAGAACAAGTAAAACCTAGAGACATTAAAAAAATAAAAGATTTGGGCAAAACCGAGATTACCCATTTGAATTTGGCAGCTGAATTGCAGAAAGTGATTACCTAACAACTTTAAAAAATACAACAAAAGATTTGATCATGTAACGTCAAGCATCAACAGAAACAGTGCGATGATCAACCACTTGTAATTTAACTAATCAATCATATAAATGAATAATTAGATGATGAAGGTTTCAACTCTCAACTCTCACCACCACTCACCGTCATAGTTAATGACTCAAAAGTCCGATTTTAACCAACCAACCATTCAATTGAAGACGCTAAAGGATCATAAAAACAACAGACGATAAAAAAGATTAAATTTTTTTGAATCAACAGCTGTGAATTGGAATTGGCAGGCGGCGGATTGTTGAATTTTTTTTTAATTCAAAAGAGAGAATGGGGGAGGATAGCTAAAGTGGGGCCCAGGGAGTGGAAGGGGGATAGGTGGGCCCAAAGCAAACGCACCATGTGTGGCTTGGAGATGGAAGATGATGGCCTAAAAAACCTGCCATTTGAGAGATTCTGACTTTCAGCTCAGCCATGAAAAATAGTATTTTTATAAAAAAGAAAAAAAAAAGTTAAAAGAAGATAGAGACTGAGACCGTGCAAGTTGTACATATGGTTTGTTGGTTGTGAAGGTAATATCTATTTCAAGATTGAAACTTTATAGAGTGACATGAAATGTAAAGGAGCCCGACCACCAACTAAAATGTTAACAGGATATGTTCGATTTCTGGTGTCGATGTATTGAAGTTTTGGCGGGAGACGTGTACAGTGAATCCAACACAAAATACCCAATTAGCAACGAAAGAAGTACCAATCAAGTTGGTATAGTGATTGCGAGGCTACTAAAACATAGACTCGCTTAATTGGTAAGAAAATGATGGGGAAAAAATCAAATTTAAGCGTTCAAAAGAATGGCAAACTGTAGTAAAGAAAATAAGTTTCCTTATGTTTCTTTCTTACAAATCCAAAATTATCATTTCCTTGAATTTTCAATTCGTCTCTTCTATTCTCGTCCTTGACATCATTTTTTAATGTTATATCTTCTTTTCCTTTCTACCCGTTATTAATTTATCAAATACAACGTTATGGTATAAATAGAGCCGTATCCGCTCTTGTTTTTACGAAAACGAAAAAACAAAGGAGCCCGTTGTTTGGCTACTTGGCTAGTCAGTGGAAGCAGGCAAAGCATGAGGGTATGGGCAGCCAAGAAAGGGATAAAAAGTTTGAATTTTTCTTTTCAAATGATGGGAGAATTTGGAATCTTGATCGTTCCTTCAATTATGAGTTGGATAAATGTAGCCATTAATGTGAAAAAAGACCTATAACGAACGTTTTCCCTATCGTCAGGTCACAGGTGAAGTGGTCAAGTGGGTGAAAGAAGCAGCAAGGAACTGTAGTGCAGTACACAAAGCTCCAATCTTTTTTCCTGACAAGAAATAATTGAAGGGTAATCGAACAGTACCGCACTGTTTTGAGTGTTTTCCGTCCAAATTAATTAACAATTCAAAAATACTCCGTATAAATACAGTAAATAAACAAATCGCAATCGATTTTTGTCGTCGCACTCGGCCGACGTCGTCGCTTACGTTTTGCCCAGACGAATTCAAATCATAAACCCCTTCTTCCCAAAAAGGGTGAGAGCGAAGGTGCTAGAAAAGATGGATCAAGCAAACCCTAGTGAAGCAAAAGAGGTCGGTGAGGAAGAGGAAGGAGAACAAGTAGGAGATGGGGTGGAGGGGAATTCTAGGGTTTGAGTATGGAATTGTGCAGGCGCCTTTGGGTCCCGACATCTCCGGCCCTGAGCTTGTTGCTGCTGTCGCCAATGCCGGTGGTCTTGGCCTCCTCAGGGCTCCTGATTGGGTCTGTTTATCTCTCCCTCTCTCTCTCTCCCCTTCCTTCCTCTAATTTTTGTGGAAGATGATTGAGAATAAGATTGAATCTTCTTTGTATAGATTTAGAGAATTTGGAATTTCAATTTGATGATATGCTCTTGTCATCTTCCTGAACTTACTCTGTCATGCTTTTGGGGTTTGATTTCGTTTTAGGGCTTTCTGTCATGCTTTTAGGAATTTCAATTTGACGATTTGCTCATCCGAATATTGATATCGATATAGTATAATACAGTATCTAGATTATCAATGGAAAATGGGGGCTGATGATATATCAACCTAACAAAATGTGATTCCTTTTGGAAGATGAAATACCATTTGAATCAAAGAGAGACAGGATGGGACATTTGAAAAATCAAGCAAAGGAAGAGACAAAAGATACTCCGTACTATTTTCTGAGTTTTTGGCGTTACAAGACTTGTGACATCCAATTTTGGGGTTCAGCTATTGATTCTGCATCTTACCCTCTTGTTTATTCCTTTTTCGAATGGTTATGGGGAATGACATGATCCGAAACGAAACACGGCCTAAATGTTATTGACCTTTCTGTCCCATCAGGAAGCCCCGGAATATGTAAGAGAGATGATAAAGAAGACTAGGAGCTTAACGGACAAGGGGTTTGGCATTGGTGTTGTTCTGGCTTTTCCCCATGAGGATAACTTGAAGGTAATACTCGACGAAAAAGTGGCTGTATTACAGCTATACTGGGGTGAAGTATCTAAGGAACTTGTCCAGAAAGCTCATGATGCTGGAGTGAAAGTTGTTCCTCAAGTAAGTATTATATGTCTGTATTTAAAATTGTCGAATATGCATTATTTTGTGTCTAAGATTGAGATTTCATTGGTAGATGAAAAGGACTACTTCCGAATTCTATTTTCTGAGTAAGCATGATAAAGGACCATATCAAGTTATTCGGTTACTGTATGAAGTTTCTTTTTCATAGAAACTTTGTTAGCAATAGGTTTCTGCCTTTCCGGTGCTTGTGGACACAAGCCTCTTATTTGAAGTTGATCACAAGACTTATAAGTCCATCAATCATTCGGGGTTTTTTGTTTAGTAGCTATCTTTTTTGTCGAGGCAATCAGAAATTCAACCCCTCTTCCTTAAAAATATACTGTCATTAGACCCTTGTGTCATATTTTGTCCGAGGATATATATACTTTAATTCATTGTGGAGAGTATTATTTATTTTCTATTGACTGGATGAGGGTCATGGTTATCTGAAGTTTGTAGGTTGGTATACATCTAATAAATTGCGATCCCTAATTTTCTTTTTATTCTTCAGAAACAAATATAACATAGAAAGTGTTTTTGGTCATTTGAAGGTCGGTAGTGTTGAAGGTGCAGCCAAAGCCATCAGTGTGGGTGTTGATGCTATTATTGTTCAGGGACTCGAGGCTGGTGGGCATGTGATTGGCCAGGTTTGTGTTAGAACTCCACATCTTTTATGCTTCCATTATGTGGATCAACAAAATTTTATTTAGGTTTTCTAGTTACATGTTACTTTTCTATTGAGTTCTGATTGAATTTAGTTTAAAACCTAATTGTTTCCTCATTTGTTCAGGATGGACTAATCACATTATTGCCTAGAGTGATTGAGCTGGTGGGAAACCGAGACATTCCAGTAATTGCTGCTGGGGGCATTGTAGACGCTCATATGTTGCTGCTCTTGCTCTTGGTGCTCAAGGTGTCTGTATGGGAACTAGGTACGAAACTTTGCAAATAAATACATCATTACCTTGACCTTATTATAGCGCATATTGGCACATACAAAGTGGTGAGTTGAGCATTTTTTTTCCTAAAACGTATTTTTTATAGCCAATTGTATCATATGTTGTCCAGGTTTCTTGCTACTGAGGAAAGCAACGCGCACCCTACGTACAAGCAGAAGGTAGTGGAATATGAGCAAACCGAGTACACTAACGTATTTGGGCGTGCAAGGTGGCCAGGAGCGCCCCAGCGTGTTCTGCGGACTCCCTTCTTCACCACTTGGCGGTCTCTTCCTGAACACGTGAACGAAGCAGACCAACCCATCATTGGCCACTCAACAATCCATGGAGTAGTGAGTACTCTAAACCACATTTTCTATCAACAATCAAGTGTTTGTTCTCATTTGCTTGTTCTTTCTTGACAGGAGAAAGAGATCAGGAAATTTGCCGGAACAGTTCCAAACAAAACGACGACAGGGGACCTGGAGAGCATGGTGATGTACGCTGGCCAAGGCGTCGGGCTCATCAAGGAAATACTGCCTGCTGGAGAAGTTGTAAGGAGGCTCGTCGACGAAACCCGGCTCCTGATTCAAGCCAAATTTGCTCAACCTGATTGTCAAAGTTGAAGCTGCAGTTGTGTAAAATCACCCTTTACTTGTTAGACTATGAAAAGGATCAAGCTTTGGTTAATTGTTGGGAAATTGTTTGAAATAATCTGAACTATTACTTGGTGGTGTAAACTATAAAATTGTTTTAATGGAAAAAAAAATGTGTTCTTTTTTATTATCAAAATCACCCACCAATTATAATATCATTCAATTATTTTTTATTTTTTGTTGCTGAAATTGTGACAGCGAACATACATAGATGACATTCCACTTTAGACAATCAAAGCCCTTGTTCAAAGAAAGGTGGCCCTCAAAATAAAGGTTGTTCTTATAATTTAGGATATGAATATTTTCATTTTATATTCCAATTTATAGTGATTATTATAGCCTAGGTGTCGAAAATATCCTTTTGGTTTTATTGAAAATTGGATATATTATATTGTATATTCGAAAATATCCTTGAAAATTGGATATACACTATAAGAATCCTTCATTACATTTTTACCAACTGTTAGAAGAGAAATTTCGCATTATTTTCAACATACTATTGTTTGTTTGTGCTAGACTGCTAGTAACATCTTTCCAGTCCTTAACTTTATCTCGTACGGTCTCAATGCTCTTGCACTACACGTACGGTCTCAATGCGCACTCATAATGCACGTTCGCGTTTTCCCGAGTTCGAAATAATAACCTTTTTGTTATTTGCACGGCGTTATGTCGCCATATGCACGGTGTCGGTGCCGGACTCCCATTGTGGCATCCAGGATGCAGGTGCCGGACTCCCAGTGTGGCATCCAATGCCCGAGGTAAATTCGAATGCAGGTGCAGGGAATCTGCAGCTTTTTCAGTCGATTTGACTGATGTGACCGAACCGGATTCGGAGTCCGGCACCGGCATGCAGGTCCCGCGCCAGCTTTTCCAGTCAAATCTGATGTGACGAAAGCTGCGGGATTCCCTCAACCTATGCCGAATTGGGAGTCCGGGTCCGGCATGATGTTCTACCGATTTGGAAAGCCGGCACCGGCACCGTGCTGATGGCGAGAACTTCGCCGTACAAATACCAGAACCGAATAATAAAGTATCCCACCTAACTGCGAACCCGTACTTCGTATTGGAATTTTTCCACCGCGTAGTTTGCGATATATTCACCTAACATGTCCCAAAATAAAAATAATTTACTGTGGTAAAATTAGAGGCATTGGCAAGATCAACCAGGACGTTATTTTGAAGCCAAAAAAGGAAGAGGCCGTTGATCAACGGCTGTGAGGGCACAGGAAGACATGCGCTTGCCAGCTGGCCATGTTCTTCGCCGAACACATCAAATATGTCAAACCTTTTTCTCTCTCTCCGCCTCTCTCCCATTTCCCTATTTCTCTTTCTCTCTCCCTCTCTCTCTAAATTCCTTCCCCTCTCGAAGGCGCCCGAATCTATAGAGCGCTCCCGCTTTTGGGCCAAAGATCCTGTAAGTTTTTCCTAATTTAATCTCCCGATTCAATTTCGCCTTTCATTCGTTGCGAATTGCGATCTTAAGAAAGTATTTACTTTTGAATTCTGATCATCCCTGCCGCTGCGGATTTTTTGAATTTTTTTGGAGTCGTTTCGTTTTTATTCGCGGAATTCGCGGCTGCATTTGTTGCGGGATTTGTTCTGGCATCGTTAGGCTCCCTATTCGATTGATCGGGGGATCTTTTGCACTATTTCTCGAATTTTGTCCTTGATTAGGTTTGCCTGATTTTCATCGTCATTCAGTTGCGAATTTTGTCCTTGATTAAGGGAATTGAATGGTTTTAAGAAAGCAACAGGTTTATCTGATTGTGTTTAGATTACAGGAAAATGGCGTGTCGCGGGTTCTTAGAATGTGTGTTGAAGCTACTCAATTTTCTGATGACTCTTGCTGGGTTAGCAATGGTGGGATACGGGATATACTTATTCGTCGAGTATCAGCAGTCGTCTTCTTTGAATTTGGTCTCAATGGCACCAGGGAGCAGCGAGGATGATCTAATTCGGCTTGGGCGACCGCTCCTTGCAACTGTGCCGCTGTCCAGCAATATCTGGGATGATATATATTCAGCTTGGTAGTCTTTCTTAAATCTATTCAAAATTTTGTAATAACCTGGTGTATTTATTTATCTGTATGATAATTTTGTTAAATTGTGCAAGTATCTGTGTTGATGTTTATTACCTATACAGATATTTCAATGCAGGCATTTTCTGTTGTTTGTCTTGATGCTGTTCTGACATAAATAATTGTTTGTTTTCCTTTTCGATTACCAATTTTCTCCTGTCATCTCTCTGATTCTCATTCTTCGGATAGATAGTGTTTGTTTTTTGTGCACTTGTCTAGAAATGATATAAGTATCTTCAATTTCAGAGTATATTTCACCCCCTTGATTCTATTATTGTTGTGTTATTAGCATGAAATTATTGCAATATCTAACATCAGCAAGGGAATTGTGGACCTTATTTTCCGAAAAAAGAGGAATGATGATATATTCTTTGATTTTGTACTTGAAATGCAATATTCAGTCCTTGCTTTCCTGCTATGACATAGTTTTGATGAATCTATGTTAATCCTTTCTCTGTTATAATGTCTGCAGGTTTTTATGTGTCTTTGTTGGAGTTGGAGTTCTACTTTTTATTATCTCATGTTTTGGCTGTATTGGAGCATCAACAAGGAATGGTTGCTGCCTTAGTTGTGTATCCTTACATGATGTCTGTCTTTTATTGATGTCATCTTTTGGCTTTCAAGCTAGGGTTTCAAACCAGAAACTACAGTTGATGATATCACCGTACTGGAATTCACTGAGAAAAATTAATTTTGATCCCACAATAGAAATGAGGAAAAGGGGAAAGTGATTTCAAAGAAAAAGGAAAAGGGGAAAGAAAAAAAAAAGACTACTTACAAGCTTGATAATGGATAATTTTATTTCATAATATGCAGCTACTTTACAGAATATAGTCGCCAATAGCAACATAAAATGTTCCGTACCACTCCCCTTCACAAATGAACCAGAGTGAGTAAAAATATCAACTTATCTTTATTATTTTCTAGTAACTTTTGTTCTACCTTGACAAAAAAATCAGTATGCTTTATTGGTGGTCTTATTGATACTCATAGAGCTTGGATGTGCTGCTTTCATGTTCTTTGACAGCAGCTGGGAAAGTGTAAGTTTCATGATTACTGATTTTTTAGTGTTGACAAATGATATAGATTCCCTAATGCCTATTTCCTTTGTCCTGTCCAGGAAATCCCAACTGACAGTACTGGATATTTTGACAAGATCTACGACTTTTTAAAGGAGCATTGGACCATTGCAAAGTGGGTTGCTCTTGGTATTGTTATTTTTGAAGTAAGCAACACTAAAATCCCTTTTTTGTATATGTGTGAAAAGCATTGGCAGAAGGAATTGTTTTTTTGGAAATAGGAAACTTTGATTCAAGACACAGTCTAACAAACCATCTACATTGGTCAAAACACTAAAATACCTCCAATTTGCTGCTATAAAAACTCGCCCAATGCTACCGGGCATGTTCATTCATATCTTCTGCATCTGTCTCTTCCTTTGCTCACATGTGTGCACTCATATTCTAGTGTGCACACATTCTGATGAGTTTATCGATCTCCTCTGGATCCTCCGTGCTTTTTAACACATCAGAAGTACAAAACTTGCACTTATTTATTTACATAAACCAAAACTACCCCAGTAAACTTGAGCAAAGATATATTCTAGCTGTTGATATTCTGAGGTATTCTTTGCATTGCTACTTTTATGCAGGCTGTTCTTTTCTTATTAGCACTTCTAGTTAGGGCTGCAAATGCTCCACCAGAATATGACAGCGACGAGGAATTTATTAACCCAAGGCAAACCGTCAGGCAGCCATTAATCAGTAGACCCCCTCCAGCGACAGTAGCCCCTGTTGTTGGCGTTGTGGACCCACGCACTCCCAGGAGTGATGCATGGAGTGCACGTATGAGAGAAAAGGTTTGACCTTTCATAACTTCTTTAGTTTATAATCTATCATGCTTTCAGATCATCATCTGGTGATGCTTCAAGAGACTAATTTATTTCATTAGAGCTCCCCAAATGATAGAATTTTCAAGTGAATCAAAGCTCAGAAGTTGTAGTCAACTTGTCTTGACTTGACCTCATCCCTAAACTCACTTAGGACAGCTAAGCTATTAGAATTGGATTCTAGATTTTAAGAATCATTAATATTGAGTATTGATCTAACTCCAACTTCTATTATGGGATATTTTGAGATATCGACGAACCTCACAAGTTATTGCTACCTTCATAAAACAGTATGGCCTTGACACTTCTGAGTTCACATACGATCCAAATGACCCTGGGAGGTCTGGGCAGATGCCACAGCAGCAGAACGAGGACAGAGGACGCTGTACCATCATGTAAAACTGCAAGAGACTCCACAGTCAAGGATCAGAAAATTGTGCTGGATTCAGGTACTCTTTTCTCCAGGATAATGGTTCTAGAACTCGAGCTTTGTAGGGGCAAAAGGAAATCAGCCTCTCACCCTTCTGGAGTCAAAATTTTCGTTGTCCAGGATTCTTGTACTCACCTTGTATGTCCCGTCTTTTTACAGCTATGGTTTTGTTTTGTTTTCTTCTTGTTACTATGCATATGTTTGTGCAGCCAAAAAAAAAAAATGAGAGAGAAGTTGCTTGCCTTTGTTGTCCAAAAATAGTGTCTTATCCAGAGTCTTAGCTTTGTAACTTGTAAGCACCAGGTTTGATTTTGGAACCTCTGTTTGGGTGGTTGTTTTCCTCAGAATTTTGTGATCTAATTCAAATGCCCAATGTGGGTTTTATCTCAAAATTAATCACTGATTGTTTTTACCCTGGATCTCAAAATTATTAGCTAGAGAATCAACATCACATTAGAAGGAAATTTCTTTATTTCCGGAACAAAGACGAACTTATTCAGAAGATCATGTTAAGAGCTTAATCTTTACAACAAGTTTTCATAACAAAAGAATTTAGAAAGGGTAAAATCTAATGTTTTAACTTCTAACATGATTGAAATCTATGGTTCTGACTAGATTTTTACCCTTTCTAATGTACAAAAAAAATGTTTGGGCATATTTGTAGAACACTGATGATTGAAACCGTGAGAAAAAAAGGTAGCTTATCTAAATCTTCATAAATAAGTGAATAACATGCAATTACAACTTCTTCAATGCAAGTAGTAAACTGCTACTGCTTTGCTGCCAATATCATCTGCAAATTTAACAACAAATTACCAACATTCTTGCTATGAAATAAATTAACAAGGCGAAGTTTCCTTTCCACCCTCTGACATTCTTTTCTTACAATTGTGGAAGGACCAAAAAGAAACGGGAAAAAAAAATTCGACACCGATTCTGACCCTAACCAGACATCTTTCAGATGCTGCTCTTCGTTTGCGATCAGCTTATGCGTAAACTGGATGTCTCAAATTAGAAACCCAGCAGAAGAAGCCTTAAATGCTTGTTTTGGCTCTCGTGTTCACCGGCTGCTGTCTGTTGTGTTGCTTTCACCAGCTGTCCAGTACTGTTTAACAGCAACCAGGATTTTCTCGGGTACCAGAGGGCCGTCCTCGTGATCATGCATCTTGACGTCCCATCTCATGCCCCGCGCAATCAGCTTCACCTTGTTAAGGGCGTCAACTTCGTCCCTGAAGATGACTGATCCTTCAGGGCGTAGGATCCGGTCCATCTCCAAAAGAATGTCTTCAATGTTACACCTGAAAGATATAGTATTCATTTAGATGTCAATCATTGTAAGGATATACCAACAATCGCTAATGATTTCATATTTGTTTCCCGCAGAAATAAAAAGTACACAAGGAGCGATGAGCTTACTTGTCCTGGTACATACTGAACACGCCATTTGCGTGAATTAGGTCATACGTTCTCGGGTAAGTAGAGAAGCCCTCACACCTGCAAGACAGGACCCGTATGGAATTTAGATCCTACTATGAACATTTGCAGTCCTTGTTAAATTCACATGAAAGGTGTGAGATTGAGAACTTACCAGTCATGGTATATGCCAATAAGACCTCTTTCGTATACTACTCCAAGCGTATTGTCTGCAATTGTCGGTACAACATTCATTACCCACAACTTTGATGAATCCAGGGCTGTGGCAAAACCTCCAAGACCAGCATTCATATCCATTATGTTACGATATCTTGAAGTGCCGAGTAATCTGATGATCCTTTTATAAGCATTTACATGTTTCCTCCACTTCCCACTGTCCTCTGCATAAGACCGCACTGTAACTCCAGGAACTAACCCCTTTGCAATTCGAGGTGGCACTGCATATAGCCTGTCAGGGAACTTCTTCAGCTGCCCCCCTGCGACTTCGTCTGAACTTGCAACTTTAGGGTATGGAGTTCTGCATCCTTCCATTTTCTTGTACCTATTGCGTGTAACAAGAATAATTTAGAAAAACGTAATGGCCGCTAAGGGATACAATGTAAATCTTAATATGAAATGACCAATTAAACACAACAGCAATCACAATTTGACCGTTAAGGGATAGACCAGGTTAGCAATATATCACATGTATAGCATCAAATGACTGTATAGAACGGATGAGGATATAGCAACTAACCAGACATTATCAACATCTTCGGATTCACAAACATCAGCCAATTCCCGTTTGCAATTTTTGTCATTTTCCCTCTTCCTAAAGATGGCAATATCGCCTTTTTCATATGTCTTCTCCCAACAAAGCTGTTCAGCCAGTTCTTCGATCCTTTGCTGCTCTGCTTTGGCATCCTCCTTGCTCTGCTTCCACACTTTATAGTACGTCTTCCAATTAATTGGAGGGCCAGACAGCACCCAATAACCCCCAGGTCTGAGAACACGATCTACTTCCTTGAGATACATTCCATCTGTGATCAGATGCCCCAGAATTAGAGGTCAGGTCGAATTAACTGTAAAATAAGGTGACTAATTTGTTTGGATAAAAACACAGTAATAAGAAAAGGCAGTTTATAACACTCACCATTTGCAGTCCACGGGATTAAACACCGAGAGCACTGAGCCATATCAAAAGCTCTAGATGGATATGGGAGATGCATTGATCCAAGGACACCGATAACAGCTGGCACACCACGCTCTAATGCAAATTGTACCTGTGCTTCGTGATTGTCCTTTGGGGCAAATGACATGGGCAACAAATTTCTCTTGAGCGCATAAGCACCCCAGCTCGCCACCTGCACCATGACAAAATTCAGCCTCGTTCACAGATGGAAATGAATATTAGCTCGAAGAAAAATTGATAAACTGACACTCAACCTAATAACACATTTTTGGCTCGCAATGGTTATGAAACTAGTACAGCCACACCAATTGAAACAGGAAGCAAGGAACATAAACAAGCAATATCCAGAAATAAACCAATACTGATAAAGACTAATGCTTTAATGTGGAAACACTTTAAAGACTAATGCTTTAATATACTATGTAAATGTAAATTTAACACAAATGGGATAAAATACACAAATGGAACTATACACTTCTAGATCATCAACTAATAATATTGTATCACGAAACTAGTTTGTAGCATATTTTTAAACTGTTTAGTAAAGGCCCCAGAATTGTTTTATCCTTTAATGCAATGCCAGATGAGAAACAAAGCATCATAGACGTGATAGCTATATCTTGTAGAAACACATATCAGCCCTTTGCAATTAGATTCTAATATATCGAACCAAGATTAGTGCAGTTCTCACAAACTGAAAGACAAAGAGAAAGCAAAGAAAATTAAGGTATGGTATGCCAATCTGAGGTAGATGAAAAGGAAAAAGAGAAAACAAAGACGACTAAGGTATAACAATCTCTCCTAACAAACTGAAGACACGTGTACCAGGGAAATCACATACCCCGCAACCTGTATCCAGCGCAGTTCTGACAGAACCATTAGCAAATGGAATCACAGAGGCAAGCTCATCAATATACGCATCTGCACCTTGAGGGAACATGGTCCCACCACCGGGAAATTTAAAGACATCGCCCTGATACTCCACCCAGTGCTGAACAGCCTTTTCCACAGTCAGATGCTTGTAAGGAACATTGGCATAATACGCATAGTCACGGCTTTTTGGCCATGGAAACGGAGTCCTATACCCCTTAGGAGCTGGGATAAGACAGTGTAGCTTCTCTTCTTCCGGCGGGCAGTGCCTCTCTCTATAGATCATATTTTCTCTAGGAAATTTCATAGCTCGATCTTGCTCTTCACATGGGGTGTAATCAGCATACTTGACACTACAGGCCTTGAATTTCTTGACTTTAGGCTCTATTGAACCGAAAGACCCGGTGAATTTGTGGTGTGGTTCAAAATCCAAATTTGTGACAATAGGGCATTCTGCCTGCTTTGTTATCTCCATTGCAATGTTGTCGCCCTTACCGAAACCACTTCTCTGCCATGCTCCAAGGAGGTAAAAGAAACAGCAAAGCCCCAAAACAATTAAAATCGAAAACGGCCGAGTTCTCCCACCGGGAGGGCTATGCTTAGTACCCATGATCTTGTTTAGCTTAAATTGAGCCTATTCAAGGCAGAAAACCAAGAAGAAATTCCCTGCTTCACATTGCCAATCATGAAAAATGTCAATTAATCTGTGCAAAAGTATAGTATGAATCAGAGGAAAGTCTTGCTGATCTGAAAAGGAACTACCAAAACAAGAAAAATCAAAACATAACTTCACATCAAAATTAGTTAAAGCAAATGAAAACGATAGGTGTTAAAACACCTTAACATGGAGGAAATAACGAGGCATGTGAAAAAAGCCACGAGATTTATAACAATTGATAACATATGAGTGCATATTAAACAACAAATCAAACAATCAAGCAAGTAATTCACTTCGATTGAGGAAGATCTGGACTGAAACACAAGAGATCCCAACTTACTCCAGCGAGTACAATCGATCTTTTTCGGTCACAGACTCACAAACCCCAAAATATACCCTAATTGCAGCCTGATCGCTGATTAAATCAACATACAAATACGCATACGGAAATGCTAAATAAGGACAGACCAGGGAAAATTAGGAATCATCAATCCAATTCAAAATCTTGAATGCCAAAAATTCCAAATTGAAATTATAAAAGAAACGAACTTTCGAATCCGAAACGATGCAGAATCTGTTAACATTGGAGATGAGATTGAGACTTACCGGGAAATAGGCAGAGAGATCGAACAATCAGATCTCACCGCGTAGGGCTATTAAGGCAATGAAATCATGAGCAAGGGAAACACTGGTCGTTGTCTGGAAGTGTGAAAAGTAGAAATTGGAGAGAGAGAGAGAGAGTGATGAGAGTGGAATGACTGAAATGGTCAGTGGAATATGATGATTGTGTCAAATCTATGCTTAAAAACCTAAACTTGAAAATATTAAATTAAAAGGAATGGGGAATTATAATAATTTTGGAGGTAAGATTGGATCTGGGAAAAAGATGAGATTGTTAGTTTGATAGGCATCATCCTCATCCCACAACGGTTTAGGACTGTCGGTGAGATCCGGGGACCATAGTCCATGTCTACATAATCAATGAGTCCGGCTTCAATTTTTTTTTTTCAAGTTGTATGCACTATGCAGGGTTAATATACACATACCTTATCGTGTACGCATAAATTATTCGTCTATTTCCTACTCCCTCCGTTCTAAAATAAGTGGAACTTGTCTTCTTCTGCACGTTTTTTTAGGAGATCAAAACACTATAAAATATTATTTTTTTAAAATAATTTCATAGTCGGTATTTATAAGTATAAACTTATAAAAACAAATTGATTAAAAAAATAATATTTTATATAGTTTTTACCTCATTAAAATGCGTGCAGAAAAGTCAAGCGACTTTTATTTTGGAACGGAGCGAGTAATGATTATTCGTCTATTTTCACATGATTATTTGTCTATAATTATGTAATTATTTGATTCGAAGTACTCCCTTCGTATAAAAAAAAAAGTACTCCCTCCGTATCAAAATAATTGCAAAAAAGTACCCCCTCCACTATATAAAATATCAATGATTTTATTAATTTACAAAAATAATTTCATACTTAATATAATTATGAAAAAAATTAATATTTTATAGATTTTTTCGCTTCTTAAAAAGCGTTCCAAGAAGTAAAAGGACAAGTATTTTGAGACAGAGGTAGTACATTTTATTCTACAGTATTGAATAATCGTTCAACACCGTTGAATAATTTCATTCCAACGAATAACCTCTCAATACCAACGAATAGTTAGAGTTACTTTTAATCTCATCTGTTAATCTTCTTAATTCAATGATTCAGATTTGTTAACGTGATAATAAGGGTTGTGTACATATGATCTATTGTGTGTATATATATATAAATGGAAAAATCTGATAAATTTAGTGTGCGTCTTATCAATTTTATGTGAATATATGGAATAAATGAGTTTAAAAAGTTATATTTGGCATATGGATTTTTTCAAAAATTACTTGTTTGATCATAAGAATTTTTTATATATATAATCAAGTCTTGCTAACTTGGCCGATAAATATGAAATATAAAGTGATCAACGAGTTCAAATCCCATTTGCCTGTCATAGACTCGTAATGACCTAAATATCTATCTATTAGAAAAAATTATATATTAATAATTGTTTGAATTTATGGAGTCAATGAGATCTTCCACGGTCAGTGGCAAGCTCAACGATGAGAGGGTTGAACATTATTACAAGAAAAAAAAATTGATTAGGGTTTAGAACCCGAACAACCTAGGAGGGTTACTCTCACGCATAATCGACTAATCAGATCAAGTGAATCTACCATTTAAGAATTTACATAAACTTTATTTGCATCACTCTTCCTAATCACTAGTTAGATCAATTTAATTATACCTATTGGGACAAAATTTTCAGATTTGAGGGAGACTAGTGGAGAATACAAAGTGAATGAGGGGGTCGATCATCTCATTAATTCTTGAAAATTGGCTTCCCATAAATTATTTTCTGCAGGGTCAGGGTCAGGGCCACCTCTAGCCATCAAAAGACTCTGCCACTACTCATAGCCAGGTCTTAATTACTATCAACCTATGAACCAGAGGCGGAACTAGGAGGGGTCCTAAGGGGGTCATGTGACCCTCCCCTCATCCGAAAAATTACCTAGGTGTATTATCCTTGTCAATAGCTTCGTTTTGATATATAATATGCCCTAATCCGATAACTGAGTAAAAAGTTATGAATGTTTGAAAATGATAAGTGTATTAATCACTTTAATTTTACGGAAATTTCGCGGGGTGCCCCTGGGGTATTGCAATTTTCGCGAGGTATACAACTCTTTTGTATATTTCGCGTGGTACCCTGAGGTTTTGAATTTTTTCGCCCCGTGCCCTTCCTTGTTAACCTTAACAGATGTGGGTGATGCTCCGTTAGTTTTCAATTAAAAGAAAGAACAGAAGCGAAGAGAGAGCGAAGGAGAGAGAAGACCCGAAGATGAAGCTCGCGAGTCGCGAGAGAGAGAAAGCACGAAGGCCGCGAAAGAGAGAGCACGGAGCTGCTGCTGCTGTTGCGCCATGTCGGAGCTGCGAAGACGAAGGTCTGTCATCGGAGGAGAAGTTGGAGGCGTTGTGCCTGAGAGCGAAGGCATTGGCGGCCCATTGCCTCGGTGCCGACTATAGGTGGAGTCCGGCAACGAGGTGGGGCGACTGAAAGTGAATTCCAACGACGAGGTATGTCTTCTATGAAATTTTGCCTCTTAATTTTGAGAAAATTAGGGTTTATTTGTCAGGAAACATTGCGAAAAATGGTCTATTTCGGCTATCTTGATGGTGTGGTGAAACATTGCGAAAAATTGTCTATTTCGGCTATCTTGATGGTGTGGTGGTGTTTAAGGGAGATTTTGGATTTGTTTTGAGGGTCAATTGTAGTCCGAGAACACATATTTTCCAATGCCTCCTTGCAACTGTGTGAAATTCTTATGAAACCTTGCTATGTCAGTAAACTTTATGAAATTCGTATGAAAAATACATCAAAATAAATTGAAAACCTGTTATATATACATCAGTAGGCTTTGGGAACCTAATAACTTTTTTTTAAAGAATCAATCAATCTTACCCCTCAATTCATTTACGATCTTTACTAATTTGTTTAGAATCTTGGTTCTTTGGTTCTTTGATTTCTATTGATTGAATATAGGTTTTATAAAACTATCAAATTTTTTGTTTTTGAATTCATTTGTGTAAACATTGTACTTTGATTTCTATTGATTGAATATAGGTCTTATTTTCCTTGATGAACATGTTTGAGCAAATATAAGGATATATTGTGATTATAAGGTTTATCATGCCATAAGTGCAAATATAAGGATATATTGTGATTATAAGGTTTTACAAAAAACTAAAAATCATCTGGAATTTATGCTCAAAATCTGAAAATTTGAATGCAACTTGCAAGAAACTGAAAAATTGAATGCAGAAACTGAACTTTAGCAAAAGAGCAATCTAAATGCAACAACTAAACATAAGCAAAAGAGAAATCTGAAAATCTTAAATTCTATGAAACAATTCTTCAATTTTCTTCTAGATACCCAATCAAGTTCATTCATACAAGTAAGCAACCTTAAATGAAAGCTATGACAGCGCAAACTTAAATTGAAGGTTGTCGTACATTTTCCAGTTTCACTCTTGAAGACATAACTAATTTGAGTTAGGCTTTAAGTTGTCATAACTATTATTGCTTTCAGCCGGATGTTTGTTGCTTGTAGACTCTAACGTGGATGACACTAGTCTCTGTTGGATATTTTAGCCTATTAGCTCAAGTGGAAGAGCAATGTGCTCATGCACATCGATGTGGGTTCGAATCCCACATAGGCTTATTTAATACTCCCTCCGTTCGTTTATGTTTGACGTTTTAGGTTGATACACACTAATTAAGGAAATACACTCCGTACTTTTTCTGGGCTGATCAAGGTTAAAAGGCTGCAGACTCCACATCTTCTCATCTTAAATTAACTCTTCATCACTTCCTCTAGTACAAATAAAAGTAATTGAGAGTAATTAAACAAATAAAAAAAGATAAGAAAAGTGGTGGGACTATGTACTGAAAGTCTGCAAACGTCAATTAATTTGATAAAAGTGAAAAAAATCAAAACGACAAATATAATAGAACGGAGGGAGTACATTATTGTCAAGTAATCTATTTGCATCTTCAAATTAGATTTAGTAAGTTTAATACATTAACTTGAACATACTTTAGCTTTTTTTAGACGAAAGCAAAGATGTGTAGCCTATGTGGGAGTCGAACCCACATCTTGTGCATAAGCACATGCTCTCCCGTTTGAGCTAATAGGCTTCAAAGCAAAATTTACAATAGCTCAACGCGGACTTAAAACAGAACAGGAATCTTCAATTTAAAAACCGAACAGAACATAACAGATTAAAACAGATAACATTTAAATACTAAACTGAACTCAATTTACACAAAACTGAATTGAACAACTAATGAAATGGAAATGAGCCCTTTCTAAAGCATCCCCTCCTTTGATCAACACACCATTTTTTGCCCCAACTCCAGTTGCAACCATGACAGTTGTAGGAGTTGCTAAGCCAAGGGCACAAGGACATGAAATTACAACAATTGATATAGAGAACATGAGGGAAAACACAAAAAAGTTGCCATAATCTGGCAGCCAACTTTTTGGATAGGCACCAACAACTCCACATATGTACCCGAAACCAAAACAAAGCAAAACTATCAAATGAGGCAAGCCTTTGTAATTGATTTCAAACAATCATAATATACAAAATGCACAATGAAAGCCCATCATGGCTTACCATCCCAGTAACGTCAAAAATGTTATTGCAACAACTGTTGGGACAAATATGCTTGCAATCTGGTACATTTAGTTAAAACAATGCAAGTGAGTACACTGGACGTGATAATATCCATCTCATCTATGATATATCAGAAAGCAAACCCCTGTCAGATGGCATAGAGATCACTTGAACTGTATCAACAACATCTTGGCAAGGAAATAAGTGTAGCCTGAACAGCTTCTTCACTCCTGACTCTACCATAAACAGAAAATGCTCTGCAAAAGGATCCAAGAAAGCAGATAAGAATGACAACTAGGCTAAGTGCAAGGCAAAAATTAAAAAGTACAGCACAAAACTACCTGGAAAGAATCAAAAGAGATGATGGAACAGAGCAATTGAGAGATAAATCCAGCCAATCTCGCAACTGCAGTTTGATAACACTTACTCACAATAAGAACTTCAAAAAAGAATCCCTCCATTGAATTGAAAAGAGGCAGAGGGGGAAAAGAGTGTTGTGTGATAAATTTTCCATAGATAGTCAAAATCAGAAAAAGGCTAGCTGATTGAAAGTATAGCAGTAAATAGAGCTACTATATTAGAGCAAAACTATAATTTAGAGCAAAATGGTCTTTCAGACCACTTATTCATGCCTTTAGACTTGTGCATTTGGGAGCAGATAAGAGTAAGATAAGATTGTCATCAAAATGGAAGAAAATCAATTTCAAGTTGTACCTGTTGTTGCATTTCCTCAACAGTAACTAATCCAAGTAAACCTCGATCCCTACAAGCTTGACGAAGTTCAGACTCAGATAGTGACTCACCTGATTCGTCTTCGCATCTCCGACTTGGCGCAGCAGCAGCTCCGACCGGAGGCGTTCTCACCGGCGTCATAGTTCTGACCCGGTGGCCGACCTTCGTGCTCTCTCCCTCGCGAGCTTCGTGCTCTCTGTCGCGAGCGTCGTCGTCTCTCTTCGCTTCCTTCTTCTGAGTTCTGTCGTTCTTTCTTTCCTTTTTTTTAATTGAAAAC
Source organism: Persicaria tinctoria (assembly GCA_037127255.1). NCBI lineage: Eukaryota > Viridiplantae > Streptophyta > Magnoliopsida > Caryophyllales > Polygonaceae > Persicaria > Persicaria tinctoria. The sequence continues at coordinate 86,095,535 of JBANSL010000004.1, read as the reverse complement.
TAACGGAGCATCACAAATCTGTTAAGTTTAACAAGCAAGGGCACGAGACGAAAAGATTTAAAACCTCAGGGGTACCACGCGAAATATGCAAAAGAGTTGTATACCTCGCGAAAATTGCAATACCTCAGGGGTACCTCGCGAAATTTCCGTTAATTTTATTTCAATATATTATAATACTTTTATATTTTACTTAAATTGACACTTACATATTATAATTCATCTTGAGAGCTTTGAAACCATAGGTTATATTAATTATTTTGAGAATTTGGTAAGAAGTTACGTCAGTTTAAATTTTTTATATCTATTTATACATTATTACATGCTAAGAATACAATGTTTATTTATTGCGTTTTATATCCTTATTTTCGTTTTATATCTTTGTTTGTTTTATATCTTTGTAGTAGTTTGTAATATCGTTTGACACTGGTTTAAACCATCGAACACGTTTTCTCGATCTTATTGTCTAATACTATAGCGACCCCCGCTCAAAACTTTGTGGCTCCGTCCCTGCTATAAACTAATAGGTCAAGAATTTAAATTTCCCTTCTCATATTATAAGCACCCAAGTGCTTGTATACTAAACCCAAAAAAAAAAAAGTTTTATTTTTAAAAAATGAAAATAGGGGGAGATATGGGTATTTAAGGATAGGGCAAATTTAATAGTAAAAAAACAATTATTAATTCAATCAATTGAGTTTTATAAAAAAAAAATTACGAGATCTCATATCACCACAAGTCACAACACACAAGATTGAAAACCTAATGTTAATAACATAGTTATTTTATTTTATTTATTAGCTCAATAATATTCGAACTTGCATCGTAATTATTTTCTTAGATTAAAATAAAGAAGTTAAAATGTGAGTGTCACACTGTCACCTATAACATCACAATCGGATTTATTGCTTTGGTAGGTAGAAGTTTGGATGTGTCGACGCCATCCCAATTACTCACCCCGTTTTATAAACCATTTCGCTTATTTACGTATGTTATCATATTTGTTTATAAAGATAAAAATTATATAAAATATTTATTCTTTATATATAAAAAAATTCACAATTTTGTACTAAGTATATATAAAATTGTTAACAATTTTTTATAAAATAAATAGTTTTTATCATCATAAAAAAACACACGTGAATAACTAGCGCAGTTAATCGAGTCGAACAAGCCAAGTATTTATCGTTCATATTCAACTTTGTTTAGTAAATGGACGAGCTGGAGCCAAGCTTTTTTTTCGAGTAATGAGTAACCCTAATTACTAATGACATACTAAGTTAAAAGTAAATTTTATAAATTCTACAAAATTCAAGTCAAGCCGAGCTTTGAATTAAGCTTAAAAAAATGTTCATATTCGGCTCGTTTAGTAAATAAATGAGTTTAAGCCAGGCGAAAAATTCAGCTTCGAAGTTCGAATCCTCTTGGAAACATGGAGTCGCTTGTGAGTGGGAGGGTCAACCCCTTAAATGGGCCATACAGTACCCGATTCAGATGTAGAGCGACTGAGTCGATCGAACTGGACTAAGATCAAAAAAAAAAAAAAACCTTGTAAAATTTAATCACCTTTTCACTACATTTAAATTTAAAGATAAAAAGTGATTGTTTTTCATGAATTATCATTCCATTACATTCATGCAAAAATGATACTGAAAACCATCAATTTGTGAACAAATTATTCAACAACACGTCTATTCACAACCATTTATTGTCTATTGACATCTTTCGAGTACATCTGATGTAGTTTAGAAAATTACAAGTTCCATGGGATCAGTCTAATAGGAGTAGGAATGAAAAATGGACGTGACAGAGACCACACGAATTAAGCATGTTCCCCAAATAATACCGATTCACATAATTTCTTTCATGAAAACTTGAATTACACCGACAGACGAGGCCCCAAAAAAAATCCAATCATGTGACCACATGAAAGACACTTTCAATTTCAACTGAAAAGCTTTACAGCCCGTAAAGTTTACACAGTAGGTAAGTATTTCAAGAAGAAACACTGCCAGAAATGCAAGCAAAAAATCCAAATGACAACCTAGCAAGATCAAAGACATCTGAGATGAACACCACAACAGCTATCCATTAATCTGCAGCAGCATAGACAAAGTGATGGTATTCTAGCAAATTTCCCTTCAAATATTTGATACGAAACCTTGTGATTAGCAGCCGGGTAATCAGTCAAAGAAACGTCTCACCCAAACTTTTGCGGTTTCCTCTCCTGCACACTGCACAGGAAGACATTGCTTATCCCTTTGCATCACAGTTCATAACCCAAAGAGTGAAACAAGTGGCCCAGCCTGAAAAGAAAGATGTGAAACAAATGAGAATGTGTTGAAAATCGGAAGCTGATTCTATACGCAGGATATAGTAGGTCATCGGTCTTGTCCTTGTAATGAAAGTATGTCTCTGTTAGCAATGTCCCTGTGTATTCATAATCTCTTTGATGCTGGTTCAGCAAATTAGGCATTTAAAAATCTTAAATGTTGATGGAGGTGAGACCTTTTGCAAATGGCGTGCTCTTTTCCAACTCTAATGTGACAATTCAACTGAACAACATCTTCCCTCCTGCAGAGGAGAAAAAGGCAGACGATGGCAATCTTCACTTTGAAAACACGGGAGATTAAAAAAAAAAAACACAAATCTTTTTGCGGACATAAGAGTGACTTATAAGCACCCACCAAAAGGAGATGATCTTTCGTTCCTATCAGATGTCTTTGCATCTGCAGAGGAATTATGATGAGATGACCCGGGCTTCTTTTTCCTTGAAGAGCTGAGAGACCCTTCAACTGGCCATAATGTCACAGAGAACCAATAAACAGCAAGATATAAATATAGAGAAATAAGTCCCCATGGGAACAAGGTGGGCATAAAAAGATTCCAGAACTACAAAATGTACCAGAAAATGATATTTAGCCATGTACATGTAGGCATGGTTCACAGTGATTTATCATTGGTAAATGCAACACATTTTGTTGGAACGCCTTGTTAAACAGAGCATATAATGACTGAACTACTCTTTTGATGTACTGAAAGAAGACACAAATATATGCTATAAATACCTTGCCACTCCCAAACCACTTTCGATTCACCCTTCACAAGCTTTGGATAGCATTCCATTCTAGAATCTTCAGCCATTAACTCTTCAACCTAACATAACACCAAATGAGAACTGATGGATGCACACAATCACTAGAAAATGTAGGTCCATAATAACACAAGTCATTGCCTCTTTATAGTATTAAAGAGAGCATTTGTAGAAAAGCAGAATTAATTATGTTGTCTTATAATATTGTATTGTGGTGCCCTTTGTTCTAGAATGATTAGATTTAAAGTAAATTTCCAAGTACTGGAACAAATATATATTTTTTGGGTAAAGAAACAAGAGGTGAGGTAAGCCTAAATAAAGTGATGCATTGTCTCACATCAATGCTAGAGAGCCCATACTCTATGGCATGTATGCACCTCAACCGAGTAACACGTTATCGTATTTGTTTATTGAAGGACACATTATTCACCACCATTTGTATACTGTTCTCCTAATCAGTATGTTAAAACTTTAGCTTGAAAAGAAAAACCATAGAGTAGATATGTTCGTATACGTACAGAAATGGATGAGGTGAGGCAAGGCAAGTGTTCCATCTTCTTTCAGAAGGGTTATTGTAGCATAGGTTTTGTTGTCTGATGAATTGTAAACTAAAGTAAATTCACACCATCACCAAAAAAAAGGGGACAAAGGGAGAAGAAAATAGACCTTCTTCCACAACTGGTGGTCCTTTCTTTCCAGAGGTGAAAGAACATGATCCCGTAACCTGGAAGCAACAACCCAACTCTCTCCATCTGTCATGCTTCTTGACATCAATGCATTCTCTTCAAGTATGTCGCATACCTAGCATATAACAGAGGTAAATGTATGTAAAGTTTCACGAAGTTTCAATGAAACCATGCAGACATCATAATCTTTCCATTATCCATCCAAGATAGTTACATTATGGAGATGAGATCAGTTTACTGCAGACTCAGGTAAATACATGTAAAGGACGGATAACGATTTCAGTTATATCCTGCATATACTAAAAACCTGTTACGTTATAAGAGAAGCTCTAGCAGTCAAATAGTGGTGATAACAGATTAACAGGCACAGGAAAAAACACATTAACCTTCTATCCACTATGAGAAAGGGATGAAAGAGCTAGGCCAACCTGATCGTATATCTCTACTGCCTTCCTTGATAAATACAATCTTCTACGAACTCTCAAAAGTAAAATCGTGCATCCCCCAAACTGCAAAAAATATTGTCATCAATATCCATTATCAGGTTCATGTAGGCATTAGGTTTTAAGATGATGTTTATGAAAATTAGATACCAGTGCACAAACTGACATGAGAATTAGAGAATGCTTAGCTATCCATTGCTGAATACGACAAAAAAATGGTTTATAATTTTCTGCCAGAGGAATAGGACATTTATATTCCTTGGTCCTGCATGTAAAAGAATCGTGAGATAATAATTCAGATGTTTAATACTTTAATCCCATAAATAAGGGATTCGAAGTGGAATAGTCTCTTATAATTCGAACAGCATACCCCATAGCATTTAGCCTTGTCTCGTAGAGCTCATAAATTTTCTTCATTGCTCTTACTTTGACAAACTCATATGCCACATTGCTCAGGGGAGGGATCTCAGCCCAAGCAAAACCATCAAATGTAGCCCTTAATTCATCTTCAGGAACCTAATTGAAGGAACAAGAAAACATTAAACTCATTAAATATTACCAGTATTTCTAGGTATAATGGAAATTTGACGGTTATAAAGGTTACAAACCCAAATTGATCCACTTCCATCACACACAGCCTTGACATATGATTTGCATAGCTGAATTTCTACCCTTTCTAACTGCAGAGGTATTTAGAGAGGTAAAAATTAGAAACCTACAACACCTTAACCAACACAGAAGAGCATAGCACATCAAAGGAGTTAGTAGAAGGCCATACAAGTTTGCTAAGTGCCACATCAACATAAACATCTTCTACACATTTCTTTCCATACTTCTTATATCCTTGGTTACATTCCAATTTCCCCTCGTAGCAGCGGCCATTACTTGGACAAGGTTCACATGAATCTGCAATAATCAGGAGAGCGTGTCATTCCATGATGATATGCAACTATCCAAGCACAAAAAACATTCAATTTTGAAGTTGGTTATACTTGTGACTTTCAATTTCGTCCAAAATTCACTTCCGGAACTATCAATAAAAAAACCAGTTGAAATTTGGCAATCTTGCGATTTTCTGGAACTATCAAGAAAAAGAGGTTTTCCGTTGCCCTAGATTAAAGCATTAATCATATGTGTTCCCTTCCAAAGATCAAAATCAAGCCACCGTAGCTAAAGGAGAGAGAAGACGACGCACCGAAAAATGAATCATCAGCATCGGAATCGCAGAAGGGGATGGGCTGGCGATTATAGAGGGTGGCGAAATAGCTGCAGGCGGCGGCGACGAGGAAAGCGACGGAGACGACGACGGCGAGCTTGAGGAAGTCGGAGGAGGAGGGGAGGAGGTCGGGGGGAGGTTGGGCGAGGAGAGAAGTGATGGAGGAAGAAGGAGATGAGGAAGCTGGTTCGTGATTACTGAGGGGTCTGCGTTTTGGGCGCTTTGAGGGCGTCGAAGACATGATCAGGAGCCCCTTCGGGAGCTTAATTTCTTCTTCTTCTTCTTCTCTAAATTGGGCTCCTTTCGGGTTTCAAAGACTCGACGACGTTGCTCGGTTTTAAATCAAGTTGTCAAATGTGAGTAGTCATAGGGTTCGTATGAGATGGGTTAATAAACGGACTAAAATTGTAAATAAGGTAAAAATTTATAAACTGTTGGTAAAAGTAGTTAAAAATTTATGAAAAAATATAAACTCCGTATGGGACGAAAAACAGTTTATTTGTAAAAACTGGAGTTTATTTGGTTTTTATTAGGGGTATTGTGGTACTTTCAAACCAAATAAGCTAAAAGAGAAGGGGTAAAATAGTAATTATAGAATATAAACCTCAAAATAAACCTCAATCTGCAGCTTATTTATAAACCCTTTTTTAACTGACTAAAGCTTATTTGTTGTTCCCATACACCGTTTAAACTCGTTTATTTTTGTAACAGCTAATAATTTCACACTTTTTAACTTGTTTATTCCGTAGCCATACACACCCATAGTCGAATAACTCTGGTAATCGGGTCGGATTTGAGTTTAACTATTCTGTGGAGTTGGAAAGGACTTATGGTTAGTAGTCAAAGGTTCCCGATTCGAATCCCGAATATAGTTGCTCTTTATCTACAAATTCAAGGAGTCGAGTTATCGAAAGGTTTCATTCAAATGTTATTGGATCAAATGCATCACTCTATGGCTTTGGTTATGGGTTTAGAGCATCAGCATCCCTAGGTTTCTCTTCCCTTTTAGCTCCCTTATCCCCTCCTCATTGATGTGGGATCAACCCCATGATAGGAAGGGGGAGGGGTAACCCTAGTGGGAAGGGGTAATCCCATCCCCTTCCCCATTCACTTTTGCTTTTTAAAAATAATAAAAATGTGGGTTTTATAATTTTTTATTAGGTAGATTAAATTTTGATTGGTTAAAAATATGTGGTGGGGTATAAATAAAGTTAAATAAATAGTAATGGGGTAAACTTATGGGTGTGGGTTAAAAGTTAGAAATTCTTAAGGGATAGGGTAGAGTTAATGGAAAATGAGGTGTCAAAATATTACGAGGAGAGAGAGGGACGAGGTTACCCCATGAGTGTTGATGCTCTTATGGCAAGAAATTGGCGATTGGGATCAATGGTAAAGGGGAGATATTACGTGAGAGGGGATAGCAAAAAGATAGAAAAACAGAACAGCATATTGGCTAGGGTGTGCATCGGTCTAAAACCTAACCGAACTGGGCCGAACCGAACCCGAAACCGAAAATCTCAAAATTTCAAACCGAAAGCCGAACCGAAAGCATTAGGTTCGGTTCGGTTATTTGTCGGTTTGGTTTGTTTTCGGTTCGGTTTTAACATAATTGAACCAAATTTCCATATAAAAAATGAAAGTATACAAATACATATATACATTGTACGTATTTACACATATATACATATATTTCAATATAAAGTATACAAATATAAAAAATATATATATGCACATACATATCATGCAAATACTTACAGTGCATGTGTGTATTTATACATTGTATGTGTGTATACACATAAGCAAATACAGTGTATGTGTGTACTTATACATTGTATATGTGTATACACATACAATACAGTATATATGTGTGTATTTATACGTATATACATGAAGTATGTATATGTGAATAAAAAAATTCGGGTTAACACAAACCGAACCGAACCGAATACTAACCGAACCGAAACCGAAAATTGAAAATTATCGAACCGAAAGCCGAACCGAAAAACTTCGGTTATGTTCGGTTTATGTTGGTTCGACCCAAAAATTCGGTTTGGACCGAATCATGCACGCCCCTAATATTGGCACTAGAAATTGGGGGTTGAGAAATGTCATTTTTCAGACTAAAGTTTTACATATTATTACACCCTCGTTTATTACTTTTTTTTTTTTTGTTAGTTTATTGAAAACTATGATTTTTTTTTCTTAATTTTTAAAATGATTTTTAAAACTAAAGGGTCACAAAATGAATTAATCCTATGTAAAATACTCCTTCCATTGTAAAATAATGTTTTAGGCCTAAATTCTTATTCAAATGTCATTTTAGACCATCCACATAGGGTTTTTTTTAAGGTTTTTAAGATAAAAATAATAATTAAATAAAGGAAGAATGGATGAATAGTTTAAGAAATGATGTTGATAGTTTCTTACCTAGCAACTTAACAACGAACTCAAGAAATCCAAAAAGGGGTTATGGTGGAGAGTGAGAAGAGGAGAGAGAGGAAAAAATGTGTAATATTAATTAAATAAAGGAAGAAGGGATGAATAGTTTAAGAAACGATGTTGATAGTTTCTTACCTAGCAACTTAACAACGAACTCAAGAAACCCAAAAAGGGGTTACGACGGGGTTATCTAATTAATTTAATTGTTAAATTAAATATGTGTAATATTAAAAATGGTTGTATGGATATGAGTTGAAAATAGAGTTGAGTTTTTTAAAGAGAGAAAATGATAAATGATATTTAAGAAACCGTAGAAACCAAAACCAATGCGGATACTCTTTTTCTAATAAATACATAGGAATTATTAGTGAATTGTTTCTTATTAAAAATTAAATATATTGAAACTTTTTGTGTGTGGATATTCTCTTAAAGATGAGATAAATAAGTAATTTTAAAATACCTCAAAAATATTTTATTTTACTTTTACTCGCTCCGATATAAAATATAAGATTTTTTAATACGTACTTTAAAGATTTAAAAATGATCTAAAATATATAAACTTTTTTTAATTATTTTTTAACAAAAGTTTTACTACTAATAATTTTTTTTAAAATATTAATATTTTATATAATTTTTAGCTTCTTAAAATACATATAATAAAGCATTAAAAACATTGTAATTTAATATATAATTTTTTTAATATAAAATATTGATATTTTATATATGTATGAGCTTCTTAAAATACATATAAATATATAATGATTTAAGTATTAAAATTCGAAGGTTAAAATGCCATTTTTTGTTAATTAATACTCCGTATTAGGGAGAGTTTGCAAAATGGGCGTAAAAGATTAGGTGGCGTGGTAGGATAAGCGTACGGCCGCTAAATCCCTAGCAGGCTTCATCACTCTCTCAATCTCCGACTCCTCCCAAAGCTCTCAGGCGACGTTCGTGCTCAGAGGAACCGACGATGGGCCTTCTCTGGTGGAGGAGCAACGGCAATCCCCAGCCCAAATCCCCGTCCGACCCGAAACCCGACCCCAAATCCCAACCCCAAGCCCCCGGCATGAACGGCGCTGTGGAGGTGCCCCGCCCGCCGCCTTCAGCCTCCGACGTGACGGTCTTCGAGTTCGGCTCCGTCGCTAACACCGCCGACAAGGTCACCGTTGCCGGATACTGCCCCGTCTCCGACGAGCTTGAGCCCTGCCGCTGGGACATTCTCCCTGCCGATGACTCCAACGCCCCCCAGTTCCGTATAGTTTTCTGACCTAATTTTCTCTTGTCTATGTAAAACTGTTGAATTCCAACTTGGAGGTGAAATTAAGAACTCAATTAGGGCTTTTTTTATTGGCGTAACCTTTTGTTTTGCTCGGAATTGTCTGCAGTTACTGAGAAATTCATCTTTTTATCAATTGGTTGAGAATTGCGATTTACATGCTAGGGTTTTCTCGACTGGTATTGAAATCTGTTGAACCTGTGAGCTATTGTTAGTCTCCATCTTCGAAAGGATTCATCTTTGAGTCTCTTCATGTTTTGTTGTGTGATTATCTCTCCAACTGGTTTTTTAGCAACTCTTCCAGCATATTTTCCTAATCTAGATAATTTTGATTATGGTAGCATTACATTCAGACAACTATGGAAGCAGAGAACTAACAGCTCACCAAAAATCATCATAAAATTGAGGTTGAGGTTTTTGGCCTGCACATGTTGTCAATGTTATTGTAGTTTGTATTTATCTTTGGTTTCCATTCCATCAGTACATAAGCTGAATGAAAATTCAAATATAAAATGAGCAGACCTTAAACATAGATACTAGACCTCAGCGGATCCTCATATGTCATTGCCATGTCTACTTCATCAAGCTGTTAACAAAACGATACATAATTGAGCTTTGATACAGAAGTGAAGATGTATAGCATTTCAGAGCATTTACATTATAATATGCATAAAAAAAAGTATCTTCAGCAGTGCACCATAAACCCTTTTGCAGCCAGGATCTGCAACAGTTATGTTAGAAAATGCTGGATATAGTATTATAGACATACTTGGTATAATCTGATCGGATTGGCTCCAGTTCAGCAGTTGGAGGAGCAGCTTCTGCTTCTGCCAAGGAAGCATAACCTAGATGCTTAGCAGCCCACTTCAAGAATGACCGAAGATCTGTCTTGCTGATATTACCAATAGGGTTTATGTTGGCTGCACTGCAATCATACTGTGAACAAAATATATAAAAAAAAATTGGAGTTTTAAAGATGAAATGTCACGGGAGAGTTGAGAATCCTTCAAAGCTAATGGTTTTGTACCCTAAACAATTTCTTATAGGACTTAGTTGTCTAGGACACATACGTGTATTCTTATAGGATTATAGGGTTTAGGCTTAAAATCAGGTCAAATAACAGGATCATAATAAATATTTGGTTAGACAAAAAAGAAACAAATAGAAGTGGGTGTTCATAGAAGATAATTTGGAGTCTATGGAAAGCAGGTTTCACATTGGCTGGGTTAACATTCATGAAGAACTTGGAGATAATAGCTACCTTCGTTAAATAACCATGCAATCCTTCATCCACATTTGAGCTTCCAAGAACAAGATAAAACCCTGATTTTCCGTGAACCCAAGGCATCAATGATGCCAACATGAAGGCTATTACCATTCTAAGTCGAGGTTGGATGTTTTTGCAGCCCCAAGGTTTCAGCATTCGATCCTCCATCAACCTATTCCCACAAGAATGAAAAGATCAGTGTTGAAACATAGACAGGAGTCTAGTTGTGACAAGAATAAGATAGACCAATGTGCAGTGGTGTAGTCTTGATGAGCTAAATCGCAAATCAAGGTTACTTTATACCGAGGGCGCTTCCCAGTCAGTGTCTGGAATAATGAAAGTAGAGCTGATATGACAATTGACACTATCAATGCACACATCAAGATGCCATGATCCAACTTCATCAGCCAGCACTTTGGCACGGGACTTTGTGGCCGCAGAACTGCAAAACACATGTTCCAACAATAAGATGGCAACTGCAGAGCAAGGATTCAAGAATACACTTGGATGACATAGGAAGAAGATATCTAGGATTCTAGGGGAGTAAATGATTCATAGATAGCAGTTAGAACCTCAAGGTTTTAATTCATGTCCCAAATATTCTTACCTATTTTCAGTTCCCATGAACACAGTATAAAATATTCTCTTTGCAAATTCCTTGCTATCAGTTGGAAACTGTCCATCAGGATACTGGCTAATCCGTAAAGCATCAGCCTTCACTTGCTCGTCTCCTTTCTGAATGTCTGGCTGCCAACGTGCATAATTGATTCAACAATAGAATTGTCAAGGAAGAGATAAGATGTTATGTATTTAAGAAATGAGTACCATACCAAAATCTATACTCTGGATTTCCAATTGCCCCCAACAGGAAACAAAGATGAAAAGACAAGAGGGGGAAAATGCGACGAGTAGGAAAACACATATGGCCGTATACATAGTTGTTGCAGGTATTGGGATAAAATGTTGATATGTGGGAGAACAAGGACCTATCTTTACCTTGTATTATCAAATCTAGACCTTAACAGTGCCAAATATTGCCTTAACTGACCTTTGACAACAAGCTGACACCGCTGCCAACAATGGCAGCTAACACAAGCGACCACCATCACATCCTTGGTGATTGCTGTACATATAAACCCCTCCACGGGTATGAGTAGCACCTATAAAAGCACGCATACGAAGATCAAGCTTTCTTAGTTGGTGATGGCTTCCGCTAGCATTCATAAATACTTCAACACCGTTTAGTGCAAGCTCCCCATGAGGTGGAACAGGAGTAAAAAGTTCTTCACAAACTTCCGCTGCCACAGCTCTGACATGAAAATGAATCAAATGATTGTTTGAATAGATTGCCCCTTTAAAGTTCAAAACGACAAAACACTGATTCAACCATGCAGAATCTCAGTGTTAATACAAGGATGTTACTACAAACACTCAAACAAGTGATTTATTGTCCACTTTACCATCATGTGGCCAACCTCAAACGATCAGCAAATTAATCCAGTGTACATTTAGCATTTTTGTAAACAAAAACAGGAAGCGAAGACGCATGAAAAATCCTGTTTTCGTTCCATCTTACCACCCCACAAAATGAAATCTAAACAAGGCACGATTGGGTTGTTAGGAATGACTAATAAGTTACACAAGGAAATATCAATGGCTAATAAGTTGCACTGGGAATTAAATTGAGGAGACTCATTGCTCCTTGTTGCTGCCAAATCCAAGGAATTCGTCCACGGTGTGTGCTACAGCATTGGCTAAACAATCTGCTGCTTCTTGGGTGGCTGCTTCTGCATAAATTCGGACAACGTCCTCTGTGCCAGAAGGCCGGATAAAGCACCGTCCCTGAGGATACTTCTCTGCATGGGGATCCATGGCATTAGAGGTTTCCAGTTAGTGAAAGGATGAACATATAAAGCCAAAAGAGATGAGAAAGGCAAAAAATGTATTTCTTGATGATGCTACTCAGCCCTCACTCTATAACCAATATTCACTGTGGAACATGAAGTGATCTAACAATCGTTCAAAATCTCAGAAATTTCCCACTTCAGTCATTACTCATTAGTGCTTAGAAAGGTATGAACTTGAACTACCTAGATTTTAGCCATGTTCAGGGGAGACAAATTATAGCCCGGAGTGGAAAACCAGATCAGCAGCTCTAGAGATTCCAATCCATTCATGTTCTGATGAGGTCTGGCTAATGTTTTTCCCAATCAAAGATTCAGCCATTACGTTTTGGTCATGTTTCTACACAGAATTACATTGTATTACACCAGAATTCTAAAAACATGGATACATCTGTACATGTACATCCCTGTCCATAACATTTATCATCTTTTCCGGATTCCAGCACCAACTTCCCAAGAAAAAGCAACTATAGGAGTATCAATGATGGGTCATGAAAATTTTAAACACACCGTGATAGACATTGTAAGACTCTAAACCAAAAACTGTGAGCATATGTCTAACTAACCCATACTAACATATCAGATTTTCACAATTTTAAACCACCCTCACTCCCTCCTCATCTAAAGAAACATCAAATACACAAAACTGGTAGGTTAATGTCTAAAGTTAGATAATCCTCTCTCGCAATTATTTGTTACATGGAAAATTGGAAATGCATGATTAGTAATTTTACTTCCACAAATCCACAACCATTCATTCTACCAATAGAGCAAGAAACACAGATACTATACCTATTTCAGAATTGATTGCATTTTGAATTCCTGGGGGCTTGATGGCCACGGTCTCTGCATTTGCAGTAACAACAGCAGTTCTATCCACAACTTTAACCTGCGAAGTGAAACATTCAGTACGTTAAATATATATAAAAAAAATGTATAATTGACAGTGCAGAAAAGGAGAAGAACATAGACTAAAAGAGCTGCATACGTCAGGGAGTTTCTTTTACAGGATTCCTTTCATATAAAACCATTCTTCTCTTCATAATGTAATTTCAAGGTGGACCAAATGATTAAGAAAAATGGAAAAATAAATAAAAATATTGTATAATTGACAGTGCAGAAAGCCACCCGTATGAAAGGCCTTTATATCATAAAGGAAATTATATGAAATCACCGTACAATGGCCAAGAAATTCTTAAATTATCAGAGATGTAAACAACCAACTAAGGGTACATGTGATAGACAGTATGAAGGCTAAAAAGTGATAAGCTACTCAAAGGGGAAGGAAATGCTACGTTTCAAAATGTTAATTGTAGACAATGAAGGCAATCTGTAGCAATCATGTTAAATAATTGCGATGCATTTGAAAATCAAAGGGAAGTGTAGGATTTGAACCCCGTCAAGCAGGAGCAAGAAGGGTGAAGGAGAACAAACCTTAAGCTGTCTGCTGGGAAGATCATGATAAATATTATTCCATTTTTCAATAGACCATCCCATATGACGTAAGATGGCCTCCACCAAGAGCAATCCACTTAAAGCATCACCAACCGCCTGGTTGATCAACTTACTGACGGCCAGTAGCCGAAGAGCTGCTTGTTGCTTCTGTGAACCTGGAACAAGCAATCACAGAATTGAAATAAAAAACAGAAAGATAGGGAAGGAAAAAGCAGAAACAGAAAATGACAGATACGGCAGACTGGATCTCACCTTCAGATGTGGATGTCAATTCTCTAGCTCTACACTCTAGCCATGATAAGTAATTCTCTGAAAACAAAATTGTCCCATGCCCATTTGCCTCAAAGTATATTCCTATATCATATTTAGCAGCTTCTTCATGCAAGTATTTCACTCCAGTAGGAGTCGAGACAACATCTACACCCAAGCTCTTTAGGTAAGCTGTAGATGCCCCATTGGCATATGCTGTCTGTACCACACCAACATGGGCATAATGATGAGCATTTATGCTTTCCTTTTCATTTTCATCTAGAAAGCTTAGCTGCTCCTTGATGAATAAGGTAAACAGGGAGAGAATTTTGTCTCCGTCAACAAGATCAATCTTCTTTCCATTTGGTTGCACAAGAAAATATACAAATCGGTCAGCATCTCCATCTAAGCTTGCACACCTGGAATACTAGAACAAACACATTGGTAAGAGTCATGTCAATCGGATTTAGAGAAGTGTTTTTTCAACTAATGTTAAATCAAATGATATTTCTTCTTCGATTATGTGACTAGACAGATTCCACAAATAATATAACTTTTACTTGGTGGAAAGCCATACAGAAGATTAACTTTCAATTCAGGCCTCTTAGTACACGATTACATGTCAATTTGAGCTTCTGTAATTTTCAAGGGCCAATTAAGCATGTTTATGTCAATAAATTAGAGAGAAACAAAAGGAAGAGCACAAACCTTAGCCCCCTGTCAACTGCACTGAAGCCAGATGGCACAATCTTCTCCTTCTGAACAAAATCAGCACCCACTCCTTCATTTAGTACACCGCCACTTTTGCTAGAATTACGAATCTCCATCGTCCCATCTCCAAACAAATCCTTGAACATTTCAAGCTTATCCCCACCAACCCCATTCGCACCATCAACAACTACTTTTTCTTTACCAATGTCTATTTTACTTTTGTCATGTATCAGATCCACCACACACCTAATTCAACCATTTCAAATAACAAATAAGGATCTTATACCCATTAACATTGTCCCTAAAACCTAAAATTTCCTGCATACAAACCTGTAAGAGACTGACAACTGCTCAAAGTAATCATGTTCTGCTGCCTTCATGCCCTTATTTCTCGCTCGAACCATCCAGTGTAACTGCGGAGTTGTCAAAATTCCCATATCATGGACAACTGCTCCAATGATAGACTCAATTCCCTTCCAATAAAAATAATCAAGACAAGCAAGATTAGCACTCTTAACTAAAAAAATCAGATCAATCAGACAAAACCTCTATTTGTCATGAAAAGAAATAGAGTACATGCTTTGCTGCTTCAAGGAGAAATCCTCCACTAGGCCTCGTATCTCTTCCCAACAAGACCTCAGCTGGGCGCCCAGCACCAAAACAAATTCCCTCCTTCCTCACAAACTCATCCACCAGCTGCTTGGAATTTACACCAAAAGGCACAAAATTTAGCTGAGCACGTCTAGACAAGATTTCACAAGATCTTCCATAATTTCAGCATCTTTAATGATAAACCTCAAATACATGTTCAATCAATCAAAGATCTATCGAGTTAGGGATGGAATAAAAATTACTACTAAACCAATCGATCGAAGCAGTAAATCAGAGAGAGAGACCGTGACAAAGTGGAGGGGGTCAGAGGCGTTGGCGAGGGAATCAGCGAAGGGCTCCCACTGCTGGACGAGCATGCCACCGCTGGGATCGGCGATCTTAACGCCATTATCAGACACCGTATTGTGGGATGCGGTGATCATAAGCCCGGTGACAGACTGGGTCTGTATGGATCGCAAAGCGGCCAAGATTGCGACCCTGTAGACGGTTGATTCAAGGAGCGATGCATCAGCTCGGAAGCCCGAAGTCCCGTAGGAGAGCTTCACCCCTGCAAAATTGAAATTGGAGGTCTGGTTGATAAGCAGAAGCTCCCGTAGGAGAATCCGCCATGGACGGAGGAGAAGAAAGAAGAAAACTGAAGAGATAGAACTCGGTCATTGAAAGGGGAAAATTTTGGGAGAGGAGAAAACCTTGGGGAGGGGAGTAGCGAGAGGAGGAACTGAGGAAGCGGGATCGCTGTTCTTCGTTCATTGTTCTTCGATGACCAAGTCGAGGAGAGGGAGAGAGACCACCTAAACTATACTGTACAGTCTATACATGTCTTATACGGAGTAAGTTATACGAATACCCCAATTATACAGTAGTTTTTTTTAAAACTTTTTCAATCAATTAAGTTGTAATATAATTTTTTTTTATTTCTTCAAAATATTCCAACATCTATTAATCAATCATCAATCAATCAATCAATATCAATCAATATCAATCAATCAATATATATATATATATATATAATATTAAAACAGAGGCGTGGAAATCCTACGTGGCGGAATTTGGACGAATTTGCTTACGTGTCGTTCTTTGGTGCGATCTGGACCGGGTTTTTTTGCCACATCAATTAATGATGACCCAATATATTTATGCCATGTCAATTAATGATTCCATATCTTTTAATCACCCATCATCCTATATGTCAACCTTAATTGATAATTACACTTAGACAATTTTAATTTAATTAAAAAAAATAAAAATATATCTATCCATATCTTAATTAATATTTACCTAAAAGATTTATATCAAATCTTTTAACCTATAACATTTAAATTATCCGTTTAGTTTGATTATATAACAACTTTAATAAATAGTGCGGATAAAAAATTACAATTTCTTAGTTAATTAGATTGAATATTTTTTTTTAAACACGTACATCAACTAAACTAACTTTTTAGCCTAAATTGATCTCAATATTTCAATATGTTACAGTATTACACAATAAATAAATAAATAAATAATCAACCACGTAATTTTTCTTTTTGCAATTACTCACATTTGGCATTTTTAGTATGGATATATATAAAATTATAGCTTTCGGATTTTGAAATTAGAATTTTCATTAGGGGTTATTGTATAGCAACCTTTATAAATCTCTCATCTCTTATCCCTTCTCTTATCAATCATCATTAATTCAATATTTATATCTATATAATACTCCCTCCGTTAATTAAAACTTGACGTTTTACTATTCATGCACGTATTTTGAGGTGTTAAAAACTATATGAAATATTAACTTTTTAAATATTTTTTAAAAATAATATCATACTTATTACGATTAAGTATGAATTTATAAAAACAAATTTTAAAAAAAGTTAATATTTTATATAGTTTTTATCATTCTAAAAAAGCGTGCATGAATAATAAACGACAAGTTTTAATTAACAAAGGGAGTATATTAAAACAGAGATATAAAGTCTCCTCTTGTGCAATTCGTATATGTGTCATTTTTTTGGTACAATCTGTGGTGGATTTTTGTCACATCAATTAATGATGATTCAATATATTTAAGCCACGTTAGATAATAAACCCATCTATTTATACATATGTCATCCTATTTGTCCATTTTAATAAATGATTCAATTAATTTTTAGTATAAGTATTCAACCTCGTGTCTTAAGTGGTTACAAATCCTATCAGTTTACCTTGAATTATTTTATAAATATTTTATCTAGAAAAAATCTAGATTAGATTAATTTATATGAAAAAGTTCATATTAGTTTTATCACTAAGAAAATGGATCAAATTATATATAGAGAGAATCGGTTTATATTTATATATACTAATAAATTATTAAACAATGCGTGTGATACTAAATTTGGAATTTAAAAAAATATAATTGAAGTGTAGCAAGAGAAATTATGTATTTTATAATATTTTAGCGATTAAATTAGTCGTTCGAAAAAATTATCACCAATAATAATTTGATAATAAGTAAGAAATTAAAAGGTAAAAAATATTTTATATAATTTTTATGATCATAAACAATTTGTGCATGAATAATACTGAAAGTTATATAAAAAAACCGCGAAGATCGCGGGTAGTAAAACTAGTATTACTAATTCTACTAGCATTTTGCTAACGTGTCACACCCACAATTAAAGTTCAATTTTTTTTGGGCGATTTGCATAACTAGCCGGACGATTTGCATAACTAGCCGCATAAAAAAAAACTTTGCACAAATAGCCAAGTGGCTAGATTATTTGCATGGGGTAGAAAGTGGCCTATTTTTGTAAATAAAAAAGTAACCGGGAGAGGAAGTTGCAGGTGAAGGGGAGGGGTACTGTAGCTACACTGTAGCTGTCAGTAGGTGTCAGTGACATGTGGCACCAAAAGACATCCTCCGTTCATTTCATAAAACAGTAGACTGTCCATCTTACCAATAGAATTAATTGGTCCTACCAATAGGCTAAACCTGTCTTTCCATACCTGGAGATATTTTGGAAAGAATCTGGAGGGGATTCACTGTAGCTGATTTGGCGGGCTGTCAGTGTACTTTTGGCGCCAAAACAGAATTCCTCTTTTGAGAAAAGGGGGGAGCATTTGTGAGGGGAAAATGCAATGATTGCATTGATGGGTGTCCACCAAAAACATATATAAGCTTGAAATGAGGATCTGAAACACCATAACATGCTCTGCAAAAAGCGGAAAGGACGAGGAAAAAGTTACCCGTTTATTGTAGGAAACGATACAGTCTCCATCCTACCAATAGAATATTTCCGTCCTACCAATAGTGTACAACTGTCCTTTCATACCTGAAAAAGTGCAAGAAGTTTGTCCGATGACAGTGGCAGCGATGTGTAAGTGATCTTGTACCTATCCTTTGTAGTTATTCCTTTTGCTTCCTGCGAAATTATCACTTCTTGATGCCTAGACGATCATAAGGACTCATTGAAAATAGTCTATTAGCTCAATTGGTAGAGCGTTGTGTTTGCACACAAAGATTTGAGTTCGACTCTAACATAGGCTAATACGGAGTATGTGTGTTCATGAATCTCTCTAAACTTATACAATTATGAACCTAGCAGAAAATATATACACTAATGGTATGACACATTTACGAACATGTTAGGACAAATTCATAAATCTCTCTGAACTTATACGATTATAAACATGACAAAAAATATATACATTGGTGATAGGACAAATCTGTGATGATCATGAACTTGTCAGCGATGACTGGGTACTTCTGAGTGTCAATATTCACTACTTGGATCTTGTCTTTCAGTGTAGCACTAACTTTATCCAAGATAGGGACCATAGCTTGATATTCATCATCGCACATGATATATCCATGTATAGCTTTTGCATCTGTGGTTCATATAACTTCAGTCTCTGCCCGTGGAGCCTGCCTTCTCCTTTTGCTTTTCTGAAATTCATGTGGAAGTAATTTTTTTTCGTAAAGTCAATTATACATTTACATTTTTCCAATAATATAAATATATCGTACCATCAGTGTGCATCTATCATACTATTAGTATCAAGTTATACAGGAATTACTGGGTTTCCATTATGATCCTACCAATATCGTTGTTTTCTCCTACCATTAGTTTCCATCAATCCTACCATTCTGATCCTACCGATATCGTTGTTTTATCCTACCATTAGTTTTCATATATCCTACCATTTCTGTGCATCTATCATACCAATTTAAATAACTTTCAAGGAAAATCAAGCTAGAAACCGTAACAAATTATGTTCCACATTTTTCAAAAAAAAATAACCAAGAGTAGAGGGTTTCCAACCTAGAACAGAAGATGAAGGAAACCTAAGTAACATTATATTCAAGGGTAGATGCTCTAATTCAGTCGCTCTAGCATTGAATTAGATTGGATTCATGAATTTTGATTGGTATAAATTGGATTGCGATTGAGATTTATGGATTGGTAATTGAGATTGAGATTATGGTCAATTTACGCCTCAATAATTACAAGTCTGGGATTTGTGGATTGATCAATATTAATTCTACTTCTTTGCCAATAGTACAAATATATCTTACCATTCGTGTACATCTATCCTAACATTAGTGTGAAGTTATACACTTAGGAATTTCGGTGATTACATTTTTATCATACCAATATCGTATATTTATCCTACCAGATTCACAAATTTGTCCTACCACTAGTCTATATATTTCCTACCAAGTTCATAATTTTATAAGTTCAAAGATATTCATAATTCATAAATTTGTCGTACCAGATTCACAAAATTGTCCTGCCATTAGTGTATATATTTCCTACCATGTTCAATCGTATAAGTCCATAGAGATATGAACGCATACTCCGTATTAGCCTATGTGAGAGTCGAACTCACATCTTTGTGTCCAAACACAACGCTCTACCAATTGAGCTAATAGGCTATTTTCCATCCATCTTCATTATGAATGCATATTAAGATCAGTACAAACCATATGAATGTTCCAATATACATAAAGCTCTTTGATACATGACCAGTGACATCTCAAACTTGCTCAAAGCCGAGTACACCTAATAAAACCATAAATATGACAGAAAAAGGTGTAATTTGCTAAAGCTGCACACTGAGACTTGAGATAACAGCCAAATTAGCATATTAAAGGTTGACATATATAACGCAGTGCAATATATGATCAAGGAAATATTGCACTGCAACATTCCGAAGGCATTCCTTCCGAAGGTTGACATATATAACGCACACCTTAGCAACCAAAAGAGCCCAATTCACCCCACCAAGAAACCCAGTGACCTGCGAGTTAACACTAACACATAAATAAACGATCACAAAAGAAGTCAAAATAAGAGTTCAGCAACAGTACTTACATTAGAATATACACCACGGCACTTGGCCCAAACTTCAAGCATCTTAAAGTAGTGCGGAAGTGCTACAAATTATAAGGACAGGGAAAGGTTGGATACCGGCCCAAAAAATGAGATATAAACAGAAAGTAAGGATTTCAATAATGAAATTCTCACCTCAACATCGGGGACAAGTTTAAGAATCTGATCAGCGACCCTACAACCATTCAGATTATGTGCAGTTTGCTCGTCAACATTATAAAGTATGGAGCCCTGGGAGATGTCCAAGTCCTGCCAAATGAAAAAGCATACATTTAATGGGGGAATTAATAAAACCTAGAGGCCTACGGGATTACACATTTAGATTACTTAACATAATTGTGCCAACAGAAAGGAGGTCCTTACATCTGGAATAACAAGCACTGAGACACTTGCATATAGCAGGTGAATTGACACCCCTTGAAATTTAAATTTCATAACAGGCACATGAGCATCAGGTACTGGTTGAAGCTCAGCAACTTCTTCCATTTCAGCCAAGATATTATGCAATATGCCAAAGAAGTCCTCCTGGAAGCAATTTTTTTTTTGTTTACAGATCTAAGGTATCTTAAGTACATATTAGAAGGGATTAATTAACACCATAACTTACATCAAGATTCACATAAGAAGGCCCAACACATAAAGTGTCTATGTCAGCGCCAGGTCCATGTACCTGTCATTTAGTCAGAATAACAATCAGGATCCTTGCACTCTTTATAGCCCTGCCCACAGAGATACAAGTATAACTGTACAAGAGATAACATTTCTGGTTCTGTTCACATTTGGTTTGCTTGGAGGCTATATATCAGTTTTTTTAGTTATTAAAAACTTCAAACATAAACACACATTTAACCCCTAATAAAGGCAATATGATGGAAAACAGAAATAAAGAGATGAGATGGAGTGAAAACTTACAGGGCAATCAGGTTGATGTTCCAAAATATTTGTATATACGAGTGTAAAAGTATCCAGGCTTTCAGCTGAAGCAAGCTCTCTTAGATCACTCATAGTTCTTACTCTACCTTCAACTTTCTACAGCACATAAACTACAAGTTAGCTAAAATTCTGACAAGTATCTGAATCTGAACGAAGAAACATGCATAAGCTGAACACCAAATCAATAAGTTGTGGTAGGCATGGTACTCACAGAGTCACAGATACACTAATATACTCTCTAAAGAAATCCATCAAAACCTCCTCATCTAACCTCATCCTCTCAATAGACTATAACATGACAAAGAAGAAGAAAAAAGAACTTAAGCTATGAAAATATTCAATAGCATTAGTACATAATGGTTATGCTTCGTTTCACATATCTATTACACAGGAATGAAAGTAAAACTGAATACCTTCAACATACCTTATATCAGATGATAATCATCCAACTCCATTACTCATATGATATACAAATAACAGTGCAAGGCAACAAAGCAGATGATATACAAACTCAATAACAATAGCTAACTCCATTACTCAGACGATATACAAACATATCAGAGTATCAGACAACAAATCAGATTATATACAAACTCATTGACAATCGCTAACTACATTAATCATAATCAGATTGCTTGTTACTTTGTGTATGCCAAAGTGAGTTCAGCTGCTGCAATGATAAGACCAATATCTGATAAATTTGACTATGAGTTAGTTTGTTAATGAATTAAT
This sequence comes from Persicaria tinctoria, assembly GCA_037127255.1. Classification (NCBI taxonomy): domain Eukaryota; kingdom Viridiplantae; phylum Streptophyta; class Magnoliopsida; order Caryophyllales; family Polygonaceae; genus Persicaria; species Persicaria tinctoria. The sequence goes on along the minus strand of JBANSL010000004.1, from coordinate 86,073,158 downwards.
GAATCCTTCCCACAGGATCTCCATGATGCATAAACTAGGCCACTGAATGTTCTCAAACAACACCTAATCAAAACAACCAGTGAAACTCACCGTGGATCATTCCCGGATAGAGATATATAAACCTAGCCAGTAGGCTTGACGAGTTCAACAGTTTTTATTTCCTGTAATAAGTTCATATGATCAGCTATTAACACAATTAATTACACCACCAATTTCTCCACTTTACAAGAAGCAAAAGTTTGCAGCTTGATAATGTGAACAGTCTCTCTATTTTATCACATGATTGTCGATACCTTCAAATTGTGGAATCCATCACCAGCCCGAACAGAAATCTTGCTACGCGTGTAGCTCTCGTCGAGCTTGAAATCGACATACACAGCAATCAGCTGAAATTCACAAGCTCCCATGGCATTATTAACTACACATACATTTGAAATAAAGGTAACAAAATCAACTTGAAGGAATACATACTTGCAATTTCACCTTCTTCTGGAATTGGATGTTTACCAGATGCGGTTGCGCTCCATCGGACCTGCGAATTGCAACGAAACAATCCAACTTTTCCAGTTCAGAAACGAAAGGAAGAAGAAAAGGTATCGATGTTAGAGAGAGAAGTTTAACTACCAATAGGTCTCGATGTTATCATCTCGAAGGGAGAAGACGCCATTGCCGGGCTTGCAAGAGCTGACACTCCAAGCGGCATTTTTTGTCATCTCCCTCAAATCTTCATCCACTTCCAGATGCTTGCTACCACCGACAAGCTTGCCTTCATCTTCTCCGCCATCCGAACCCTCCGTCGCCATTTAAATTTGAAAAGGGATCACAAATTCGGGCAAATTTTGCGGAGATTTGTCGCCAAGTGCCAAAATTTAGGGTTTTTACTCCGCCGTCCAGAGCTTCCGCCGCCCCCGTCTCTGCCGGCATCCGCACCTTCTTCTTCCTCTGTCCGCTTTTCGCACCTCCCTGTCGCGAGTCTGGATGCTGGTGTCGAGATGGCAGTGGACGTCATTTTCTCCATCCATCCTTCATTCCAAGCCAACGAGTCTCGAACCTCAATCCTCTCCCCGCTCTCCCTCCTCTCCTCTCCTCTCCAATGGATACGACTGTAAATTGGGAATCTCTAGATTTACTGGTCATCGATTTCGCCAAATCCGAAAACCTTGTTGAAGATTCATCTCCCCCGTCTTCTCCCTGCTCCCCTGACCTGTCTCCTCCGTCTTCATCCCCTTCTTCATCTTCCTATCAGTCTTGCTATTTAATCTGATAGGTGAGATGGTTGTTGGAGTCCGGCGACATCGATTCCGCCCTAGATCTCATCCGTCTCCACTTCCCTTCCGTCCAATGTTGAATCACTCCTCTTTCCTCTTTCTCTCCTCTGATTTTTCGTTTATATCCCTCGTCTTTCACCTACTGTATCCGGTCATGAACAGTTCCCATTAACCGGCTGTTTTATTTGCAAAAAATAGCCCGGTCATTTTGGCCTATTTTTTTCACCCCTTGGCTATTTATACAAATAGGCCCGTTTTTTAGGCTATTTAGTGCAATTTCCTCTAACTAGCCACATAAAAAAAAACTTTGCAGAAATAGCCAAGTGGCTAGATTATTTGCATGGGGTAGAAAGTGGCTCTTTTGTGCAAATAAAATTGGTAACCGGGAGAGGAAGTTGCAGGTGAGGGTGAGACCGGCCACTGTAGCTGCTTCATTTTGCTGAGAGAAATGAGGAGGGGAGGTGCTGCACATGTCAGGGAATTGGGGTGTAGCTCCTATAAAGTAGGGAAAAAAGGGGAGAACATTTATGAGGGGAAATGTAAATGATTGTAATTAAGGGTGTTAATCAACCCTTATAAAAGCTTGATTGATGGGTGTCATTCCTTAGTAAATGTTCTGAAAAATTAGAGCCAACATAGGAAACGAGTGACATGGTGAGGGCAAAGCATCACCTTCATATCTGGGAACTATGTCTTACCAAAAGAAGACATTCGTCTTACCAATAGAAGACATTCGTCTTACCAACAGACCAAATATGTCCTACCATAGTTGGAACTTTGGAGATAATATGGAGGGGAATGTTTGTAGTGGTTTGGGCGGGATGTCTGTAATTTTGGCGCCAAAAACAAGGTTCTTCATTGGGGGAGGAGGGAATGGCATCTGTCTGACCAATATTGTATCATTATCTTACCAATAGCATATAGTTATCTTACCAATGGGCTTACCATGTCCTACCATACCTATATTTTTCGAGAAATTTGGAGTGGATTGTCAGTAGCTTATTTGGCGGGTTGTCAGTGTCATTTTTGGCGCCAAAACGGGGTTCTTCTTTGGGGGGAAGGGAGGAGCATTTATGAGGGGAAAATGCAATCATTGCATTGATGGGTGTTCCCCAAGCACATATATAAGCTTCAGAGGATGACATCAAACATCCCAACATGACCTGAAAAAACTGAGGTAGAGCAGGAGAGAGTTGGTAAGGACGGGGGAAACCCAACCGTGCATCCGAAGATACGATACAGTTCTCATCCTACCAATAGTACAGTGCTGACCTGCCAACAGTGTTGTACTGTCTTACCATTCCAGGAAAAGTGCAATAAGTTTGTTGGTGGCAGTGGCAGCGATGGGTAAGTCATCTTGTACCTTTCCTTTGTAGATGTTCCCCTTTATTATATCAGAACTATCCCCCAAGCTGATACTCTTTTCCCCCTCATGTACCCCAGGTGATAGGGTATGCATCAATGTGGTGTTCGGCGGTTGGTGGGCTCCCGTAGGTGGGAGCTTGGTCTTCAAGGGAGAGGCACGTACTGCAGCAATGGTGGTGCCACATAATTAACATTTCGTACGACCAACTGAAGGGGAAGATAGTCTCGAAATTCGACGTTGACATGGTGTTGTACGACATTGAGCTCACGTACCTCCCTCCTTCCATGGACGACGATGACATTGAAGCCTATAAGTTCTACAACACTGAATACGGCACACGAGCATGGCCAGTAGCACTGCACGTAACCTTACGAATGAAAACGACAAGCCCTTCAACAGCCTCGGGTGAACATCACTCGGAAGACTCGGACGGGGCAGACGAGGTCTCCACTCCCACCCCAGGGGAGTTGCTCCTAACCGGGTCTCCCTACACGCAGGAAGGCTTGGAAGTTGGTCTGGATGGAGTCGGAGGGCCGGAGGATAAGGTTTGAGGCTTCGTCGATGACAAAGGGATGGTGGACGACCTTAGTAGTGACACTGGAGGGGCATGTCGTTGTGCTGAGTGTCTAGCGGGGGAGGGAGAGTGTTGTAGGCCTGCAAAGGACAGCGTCAGTGGGAATCATGGGGGTATTGCTGGGAGTGGTCAACAATCTTGTAATGGTAGGATGGAGGACAATGTAATGGTCTGCCAGTCTGACGAAGTTGGTAGGATAGACGACAACATAATGGTAGGACAGGAAGAGGAAGTGGAGCAGCTTAACAAGGAGGAGGGTGGTGATGTGAGCAGGTCTGATGCCATCCGACGAGGAAAGCAAGTGGTCATCGTCGACAGCGACGAGGATGTGGACGTCCTACCCCCCACGGAATGGAGGACATTATAGACGTAGGAAGCTCCGACGATGACATGATCGTGGGTGGTTTCCCCGTGAAAGTGGAGGGGGGGAGTCCGATCAAGTCATCTGAATCATGGGATGAGGAGGCTGAGGCAGCGGTGAGAGAGATAGAGCGATCGTACCAAGGACACAAACACCCTTTGCCGACATTGGAGCAAGTGGAATCGGACGTGGATCGGTCCATTCCTCTAGTCGGAGACCCTCGGTCAATGGTTAGGGAGTTACGTGAGGGGGAGATGTTCGATACCAATGCTGACATTCAGTCCCGGGTGAAGTGGGAAGCTTTGCGTGGGTGCTTTGAGATTCAAGTGAAACGATCCACATCAGACAGGTACCTGGTTGTGTGCCCCGAACCTAGCTGTTCATGGTGCTGTCGGGCGTCGACCTATCGGGAAACTAAGAGGTGGGTGGTTCGTAAGTTCGTGGACACACACACTTGCAAGTTTAGTGTCGTCAGCAACTACCACCGCAACGCCAATTACAAGCTGATGGGCCAGAGTTTGGTATCCGAGTAAGTTCCTAAAGCGGTCTAAATGTGGTGGTGGAAATGTTTTTGGTGTAACCCACTCAAGTCATCTTTGCAGTTTAGCTGGGTCAGGAAAGGAGCTTCGTCCTCGTCAAATCAGGACAATGATGAAGTCTCGGTTGGGCGTGGACTGCAGCTACTGGAAGGCACGCAGGGCGCAGGGAGCCGCACAGGACGGCCTCTACGGAACCTACGAAGAAAGCTACGAGCGGATGGCCTCATACCTTTACATGCTTGAGCGAGCAAACCCCGGGACCGTAACCACATTGGTCCGTGATGATAACCAGCAATTCAAGTATGCGTTCGTTAGCTTGGGTGTTTGGCGGGCAGCCATCCCACACCTGCGCCAGGTGCGCCAATTACACGTTATTAACATACCAACTGTTATATTTCATCTTACCAAATGTATACGTTTGTCCTTCCAATACCTTTGACCCAATACTGGCAGTTCATCCGACCGTTTATAATCCTACCAACTCCGCAATTTTATCTTACCCAATGTGTTATATTGTCTTGTCATTCACATAATTCCATCCGACCTTAGTAAGCTGTTTGACATTGGCAGGTATTCTCGGTGGATGGAAGTTTTTGAAGGGGAAGTATCGTGGTTGCTTGATGTTTGCGACTGCCCAAGACCCAAACCACAACCTATACCCCGTTGCATTTGCCATTGTCGACGGGGAGAATGATGCGTCCTGGAGTTTTTTCTTCCGTAAAATGAAACGCGTGGTCCCGGATGAGCCCCAAGTGGTGTGGGTCAGCGACAGGCACATGAGCATCGCAAAGGGAATCGTAGCAAATTACGACTTGGCAAAGCATGGCCGCTGCACTTACCATCTATTTCAGAATGTGAAGACATATCACAAGGCGGGTGGCCTTCAAAAGTTGTTCTTCCTGATGGAAAACGCGTACACCGTTGCAGAGTTCAATGGCCACTTCGAAGCATTCAAAGCCAAGTCGCCCACTGGTGCTGAATACATTAAGACGACCGTCTTCTCCAATTGGGCTCGGGCTTTCTATCCCGCGAATCAGTTCAACGTGACCACCACAAACCATGCCGAGTCCTTGAACTCGGTTTTCCTTGAGCCTCGTGACCTGCCCGTCACCTCCCTGATTGACAGCATAATAGACAAAGTGGATGAGTGGTTCGCGGAGCGCCGAGAGCTAAGTTTAAATCCCGAGAAGGTTGTGACGGACCATGTGGATACCGTTTTGAGGAAAAACGCCATGCAGGCTATTTGTCTGGAGGTGAAGCCTTTGAGCGAACACGAGTATGACGTCCGTAAAGGGGTGTCCGCCTGGCTGGTCAACCTTTCTGCTCGGAGTTGCACATGTAAGCACTTTCAAATTGACCAGATTCCGTGTCCACATGCCCTCGCCGTGGCCAAGGTACGTCGGACCGATCCATACTCCCTCGTCCATCCTCTGTACAGGGCTGATGCTTGGCGCGCATGCTACGTCAATGTGGTTTACCTAGTGGCACCTCGTGAGACATGGGTGGTGCCTCCACAAATAGCTGCGACAAAATGCTTGCCTCCGGAGGTGAAGCGTGCGCCGGGAAGGCCGAAGACGAAGCGCTATCCGTCGAAGGGCGAATACAGGGGGCCAAAGCGCCGTCGGTCGTAGTGTTGCTTAGTGTACGCTCTAGTCATCTGACGGACTTGTTTTGGGCATCGACCGTCGTCGCCTTGAGTGTGGATTCTGCCAGTATGTCCTTTTGCACCTGTCTCGCATTGTCGTGTTCATAGGGGGCTAATTGTGATGCAATGTTCGATTCTGCCAGTATGTTTATCGCATGTTTTGGGCACATTCACATGAACTATCGCATCTATTAAGTATTTGTCATTTCGTCCTACCACTATCAGCGCTTTGACTTCCCAACAGTTTACACTCATCCGACCATTATATTTGTTTTATTTTACCAATTGCGTCTCACTTTCACTCCAATCTGACCATTACCTTTATTTTATCTTGCCAATTATATCATGTAATCTTACCAATCATAACATTCATGCAACTATAATACAACACACAGACAAGCTTGGGTGTAAGCAGGAACTAATTAACGGGAACCATAAATACCAGTTTTAACCATTACAATCAGAAAACATCCTACCGACAGTCAACAGAATACACAACAAACAACAACCTAACTTTAGCAAATAACACAAGTGTCCAAACCACCAATTTTTACTTAGAAGTTTACAAACCATGAGAGAATGTCTTAACAAACAGGAGAGAATGTCTTAACAAACAGGAGAGACCTACAAATCGTGGCGCTGGATGGAGAGCCCCAAGTACTGGCGATAGGGGGCAATATAATTGTCGTTCACGCTCTCGAATGTCTCTACGCCCTCCGCCACCAGCTGGATAGTCCTGATAACGTACGCCCCACAGTCACCCCTGCACGTGAAGGAATTAACAACCACCGTTAGTTACTGACGTCTTACCACTTATGTCATGTTATCCTACCAATGGATGTAATATATCATACCAATAGGCCTATTATATCCTACCAACAGTAGTTGACGTACATAACCCAATAGTAAAGAGAAACTTACGAGGTTTCGTTCCTAGGGATCTTGGCGGTTCGAGTTATGGTGAATGGGTTGGGGACATCCACTGTGTGCTTGACACGGAGCTCGGCAGAAAATTGCATCACCACCGGTATAAGCTTCGCAACAGGCTCGAGGTGGGCTTGAAGATCCTTCTCCTTGATCTGGTACCAATCACAGTCGAGCACTTCTATGTTCCACTTTACGAGGTCGATGACCAGCCCAATCCAGTGCTTCGCCTTGTACAACCAAGGAGCTAATATCTTCGCGTTGGCCACCGACCATGTCCTCCCGTGGGGTTCCGGCAGTGTCCCCGAGAAGTACCTCAGAAGCACCCTGGACACATTGCGCTGGTTAATGCGGCTGATATCGCCGGAAACAGTGTCCAACTGCTTCCCCACGGCTTCCTACCAGTAAGGGTCCACCACGACGACACCGGACTTGTTGTCACCCTCCCGGGCGTCCAATGCTTTGCGAACTAAGACCAGTGACTGGTGGAGGTGCTGCGTTAAGAGGTACGTTCCAAATTCCCGTGAGGGCTTGTCCCATGACGTAAGTGAATAAGGAAACATGCGTTACAGGAGAGAAGTATGCGTACCTCGGTGGAAAGCCATACGCCGGGTGATATTAGGTTGTTGAAGAACTCTTTGTTCAATTGGGAGCCATCTGGGCCCTTAACATGCGCGGGGAACGTCTGGAGCCAAGCCAAAAAGTCATCTCTCTGTTTATCAGTGACCATCCCCTCCGCTGCTGCGTCGGTGGTTGGACACGAGGCCTTCGCCCCCTTCTTGGCCCTCTTTGCGGGATGAGTAACCACGCAGTCCCCTAGCTTTGCGGGGTTCTTCCTGTCCCGCTTGCCTCTTCTAGGCTCCAGCTTTGTCTCCTAACAATCAAACACATTGGAGTTATGTCCAAACAGCTTTCATTATCCTACCAAAACAGATTCAATAGTATACCAAAAGGGTAATTATATCCTACCACCTGGGTAATTAAATCTTACCAAATATCAACTGCTTTTTTTATCATACCAAAACGCATTTGTTGTCTTACCAATAGGGTCCGACTGTCCTACCAATAAGTAAGGTTTACCTTTTCCTCCGCATCGTCCGCATCAGACTCACCCTTGGAACCCTCCCCTGCAGCTTCTTTTACATGCTCCTTTCCCTTCTTAATCTGTTCCTTAGCCTGCTCCACCTTCTCTCCATCGTTCTTGCTCTCGTCACCCTCCTTTGCCTCATCCTCAACCTTTTCCTTAACGTCCTGACCACTACACATGCCCTGCCCCTTCAGATCAGAGTTCAGCTCTTCTTTCTCCGCCGTGTTATCCGCTACGCTGTCCCTTCCCGGATGAGCCCTGGTCATCAGCATTCATCTGTTCCTTGTCCTCCGCCTTTTCCTCAACCTTCTCAGCATTCTCAACCACGTCGCCCACAATCTTCTCAGCATTATCAACCTTCTCAAATTTCTCAACCACCTCGCCCACAACCTTGTCCAAATCTTTCTTAACATCCTTCTCAACAACATCGTCATCCAATACATCAACAAGATCCTACCAATTGGACATGTTTGTCATACCATATGGCATAAAATGGTTTACCAACACACAAACATTATCTTACAAATTGCACATATGATGGACAATGGACCACATACCTTTCCCTTGCCGGTCATTATCTCTGATAACGCCTTCTTGCATTTTGTAGACACTACAGTCACCTTCTCGTCGAGCTCCCTGAACCTGGACCCCATCTCCACCATCATGCCCTTGAAGAGAGCCTCAACCTTGGCCACAATCCGGGCCTCCAAACCGACGCTCGACGCGTCTGACCCAGACTGGCTGGTTCCCTGACTGGGTCCAGCAGTGGCATCCTCATGTCTCTACTTATCTCTGCGGGCCCTCATGTGGTCGCCCACAATCTGATCAAAGAAGACGTTTGGAGCGTCTTTCTTGTACAATGAGTGGGGGTACGCTTCTTTTTCCTTATGGGTGGGGTGCAAGATGGGCGATGGCTTCGCCAGCAGAACGTGTTCATCAATTGGGTCGTCGGCGGGGGCGTCCAGGTTGAGGAAGGACTTCACATTCTCGTATCGTGTGTGCGAGTTTGGCATTTCCCATCGCAGACACCTGGGGATGATGTTGTCGTCGATGTTGCGGCCTAAATGATTCCCAATCTCAGGGAAGGTCTCGTACACCCACAACTGCCGATACAATATAGTAAGATATTAGAATGCAGTTGGCATGACAAATAAAGCTATTTGGTAGGATATTCATTAACATGTGGTAAGATATAAATATCATGTTGGTAGGATATTTAAACCCCATCGGTAGGATACAGTTTTTCACAATTGGAAAAGGATAAAACATGTTGTAAAACTTCACTAACCTGGAAGGCCATGGGGAACCCGTACAACGCGTAGGTCGGCCTGTCTTTAAGGTGACTCTTTGCAGCCACCATGGCCTTCAACGTGCCGTCAAGGCTTTCATGTAGCCTATCGTACACGAGTCTTCCCCAAGGGAACTGCAGAAAACGGTTTGTGTCCTCAAGGAGCAGCTTCACAACTCACCCCCTTATTTGTGTCTTCTTCTCCAACCCAAACAGAATGCCCTCCACTATGACGAGGAGGGCAAGCTTGTACTTTTTCATGAGGGACCCGGCATCCGACTCTTTCTCGTGGGCCCAAGCACTTTCCACATCCTTCAACGTCACCCTCTCCTTCTTAAATAACTGCTTAATGCACTCCTTGTGGTCCCCCTCCATGACATCACTGGGGGGTGGTGAGCAGTTAAGGCCCGTCATGATCGCGAACTCTTGAAGAGAGAATCGAACGTGATGCCCCTGGAGGGAGTACCACGTCTCATGTGTCTTCCGAGTCTTCAGTTGGTGGAGAAGGCAGTAGTGCACCAACGCCGCAGAGAATTTATTTCTCGACCCCATCTTCACAACGCCGCCAAACTGGCTCTTGCTCAGGGCTTTGTAATCGTCCCTGTCAATGGTGAGGTCAATTCCTTCCAACAAATCGAAATTTGCATGGGAAAGCGCCCTCCCTGAGAAGTGGTGTTTCTCAGGAAGAGCTAGGACAGCCTGCACACATATGTAAGACTCTTAGGTTTTGACATTTTTTCCCAACCTTTACAACAAAAAAAAAACCTATCTCAGTTTCCTTACCCCCTGGCTGCTTGGTCCTGCACGGCCTTTCTTGTTCCCTGGCTTCGGCATTTTATATGAGGTTTAATGGGGGGTACCTGCTACACAATCACCAAACAATAAATCAGAAATGCAGTTCACATATTCTGTCATACATGCCAACAGTTACAAATTATTCTACCACCTTCGTTTTCCTATCCTACCATTTCTGATATCCTCTTCTGCCATAAATCTTACTAGCATTTCACACGTTTGGTTCATTTTACATCTTTCACAACACATCATATAGGCAAGGAGATTAACCAAAACAAAATCACCATTTATTCATCATATGTTTAGGCATTTCATCAAACACTTGGTGGGCACTTACGGTTTCAACAATAAAAAACCAATCAACAAACACTAAAAAAGCAATCCACCCCATATTCCTTCACCCCACTCGGCATACCAGATGTTCAATTTTAACCTCCCAATTTCGTTACCCGGTCCTACGAAATCTGCTATCCATAAATTCATACACAACCTTCGATATTCTGTCCTACCACATGTGCACATAAACCCTACCGATTACCCCCAACCATGTGGATTCCCTACCCATCCGACCCCCTCCTTGTCCCTTTGTCCCCAATTTCTTACCCAACATGACCTAACCCTTATCCATCCTTTTACCGACACCCACAAACCCTAATCGCACCCACATCCGCAAAATCGACTCACAATGTCACCCCTAACCTCCTCCTACTTCATTCCTCCTCTACTGCTAGGCATCTACCCCAAAATCGTCTCAAAACCTTCACAATAACCGCATGTAAACGCACCCCCAATACACCAATTTCGGAACTCAAACAAAATCTCCACAGTTGCTTACCTTTCTCTTCGTCTTCAACCTTCTCCTTCCTCACAGGCGATGACTGATGCCCTTCTTCTTCGACGAGTTCGTCCTCCCTCTGTGTATCGCTTCTCCTTTCTCTCTCTGTATCGCTTCTCCTTTCTCTCTCTGATGGCCTTCTGTCTCTCTCTGTTTCAAATGAAATTAAACCGTCTGGAGCCCTCCCTCGTTTTAATTTCATAACCCACTACAACCGGTTACAAACAGTGGGATTTAACCGGCAGTTTTTTTTGCACAAACTAGCCCGACCATTTTGGCCCATTTTCCCCCCTGGCTATTTCAGCAAATAGGCCCCTTTTTCCGGCTATTTACTGCAATTTCCTCTTTTTTTTTCAAATCAGATTTTCTTATTGGTCAATATTATTATGGAAACTTTAAAATATTTGTTTCCTATTTTAAATATGATTTGAATCCATTCCGGTTTTTTTATTTTCGGTTGTATTGCCGTAAATATTGAGACATGTTTCCTTTTTTTTTTTTTCCGATTTCAATATATATCTGTTAACTTCAAAATAATGAATAAGTTATGTACATCTACGTAACTTCAAAATTATTCACACAATCATGTGCTTATATTTTTTAATATTTGTACGAGAGCTTATATTTTACTTTTTAGATCTATTCTAATGATAATAATTATATATTTTTATTTTTTTTAATATAACGGTGGCACATCTTATTAGATAAGATCAATCTCCGCAAGCTCGATCAAACTTTGCGGGAGGGGATCCATAAATACATTATCACTGCCATTCGGAGGAACTAGCCTAGCCACATGATGTGCCAAAGTGTTGCCATTCCTCCTTACATGGCTAAAAGAAAAGGCAGAAAAACTATCTGCTAAATCTAATATATCATCAGCTATCATTTGTAAGTATGAACATGTCATTATCTCAACCTTTAAGCCTTTGATCAGCTGCACAGAATCTGACTCAAGGTGCACATGAGTCTCCCCTCTAGCATGCGCTTCTTCGACACCCATCAGCGCCGCCTTCATCTCAGCGACATGGACATCCCAGTTGGCATGAAGACGTCGGACAGCTGCCCACAATATTTGCCCCGTCGAGTCCCTTGCCACTGCCCCCAACCAAACACTTCCACCTCCCATTAAGGCTGCATCTGAATTTATCTTTACAGTGCCTTCCGACGGTCTCGACCAGGTGCTATCCCCAACAATCCGACGATTAGCCTCCCCGACCCTCTCATTACGGCTTTCCCACACCTTCTGATAGTCCTGCACATACCGTCGAAACCCATCCCTCAGTAGTGGGATATTCGGGGAGTTGTCATCGAAGAGTCTCATATTCCTCGCCGTCCAAGCCACCCATGCATTAGTGAATATAATAATTATATATTTATTTCAAATTATATTAGGTGGTGTGTTTGAGTATTATTACTATTTACCTTATTAAAACATTTTCAACATTTGTATCGTATCCCTTTCCAACTAATTTATAAATTATAAAAAAAATACTTTATATATATTTTTGTTGTAAACACGTATATATATTAATACAGTATTATATAGAAAAATACTTTATATATATTTTTATTGTAAACACGTAAATATATTAATACAGTATTATATAGATATATAAAAGGGAAAATTGCAAAAAATAGCCTAACCTTTAGGGGTAGTTTCGCTCAATAGCCTGAACTATAAAAAAATGCAGAAAATAGCCTTAAGTATTTAACTGGTTGCGGAAAATAGTATCAAACTACATTAAAATTCAAATAATTACCTTTAAATTCAAATTAATGATAAAAAAAATCTTAAGTTGTCATTAAATTCAAATTAATTACAAACCTTCTCCAAAACAATTTTTATTTAAAAAAATCATCACTTCTTATATAAAAAAAAGGTTACACTTAATTGTTGTTATCTAAACTCATAGCTAAATTAATTATAAAAACTATCTCAAACCATATAAATATAATTTAAATTTATTATTCTAAAAAATTAATTAGATTATTTACATATCATTAAAAGTAAATAAATACTTAAGCTTCTATTTACAATTGATCTAATAACTTCTATTCACAATTACTTAGATTTTTTTTAAATTTTATTTATTTACACAATTTATATGGTATAAGGTAGTTTTTGTAATTAATTTAATGATGAATTTAGCTAATAATGAATTAGTGAGAACAAAAATTTATGAGAAGTGGTAGATTTTAGGAATAAAAATTATTTAGGCCTTTTTTTATATAAGAAGTGATGATTTTTTTTAAATAAAAATTGTTTTGGAGAAGGTTTGTAATTAATTTGAATTTAATGACAACTTAAGACTTTTTTTTTTATCATTAATTTGAATTTAAAGGTAATTATTTGAATTTTAATGTAGCTTGAGGCTATTTTCCGCAACCAGTTAAATACTTGAGGCTATTTTCTACATTTTTTATAGTTCAGGCTATTAAGCGCAACCACCCCTAAAGGTTAGGCTATTTTTTGCAATTTTCCCTATATAAAATGATGTTCAAATTAAAATAAATCAAGCTCTCGTGCCTTGAAGGCACGGGTATTACACTAGTTGTCAATAAGTTTCAATGATAAGATTTTTATTCAATTATCTTTATTTAAATAAAGTTATAATGATATTAATTTAAAATATCTATATTCATAAAATATTTTATGGTCAATATTTCTATAATTTATTATTTTTTGACAAACATAATTTATTATTTACTTAATCAACTCTAACTTTCTAATTTAATGGTAAATTTTGTTAATATTTATTTGATTTTATAATATTCATTTATTATATTATTAAAATTTTAATTTAAAAAAATCATCATAAATGTTTGTGGTTTTACCATATACAGTATAAATTAGGGTTTTGTTCCGAGATCTTGTGATGGGGCTTCTTTTATTCCTTGAATTCACTCAATTTGATCTCTAAATTAAGCACGATTTATCTTCCTCGAGAGATATTAACCTATGGATGCCATTCCATCTCATTCTAAGATAGTAATGTAAACTCGTGTTGAAGCAATGGAACGAATTCATCAACGACCCAGTTTGGCAGTTTTCAAATGCTTATGACAACAACCAACAAAAGGCAAATTAGAAGAACGAATGCAGTCTCATTCAATGTGAGTACTGCAACGAAGGGTAGATAATAAAATCTTTCAAATCGTAGACAAATGGGGTACGAATGAAAGAGACGATTGTATTATTAAAATACCCAAACTCTTAATTTGCTAACCGAAATTTGAGTCAAATCGACCTTATTGGTGCAGTGTACAATTGGTTCAATCAATTCACCCATATCCGGAATCCCTTCATACCAATCATCTGTTTTTTTCGTGTCCATCCACGAATCAGTTCTTACCAAAACAAATTAACGCAGGAAAAAAAAGGTGCAATTTCGATCTATAGTTACTAATAGCAGGCTCCAAAACAGAATTTCATTGCAATGAAAGGTAAGAAGGTTCCAAGCCATTGTCTTGTCTTCAACTTACAGGAGAGCTAGAACTGTACCTATCTACCGAATACGAACTGTTTCCATGAGAGCTAACATCTTCAACAGCAGGGCATTGTTATGACATTTCTCGGAATCTTGCAAGGGCTTTCTTTTGGATCAATGTTTTGTAGCTATCCCCAGGTTGCACCTCGAGGCTCGGGTCCACCTTCTTCTTCTGCTGGCTTCCTAAGCCTGCCCTGCGATCCACGGCTTGTGCTTGGACTGGCTCTACCATACCACTACCATCTCTACCTAGTCCCTGTAATATTGAAAGGATAGATCCGACACAAGAGATAGACAAACCACCACCCAGATGCAGTGTTAGTGACTGTAATTCAATTGTATAGTCAAACAAGGATTTCTCCTTAGCAGATGCGTCGAAAAGCAATGCCAGCAAATTGACAAACGAGAAACTATGCTGCCAGCCTCATCTGAAGATTGGAAATAGCGCAAGCCTTAAACCCCGTTTTCTGAAATTAAAGATATAGGTGAGAAAGAGAAATACCGATCCCTCTTGCCAGCCCATGTTGCGAAGCATCCTATTGCCAACATTGCTCTCATCAATCGCTCGATCAGTTGTGATGACATCATAACTCTGTGCACTGCTGTCAACAGTCCCTCCTCGGCCACCAACACCAGGGGGGAAAGGCATGGACCCTGAATCTGAAGCACCTTTTCTGTATCCCGGATCTCGATCTTGCCAATTCAGAATTGAAGACAACATTTCTCATAAATTAATACCTTTTTCAAAATAATTAAACCGAACCATTGAAGCCATCCATTGATTTCAATCCACAGTCCAGGAAGGTTTAATTTTTCTTTCCATTCTCCCCCGTGCTTAGAACAATAATTCTAAGTTTCAAACCCATAGAGAACTGCTTGTTGGTACTTTGTAGAAATAAATAAATTTGTACAGAAGGGGTGGGGAAGAGGCATATCAATTAAACTAGAAATCATACTTACTTGGATCGTCACTGGTAGAAAGATCATCTCCAAAAGAGGTCATTCCGTACAAACTCCTCCTCTCCGCAGCACGATCCCTGTAAGTTGGCTGTTGTTCCTTATGAGTAGAAGATGACTGTACAGGTGTTTCAGAAAATCTCCTCCTTCCACTTCCAGTAGCTGTATTTGATGAATAGGAACCCAATGCAGAAGCATCAGTTTTGAATGGAGTTGCACTTGCAACTGTATCATAATTCCCTGAAGGAACTGGTGAGCCAGTAAAGGCACTTGCTGGCGAGGAAGCAGAGGCAGATGATCCTGAATATATAGCATCGGTTCTGACAACACCTATCCCTGAGCCTCTAATCACTCCCATCAATTGCCCCCCAGTGGTATTACCAGGCCGAGGGTTTGCCTTGGATTCCAAGGGGGTAGTCTGAGGACCATGAGACAAAGTTGGAAATCCAGAACTGGATATAGCTGTAGGATTATCCTTTGTACCCATAGTTTCAGTTCTAAACTTGCCCTTCACAGATGGTCCAGTTGCATTAGGACGATCATCAGGTGTAGATGGAGCTTGACCAACATCAAGGGCAACGCGTGGAGCTTGTCCTTCATGACTTCTCTGCTTCCACATTGACAAGACATTGTTCATTTTCTTTTTACTGGCCACGAGGGCGCTCTTTGAAGCAAGTTTGATTTCTTTTGCCTTCTCCTTCTCTTTCTTTTCCGCAGCTAGGGCTGCAGAGGCAGCAGCCTGGATGGCATCAGGTATGGAAGCAGGTTTCTCACTTGAAGCTATTGTTGCAGCAGGAGCAGAGATGATAACTTTTCTAGTATTATTACTTTCTGCCTTGGAAGCTTCAGACTGTTTCTCAGAAGCATTATTAGCATTTTGATCCACGCAGGGGACATACTGCTGATTCTGCTGATCATATGAATACCAGATCCCATTGTTGCCATCGTAATACAGGCCTGGAATAAGCAGCACAGTTAGACGGTACATGAACAAAAGCCCAACCAGAGTTGAATAACAAAGGATATTCCTAAACACAATTTTAGTATCAATGGTCTCATTGTAGTAAAAGCAACCATGATTTTACTCATAATCATTATCATGAAAAAGAGAGCATATCCTCATGAATGAAAGATCAATCTGAGAAGTTGCTCATTAGTAGGTTATATACAACATCAAAAGAGTGCAATAGTATCAAGTCAAACGGAAATACAACTATAACAGCAAGCAGAAAAATCCTTGTTTTCATTATCCCAATGTTCTATTTTGAGAGAATTTAGAAAGACAATAGCAAATTATCATATCAATATAAGAAACCCAACCTGTATTTGAATCATAATAGAAACCAGAAGTGGCATCGTAGTAGTAGCCTGATGCTTCATCCCATACAAAGCCAGATTGCGGGGCTGAACCTTCACTCTGAGCTGTAGCCTGTCCACCAGCGGCTGGCTTTTCATCTGGATTATACTCCTTGGGTGCCCAACCGACAGCATCATACTGGAACAAGCAATTTAAAATAAACACGAGGAATTAATGTCGGAGACCATGAACTTCCAATAAAGGGAAAAGAGTAAGGAAAAAGGAAAAGAGACCCAGGCCTAGTAGTTTAAAGTTTAAACTAGGTGTTTTAACAGAGGGCAATGACATGGAATAGCTAATAAGATCCTTTTCCCAGTATTTTTCAGACAAGAAAATATTTTCAAAAGTTAACAAAAGGCCAACAAATTGTCTATGTAATCATCAGTAATACCAAAACATTAAGAAGTCCACCATGAACAGGCTGATGCTGCCACCGATAAGATCAAGTGCCACATCCATCAAACAGTTATTTATGAGAATGACATTAAATGGCCAAACTATTGGAAAAACCAGAAGTCGGGCTTAATTCAGAAAAACGTCACTTCATTCACATGTGTACACATCAGATGGAAATCGAAAGTTAGGGAACTGCTAGGGGGAGGAAAACATCAACCCTCAAGCTATGCTTGAGTTGATATCCTGGCTTTCCTGTAATCTTCAGGTAAAGCTTGTTCATTTTTACAGGCAAGCACAGGGGAGGGTTATTGGTAAATGGACAGGAAGTGAATTACCTGTTGAGCAAATGCTGCAGCCTCAATTGCTGCAGCAGCAAGGCTACTAGATTGAGAATGTCCTGATGAGCCAGATCCTAGACCAAGTATGCTTTTAGCATATGCTACGCGCAGAATTTGACCATTCTTCTCAAGTGCCGTTCCATTTGTAGATTCAAGAGCTTTTGTCGCATCCCCTACCTAGCGAATATAAAAAAACAATCAGCCTACATCTGAGGTTTAATTGGAGAAATGGATGTATGCTATTTCATGCTTACAAAGGTTATTGAACTTCAAATGAAGGAAATGCCACAAGAAAAAAAATACTGATATCAAAAGGTTTGCTGTTACATGTGACCGAGTCACCGATCAAATAAGTATAACTGAGTTCAGTCGATATTGCATAAATGGAAGCTATTCAAATTTGAACTCATCGAATCTAAGTTTTGCATGCCTAATGTCCTCTTAAAACAAAATCCAACATGACTTCCGAAACCAATATCTTTGATTGCCAGGACAACAGTTTTTCATGAGCAGCCACCATTTGCAATTAATCCAGTTAATAATTAAATAAAGAAATTTAAACCCTAATCAATACCAGCCGTAATTTTATAAGCATTAACTTTGTGTTTGAACACAGCTTCACGGTTACTCCTTAGATAAAGCATTTAAGAGAAGCTAACATTACAAATCTTAAAGCTTTTCAGACACACGTCAGAAATTTCCTGAAAACAGATCTGGAAATTGAACTACAATCTCCAAAAAACTCCACGTTGTTATAGTAGTAACTAGTCAGTAAACAAAGAAGACGACGTACGCATGTATGAAAATACAGAGAAAGCATACCGAATAGAAATGCACGAAAGCAAATCCTCTTGATACATGAGTAAATTTGTCTCTAACAAGACGAAGGTCCTGCATATTATGAAAGGAACTTTCAAGTTACACATATGTACTCAATAACATACATAATAAGCACCAGAAAGATAAATACTAGGACTCGTTGACCAAACAAAAATACCTTGATAGGCGCATGTTTAGAGAATTCATAACGAAGCATTTCCTCATCAGCATTCTCGTCCAATCCACGTACAACCAAAACATGTGTAGGGCCTAAGAAAGTCACAATTCAAAAAAATGAGCATTGAACATTAAATATGCTATTCCATTCAGAAGTCAAAATAACTAACCTGCCTCTGGGCCCTTTCTACCCAGTTGTGCAGAACTGGAGGATGCAACATCAGCAGATGGTGCATCATCTGTTCGGCTTTCATTACACTGACATTAAAGAGAACAAAGGATAAGCTTCAAAGGGCAATTAAATGTTAATAAAACATTTACTTCCACTATAATCTTCCATGTGGTTTATTTTGCAGAATGCACTTTTGGGCAATGCTCAAAGAAGTACGGAGTAAAAGGCAAATGTATAAACGAGCACCAAAAACAAGGAAATAGGTAAATAACCCACTGCATCAGTTACTATGAAAAAATAGGACCTCAGGAATTTCACTCCACCTTCAAATTGGGGACATATCATGAGAGCGGAAGTAGAAAAGATGAAAAAATACTACTTAATATGCATTTTTAGCTCTCCATATGACAAGAAGGCACCATATAATTAACTATACAACCAGAAAGGCTGCTAGGGAGAGTGCAATGAAATATCAGTATATCACCATTTAACACATGACATAAGAGGGGGAGAGATATACATCCTACAACAATAACTGTCACTGATAAGCTATTCCAAGTGCTTCTCTAGCCATATGGATACATGAAAAGATAATAAATAGATTGGTAAGCTGAAAAAAGGTACCTGGAAACAGGATACTCGGCGTGCAAAGTTGATACACCCACATATAGTACACATCCAATCAGATGCTACTACTGCATTTCTATGACTTCCATGGGATTGTCTATCTTGTCGGTAAGGTGGTCCAGCAGCACCTCCAGTTGGCTTGCTACTGAAAAGCACCATAGTTACCGGTTGCCATATAAAAGATAATAATAATGAGAGAGTAAGGTCAATGATTTTATCTTGGTGGTGATAAACAAACATCATAACCTAATTATCAGGTGACCAACAGACGTCTTGGTATATGATTTTGTACACTGGACTGCTTTAACAAAATACGGAGTAGATCACATCCACATCCACTAGACATGTAGATATGTAACTTTTATGCATCGAGAAATCCAACAAATTATAGAGGAAAAGAAATTTCCATATCCAAACCTGTACTCAAAGAATAGCTTCTTGCCATCTATAACAATGCCATCAACTCCTACTTTATCCATCATTGCTTGTGCAGCATCCTGCAACAACAACTTTGTCTTCAAGCTCAGAATAAGAAATCAAAGCACACCAAACAAAATGCTTGTAATTTACCACTGAATGAAAATCAATAAAGGCAAATCCACGAGAAATGCCAGAACTGCGCTCTTTGATCACACGAACATGGCGGAGAGGACCCCATTCAGCCTGTTGAGAGTTATGTCAGCAAAACAAACACCAGGTGCACAATAGTGTAAAAAAATGCACCTCGTATTAACATATACCAGAATTTGATAGAGATCTTCTTCGGTTGTCTTTTGTGAGAGACCTTTTATAACAACAGTGGGAGAAGGAACCTGAAAGAAAGAGCAAAAGAAACAACATTTTATAACAGCCCTGTGTCTTACACAACTAAAAAAATGGAGGCAGAGTAATAACAAATACAATACCGCAGAGTAATGGTCGTGGCGTTTTTCGTCAAGATCACGACGCCTTGAACTTCTATCATACCGATCGTCATCAAAGCTGTCCTCTCGATAGCTACGGCCATGACTTCGACCTCTTGGAGATCTTGATCTGGGGTAATCATCTCGGCCACGTGATCGTGACCGAGATCGGTCATAACTCTTGCGGGGGCTCTGATCCCGTTCATGGCTCACTCCTCTCCTATCAAGCTCTCTGTCACGAGAATCATGTCTCCTCCAGCTACCATCTCTCCTACTTCGGTCATAATCAGAATCATGACTACGCCTTCCGTAGTCATGGTCCCTTTCACGACTATCATCTCTACGACTTCTATAGTCATAGTCATCAAATCCGTAACCATCATCGTTGCGCACCTCAAATCTACCAGCCCTGTCAAATGCATGTTCTCGGTAGTTGTCAGTGCCAAATCCTTCCATAAACTAATCAATATCCTGATATGCACCATCTGATACCTGTTATCTATCTCATGATATGAATCAGAATATGACTTATCATGTCTTCTAGGTTCTCTGTCATCAGGATATTCTTCCTTATAGCCTCTTCGTCTCGCTTGAGACCACATACCATTACCACCAGATGGGTCGTCTCCAAAGTCATCTCTTTCAATAATTTCTCGATGATATGAACCCCTAGGGTAAACTGGCCCCCTAGGGAATCTCTCATCCATAAACCTCCTATCATCATATGAACCACCACCCCTGCCAACAATACACAGAAGATTCCCAGTCAGATGAGATTGAACTATACAGGACAGCTTTACTCCAGAATGTAAAACAAGACTCAATGAATAAGTAAATTTCTCAAGCACACATGGAGCAAACTCACCGGAAATTTGGCTCATGAACAGTGTCATACCCCTCAAAGGCCTGTGGATTCAAGAGAATAAACTAGATCAGGAACAAACAATCATGGTAAAGACAGGGAAACCCTTTCCACATCCGCAATGCCCAGGGCTTTCTCTCACTCCTAGTTGTTTAAACAGGACAATCACATGAGCCCTAATTTCGTGTATCCGATACTTTTATAGGGTGATTGATTAAAAGGAAAACCACAAATTACGCTGTTATTTTCCCATCCTTGCTGAAGACCATAGCGGCCATCCATTTTGACTCGCAACACGCCCTTGAGACGTTCTCAGAAGCAGGAACCGTTCCAAAAAACTCTTCCTGTAATGTATGAACAACAAAGACAGACAAATATGGTTATGCCGTGATAAACCCCTTTAACCAATTCCGACGATACCGCCCTTCCCCCCTTGATCAGAAGCCTCAAGAGGACAATAAATTCCAGGAATTTGCCAACTTCAGTCGAAGGATCAAGGTTATGGATCTGATGTCAAGACCTAAATTCAAGAGATAATTTCACAATTTAAGCTATAAAGAAAACACCGAAGCGTAGAGGCGAAGAGAAACTCGCCTTCTCTGTCGATTCGATCGATTGTGTTCCTGATCTTTACGCCTCAATTTCAGCTTTGATTTTCTCGATTTCGTTGTAATCGTGCAGATGAAAACCTTCCGGTTCCTCTCCGGCGACCGGGAAGTACGACGAGATAAGGGAGTTGGAAGTTGGAACAATGTAGGAAGACGTACGAGCAGAAGTCAGATAGTTAGGGCAGAGAGAGAAAAACAATCACTCGGTGAATAACGGGCCGGGCCGGGATTAGTTGGGCTACGTCTCACGTGACGAGCTGGGCTCTCCATCCTATAGTTTTATTTACAACCAGCCCACAACGCACGAGTGGACGTTGTCGAGACTCGAGAGCGTCCTGACGAACGAAGTCTAACAACAGTAGATTGGATAGGATATAGTTGTTTGATATGGAGTATAAAAGTGTGTGACCTTATCTGTCATAGTGTTAGCAAAGTCTGTAATATGTTGAATGAAAATATGAAAATATATGTGAATCCGTTGAGCAATCTTAGTGTATCTGATATGATCATTTCAATTTTCTAGGCACTTTTCTAAACCTCTTAAGTTGCGTTAATCACAACTAGGGAATCACCCTCACTATCGACGTGGTCTAATCTTAAATTGGAGATCGTTTGAATACCTCGAAGGACTACACTTTTTCAAACCTCTTTGGTTGTGTAATCACAACAAGGAATCACCCTCAGTATTGTAAGTGTTTGGAGAACTGAGTCCTTAACGGATCTCATAAGCCTACTCTTGTATATATATCAATGGGTGAAAACTCTGAGGGTACAATGGTAACTATACATGTATAAATAATATAATGCTAACATCCTCCCTCAGTCGCAGCTAGAGGTGAGCGAATAGCAAGACTGGAACGAAAAGAAGTAAAAAGATGAGTAGGTAAGCCTTTTGTGAAAATGTCTGCATACTGATGTGCGGAAGGGACATGAAGAACTCGGACCTGGCCTAGGGCGACCTTCTCTCTGACGAAATGGATGTCAATTTCGATATGCTTCGTCCACTGGTGCTGAACTGGGTTCGACGACAGGTAAACAGCGGAGACATTGTCGCAGTAGACCAGTGTAGCCGATCGAAGGGGAACCCGAAGTTCTCAGAGAAGGTTGCGGAGCCAGCAGGTCTCGGGGACGGCGTTGGCAACACCACGATACTCAGCCTCGGCACTCGAGCGGGAGATGGTGGCCTGACGCTTGGAGGACCACGATACCATATTGTCGCCCAGATACACTGCGAAACCAGATGTGGAGCGCCGAGTTTCAGGACAACCCGCCCAGTCAGCGTCAGAATAGGTGGTGAGGGAGTCAAACCTGCTGCGAGCGAGATGTAAACCCATGTCAGAGGTGCCCTTGATGTATCGGATTATCCTCTTGAGCGCCTGAATATGGTGCTCGCGGGGATCATGCATGTATAAGCAGATCTGCTGCACGGCGAAGGCAATGTCCGGTCTGGTGAATGTCAAATACTGGAGAGCACCGGCCAGACTGCGGTAGGCTGTAGGATCCTCAACCTTAGGATTAGAGGGAGCGTCGAGCTTGGACTTGCAGTCGACAGGGGTGGTGGCGGGTTTGCAAGGTGTCATGTCGGCTTTGTCGACGATCTCAATAGTGTACTTCTGCTGATGAAGGAACAGGGTAGTAGGAGTGCGTGATACAGAGACCCCAAGGAAGTAGCTCAGGGAATCGAGATCAGTCATGGCAAACTCTGATCGCAGCAGGGCCATCAGCCTAGACAGGAGCGATGTAGAGGAAGCGGTGAGCACGATGTCATCAACGTACAGGAGAAGATAGGCGGTGTCAGACCTTGAGTGAAACACAAAAAGGGAGTGATCAGACTAACTGCCCTAAAATCCAATGCTAGTGAGATACGTGGTGAACCGCTGATACCAGGCACGAGGCGCCTGTTTCAACCCATAGAGAGACTTCCGGAGAAGGCAAACGTGAGATGGGCGGGTGCGATCATAGAAGTATGGCGGTTGATGCATATATACAGTCTCCTGAAGGTTGCCGTGAAGGAAGGCATTCTTGACGTCAAGTTGATGGATAGGCCAATCCTTAGTAAGGGCGATGCTCAGAACTGAGCGGATGGTAGCCGGTTTGACGACCGGGCTGAAAGTCTCATCACAGTCAACCCCAACCTCCTGCGACTTGCCGTTGACCACTAGCCGAGCCTTGTGTCGCTCTAGAGTTCCATCTGACCTGTACTTATGCTTGAATAACCACATGCAGTTAATGATATTAGTGTCCCGAGGCCTTGGAACGAGGTCCCATGTGCCGTTTTTAATAAGAGCACTAAACTCATCCATCATGGCGGCTTGCAAGTTCGGGTCCTGTAAGGCCTTGTGGGGTGATTTGGGGAGAGGAGATATGTCGGGGGACGGAGTGAGAAGGTTGTATTTGGGGTTAGGTTTGAAGATCCTGGACTGCGACCGGGTCTTCATGGAATGGGCGGGGGGTGCAAGCGGAGGTTGGTGGTTAAGTGGGGCTGCCTGCGGGGGGGGGGGGGGGGAAGAAGAGGGGGGCGGAGGGTGTGGGGAGATGCCCAAGAAGACACATTTAGTGGATCGTGAGGATAACTTGTGAGGGGCGGTGGCACTCATGTTGGGGAAATAGAGACATCCAAACACTCTAATGTGATCGTAGGAAGGGAAGCGCTTGTAGAGTGCCAAGGTTGGGTTAGAGTTGTCAGTTGCTTTGGAGGGAAGTATATTGTGGAGATAGGTGGCCATGTGAAGTGCCTCAACCCAAAAGGAGAGGGGGGGGGAGAGGCGTGATGTAGGAGTGTTCGAGTTTTGTCATTGAGGGTGCGGAGGATGCGTTCCGCTTTGCCATTTTGTGGAGAGGTTTGAGGACAAGAGAAGCGGAGGGCTATCCCCTGTTGTTGACAAAAGGAGCGGACGACAGTGTTGTCAAACTCGCCTCCCATATGTCGCACTGAATAGCCTTGACATACAAATTGAATTGAGTGCGGACGAATGTGTGAAAGTTTACAATATGACTTTGTGTTTCCGATTTGTGGCGTAGGGGAAAAACCTAAACAAAATTGGTGAAATCATTAAGGACAGCCAAATAGTATCGAAAACCACTAGCACTCGGAATAGGAGATGTCCACAAGTCACAATGTATAATATCAAATGGTGCAAATGTATGGGAATGGGAGAGACTAAAGGGTAGTCTTTTGCTCTTGGTAGCTTGACATGAAGAACAAACGGCGGAGGCCTTATGACAAGAAATAAAACGGTTTGAACGGAGAGTGTCCAGGACATGATCGCCAGGGTGGCCTAGACGAGCATGTCAGACGTTCGAACGGAGGGTGATGTTGACAGAGGGGGCGGCGAGAGGTGTCTGACTGGCTCCGGTGGTTACTGGGTATAGGTCTCCTGGGCTATTGCATCGCATTACTGGGGTGCCCGTACGTAAAACCGTCACAAGAAAACCAAACAGGTCAAATTGAATCACCACGTGATTATCGATGGTGAATTGACGAACGGAGATAAGGTTTTTGACAATGGCAGGGGCAAGGAGCACATTGTTGAGTTTCAAAGGACAGTCAGTGGGTAGGGTAGCAGGGCCCGAACCAACAATTGGAATACGATTTCCGTTCCCGACATAAACCGAATGCAAAGTGCTAGAATTAAAAACAGTTTGTAGGTTACTTGGATTGTTCGTCATGTGAGAAGAGGCCCCAGTATCCATATACCAATTTCCGTCCGGTTGCTGAAGACCCAAAGGGGTCGTGGGTTGCGACAACGACGCCGCTGGTTGTGTTGTAGACAGCGCCTGCGGTGGAGGGTTGGGAACCGGGTAGCAGTAGGGTTGCTGCAGGTAGGGTAGCGGGTAGCCGGCCCAGGGCTGAGGCCAGTACGGCGAAGGGCTAGGCCGGGTGTCCTCCCTGGATAACATGTTGGGAGCGACCAGGAAAGGCGACAGCGGGGAATTGATTGTGTCGGTCATGGCGAAGGCTTGGGGCAAGAGAGAGGCGGCGACAAGGATGCAAGAGCCAACGGTGGCGGCTAGGGGTAGCGGCGACGGCTAAATAGGGGTGCGGCGGCTAGGGTTAGCGGCGACGGCTGACTAGGGGTGCGGCGACAGGGCGTGTGGGCGGCGGAAGGGAGAAAGAAGGAACAAGGAGGCGGCGACGGCGACAGGATGGGGAGGCGGCGATGGCGGTTAGGGGGTGGCTAGCGGCGGCGGCGGCTTGGGGCTGCGGCAGTAGGGGGCGGATGGCGGCGGCTAGGGGGTGGCTAGCGGCGATGGTGGCTTAGGGTTGCGGCAGCAAGGGGTGGCAGCGGCTTGGGGCTGCGGCGGCGTAGTGGATCGTTAGATGTGAAACAAAATTAGGGTTTCATACAAAAGCTTGATACCATATAAGTGTTTGGAGAACTGAGTCCTTAACGGATCTCAGAGGCCTACTCCTGTATATATATATCAATGGCTGAATTGTGCTCATGATCCCCATCGTTCCCTCCTAAGCTAATTTGAAGAATTGCTCAAAGTGCCTCATTTGTTTGGTAAGTTTCCTCTACCTCTTACTCTTCATTTCTCTACTTTGGGGACAAAGTAGATTTTAAGCATGGGGTAGAGAACTTCTTGTGTGACTCTGTTTTTTTTTCATATATGCTTTTTTTTTTTTCCATGTGCATTTCATGCATTGCATTGCATTTGCAGATAGATGTCTTGGGATGAACCCTTGCTATAAAAATTCCTTGCTCTTCTTGAAGAACATGTCACTTCCTTGATTGAAATTGGTTGATGATATCCTCTAAAGCATGTTAAAAGGCTTGTGATGATTTAGATTTTTGGGTTTATGCTATAATTCTTTCAAAACTAATCATCTTGAGATTTGTTGAGATTAAGATTCTGAGACAAAAGCTTGTGAGCTTATGAGCCTAGGACTGACAATCATGAGTCCTCTTTTCTTTTGTGTGTGAATTGCTCATCTTGATTTCTCTATCTTCAGAACTTGCGTTAGAACCTCTCGAGGTCACATATATGACTTGTGTGCATTACATAAACATGATTGAGGCAATTTTTGTTAGTCTGTTATTCCCCTTCCTACCCATTCATATATCCTTTGCTTGAAGCCCGTTGAGTCTATTTGCCTATTAATTTGTAGCTCCACAAGATTATCCTTAAGCCTATTTTAGCCTCGTTTACCTATCCGGGAATTAGGATGAAATAGATTTATGTGTCGTTTTGTGGACAAAAAAGAATACTTGGCTTTGAGTGATTATATATTGAGTGGGGGATTTTGTGCTTCAATTGTAAGTTTCTTTTGATGAAGAAAAGAAAGAAAGAAAAAAAAAAAGGTGAAAAAAAAGAAAAAAAAAAGAAAAGAAAAAAAAAAAAAAAAATCTTCTTCATCACTAGAGAATATTCTGTAAAAAGGGAATGGGTTATAAAAAGTTGTGAGTCTTGAGCTTATTTGATTATGTGATGTGGTTGTTGTGAGAAATTTGGTATGTGTTGAAAAAGAAGATGAATTGTGGTGGAAGTTTAGGAAGTAATTCTATTTCCCGGATTTTAGCACCACATGGCCAAAGAATCCATACCTTTTGTTTCTTACCTTGGTCCCATTACAACCTATGAAAAGACCTCATGATTTTATGTTTATGTGCATAGTCTAAGTAGTGGAGAGTTAGGACGCTAATTCAAGCTTATGGTAGATGAGTCTTCAAGATTTGAGCTAGAGCGAAACTTTTATACCTTAGACACATGAGTGAGAGTGTTCCACAAAAATGTCCTATGTGAGGTCTTGGAATTGATGTTTTGACTTGTCTCTTGCATGTTTTGCTTACTCTTGTTTTGAACCCAATGTCTAGATCTAAGTGGGCAAACACATTGCTTGGATATAAGCTGAAATCTTTCTTGTGAATATTTACACTTGTTCTTGCTTGAGGACAAGCAAGGTTCAAGCATGGGGTGATTTGATAACATCTATTTTAGTCATATTTTAGGCATACATTTGCATATTAGTTTAGGTCATTTTCATGCATATTTATCATATTTTATACTTTATTTATTTTATTTTGCATTTTCGGAGTCTACACCTTGTTTGTATGTGTTTTAGGCATTTTGAGGCTAATATTGAGGAAAATCAAGCTTTAATGCGGAGCGGCAATCATAATGGATCGGACCCGAGGAGCTAACTTGTCAATTGCGGAAGTTGCTAAATGTGGGAGTTGTTTTGTGGAGTTAATTTATAATTGGGTGTTGGGATGCAATTTAGTTATTTAAGTTTGTGGGTCAAATTTGTAATTTCCTAAAAATAAAACATATCTACTCCCGAGTGTTTACAATGGACAAGGGAGGAGTTCAGAATTTGGGTTGGAGCCGTACAAGGCTTCGGGGACTTTAGGTTTAGATTTTGTTCTTTGTTTTGACGGTATACGCTTGGATCGAGGACGGAAATTTCGGTTTGCATTCTATTCTAAACTTTGATCTATTTCTGTCTATAATCTAGCTCATTGTTTATTTTATTATGCTTTTCTAATTTCTCCGTTCTAGGTTTAGGGTGATCCAAACGATGATTTGGTAGTGTTGAGATTGATATTCGTTTGTCTGATCATTGTTAGATTTAATCCTATTGCGCCAGCCCTAATTGATGAAAATTGGTTAGAACTGATTTAGGGTTTGAAATCGAAAGACTAAAACCCTAAATTAGAATTTAGATGGTGAATTTAGGCCGAAAAGCTATTGGATCCATCGGAACCATAGGATTAAACCTGAAGTTTAGTTGATCGAAAGTGAAATTAAGCTTCTTGAGGATTTATAGATTGTCACAGATATTTTAGATGATTTTGATATTGATCGATACCGAAAGGCGACGTTGATATGATTATCATCTAGAATTCTAAGAACTTAAAGGGTCTAAATTGGTTGCTTGAGTCCGAAAGGTGATTGTTAACCAATTTAGACACATTCGCTTTTATTCCGAAAGGAGATTTGCGATTACCTTAGACAATCTACCTTTAGCAAACTCAGACAATGTGACACGGATATCAATATTAATCTACTAAAGCGTCGTTGTGGTGATCCTTACCCTAGATTTGCCTCGTATCCATTGTTTAATACCTATTTTTGCATAGTTGTTTCTCATTAGTTGGTTACTTTCTCCATCCATACAAACATTTCGCCTTTATTTTCTTGACTTAGTTAAATCAGTTTGAATTGATAATCGATACCACATAGTCCTTGTGGATACGACACTCGATATACTACAACTGAACCCCATACACTTGTGGGGTAGGTTTTTAGCCTATCACCTATGTTTGAATCCCCCGAGTGGTTGTTTCGTAATGCTCTAATGGACGCCGATGTTAGTATCTTAGCGCTCTTTCCAAATTGACATTTTATGAATAAGTGAACTGCATCTTTTGAGGGCAATCGCATAAAATACACTCCATGGGAATAAGTATACCCTTAGTTGCTAAGCGACACTTCGTTGGGAGGCCGTCCAATTCAGGCCTAATCTCCCTAGGAATTTTATTTATTTATTTTTGGCATTGTGTTGATTTTCCAAATCTATGATGGATTGTTTCTTGTATTCCCCTGATTTAGATGATATAAAATATTTATTAAGCTTGCCGTGGTAAACTAGACATGTCAATCTTCAAGGGATCTTCAATCAACAATAAAAAAAACGACTCCAAGTAACTAAAAGACACCTAAACCAATAAAATAGAACACGCATCATGCACGCCCAAGTCGAGCACACAAGATCAGCGAGTGGC
Organism: Persicaria tinctoria; assembly: GCA_037127255.1. NCBI lineage: Eukaryota > Viridiplantae > Streptophyta > Magnoliopsida > Caryophyllales > Polygonaceae > Persicaria > Persicaria tinctoria. Next base: position 86,044,040 of record JBANSL010000004.1, on the reverse strand, counting down.
CCACCGACTCATATACTACTATACTAGGGCTTGTTATGTTCAAATTTCCGATATGGGACACTTTTGGTCTCATAATGCAAATTAATACAATTCATAATAGTACACATGTCATTATGGTGTTAAAAAAATCAACGAACAATTGTTTTACTCTGATACATCAAAGAACAAAACAAATGCTATAAATTATACACAATAATACAATGTGGCCTCTTAATTCACTTGCACTCCGGAGTCATACAAGTCTCCCGGTGCCCAATCACCGGGAATGTCGTTCACCGGGACGATCCATTTGTCGTTCGAATCATCGTCGTCATCGCTCGTCAACATCCTTATAGACAACGGCCCCTTGGGCGGAGAGGCAGTCGCCCAAACCGCTCCATGATCGCGAACAAGTAACTTGCAGTTGAAACCTTCTATCTGTGATCAAACATATTCAATTTGACTATATTAGATATTGGATATATCATATAGATGAATTAATATAACTAGATATATACCTCACATAGTTGTACGGCGGTAATGTCTTTGGTTCCTTGCTGGTAGTAAATAGCAAAAGCAAGGTAAGAAGGGTTGCTGCTGCTCTGGTCTATCTTGAACGTTATGTTCTTGTTCGGGTAGATGCAGGAGACACTGTCGAGCAACGACATTATGACATAGTTATAGCATCATTTATAGCTCAATGAAGTTATCTAAGTGCATCCAACATACGTTCCTTAGCAGGATCGCTATCATTATCAAATCCCATCAATATCCACATCATCAAGCACTTTTCATATAGTCCTCATGAACGAGATCATCAATCAGAAATACCGTAATAAAAGAAAGATATGAAGCGGCTGAGCCGATCGAGTTGAACTAAAAAAAAAGGAAAATAGTTTGTCGCTAGGGATTTGAGATTGTCTAGTTTCTATAGGACCTATCACTAAAATACCCCTAGAGAGGGATAGTGCTAGGCGGAACGAAAAGGGTTTCACTAGGTTTCCATGAAATGGGAAATGAAAACTATTGGCCCCACATGAGGATTGTGAATAAATTGTCTGATAATGAGCAAGAATATTCGTCTTTGTGCTAAACAAAATGTATTGAACTCATAATTCATTAGATCATTTTGAAGAATGTAAGTATCGTAAGTAAATTGCTCCTGTTTGTTCAAACATTTGATAACCATAGTCACTCTTTACTGTATATATAGAGTATGAATCAGATATGTACCGCTGGTATTCGATGTCAACCACACCAAGGGCCAAAAGGGATTGAGCTGCATCGGCGGTTTGAGCCATCTTAACAAAGGCGTGCTTACTAAGAATGAAGGCGGTGTGATCACTAGATCCACTGTCAGTTATGACTATGGTCACGCCTTTATCCGAGCAACTGCTGTTGTTGGTGCACCTTACCTTAGTCATTTAACCCAAATGCATTAAGTTAGATCAATCAATTAACATACATTTGTGATCAATCTCTATGTTGATGTGATCGATCACCTGGTAACAGGCGCCGCAGCCTACACCATCTCGGTAGAGGTCTGATGCAGCCGATACATCCCCACCGTTAACAGTGGCTCCGAATGAACCAAAACCACATGCTCCATCTGCAAGAACAAAAAAAAAAAACATCATCCATTATGTGCTTTATAACATGCTCATTTTCGATTGAGTATCGTATTTGCGGTGACTTACTTTGGGCTCCATTGTTGTCCGGAGTTGAGTAGAACGTTGCCCGAGACTGAACACCTTTCGCATAATTCGAAGCTAGACTTACCAATGTAAGTATCGCGGTGAGGCAAATGATGTCGTAATGTGAAGAAAATGCCATTATAGGGGGACGCTAGTGTTTTGTGTTCTTGGAAACAATAAGATGAAATCAGTTTGTACGTGAATGGAAATGCAAACGAATTCAGAGAATTTATAAGCAAATAAAAAATGAGTTAGATTGGGATCACAGATTGCATTGCATATGTTCAAAGTTGTACGTCCATGTTTGACAATGACAATACTCCGATATATATAGTAACAATTAATATTATATTTCAATCAGTAAAAAAGGTGGAGATTTCAATATCTGTGTATGAAAGGTAGACCAAAATGGCATATCTTTAACTCCTCTTAAAACTTTTAGATAAGTGAAGAGATAACATTATATATATTGCTTGGCTATGGAGAGTTTTGAATTGAATTCCCAATCCCAAGTTAACTAAACTAGTTAAGTTAATTAGGTGTTGATGCACTACTTGATTAATTAGATTGGTAAATTTGCATTTTGGAATTTTCCAAGTTCTCACCTCTGAGTCATAACTTTGATTTTTTAACACAAATGCCGAATTCTCAAGAGCAAGCTTCACGTTTTGACTATTGCTAAAAGTCTCCCTGTTGCATGATTACCTCAATCTACAAGTTTCACACAGTTTGCAGATATATACCACATGCGCCCAAAGTTTTACCCTCTAGTCACAAAGTGCCACAAACCAGCAATTATGGCATTATGGGTGCTTATTTCCCCATTTTTATTGTTAAAAATGAGCATCTAACTCATGATTTCAATTAGCTTAGTTTATACTAGTACAGTAGTACTCATATATAGAAATGAGCATTTAATCATTTCAATTAGATTGGGTAACGTTATAGTATTAGTTAGTACTCACAATCTTAAAATTATCCCCAAAACACACTTATTATAATTAATTTTTATAATTTAAAAATAAAAGCTTAAAGAGTATGATTGTAACAATTAATTAGACTAGATCATGTACGACCATTAGGTAGCACAAACACCGTTCGTGATACATACACAATACTACCAGTTAACTCGAAACCATATTACCACTACCACTTTTGACGAGTTTGTAAATAAATTTTACTCCTAATATACCAGTTAAATTAAAATGTTAGTAAAATTAGGGGTGTTATGTTAATAAGATTAGCTCGAATTCGATTTATACTCACTCGATAAAAACTCGGCTCGAGCTCTTTCATTTTCTAAATGAGCCGAGTATGACTGTATGAGCACATTTTTAAACTCGTTAAAAAACTCGGCTCATTAGAATAAAACTCGAATAGCTCGAATTTTATAGGATTTGTAAAACTTCATTTAAGTTACTGTATAATGACTAAATATAACTGCTTAAAGCTCAAAAAAAGCTTGGCTCGAACTCGTTCATTTTATAAAAGAGCCACATTTTTAAGCCCGGGACAAAATTTAGACTCAGTTCAGACTCGTTGATATTTTAAATGAACTGAATAGGAACAAGCAATACTCCGCTAGTTCGGCTCGAATAACCGCCCAACTAACCCTAAATATGAAATCAAAATCAACATAAAAGTATAAAACTGACCCACACATACCCACAAAAGAAAAAAGAAGCGGCCGGCCCAATATCACTGGCCCAATAAAAGTCCAATCCAGGCAAGCGCACTTTTACTTCCCAAGGCAAAAACGCCTCAATTAGAATAGCACGTGAGAAGCACGTGAACCCCGATAGGAAGCTACTCTTAAACCACCCTTCAATTGCAAATTTGCAATTTTACCCCATTCGCGTTTTCAACCAATGGCGTCCTCCATGATGACTCATCTCACGCACCCTTTCTTCCTCCCCCTCCCCTCTTTCTCCTCCCTTCGCCTGAAACTTTAAATTCCCCCTTTTCCACCAAACCCTAACCCTAACCCTCACCCTCAACTCTTTCTCTCTCTCTTCTCATCCTTCCTCTCAAATCACTTCCTCTTGTTCTCTCTCCTTCCTCTGTTTCTAAACCCTAATCTGATTGCGACATCTGAGAGCTTCGGTTAAGGTTTGTTCCAATGGATTCGCAGGCCAACAATCTCTACGAAACGGCTTCACAGCCCGACACGGGTACGGACGCGTACACGTTTCTCGAATTCAACACTCAGGTGGAGGATTACGGCTATCCCGAATTCGACGAGCTCTCACAGCCGATGCGCTCCTCCGCCTGGCCTACGCCTTCAGATTCCGTCTCTGCCGTCGACATTAAGGACCGCGGAAGCACCGGGAGCGGTGGTGCTGGATCTGATCACCATTCCGATGCCTCCCCTGTCTCATCCGCGACTCCGAGTGGCGCTGTTAAAGGCCGTGGCGGGGGTGGTGGCGCGAGTACTAGTCAGGCGGCTGCGGCTGTGGAGGCGTTGGCGGCTGGGATGAGCGGGCTGAACTTTGAGGAGACTGGGGACGATGATAATTATGATCAGTACGGAAAAGCTGATTTTGCTGAGCATGCTTGTCGGTACTGTGGTGTTCAAAACCCCGCGTGCGTTGTGAGGTGCAATGTGCCTTCCTGTCGGAAGTGGTTTTGCAATTCCAGGGGTAACACGTCGGGCTCGCATATAGTCAATCATCTGGTAAGCATCCTCCAGGATATTGTTTATTTATCGGTTTTTAATTGTGAAGGCCGAGCAGATATGTAGATTCTTGATGTTAAATTTCTGGACTGAATGTAGGCTAAGAAAGTTAGAATGTCTTATTAGGGTTAACTCATAGAATGGATTTGTACACTGACACAAGGGATAGTTAAGCTGAAGAGACGCATAGAAATTATCCCAGGAAATTGGTATTCAGTGTACTGAAATACTATCGAACTTATGTCTCTAAACAACCATATCTACCTATGATTTGAGGAGTGGTGTTTTCTGGAATGTTAACTATTGTGTAAACTGTAAACTGTTATGCTATGTTTATTTCTTCATGTTTCTTATTTAAGCTTTGAGTTCGTTACATGGATGCAGGTTGTTTATTCCCGTGTAAATATAGTTTCATCACTTTCATGTAGGATCTAGCAATTACTAATTTTACTATTGATGCTTATGGGGGGCTTCGAGAGTGAGGTGGCTGCTTTTAAAGTGTGATTGTATTTGAAATCCCTGGCTTCTTGTTGGAATTGATTTATACCCAGTCAGATACAAGTTAAAACTACTTTTTTCTGCATATAAATTAAGCATTCACAGTTCGCATGAATATCTTCCAATGACCGTAGGTAGTGGCAACTGGCAAGTTATTCACAGCTATTTAATTTTTTGGATGCATTATTGCTATTTGCTTTCTTAGTTTTTGAACCTTAAAACTATCCAATTCTGGTTGATGCTCTGATTGCCAGCAGTTTAACCTTTTTGTTATTTCTCATTTCTGTGAGCGTTATAGTCCTACGGGCATAAAATTTGTTTCAGTGTGTAGAGTATACAATGTGCATGATTGTGTTTTTTTTTAAACAATTTTCATCTCTGCCTGCAATTGCTTGCTGTGTTTGATCAATACGGTTATCCTTTATTAATCTGGAAGACAAGTGAAAAACTAAAGAAAAGAAATTGTAGGAACCTTCAATTCTATTTCCTAGTAGCTTGTGGTAATCTACACGATTTAGTCATCTCGAGGGCTACAGTGAACAATATCTCTTGAGCTTCTTTGCTGGTGTATTGTGAATTTGATTTTTGACGTGTATCTGATTAAGCAAATGGTGGTATATCATTTGATGATTCCATGTGAGTTTACTGTCTCGTACCTGTGTTTTCTTTTTCTTTTCAGGTAAAGCCCCAAATATATTTTGAAAGTTATGAATAATAACATGATAATGATTTCCATTTCAATGAACCATAAAAGCAGCAGGGTTTTGTACTAAACAATTTAATGTAAATGATTAGCGTTGATATTAGGCTGGAAATTTTTCATGGTCTTTTATATGATTTGATTCACTATTTTTCAGGTACGGGCCAAGCATAAAGAAGTTTGTCTGCATAAAGACAGTCCTCTTGGAGAGACTATTCTTGAGTGCTACAATTGTGGTTGCCGAAATGTGTTTTTGCTTGGATTTATCTCTGCCAAGACGGAAAGTGTAGTTGTCCTCCTTTGCCGGGAGCCATGCTTAAGTGTAAATGCACTGAAAGACATGAATTGGGACCTCAGCCAGTGGTGCCCGCTTATTGATGATAGATGTTTCCTTCCCTGGCTTGTTAAGGTATTTGTAATTATATGCCACAGTTGTCTTTCAGGATATCTTTCTTTCATTCATTCCTCTCTTTTGCTTTAAAATATTAAAAATACAAGATTGTGAAGGTTTTTCATATTCTGGCAACTGGTTGGTTCCACATTGTAGGTCCCATCTGAGCAGGAGCAGTTGAGGGCTCGACAGATTAGTGCTCAACAAATAAATAAGATAGAAGAACTTTGGAAGACAAATCCTGATGCTGCTTTGGAGGACCTTGAGAAACCAGGTGTAGATGATGAACCACAGCCTGTGGCTCCAAAGTACGAAGATGCCTACCAGGTAAAGATTTTTGCTAGTATCAATTTCAACAAAGCTATGGAGTGTTCCTGTTTGCTTCTTAGGAAATCAATCCTAAACATAAATAGTTCTATTTCCTCATGGTACCCAGCATATCATCTACTTCAGTAGTTTTGGAATAAATCTTACTTTCATTCTCTTTTTTTGCAGTATCAAAATGTGTTTGCCCCACTCATCAAGCTGGAAGCTGACTATGATAAAGTAGGTTCTATCTCCTCTTTCTTGACGTACACATGCTTGCATACATATATTTGAATATTTTCCATGTTTGATTTCCTTTCTTACGTATGTTCATTGAGGAGTCTTTTGTTTTTCCTTGAAGCATGAGTTTCTAAATGATTTCTTATTTTCTGCTTTCAGTCGAACACTTCATAAATATATATTTGTATCTTCGCTGTATATGCAGATGATGAAAGAATCACAAAGCAAGGATAATTTAACAATACGTTGGGATATTGGTCTAAATAAGAAGCGTGTTGCATATTTTATCTTCCCCAAGGTGTGTTCAAACTTCAAACCATCCTATAGTATTAGTGTTGTCATTGTTACTATATTTCTCTCTTTATACATTTCTCTTTATACCTTATATTCAATTGTGTATATATGTATACTTCTGTTTATGCAGGAGGATAATGAGTTGCGACTTGTACCTGGTGACGAGTTGCGGTTGCGTTACTCAGGAGATGCTGCACATCCTGCTTGGCAATCTGTTGGGCATGTGGTATGTATAGTGTTAATATGTTTATCCATTCCTTCCCTTATTTTAGAGTTGTAAACACCATAATAGAGCTTAAGCTCGCTCAACTTTTTAATTGGTTCTTATATTTTAAATTGCTGTTTCAGATTAAGCTTACTGCGCAAGAGGAGGTTGCACTTGAGCTGCGAGCTAGTCAGGTGATGAATTGTATTGACATTTTATTTACTCTCAATTCTGTTAAGAGTTTAATCAAGGTTTTGGCTTAATAGAAGTTATGTATTTCTATTTCAGGGGGTTCCTGTTGATGTAAATCACGGATTCATTGTTGATTTTGTTTGGAAGAGTACTAGCTTTGATCGGATGCAGAGTGCAATGAAAACTTTTGCTGTCGATGAAACTAGTGTTAGTGGGTGAGTCTTTGCCTTCCCCTATATTATGAAAGGGAAAACTGCTCCCCCTTCTTTCTCCTGCTCTTGGAGTTTAAATTCTTTTATATTTTAAGAAATTTTGAATTCATTGTCAGTGGGTGTGTTTTTGCCTTCCTTCCGTCGCTCTCCCAGAGTTTAGTTACTTCATTGGCATTAGGAATTTTATGTTCTGGGTTGAGTAGACTATCAAGGACAATTGAGCTAAAATAAACAATGACCCGATTTTTTAATTGGCTCCAGTTATATCTATCATCACTTGTTGGGCCATGAAGTTGAGATGCAGATGGTCCGTAATACATTGCCACGTCGTTTTGGTGCTCCAGGCCTTCCAGAACTTAATGCATCTCAAGTACTGTTTAGCTCTCCTATCCTCCTTTTTTTTTAAATCTACTGTAGTAATAAAAGATTTGAAATGCACACCCTTTATCTCGTTTTTCTTCCCATAGACATTGTGGTAATGGTTGTTGCTTAATCATTCTAGGTTTTTGCTGTCAAGAGTGTCCTTCAGAAGCCTATAAGTTTGATTCAGGGTCCGCCTGGGACTGGGAAGACTGTGACTTCTGCAGCTATTGTATATCACATGGCCAAGCAAGGGCAAGGACAGGTTTTCATGCTTTACTTTTGTGTGAAAGTTTTTTGGTTTTGCCCTTGATTAGCATTTATGTTATGATTATTCTCATGCTCATAATTTGCATTTTTTTCTTTCATTCAAGGTGTTGGTTTGCGCCCCAAGTAATGTAGCTGTTGACCAACTTGCAGAAAAAATCAGTGCAACAGGGTTAAAGGTAAGCATTAGGAATGAAGTAAATGATTTTGAACCTTTTCAACTCTACTAATCTTCTTCTTGGTTATTGATTAGAAGTGGATTCTTCATTTTGAAATATAGTTTTTGTGCCTCTATTTTTTATATCTGATTTTAAATCCATCCTTTTCTTTAAATCAATTTTTGATCTTTTCTGCTTTAGCAGTCAGATTACGGTATGCTCCTTGCACCAATGTTAACTTGAACAATGTTAGTTATTGAGGTTTGAATGAATATATGGCATGCTTTTTTTTGTTTTTTATAATAATAAAAAAGGTATCTATGCGTGGCCCCTTTATTGTATCATTGTTCATATTGTTTCATGTGATGTGTTTTAACATTGCTTGCAACTTAGGTGGTAAGGCTCTGTGCTAAATCTAGGGAAGCTGTTAGTTCCCCTGTCGAGCATCTTACTCTTCACTATCAGGTTTGTTCCTTTAATTCCTTTATAGAATGCCATTTTTGTTCTCTTTGTTTGTGGTTTTATGTGCTTCACATGTTCTTGCCTTTATGTCTATCTTAGGTTCGCCATCTTGATACCTCTGACAAGAGTGAACTTCACAAGTTGCAACTACTGAAAGATGAGCAAGGTCCTTACATACTTCTCTCTATTGTTTACCTCTTTTTGTCCTGCTATTCAATGATTATCTTTGTTCCATTACTTTTTCTGTTTTTCAACTTTGGTATTTCATGCATGGGTACATAGTTAGTTGCCGATGTTTGTCTGTTTTCTTTTATCAATTTCCTGAGGTTCCTTTGAGGGAGAGGATCATTGTAATGTTTGTTAAAAATTCCAAGATTGAAAATGATGTTGCCCAGAACTCTTTGACATAATTAGAAACCATCTTTGTGTACCTTTGCTTCTTTGATATGTCAACTTAGGTGGTATTGCTTTCAAGGCCAGGGGATACTGAGACACATTGAAGAATGTCTTGAACTTGAATCGATAAATATAATTGCTGCATGACATATACAATTTTAGCAGGGCTTTATTTCAATGATAACCTTTCTTGGCCTTCTCCTTCTCTGATTCCTTTGAATATCTTGTTAATTAGAGTTTCTTTGATCTTTCCAAAAGTCATCTGTGGTTTTTATGTGTGCATAGACTCTGCACTTGTATGTTTATTAATGTTCTAAAAATATCTTGTTAAACCTTCCTTACCTTTATTACACAATATGCCGTTTGTTTACCTATAATTATTTAGAACTATTAACTGGCAAGGATTGTGATTGAATGATCAGTTGCTCACTTGCTCTAACTTATTCCATATTTACTTGGCAAACTGCATATATTTTGCTAGAACTCTGTATTCTCCAAATTTACAAATTGTTAAGAAACCTGGCAAAACTTGCAGGAGAGTTATCTAGCAGCGACGAGAAAAAGTACAAAGCACTGAAACGAGCAACAGAGAGGGAGATAACTCAGAGTGCTGATGTTATCTGTTGTACTTGTGTTGGTGCTGGGGATCCTAGACTCTCAAACTTTAGATTCCGTCAGGTTTGTTAGCTGATAGCCTGATACATTAGGGAATTGCCGGTGAAGCAATGCATCTTTGTAATTGCTCATACTTTTGTGTTTTAGGTTCTTATTGATGAATCGACTCAAGCAACAGAACCAGAATGTCTTATCCCCTTGGTTCTTGGTGCAAAGCAGGTATGAATTAGCATAGTGCATATGATTTGGTTATTTTTTTTTCTCTCAACTCCACTTGTATAGTTGTATATGACATATTAATCTTCCATTAGGCTGTTCTTGTTGGAGATCATTGCCAACTTGGGCCTGTTATAATGTGCAAAAAAGCTGCTCGTGCTGGGCTGGCTCAGTCTCTCTTCGAACGTTTGGTGTTGCTTGGTGTGAAGCCTATCAGATTACAGGTTGGTTCTATATGGCTGAATTCTTTCTTAATTCTGCTTGAAGAAATAATGGTGATTGAAAAATAATGTCTTGTCCCAGTTGAATGAGTAGAAACTGGTCTATAGTTGCTGTACCTTATGAAAACACTTTTTATCTGGAGTTGTACTTTGTAGTTTTATAACTTGTTGCTCATGTATTTCTTACAGGACTCAAATAAATCTTCTCTTTCAAATTGACTTTAATAAGCATTATGTGAATACATAGCTATGCTTTGCAATCTGGTGTAATTTATAACAAGTGGGTTATTTGTTTTGATCATAATCGAATATCTGTACTTGGTTTAGGTTCAATATCGTATGCATCCATCCTTGTCTGAATTTCCATCAAACAATTTCTATGAGGGTACACTTCAAAATGGAGTCACCATAAATGAAAGGCTATCATCCGGCATTGATTTTCCATGGCCTGTGCCAAATCGCCCCATGTTTTTTTATGTCCAGGTAAGTGAATTGGGAAGTGCCTTCAATTTTTTGTGCTAATGTGTAATGTATTTCAAGTGATTCAAAATATTGGCAGATCCTCGTGCAAAATAATATCCATATGTTGATATGTGGACTACTTCCCCCCCTTGCATTTATTACTATGGAGGAAGGGCAATGGAAGAAAGAAATATGAAAAAGGGAGAAGTGATTGATATTTTGCATTTTAGTTTCACAATTTCTCCACCTCCAATTTCTGCTTAAAATACCGAAACTTAAAAATACGAACCTGCAGTAGTGTAGTACCTAACAGGACCAACTAGGTGAGTTTTGTTTAGTGCTTTTAGTGACTTAACTAATCTCCAAACATTTTCTCTCATCCATTAAAAGGTTATGCAAAGGAGGGAACTGTTGCCAATTATTTTTTATTTTTTAAAATTTCATTTCCACCATAATTTTTTTTTGTCTAATCACTCGTTGCTATACAAAAATCTGTTCGTGCCCTCATATTTATCTTTTACGTGCTGGTTTCTCCTTCTATTGATGTGTTCAACTATCTGCATGTCTCACAGATGGGACAAGAAGAGATAAGTGCTAGTGGTACTTCATATCTTAACCGGACAGAGGCTGCAAATGTTGAAAAGATTGTAACTACATTCTTAAGAAGTGGTGTGGTCCCTGGTCAAGTGAGCGCACTAATCTCTTTATTACTTGCAAGTCATTTGAATAGCTTTAAATATAATTATGTGCAGAAATTTTCTGTTGATCATTGGCCAACTATTTAGACAACTACTATTCTTGTAGATTGGGGTGATCACTCCATATGAAGGGCAAAGGGCTTATATTGTCAATTATATGTCAAGAAATGGTGCCCTTAGACAGCAGCTATACAAGGAAATTGAGGTGCTCTCTCGTACCTGTGCACATTACTAATGTTTTTTGTCTTGTTCTAATTGTAGAAGTAATTCTGGTTTTGTAGGTCGCAAGTGTCGACTCATTCCAGGGGAGGGAAAAGGATTACATTATTCTCTCTTGTGTTAGGAGTAATGAACACCAGGTGCCTTTCCTTCTCTCTCTTTATTTTTCCTTCCTATTTAATCGAGGGCATGCATGGAGGAGTCACAGAGACATGAATAAAGATTCTTTGTGGTTTTCTTCACCGTAAATCACGTGTCTCTGCATCCTGCTCTTTCTTGATCTCTTTCCTGGTTTTGGTGCAGTCTTCTTTATTGTTTCTTGTTGTTTGGTGAGTTATTAAGTTTAAATAAGTCATTTTTTAAATTGATGCATGTATTGGAACCCCTGTTGAGCTATTGCCATGTTGGAATATATAATCCTATTGTTATCATCTTATGAGTGGAAAACTGTCTGGAGCATCAGATGTCCAAATTCATATTTGCCTGTTTCTTTCAAGCAACTTGATTTCCCCCCTCATTAGTTCTATGTAATACTGATTGGATAAATTTCATCATGTGATGAAATCTCTTTCTTTCATCTGCCTGTTTGTGCTTGGTATCATTATGCTAATCAGTCATATACCTTCTTATATTCAGGGCATTGGGTTTCTAAATGATCCCCGTCGATTGAATGTTGCACTAACAAGAGCTCGTTATGGAATTGTCATCCTTGGGAATCCCAAAGTTCTGAGCAAGCAACCTTTGTGGAATAGCTTATTGACACATTATAAGGTATTGTCTTTGATGTGCATAAAGTTATTTAGTTTGTTTGAGTTTAATACCTAGATGTTGCTTTATTTTTACTTTGATCTCCAGCCTGCATATATTTCCTAGTTGCTCTAGCAATACATAATCTTACCTACTGATGACAGATGGAAATTCAAATTTGAACAAAATGTTTCAGGCCAATTTTCTCACTATTGTCAGTTTATATACCAGCATCTTCACTGAGCTTTTCTTTATCTTATATTAAAGGAGCATGAATGCTTGGTGGAAGGACCCCTAAGTAACTTGAAGCAAAGTATGGTTCAGTTTCAGAAGCCTAAGAAGGTAGCATGGCTGGAAATTAGTTTATATATTGGAGTTTTGACTAGCATTTCAGCTTTGACTATAGCTATCTAACTGACTACATGGATTTGCTGTGTTACAGATCTACAATGACCGCAGGGTATTTTATGGTTCTGCACCTGGTCTTGCTCCCAATGATAACTTTGGACCTGCAGCTGGTAATGGAACAGACAGGAGAGGAAGTCGGTCTAGGGGTATGTTTATAATGTTGCATTTATTTTAGGTGATCAATTGATCATACTGGAGTTTTATTGCCAAAGAGATGAAATATTTGGTAGAGTTAAAAAAAACATTGGTTCTAATTTATGTGTGTTTTTATATTATTAGTCCTGACATGGATTTTCTGAAATAAGGTTCTTACATGCCTCCTGGCCCACCTAATGGTACGCATAAGCCCGGACTTCATCCTGCTGGCTTCCCAGTGCCTCGTGTTCCAATGCCTGCTTATCATGGTGCTCCACCTTCTCAGCCGTATGCTATTCCAACCCGAGGAGCTGTTCATGGTCCTGTTGGAGCTGTACCTCAGGTTCCTCAACCTGGAAATCGTGGTTTTGGTGCGGGTCGTGGCAGTACCACGCCTATTGGGAGTCATCTTCCCCACCAGCAGGGAGCACAGCAGGGAGTTGGAAGCCTTGGGCCTAATTTCAACTTCCCTCCTCTTGAGAATCCAAATAGCCAGCCATCGGTTGCTGGTCCATTATCTCAACCTGGATTTGTTTCAAATGTGTGTATCTTATTCCCCTTTGTGATTCTAGTTATCCGTTCTCTCAAATTCAATACTAAATGCTTTTTGTCTACCATAAAGCAGATGTCAGTTCAAGGGCCAAGCCAATCATTTCGGGACGGATTCTCCATGGGTGGCATGTCACAGGTGGTTCATGACTGTGCAGACTTCATAAATTTTGATTATACTAGTCCAATCTGTTTTAAACTTACATTTTGTGATCGCTGACAGGACTTCATAGGCGATGACTTCAAAAGTCAGGGATCACATGTTCCCTACAACATTGCAGAATTCTCAACACAGGTATTTCAAGATTTACTGCCATTTAAAGAATCTAAAACAAAAGTGCTTGGTTTTTATATTGCTTGAAGTTACAGCGTTGGCTGTTTCAAAATAGTCCTTGGAAGGTGAATATATATATTTTTTGATGCACAGGCATCACAAAGTGGATATTCAGTTGATTTTCCCACACAAGGAATGCAGTCAGGGTTTCCTGGAAGCTTTATGAACCAAAATTCACAGGCTGGATATTCTCGTTTTGGCAGCGGGAATGATTTCATGTCACAGGTAAGAGAATGGTCTAACTAGTTGATGTGTTGTTGGCTTTGTTAGGTTTCTTGGTGACATTCTAGTTATATTTATTTCTTAATTTTGCAGGATTATATGGGACAGGGATCCCAAGGTTTGTTTACACAGGTTGGTTTTGCTGACCCGTCTCAAGAGGATGGTTCACAGGGACACTATGGTGTTGCCGGCACAAATCCACTTCAATCTCAGGTTTGTTTTACCAAACAATTAATATTCATATGTACACACTACAAGCACGTTAACTGTGTGATTAGCTAGCAACACGGTGATTGTATTAAGCCAAAAAAAAAGAGGTGTTTCTGCCTCTATTTATTGGCAGGTTCTTTCTTGGTGTCAAATCGTGGTCATTTTAAGGTTAATGGTCGCCACTATGTACTTTGTTTCTGCAGGGACTGTTGAACCCTCTCTACTCTCAGCCCTTCAACCACTATCCACCAGCCATGAATGTGCAGACTCCTGCCAATCATCAACAGGCTCCACAGCCTCCCCAGCAGCAGGGTCCGAGCTCTCAGAACCAGAAAGGCCATTATACCGGTTAAAAGTATCATAATAAGCTATTTTGATGAAGATGGGTTATAGCCTTTCGCATCCGGCAACTTGGTTTTTGCTGTTCCGTGTGCCATTGTTGGGAAACAATAACAAGGCGTTTGCAGTTGGCAGTGTCAATTTGGCGCTACTCCTGCCGGTAGGAGACCCATTAGCTGACTTCGGCATACTGGATACACACTTGACACGGGCAGTATAAACTAAGGCTGGAAAGAGGAAGGATAACCCTAGTTATCATCTTCGGATAGTTGACAAGGGCTTTAGTCTTTATGTGGAAGAGAAAGAGCAGTTGCATGGCTTGGTCTTGTCGGAAAGGGTTAGGATCGACCGAAGCAGATAGCTTTGGTAAAGATATGCTTACAGGATTATACAAAAGGAGCAGCTGGTCCCAGAATCTGTACAGCACGCAGGTATACACGCGACCAAACCCCCCCTTTCAGCGTTTCCTTGACATGTAATTATACTCTGAAAGAAACAGTATACTAAGCTAGCGGCGTTATTGCATTAGGTGTGTTATGGTTTGATGTTGCATTCTTTTGTGGTTTCTTTTGGCCCTTTTTTGCTCATTTCGGAATGAAGGCGCTCCTGAACGCCTTATTTAGACTTTGTCTGGTAGAAGTTGGAAGTATAGTGGTGTTTACTTTGTACTTTCCAGTCATTTATATTATGAGTGCTGCCCCTTTAGTTTATGAGTCACCTGTTTATCTAGATTCCTGGTAATGTAGCAACTTAAACTGTCAGGAATTGAATAAAAAAGCCCTAGCCCATAAATTATTGAATATGCCCTTTGAAATTGAAGCTATAAATTTCGAAAATAAATATTTGGTCAGTTTCAAATTATTATTTTTTTGCTCATTTTGTACTGTTAGAGTTGATGGGTTTGCAACTTTGCACACACATCTACATTGGATTTGTTTTTGTTTTTGTTTTGAAATTTATTGGTTTTGTCAGATATATTGTGCAAAATTTGATGCCGGTTTCAACATAAGAGTTTGTGGCAAAACATCCGAATACACTCCGAAATAGTTGGCGTTGTTTGAAGCTTTCAAAATAGAGTGGGTGATTTGTCTGTGAAACCTTCACATTACTAATATAATCAAAATATGAATCTATTTCAATTGCTTGGATTCTTACACATTACATTGAACTAAATTAATCTAAACACAAACATAAAAGGCAAAGCCCCAAACACTGGCCTATCTTCATCATGATTTTATTTCGTTTGTAGAAGACTATTTTTCAGAGCTTACCCATCAGGTTTATCTTCTTCCAAGTGCGACGAATCAGCGCTTATAATGTCGTTCTCCAAGCCTGTTGGGCTAGTTTCATAACTGTCATACACAGGCTCTTCATGTGGTGCAACCTGTTGAGTCTTGTTTGCGTGATCTTCCGCTTTTTTGGCATCATCGTTGTCTACATTCGAGCCTTTTGCCTTTTTCTTGGCTCCGGATGATGATGAAGATGACGATGAGGAGGAAGAGGATGCAGCGGAGCCTTTTCCTGTTTCTTTCCTTGTGTCCTCCACTTCCTGCTTGTTTTCATTCATGTTGGTCTCGGACGATGTCTCACTCGTGCTCTCATAATGTCCAGCCTCTTCTTGATCTTCCATTGTGGCTCTAGGACTCGACGAGGTCTCACTCTCGCTGCCTTGGTTATGTTCGTACTCGTAAGAATCCTGCCCATCAACACTGTCTGAATGATCATCATGGTCATGGACAAAATGAGGCTCAGTTGGAGATGCAGGCTCTTCATTCCCATCCCATAGGAATCCATAGAATGAGGCTCCTACAACACCGAAACTCCGGTACCTACGAAACAATTCCTCCCTTCCGCTGGCTTCCACCTCCTCGGATGGCGTTCCACACTCCTCTTGCTCGTCATCCTGCCTTAGGTCAAAGCTCACATGCCTATGAAGAAGCGATGGATCCCTATCGAAGCGAGCCTGTGATGATTTCTGTTGACGCCGATCAGTACTACTCGTAGGGCCATCTCTAGGAGTTGTTCTATAATGGTTGACAGTGGCTTTATAGTCATGGAATTCATCGAAAGGGTTTCGTCTTGGATAGAAGGCCGGAGCTGAGCCAGGGACAGGATGCATTTCGTGTCGGTGAGCCTCCGGAGAATTGAAAGGGTTAGTTTTTGATGTTGAGATGTGAGCAACATGGAAGGATTGATCGGTGAGGTTCTTTTGTGATCTCCTCCTTTCAATGATCTTCTCTAATTGTCGATTTCTTTCGAGCTCTAAACTACTAAGATCTTTGAGGTTCTTCTCATCTTCTTCGGTCCAATTAACCACTGATTCTATGGACCCTTCTTTCACATCATCCTCGTCTTCTTCATCGTCTAGTTCTTTGTGTTCAATCTCTTCCTCATCACCATTCACATCGATTTCGAAAGTGTGACTTGTTTCCCCTATCAGCTTCTCCAATTGTTGTTTATGTTCATTGTCTGAGCTGCTATGGGCAAGAATCACTTCATGATCCTCTTGAGCTATTGATGATATCTCATCATCTTCGATCACTTCTTCATGTATGGCCCCGTAGATGCCCTTCAACTTCATGGATTGCTCAACAATAGCCATGGGAGATTCACCGTGCAAAGCTTGGTGTTCTTCGGGATCCATCAAGGGATGGTAGTCAAGAATCTTTGGCACATAGTCCCTTGATGAAGCCTCCTTGGATGATGTAGGTGGCATATCAGAGTCCTCTGAAGCTATCGAAGACGATGATGGTGATGAAGAGGAGCAATGATCCATATGATCATCTTCCTTCACCTTCCTTCTCAGCTCCGCAAATGTGGCTGCTCTCTCATTGCTTTGCACTTCGATTTGTTGCTCGTGTTCACCATTCGATTGCTCCTTAAACTGCACCTTTGGGAACTTGTCGTTGTAGACGAACATCGAATGATCAACATTGTTACCTATGCTTTCTTTCATCTTATGATGATGATGATGATGATGGCGGTGATGGTGATGATGATGATGATGATTGTTTCTATCATCTATGAATCTAGACTCTTTCATCTCTTTCTCAACAATGTCATTCCTCAATTCCGCAAACTTGTCCCTAAAAGATCCTCCTCCCGCTCCTCCTCCTCCTCCACCACCATCATCGACACTACTGCCACCACCACCACCACCGCCTCCTTTGATTGTAGGAGGTGTAAAATCTGTCTGGCTCGTGTTGTTGGCCCTAGAAGGTGAAAACTTGTTGCCCTTTAGGGCAGCATTTTCGGTCCCTTGGGCATGCTTTTGTCCGAAGGCTACTAGGGCACATAACAAAACCGCGGTGCATATAATGACAGGAGAGGCCGAGATCAAGAAAAAGAACATGTATGGAAACGATATCCGAAGGTAAATCAAGAACAAAAGGGTAAACAACAATGGAGGATGATTGAAGAATAGTCGGTAACAAGCTCGGATCCATATCATCCTCAATCGCCTTTGTTCGGATCCAACTCTCATGGGACCAATATAAACTATCTATCACCTTCAAGCTTGGATCTTGCTCTCTCTATTTATCAACCCTACAATCAAGAAGTTGCACACAAACACTTAAAACAAAAAAAAGTGCAAAATGATCTAAATTGACATTAATTTACCAACATAAGATGTGAGTTTGAAGGTGGGAAAAACAAATACTTTGATCAATATACCTTATGAGAAAATGGGTGTGAAGCTTGCACAAAATTTGAAGTGGAAGTGATCAATTCAAAGAGGAGAACAATTCATAAGTGATTGAGATCTAAAATTACAAATTAGATGTAAAGATGGAGTTATATTTGGGACCCTTCTTTATTTAGAAAATGGATCGCAACTGAATTAACTACCGAAGTGAATGTTAATTACTTGGTTCAAAATTAGTCATTAACCATATATAGCCATAAAGCACTACGCCGTGCTTTGCGGATATGTATTAGTCTCTTTTCAACAAGTCACTAATTAAATGTCTTAGGCCCAAAAAAAAAACATCACAAATGTGCTTCAACTTTTAACATGTTTCAACAACTTGTGCTTTTGTTACTTTTATTTAAAAAGTACACTATAAAATGGAACCTTTAAAGTTTAAACTACCTTTTTTTAGTTTGTTTTTTTTAATTCGATTTGTCTAATTTATATGTAATACTTCTTAGGAAAAAAAACTTAAATGAAAATGGGCGAACTTTTTAAAAAATAATTAAAAACTGACTAAACTGGTAAATTCAGTAGTCGGATTTTTTTCCAAGTTGGCGTGCTTAACATATACATTAAACATTTAGAGTATAGATTAGAAAATCCGTTTTCTTACAAACACTATAGTGGTAACTGGTGACACTCTTTGCTAAACAAGGTTAATAACATAGTAAAATGCTATTTTTTTTTTATATTGATTTTAATGATGAATTCAAACTCTAGACATTCTTGTCGATGCATCTCACTTCATGAGGTAGATAATTCATCTATTTGGTAAAACGATATTTACACCATTACATGTACTCGTTTTTTTAAAATAATAAAAACTATATAAAATATCAACTTTTTGAATTAGTTTTTTAAAATAATTTCATAATTATTACTAATTTGAACTATATGAAATTATTTTTAAACATGAATAAAAAAAATTGATATTTTATATAATTTTTTTATTATTTTAAAAACCGTATGTAAATAGTAAAAATGATTTTAATATGAATGGCCAACATATTATAACCACATGGTAATTGAGAAAATAACATCTAAGTGGTAAGTGTTGATTATTGAGGAAATTCGATGAAATGAACCTTTTTGACATTTTTGTTTAGGTAGTTAGCCCCCTTAATTTGTTTATTAGGAGCAACCAACCCTTTTAATTTTTTTTTAGCATCTTCTTCCTCGAGCACCCTCCCCTGTTAAACGTACAGCTCCCTCGCCTGCAACTGGTCGTGGCGCGGCTGCAGCGGCTCGACTAGGCTCGGTGGCGCCCGCTCTGGGTGGTGGTGATGCCGGCGAAGGGCGGCGAGGCTCCCGGTGGTCCTGGGCGGCGACGGCAGAGCTTCGGGCGGTTACGACATCGGCTACCTCAAATTTGAAATTTGGGGGTTTTCGATTGGAGTTGATTTGGGAAAAAATGTTTGAGGGGAAATGTTCCTAGGTGAATTCAGAACTCGATGAAACTAATTCCGAGCTCTACCTCATTCGGAAATGGTAGTTATGGGGGTCGCCATGGGAGGGGTTTTAGAATTTGGATGGATTTCGGGTTAGATTAATCAACAAAACCACGAATTGATTAGTTAGTAACGTTCCACATTGAGTTTTAGATAAGATTTGTGTTTAAAACGTCTCAAATTGAAGTTGGAATTGAAGAATCGCCATTGAAGGGTGGGAGGAAGAAGAAGAAGAAGCAAACCGGCTATGATCCGGTTCTATGTACCCAAAACCGGTTTAGTGTTAAGATGTTGATCCGCTTATTTATCCCATCCCGGTTTTGACCCGTTTTATTTTTATTTTGTAAAGGAGAGTTTTTAAGCGATAAATAACACAAGAGGGAATGTTATAATAGATGTTTATATATGTGTAATATGGTGACAATATTTTGATTCCACGTTTTAAGCTCTTATGCCATCAATTATATAAAATTGTCACCATAAACAATTGTGATTAATGAAGCGTAATAACAGATGTCATCCATGAATTTAATGAACAAAAGTATAATCGATGAAAATAAATCGATATACAATTGATTAAATTAAAAACATGTGGCATCAATCGATTTAATTAAAAAAGTGGCATCAAATAATTACATTATAAAAATGACATCAAAACACCATTTTGAAAAAGTTGTATCACATTAAAGAAAAAAATGTCATCAAAATACTACTTTGAAAAAAATATCATCAAAATACTACTTTGCAAAAATTTCATCAAAAAAATGGCATCAAGGTAAAAAAAATATCATCAAAAAATTGACATAAAAAAAAGTGGCATCGGTCGTTAATGGAGTGTAATCGCATTTTATGCTCATATTTCATCAATAAAAATGTAATCAACAAAAAATGTCATCATAAATGATTGAGATCAATAAATTGTAATTACAAATATCATCCATGAATAAAAGTCGTCAATAAAAGATGTCATCAATGAAGTCTAATTACATTTTATTCTCCCGCGTCATCAATTGTATAAAAATATAA
Organism: Persicaria tinctoria; assembly: GCA_037127255.1. NCBI lineage: Eukaryota > Viridiplantae > Streptophyta > Magnoliopsida > Caryophyllales > Polygonaceae > Persicaria > Persicaria tinctoria. The sequence continues at coordinate 86,023,469 of JBANSL010000004.1, read as the reverse complement.
TAAAAATGTCATCACAAATATGTCACAAATAAAAATGTCATCACGAATGATTGAGATCAATGAAGTGTAATCATAAATGTCATCAATGAATAAAAATGTAATAAACATGTCACCACAAGGTATTGCATCAATGAAGTATAATCACAAACGTGTCATCAGTGAATAAAAGTAGAAGCGATGAAAATATATTGTTATACAATTGATTAAATTAAAAAAGTGGCATCAAACGATTTAATTAAAAAAAAGTGGCATCAAATAATTACATTAGAAAAATGGCATCAAAACACCACTTTGAAAAAATTGTATCACATTAATGGAAAAAATGTCATCAAAAAACTACTTTGAAAAAATGTCATCAAAAATACTACTTTTGAAAAAATATCATCAAAAATATGGCATCACGGTAAAAAAAATATTATCAAAAAATTGACATAAAAAAAAGTGGCATCAGTCGTTAACAGTAAAAAAAATGGCATCAATGATCAATGTGACATTACTGTAAACAAAAAATGTCATCAAGGTTTAAAAAAAGTGACATTAAAAAAGTGACATCCAATCATTTCATTAGAAAAATGGCATCAAAGTGAAAATAAAATATAGTAAAATTTTGGCATCAAAACGGTAAAATATGGCATCACTATTAAATAAAAAAAAAGTTGGCATCAAAATGAGTTGGTCAACGTTGACCGGTCAATGGTCAAACGGTTGACCATTGACCAACCCATCATATTGGGAAGGGGACTAGGGCAAAACTAATTAAATTGATTTATGGACTAGGTGGCTAATTGAATATTAAAAAAATGTCCTCTACCAAAATCACCCTGATTATTTGGTGAAAGCCGGGCATTTAATATAAAGATTATATTTATAGGTGACCCATAAAATTAGACAATTGATTGACATTTGTTATTTTATTTTATCATGGTACAATTTCATTAAGTTTGTCATATCATAAGCCCCAATTGATAACAAGCTTATACAAATAAGATTTAAAAAATAGGGCGGTGCACTTGGACAAGGATCCACCATTAATTAAAATATAGAGACTGTCAATGTCCACAAAAATAAACACAAAAAATATTCTTTAGAATCAAAATCCCACTTTGGACAGGTCATTGTCTTCCTTTCATCTTATAATATAAAATTATATGATAACAAGATCGAAAATCTAATAATAATTCTCCTAACAATAAAATCATAACAAGTTGCAATTTTCTGCCACACTATATTATTTTAGCATGTGATAAAAGTTTTAATAAAAGGAATAAAGATTTAAAAAAAATGAAATGGTAAGCCTAAGTAGGAAACACCCACTACCGGCACCAACCATAGGCCCTCATGATCACCGGTGGCTTAGTTTGATTCTTTTTTTTTTTTTAATCAAGGTAAAGATTCGAAACACCCAATACACCAAATGTCATGTCGAGTAAAATGAGAGGTCGAAACGAGCGACAAACAAGTTAATCGTCATGATACTAACAATGTAAACCATAAATATCCTAACCCTGCTCGAATAAAGTAAAAAAAAGTCTAGACGGAAGAGCGATGGAGATTCCGGGTTGAAACAATGAATAGTAAGAACACGGGGAAACCAGTAAGCACCTACGACGTTTCACTGCCGTAACTGGAGCAGAAACACGAGAATGTGACCTCTCTTGGAGAAGTGTGAACCAACGACGTTCTCCCACCGAAATAAGAGATTTTCGAAAGCCACGAACACGGTCCTCTTGATCAACATGACTTACGAGACTGCAAACTCCTTCGAAACCAAACACATCCATACCCACAATCATCTGTTTCACTAGGAAAAGAAAACTAGTTTGATTCTGTTTGCAGTTTGTGTAAATTAAACATTTAAATAATCAACATTTGTTGATCTAAGTACCAAAATCAAAAGCCTCAAACCCTAATTATATGCTAGGAAAATTGAAAAGGAATATTTTAGAACTCCAAAAAGCTCATTGCCATATGCAGGCGGCGGAGCAATCAAAAAGAATTTAAAGAAGTAAGATCTCCAGACCCACATGGTTTAGTTTTTCAATGTTTCAACAATTTCATTAAGGCCTAATTTATTTGATTAATACATCTAAGTTATTTGGTTAAATATTGAGCCAAAAAAATGATGTTATAGATTTGGGTGAGTCTAACGGTAAGATAGGCGACAAAATAAAATTTATGTATTTAATACTCGGGGTTCTTGTCATTTTTTTTACAAAATAACTCTCGGAGTACTCAAGCGGTTCTCCACTAGTCCCCATCGACTCAAGTTGTTGCCAGAATCGTCACTCTCGGTGGAGAAGTAACGAAAACCAATACAAATATTAGTCCTCTCTCTAAAACCTCAAGAAAGTAGACATCAATGGCGCCAATCCCCTGTGAATTTATCAAACCGCGCCTTTTTTACTTCATCTCTCTCCTAGGGTTTTGTTTTTTGCTTCATATGGCTTTTGAACTCTCTGAAAAACGAAGATGAGTCCGCAATGGAATCATGCAGTCCACGCATATAAATGTGCAAGTGCTAGCGGAGGCTCGGTCGGGGGCCGGAAGTATGAGCACCGTGAAGGCGCCAATTCCCGGTACGTTCTGTTCGACGACTGGAAAAAAAAAGGAAACCAAGAGAGGGAAAAAATGAAAAGGATTATAGTGCAATTAGATAAAATGTATCCTTTTTTTTATGACGAAGAACACACCTTCGGTGGTGAACCCCGAGCACATGACCCAGTCGGCAAGAACTTCGTACTAGATAAATCGGTTTGCGTCGACCGGTTCGATCTAGTAGTATGGAGTGAGGCAAACCTTGAATTATCATCCAGGAAAAGGGACTATAAACATGTATCTTGCTCATAAAAAAAAACACGTATTGCTAATAGACTTGATGTATACACTTAAACTATGTGCTCCTGTATAGAGTATGTCAAATTTTCCAAACTTAGTGAAATATTCAATCAATCAATTAATACTAATGTAAGGGTTACTTTCACGCATAAAAAAAAGGTAAGTGAGCAATAATTTTTTCTTTTTTAGTTAGAGGTCTCATTCAGCAAGATTTTGAAACTTCTAACCTTTCTAATGCTTGATCAAGAGCTCTTACTCCACCATGATTCCCAATTTCACATACATATAATAGAGTTTTTTCATGTACATAAATTATTGCTTTATTTTTTACACTCCGATAAAAAAAAATATAAGACGTTTGACTTTGTAACATGTATTTTAATTAACTAAACTGCAAAATGCGAATATATAGAGTATAAAATATTAATATGTTTGAAAACTTAGTATTTATTAGTAATAAATTTATTATTTTAAGTAATAATGATAAAATTAAAAAGTAAAACGACTTATATTTTAAGACAGAAATAGGTGTAGAAAAATAGAAAGTAAGAGAGTACTTGTGAACATATATTTCTCTGACTGAAAATAAATACTGTAATTATTTAAAAGATAAATTTTAATTAATAATAAATTATATTATATATATATATATATATATATATTTTTTGACGCAAAGTAAAATTTAGGTCGGGTCGGCCGCAGCAGGACTCCTTCCTAGCGCATCCTTGCGGATGAGAGCACCGAGCTCTGGATCGTCGTCGTAGCTGTCGTCGGCAGGGGAAGCATGTGCACTGCGCGCGAGATAGTCAGCCACTGCATTCGATTCCCTGAAAATATGATGAATATATAGCTACATAAGAGAAGGACGAAATGTCTAAAAGAATATCATATTGAAGTAGCTCTATATTCCAGGAGCATTTCCACACCCCTAGGAGAGCCTTAATTTATAGATAGCTAGTTATGCTTTCTTTGAAGTAATAAATTTATTATTTTAAGTAATAATAATATAATTAAAAAGTAAAACGACTTATATTTTAAGACAGAAATAGGCGTAGAAAATTAGAAAGTAAGAGAGTACTTGTGAACATATATTTCTCTGACTGAAAATAAATACTGTAATTATTTAAAAGATAAATTTTAATTAATAATAAATTATTTTTTATATATTTTTATAGATAGCTAGTTATGCTCTCTTTGAATCTCAATCCTTGTCTTATACGTAGTACTCCGTAGTTTTGACAATTTTGTTTATGTATTATTTTTGGTATTTAGATACTTTATATATTCCTGGACCAAAAAAGATACTTTATATATTTTTCGGGTTTTTTTTTCTATCCTATACCCTAAACGAATAGATGGATAACCTTAATTGAAATATACTTTTTAAAATTAAATTATTTTAACTTTCTTAATAGGGCTTTCATAAGGTCATTTCTTTATTTTATATAGAATCTTTTTTTTTAAAAAAAATCGATTAAAATTCTTAACCTAAACCTTTAAAACATAAATTATAAATGTAATTATAATCTTACAAAGCCAAATATTTCCAAACAACCAATTACCCTCTCCAAGGAGTATAATACATTATAAAACGCATATTTGACTAAGTAATACGACACGTTTTGGATAATTAATTTATTTTCACTTAATTAATTTATTTTCCCACATAACTCGTCTCTCTCATACCTCCGTTGCTTTCGAAAAATTATTTAAACTTCTTAAGTATCTTATATTTTAAATTGGAGTATATTTTTAAATAATTATATTATATATATTTTTTTTAAAAACATATATTAACAATAAAAGTTAAGATCGAATCTTAATCGATTTTTTTTTCCTACCAAATCTCGAAACAACATTAAAAAAAATACCTACAATAATAAGTTTTTTTGAACAAAAATAACAATTTTTTCCGAACAAATGGAGTAGTATATAAAATATTTAATTTTTTATTGCATTATTTTAATATTTTATATAATTTTTATCTATTTAAAATACGTGATAAAAAAAAAGGTAAGCATTTTAGGGTGTATTTGGATTTCATTGCATTTTAATTATAATGAAATTATTCTACTTCGTTTTATGTGTCCGTTTGATTCTAAAAATAAAAATATTGAAAAAAGCGAGGTAAAATCGTAATTTAACCAAATAATCACATAAATTGTGATAAAATAATTGCATTATAATTAAAACATCGTAGAATCCAAAAACATCATAATTTAAACACCTTAAAAATTGGGTCAATCAAACACCGTCTTATCATTTTGCATTATAAACATAATGCATTTGGAATTCAAACACACTCTTATATTTTTAGGGTGTGGTTATATATACACCATAAATCACAAGGTTAAAATTGCACGTCCTTAAGGACGTACAACCCTTGTGTCTAATTAATATTTTAAAAAAAATTAACCCCTTTTAATCATGCACGTCCACGTGCATGATTGGAGTGTATATAGTCGAACCGTATTTTTAATTGGAGTATTGGAAAAAATTGGTAAAATAAAACAATTAAAAGCGGAAAGATGTAGAGTGGAGTAATGGAACACCAAAATTAGGCAGTGGTCAGTGGTGTTAATGGTGCAGTGCAGACGTGAGGTGAGGGAGGGTGTCTCAGGCCTCTCAGCTAGCTACGGTGCCCAGCACACCATCACTGACACGCGGCACCACCACGGCGACCTTCGTGGTATGGCTTGTACGGTCCTCACTCTACACGTGTACCGCCCAAAACTACGTGACGGGCTGGGCAGGTGCTGGCTACCTGCCCGCGATCCCACGGTCAGGCTCCTTTGCTGGGATACAGCAACCTCGGAACTAGTGCACCCCTTTTTTACTATAGTATTTTATTTATTTAATTTAATTGATGGTGTTACCCCTTTTTTAGTATTTTATTTATTTTATTATTTAATTGATGGTGTTACCAGTTTACCCCTCCTGACCCTCCAATTGGGGGACCCCACGCATTATAAGGGGTGGGCCCAACAAGGGTAGAAAATGAATGTGCTCTTTTGCTAGGCGTTTAGTGGGGGGGGGGGGGGTGGCCCATCTCCGTGGGACCCACCGGAGTTGGAAGTTACTGTGGTGGAGTGTTTTGGGAGGTAGAGGACAAAGTAGGGGTGAAAATAATAGTTTCCCTTTTTTGTGTTAAAAATGGGAAAGCGACAAAAGAAGATGGCGAAAGTGATGTCATCTATTATGATGACGGTAAAGAGCTCTAAAAGGACAACGCCGTTAATCAGAGTCTAAACGTTCGTTACGGACTTTGCTTACCGACTGGTCCGGTTTACGCCTGTAACTTATACGGAGTCATGTTTTATGAGTACTTTTATTTCAATTTTTCTAACCTATATCTTACGGAGTAAGGTAATAGTAGAGGGTAGAGAAGTATTTTTAAAATATAAATTATTTTAATATTATTTTTATTTGATCTATTTTTTTTTATCTAATACGGAGTACTCCGTATGAAAATTTTCCGAATTGAGCTATAAAAGACAGTTTCATACAAGATACATTTATTAGGGTTCGTTTGATTGAATGCGGGAAGTACAATTTTTGAAAATTTACTTCTTATGAATTGAATTCCCGTGAAATACACTTCTCATGATTTGAAAAAAGTTGTTTGATTAAATTTTGGTTTTAGAAATATAAATAGGAAAATAAAGAAATTCACATTAAAAATTGGTGAAAGTTGAGCTTACCTAGTCCCCTCTATGTAAGTGAACTTCCTACGATTTGGGGGAATTGAAATTCCTAGGAAGTTGAATTTCTTTTCATTTTAACAAGAATATATCCTAGTTTTTAAACTTCCTGGGTTTTTTACTGACTAACCAAATGAGGCCTTATAATACAAGGAAAATGGAAAAAATGAATGCAACCCATTTATAATACAAGATACATCGTTATAAAATTTAATTACTACAGTATCATCTTTTATCAACTTTTCATACAAAAATGGTTTTGTTTTTCTCATTTCAATTTCCAATTTGAATAAGGGGTAACCATATTCTCGTATACTTCTCTAATTATTACCGTAGTCCGCAAGTGGTCTCTATCTAGAGTCAAATCTCCCAAAAGGTTCAGAACATTGAGGTCATGTCTGATAATTAACCTTCGTCCAACTCTTTTTCGATCTACTTCTCCCCCTTTGGAACACTCTCAGATCTAAACTCTCGCTCTACACACCGGTGCTGAAGGTAGTCTCCTCCGAACGTGTCCAAACCAACCCAACTCGGTCTCCCGCAGCTTATCCTCGATACTAGTAACTCCAAGCTTGCTCCTAATGTTGACATTTTTTTATTTTGTCCAATCTCGTGTGTAAGTCCACTCATCTAACACAAAATCCTCATCTCATCCACTGACATATACTTTGATCTTGAACTTTGATAATAGACCAACCTTCAGAGTCATACAATAACGTTGGTCGAACAACCTCCTTGTAGAATTTCCCTTTCAATTTTGCCGGAACTTTCTCATCGCAAAGCACACCCAACGCCCTCCTCCATCGCAACCACTTTGCCCGAATCCGGTGCTCTACATCCCTATCGATACCCCCGTCGTTTTGAATAAATGAGCTCATGTACTTGAAATACTCTTTCAATATCTTCCCCCAACAAAAATTGACTCATCTGAATCTCCAAACTCTCTGAAACGAAACTGCACGTACTCGGTCTTTGTCCTACTAAAACGAAATCCCTTCCACTCTACCCTCCAGTATGATTTAAATTAAGATGATGTAAAAATGTTAAATCAGGAGTATGATTTGGCTTTAATTTACAGTACATATTTGAAAAACAATCTTTAAAATGACATGAAAGAATGGTACATTTTTAGCCCTTTTGTGTGGATTATAGTGTGGCATGACACTCACAAGGAAAAAGTTTTTTTATTCCTTCCGAATTTATTTTTTTGGGTGCAAATTCCTTCCGAATTTTATAATGGCTGAGATAAGAACTTTTAGGCTAAAAAGCAATAATTCAAAATAAATTCATGTTATATAGTTTGCTAATAAAAAAAAAGTGTAATGTGATTGAAGGAGATGTAAAATGGACCCCTTTTCCTTCATAATCTAAAGAGCATTTCATCAGTTTTTTTTTCCATTTAGGAGGCTTTCGACTTCTTTAAAAACTTAAGTACTTTTTAGTTTAATAGATTTTTATATCATTTTCTAAAATAAAAAATATAAATATTGATCAAAAGTAAATAATAAATAATTATCTTAATATTCAAAATGTGAATAATGTTTGAAATTTAAGTAAAAAATAATTCAAATAATATGTTTTTTTGAAAAAACTATTGAAAATATCCTAAGAATGTAAAATTGATTCTGAATTATCCATTTGTGACTGATTTTCCCTCTCTAAATTGGCGTTAACTTAAAATTTGAAAGTTTTAGTTTTTAAAAAATCTCAAAATCTAAGATAATCTTGCATAAATTTAAGGAATTTCAGTTAACAGTTTATCAGTTTATCCCCGTAAATGTGGCGAAAATTGATAAAACTTTGAGTTTTCATTTTTAATAATAATAATAAAAAATTATCACACCGTAGGATACGGTAAAAACTTGTCACCGAAGTAAATAAGTCAAACAGTGATATTTTATTTTTGCCGAAATAACAAAAAATATCTTAAATTAGGCAATGATTCACTCAGAAAAAGGAAAAAATTACGACCGGCACTCTCGGTTGCCATCTTTAAAATATCGCGTCAAGTCCACGCGCTATGAAAGCGCGTTAACTGATTCCCCCTTTACTTCGCTCCCGTTAGAGTAATCGACAAAAGTGGTACGTCGCACCTGACCCACCCTATTTTCACTGTTTCCCATTCCACCCTCGTCCCTTTCCACTATTTACAACAATGCCCCACTGCAGCGTCCTATCGATGGGCCCACCCGTGTAATTTTGACTCAAAAGGAAGGGCATTTACGGTAAAGCATAATCATCGTTTTTCCTTTTTATTTTTAAAATATTGAAAAAAGAAAAGAAAAAGTGGTTATTTGATGTCCTTTCTTCCTCATCAGTCCCTCTCCCCACCAAACCAGTCTTTATAACCTCCTTTCTCCATCTCCTCAAACCCCATTTTCTCTCCTCCCTCTCGCTCTCTGAAATCGGGGATTCCATCGAAATCGAGGTTAGGAATCGGACGCATTCGTGGATTCAATGGATTCTCAGGCTTCGTCTGTGAGGAGGCCGTGTTTCGTTGAGGAGGACGATGGTTTAGCCTCCATCGCCGAGTTCTCCGGCGCAGGCGGCCACCAATACAACAACGTCAATCGCCGCCATCACCCTATCTTCTCGAGGACTGTGGTGCCTCGCCGGACGGGGAGCCTCAGGAGCCTCGTTTCTCTCTCAACCGCCTCCGCTAACTGTGCTTCGCCGAGATCTGGACGGATCTTCGATTCAAGGTTCGAGGAGGCTAACAACTCGCCGCACTTCCTCCACGCTTGCTTCCTATGCAAGAAGCCCCTTGGTGGTAACAGAGACATCTTCATGTACAGGTTTGTTCAAATTTCCTTTCAATCGAAGAACCTAGGGTTTCGTCATTTGAATCTGATTTATTGATTGATGATCTTGTTGCTGATTTGGTTTCTTTGTTGTTTACAGAGGAGACCTTCCATTTTGCAGCGAGGAGTGCAGGCACGAACAGATTGAAGTAGATGAAGCCAGGGAGAAGAGCCGCTCCATGAAAGCTATGAGGAGCAAACAGAAGGACTCAACTTCCGCTCAGCAAAACGCTACCTCTTCACCTGACAAGTCACAGAAGTACCCCTTCCGTGCCGGAACGGTGGCCGCCGGGTAGTGGTGCGTACTAATTTCCCGTTTTGCCCTTCTACCGGCTTCTTGGTACTTTCAAACAAGCACTCAAGACTCAAGAGTGGAGAGATCAAATGAAAACTTGTATAAAGTTTTGTGGGATCTGCAAAAGTTGAAATGGAAAGTTACAAAAATGAATCGACTTTTCCTTTGTACTCATCACCATGAGTGAGAGCTTGGAATTTTTGGGAAAAAAAATAATTTAAAAAAAGTTGGAATCTTTTTTCTTTGGAAATTAAAAAAAAAAAAAAAGAGAGCCCAGGAGAGAGAACGCCTTATGATGGGGGTTTATGGGTTGGATATGAGTTGGGTTTTTGCTCTATGAATGGCTCTTCTGTTATTGTGGAAATTTAATTATCATGGTAATTAATATGTTTATTACCAATATTTTCTTTAATTACTATCAATACAAGGACTTTTTGTTGCCTAAATTCATCATCTTTCAGAGCCATTTTGTGTTTTGATTCTGCAATTGTTACTATTATTCATTCAGTATTCACCTATGAAGGTGAAGAAAGGGGTTTTAGTGCTCTGCAATTGCAATTGAATAGTAAGGTACAGAAGCTGGTGGTGGTAAAAAACTCAAAATTCACATGAATGTACTGATGGTGGTGATTTCTAGTAGTTAGTGATTGGGTGGATTTGTGGTTGTTCTGGGTCACCCTTTTTGATTATAGTACTGGTCAGAGTTCACGAGGGTGGTGTGCTTTGTGTTCCCATTTTAACCGAGGGGGTCCATTCCAACTGAGTGAATCTTCTGGACAATTTGAAAATAAATGATGTTTGTACGATCAGGGACTGTTGAATTCAAAGGTTACAGAAACTCAAAGCCATTGGGGGGCCCCTCCTCTGGTATGAAATGACATTGGGTATGAATCTGTTTCCATCCCATTCCCAATTCAAGGGTGAAAAATTGACAAATCCTTTGCTGCTTTCTCTGGTATGAAATTGGCATCTCTCAATAGGGGTTTTACATTTCATCTAAAAATCTCTTATGATCTGTTGCTGTAGACAACTCGCTTACGATCTGATAATGAGGATCGGGATCCTGTCGTCGATCCGAGGAACAGCACAAATTTGTGTCTTTTGAGACTCCAAAGTTAAAAGGGAGAGTGATAAGTAAGTTAAAAACAGTTTGGGATTTGGGAGATTTCATGGTATGTTTGCAGCTTCTTGGATCATTAAACAGGAAGATAAAAAAATGTGCTGATTTTTTATGCTACTAACTAAAAAGAGGCAAGTTGACGTATTTCTGAATTAATTGATTTTGCTGAACAATTTGCTCTTATTAGTTAATACTACTTGACAGTAGGTCGCTTTGCACATAAATGGCTGCAGCAATTTCTCATGGCTTTAGCTTCTCACCTATGCATTTTTTGGGGAAATCAGTTGTTATGCATAATCAACCATTGTAGAAAAGTGGTTCACCTAAACTTGTGAAATGAGACTCAATTATGATAACTTCACTCGTCTAATTTAGGTTAGTGCCCAACACGAGAAAGTTCCAAGAAGCTGTACTTGAACTCTTGAAGGTACGAAAAACTCGTCTAACATGACGCAATATTAAACAGTCAGTTCATACTTCATACATCAATCAGACTTGAAAATTCCATATCATGCCAAGATGATTGGGAACAGAACGGAAAAGATCTCAGGATCTGAACTCGATAAATTGGAAACATTGAACAATGGACTAACCGCAATTTGGCACCCGGTATTGTATACACCAGTTGAATTCTCGCACTCTCGTTTATCAGCCTCCAATGTATTGACTGTCGGGAACTCTAGAAATGTCGACAGCATCATGAATGCACACAGGTCAACTCATAAATATTATATTGACCTCTACAATGTTCTGCTGTCATCAATTTAGGTGCCAAAGCAGTCTTCGTGACTGAGCCGGTGGCGCCAGTCCAGGAATATCTGCGATGGCCTTGTTGTTTGGATTGACGAGCTGAAATTCAGAGTTTAAGCAAATAATTAATAAGTGCTTCAAAAAAATAACAAGGTCATTGCACTACTTTCAGTTTGACAACAACTCCAATTCCTGAATTTTGTATTTCTTTCCTTCCTGAAGTCTAAAAACCATAATACATTCAAATTGGAAGCAAAAGAGAAAAATGTATCACAGATTCACAGAGAAAACTATTTTAGAGAGAGAACCAACCTTCACAATGATGACGGCTATGACTCCTAGCACAATAATGAAAAGCAAGCCCATGATACATCGATCAGTTGCAACCTGATGACAGTTGCAATAGGTTAGAGGGAAAAAGAACCATAATATTTTTGTGTGTGTGTGTGTGTGTGTGGGGGGGGGGGGGGGGGGGGCTATCGGCAATGAAGAACTGACCTGCCGACCAATTTCTCCAACCAATTTGGTAGCTTTCTTTATTGAGAAATGAATAGAGTCTAACTCATCCACAATCCTATTCATTTGGTCCGTCTGAAGACACAAAGTGAGCATTCACTTGAAAAGAATAAGAATACATCATATGACTTTCATCTGATGGTTATATACCTGTGCCTTCAGAGCAGCTGCAGTTTCTGTCCCAACGCCTATTGTATCGTGAACTACCTGTTGAAGACAGAGAGTAACTTTTTATGAACAAAAAGAAGTGAGTAAAAGGGAAATGTTGATTTTATGCTAGTAAAACTGTGAAATTTTTTTAACATAGTTGAAAAGAGCTTTACTAAACTAAGAGGTTGATCTGCATAGTTTGTGCAAATAGACAAGGTTCTGAGCTTTGAAGGCTATTTCCCTTGTTTTAGGCGGCTTTGGGAAATCAACTTGCTATTTTCTTTAAAGAATATATTAGAATCACCTTCTATGAAATCCATTGCACCGAAAGTTTCAGAAGTAGGAAAGCATTTACCATTAAAAAAAAGATTGTAAACTATGACAGGTACAAGTGAACCACTAGTCCTATTATGTCGTACGAAGAGGCTGATCAGCAGCATGCAATTTAAATTTTCACACAGGACTGAATTGGGATTCTTGGAATCAAAGATCTCTCTACAACTGTTCCATAATGCATTTAGCTGTTAACAAAATAACCGCTCATTTGGTGTAAACCATGCTTCAGAAACCCATTATGATGTACGACTACGACCACTTGCTCAGGGAAGTCATAATTATAAACAGAATTCCTCCAGTAAAAGCATACCCTTCTTCCCCTTTCAATGGCCTGATCAGTCTCATCCAACAAGCTATTTCCATGATCAACCAGCTGCTGATTTGTCATAGCTGCAATATGTAGCACCATTGTTTACTCAATGGATAATACACAACCAATATAATTTGTACAAAATTTACAATTGTACATCTATTTATAAATGAAAAGTTCCTTTCTTCGTTCAGCATTAGGATGTTTCATTAATTTGATTTGTGCCTTAATTACATTAAATCTAGAAGGGTCAGGAATACTTGTTGTCTTTACTTAGACAAGTACATAAAAAAACAAACAAAACTAAATAACATAACAAGTGCAGTGAAAAATGTGCACAAGGACCTAAGCTGATTCTGCTATACATCTTTTATTCTTTCTTTTTTCAATCAAAATAAGTATGCTCATATGTGAGGCTATCTTTTCATAGTGTCGGTACTTGTTGAATGTGTGATTACGTTGAAGGCTTGCAGCTGCACAAAACACTAACAACCTCTCTCCTCACATTCCCTGTTCTGAAATCTATACCTCACACTACTATTTCCCACAATTTCGATTTCTCTTTAGCTTCCTCCTTCGGCCCCTTCACTAATAATACTTGTTTTTTTCACCACGAGCCTGCAATTGGACTCTTTGCATTTCTTCTTTAACCTCTCATTAATATGCACGAAACCTCATGTGAAACATATGAACGTTGAAATATAGTGCCACTTAAAAAATCGTCAAACCTCGTGGATCTTAAGTTAAAATATCATCTATTTTTTTTTATAAAAAAAACAAGGATTGTTCCAAGAAGGGTGCGATATCTTACAAGAAGCAAGCATGACATTTTCTTCTCCAAAATCTTCTTGAGGCCCATCAAATATATCAATTCGCTTGTTTTCAATATTTGTTGTGTATCTGTTGATGAACATAGGGAGTGAAGTATCTAAATATATCTCAAATCAAATTATCAGAAAACAAAAAAAGGGGTTCTGATGAGAATGAAGCATCATAGTGAGTAGCAAAAAGATTATGTAGGAGTATGAAGTAGAATTAAAGTATGTGGCAGCTCAACAACTCGTATGAAGCAAAGGATTCCTGTTGCAGTGAAAATTTTCTGTATGTATAACAGTCCAAAATGTGTAATAGAATTATTTATGTGATTTCTTCTACATTTTTAACATCTCTAAAGACACCATCTCAAGCTATCTTATATGGGCTAAAATTTAACTTCAAAAGCTCAAATTTATCTCAAGCTATCTTGTATTAACCGATTACAAAAAAGAAAAAGTCTTTCTGGGTATTTATATCACCAACTGACAAGGAGATTACTTATCATGCTTTTCAGATATGTTCATAGTATTGTATGATCAAAAGAATATCTTCACAATTCGACTTAGATGTCCTAAATTTTCTATAAGAAGAAACCCATTCAGCATAATTTAGCTTACTGTTTCTTCAAGGCAACATATGAGTTCAACTCCTTAATCTGCATGGAAACATTATTGGGTGTTACCATATGAGCAAGGAAACAAATCAATGACAATGTGGATGACCAAATGACAAATATAAAGAGGGAAGAAGTACCAGTGACTGCTTTTTCTCATTTAACATTTTATTTGTATTAGCATCATTCCTATTCTCCAAATCCTTCACTTCTCGATCAAACTCTTTGATAAGCCTGGAGAAAAGCAAATAAAAAATTCCATCACTTTAACTGAAGTTGCCACTACAACAGAAGTTAGCACCAATCACATTAGCATGCAGTTTAATGCATAAACACTGCATATGTTTTCAAGAAAGGCTGGATAAGCAACAGCAAACTTCAACAATTGAAAAAAGTATGTGCTTATTAAACAAAAAGATAAGGATTAAGGAGAGAGAAATTCAAGAAAGTGAGTGAAGTACCTCTTACATTCTCGCATCTTCTCAGTGAGCTCTTCCAATTGCCTGCTTCGCCTATTGACATCTTTAATCTTCTCCAACTTCTGGAAACCATTCCTGCAGGAAGTGATAGAATTCCATATAAACATCATTGCATCATGGCAAATATTAAGCAAATCATATGAAGAGTGCATGGCCGAAATGCCGAATCAACTGAAATATAACAAATTAATTAAATTGGTTGTTAACAAATTTAGAAGTATAATTAATGACCATTTTTTTGACATGTGATAGAGCAGTTTTCAGGATTGTGGATTAATAGGGCATAGCATACTTTTAGCTACACCTTTAACCTTAAATCGAATGATACCACTTATTTTCCACTGATATACTCGAGCATATAGAGAAACAGACTATCAGAAATGCAAATGTATTAACAGACATCAAATGAATCTCATCCATCCTTGACATTTCAGGATCATGGGTGAGGACAATACATCTGTTTACATGTAGGTCTGATGACAGAAGTCAGATTAATATGCATCCATCCACCTCGATATTAAAAAATCTAGTAGGGGCAGTGTGCCCCATTAGTAAACTTTTAGCTCCACAATATGCTCCTCTTCCCAATGAGAATATACATCTGACTTGCCTAACATTTTGACACCGATGAATCACTATGCTTTCAGCTATAGGGCCATATACTACTAGAACAAACTCAGCATCTTTATCATCTTCATCAGATTATCTTATTTACTAAGAGTTTTACATCTGAAATGCAATGACCAACAACAGACATCTGGTGACAGAATGATATCAGTTAACATGGAATGATGCAGTAGAACTAGAAAGTAGAAACTACTAGCAACCAAACAAGGGATAATCAAGACTAACAAGGTTTAGCCCCCACAAGACTGAAGAACTTAACAGCTACTTCGGTCAAAAGCACAGTACTGAATAGATCGCTCAAAATGGAGTTGACCATGAGCAAACAACAATCGAATGTCCGACATTTAACTCGCTAGGTCTATCCGTCAACGCCTCTGATTGTAGGCTTGAAAACAAATCGATGAACTAAGACAAACACAGAAGATATGAAAGACGATTCTTACGATAATGCTCGGAAGATATCGCTGATTTGTCCATCGAGCTCTCCGAGCTCCTCGCTGATCGATGACAACGATGACATTCTCTATCAGATCCCCAAATCTGCCAACTCTCTTACAACTGGCGCTCCACAAGATCTCGAAAAATCAAATCCCGAAGCTCATTCCAACAGATTTCAACTCCGTTTTCGCCGACTCTCTGAAATGTATCCAACCACGAATCTCGCAACCTGGGAACGCAACCGATTACAATCTGCCAAATCCAAACTTGAACTCAAATGTCTTAAATAATTCATAAAAACTCAAATGTCTTACAATGCAAGATCCGGAAATGCAAGGAAGTAGAAAGATTTGATCCTTCCAAGGGAGGTCAGCTCTGGTCTTTCCTCGAATTTCTGATGTCTTCCTTCCGTGTAGATTTCCTTCTCCTGAATTGCGGATTTGAGATCCCGTGATTTACATTCGAATTTCCTTGAATATATTTTCTCTCTATCTCTCTCGCGCAAATGACAGCTAATAGAGAGAGTGTAGTGTTTTAGATTTGTTTATAGGAACTCTCTCCGGCAAATTGGCAACCCTTCGAGTTCAACTCTTCAACGTCTTCAAGTGAACGACAACTTCAACTCCGTTTTCGATCCTTTCACTCCATGACAGTGATCTATAACAAGTGGGGTCCCTGCCATGTTTAACAATTTTATTTTTATTTAAATTCGAATCAAAACAATGACATATAAATTGAATTATTTTTATAAGAATAATACATTATTATTTCACCAAATTTATGTCATTGGTTTGACCCAATTTAGGATCGGAAAAATGAGTCAAGTTACTTTGTTATCATCGGTGCAAAGTTTAGTTTATTTGTAAATTTTTTTAACACTCCTACAAATGTTGGACTATTTTAATTAGTTACTCCATTTTGTTTTATTATGGCTTATAATTATTTTTGGTTCGATGCACATACTACATCCGTTCGGCAAAACTTGTCGTTTACTATTCACGCACGTTTTTTTAGAATTATAAAAATTATATAAAACATTCATTTTTTTTTCCACAAGTTTGTACTTATTAATAATAACTACGAAATTGTTAATTTTTTAAAAAATATAGTTTTTATCATTCTAAAAAAGGATGCGTGAATAGTAAATGACAAGTTTTGCCGAACAGATGTAGTATAATTTATGTTGATGATAAAAATAATAATATTCAAAAGATTTTTCTAACTTAGGCCCATCATTTTTGTTTAATGAAAAATGGATTGTCCCCACATTCAAGTGATATTTTAGTAGAATTGATTTATTTTTAAAAATAGACGTTTAATACTTTAATATATGTCATTTGATATAGTTTAGAAAATCCTTAAAAATTATACACTGAGCTCAAATTATGATATTGTTTTTTAATAAATAGATTAAGAAGCTAAATAGGGAGATTCTGTAGATTTTAATCCTTAAACCTTGACAAAATCATTTTAAAAAATGGTTATAATGATTAACATTTTTTTTTATATTTAATCACTTAACTTATGTCATTGTTCAAAAAAAGAGTTTAAAAGTCATTCAGATAAAATACTAGACTAGAAACCCTTAGAATTATGATAGGCTAAAGATTGAAATACATACCTTTTATATTAATTTAGACGAAATAATTTATTTTTTTTAATGTCCGAGTGTTTTCAAAACCTCTACTTCAAGTGAGAGCTAGAGCACTTCTTTTCTTTCAACCTCTTCAAGGCAGGGTGGAGTGGTGGACGAAGCTCAACCGGGCGGACCAGTAGCACAACCCCAGTTCAAGCGCACCTATGTATTGACTGAATCTCTCTTTTAATCTAGTCGGTGAAATCGGTGAACCGTGCGGCGGCGGCGTGGAACAGAGGGCTCGTGTCAAATGGGCGGGTGAGGCGAGAGTCCTTCACTACACTCATTGGAGAGTCAACAAGTTGCGACTTAATTATCACTCCTAAATATGGTTAAAAAAACAAAAATTTAAAGAGCGGTCATATTCGGAGTTCGAATTGGGAATCTTTGGATACTATTCGCAAGTGCTTTCCAGTGAGCTATACTGACTCCTTCCATTCTCAATCTATCTCTCTCTCCGTATCTCTAATTTTGAAGGGGTTAGGGCTCAAATCTAGTCTGAAATCTCGTTCTCTAATACCATCCACAATAGTTTTGGGTAAAATGTTTATATTTGCATAAGGTGTGTAAAAATACACACCACTTTTTAACAATTTGCTCAATTGGGGTAAAATGTGCATTTTTTAAACATCATTCAAATACAATTCATTTAAAACAAAAATGAAAATAAAATTAAAAAAAAAACAACCACGCACCCAAAACAACCAATTGATGTCAAAAAAAAATGCTCATTTGCACACCACCAATGTAAATGGTCTAATGACGACGTCCTGTGGTTTCGCCACTTTGATCTTTCGCTCTAGAGGTTCACGTCCATGGCGGCGGCGCAACGTCTTCCTCTTCATCGAGGTCCATGTCATCAGCATCGCCGAATCGATTCTCGGAGGGACAACGTACGGGAGTAGCAGCCGGAGTTCCCTAGTCATGATGCGGCGTGGTTTCGTCAACCCTAGATGCCAAGTCTCTTCTGATTGGTGCCGGATCGCTTGATTCCGTTCGGTCGTCGAGCACCTATGTATTCAAGCAAACGACGACGTTTTATGCAACTACTAGATTAACCTCTTCCATGTTTCACTCTGACCTTCTCTGTCACTTCCTCTTCCTCTCTCTGGAGAATTTCGAAACGGAACAGGGGGTTTGGGAACTCTATATGTGATTCTTGTTGATTACATATGAAACTGAAGCCAAAAATCCAACATATATATTACACATTTGCAAAAGTTGATAGGGTTTCTGGAATTTTCTTTACACCTTGTATTTTTCTTGCACATGACCAACTCTTTGCTTGTATTAAGGGCTTGTTTCTTCCATTATATTGCTTGGTACTAATGCAATTGTGACGATGTTCTTAAAGTTTGCGTTAAAATCCATAGCATGAGTTTATTTGTACACAATGGAGGGTCAAATATTTTTGTTGTCGAGTTGTACATTGTTTTATACTCCCTAGTAGGCAAAAAGATGGGTTATTTTGGGTTATTTTGGTTATCATTTGACTTACCCGGTTTAAGACCGGTCCGGAGTTTGTCGTCAATAAATTACGTCGTTGAGTTTAAGAGTTGTATTAAGCGGTTGAATCTTTGATTCAGATCTGTTTTATTCAACAACATCAGCAACTTCATCTTAAAATTTTGATTGGCATCCTTCGGATTACACAAAAGAAAGGAGCAATATTATTACAATAGATTTGAGTATTATTGTCATTTGTCAGTTACTAGGGTCGTCTAATGGATTTTAGAGGCCCCGTGCAAACTTCAAATAAAGTGATATAGTAGAGTTATATTTTAGATGAAATAATACAGTACATTCTAGATGGGGTTAAAAACAATTCAAACCAATTCAAAGTATCAAGGAGTCTGATTTAATTTACACCCTTAACATTTTGCACACCTTAATAAACAACTTATATATAAATTTTTATTTTTATTTTAATTGAAACTCCAAGATAATGTTCAATAATACTATTAATTGAAAAGCATCCTACCGTAACATTATTTGTAACAAAGCTGCAATTTTGTAACGATGATGCAATGATAACCAAAATAGTCAATACGATTGTATACAATATATCATTCAAGACTAAAAATAAAAATATACAGTATATAATTAAATAATAATGCGTATATAAAATCGTGATAACGTATAGTTATAACTTATACCTCCGAGCACCTCCGGCGAGGCCATCGCGTTCGACCTCCCCTGGGTGAGCTTTCCAACCCCCCTTTCGCCTTTTGTTTTCGAATTCCTTTGTATGTGTTTCGTCCTTACGTCGAGCTAACCGGGGAAGACCGGAAGGGCGTGGGTGAGAGCGAGCCAGAGAGTGCGAGAGCGCCGGGGGGGGGGGCGTTTCTTTTAAAAATCCATGACTATTCTTTTATGGTTGGCCCGGTTTATTAAATCTATATAAACTCTTAATTTAGAAGAGTTTAGGATGACGTGTCAATCTTAGAGGCATTTTAGGAGTTTTAACCAATCATTTTTTTTTTTGTCATTTTTCTTTAATTCTCATTTTTTCTTTAATTTTCTTTAATTTTACTAGCTATCTATATATCTATATCTATATAAACTCTTAATTTAGAAGAGTTTAGGATGACGTGTCAATCTTAGAGACATTTTAGGAGTTTTAACCAATCATATTTTTTTTTTGCCATTTTTCTTTAATTCTCTTTTTTTTTCTTTAATTTTACTAACTATCTATATAAACTCTTAATTTAGAAGAGTTTAGGATGACATGTAAATCTTAGAGGCATTTTAGGAGTTTTAACCAATAATATTTTTTTTGCCATTTTTCTTTAATTCTCCTTTTTTCTTTAATTTTCTTTTTTCTTTAATTTTACTAACTATTGAGCTTAACTCAAAACATGAATTCAATCTAATATAACTATTGACTTAACTCAAATTTATTTACTAACTATCTATATCTATATAAACTCTTAATTTAGAAGAGTTTAGGATGATGTGTGAATCTTAGAGGCATTTTAGGAGTTTTAACCAATCATTTTTTTTGCCATTTTTCTTTAATTTTCTTTTTTCTTTAATTTTACTAACTATTGGGCTTAACTCAAAACATGAATTCAATCTAATATAACTATTGACTTAACTCAAATTTATTTACTAACTATATATATAAATTGTTAAATTAGATTTAGGATGACGTGTCAATCTTAGAGGCATTTTAGGAGTTTTAACCAATTTTTTTTTTTCCATTTTTCTTTAATTCTTCATTTTTCTTTAATTTTACTAACTATTAGGCTTAACTCAAAACATGAATTCAATCTAATATAACTATTGACTTAACTCAAATTTATTTACTAACTATTGGGCTTAATTCAAAACATTGAATATAACTATTGATTATGACACATCACATTTAAAAAATGTAATTATGATATTGATATTATTATTACTGGGTAATTTAAAATATCTGTATTTTTGTATTATACTTTACAAAATATTTTTAAAAAATAATTTTCTGAGATAATTATAAGATAAATTTGTTATAAAGTTTTTTTTATGATTTTTATCCTAACATTTATTAATATTTTTATACATAATATTTTAGTTTTAAAAAAACGCGCCATGGCGCGGGAATCATACTAGTTGTTATTAAATTGATGTACTACTCGATCCGTATTAAATTTAATTGCTATATTGACTTATGATATTTTAATTGTTAATCTATTTATTACTACGTATGTTATAATGTATTCACTTGTTATATGGATGTATTTTAACTGTTATGAGTAATTTATATTGTGACATTAAGGGTGTGTTTGGATTCCATTGCATTTTCATTATAATACAATTATTTTACCTCGTTTTATGTGTCTGTTTGGTTGTAAAAATAAAAATCTCGTAAAAACCGAGGTAAAACCGTATTTTAACCAAATACTCACATAAATCGAGATAAAATAATTATATTTTAATTAATATATCGTGAAATAAAAAAATATCATTATTTAAATGGCTTAAAATTTTTGTTAACCAAACACCGCCTTATCATTTTGCATTATAATGATAATGCATTTGGAATCCAAACACACCCTAAATTATTAGAGGAAATTATTATATTATCTAAGATTATCTTATTGAGATGACGAAATTTATTCCAATTTAAAGTATTGATTTATGATACTAACCGACTATGCCGGAATTTATTACTCCGTAATACCCAAGGGAAAACATGCAATAGTTTAATACCTCAAAACACGATAAAATATTCGAAATCCGAAATATCCACAAGATTAATCATATCCAACCACTCATAGCCGCCCTTTCATTAAACAAGTCCAACATCATTTTGATTAACCCATCCAAGAAAATTCGTTTAAGAGAGCTCAAGGTCATTAATTCAAATTCAGTCAAAGTTGTGTCAAAGTGGTCGTTAAAGAATTTTCGGCATTTTGGTTTTCTAAACACAAATCCTTAAAAGACATTTCCGAAACTTGAAAATCTCTTTTTAAATAAATATCATCAATAAATGACTAGCGTAACCATCAAGCATATTTACTAAGAATCATTTCAAAATTCCCAATTTTCATATTTAAAGCATCACACAATATTTAGCACAATTAATACCATTTTCAAAATAATTTTGTAATATAGAATAGATTCCTGAAAATATTTTCTCATGAAATCAGAATTATCAAAACACAATAATAATGTCAATAAGTAATTATTATCATTTTATATAGCATATAAATAATCCTCATAATACATATAATAACAAAGACAATATAATGAGGAACCCAAAACAGCAGGCCCAAATCCTCAACCCGGAACCAAACCCTAACCCGAGCCCAACATAACAAAAAGAAAGGAGGATCCGGATGCAAAGCCCTCCGACCTCCCCAACTGAAAAACCCGATAGCCAAATGATATAACCCGTTTTTAAACCGGACCCGACCCAGCCCAACAAGGAAATAGAAGGACCTATAAAGCTAAAATATTTCATTCTCCCGCTTTCCTCCTCCCTCTAATCTCTCTGTAATTTCTCTCCCTCAAAAACGCCATGGGTCGGACCTCTTTCGCAACTATCAACGAGCTGTTTTTGAAGCTGGCGGAGAACAGAGAGCTGGTCGTTCAGTACGGAAGATTCATCTATTACTATTTTTTTCTGCCTCCGGCGCCGACGGTGGTGCCGATTCAGATTACAGCCATGGGAACGATTAGTTCGCCCATGGAGAAAATAGGTTTTGACAAGGACTAGAGCGAACAATCTATTGGATTTAAGCTTGTTTCAAGTAGATAGATTTTATTTTGAAATTTCTACTCGGAAAAAGTGCGATTAGATTGCGATTAGGCTAATTGTTGTGAATCGGTGATTAAATGTCGTGAGACCCATTTGAGGCTCATCAAAAGTGGAATGGCTCGGTCCGGCCCAACCTACCGTCGTAAATAGAGTCAAATTTTCATTTCTCCCGCTTAACTCCTCCTCCTTCCTCTAATCCTCTCTCCTGAAGAAATCACTCATGAGGAGTCACTCCGTCTCATTTGTTTCTATTCATGGCAATTTTTCATCTCTCCCGCTCAACTCCTCTTCCTTCCTATTGGGAGGTGTAAATGAGACCAAAATCCCACATCGAAAGTTGAACATAACGAGCCTTGATATATAAGTCAGTGGACTACTCATTTTATTTCCAATTGGTTTTAGAATGGAATCTCACTCGGCTTGTGTAAGACAATGCGCTCGTCTCCCATTGAAAGTTGAACTATATAACATGTGCGTCCAACCCTAAATTCGGAGAGAGACCCATTTGATTCTCATTAGTGGAATAGCTCGGCCCAACCCCGCCATCGTAAATATAGTCAAATGTTCATTTCCCCCGCTGTCCTCTAATCCTCTCTCTCTCGAAGAAATCACTCCTAAGGAATCACTCCGGCTTGTGTAGCACAGATGCGCTCATCTCACATCAAAAGTTGAACTATATAACATGTGCGCCTAACCCTAAATTCGGAGTGAGACCCATTTGATGCTCATTAGTGGAATGGCTCGGCCCGACCCAGTATGCCATCGTAAATATAGTCAAATTTTCATTTCTCCCGCTTAACTCCTCCTCCTTCCTCTAATCATCTCTCCCGAAGAAATCACTCCGGATGAATCACTCCGACTCATTTGTTTCTATTCATGTCAATGTTTCTTTAATCCTTTAACGGATATTATTTAAAGGGTGGTTTTCTTCAATTTCGATTTTAAGGGGTGATTTTGTGGAAAAAGCCTCATTTAAGGGGTGGTTTTCTTGCAGATTACCCATTTATTTATACCATGTTCGACCCGACGTAGGACTGTAATAGTTGTTGAATAATTTCAATTAACAAAGTGTGTGTGGAGTTGTACATATGTATAGAAAGATAGCGGAGAGTGAATAGTGACAAGAAAATGATATGTATCGGGGTAATTTTGTTTTTTCAAAGATATTTAATGAAACCCTAACAACATATAGAGGCGGGGTGATTTTTGGTAAACAAAAGATATATAAAAGTTGGTTTTTTGCAATATTGATTTTAAGGGGTGATTTTGAACAATATGCTCTATTGAAGGAGTGGTTTTTGCGTTTACCATATAATTTGTATATACTATGTCTCAATGGCTTGGCTCGACCCAACCTACCACACGATGGCCCAGGAAGGCCTATACAAGGTAACGTGAATTTTTCATCTCTCCCGCTCAACTCCTCCTTCCTATTGAGAGGTGTAAATGAAACCAAAATCATATCCCACATCAAAAGTTGAACATATCGAGCCTTGATATATAAGTTGGTAGACTGCTCCTTTTATTTTCAATTGGTTTTAGAAAGGAACCTCACTCGGCTTGTGTAGCACATATGCGCTCGTCTCACATCAAAAGTTGAACTATATAACATGTGCGCCCAACCCTAAATTCAGCGAGACCCATTTGATACTTATTAGTGGATTGGCTCGGCCCAGCCCAATATGCCGTCGTAAATAGAGTCAAATTTTCATTTCTACTGTTTAACTCCTCCTCCTTCCTCTAATCCTCTCCCCCGAAGAAATCACTCATGAGGAACCACTCCGGCTCATTTGTTAAATATTGCATTTTTAATTTTAAAAATTTGTAAAACATGATTTTTAAAAATCAAATTTTATGAATATATAAAAATAGATGTTAGTAATATAAATATATATTTTTTAGATTAAATAAATATCAAAATATTTTTGTGTTGTAGAGAGTAAAACATATTGTAAAGTAGAAGATCCCCATTGGGCCTCAAAGTTAACCTCAAAAATAAATCCGACCCAATAAACGCGAGGCTAAATTTAGCCATGAAAAATAGCCTTGAAATTGTGATTCGGTGCTGATAGCCTCAAAATATTACGAGGCTAAATTTAATGTCAACAACCTTGCACATACCCTCGAAATTCTTTCAATGCCATGTTCGAGAGAAGATAATTCGGGGTTAAATAGGATCGATTTTTAGCCTTCAATAATATCGAATGTAATTTCGAGGATAAATAGTCTCAAACTTAGTTTCAAAGTAAATTCAAGGTAAATTTTAGCCTTGAATTTAGCCTCAATACTAGTCTCAAATTAAACCTTGTTGAACCTAATAATTATGATCTTGATCAAAACTTACCCTCGATTTTTTCATTATCAAATTTGTGGCTAATGCACCTAAATCCAATTCAAGCTGCCCGTACCAAAATTTGCTAACTTAAACTGAATTATATATTCATAAGGAAAGAAATAAAATAACAAAAATATAAAATATACATTGATTGAATTATAACTTTACAATCACATATAGTACAAGTAAACTAAGCATGAACACACCGGCCACTCTTCTATAAACTCCATATTTTCAAAGCCCAAAATACTGCAATGTCACAGACATGTTGCATATAAAATTCACATGTCAATTTAATTATCAACAAATTGACAAGGCACACACATGGTTATTTTTAAACACATAGGCTAAACAAACACTTTCTTTTCACAAATTGATATCATAAACTTAATTATTAATTGATTAAAATCATTTATAATTATGTTATTTTAAACACATAGGCTAAAGAAACACTTTTAAAATAATTATAATTATAATGCATAATCATTTCGCCCAAAATACTGCAATTGAGAGATGAATTTACACTTCTTTTCACATAATTATCATTTGAAATTAAGTTTTGTCCCACTGGACCCACTCCCATCCCATTGTGGTTGTTGTAGATAATGAAATTGTGGTTTTGATTGGCTCAACCCTCTCTACTCACATCACATCATCCTCAATCTTGTAGCTTGAATACAATGATTGAGCTTTGCCGACACAAATCACATGGGGAGGTTGGTTCGGTTGACTCATGTGTGACCGTTGACTGAATTGAAACCACTCGTTGTATGAAGCAGCTTTCCATCTTCACATCATTACCCTCTTTAGCGACTCTCCCATTTGCATTCCCTTTGGAGTTTCATTTTGATTTTGAGTTTCCACCTCCAAACCATGGCCGAGACTGCTGCTTTGACCTCCATTGCCAAATCCGCCCTCCAACTCTTCACTTCCCTTGCCAAAGATGAATTCCTCCTCCTCTGGCACTCTTCAGAGGACCTCCAAAAGCTTAGGCGTACCATCGAGTTCATCAGCTGTTCCCTCCAAGATGCCGAGAAAAGGAAATCCAACGAGCATTTGGTGCAGTGCTGGCTATCCGACCTCAGGAAAGTGATGTACGATGCCGAAGATTTGTTTGATGCATTGGCTGCCCACGTCTTGTCCAAGAAGACTATGTCTGGTAATGCTTTCACGAAAGAGGTACGCCTTTTCTTCTCCAGATCAAACCAGCTGGGTTTCATTGTTAAGACTGCTCATGAGGTCAAGTCCATCAGAGAGTCTTTAGATGGGATTTCAAAAAATATGCAGCAGTTCAACTTTATACCACAACAACCACTTCCTCTAGATCAACCAGTTGCAAGAAAGAAAACTCATTCTTTTGTGTTGGAGGCTCTTCGACCGCATGAAAAACTCGAATATTTGAGTATCAAGAACTACGGTGGTGAGATGCTTTCAAGTTGGTTTTGGACGCTCAGGTATGTCAAGCAGCTACATCTGAGCGAGTGCCATAATGTGGAGTATTTGGAGGATGGAATAAAGGGTAATTTGGACTTGCCATCATTACAACTCCTTGAAATTTCCTCAATGCGAAATTTAAAAGGGTGGCGGAGGCAAGAAATGGCTCAAGGGACAAGTCGGCTTCACCTTTCTAATGTCTTAAGCTTGAGTATAAGTTGGTGTCCGAAGCTCAAGGGACAAGAAATGCCTTTGTTTGGGGCAATTGAAGATTTGTCACTATGTGGAGTTGATGCAGAGGTGGTAGAAGAGTTATTGGTTTCAAATAGCTCTTCTCAGTCTTCTTTTTCTCCATTCCACAACAATAGCAAGTTAAAGGAGTTGGAGCTTCAGGGTATTCAACGTCTAACTCAGTTGCCGGAGGGATGGATAAGCCACCTTACTGCACTCCAGAAATTAACCATTGAGGGTTGCAGGGATCTAAAAAGGGTGTCTCGTCGTGGGCTGTCACATCTAACCGCCCTCAAACATTTGATGGTCGAGTCTGGTGAGATAGGTACTGATGAGGATGACAAGATTGGAAGTGAAGCAGGGATGCCATGGAAGGCCTTACAGGGACTTGAGTATTTGGATATTGGAGTTGGGGACATCAACTTGGTAGAGGGGCTTCAATACCTCACCTCCCTGCGACAGTTACAGATTAAGAAATGGAAAGACGTGGGGATGAGCCCCTTTGATTGTACTCTACATTTTAACTAATGAAATAGGCGTGGGGATGAGCCTCCCGGCATGACCGGGTTCCAAACCCCCAAAAAAAATCTTTTAGCCATTTTTTTTTTGCCCGCATTGTGCAGATCCTGATTCAAGAGTTCTGCCGACTGGCTCATGAAGATACTCAAGGTCGGAAACAATAATTAAGCTACAAATTGAGCTCCTACAAAGCCGGATACTGCTAAGAAACACTATTGCCTCTTTTGTTTTGTGACTATATCAACCATTTTGAATATGAGCTTAGTACTATCCCAAGATTGAGGTATCGAAACCTATAAGAATAAACTCATAACTGAGAAAGATGTACATAACAATTCAAGAAGAATGGAAAACATTAAGAGAAGGGGGCCATCTGAACTAGCAAAAGCTATGGGGGTGGGGGGCTCAAAATCCTTCTGTTCTTTTGTTCTTGGAGCTGCTATATATGTGATCTGATTCAGAACCAGCTATTGAAAATATAAAAAGTTATATTTATTGCAAGAGATATTTTGCCACTATTTATTCCAGTTAAGGTTAGTTAATCATAGCATCTAAAGTAGAGAAAAAGAAGTTTGACCTTAGTCTGCAGATATTGCAAGAGAAGTTAAGGGGTATTATAGGCGGGAAAAAGTTTCTACTCATTTTGGATAATGTTTGGGATGAAAATCCAGGAAATTGGCGCTATTTGGAATCAATCCTTTGTTGTGGGAAAAGTGGTAGTAACTAGTAAAGTTTTTGTAACAACACGCTCTACAAAAGTTGTTGAATGTTTAAATGCCTTAGAGCCTAGCTTATTGTTTAGGGTTGTTGTCTGAAGAGAAAAAACAGGAGTTGGATGTTCAGACTTCAGATATGGAAAGGAAAAAACAGGACTTGGATGTTCGAGAAAGTACACTCAAGAGGACACGCCTCTCTTTCTCAACTCAGAGTACGTACGCTATGTGGCTTCTCAAAATTTTGTTCTAAGTTTGATCCTAATTACTTAGTAGTGCTCATCTGATAGATTCTATATGATGCATAATGATTCATGACTAATTAAGCTATTGCTTTTTGATAGGAGGGAAGCACATGAATCTACTTTGTCTAAACACAAGGAAGACTTGCGAGAGTGGGAAAAAAATTACAGGCCGGAAGGAGAAGAAAGGTTGTATGAGTCTCAGCGAATCATCAACTATGAAGTTATATGATGGTATGCATCATGTGTTGATGCATTGCCAGCCAGCACAAATAAGGCCTTGATCAAGGCAGGACCACAAGGCATTGGTCATAGTCAGGACCACTTCATTTTTAGCTGCATTTCATTTCATTTCACTGGCATTTCCTTTCCTCATTACAGCTGTTGCTTTGCTTTGTCTGTTAGTGTAATAAGGGCTTGCCCATTCGTTCTTATCATGTGCAAGGCACATGTACAGCTGTAGGAAGGACTATATATATATTTCAATGCTGCCTCATTCCTTTAGCTTGTAGGGTTTTGGGATTGCAGCCGCCTCAAATGAAAGTCATTGATTATCCTTTATGATCTTGTCTTATGTCATTTATATTTTTTGGATGATCTGTGATCATTCTTGCTTGCTGTAGCACTCTGATCTTACATTTTATTATGGTATCAGAGCTTGAGGGCTTTATTTAATGATTTGCAGCTTCTTTTAAGTAATTGCAGCTTAGTTTATATTTACCATTGAAGGAAGAAACAGAATAGAAGACATACCTGCTGAAGAAATGGCTAATCAAGGTAATCCAGGGGATCCTTTATACTTATCTAACTCTGATCACCCAGGGGCCCAACTTGTTGCTATCCCATTTGATGGAAAGAATTACATGACATGGAGCAGAGGTGTTACTATGGCTCTTGGAGCAAAGTGCAAGCTGGGATTTATCAATGGATCCTGTGTTAGACCAGCTGCTGGTGCTGCTGATTTGGAGAAATGGATCCGTGCAGACTACATGGTGAGATGTTGGATGCTCAACTCTATGAGTAAGTCGATTGCTGAAGGCTTGATATTTGTTAACTCATCCAAAGGTTTATGGGATGAGATTTTAGAGAGATATGGTCAGTATAATGCTCCTCTTACCTTTCAGATCAGGAAAAGACTTAGCAACATTGTACAAGGAAACATGAATATTGCAGATTTGTACAATGTATTCAAGAGAAACTGGGATGAGTTACAGGTTCTTGAGAATATACCAGAGTGCTCTTGTGGAGCCATTGCTACTTGTACATGTGATCTGAAAAAGAAATTTGAAGAAGTTGAGTCAAGGAACAGATTGATGCAGTTTCTTGTAAGTTTAAATGATAACTATGATGCAGCCAGGAATTCTATCTTGGCTACTGATCCCTTGCCGAGTATCAACAAAGCTTATTATATCCTTCAACAAGTTGAGAGGGGAAATGAAGCATCAAATGGCACATCTGGCTCTACAGGGATTTCTAATGACTCTAGTGCCATGGCAGCTAACAGAGGAGGGAGTTCCTTTCAGTACAAACCTCCAAGAACTGGCAACAACAATAGCAGCAATCCTCCATTCAAGAAAGAGTGGAAGGACTGGAGTGAACTGAAAAGGATAAAGCAGAATTCTAAATGTTCCCATTGTGGAATGAAGGGGCATACAGCCGATCAGTGTTTCAAGTTGCATGGTATTCCAGATTGGTTCAGAGAGCTGAAAGAAAAGGAAAGAAATGGGACAGATGGCAGAGGTTCAACAAATGCAGCAGGATCAGTTGGTAATCAGGTGCAGAACACTCCTCTGGATGAGGACAATGCAGATGGGAGTATTGACACAGCTATGGTCAATGCAGTGTATCAGGAAGTTTTGAAGAGGATGAGAGGAAAAGGACAAGCTGAGAGCAGCAGTGGGTCCTTTGCAAACTTTGCAGGTACTCTCTCTATTACTAATGCTAATATAGCTTCTAAAGGAACCTTTTCTGATGAATGGATAATTGATACTGGAGCCACTGATCACATGACCTTTGATTCTCAAAGCCTGTTCAATACGAGAAAGTTGAATAAGCAGGTTCATATAGGGCTTCCTGATGGGTCTATAAAATCTGTGACTGATGTTGGAATGTTGCAATTAAATGGGAATGTCACATTGGATGATGTTCTACATGTATCTGAATTTAAACACAGGTTACTGTCTGTGGGAAAGATTCTTGATGATACTGATATGATAGCTGTATTTACAAAGTCTCATTGTTACTTCCAGGACCCTGGATCTAAGGAAGTGTTGCTGAAAGGAATCAGAAGACATGGCCTATATAAGATTTGCTCAGAACCAGCTCCAGCAGGATCAGTGGATCAGTTTTTGTTGAAAAGTTGTAATAAAGTTAGTGTGAATCTTGAGACTATTCATGCCAGACTTGGGCATAGCTCTTTATCTAAGCTAAAACATTTAAGAATGTTTAGCTCTTTACAGTTGAATGATTTTCATTGTGACTCATGTGCTTTATCTAAGCACCACAGACTTCCTTTTCAAAGAAGTTTAAGTATTGCCAGTAGGCCTTTTGAATTGATTCACATGGATCTATGGGGCCCTTATCATACTGCTACTTACAATGGTTATTCATACTTTCTTACTATTGTGGATGATTGTACTAGGGTCACATGGACCTTTTTATTGAAAAACAAGTTACAGGTGTTCAATGCAATCACTGACTTCATGGCCCATGTTTCAAATCAGTTTGAGTGCTCAATTAAGAATGTGAGAACTGATAATGGAACTGAATTCTTACAGAAACAGTGCACTGAGTTGTTTGCCTCTAAAGGAATAGTCCATCAAAGATCAGTTCCTTATACTCCTCAGCAGAATGGGAGAGTGGAAAGAAAGCATAGACATCTTGTAGAAACTGCAAGATGCTTGAGAATTCATGCAGGGCTTCCCATTAGATTTTGGGGTGAATGTTTATTAGCTGCTACTCACTTGATCAACAAGATGCCCACAGAGATCTTAGATTGGATCACTCCTCATGAAAAATTATTCAAGAAGCCTGCTACATATGAGGATTTGAGAGTGATTGGATGCCTGTGTTATGCTCCTATACAGCCTGATAAAAAGGACAAGATGAAGGAAAAGGCAAGGAAATGTGTCTTGCTCGGATATCCCTTTGGTCAAAAGGGTTACAAACTACTAGACTTGGAAACAAGGAAAGTGTTTGTGAGTAGAGATGTCATCTGTAGGGAAGATATTTTTCCCTTCAAAGACAAACTAGATGAACAATCATTTGATCAGAAGGCAGCTGAGTTCAGATTACCTTTAGTGAATCCTGCTCCAGATGGAGGAGATTGCTGGCAAGCACCTCTGGTGGTTACAGAAACATATTCTTCTTCTCATGGTGGAAACCACAATGTTGATGTTAACTCACCACCCATACCTTCACAGGTTGCAGACTCTATAAGTTCCACTGGGAACAATGATGTTATAGCAGTTGATTTTCTAAATGATTTAGAGGCTTTTCCACCACTGAGAAGATCTACCAGAGAACATGTAGCACCTAGGAGATATCAAGATTTTGTTTGCAATAATGACAGAAATAGGACATCTTTATCTCAGTCATTTCTGGTTGAATGTCTAGGAGATGAGATGCATGGTGATCCTGAGATTTTGAAGTCATTTGCTTGTATGGCTAGTGAGCCAGAGCCATACACTTACAGACAGGCTGCTCAACATCCTAAATGGATAGATGCTATGAACATTGAGATCAATGCACTTGAGGAGAACAACACTTGGGAGCTTACTGATCTTCCTGTTGGACATAAGGCTATTGGCAGTAAATGGGTCTATAAGATAAAATATAGACCAGATGGCACAATTGAGAGGTATAAAGCAAGACTTGTGGCCAAAGGTTATAATCAGATTAAAGGAAAGGATTATAAGCATACTTTTTCTCCTGTTGCCAAGTTTGCAACTGTGAGAATTTTGATTGCTGTAGCTACTATTAAAGAATGGCCACTGTATCAGTTTGATGTGAACAATGCATTCTTGCATGGTCAACTTGATGAAGAAGTGTATATGATCCCTCCTGAGGGATATCCATTGGCTCATAAAGGTCAAGTTTGCAAGTTAAAGAGATCTCTGTATGGTCTCAAGCAAGCTTCTAGACAATGGAATACAGAGTTGTGCAGATTTCTAGCAAAATTGGGATTTGTTCAATCTTGTGAAGATTACTCCTTATTCATCAAACAAGTTTCCTATGGCATTGTGGTTGCACTTGTATATGTTGATGACTTGCTGATTACAGGTGATGATGAATCAATTATTAAATCTACCAAGGAAGCATTACACAAAGCCTTCACCATCAAGGATCTTGGCAAGGCTAGGTACTTCCTTGGTCTAGAGATTATGAATGACAGAAAAGGCACTTTGCTGCATCAAAGGAAGTACATCTTAGACATTGTGGAGGACTGCAACATGTTGGATTGTAAGCCTGCACACTTCCCTCTACCACGTGGACTAAAACTGTCCACTGATTCAGGACTAGTGTTACCTGATCCTGAAAAATACAGAAGAATTGTTGGAAGGTTGCTCTTCCTCAACTTATCTAGACCTGACATATCATATGCAGTACAGCATCTCAGTCAGTTCATGGTTGAACCAAGACAACCTCATTATGATGCTGCTTTACATGTGATCAGATATTTGAAGGGCACTATATCAGTTGGTTTACACTATGCCAGAGACTCATTACCTATCTTAACTGCTTATTGTGATGCTGATTGGGCTGCATGCCAGTTCAGTGCTAAGTCTCTCACAGGTTATTGTGTGTTCATTGGTAAATCTTTAGTATCATGGAAAACAAAGAAACAAGTGACAGTTTCCAAATCTTCAGCTGAAGCAGAATATAGAAGCCTATCTACTTCTACTAGTGAACTAGTATGGGTTGAAGGAGTCTTACAGAGATTACATATACCCATACCTATGCCTATCCCTCTCTATTGTGATAACAAATCTGCTATTCATATTGCTGAAAATCCAGTTTTCCATGAAAGAACAAAACATCTCAGAATTGATTGTCATTATGTTAGAGAAAAGTTGCAAGAGGGCTTTGTTATGCCTCAACATGTCAGGACTGGTGTGCAGGTAGCAGATGTTTTGACAAAGCCTCTTGGAGAGAAGCAACACGTTTTTCTCTCACTCAAGTTGGGACTTGTTGGCTTCATATCAAGCCCAACTTGAAGGGGGGATATGAAGTTATATGATGGTATGCATCATGTGTTGATGCATTGCCAGCCAGCACAAATAAGGCCTTGATCAAGGCAGGACCACAAGGCATTGGTCATAGTCAGGACCACTTCATTTTTAGCTGCATTTCATTTCATTTCACTGGCATTTCCTTTCCTCATTACAGCTGTTGCTTTGCTTTGTCTGTTAGTGTAATAAGGGCTTGCCCATTCGTTCTTATCATGTGCAAGGCACATGTACAGCTGTAGGAAGGACTATATATATATTTCAATGCTGCCTCATTCCTTTAGCTTGTAGGGTTTTGGGATTGCAGCCGCCTCAAATGAAAGTCATTGATTATCCTTTATGATCTTGTCTTATGTCATTTATATTTTTTGGATGATCTGTGATCATTCTTGCTTGCTGTAGCACTCTGATCTTACATTTTATTATCAACCAGCGAGAGGAAGTTGGTACAATCAGAAAGAAAATTGAAAAGAAGGAAACAGAATTATGTGTTTGGGAGGAAAAGCTCAATGCTGGAGAAAATGTTAATACTAATTTTCGTAGTAGCTGCCAAAACATATTTATTCTTGTGATGCAAAGCTTGAATACTGGAGATTAATTTTGTGATGTGTTTAGTAGAGACAAGTGCAACTACTTGGGTTCCCTGCAAAGTATATATATTTTAACATCTCTGAAATATGTAATACTTTTCTGCAGACTGAATTGTAGAAGCTGATTGATGAGCACCAAGCTGTGTTAGATGCGAAAAAACACGACTTTAAGAAAAGATCTATTGATGAAGAACTCATGAGCAAGGTTGTGAAGACAAGTCTTTTATATTTTTTCGTCCCCAATCAGAGAGGCTTCCCAAGGCTCTTGAATTGGTAGCTCCTACTAGAGAGTCTGCTGCTGAAAAATCACACAAAGTAGTTCTCTTCAGGGTTTGAGTTCTTGAAAGAGGATGAATCACTCTTATCCGAAAACGATGTCACCTTTTAAAATTGCAGCTAGCACATTATATGATGATAAAAAAAATGTCATTAGATGAAATATTTTTGGATTAGACCAGGTTTATGATCTTGCTGAATGAAACAAGGTAAATATGAAATGGATCTCGATCAATACGATTCGACTAGAAAAAGATTGAATCGATTGCTCATCCTCCAATGTTTACGAAGAAACAAGTTCAGAGTCCGACTAAAGAAACATGAATTCAATGTTTTTTCCTGCAGCCTTCATCTTTTTAGAGTCTTCAATGTTCAAGCTGGTCATCTTTATAGAATCTCAGGCATGGTGTTCTTGTGGGAAGGCCAGAATATACATACATGGACTCTTATTCGATCCATCCTATACACCCAGATTTGCATCCATAAAGATTATTCCTGGACAAACATGTAAATTGCTATACGTACATGGAAATATCGTACTGGAATAACCACCTGAATATTGGAGAATTCATTCCAAATAAAGATTATTCCTGAACAAACATATATGTAAATTGCTTCTCAAGAGTCAAGACATGCTCATGAAAATTTGGTGCATGTAAAGTAATAATACATAAAAGGTTTCATCATTACTCTCTCATTCTTTCACAATGAAATCTCAGCTCGGTTAATTGATTCTAGATTCTCAACCTTCGATCTCCTGCAGTTCACTGTACATCTCTTCAATCTTCCTTTTGACAGAGCACGCACCATCGTCTCCTAAGTACCAGTGCTTAATGACGCCCAACTTCCCTTTCAACGTACTCTTCAATTTCCATTTCCACCTCCATCCTGCTTAATTAGCATTCAACCGTTTGTAATTGCAACTGGAACACCGTACCTTGAATAGGTAAATAAAGATACTACCCACAAGTCCTTTCCGGCGAGCCATTCTGGAACACCGTACCTATTTAATTAATATGCCTCTTCTTTAATTTCTCCCTCTGAACATATGAATTCACCTGATGTTGCTCGATCAACTAGCCTTGTAACACTCTCATCTGCTTTCTTCTGTTCTATGGAAGCCATTGCAAGTGACCTATTTATTTATGACATAATTCTGAAAATAACATAACATCATTAATTATCTATAGAACCATTACAAGCAGATCAAGTAAAAGAGGAAGGACATGGGTTGGGAATGGCATAACCACTACGCTAACCCTTACCTCCCATGGATCTACCTAATTGAGCAAGTTGATGGGTTACCTCATTTCCATTCCTGAACAAAATGTTCAGATCACTCTTATCACAAAGTAAAGTTAACTTTTGAATGACATGTACAGATCAAACTTCAATCCCACCCTAACTTATCTTTGCAAATCAAGCCTGAATGGGGAGGGGCTTTTCTTATTTTCCAGCAATATATCAATTTTTTTTTTAGGTTGGCTTCTGTCATACATATATAGCATTTATGTTATACACATCATTTGCCGATTAGTAAGCATCATTAACTTAATATTGTGCTTGTTAAGACTGCTCATGAGGTCAAGTCCATTGGTGTTGGGGGCTTGAAAAAGAGTTGCAAAACCAATCATATATTAAAATTCCAACAAAAAATATGTTCTAGTTTACATTTTTATATCAATTATGGACTGCCAATAGACTCAAAGCTCTGCAGCCCTGACTATGTTTTCATGACTAAAAACCCGGTATGTTAGTTCAAATTCATCTTTGTTGTTTGCATTACCAAGTGCCACACAAACTACGTATAAGAAAATTTACACCAGAGTGTAACAATCCTAAATGTCCAACTAACGCTCTAAACAAAACAACAAAAATAATGGTGAATTGATAGAGCTCTTCTAACACACACCAAGTTTCAACTACTACTATTGTTTTTATAAAAAAAATATTATTGTTTGTAAAAAGACAACGTAGTAGTTGATGCCCTCCACATCAAAAGTGCTTTGAATTATTGTTAGTTATCCATCCTATTAATAAGAAAGAGATATATTAGTGGAAGGAATCATGCTTTAATTACTTTAGTTAGTGGCTTCCAAATACCAATCATAATTGCTTTACTTTGTGAATTATACTTAATTTAAAGGGTAAATTACATCAAACCAAGCATTCACACCGCTCGTTGTATGAGCATGAAGCAGCCCTTCTCAGAAACTCTGCAATTGCTCTCTCATTTCCATTTCCCTTTTAAGTTTGATCGAGTTTGAGATTCGACTCTCCAAACCATGGTTGAGGCTGCTGCTTTGACCTCCGAACCATGGCATTAGCATATCATTGAGTTCATCAGCTGTTCCCTCCAAGATGTTGAGAAAAGGAAATCCAATGAGAATTTGGTACAGTCCTGGCTATCCGACGCCAGGAAAATGATGTATGATATGCTGAAGATTCGTTTGATGCATTATTATGTTACCTAACACACCATTAACCAACTAACACCACTATTCTTATACTATATTATCCACCTGATTCTTATCTATAAAAATAAAATAGGTAATGTAATTGCTTTCCCTTAACACAACTAAGCAATCTGAATTTCAAACTCTGATACTTTTGGCGGTTAGTCTGCTACCTTCCAACAATGGTTGAGGCTGCTTTGGCCTCCACTGCGAAATCCGCCCTCCAACCTATTCTCATCAGCAAACCCTCCGCCTTTGAATTTGGACTGACTGGAATTCAAATACTGAGCCCTACATCATCGCTTCATGTCTGTCTGATTTGTTTCACTGATGGAAATTGCAGTGCCAGGAACATGGCTGACGAGCCCTCCATCTAGGTTTTATAATAGGATGCAGTTAAGGTTTGAGTTAAAGAGCATATGGTTAGTCCTCCTTGTTCCCTCATCACATTAAATTGACCACTTTGTAAATTTTGGGTTGTTGAATCAGATCTGAAGAATATTATGGGGATAATTGCAACAGTCGTGAGTCGGGACAAAGGAGTTCATGGAGGCAGGGCTGATTGTAAACAGGATCTGGTAAATTTGCCGTGTCAAGGAGTTCATGGAGGCGGGGCTTGGTCACTCTACCTGAATTATTATAAGAACAGGTCTATGATCTATATAATTAAGCTCCTTGCCTATATAAGTTACATTGTACTGGTAGAGTGATTATCAAGTACCAGAGCTTCTCTACTTTCCTGATCTATATTTCCTGCTTCAGCTAAGCTAGCTGAACAAGGATCTTACGAAGATGCTCTTGAGTTCATTAGCTTCCCAATATTGCCTTCAAGTAGAAGTTTTCACTTACTCCTCCGCATATAAGAACAGATAATGGCTTGGAGTTTATTAATATGGATTGCAGGGCATTGTTTGAGTCTAATGGTATTATTCATCAGAAAACTATGACTTACACTCCTGACATTGGTTGATGTGGAGACTCCCGCAGAGGATTAGGATCTACCCAATTCTACTACATCAGTTGTTTAATTACTTGCTCTGATTTCGGAGTTTTGTTAACCTACTTATGAACCGGATTTGTTGTTTGCACTACCAAGGGCCAATTAGGCACATATAAAACTTACACCCGAGTGTAACAATCCTACATGTCCAACTAACGCTCAAAACGAAACAAACAACAACAAAATGGTGAATATATAGTGTGAAAAACAGAGTCAAAAAGATATTATTGTTTGTAAAAAGAGGGAACGTAGTAATTGATGCCCTCCACATCAAAAGTGCTTTGAATTATTGTTAGTGATCCATCCTATTAACAAGAAAGAGATTAGTGGGCGACTGGGCGCCTTAGAGGAATATATCAATGCTTTAATTACTTTAGTTAGTGGCTTCCAAAACCAATCATAATTGCTTTACTTTGTCAATTATATACTTAATTAATAATTTATTAAAGGGTAAATTACATCTTGAACATCATTAAGACAATATTTAAGCACTACACTACCCTTCTCAGAAACTCTGCAATTGCTCTCTCATTTCCATTCCCCTTTGAGTTTGAGTTTTCACTCTCCAAACCATGGCTGAGGCTGCTGCTTTGACCTCCATTGCCAAATCCGCCCTCCAACTCTTCACTTCCCTTGCCAAAGATGAATTCCTCCTCCTCTGGCACTCTTCAGAGGACCTCCAAAAGCTCAAGCGTAGCATTGAGTTCATCAGCCGTTCCCTCCAAGATGCCGAGAAAAGGAAATCCGAGGAGGATTTGGTGCTGCACTGGCTATCCGACCTCAGGAAAGTGATGTACGATGCCGAAGACTTGTTTGATTCATTGGCTGCCCACGTCTTGTCCAAGAAGACTATGTCTGGCAATGCTTTCACCAAAGAGGTACGCCTTTTCTTCTCCAGATCAAACCAGCTGGGTTTCATTGTTAAGACTGCTCATGAGGTCAAGTCCCTTAGAGAGTCTTTAGATGAGATTTCAAAAAATATGCATCAGTTCAGCTTTATACAACACCCACCCCCTGCTCTAGATCAATCATTGGCAAGAAAGAAAACCCATTCTTTTGTGAATCAAGGGGATATAATTGGAAGAGATGAAGATAAGGTTCGCATCATTGATATGTTGATCCCTAAAGATAAAGGCCGGGAGAATTCTAGAGGCCAAAGCGTTTCTGTGGTTCCGATCATTGGGTTTGGAGGATTGGGAAAGACTGCTTTAGCGCAACTTGTTTATAATGATGAGAGAGTAAAACAAGGTTTTGATGAGTGTCTTTGGGCTTGTATAAATGACCTCTCAAACCTAGAGCTAGTCCTCGTAGAAATCATAGCATGTAGAGAGGGAAAGTTGTATGGCCTTGGTTTAGAGAAATTACAATTGAAACTGAGAGAGATTATAGGCGGGAAAAAGTTTCTAATTGTATTGGATGATGTCTGGGATGGAAATTCAGGACATTGGCTTGATTTGAAAACCGTACTTTGTTGTGGGAAAAGTGGTAGTAAAGTTTTGGTAACAACCCGATCTACAATAGTCGCTGAATGCATGGGCACCTTACTGCACTCCAGAAATTATCCATTGACGGTTGTGGGGATCTAAAAAGGGTGTCTCGTCGTGGGCTGTCACATCTAACCGCCCTCAAATATTTGAG
The DNA here is from genome assembly GCA_037127255.1 of Persicaria tinctoria. Classification (NCBI taxonomy): domain Eukaryota; kingdom Viridiplantae; phylum Streptophyta; class Magnoliopsida; order Caryophyllales; family Polygonaceae; genus Persicaria; species Persicaria tinctoria. Next base: position 85,984,136 of record JBANSL010000004.1, on the reverse strand, counting down.
TGTCGAGTATGGTGAGATAGGTACTGACGAGGAGGATGACAAGATTGGAAGTGAAGCAGGGATGCCATGGAAGGCCTTGCAGGGACTTGTTTATTTGAAAATTGGAGTTGGGGACATGAACTTGGTAGATGGGCTTCAATACCTCACCTCCCTGAGAGAGTTATCGATTAAGAAATGGAAAGACGTATTAATTGTTGATGGAGAAATGAAAGGAGTTGAACTGCCAATAGAAGCCTTGCAAAATCTCCATCGACTCGCTATGGGGTTGGGTAACGAGACTTTTCACTTGCCTAAATCTGGGATTCCACACCTTCGTTCCCTTGATTATTTGAAGATTGCCGATTGTAAGGACTTGTATGTGAGTTGGAAAACCCTTCTTGGTATGAAACTTAAGAGGTTGGAGTTTGAGAGGGTGGAGAGGGTGATCGATGTTGAAGATGACACAATGACGGCGTTGGAACAACAAAGCCTCCGTTTCCTGTGCATTACGAAAGTGGTAAGCCTCCGTTTCCTCTGTTATGTTATAATCATTGTAAAGATTATAAATTTTATTATGTGTTGTGGAGTACAGGCGGTGGCAAAGTGGGTGGATGATCTCCCCTGGATTTCCCTTTCTTTATCCCTTCAATCTTTATATATTGAGGGAATGGGAGAAAGGGAGCAATTACCCGACGGAATCCAACATCTCACCTCCTTGCAATTTCTATCTATTAAGAGATGTGAGAAATTGAGATCACTCCCTGTTTGGTTTCCCAAACTCACCTCTCTCGAAAAACTTACAATTGAGGATTGCTCAGCGGAATTGAAAAGGAGATGCGAAAGAGGAACGGGTGAGGATTGGCCTCTCATCCACCACCTCACTGAAATACACATCACCGTGGCAAGGTAATTTGCAAGCAATTCTTCTTCCTCTTCCTCATGTTTCTGCTTTGACTTCGCTTATGAGATCCATATATGCATGATGATTGATGAATACTCGTGTAGGAGGAGAACAAATCAAGTCGAATCCGCAAATGAAACAAGGAATGAAGAAGAGGCAAACAGAAAAAGAGGGTGCACACCCTGCTGGAGGACCTCTGTAAAAGAGTGGGTGCTTTCGAATATTTGGCTCTCCCTTTGCGACTTCATCCTCTTTTTCCATATCAAATGCTATTGTTCACCTACAGATGATACATATATATGTGTGGTGCAGATGAAAGCATGTAGCTGATCATTTCAAAGTCGACCACTGTTGTTGTATATTGATCACTTCTTCGGTTTTGTCCTGCTACCCATTTCGACCACAAGAGTTATCTGGGATGATTACAATAGCAAGGGCCAAGGAGTTTATAGATGCATTGCACGTTTTGCAGAATTTCAGGATGACCCCGTACGTTCTTTTTGGTATATGAATGAAAATTTCAGGATAACTTTACTAATTTCAGGTCAGTTGTTGATCTTTTAATTCACCAACTTTACGGAATTTGTTCATGAATGCTTTTGAAATTGCACCAACTATCAACATATATGATTTCTCTTTGTTATTATTTTTATTCAACATTCTCTTGAAATGTTCTTACACGCTGACTCGCTGAGATAAAACTCATCAACTCCTCTGCCTTTGAATTTGGGGTTTTCAGGCACTGGACTTTAGAAGCGAAAGTAAATTTGATTCTCAGCTGGAGCTATTCAATGTGTTCAACTATTCATCCATGAAAATGTTAATCTTTTGATTTTTCTTCAAGTCTAAATTCTGAGATTGGTCATTTGGTTTTCTTGTTATGATAACTGCTTTTTGGTCTCAGCTGTCAGGAAGGCATTTCGAGTATGCACTGCTAGGTGTTCACATGTTGAGCCCTGCTTTGTTGCTCACACAGCCTTATTTGTATCTTGTTGCTGATGTTTCGAGGTAACGGGAAAAGCACCAACAAGGAAGGTTTCTTCTTTATAACACCAGGCAGCCTAAGGTGAAGGCCTGAAAGGTGGCTCAATGGACAACTTTCATTTCTTTCGATCATGGCCAACAATATAGCTTGGGTAGTAATACTATTTTGATCACAAGGTGGCTAATAAAGTTGTATTCATCATGGAAGGTGGTGTCGGCAAGGCTAAACAAGGTAAAACATAACATCTTTCTTTCTATTTACTACATAATCCTTTGTTTTATATTTGATCACTTTTTTAATTTCTGATTGTTCATTAGATCAATCTGGTGAGAAGTTGTATAATCCAAGATTCCAAGCTACACATGTACCATGAAAAGACTTGTGGAACCAATCACATTTTAATACTTGTACTTCTCTTCTGTGGTACTTCTCTTATTGCAATTAATCTGTCGTACTGACTCGTGAGGTTGTTTGTTAACTTCATCTGCGTACTTGTTGATCTAGCTTGTAGATGAAAAGAACAGAGTTCCAAATGGTCGAAGCTATGGCTTTATTAGTGCTTGAGAATGGTAAGAAAATTTTCACTGCTCCTATTGCATTCGAACTAAATTTCTAGTCCAACTATTCAGAACAATTGTCCTAATGGTTCATCCTTCAGTTTAATGTAGGTAACTAGGTATGCAGGATGATCCTGGAAGTATTACCCGGCCTGCTCAATGAAGAAGTCGAGTGACAAGGTAGCCAATGCCGTAGGCTATTTCAGTTGAGGTTGGTGTTAAATCCAATAAACTGTGATGGTGCTCTTTCAATGCTCTTGAATTGGAAGGAATTACATACTACTGGAGTTTTTTGAGAAAGATGCATTGAAAGAGCACCATCACAGTTCATTTATGTTTCTCTTTTAATTTTGTAACTATTGACCTAACCTGGCTCGTTGTTACCAGATCGAGGCAGGGAAAAGTTAGAGAACCTAGCTGCTATGCAAGTAGCCCGGGGCTTCTATGTTGGATGGTATGGATTCTACAGTTAAATCTTTGAGTTTCAATATATATTCATGAATTCCATGTCACTGTACTAGGCTTTTAGCAGGTTTTATTTTTTTTTGATTTTAAAGGTAAATATATTGCAGAAATTAGATATGTACAAATTTTGAGGTTCGACCCTTAGGCACAACCGAGACTAGCTCTATTGTAGCCATGAAAGTGAGTAAGGCTCACATCCTGCATCTGACCATAAGGGTGGGGGACAATGTCCATGTGTGGATCCTGTCTCTTCAAGCCACGGCTATCCGAAGTCGGACACACACCTCTATATGTTATGAGGTACCCTCCCCTTCGGCTCGGCCATCGAGGAGGTTACACCATAACACATAGAGCACCCTGATTCTAAATTCAGCCTATCGATACAAAATTACCCCTTTTTCAGTACAAACACAAAGACCAATTACAAAGGAGAAGCAACAAGGCCAAAAGGTTGCCTACACACATGATTCCTGGGCTTAGGTCTTGTATTTGTCATATTCTGGCGGCCTTCCATGGTTGTGCACAGCAGCAAGCAAAAAGTAAATATCTGTGCACATATTCTTCATCGTTATAGCGCCTCCATGGGTAGGTTCTCATTGATTAGTCCATCTTGTAGTTGAGGTGCTGCATTGAAGTGCAATGAGAACCTATGACTTAGCACCTTGTACACGTGGATCTTTATGAGATGTATGAGTTCATCTTGACTCCTCATGGTTTCTTCGAAAATCTTCTCATTTCTAGCTCTCCATATGTAATATACAGTAGCTGCTAGGCCAACCCTTTTTGCTTTTGATTGCCAACTTCTTCCTCTTGCTTCCTTTTTTAGCCACTTGAGAGCTCCCTTTAGTGTATTCATTCCTCTCCAAATTCCCAGCCATTGCTTCACCTGAAACCATATTTGAGAAGAAAAATTACAAGCAAAAAATATATGATCATGAGTTTCTGATGCTTGATTACAGAATGTGCATCTTAAGTCAACTTCCCTTGTCTTGATCTTGTCTTTGGTAGCTAGCCTTGTTCTTGCTGCTAGCCACAGTATAAAAGAGTGTTTGGGTATGATTTCTATGTCCCAAACAACATTGCACCATGGAGGTTTCGGGGCTTTCCTTCTGAAGACGTCATATGCAGCACTGATCCTGTATTTTCCACCCATGAACCACGAGTTTAGTAGCAGTTGAGCCTGCTCTTCAGAACCTGCAATTGTTAGTATCTCATTCTTGATAGATAAAACTTTTTTTATTAGAGGAGAATCATTGACTTTGTGGGGTTCCCAACCCCAAACGTTTCCTTCTTGTAAGTATTGGTGATGTATCCATCTTATCCATAAACTGTCTTTCTTCTTTAAAATGTCCCAAAGGATCCTGGATAAGAAAGCTGTGTTCCATGTCTTCAGATCCTTTAGTCCTAATCCTCCTTCTGCCTTTGGTAGACACACATCCTGCCATCTCACACGATGTGATTTCCATAAAAATTTGGCACACAAACTATTTACCTTGTCTATTAGAGTGGAGGGTGAGGGCAGGATTGAGAACCAAAAAGCTTGGATCCCTTGCAATACTGCCCTTATAAGCTCCACTTTTCCTGCATATGACAGAGTCTTTGAATTCCAATAACTAATGTTAGCTAATAATTTATCTAGAAAAGGGGAAAACTGAGATACCGTTAACTTTCCTGAGGAGATGGGTATGCCCAGATATCTAAAGGGAAAGGTACCTAATTCACTGAAGTGGAGTTTAGATTGTGAAAGAGGACTATTGGTTTTGAGGGCAGCAATCAGTCATTGGTCCAATAAAATTGGTCGAAGGGTAACTACAGCAGCTCTTATGGATTACTTGTTCCTAATTTTGAATTCACTAAATTGAATTATCCATCTGATGTACCCTATCATTGCGCGCAGGCAGACTCTTACTCGCTCTTTTGATTCCCGTGGGCTATTTACAATTGATGATAACCCTTCATTTTTCCCAAGAATGGTGACTGGTGAGACTCTTGAATCGAACCTAAGTTTGTATCTACTCCAACCATTCAACAATATGTCGTTTAAAGGGTTCATTGTCTTTTATACTGTAGGTATGGATGATCCCACAAGTGTTTTGGCCATCACAAGACACTGAAGGGACCAACTGCTACACATACTACATGAGAGGGAGATCTCTAAGAGCTTTGATTCTTATTGTATACTTTATGACTTTCTCTCTTTGAAAGAGCATAAAGTTCAGTTCAATTTTATTTTTTATATGTTTTGTATTTTGATTTTGTAGAAGGGTTTAGGCATAATGCCCCCTTGATTGTACTTTACATTTTAACTAATAAAATAGGCGTGGGGATGAGCCTCCCGGCATGACCGGGTTCCAAACCCCCAAAAAAAAATCTTTTAGCCATTTTTTTTTAGCCTGAAGGCGTTGTGCAGATCCTGGTTCAAGAGTTCTGCCCACTGGCTCATGAAGAGATACTCAGGGTTGGAAACAACAATTAGCCTACAAATTGAGCTCCTGTAAAGCCAGATGCTGCTAAGAAACACGATTGTCATTCTGGAGCTTCACACAGAGGATAAGAATCAAGATTTTTAGTCAATCACGTACTCGTACCGGAAGAGTTGTACCTTTGGCTTTTGATTGTATCTTACATGCCTCTTTTGTTTCTATGACTATATCAACCATTTTGAATCTGAGTTTAGTACTATCCCAAGATTGAGGTCTCGAAACCTACAAGAATAAACATGCAATGACTTGAAATTACTAAGGTTAGTTAGTTTCTTGAATTTGGTAAATAAAGAGCGGTCATCCGGGGTTCGAACCGGGGACCTTTGGGTACTAGGATCAAGTTAATTTCATGGGCGTGATTGATGCAGAATCCACAACAGTGTTTCCATGCCTTAGAAAAGGAACATATTGAATATTAGATGATGACATGCTAGTGGACATTCTCAGGAATAAATTTGCAGAAGACAGAAACGACCTGTCAAAAAATTGTGGGGTGAGAATATGAGATACACAGTGAGCTCAAATAACAAAAAGAAATAAGTTTAAACATATATGTTTGTAAAATCAAGATGAAGTTACATAGAGATGGAAAATCACACAAAGTAGTTCTCTTCAAGCTTTGAGTTCTTGAAAGAGGATGAATCACTCCTATCCGAAAACGATGTCACCTTTTAAAATTGCAGCTAGCACAATATATGATGATAAAAAAATGTCATTAGATGAAGTATTTTTGGATTAGACAAGGTTTATGATCTTGCTGAATGAAACAAGCTAGGTAAATATGAAACGGATCTCGATCAATACAATTCGATTAGAAAAAGACTGAATCGATTGCTCATCCTCCAATGTTTATGAAGAAACAAGTTCAGATTCCGACTAAAGAAACATGAATTCAATGTTTTTTCATGCAGCCTTCATCTTTAGAGTCTTCAATGATCAAGCTGGTCCTCTTTATAGAATCTCAGGGATGGTGCTCTTGTGGGAAGGCCAGAATATACATACATGGACTCTTATTCGATCCCATCCTATACACCCAGATTTGCATCCATAAAGATTATTCCTGGACAAATGCCATCGAGAAAGACGAAAGCCATTTTTTCATCAAGCTCATTTGCCAATTCAAGTTAACCACAATTCTAATCTTGTCTTGCTTTGCCTCTCGGATAATATCATTCACAGTTTTCAACTGTCCCATGGCTCGACGACCATTCCCCAAATGGCCGTCTGCTTGATAATCATCAACTCGTGCAAACCAACCATAGCTATCTCGATCAACAAGGGTTTTCCTTTTGTTCATGACACTCTTTCTTTCCACGCCCAATTTTGCTTCAAAGCTCTTCTTGAATTCCACTGCATCATGATGCCCGGACCAATCCCTCTGAAAGACAACTACAGCCTTGATCACCACAAAAGACTTTAATTCCACATCAACAGGTTTATATATGGATAATTTTTTTCTTAAGATGTTCAACTTCTACTAGGACATCAGGCGGATTTTCCCCCAAATAGACGGATGGTGTAACAAATTGAAATAGGTAATGAAGTTGAATGTAAAACGGAAGGTCGTCAAAAATGTACGAAAGATCATTCGAGAGAGAGAACAATCCAAAGATCTTGATAAAAGGGGAAAAGGGGAGCCCTCATTCTAGAGAGAACAATCAAATCTCAAAAGCAGACGGCAAACCCTAAGCCATGGCGGACGCAGCGATCCCTCACGGCGGCAAGAGGCAGTCAACCGGCGAGGAGCAAGTTGCGAAGAAGTTGAAGAGCGGCCAATCGGACGAGGAGAGAGCCAAGCTTATGTACAGGAAGGACGAGGAGGATGTCAATGTTTTCCGGCGTTTGGTTGTAGAGTATAAGAAGGAATACTTCCACGATAAATTTGTGTGGAATAAGATTGTAAAGTACATGGTTGACAACTTACCATCAGTCCTTGCATACAAAGGGGGTAATGATGGTCGGACAGATGAGCAACGGTTGTTCCGCGCCTATCTGATAGGAGCAGGCAATCAAAGCTTAATACCTCAAGGTATATATACTATATAATATGCATATGCTCCTCCTGATTTGAGAAATTTCTACCAGTTTTGAGTATTTGTTAATTGGCATTGCATTTGATCAGTTGAATGATTTATTATGCTCCTTGTGATTTGAGAATTTCCGCCCAAATTTTCCTCTGCTGAATCCGCCTCACCTCCTACTTGGCCTGAAGATGAAGATGAAGATGAAGATGAAGAGGAAGTTAAAGTTGGACATGGTAATGTAGCTGATGAGGATAAAGATGAAATTGAAGAATTTGATGATGAATATATTTGAAAATTGGTCTCAGTCAGTCTGTTGTAGGGGTGGTTGTTTTCTCAAAGTCTATCTTAACATGCTCGTAGCCTTAATTGGGATTTGCTCTTTATGTTAGTGTAACACTATGCTTTTGCGTTCATTATATCTATCTATATGTGTGCTTGATTTGGTTGTAACAGCTGCCTTTCTTGTAGAAAGGTAATTTGTTAAACTTATATAATTTCTTAGTACTCCGCATCTTAGTTCTTATGGGAGCCCTCGTGAGTTATAGTTAGAATAGTAATTCCAATACACACATGGCTACATATGCCTACACGTACATTTACAATACAGGTTCTTGCAACATATCTTTAAGACATCAACTGTAATATTTAAAATTAGTACCATGAGGATCATACTTCCAAGTGTCAAGCTTCCCTCCATCTTTGTCGATACAATGGATTTCCTTCTACAAGCAAGAGATTAGAGATGCAGTTATCCCTCAAATACCTAATCCGTCTAAACATCCCCCATCTTTAAATGTGGCCATTTAACGCCTTTAAAAATCGCAAGATTTCGGGACACAGAGACATCAGTTTGCATTGAAACGCCACCGACTTATGGAACGGATCATGAACAATCCAATTAATCCATACTTCAACAAATATTTCTTTATGGTTGATGTGTATCCAATCTAGAACCCTATCAAGGTCCTCCTGCACATAAGGGCACATTGACCATCAATGCTCTTCGATCGGTTTTAAGTCCATTTTCACGTAGCACACACCTTGGGTCAACATTCTTCAGTCTATAGCATGACTCATGTGATTTCTTGTACAAGAAACTTCTCCGTCACTCTCTACTGTCATGATTGTGCCACTAGTGTCAATTTATAGCTCACATTTGCTATACGACATCTGCCTCTACTCTTCTATCACCATGTGCTGGTTAAATTTTTGTGAAAATGAGCTACTAAGGACTAAGGCGGAAACCTCTTTGATTTATATGCACTTTCTTAGCATACGTAGGAATCACACTGATGAAAGAGAAGAAAAAACAAAATTTATGGAAGAGGCATGAATGGTTATATATATATTTGAGCAATTACTGCCTATAGTATTTCACATTTGGACATTCACATCCTTTGTAGGTATATTTTAGGTGCATTGGGTAAACTTGTGTTGGATTAGCATGAGTTAAGTGAGGAATAATGGAGTTTAGATAAGTAATGCATTGGAATTTCATATCTTGCATTTATTGTTTCTACAAGAATGAATCTTTATTGGTGAAGCTTGTTCTGGAATGAGTCTGCCACAATTCAAGGGGTGATAATAGGAACCTTGTTCTAGGGGCATATTGTAACAAGTTGGAAAACTTATAATCATCAATCATACACGAGAATCAGGTTGGATGGTCGGTGTTTTTATAAAATCGCATGGCCAAACACCACCCTTGGACCTTGGTTTTAGGGGCATATTGTTTTGAAATCGCAGTTGGAACTACTTGAAGTGGATGATTCTGAAGGAGTGGTTTGTATCGACGGAACCCATAGTGGTCCAAACATACTTAGGGCCTTACATAACCTAGTTTCTTGACATAATTATTATCAGCTACTGGTCTGTTTGATTTTGTTGATGATTTAACTGATGTTTTCAAAGCTGGGGTCTGTTTGATTTTGTTAATGATTTAACTGATGTTTATGATTTTGTCACGCCACAAGGCTGCATTTTACCACGGAACCATGGATGCTACACAACATGCTTATATTCAAAAGCAGTGGAGTAAAGATGAAATTAACATAATATGTGCCACTGTGGCATTTGGAATGGGTATCTTCTGCTGACTTGATTGATCACTGAGTAATCTGCCAAAAATATTTTTGCTTATGTTGGAATTTTCAGGTATCAATAAGTTAGATGTGAAGTTCGTTAAATTATTCACCACTCTCTTTAAAATTTTGGCTTATTAGCTCAACGAGTAGAGCATTGTGCTCAGGCACAAGATGATGTGGGTTCGAATCCCACATAAGCCACACATACATTGTATTAAAAAAATTTGACAAAGCTTTTGCTATCTAGTACAACCTATGTGGGATTCGAACCCACATCTTGTGCCTAAACACAATGCTCTACCGATTGAGCTAAGGGGTGATTACTAGAATGTCCTAAAATTTGGGCCTTATTAGGAAAAAGGCTCCCACCTCCTCCAAATTAGCAAAATGTCCACCGCTCCCCTTGGCCCCTGTGCCCCCCCTCCCGTGCCCCATGTGCCCCCCTCCCGCGCTCATTATATTATTATTATTATTTTTTTTCCAGTTTTTTTTTTTTTTTTTTTTTTTTCCGCGTTTCCAGAGTTGCTGAAACGGAATTGCTGAAACAGGGGTTTCAGCGCATCCGGTTTCAGCAACCCTTGTTTTAACTTTTTTTTTCCCGCATTGCTGAAAGAGAGTTTTTTTTTCATGTCATCACTTCAACACCGGAATTGCGGAAACAGGGGTTTCAGCACATTCGGTTTCAGCAACCTCTGGCGCAATTTTTTTTTTTTTTTTTTTTCGCGTTTCCAGAGTTGCTGAAACGGAATTGCTGAAACTTCTTTTTTACCGCATACGGTTTCAGCAACCCCTTTTTTTGTTTCAGCAACCCCTTTTTTTGTTTCAGCACATTCGGTTTCAACAACCCCTGTTTTCAGTGGTGTTTTTTTTTACCGCATTGCTGAAACAGGGATTTCAGGCGTTCAGCATGTTCGGTTTTCAGCAACCCTTGTTTCAGTGTTTTTTTTTCCGAGTTGCTGAAACAAGGGTCGTTGATGTTGAAAACCCGATTTCAGCAAAGTTGTTGATTATCAATTACACAACTATGCAATGCTCAATTGAATTCCATCAGCAAATTCATTTCCAATATAGTAGGTCATACAATTTCATAAGAATTAATTTAAACATTTTCAGCATAATTTCACATTTTTCAATTAATTTCAGCATAAAACCAATTTTGGGCTATATAAGAATTTGACACACATAAATAACACATAAATGCTGAAATGCTAAAAAAACACATAAATGTTGAAATGCTAAAAAATAATACTGCGGAAACTGGAGATCGTAGATCGAACCGGCAATTTCAGCAACTAGAATCACTCTATTGCAAAACGTCGGAGAAAGAATTGGTACCTGAATCTCGGACCATATCATCGAATAACAATGGTATCTTCTCGAAAATCCCTAGCCTTGTTCAATCCATTAATCAAACAGCAAGTAAACACCATGACGAATGATTTCAGCATAACACCAATGATTTCAGCAAAATCAATCGGATTGGACGGCTCATAGCCAAATCTGCGGCACAAAGGTTTCTCTCATGTTCTCCCTTAATCAACAGCAAGTAAACACCATTCTCTCATGCTCTCCCTTAATCAACAAAGGTTGTTCAATCCATTAATCAACAACAAGTAAACACCATGACCAATGATTTCAGCAAAATCAATTAGATTGGAAGGTTCATAGCAAAATCTCGTTGCCCTCATGCTCTCCCTCTCGACATCTCTCGCTCGCCCATCGTTCTTCACTCCAGATCCGCTAATGAGGTTGCTCCCATGGCAGACGGACGACGACGCTCCTCTAAACAAAACCAGCGTTATGCTCATCTGAACAAAATCAATAACCAATGAATTTCAGCATATGAACAAAATCAAGAACCTAGGAGATTGGAAATGGAGGGAGACATTTTCTGTTCTTTGTGCGGAATCAGCAGGGAGGAGGAAACCAGGGAGGCGGAGGCTCAGCAGAAGCGTCGGCGGCGTCCAACTCGGATCTGAGCGACGAGATCTGTCGGATCTCCTCGGATCTGAGCAACGAGCAGGGGGCGCTCCTCGGATCGGAATCGACCACGGAGGCTCCAAGGTGGAGATGCAACGAAGCCGCCGAAGACCCCGCAATCGCCAGGCTCTGCTCCTCCAACCTCGATTGTCGTCCTCGTCGTCGTTGGAGAAGATGAAGGAGCATATCGATTGTCCTCATCGTCGTCGTTGGATCTCGCCGCTGCACAAAATAGAAGCGGAGGAAACCAGGGAGGAGCGAGCGCGGAGGCGAATCGGAGGAAGAGGCTCAGCAGCAGATCCGGCTCCAAGGGGGCTCGTCGGAGCGGCAAGGCACCAACGCGAGCGGCTCCGCCAGCCCGACCTTCGTCTTCTTCCTCGGAATCGCCATTGTCGTGAGAGCGAGCTCCAATTTGGTTTTCTTCCTCTGACGGCAAGACACCACCACGAGATCTAATTAAGCCCAAACAAGTAGGATTATAGTCATCATTTAGAAAGTGATGCTATTATTATCCTCTAGTATTTATTGCAACTATAAGAGAGCATGTACAAGATCAGTTGGGAACCGTTTGTTACGTGACTTAATCCCGCCGCCAATTATATAATCCGAGTGGCTTATCGACCGGGTTCTAAAGTAAAATTAAATAACCCGAAATCCTCCACCCGGGCTATATCTTTAAAGGAATTATTGAACCGAAATCCTCCACCCGGGTTACAAGTTTCTTCTTCACCTCCGGCACCACCTCCATCATTCCCCGAACAGCGCCTTCCGGAGATCAATGTAAGTGAGTTTATTTATTTATTTTATTTTAAATTTGTTGTTCTGGTGTGATTTATTTTAAATTTGTGCTGTTGGGAATTGATTATTTTGAATGTCTAATAATAATGCACATAAGGTGTTTGACAAAATGCTCAGGTGAAATTGGTGGAGCTGTTGGGAAAGGTTGTGATATTCTACGATCAATTTAGAGAGGGTAAGGGATAGCACCAATAAAAGATGTAAGTACAGTAGAGGAGGGGATGTTATAACTATCCTAGTGCCTTTATGTTGTGATTTTTGGGAAGGGTTTGTGGCGAAATCAGAAAGTATATACTCCCTCCGTCCTAAAATACATGGTCTTTTAGACCTTGAAATTTTGTCAAAAATACATGGATTTTTAGGTTTATAGGGTAATCATTACCCCTAAAAAGTACAAAAGTAAGTAAAATTAAAGGGTTCCTCTATAATAATAATGAGATTTAAATATAAATAGGTTTCCTTAATTAGCGTGCAAGGGTCTAAAAGACCATGTATTTTAGGACGGAGGGAGTATTGGTTAGGCAAGCCAGCTAAGGTGAACAGTCAGATATTAAACTTGCAGTACGTAGCTGGTGTAAATAATCTATAGAACCATTACAAGCAGATCATTATCAAGTAAAAGAGGAAGGACATGGGTTGGGAATGGCATAACCACTACGCTAACCCTTACCTCCCATGGATCTACCTAATTGAGCACGTTCATGGGTTACCTCATTTCCATTCCTGAACAAAATGTTGAGATCACTCTTATCACAAAGTTAAGCTAACTTTTGAATGACATGTACAGATCAAACTTCAATCCCACCCTAACTTATGTTTGCAAATCAAGCCTGAATGGGGAGGGGTTTTCAGTTAGTTTATTTTCCAGCAATATATCAATTTTTTTTTTTAGGTTGGCTTCTGTCATACATATATCACATTTCTGTTATACACATATCATTTGCCGATTAGTAACCATCATTTAACTTAATATTGGGCTTGTTAAGACTGCTCATGAGGTCAAGTCCATTAGAGAGTCTCTAGATGAGATTTCATGACTAAAAACTCAGTATGTTAGTTCAATTCATCTTTGTTGTTTGCACTACCAAGTGCCACACATACTACGTATAAGAAAATTTACACCAGTGTATGACCACTACGCCAGATTCACTCTCGCTCGACGGAACTCAAAAGGTTCGTCGCCTGAATCAGGTTCGGGCGACGAACTTACTAAGGCACGTCGCCTGAACGTTGGGATGCCCAAACCGCCTCCAGCCCATGTTCAGCCGACCAGAAAAGCTCAATGTCCGTCGGCTGAACTGTACTCAGGCGACGGAACAAATTCAGGGGACGAACTTTGCTCAAGATCGGTCGCCCAAATAGGTATCCGAATGACGGCTGTCAGAATGGGCCTTTGAAGCGACCGAAATACTAGTGGTTCGTCGCCTGAGCGTTGTTCGGGCCTTTGTAGCGACGGAAGCTCTTGTGGTTCGTCGCCTGAACGTTGGACTTTTTCAAAAGTAGAGTAATAAAGTCTGGTTGGTTGGGGATATTAAATACTGTTCACTCAGGAGACGGAGTTATATATAAGTCCGTCGCCTGAATGTGTTTTCCGTAGGGGTGGGCACAAATCCCGCAAATCCCGTCCCGTCCCGCATCCCGTCTCGATCCCGGTGGGATTTAGAAAAAAAAAATTCAATCCCGTCCCGATCCCGTCCCGCAAAAATTACGCGGGACGGGACGCGGGACGGAGAGTTCGAATCCCGCAAATCCCGTCCCGTCCCACATATATATAAAATTATATATATTTAATTAAAATTAATAAAAATATATAAGAGTATATTGACATTATACCTTAACATTTATTTAAACCTAAAATTTAAAATAATAATAAAAACATTAAAAATATACTCCATATGCTGTTGGCCTAATGGCCTTTCAAAAAAAAAGACTTAGGGTTCGTATGTGACGGGGTTAATAAACTGACTAAAATTATAAACAGGGTAAAAATTTATAAACAGTTGGTAAAAGTAGTTAAAAAATTATGAAAAAATATAAACTCCGTATGGGGAGAAAAACAGTTTATTTGTAAAAAGTGGAGTTTATTTGGTTTTTATTAGGGGTATTGTGGTACTTTCAAACCAAATAAGATAAAAGAGAAGGGGTAAAATAGTAATTATGGAATATAAACCTCAAAATAAGCTTCAATCGGAAGCTTATTTATAAACCCTTTTTTTAACTGACTAAAGCTTATTTGTTGTTCTCATACACCATTTAAACCTGTTTATTTTTTTAACAGCTAATAATTTCACGCTTTTTAGCTTGCTTATATGCAAGCCATACACAGCCTTAGTTACTGCACTTAAGCTGCTCTCGGATGATATTTTACAGTAATTTGCATGACTTAACAATTAAAGCGTTATGCATGAATTTGATTTGGAAGAATTTATTTTTTTAAAAAAAAACTTACTGTTATTTTTTAAATGATTTTAATCATTTTTTATGAGGGACAAATCCCGTCCCGTCCCGATCCCGTCCCGTCCCGTGAGGGACAAGACCCGACGGGATTTGAAAAAAAAATAGTCAATCCCGTCCCGATCCCGTCCCGCAAAAAATACGCGGGACGGGACGCGGGATTACCCCAATCCCGTCCCGTCCCGTCCCATGCCCACCCCTAGTTTTCTGTAACAAACAATTAAAACCGGTTGTACTGTACAATAAATCATTCTCATCTTCATCCTTTCTCCCCAAAAAACCTAGAGGGCTCGAAAACTTTCCCCCATTTCACACCTCCATTGAAGGTATGTATAAATTTTAAATTTTTTTGTTTAATATATGCATATACAATGTTTGTTTGGATATTTGATGATGAGGTTGTCTTATTTAATGGAGTTTGGATGGTAAAAAAAGTTGTTTGAATGGAGTTTATGAGGGGGAAGAGTTGTGTATGTATATATGGAGTTGAAAATGAGGTTAAATGGAGGTTAAATTGAGTTTGTGTTATGAATTGATTGTTTATGTGAATAGATTGTTTATGGAGTTTGGATGGTAAAAAAGTTGTTTGAATGGAGTTTATGAGGGGAAAGAGTTGTGTATGTATATATGGAGTTGAAATTGAGGGTAAATGGAGGTTAAATTGAGTTTGTGTTATGAATTGATTGTTTATGTGAATAGATTGTTTATGGAGTTTGGATGGTTTATGTGAATATATTGTTTATTTTAGAATGTGGTGTAGAATGACATAGATGATGAGAATGGAATTTTTATTTGGGTTTTTGATGAAAATGGAATTTAGAACGTTATGATTGGAAATTGAATTTAAATTGAGTTTGAGGTATGAATGGATTGTGTATGTGAATGGATTGTTTATGTTAAATTTTATTTTAGAATGTGGTGTAGAATGACATAGATGATGAGAATTGATTGTTTATGTGCAATTTCATTTTAGAATGTGATGAATTCATATGAATGGATTGATAATGATAGGACGATAATGATCGACAAAAGTTGGATGCTACTCCCTCACGCTCACGGGGAGTATCAAAAAGGAATATTTCTCTTTATGCAGAATCTTAGAGATAATGCGAATGGAATGACTCATTTCCTATGCCCGTGTCGGAGATGCCGCAACAATGAATGGGAGCCAATAGATGAAATACACAGTCATTTGGCCCACATGGGAATGTGGCCTAGTTATACTGTTTGGGACAAGCATGGCGAAGCCCCAATTGATAGGACAAATGAGCAACGACGAACGCAGATCCTGGAGGAAGGGGCATCTTCCTCCGTTGATGGTCCAGCTATGAACATTCTGCACGATGCTTTTCCGTTTCATGCCGGATATGAGGTGCACTCTGTCCCCGACGATCCTCCGTTCCAATATGTTGTTGACGATGATTACGAGAAATATAATAGGCTTATAGAGGCAGCAAACATGCCATTGTGTGAGAACAGCGATATGACTGTTCTGGATGCCTGTCTGGATGCAATGCAGATGAAGTCAGAGTTTGGTTGGACAGATAGGAGCTTGGACGGCATGTGCGCACACATTGCTCGCATGTTGCCGAAAGGACATAAACATCCTACGGATGGAGCGAAGATGAAGAGTGTGATTAGAGACCTTGCATTTGGGTACGAGCTGATCGACGCTTGTGAGTATAACTGTGTGCTATTTCGCAAACAATATGCAGATCTCGAAGCGTGCCCCAAGTGCAACACACCTAGGTGGTGTACTAGGGAGGGTACGAGAGGCAAGGTTCCCAGGAAGGTTCTCCGGTACTTTCCCTTAACCCCTAGACTGAAGAGATTGTTCATGGAGCCGAACATTGCAAAGGCTATGCGATGGCATGGTGAGCGGGTGAGAGATGCAGAATGGTTGAAACACCCATCAGATGGTGAGGCATGGAAAGAATTCAACAAAACCTACCCGCATTTCTCTGAAGACGTGAGGAATGTGAGACTTGCACTTGCAACCGATGGATTCAATCCATTTGGGAATCAGTCAACCCTCCATAGCACATGGCCTGTCATAGTGATGCCATACAACTTGCCTCCGTCATTGTGCATGAAGAAGGAATTCAACATGTTAGCGTTGTTGATTCCGGGACCAAAGTCTCCAGGAAAGTGTCTTAGTGTGTTCATGCAGCCGTTGATCGATGAGCTTCGCCACTTATGGGTGACTGGAGTATATACTGTTGATCGATACTCAAGGTCCACTTTCACGATGAAAGCAGCAGTGTTGTGGACTATAAGCGACTTTCCTGGCTTGGGGATGTTGGCTGGAGCTGCGACGAAGGGGTATAAAGCCTGCCCTATTTGCTTGGACGTTACTTCTGCAACGCATGAACAAGGGAGAATGGTTTACGATGGGCACCGTAGATGGCTTCCACTAAACCACCCGTGGCGAACCGATGGTATGGCATTCAATGGAAGCGAAGAACACAGAACACGCCCTTATGCTTGGAACGGGGAGCAAATTCTTTCACAGATCGATAGGTACGAGAACTACCTCTCTTTTCACTCTCTTTTCCCTTTTCATACGTTTGTCCGATGTCTTTCTCATTATGTTTCCATCTTTCTCAACAGGATCAACTTCCCCGTCCTCAGCTCGCACCCTGCTTTCAAGGCCCCATACAGTGTGACTAACAGAATGTGTTGGACCAACAAGTCCGAGTTATGGAGATTGCCTTACTGGCGTCACATTAGAGTTAGACATGCACTCGATGTTATGCACATCGAGAAGAACGTCTTCGACAACATCATCGGCACTACTCTTAACATAGAAGGGAAGACAAAGGATGGTCCCAAAGCTCGAGCCGCATTAAAGCAAAGAGGGGTGCGGAGAAGCCAGGCACAGAAGAGAGATGGAACACTCCCTCATGCGCCATTTCTGGTGAAACGGAAGGACATACCAGATATATTCGAATGGTTCGGTACAGTGAAGTACCCCCATGGCTACGCTGGGTCTTTGCACAACAAGGTCAAAATTGCAGAGAGAAAATTCCACGGCCTAAAGACCCATGATATTCATGTTATGTTTCAGCGTCTTCTTCCCATTGTTGTCCGTGCATACCTGCCGCTGGGTGTTGCCAAGACTTTGGTTGCGCTAGCGAAATGGTTTCAGAAATTGTGTGCCAGGGAGGTGAGGATGGAGGATGTCCGCCAGATGGAGGATGAGATAGTTCAGATTCTTTGCAGACTGGAGATGATTTATCCCCCGCACTTTTTCACAATCATGGTACACCTTCTAGTTCACCTACCGCAACAAGTGTTAGAAACTGGACCAGTGCATTACACCTGGATGTACCCAATAGAAAGGTATGCTACTTATAGATTAAATTCATCATCTCACAATTTCTGTCCATTATACCCCTCCAAAACTTCTTCCTTTGTTTTATAGGCAACTTGGCAAATATAAGGCTCAAGTGAAGAACTACTGTTACCCGGAGGGAAGTATTTCAGAGCGTTACGTTTTAAACGAGGCAACAACATACTGCAACTTGTATCTCGGGGGTCGAGATGAGAGCCGTGAAGGTACGAATGCAATGGAGGAGCTGAGCTATGATATTTCTGTCGTTTCAAGCCTCGTGCGTCCTCACGGTCAAATCATGAGAGAAAGGTTAGGAGAACCTATGATTGCAGAGGCTCACTGGCAGGTTTTAACCAACTGCAATGAAGTTGAGTTCTACATGAAATCGCATGAGAACCTGTATAGTCAGGCTTACACGGAGTTTGAAGAATGGGACCGTAGAAGAGATTTTCTTAGTTATTTCTACCCATGGGTAAGAACGACCGTGATGTTTCATTAAACAAATTGCATGTTTGTTTTCCCAATACAGAACTCTAACATATTATGTTGTATAGGTTTCTAAGTTGCACAAAGATGGAGACACCTACCTGAAACCGGAGGTTCTGAACTTGGCAAAGGGGCCACTACAATGCAAACTGTATTGGGCCTGCTCTGTCAATGGGGTGAAGTTTGTGGCATGGGACAAAGACAAAGATTTGAGAACACAAAATTCAGGGGTGATGGTGGAAACTTCAGATGCTAAGTACTATGGGGTACTTGAACAAGTGGTAGAGCTGATATACGCTACTTGTATGCCAGTTGTGTTGTTTAAATGCAAGTGGTTTGACACCGATCCTGAAAATAGTGGAAGCACCAAGGTAGTTAATGAGGATTCTCCGTTTTGTCTTGCACGCTCGGCGAGGCAAGTGTTTTACGTGGATTATCCAAAGGCGGGTGATGCTTGGAAAGTAGTTAATGTGATGTCCCATAGAAACGTGTATGATCCTCAAACTCTAGCAACTCGCGGAGATGATCTTACCAATGAGGTGGAAGAAGCTTATCAGGAGATTGGCCCGGTGATCTATTTCGAAAATTTGAACCTCGCCATTGATCTTGAAATGGAGGAAGAAGAAGACGATGATGATGATGAAGATGAAGATGAACATGATGAAGATGAAGATGAAGATGAAGACGATGATGAAGATGAAGATGAAGATGAACAAGAGGATGACGAAGAGGAAAATGACGATGACGAAGGTTGATAATGTCTTCGAATTCCATAAATCATATATTGTAATCGTTGTTTTTGTGAGACATGGCGGTTATTTTCGAATGTGTATGACATGGTTGGTATAATGGCTTCTAAGACTATTTTTTTTGGTACAATTTGTCATTAAGTTATGGTAAACAGGGCAATAACACATGCCAAGTGCTCATTTTAAAAAAATCTGTATTTTTTCAGGCGACAGACAAATTAAATTTCCGTCGCCTGAGAGTATTCAGCAGACGAACTTATTGGTAGTTCGTCTCCCCAATGGAAAAGTGAATTTTTGACCCATTTTGGCTCTAATAAAATTTCATTTCCCACCCTTTTTTTCACCAAAATTTGAATTTCCGCCAAATGTTCAGTCGACGGACAAGTTAATTTCTCGTCTCCTGAAATGATTTAGGAGACGAACTTTTTACTAGTTCGTCTCCCCAATGGAAAAGTGAATTTTTGACCCATTTTGGCTCTAATAAAATGTCATCTCCCACCTTTTTTTCACCGAAATTTGAATTTCCGCCAAATGTTCAGTCGACGGACAAGTTAATTTCTCGTCTCCTGAAATGATTCAGGAGACGAACTTATTACTATTTCGTCTCCCCAATTGAATTTCCCCCCTATATTTTAACGAAAATTTGAATTTCCGCCAAATTTTCAGGCGACAATATTTTTTTATATCTCCGTCGCCTGAACATGTAGGATTTTAGTAACTCGGACGCCTCCCTAACCCTAGCCCCAAATCATTCACTCATCGCTCTCTCTCTCTCTCTCTCTGTCTCTCTTCTGCCTCCTCCCTCTCCAACTTGCCTCTGTCCCTCCTCCGCCGCTCCTCTCGTCCCTCCTCCACCTCTCCTCCGCCTCTCCTCCGCCGCTCCTCTCGTCCCTCCTCCACCTCTCCTCCGCCATGCCTCCTAAAGCCCGCCCTGTGAAGGGGAAAAAGAATTCGAAACAAACCTCGTCCACTCCGGCCCCTATTCCTCCACCGCTGCAATTACCGGTCCCCTCGCCCTCCACCTCGGCCGCTTCAGCGCCTCCGGCCCCGATTCCCACTCCCACTCCCTCTCCAAATCCGGCCCCGACTCCCACTCCCACTTCCTCTCCAAACCCGGCCCCGACTCCCACTCCCACTCCCTCTCCAAACCCGGCCCCGACTCCTCCTCCTGCCTCAGGGACTCCTACTCCCTCTCCCACTCCCTCTGCAACAACCCCAGTGCCACCTCCTCTCCTATCTCTCACCAATGGCAACCCGGAGCCATCCACAGCCATTGTCGGCGCCACCCCAGTAGCTTCGTCATCAGGCGAGGCCCCTCGCTCCATCCGATGTCGTGGTGAGCATCTCTCTCTCTCTCCCTCTGTCAGATTCTTTAAAATTGTACAAGGATTTAGGGTTTCAATTTGTATACTGATTTAGGATTTAGGGTTTCAATCTCATAGGATTTAGGGTTTCAATTTGTATAAGGATTTAGGGTTTTAATCTGATTTAGGATTTAGGATATATGATTTAGGGTTTCAATCTGATTTAGGATTTAGGGTTTCAATTTGATTTGTGTGAAATTGAACAGGAAGTATGTTCCATTTCAATCTGTTTTAACTGGCTGCAGTGATTCATGTTTTCTTTTTCCTTTGGCTTGATATTTGTGGACTTAATTGTTTGATTGGCCTTATTTTGCCAGTACTTCTCTTTAATTTAGAGTCTTGCTGGCTGGTGCAATTCCAGCCATTCACATTTCAATCTCTTTAATTGAACAGGAAGTATGTTCCATTTCAATCTGGGTGGCCTCTGGTTTCTTTCATAGTTGTAGATCTTAAATCCATAGCTTATAACTCAGCAATTCACTCTCCCTCCCCCTTTCTGTACTTAAAAGAAAAAAACACACATTTATTTGTTTTATTTTATGTATATATTAGAATGATATAGATATGTGTGTACCTTCAGTGTTGTCTCTCTCTCTCACTAAGGGTCTGTTTGGCAAAATATATACTTGTTAGGATTCTTATAAAGTTGTGTTCTTTTTTTTGTTGCTTATTACTTATAGTTACTTATCTCAACCGTTGCTTAATTGGGTTTCGTAGAGAAGATGATTGGGTTTCATAGAGAAGATGACTTTTTGCTTAATTGTTTGAGACTTTTTGTTGCTTATTAATGTTATTTAAAGTTTGGTGCTTTTCTGGGTGGCCTCTGGTTTCTTTCATAGTTGTAGATCTTAAATCCATAGCTTATAACTCAGCAATTCACTCTCCCTCCCCCTTTCTGTACTTAAAAGAAAAAAACACACATTTATTTGTTTTATTTTATGTATATATTAGAATGATATAGATATGTGTGTACCTTCAGTGTTGTCTCTCTCTCTCACTAAGGGTCTATTTGGCAAAATATATACTTGTTAGGATTCTTATAAAGTTGTGTTCTTTTTTTTGTTGCTTATTACTTATAGTTACTTATGTTGATGATGGTTTTGTTATCTGATATGTTCTAATGATTTTTAGGTAAATATCGAACCATCAAGAGTCACAAAACAACACTCCTCAAGGCCGCGGCAGGGAAGAAGCTGAAGATTGAGTGGTCCTGCTTCCACAAGGGGCCTGGGCTCAAGCAACTGCATGACACCTTTGTCCGAGACATTGGGTGTGCTATCAGGGACAAGGTGCCGATGCTTGCATCAACATGGAGCAAACTAACAGATGAGCAACGGTCCCCCGTAAGAGATTACTTGGAGGTAGTTTATGTTTTTTTATTATCTTTTATTTAAGTACTTATTACTTATATGTTTATAGTGTGATCTGTGTTTGCTTTCTTGATTGGGTGTGCTTATTTTTGTTTCTGATGCTTATCACATGCTTTCTGTGTATTTCTTTATAGTCTCTGTGTATAGTTTCTTTATAGTTTCTGATGCTTTCTGTGTATTTTTGCTTCACATGTATTTCTTTATAGTTTCTTTATAGTTTCTGTGTATATTTTCTTTATAGTTTCTGATGCTTATCACATGCTTTCTGTGTATTTCTTTATAGTTTATGTGTATAGTTTCTTTATAGTTTCTGATGCTTATTTTTGCCTAAAAATCATAAGAACATCTATGTCTTTTTTTTTTTGATCTTAGTCCAGTTCGATCGACTCAGTCGCTCTACATCTGGATCGGGTACTGTAGGCCCATTAAGGGGTTGACCCTCCCACTCACAAGCGTCTCCATGTTTCCACGGGGATTCGAACTTCGAACCTCGAGGCATGGGATGTAGCCCCATAACCACTACACCAACTTGTGATTGGTAGAACATCTATGTCTTTATAGTTGCTTATTACTTATGTTTCTTTATAGTTTCTTATTACTTATGCTTTCTTGATTTGTGCTTCACATCTATTTTTTCCTTCACAAAATGCTTATCTGATGCTTATTTTTGCTTCACACCTATTTCTTTATAGTTTCTTATTACTTATGTTTCTGTATAGTTGCTTTTTCCTTCACAAAATGCTTATCTGATGCTTATTTTTGCTTCACATGTATTTCTTTATAGTTTCTTATTACTTATGTTTCTTTATAGTTGCTTTTCATCTATTTGCTATGAATTTTTTTATAGTTGCTTTATAATTATGCTTCACATCTTTATAGTTTCTGTGTATCCTAAAGCAACTATAGTGTGATCTGTGTATATTCTCTGTATAGTGTGATATGTGTGTAGTGTGATCTCTGTATAGTGTGATCTGTATTTACCTATGTTTCTTTATAATTATGCTTCACATTTATTACTTATGTTTCTTTATAGTTTCTTAAGTTTCTTTGGTTTTGTGCTTCACATCTATTATGTTGCTTATTACTTATAGTTTCTTTATAGTTTCTTCACATCTATTATGTTGCTTATTACTTATGTTTCTTTATAGTTTCTTATTACTTACGCTTTCTTGATTTGTGCTTCACATCTATTTTTTCCTTCACAAAATGCTTATCTGTTGCTTATTTTTGCTTCACACCTATTTCTTTATAGTTTCTTATTACTTATGTTTCTGTATAGTTGCTTTTTCCTTCACAAAATGCTTATCTGATGCTTATTTTTGCTTCACATGTATTTCTTTATAGTTTCTTATTACTTATGTTTCTTTATAGTTGCTTTTCATCTATTTGCTATGAATTTTTTTATAGTTGCTTTATAATTATGCTTCACATCTTTATAGTTTATGTGTATAGTTTCTGTGTATCCTAAAGCAACTATAGTGTGATCTGTGTATATTCTCTGTATAGTGTGATATGTGTGTAGTGTGATCTCTGTATAGTGTGATCTGTATTTACCTATGTTTCTTTATAATTATGCTTCACATTTATTACTTATGTTTCTTTATAGTTTCTTAAGTTTCTTTGGTTTTGTGCTTCACATCTACTATGTTGCTTATTACTTATAGTTTCTTTATAGTTTCTTCACATCTATTATGTTGCTTATTACTTATGTTTCTTTATAGTTTCTTATTACTTACGCTTTCTTGATTTGTGCTTCACATCTATTTTTTCCTTCACAAAATGCTTAACTGTTGCTTTTTTTTTTGTTTCCTTGCTTGGTTGTGCTTATCTAATTTTGCTTATCTCCTATACTTATGTCTTTTTTTCTGATATGGATGTGTAGATGTACTATGAGATTGACCCTGCAGTTGACTCATACGTGGAGAAGAAGAGCAGAAAAGCATATGGGGCCTAGAAGTATGACTGTCATCAACACTTCCTGGAGTGGGGGGGCGAGGACATACCACTTGAGTTTGTTGCTCGCCCTGATCAGTGGCGGTTCTTGGTGAGTGACTTCACAGACGAAGCGAGAATGGTAATTTCTCATTAATTCCCTAACTTGTTTTTTTATTCTCCGTTTATCTTATTGTTTATCACTTGTGATTTCTGATTGACTATCTTTTTACAGGCCCTGTGTGAGCGAAACAAGCAAAACCGGACCAAGAACCCGAACCCCCTTAATCATCACAATGGGTCCAAGCCCCCGAGCTTCCGAGCAGAAGAGCTCATCATTAAGGAAAAACATCCGGCGACTTGGCTTAAGACAACCATAGAAGCCTACGAGGGGTGTTCGGGTGCGCAAGATGGACTGGTATGACCTTTTATTTTCTGTCAATTTTCCTAATTACTTAGGTGTTACTTAGGTTTTACTTAGGTTTTAACTGTTGCTTGACTGTTGCCTATCTTCTGTCATGTGTGGCTGTTGCCTATCTTCTTTTTATGTTGCTTAAAAAATACATCTACACATCCATATCTACTATTGCCTATCTTCTGTCGAGCGAGACATGACTGTTGCCTATCTTCTTTTTATGTTGCTTAAAACCACACATGACTGTTGCCTATCTTCTGTTGCCTCTCATCTTCCTCCGTTTCTGTCATTTCTCCTAAGTACTTAGGTTTTACTTAGGTTTTACTTAGGTTTTAACTGTTGCTTTTCATCTATTTGCTATGAATTTTTTTTTCTTGCTTATCTACTATGAGATTTGTTTGCTTGCTTGACTTATGCTTATTTTTGCTTGCTTATCTACTATTAGATTTTTTTAGTTTGCTTGCTTGGCTGTTTC
Source organism: Persicaria tinctoria (assembly GCA_037127255.1). NCBI lineage: Eukaryota > Viridiplantae > Streptophyta > Magnoliopsida > Caryophyllales > Polygonaceae > Persicaria > Persicaria tinctoria. Next base: position 85,959,301 of record JBANSL010000004.1, on the reverse strand, counting down.
CTAAGTACTTAGGTTTTACTTATATGTTATTGCATTTCTTATAAATCCTGTTCAAAAATGCATTTCTTTCTGTGTTTTACTTGTTTTACTTATATATATTCCTTTTACTTATATATTCCTTTTACTGGTTTCAAATCAATATATGCATTCCTTTCTGTGTTTTACTTATATATATATATATTCATTTTACTTAAAAATTTCTGTGTTTGTAGGCCAAATTGAAACGTCGTCTTGATGAAGTCTGCACTGTTGGAGAAGGAGGAGAAGACCCAAGCCAAATACCACCCCTCTCTGTCGAAGAACAAACACAGATAATCTTGGATTGCTTTGGGGAAAGAAAAGGAACAGAAGTTCGAGGTATAGTTCAATCCCCACTTATTTTATTATTGTTTTACAATTTTCAGAAGTTCATACAAATATTTTACTTGTTATAATTCATATCAAGATTTTACTTATGTTTGAATTTCTGATTTTACAATTTCCATTACAAGATTTTACTTACGTTTTCAATCTTGTTTTCATAACAAGATTTTATTTATGTGTTCAATCCTTACTTGATTTTACTTACAATTTCAATCTTGTTATAATTCATATCAAGATTTCAGTCTTGTTTTCATAACAAGATTTTATTTATGACTTTCTTATTCTCCAGCTGCTCATTTTTATTTATGTTTTCAATATTTTTTTAAAAGGAATGGGTGCAGCTGGAGAGCGGCCTGCAAAGAAAAGAGGGGGTCCATGGGCAGCAAGGGCTGCAGAGAGGGACAAGGAGCTGGAGGAGGCGAAGGCTGAAATAGAAAGGTTGCGTGAGAAAACCACCCTAACCGAGACCAAGAATGAGCAGCTGGAGGAGCGTATGGCCAGCATCGAGAGGCTCATGATGGGCATGCTCAGTGGTCATGCCAACTCACAACCATCCATCACCTCCGTCGTGTGTCCTCAGGCTGTCACAGCTTCTCCTCAACCCTCCACCAACTCAGCTGGTCATCCAACAGACAGTCAGCCCTCCCCCCAGCCGAAATAGCAAGGTAAGGACGCCCTCCTCATATCCCTCTAACTAAAACTTTGCTCTGGTTTTCTGGATAAACTTTTAGACAACTTGTGTTGGATGGAATTTGTAGTATGTGTATACTTTTTGTGAAGTTTTTTGTGAAGTTGCTCAAGATGGATATTTGTCACATACTTTTGGTATGTTGGACAAGGTTTAGGGTGAAACATTTAGACAACTTTTGTGAAGTTTTTAATGTGATGGAATGAATTGTATGTTGTGAATTGTGAAGTTTTTTGTGCTTGTATGGTGTTGAGTATGTTGTATGTGTTGTTGTTTATAGAGTTTAGGACAGGAGCACAACATGTGCTATAGGTACATTCGAACAGGGGGCACCAGCCCTATTAAATTTTATTTTTTTTTAAATCAAAACAATTCAGGCGACGAACTTATACAAAAAAATAAAATAAAATTAAACCTGTTCAGGCGACGGACTTATATAAAATGTCGTCTCCTGAACACTCCAGCTACGGACATACAACTGAGAATGCATCCTTAGACTACACTCAGGAGACAAAATAATTATATATCCGTCTCCTGAAACTATCTAGGCGACGAGACATAAAGAAAAACCTCCGTCGCCTGAATGCTTTCATAGCCCTATGGACCGCTCAGGAGACAAAATAATTATATATCCGTCTCCTGAAACTATCTAGGCGACGAGACATAAAGAAAAAACTCCGTCGCCTGAATGCTTTCATAGCCCTATGGACCGCTCAGGAGACAAAATAATTCTATATCCGTCTCCTGAAACTATCTAGGCGACGACACATTAAGAAAAAATTCCGTCGCCTGAATGCTTTCATAGCCCTATGGACCGCTCAGGAGACAAAATAATTCTATATCCGTCTCCTGAAACTATCTAGGCGACGACACATTAAGAAAAAATTCCGTCGCCTGAATGCTTTCATAGCCCTATGGACCGACTCAGGCGACGAACTTATGACACTGAACTCGTCGCCTGAGTCTTAATGGGCGGGCCTGGATGGCCCTTGGCCTCTGACAACATCATCAGTCGACGAACAGTTTTTCCGTCGCCTGAGTTAACTCCGCCGACGGACATACAGATGGTCGTCGACTGAATGGTGGAAGGATGAAAGTCACCCGACCACAACTCAGGCGACGGAAGTTCGTCGCCTGAGTTGTCAGAGGGCGAAAAACACCTTTCAGGCGACGACTTCGGTCCGTCGCCCGAAAGTCCATCTGGCGTAGTGGACAGACAACGTAGTTTCAACTACTAACGCTCAAAACAAAACAACAAAAATAATGGTGAATTGATAGAGCTTTTCTAAGACACACGAACTTTCAACTACTACTATATTGTTTTTTTTTAAAAAAAAATATTATTGTTTGTAAAAAGACAACGTAGTAGTTGATGCCCTCCACATCAAAAGTGCTTCGAATTATTGTTAGTGATCCATCCTATTAATAAGAAAGAGATTAGTGGAAGGAATCATGCTTTAATTACTTTAGTTAGTGGCTGCCAAATACCAATCATAATTGCTTTACTTCGTGAATTATACTTAATTTAAAGGGTAAATTACACCAAACCAAGCATTCACACCACTCGTTGTATGAGCATGAAGCAGCCCTTCTCAGAAACTCTGCAATTGCTCTCTCATTTCCATTTCCCTTTTAAGTTTGATCCAGTTTGAGATTCCACTCTCCAAACCATGGTTGAGGCTCCTGCTTTGACCTCCGAACCATGGCATTAGCATATCATTGAGTTCATCAGCTGTTCCCTCCAAGATGTTGAGAAAAGGAAATCCAACGAGAATTTGGTACAGTCCTGGCTATCCGACGTCAGGAAAATGATGTATGATATGCCAAAGATTCGTTTGATGCATTATTAGGTTACCTAACACACCATTAACCAAGTAACACCACTATTCTTATACTATATTATCCACCTAATTCTTATGTATAAAAATAAAATAGGTAATGTAATTGCTTTCCCTTAACACACAACTAAGCAATCTGAATTTCAAACTCTGATACTTTTATCGGTTAGTCTGCTACCCTCAGTTGTCGGTACGGCGGTACCCGAGGAGTTGTGCCTCATGAAGATAAGAATCAAGATTGCAATTCTGGAGATTCACATAGAGGATAAGAATCAAGATTTTTGGCTAATCACTCGTAAATGAGCTGAATCAAGAATCAAGATTTATTAAAGTGAAACAAACAAGCAAAGTTTATGTATATGTACCCTTTTGACCCAAACCCAATATAGATATATGAACCCAATTAATTGGGATGCATCTCAAAATTGACAATTCTAGACCAATTCTAACTAGACCCAAAATCTATAAACCCAATTGAGATATGAATTGAAGAATCTCTAACAGAGAGTTTGTCCTATCTTATCAGCTTTGAATTTTAATAATCTCTAACATTTTGATCACAGCAACAGAACAAGAAGTAAACAAGTTGGTTAGGCTCTATGACGTGGCCAATCCAGAACCATTGATTTAGCTGTCCTTGATTGGAATTTCGTACAGTATGTGAAAAAATCAAAGTTTTCACTTACTCCTCCGCATATAAGAACAGATAATGGCTTGGAGTTTATTAATATGGATTGCAGGGCATTGTTTGAGTCTAATGGTATTATTCATCAGAAAACTATGACTTACACTCCTGATATTGATCGATGTGGAGCCTCCCGCCGAGGATTAGGATCTACGTACCCAATTGTACTACATCAGTTGTTTAATTATTTGTTCTGATTTCAGATTTTTGCTAACCTACTTATAAACCGGATTTGTTGTTTGAACAACCAAGGGCGAATTAGGCACATATAAGAAAACTTACACCCGAGTGTAACAATCCTAAATGTCCAACTACCGCTAAAAACGAAATAACAACAACAAAATGGTGAATAGCGTGAGAAACAGAGTCAAAAAGATATTATTGTTTGTAAAAAGAGGGAACGTAGTAGTTGATGCTTTAATTACTTTAGCTAGTGACTGCCAAAGACCAATCATAATTGCTTTACTTTGTCAATTATACTTAATTTATTGTTAATACTGCTCATGAGGTTAAGTCCCTTATGATTTATGAAGCAGCCCTCCCATCTTCACATCATTACCCTCTTTAGCAACTCTCCCATTTGCATTCCCTTTGGAGTTTCATTTTGATTTTGAGTTCCCACCCCCAAACCATGGCTGAAGCTGCTTTGACCTCCATTGCCAAATCCGCCCTCCAACTCTTCACCTCCCTTGCCAAGGACGAGTTCCTCCTCCTCTGGAATTCCCAGAAGGACCTCAAAAGGCTTGAAGCTACCATTGAAACCGTCAACGGCTTCCTCCTTGACGCCGAGGAAAGGAAATTCAAGGAACGTGCTGTGCAGTGCTGCCTATCTGACCTGAGGAAAGTGATGTATGATGCTGAAGATTTGTTTGATGGATTGGCTGCCCACCTCTTGCGGAGGAAGACTACTCCTGGTAATGCTTTCAAGAAAGAGGTATGCCTTTTCTTCTCCAAATCGAATCAGCTGGGTTTGATTGTTAATACGGCTCATGAGGTAAAGTCCCTTAGGGAGTCTCTAGATGCAATTTCAAAAAATATGCAGCAGTTCAACTTTATACCACAACAACCACTTCCTCTAGATCAGCCCGTTGAAAGAAAGAAAACTTATTCCTATGTGCATCAAGATTATATAATTGGAAGAGATGAAGATAAGGATCGCATCATAGATATGTTGTTCCCTATGGATAAAGGAGAGACCTCTAGTCATCGAAGCGTTTCTGTTGTTGCAGTCATCGGGTTTGGAGGATTAGGGAAGACTGCTTTAGCTAAATTTGTGTATAACGATGAGAGAGTGAAACAAGGTTTTGAAGTGCGCCTCTGGGCTTGTATAAATTACCTGTCCAATCTGGAGCAAGTCTTGAAAGAAATCATAGCTTCTAAAGTAGAGAAAAATCAGCTTAACCTCAGTGTGGAGATGTTGCAAGAGAAGTTAAGGGGAATTATTGGTGGGAAAAGGTTTCTGATCGTTTTGGATGATGTTTGGGATAAAAATCCAGAAAACTGGCTCGATTTGGAAGCCATACTTTGTTGTGGCGAAAGAGGTAGTAAAGTTTTGGTAACAACACGCTCTACAAAAGTTGCTGAATGTTTGTGTGCCTTGGAACCTTATGTTAATTTAAGGCCGTTGACAGAAGAGAAGGCATGGGATTTGTTTGTGAGAAGGGCACTTGAAGGGAAGAAAATTAGTGAGCATCCAGAATTAGAGCCAATAGGGAAAAAGATTCTAAGAAAGTGTGGAAATATCCCACTTGCAATTGTTACTGTTGGTAGCCTTTTAGCCCAAAAAACAAGAGATGCAACAACTTGGGCTGAGTTTTATGACAATAGACTCAAAGATGTGTTTTCAAGTGATGGTGATAATATTGTCAAACAAGCCTTGGTGGTCATCTATAACGATCTTCCTCCAAATTTGAAGCTCTGCTTTGTTGCTTGTTCCCTTTTCCCTAAAGACTACAGATTTGATAAAGATAAGCTAGTTCGGTTATGGTTAGCTCAAGGTATTCTTAAGCCTTCTGAAGGCAACGAACAAAGCTTGGAGGAAGTGGGAGAGACATACTTTTCTCAATTGGTCGATAGATGCTTCTTTCAAGAGGTAGAGAAATATGCAGGGTGGTACAATGAATATTATTCTGGAAATGAGGAGAACAAATGCACTGTGAAAATCCATGATCTATTACATGATATGGCAATAGATATTGTTAAAACAGAAAACCTATTTCTTGATAAAGTTCCTGAAAACAAAGGGGAAATAGATGGCCTTCGTCAAATCTCTATAAATTTTGACATCAAAGATTCCTTTGATTGTTGTAGTCTGGTGTCCGATCCAAAGACAGTGAGAACCCTTCTATTTCATCCTTATCGAGAAATCAGTTTATGCACCTTCAAGCCTCTGCTGGAAAGCTTTACAATGCTACGAACGTTGCACCTATCAAATTCCAGAGTTGACGACATACCCGAGTCTATAGGAGGTTTGATTCACTTGAGATATCTTGATCTTTCAGGGAATGGAAAGCTAAAGCATCTCCCGGATTCAATTTGTAAGCTTCACCATTTGATGATTTTGGTACTAAAGGGCTGCCGACTCCTTGCGAAGTTTCCCCAAAGAATAGAACGATTGGTAAGTTTAAGACAACTCTTTATAGATGGATGTAATTGCTTGGATTCTTTGCCGTCAGGTCTGGAACTGTTGACTTCGCTTGTTAATCTAGATCGACTCATAGTGCATTGCCATTACGGAGGTTTAGGATACTTGAAAGGCCATGATAACCTAGCTGAGGTTTTGAAAATTGAGCTTCCACAAGAGGGGTGGTTAGATGCCATCGAAGATGCGAAAAAAGCAAATATGGCGAGGAAGAATAAACTAAAAGAGATGGTTATCGAATGGAAGCAAAGATCTACAACTGTGGGTGAACAAAGAATGGCAAAAGTCGAAGCAAAAGCAGTGTTGGAGGTTCTTCGACCGCATGAAAAACTCGAATATTTGTGTATCATGAACTACGGTGGTGAGACACTTTCAAGTTGGTTTTGGACGCTCAGGTATGTCAAGCAGATCTGTTTGTGCCAGTGTGATAATGTGGAGTATTTGGAGGATGGAATAAAGGGTAATTTGGACTTCCCATCATTACAACTCCTTCGAATTTTGTCAATGGGAAATTTAAAAGGGTGGCGGAGGCAAGAAATGGCTCAAAGGACAAGTCGGCTTCACCTTTCTACAGTCTTAAGGTTGGCCATACATGTGTGTCCGAAGCTCAAGGGACAAATGCCTTTGTTTGAGGCAATTGAAGATTTGTCACTATGGGGAGTCGATGCAGAGGTGGTAGAAGAGTTATTGGTTTCAAATAGCTCTTCGCAATCTTCTTCTTCTCCATTACACAACAATAACAAGTTAAAGGAGTTAAAGCTCTGGGGGATTGAAGGTCTAACTCAGTTGCCAGGGGGATGGATAAGGCACCTTACTGCACTCCAGAAATTAACCATTCAGGGTTGCGGGGATCTAAAAAGGGTGTCTCGTCGTGGGCTGTCACATCTAACCGCCCTCAAACATTTGAGGGTCGAGTCTGGTGAGATAGGTACTGACGAGGATGACAAGATTGGAAGTGAAGCAGGGATGCCATGGAAGGCCTTACAGGGACTTGTTTATTTGAATATTGGAATTGGGGACATGAACTTGGTAGAGGGGCTTCAATACCTCACCTCCCTCCGACATTTAGAGATTGAGAAATGGAAAGACGTTTTAATTGTTGATGGAGAAATGGAAGGAGTTGAACTGCCAATAAAAGCATTGCAAAATCTCCATCGACTCAATATGGGGTTCGGTAACGAGACTTTTCACTTGCCTAAATCTCGGATTCTACACCTTCATTCCCTGCGTAGTTTGAATATTGCCGATTGTAAGGACTTGTATGTGAGTTGGAAAACCCTTCTTGGTATGAAACTTGATGAGTTGGAGTTTGAGAGGGTGGAGAGGGTGATCGATCTTGAAGATAACACGATGAAGGCGGTGGAACAACAAAGCCTCCTCCGTTACCTGTACATTAAGAAAGTGGTAAGCCTTCTCACTTGAAGCACATTATAAATAGAAGCGATTTATTTTACAAGTTTTTTTTTTTTTTTTTATCTATGTTATGTCACAAACAAGGTCAAGATTATAAATTTTATAATGTGTTGTGGAGTATAGGCGGGGGCAAAGTGGGTGGATGATCTCCCCTGGATTTCTCTTTCTTCGTCCCTTCAAGCTTTATATCTTTTGGGAATGGGAGAAAGGGAGCAATTACCCGACGGAATCCAACATCTCACCTCCTTGCAACGTCTACGTCTTAAGGGATGTGAGAAATTGAGATCACTCCCTGTTTGGTTTCCCAAACTCACCTCTCTTGAATATTTTACAATTGACGATTGCTCAGCGGAATTGAAAAGGAGATGCGAAAGAGGAACGGGTGAGGATTGGCCTCTCATCCCCCACCTCACTCGCACAAGCATCAACGTGGCAGGGTAATTTGCAAGCAATTCTTCTTCCACTTCCTCATGTTTCTGCTTTGACTTCGCTTATGAGATCCATATATGCATGATGATTGATGAATACTCGTGTAGGAGCACAAATCAAGTCGAATCCGCAAATGAATCAAGGAATGAAGAAGAGGCAAACAGAAAAAGAGGGTGCGCACCCTGCTGGAGGACCTCTGTAAAAGAGTGGGTGCATTCGAATATTGGCTCTCCCTTTGCAACTTCATCCTCTTTTTCCAATCAAATGCTATTGTTCACCTACAGATGATACCTATATATGTGTGGTGCAGATGAAAGCATGTAGCTGGTCGTTTCAAAGTCAACCACTATTGTTGTTGTATATTGACTAAAGAGCAAGAGGTCCAGGCCTAACGAAATATCTGTTTCTGGTACATGATGACTTGTTGACTCTGCTGTTATCTTTTACTTGACATTGGGTTTCCAAATAACATTATTATTTCTTATTTTTTTTTCCCATTAATTTTGCAATGAAGGCACTGGTAACGGTTCACCAGCTTCTCCAAGCTTTTGGTATCGGTCAACACAGAACCATGAGCTAACACAGAACCAGCCGGACAAGATATGGTCACCATTACCTCATGCTAATGGTTCTTTCAAACTGTTCGCGGATTCAGTTGAATACGGTGCAGTATTGTCAGTTCAATCCCTTTCCCCTGCCCGGTCCCTTTTGTCTTCAAAGCTGAGTAATGATCTTGATCAAGCCTCCGAGAATGGGAGCAAAGTTGGTCCAGCCTCAACGTGTCGCTTGTTTGGAATAGACTTGAATCATAATTCTGCTACTCAGTCACCTCTTCAGGTGGCTTCATATTCAAATAACTCTAATGGAGTAGGTATACTAGATGATGACAAGGTTAGGAAATTAGACTCGTGTTCAGAAACCAATAAAGAAGAGCTACAAGTTTCTTCGCTGGATTCACCTCAGAAAGAGGTGCCTGCCAAGAATAGTGCTCCGTTATCTGCCAGAACTCGCACTAAGGTACATGATAAATCTGTCTGTACTAATTCTCTGAATATCTAGTTTGCCCTTTGGTGGGTAGTTTTTAGCGTCTGATTTTGACAAATGCGCGAACAGGTGCAATTGCAAGGTGTTGCTGTGGGACGAGCTGTGGACCTGACCGCTCTGAATGGATACGAAGATCTCGTAAATGAGCTGGAGAGGCTGTTAAACATCAACGGAGAGCTTCAAACCCGGAGCAAGTGGGCAATTGTTTTTACTGATGATGAAGGGGATATGATGCTTGTGGGCGATGATCCATGGGAGTAAGTCTCCAATGCCTGAAAAGATTTGTGGAACCACACTGACTCGTGATGTTGGTTGTTAACTTCATCTGGCTTGTAGATGAAAAGAACGGAGTTCAAATTGGTCGAAGCTAACCTCATCATTTCTTATGGCTTTATTATGGCCTGAGAATGGTAAGAAAATTTTCACGGCTCCTATTGCATTCGAACTAAATTTCATCCTTCATTGTGATGTAGGCATGCAGATGTGGATGATCCTGGAAGTGTTACCCTGCTCAATGAAGAAGTCGATTGACATGGGAGGCAACGCTATAGGCTATTTCTGTTGAGATTGGTGTAAACCTCAAGTTGACACCTCAAGTCCTATGAACTGTGATGGTGCTCTTTCAGTGCTCTTGAATTGGAAGGAATGGCATTGTACAGGAGATTGTTGAGAAAGCTTACATTATATTGAAATAGCAACACCACAGTTCATTTATGTTTCAATTTAAATTTTGTAAGTAGTGACTAGTGACCTAATTTCACTGAAGTGGAACTTGGCTTTTAGCAGGTCTATGCATCCAATATATGTAGTGCATTGTGAGTGGACTACCCAAAACAATGAAAGAAATCATCAGGAGAGGCTGCCTAATTTCACTGAAGTGGAACTTTAAATTGTGAAAGAGGTCTACTGATTTTGAGGGCAGCAATCAGTCAACAGTTGATTGGTTCAGTTGGTCAAAGGGTAACTTCAGCAACTCTTTTGGATTACTTGTTGCTAATTTTGAATTCACTAAATTGAATTATCCATCTGATGTACCCCATCATTGCAGGCAGACTCTTACTTGCTCTTTTGATTCCGTGGGCTATTTACAACATGATAACCCTTCATTTTGTCCAAGAATGGTGACTGGTGAGACTCTTGAATCAAACTTAAATTTGTATCTCCTCCAACCATTCAACAATATTTTGTGTAAAGGGTTTATTGTCTTTTATATTGTAGGTATGGATGATCCCATTAGTGTTTTGGCCATCACAAGACACTGAAGGGACCAACTGCTGCACATACTATGTGAGAGGGAGATTCCTAAACAGCTTTGATTCTTATTGTATACTTTATGACTTTCTCTCTTTGAAAAAGCATAAAGTTCAATTCAATTTTATTTTTTTTATATTTTTTGTATTTTGATTTTGTAGAAGGGTTTAGGCATATATGATGTCCACCCCTGTGACTGTACTCTACATTTTAACTAATGAAATAGGCGTGGGGATGAGCCTCCCGACATGACCGGGTTCCAAACCCCAAAAAAAATATTTTAGCCATTGTTGTGCCCGAAGGCATTGTGCAGATCCTGGTTCAAGTGTTCTGCCGACTGGCTCATGTGAAGTGATACTCAAGGTCGGAAACAACAATTAAGCTACAAATTGAGCTCATGTAAAGCCAGATACTGCTAAGAAACACGATTGCCATTCTGGAGCTTCACAGAGAGGATAAGAATCAAGATCTTTAGTCAATCACTCGTACTGGAAGAGTTCTACCTTTGGCTTTTGATTGTATCTTACATGCCTCTTTTGTTTCTATGACTATATCAACCATTTTGAATCTGAGCTTAGTACTATCCCAAGATTGAGGTCTCGAAACCTATAAGAATAAACTCATTGCTGAGAAAGATGAACATAACAAGAAGAATGGAAAACATTAAGAGAAGAGGGCCATCTGAACTAGCAGCAGCTATGAGGGGGACTCAAAATCCTTCTGTTCTTTTGTTCTTGGAGCTAAAACGGAAGAAGCGAAAGAACATGTTGATGGATCAAGTTAATTTCTTGAATTTTGTAAATAAAGAGCGGACATCCCGGGTTCGAACCGGGGACCTTTGGGTATTAGGATCAAGTTAATTTCATGGACGTGATTGATGCAGAATCCGGCCACAACAGTGTTTCCATGCCCAAGAAAAGGAACATATTGAATATCAGATGATGACATGCTAATGGACATTCTCAGGAATAAATTTGCAGAAGCCAGAAACGACCTGTCAAAAAATTGTGGGGTGAGAATATGAGATACACAGTGAGCTCAAATAACAAAAAGCAACAAGTTTAAACATATATGTTTGTAAAATCAAGATGAAGTTACATAGAGATGGAAAACAAAGCAGGGAGCTAGAAACATTACCGCTCTACTATTCTGAACAATCTAGACAAAGTCTTAAGCAAGGTTGTGAAGATAGGTATGGAGAATAAGGGTTACATTGTGTAATTTCTAGCCTTTAGTTGGTCACTGTTTCATTACTTTCTATTTCCCTGCTTTTGCTGTAATAAGAGCTGCTTTGCAGCTTGGACTCTAGTGCACTAGTGTGTGTGCAACTCACGTGATTATGTAGTATATAATCATCAGCTGTCACCTCATTTCAGGTAGGGTTTTATTTTGGGATTGCTGCTTACCTAAAAGGGCCATTGGCCGCCATCAATGAAACAAAAGGGAAGTGGCTTCATTACTGTGTTGCTTGATGTTTAACACTGCAATTCTGTGAATGCAGTGATTATTTTAGCTTAGATCATTATCTTCTCATGGTATCAGAGCTTAGAGGGAGTAGATCCTGCATATTGACGATTTCTTGCCTGGAAATTTATGTTTAGTAGCAGCAACAACATGAGTACTGATGAGACACCACCACCTAATGCATCTCCTGCAGGTAATCTTGGAGATCCTTTGCATTTGACTAATTCTGATCATCCTGGTGCACAGCTTGTGGCAATTCCTTTTGATGGAACAAATTATGTAACCCGGAGTAGGGGAGTAGTGATGGCTCTGGGAGCTAAATGCAAACTGGGATTCATAGATGGTAGATGTGCTAAGCCTGCAAGCACAAGTGCTGATATGGAAAGGTGGATCCAGGCTGACTATATGGTAAGGTGTTGGTTATTAAATTCTATGAGCAAAAATGTTGCTGAGGGTCTCATGTTCCTTGATTCTGCAAAAGCCTTATGGGATGAGACAGGCCCGTGCTAAGGGAGGTTCAGCCGGATCGGCCGAACAGGGCCCCCAATTTTTGAGGGGCCCAATAACGCTTTGTTTTTAGGTAAAATATAAAAAAGTCTGTCAATGAAGCAAATTGGCTAAAGTGGTTCACTGGTATGCAATGCAAAAGCGCCTTTCATCCTTTGCCTTGTCCAGTGTTCAACTCCCAGCAGCAACATATCTTTACTTTTATTTTTTCTGTATAATTTGCTCTTCTTTATCTTTAATAAAAACAATAATATTACTACTATATTAAGTATATAAATATCTTTTTTTTTTCATTTTTAACTTGTTAATGAGCCTTTTCTCATGGGATTTGCACCTTTTAATTTATTTTTTAAATCATTTTAAAAAATTTATTATCTTTCTCTTTTTAAAAAAAAAAACAAACATACAAAGCCCATTACTTAGAGAAATTAGTGGACTTTTCCCCAAAATAATAAAAAAAATTAGTGAACTTATTACGAAAGTCATATAATTTTTTTAAGAAAATCATATTTATCTTTTTTAAAGAATCATTCACAACCATTTTGTATTTAAAAGAATGTTTAAAGGGTTCAAATTTTTACCTTATTTCTATTTTGATTAATTTAATATTGTACATAAAGTTGACTTTGAATTACCATACTCCTTACTGTCCTTGGTATTTTGATATCTTTTTGTGCATTTTGTAAATATAAATAGGTTCATTGTTGATTTTTAAAAATAAAAACATAATTATATATTTTTTAATATATAATAGGAAAACAATTTACATAATGCAACTTATAAAAAAGATACGATCGTTAACACAATATATGAATAATGTCTAATTATTTTTTTGCACAGGGCCCCCAAAATTATCCGCACGGCCCTGGGATGAGATTGTTGAAAGGTTCAGCCAGTCAAATGCACCTAGGATCTATCAGTTAAGGAAGAGACTAGGAAATATTACTCAAGGGAATATGTCCCTAGCAGATCTGTATAACACTCTTAAAAGGTGTTGGGATGAGCTTCAGATGCTTGAAGGGGTACCTGAGTGCTCTTGTGGGGCTATGAAACAGTGCACTTGTAATGCTATTAAGAAGTTTATAGACATGGACTCCAGAAACAAAGTTATGCAGCTTTTGATGAGTTTGAATGAGAATTATGATGGGGCAAGGAATCAGATTCTTGCTATGGATCCACTGCCTGTATTGAACAGAGCTTATTACATTCTCCAACAAGTGGAGGGAGGAAAGGGTGCTTCTAATGAATCAGGGAATGGCTCTACTGAGAGCAGTGCTTTTGCAGCTAATAAGTTTGGGAATATGAGGTTTCAGAGTGGATCTCCAGGAACTCAATCTTCTCAACCTTTCAAGAGGGACTGGAAAGAGTTGAAGAAGATAAAATATGAATCCAAGTGCAGTCATTGTGGATAAAGGGGTCACACAGCTGACCAGTGCTTCAAACTGCATGGAGTGCCAGATTGGTTCAAGGCCTTGAAGGAAAAGGAGAGAACCAGTGGAGGAAACAGGAACTCTGCTAATGTTGTGGAAAGTATGAATGCAGGTGGAATGCAAGGAAGTCCTTTAGATGAAGCTGGTACAGACAAATCAGAGGGTGAGGTACAGATGGACTCAGCCATGGTGAATGCAGTTTTCCAGGAAGTCATGAAGAAAATGAAAGGCAAGAGAATGGCTGACATGTCCTTTGCCAATTTTGCAGGTAAAGTATTTACCTCCACTGCTAATATTTCTGTTATTAATAGCTCATCTTATGATTGGATTGTTGACACTGGAGCTAGTGATCATATGATGCCTAAGAATCAGCTTGCTTCAGTGCTCCTAAAGCTTGAAAGACCAGTACATATAGGGCTGCCAGATGGATCTATTAAAGTTGTGGCTGAAATGGGGAATTTTCAGTTGACAGACAAAGTGACATTGAACAATGTCCTTCTAGTGCCTGATTTCCAACATAGATTGCTGTCTATTGGGAAGCTACTTGATGATAATGACTTGATTGCCATATTCACTAGACATGCTTGTTTTGTCCAAGACCCTGGAACTGAGCATATAGTACTGGCGGGAGAGAGGCAGCATGGATTGTACAAAGTTCTTTCTCAAAAACAAGCTGAGGGATGGAGACAGCATAGCAAGGATGAAGTTGAAAGACTTAGATCAGTTTTTGCTTCTAGCAGTTCTAAGAACTTAAATTGTTGCTTGAATACTTTCTATGCCAGACTGGGGCATAGTTCTATGTCTAAACTAAGGCATTTGCATGTTTTTAATCAGCAAGAGATGAATGATTTCATATGTGAATCTTGTTCTATTGGTAAACATCACAGGTTACCTTTTGACAGGAGCTTCAACATGGCAAATGAGCCTTTTGATCTTGTGCACATGGACCTCTGGGGTCCATACAGAAATACTACTTATAATGGTTTCCAGTATTTCTTAACCTTAGTGGATGATAATACAAGGGTCGCATGGACATTCTTGCTGAAAAATAAGACTCAGGTCTTCAAGGCTATTACTGATTTTGCAGCTTATGTTAAAATACAGTTTGATAAAACTGTGAAGTGTTTTAGATCAGATAATGGCACAGAGTTCACCTCAACTCAGTGTCAAGAGTTCTTTGCTAAAGAGGGGATAGTGCACCAGAGATCTGTTCCTTACACCCCACAACAAAATGGTAGGGTGGAGAGGAAGCATAGGCATTTGATTGAGACAGCTAGGACAATGAGAATTCATGCAGGCTTGCCAGTGAAATTTTGGGGAGACTGTATATTAGCAGCTACTTATGTCATTAACAAAATGCCTAGTGAGGTTATAAACTGGAAGTCTCCTTTTGAGAGACTATTTAAAAAATCACCAAGCTATTATGAGCTTAGGGTGATTGGATGTTTATGTTATGCTCAGGTCCCAATTGGGAAACTGGATAAACTGGGACCAAAGGCAAGGAGATGTGTTTTTTTGGGATATCCCTATGGACAGAAGGCCTATAAGCTTTAGGACATAGACAGTAAGTACACCTTTGTTAGCAGAGATGTGTTTTTCAAAGAAAACATTTTCCCCTTTAAAACTCTTAATTCAGTAGAAGATAATGTTGAGCAACCAGACACATTTCAGTTACATTTGGTGAACCCAGCCTCAGATTATCATGAATTTCATTACAGTGCACCCCAAGGCTCTTCTTCTCAAATTGCTCCCTTTCCAGTTATTGACACCTCATCTGAAATTCATGTTTCAGACAGTATCAGTCCCATTAATGTTGATAATGTCATCCCATCCTCAGTTGATGTCTCTCCTCAGGATTCAGTGAATCAAGTACCTTCTGTACCTCTCCATGACTTAAATGAATTCCCTCCTCTAAGGAGATCCATCAGGGAGCAGATTAGACCAAAGAGATTAAATGACTTTGTATGTAATTATCCTAGAAGGGATTCTATGTCACAGTCCTTCCTAGTCTCTTGCTTGGAGCATACTTATGATCAGAATACAGACTTTGCTCAGTCTTTTTGTATGATGGCCAGTGTTCAGGAACCATACAGATACTCTCAGGCCGTGCAAGATAAAAGGTGGGTTGATGCTATGGATGCAAAGGTGAATGCTCTACGGCAAAATAAGACATGGATAATGACTGATTTGCCACCAGGCAAGAAGGCAATAGGCAGTAAATGGGTCTATAAAATTAAGTATAGACCAGATGGTAGCATTGAGAGATTCAAGGCTAGATTGGTAGCCAAGGGATACAATCAAATAAAGGGGAAAGACTATAAACACACATTCTCACCTGTAGCAAAGTTCACCACAGTGAGACTTCTTATTGCTCTAGCCACAATCAGAGATTGGGATTTGTATCAATTGGACATTAACAATGCTTTCCTACATGGATTCATTGATGAAGAAGTTTATATGCAGCCTCCAGAAGGATATGTGATGGGAAGTCCAGGCAAGGTTTGCAGATTAAAGAGATCAATCTATGGATTGAAACAAGCTTCAAGGCAATGGAATGCAGAATTGTGCACTTTTCTTACTCAAATGGGGTATCAACAGGCCAATGAAGATTACTCTTTATTCACAAAGTCAGTAACAAAAGGCATTGTCATAGCCTTGATCTATGTTGATGATCTATTATTGACTGGTGATGATCTTGATGAAATCCAGAAAATAAAGAAGGCCTTAAACAAGAAATTCACCATTAAGGATCTAGGAATAGCCAGATATTTCCTAGGCCTTGAGATTTCTAAAACCAACTCTGGAACTTATCTACACCAGAGGAAGTACATTATGGATATTTTGCAGGACTGCAATCTATTTGACTGCAAGCCAGCTCAATTTCCTTTGCAAAGAGGGTTAAAGCTATCAACTGATATGGGGACAGTTATGACAGATCCTGAGAAATACAGAAGGTTGGTTGGAAGATTGCTCTTCTTAAATTTGACCAGGCCAGATATCTCTTATGCTGTACAGCACTTAAGCCAGTTCATGACAGAGCCTCGTGAACCTCATTATGATGCATCCCTTCATGTTGTTAAATATCTCAGAGGAACCATGGCAGTTGGATTGCATTATCCAAGAAAATCAACCATTGAATTGGTTGCTTATTGTGATGCAGATTGGGGAGCCTGTCAATTCAGTGCTAGATCTTTGACAGGTTATTGCATTTTCCTTGGACATTCCTTAGTGTCTTGGAAAACTAAGAAGCAGAATACAGTGTCTAAATCCTCAGCAGAAGTTGAGTACATGAGCATGTCTATGACCTCAAGTGAGTTAGTTTGGTTAGAGGGAGTCTTAGCTGTACTAAAGGCCAGTGTTCCTTTACCCATTGCCCTTCATTGTGACAACAAGGCTGCTTTACATATAGCTGAAAATCCTGTCTTTCATGAACGTACCAAGCACCTGAAGATTGATTGTCATTTTATTAGAGAAAGATTACAGGCTGGTCTCATTATTCCTCATCACATCAGGACAGGTATCCAGATTGCAGATATTTTGACAAAGCCTTTAGGTGATAAACATCACCACTTCCTTGCTGCCAAGTTAGGCCTTGTTGGATTTCCACCAAGTCCAACTTGAAGGGGGGATATGGAGAATAAGGGTTACATTGTGTAATTTCTAGCCTTTAGTTGGTCACTGTTTCATTACTTTCTATTTCCCTGCTTTTGCTGTAATAAGAGCTGCTTTGCAGCTTGGACTCTAGTGCACTAGTGTGTGTGCAGCTCACGTGATTATGTAGTATATAATCATCAGCTGTCACCTCATTTCAGGTAGGGTTTTATTTTGGGATTGCTGCTTACCTAAAAGGGCCATTGGCCGCCATCAATGAAACAAAAGGGGAGTGGCTTCATTACTGTGTTGCTTGATGTTTAACACTGCAATTCTGTGAATGCAGTGATTATTTTAGCTTAGATCATTATCTTCTCAATAGGACTTTAAAAATATAAAAGAAAAAACAGGACTTTAAGAAAAGATCTATTGATGAAGAACTCAGGAGCAAGGTTGTGAAGATAAGTCTTTTATATTTTTTTCGTCCCCAATCAGAGGCTTCCCAAGGCTCTTGGTAGCTCCTACTGCTGCTGAAAAATATAAAATGGATCTCGATCAATACGATTCGACTAGAAAAAGATTGAATCGATTGCTCATCCTCCAATGTTTACGAAGAAACAAGTTCAGATTCCGACTAAAGAAACATGAATTCAATGTTTTTTCCTGCAGCCTTCATCTTTAGAGTCTTCAATGTTCAAGCTGATTATTCAAAACAGACAGAATAATTTTTTTAGTGAATATAGCATAGCAAATAGGAATATATGTGCTAATAAACACTTCTCAAGATCCAAAACAATACAAATACTGCTTAGCAAAAAAGCATATACAACTCCAAGCACAAAGAAATTAAAGACAAAGGTTCCTCACACAAATAACACTTTTTTTGACAGTAGACAGGTTAATGTAAGTATGTGCAAGATGACAAATATGGGACTAACAGAATTGAATGTGAAATAATAATAGCTCATGTAGTCCAAACTTCCTTGATAATCAATGCAATAGGAAGAGGAATGTTTAAAATCATGATAACTAAGACTGGTTCAGGAATCAACACAGTAAGATATGCAACAAGAACCTCTGTAAAAGAGTAGGTGCGTTCCAACTTCGAATATTTTCCTTTTTTTTTCCAGATTAGTCAATTGGCTCTCCCTTTGTCTTATTCCAATCTAATGCTATTGTCCCCCTTTCAATACATTGTACTTTATAATTGGAACTATTGTTAAAACAGATGATATGTTACCTCTTTGAGCTCAATTAATGGGTTCAAGGACTTTAATGTAATAATAGCTCACATTGCTTTTACTATAAAGTTTTATTTTTCCTTTAGACAATAATCTTTTGAGTTCTTCTGTCTTAAGAAAATATTTAATTTTTAGGTTTTGATTGGATTTGCAGGACTATTTTTTTTTAATTATATAAGAAAAAACAGAGTTTGATTAAGATGCGGTTTTCTCTGTTGGTTCAAGCCTTTTTGTTATCATAGATTGAGATTTTGTTATAAGTGGATGCATAGTTGATTGGATGCAGTTGGAGATGTTTGATGAAATCACACTATGAAAGTCGTTTCCTGGACTGCAGCTATTGACACTGCACTGCACCCTCTTTTGAATTGGAGCCTGAAATTTTATCAATTTGAATTCTGTGAGTTGAAGAGGTCATGGTTGATGGATCAAGATAGATATCTTTAATGGAGTACGTGCAAGTGTTCACAGATGATATGTTAGTCCTCAACTTTCTAATCCCAGAGCTCACATTGTAGACTGCTGCAATGCAGGACAGCCTCTAAATGACTGGCCAGGATCGATGATGCAGCCCAAAAAGTTGGAAGGGATAGAATTCAATCAGGTTGATGTAGCTATATATATGTTGATGGATTGAAACAAGGTAATTAATTTTTTACTTCACAGGTTGAGCTAACAGAAATAACAGCTTCCTGATTGAAAGGGAATGAAGCGTATTTCTCACCTTTCAGAGACAGAACTTCACTGGAGCCCCATGAGGAGTAGATATAATAACAGCTTCCAAATATACCAGTAAAAACCAGCCTGGAAGCCCTGTTTTACTACTGCAATTGAGAGATGAATTTACAGTTCTTTTCATAATTATCATTTGAAATTAGCTTTTGTCCCACTGGACCCACTCCCATCCCATTGTGGTTGTGGGGCTTAAAATTGTCACATCTTCTCATTTGTTATCTACCTCACTGATTGAGCTTTGCCGACACTGATTTAAAAAAAAAGAAGTTATAGTAAGAATTTCAGAAATCACATGGGGAGGTTGGTTCTGTGAAGTGGAAGTGCAAATCACTCATGGAAAATACGTGGAAGAAGTGCTTGTTGCGTAGATAGTTAGTCGATTCAGATTGATTGGTTAGTTTGGTTGGTTTAGAGAGCTTAGTGCTGTGTTGAGAGCTTGGGTTGATAGGATTTTTTGGTGGGTACATGGGCCTTTTTGATATACGGTTCCCTTTTTTATGAGACCCCGTGTTTGGTCTCATCTTTTGTAAATTGGTGTCCTACACCTCATCTATCTATTTACCTTTTCAGGCAATTGAGAGATGAATTTACAGTTCTTTTCACATAATTATCATTTGAAATTAAGTTTTGTCCCACTGGACCCACTCCCATCCCATTGTGGCCTTGTGGGGTTTAAAATTGTCACACCTTCTCATTTGTTATCTACCTCATATATACAGTATATAGATAATGAAATGGTGGTTTTGATTGGCTCAACCCTCTCTACTCACATCATCCTCAATCTTATTCCTCCTTTTAATTTACTAATCGATCTGAAGCCAAATTTGTCCGAACTTGTAGCTTGAATACAATGATTGAGCTTTGCCGACACTGATTTAAAAATAAAACAAGTTATAGTAAGAATTTCACAAATCACATGGGGAGGTTGGTTCAGTTGACTCATGTGTGACCGTTGACTGAATTGAAACCACTCGTTGTATGAAGCAGCTTTCCATCTTCACATCATTACCCTCTTTAGCGACTCTCCCATTTGCATTCCCTTTGGAGTTTCATTTTGATTTTGAGTTTCCACCTCCAAACCATGGCTGAGACTGCTGCTTTGACCTCCATTGCCAAATCCGCCCTCCAACTCTTCACCTCCCTTGCCAAAGATGAATTCCTCCTCCTCTGGCACTCTTCAGAGGACCTCCAAAAGCTTAGGCGTACCATCGAGTTCATCAGCTGTTCCCTCCAAGATGCCGAGAAAAGGAAATCCAACGAGAATTTGGTGCAGTGCTGGCTATTCGACCTCAGGAAAGTGATGTACGATGCCGAAGATTTGTTTGATGCATTGGCTGCCCACGTCTTGTCCAAGAAGACTATGTCTGGTAATGCTTTCACGAAAGAGGTACGCCTTTTCTTCTCCAGATCAAACCAGCTGGGTTTCATTGTTAAGACTGCTCATGAGGTCAAGTCCATCAGAGAGTCTTTAGATGGGATTTCAAAAAATATGCAGCAGTTCAACTTTATACCACAACAACCACTTCCTCTAGATCAACCAGTTGCAAGAAAGAAAACTCATTCTTTTAGGAGTTTTAACCAATCATATTTTTTTTTTGCCATTTTTCTTTAATTCTCTTTTTTTTTCTTTAATTTTACTAACTATCTATATAAACTCTTAATTTAGAAGAGTTTAGGATGACATGTAAATCTTAGAGGCATTTTAGGAGTTTTAACCAATAATATTTTTTTTGCCATTTTTCTTTAATTCTCCTTTTTTCTTTAATTTTCTTTTTTCTTTAATTTTACTAACTATTGAGCTTAACTCAAAACATGAATTCAATCTAATATAACTATTGACTTAACTCAAATTTATTTACTAACTATCTATATCTATATAAACTCTTAATTTAGAAGAGTTTAGGATGATGTGTGAATCTTAGAGGCATTTTAGGAGTTTTAACCAATCATTTTTTTTGCCATTTTTCTTTAATTTTCTTTTTTCTTTAATTTTACTAACTATTGGGCTTAACTCAAAACATGAATTCAATCTAATATAACTATTGACTTAACTCAAATTTATTTACTAACTATATATATAAATTGTTAAATTAGATTTAGGATGACGTGTCAATCTTAGAGGCATTTTAGGAGTTTTAACCAATTTTTTTTTTTCCATTTTTCTTTAATTCTTCATTTTTCTTTAATTTTACTAACTATTAGGCTTAACTCAAAACATGAATTCAATCTAATATAACTATTGACTTAACTCAAATTTATTTACTAACTATTGGGCTTAATTCAAAACATTGAATATAACTATTGATTATGACACATCACATTTAAAAAATGTAATTATGATATTGATATTATTATTACTGGGTAATTTAAAATATCTGTATTTTTGTATTATACTTTACAAAATATTTTTAAAAAATAATTTTCTGAGATAATTATAAGATAAATTTGTTATAAAGTTTTTTTTATGATTTTTATCCTAACATTTATTAATATTTTTATACATAATATTTTAGTTTTAAAAAAACGCGCCATGGCGCGGGAATCATACTAGTTGTTATTAAATTGATGTACTACTCGATCCGTATTAAATTTAATTGCTATATTGACTTATGATATTTTAATTGTTAATCTATTTATTACTACGTATGTTATAATGTATTCACTTGTTATATGGATGTATTTTAACTGTTATGAGTAATTTATATTGTGACATTAAGGGTGTGTTTGGATTCCATTGCATTTTCATTATAATACAATTATTTTACCTCGTTTTATGTGTCTGTTTGGTTGTAAAAATAAAAATCTCGTAAAAACCGAGGTAAAACCGTATTTTAACCAAATACTCACATAAATCGAGATAAAATAATTATATTTTAATTAATATATCGTGAAATAAAAAAATATCATTATTTAAATGGCTTAAAATTTTTGTTAACCAAACACCGCCTTATCATTTTGCATTATAATGATAATGCATTTGGAATCCAAACACACCCTAAATTATTAGAGGAAATTATTATATTATCTAAGATTATCTTATTGAGATGACGAAATTTATTCCAATTTAAAGTATTGATTTATGATACTAACCGACTATGCCGGAATTTATTACTCCGTAATACCCAAGGGAAAACATGCAATAGTTTAATACCTCAAAACACGATAAAATATTCGAAATCCGAAATATCCACAAGATTAATCATATCCAACCACTCATAGCCGCCCTTTCATTAAACAAGTCCAACATCATTTTGATTAACCCATCCAAGAAAATTCGTTTAAGAGAGCTCAAGGTCATTAATTCAAATTCAGTCAAAGTTGTGTCAAAGTGGTCGTTAAAGAATTTTCGGCATTTTGGTTTTCTAAACACAAATCCTTAAAAGACATTTCCGAAACTTGAAAATCTCTTTTTAAATAAATATCATCAATAAATGACTAGCGTAACCATCAAGCATATTTACTAAGAATCATTTCAAAATTCCCAATTTTCATATTTAAAGCATCACACAATATTTAGCACAATTAATACCATTTTCAAAATAATTTTGTAATATAGAATAGATTCCTGAAAATATTTTCTCATGAAATCAGAATTATCAAAACACAATAATAATGTCAATAAGTAATTATTATCATTTTATATAGCATATAAATAATCCTCATAATACATATAATAACAAAGACAATATAATGAGGAACCCAAAACAGCAGGCCCAAATCCTCAACCCGGAACCAAACCCTAACCCGAGCCCAACATAACAAAAAGAAAGGAGGATCCGGATGCAAAGCCCTCCGACCTCCCCAACTGAAAAACCCGATAGCCAAATGATATAACCCGTTTTTAAACCGGACCCGACCCAGCCCAACAAGGAAATAGAAGGACCTATAAAGCTAAAATATTTCATTCTCCCGCTTTCCTCCTCCCTCTAATCTCTCTGTAATTTCTCTCCCTCAAAAACGCCATGGGTCGGACCTCTTTCGCAACTATCAACGAGCTGTTTTTGAAGCTGGCGGAGAACAGAGAGCTGGTCGTTCAGTACGGAAGATTCATCTATTACTATTTTTTTCTGCCTCCGGCGCCGACGGTGGTGCCGATTCAGATTACAGCCATGGGAACGATTAGTTCGCCCATGGAGAAAATAGGTTTTGACAAGGACTAGAGCGAACAATCTATTGGATTTAAGCTTGTTTCAAGTAGATAGATTTTATTTTGAAATTTCTACTCGGAAAAAGTGCGATTAGATTGCGATTAGGCTAATTGTTGTGAATCGGTGATTAAATGTCGTGAGACCCATTTGAGGCTCATCAAAAGTGGAATGGCTCGGTCCGGCCCAACCTACCGTCGTAAATAGAGTCAAATTTTCATTTCTCCCGCTTAACTCCTCCTCCTTCCTCTAATCCTCTCTCCTGAAGAAATCACTCATGAGGAGTCACTCCGTCTCATTTGTTTCTATTCATGGCAATTTTTCATCTCTCCCGCTCAACTCCTCTTCCTTCCTATTGGGAGGTGTAAATGAGACCAAAATCCCACATCGAAAGTTGAACATAACGAGCCTTGATATATAAGTCAGTGGACTACTCATTTTATTTCCAATTGGTTTTAGAATGGAATCTCACTCGGCTTGTGTAAGACAATGCGCTCGTCTCCCATTGAAAGTTGAACTATATAACATGTGCGTCCAACCCTAAATTCGGAGAGAGACCCATTTGATTCTCATTAGTGGAATAGCTCGGCCCAACCCCGCCATCGTAAATATAGTCAAATGTTCATTTCCCCCGCTGTCCTCTAATCCTCTCTCTCTCGAAGAAATCACTCCTAAGGAATCACTCCGGCTTGTGTAGCACAGATGCGCTCATCTCACATCAAAAGTTGAACTATATAACATGTGCGCCTAACCCTAAATTCGGAGTGAGACCCATTTGATGCTCATTAGTGGAATGGCTCGGCCCGACCCAGTATGCCATCGTAAATATAGTCAAATTTTCATTTCTCCCGCTTAACTCCTCCTCCTTCCTCTAATCATCTCTCCCGAAGAAATCACTCCGGATGAATCACTCCGACTCATTTGTTTCTATTCATGTCAATGTTTCTTTAATCCTTTAACGGATATTATTTAAAGGGTGGTTTTCTTCAATTTCGATTTTAAGGGGTGATTTTGTGGAAAAAGCCTCATTTAAGGGGTGGTTTTCTTGCAGATTACCCATTTATTTATACCATGTTCGACCCGACGTAGGACTGTAATAGTTGTTGAATAATTTCAATTAACAAAGTGTGTGTGGAGTTGTACATATGTATAGAAAGATAGCGGAGAGTGAATAGTGACAAGAAAATGATATGTATCGGGGTAATTTTGTTTTTTCAAAGATATTTAATGAAACCCTAACAACATATAGAGGCGGGGTGATTTTTGGTAAACAAAAGATATATAAAAGTTGGTTTTTTGCAATATTGATTTTAAGGGGTGATTTTGAACAATATGCTCTATTGAAGGAGTGGTTTTTGCGTTTACCATATAATTTGTATATACTATGTCTCAATGGCTTGGCTCGACCCAACCTACCACACGATGGCCCAGGAAGGCCTATACAAGGTAACGTGAATTTTTCATCTCTCCCGCTCAACTCCTCCTTCCTATTGAGAGGTGTAAATGAAACCAAAATCATATCCCACATCAAAAGTTGAACATATCGAGCCTTGATATATAAGTTGGTAGACTGCTCCTTTTATTTTCAATTGGTTTTAGAAAGGAACCTCACTCGGCTTGTGTAGCACATATGCGCTCGTCTCACATCAAAAGTTGAACTATATAACATGTGCGCCCAACCCTAAATTCAGCGAGACCCATTTGATACTTATTAGTGGATTGGCTCGGCCCAGCCCAATATGCCGTCGTAAATAGAGTCAAATTTTCATTTCTACTGTTTAACTCCTCCTCCTTCCTCTAATCCTCTCCCCCGAAGAAATCACTCATGAGGAACCACTCCGGCTCATTTGTTAAATATTGCATTTTTAATTTTAAAAATTTGTAAAACATGATTTTTAAAAATCAAATTTTATGAATATATAAAAATAGATGTTAGTAATATAAATATATATTTTTTAGATTAAATAAATATCAAAATATTTTTGTGTTGTAGAGAGTAAAACATATTGTAAAGTAGAAGATCCCCATTGGGCCTCAAAGTTAACCTCAAAAATAAATCCGACCCAATAAACGCGAGGCTAAATTTAGCCATGAAAAATAGCCTTGAAATTGTGATTCGGTGCTGATAGCCTCAAAATATTACGAGGCTAAATTTAATGTCAACAACCTTGCACATACCCTCGAAATTCTTTCAATGCCATGTTCGAGAGAAGATAATTCGGGGTTAAATAGGATCGATTTTTAGCCTTCAATAATATCGAATGTAATTTCGAGGATAAATAGTCTCAAACTTAGTTTCAAAGTAAATTCAAGGTAAATTTTAGCCTTGAATTTAGCCTCAATACTAGTCTCAAATTAAACCTTGTTGAACCTAATAATTATGATCTTGATCAAAACTTACCCTCGATTTTTTCATTATCAAATTTGTGGCTAATGCACCTAAATCCAATTCAAGCTGCCCGTACCAAAATTTGCTAACTTAAACTGAATTATATATTCATAAGGAAAGAAATAAAATAACAAAAATATAAAATATACATTGATTGAATTATAACTTTACAATCACATATAGTACAAGTAAACTAAGCATGAACACACCGGCCACTCTTCTATAAACTCCATATTTTCAAAGCCCAAAATACTGCAATGTCACAGACATGTTGCATATAAAATTCACATGTCAATTTAATTATCAACAAATTGACAAGGCACACACATGGTTATTTTTAAACACATAGGCTAAACAAACACTTTCTTTTCACAAATTGATATCATAAACTTAATTATTAATTGATTAAAATCATTTATAATTATGTTATTTTAAACACATAGGCTAAAGAAACACTTTTAAAATAATTATAATTATAATGCATAATCATTTCGCCCAAAATACTGCAATTGAGAGATGAATTTACACTTCTTTTCACATAATTATCATTTGAAATTAAGTTTTGTCCCACTGGACCCACTCCCATCCCATTGTGGTTGTTGTAGATAATGAAATTGTGGTTTTGATTGGCTCAACCCTCTCTACTCACATCACATCATCCTCAATCTTGTAGCTTGAATACAATGATTGAGCTTTGCCGACACAAATCACATGGGGAGGTTGGTTCGGTTGACTCATGTGTGACCGTTGACTGAATTGAAACCACTCGTTGTATGAAGCAGCTTTCCATCTTCACATCATTACCCTCTTTAGCGACTCTCCCATTTGCATTCCCTTTGGAGTTTCATTTTGATTTTGAGTTTCCACCTCCAAACCATGGCCGAGACTGCTGCTTTGACCTCCATTGCCAAATCCGCCCTCCAACTCTTCACTTCCCTTGCCAAAGATGAATTCCTCCTCCTCTGGCACTCTTCAGAGGACCTCCAAAAGCTTAGGCGTACCATCGAGTTCATCAGCTGTTCCCTCCAAGATGCCGAGAAAAGGAAATCCAACGAGCATTTGGTGCAGTGCTGGCTATCCGACCTCAGGAAAGTGATGTACGATGCCGAAGATTTGTTTGATGCATTGGCTGCCCACGTCTTGTCCAAGAAGACTATGTCTGGTAATGCTTTCACGAAAGAGGTACGCCTTTTCTTCTCCAGATCAAACCAGCTGGGTTTCATTGTTAAGACTGCTCATGAGGTCAAGTCCATCAGAGAGTCTTTAGATGGGATTTCAAAAAATATGCAGCAGTTCAACTTTATACCACAACAACCACTTCCTCTAGATCAACCAGTTGCAAGAAAGAAAACTCATTCTTTTGTGTTGGAGGCTCTTCGACCGCATGAAAAACTCGAATATTTGAGTATCAAGAACTACGGTGGTGAGATGCTTTCAAGTTGGTTTTGGACGCTCAGGTATGTCAAGCAGCTACATCTGAGCGAGTGCCATAATGTGGAGTATTTGGAGGATGGAATAAAGGGTAATTTGGACTTGCCATCATTACAACTCCTTGAAATTTCCTCAATGCGAAATTTAAAAGGGTGGCGGAGGCAAGAAATGGCTCAAGGGACAAGTCGGCTTCACCTTTCTAATGTCTTAAGCTTGAGTATAAGTTGGTGTCCGAAGCTCAAGGGACAAGAAATGCCTTTGTTTGGGGCAATTGAAGATTTGTCACTATGTGGAGTTGATGCAGAGGTGGTAGAAGAGTTATTGGTTTCAAATAGCTCTTCTCAGTCTTCTTTTTCTCCATTCCACAACAATAGCAAGTTAAAGGAGTTGGAGCTTCAGGGTATTCAACGTCTAACTCAGTTGCCGGAGGGATGGATAAGCCACCTTACTGCACTCCAGAAATTAACCATTGAGGGTTGCAGGGATCTAAAAAGGGTGTCTCGTCGTGGGCTGTCACATCTAACCGCCCTCAAACATTTGATGGTCGAGTCTGGTGAGATAGGTACTGATGAGGATGACAAGATTGGAAGTGAAGCAGGGATGCCATGGAAGGCCTTACAGGGACTTGAGTATTTGGATATTGGAGTTGGGGACATCAACTTGGTAGAGGGGCTTCAATACCTCACCTCCCTGCGACAGTTACAGATTAAGAAATGGAAAGACGTGGGGATGAGCCCCTTTGATTGTACTCTACATTTTAACTAATGAAATAGGCGTGGGGATGAGCCTCCCGGCATGACCGGGTTCCAAACCCCCAAAAAAAATCTTTTAGCCATTTTTTTTTTGCCCGCATTGTGCAGATCCTGATTCAAGAGTTCTGCCGACTGGCTCATGAAGATACTCAAGGTCGGAAACAATAATTAAGCTACAAATTGAGCTCCTACAAAGCCGGATACTGCTAAGAAACACTATTGCCTCTTTTGTTTTGTGACTATATCAACCATTTTGAATATGAGCTTAGTACTATCCCAAGATTGAGGTATCGAAACCTATAAGAATAAACTCATAACTGAGAAAGATGTACATAACAATTCAAGAAGAATGGAAAACATTAAGAGAAGGGGGCCATCTGAACTAGCAAAAGCTATGGGGGTGGGGGGCTCAAAATCCTTCTGTTCTTTTGTTCTTGGAGCTGCTATATATGTGATCTGATTCAGAACCAGCTATTGAAAATATAAAAAGTTATATTTATTGCAAGAGATATTTTGCCACTATTTATTCCAGTTAAGGTTAGTTAATCATAGCATCTAAAGTAGAGAAAAAGAAGTTTGACCTTAGTCTGCAGATATTGCAAGAGAAGTTAAGGGGTATTATAGGCGGGAAAAAGTTTCTACTCATTTTGGATAATGTTTGGGATGAAAATCCAGGAAATTGGCGCTATTTGGAATCAATCCTTTGTTGTGGGAAAAGTGGTAGTAACTAGTAAAGTTTTTGTAACAACACGCTCTACAAAAGTTGTTGAATGTTTAAATGCCTTAGAGCCTAGCTTATTGTTTAGGGTTGTTGTCTGAAGAGAAAAAACAGGAGTTGGATGTTCAGACTTCAGATATGGAAAGGAAAAAACAGGACTTGGATGTTCGAGAAAGTACACTCAAGAGGACACGCCTCTCTTTCTCAACTCAGAGTACGTACGCTATGTGGCTTCTCAAAATTTTGTTCTAAGTTTGATCCTAATTACTTAGTAGTGCTCATCTGATAGATTCTATATGATGCATAATGATTCATGACTAATTAAGCTATTGCTTTTTGATAGGAGGGAAGCACATGAATCTACTTTGTCTAAACACAAGGAAGACTTGCGAGAGTGGGAAAAAAATTACAGGCCGGAAGGAGAAGAAAGGTTGTATGAGTCTCAGCGAATCATCAACTATGAAGTTATATGATGGTATGCATCATGTGTTGATGCATTGCCAGCCAGCACAAATAAGGCCTTGATCAAGGCAGGACCACAAGGCATTGGTCATAGTCAGGACCACTTCATTTTTAGCTGCATTTCATTTCATTTCACTGGCATTTCCTTTCCTCATTACAGCTGTTGCTTTGCTTTGTCTGTTAGTGTAATAAGGGCTTGCCCATTCGTTCTTATCATGTGCAAGGCACATGTACAGCTGTAGGAAGGACTATATATATATTTCAATGCTGCCTCATTCCTTTAGCTTGTAGGGTTTTGGGATTGCAGCCGCCTCAAATGAAAGTCATTGATTATCCTTTATGATCTTGTCTTATGTCATTTATATTTTTTGGATGATCTGTGATCATTCTTGCTTGCTGTAGCACTCTGATCTTACATTTTATTATGGTATCAGAGCTTGAGGGCTTTATTTAATGATTTGCAGCTTCTTTTAAGTAATTGCAGCTTAGTTTATATTTACCATTGAAGGAAGAAACAGAATAGAAGACATACCTGCTGAAGAAATGGCTAATCAAGGTAATCCAGGGGATCCTTTATACTTATCTAACTCTGATCACCCAGGGGCCCAACTTGTTGCTATCCCATTTGATGGAAAGAATTACATGACATGGAGCAGAGGTGTTACTATGGCTCTTGGAGCAAAGTGCAAGCTGGGATTTATCAATGGATCCTGTGTTAGACCAGCTGCTGGTGCTGCTGATTTGGAGAAATGGATCCGTGCAGACTACATGGTGAGATGTTGGATGCTCAACTCTATGAGTAAGTCGATTGCTGAAGGCTTGATATTTGTTAACTCATCCAAAGGTTTATGGGATGAGATTTTAGAGAGATATGGTCAGTATAATGCTCCTCTTACCTTTCAGATCAGGAAAAGACTTAGCAACATTGTACAAGGAAACATGAATATTGCAGATTTGTACAATGTATTCAAGAGAAACTGGGATGAGTTACAGGTTCTTGAGAATATACCAGAGTGCTCTTGTGGAGCCATTGCTACTTGTACATGTGATCTGAAAAAGAAATTTGAAGAAGTTGAGTCAAGGAACAGATTGATGCAGTTTCTTGTAAGTTTAAATGATAACTATGATGCAGCCAGGAATTCTATCTTGGCTACTGATCCCTTGCCGAGTATCAACAAAGCTTATTATATCCTTCAACAAGTTGAGAGGGGAAATGAAGCATCAAATGGCACATCTGGCTCTACAGGGATTTCTAATGACTCTAGTGCCATGGCAGCTAACAGAGGAGGGAGTTCCTTTCAGTACAAACCTCCAAGAACTGGCAACAACAATAGCAGCAATCCTCCATTCAAGAAAGAGTGGAAGGACTGGAGTGAACTGAAAAGGATAAAGCAGAATTCTAAATGTTCCCATTGTGGAATGAAGGGGCATACAGCCGATCAGTGTTTCAAGTTGCATGGTATTCCAGATTGGTTCAGAGAGCTGAAAGAAAAGGAAAGAAATGGGACAGATGGCAGAGGTTCAGCAAATGCAGCAGGATCAGTTGGTAATCAGGTGCAGAACACTCCTCTGGATGAGGACAATGCAGATGGGAGTATTGACACAGCTATGGTCAATGCAGTGTATCAGGAAGTTTTGAAGAGGATGAGAGGAAAAGGACAAGCTGAGAGCAGCAGTGGGTCCTTTGCAAACTTTGCAGGTACTCTCTCTATTACTAATGCTAATATAGCTTCTAAAGGAACCTTTTCTGATGAATGGATAATTGATACTGGAGCCACTGATCACATGACCTTTGATTCTCAAAGCCTGTTCAATACGAGAAAGTTGAATAAGCAGGTTCATATAGGGCTTCCTGATGGGTCTATAAAATCTGTGACTGATGTTGGAATGTTGCAATTAAATGGGAATGTCACATTGGATGATGTTCTACATGTATCTGAATTTAAACACAGGTTACTGTCTGTGGGAAAGATTCTTGATGATACTGATATGATAGCTGTATTTACAAAGTCTCATTGTTACTTCCAGGACCCTGGATCTAAGGAAGTGTTGCTGAAAGGAATCAGAAGACATGGCCTATATAAGATTTGCTCAGAACCAGCTCCAGCAGGATCAGTGGATCAGTTTTTGTTGAAAAGTTGTAATAAAGTTAGTGTGAATCTTGAGACTATTCATGCCAGACTTGGGCATAGCTCTTTATCTAAGCTAAAACATTTAAGAATGTTTAGCTCTTTACAGTTGAATGATTTTCATTGTGACTCATGTGCTTTATCTAAGCACCACAGACTTCCTTTTCAAAGAAGTTTAAGTATTGCCAGTAGGCCTTTTGAATTGATTCACATGGATCTATGGGGCCCTTATCATACTGCTACTTACAATGGTTATTCATACTTTCTTACTATTGTGGATGATTGTACTAGGGTCACATGGACCTTTTTATTGAAAAACAAGTTACAGGTGTTCAATGCAATCACTGACTTCATGGCCCATGTTTCAAATCAGTTTGAGTGCTCAATTAAGAATGTGAGAACTGATAATGGAACTGAATTCTTACAGAAACAGTGCACTGAGTTGTTTGCCTCTAAAGGAATAGTCCATCAAAGATCAGTTCCTTATACTCCTCAGCAGAATGGGAGAGTGGAAAGAAAGCATAGACATCTTGTAGAAACTGCAAGATGCTTGAGAATTCATGCAGGGCTTCCCATTAGATTTTGGGGTGAATGTTTATTAGCTGCTACTCACTTGATCAACAAGATGCCCACAGAGATCTTAGATTGGATCACTCCTCATGAAAAATTATTCAAGAAGCCTGCTACATATGAGGATTTGAGAGTGATTGGATGCCTGTGTTATGCTCCTATACAGCCTGATAAAAAGGACAAGATGAAGGAAAAGGCAAGGAAATGTGTCTTGCTCGGATATCCCTTTGGTCAAAAGGGTTACAAACTACTAGACTTGGAAACAAGGAAAGTGTTTGTGAGTAGAGATGTCATCTGTAGGGAAGATATTTTTCCCTTCAAAGACAAACTAGATGAACAATCATTTGATCAGAAGGCAGCTGAGTTCAGATTACCTTTAGTGAATCCTGCTCCAGATGGAGGAGATTGCTGGCAAGCACCTCTGGTGGTTACAGAAACATATTCTTCTTCTCATGGTGGAAACCACAATGTTGATGTTAACTCACCACCCATACCTTCACAGGTTGCAGACTCTATAAGTTCCACTGGGAACAATGATGTTATAGCAGTTGATTTTCTAAATGATTTAGAGGCTTTTCCACCACTGAGAAGATCTACCAGAGAACATGTAGCACCTAGGAGATATCAAGATTTTGTTTGCAATAATGACAGAAATAGGACATCTTTATCTCAGTCATTTCTGGTTGAATGTCTAGGAGATGAGATGCATGGTGATCCTGAGATTTTGAAGTCATTTGCTTGTATGGCTAGTGAGCCAGAGCCATACACTTACAGACAGGCTGCTCAACATCCTAAATGGATAGATGCTATGAACATTGAGATCAATGCACTTGAGGAGAACAACACTTGGGAGCTTACTGATCTTCCTGTTGGACATAAGGCTATTGGCAGTAAATGGGTCTATAAGATAAAATATAGACCAGATGGCACAATTGAGAGGTATAAAGCAAGACTTGTGGCCAAAGGTTATAATCAGATTAAAGGAAAGGATTATAAGCATACTTTTTCTCCTGTTGCCAAGTTTGCAACTGTGAGAATTTTGATTGCTGTAGCTACTATTAAAGAATGGCCACTGTATCAGTTTGATGTGAACAATGCATTCTTGCATGGTCAACTTGATGAAGAAGTGTATATGATCCCTCCTGAGGGATATCCATTGGCTCATAAAGGTCAAGTTTGCAAGTTAAAGAGATCTCTGTATGGTCTCAAGCAAGCTTCTAGACAATGGAATACAGAGTTGTGCAGATTTCTAGCAAAATTGGGATTTGTTCAATCTTGTGAAGATTACTCCTTATTCATCAAACAAGTTTCCTATGGCATTGTGGTTGCACTTGTATATGTTGATGACTTGCTGATTACAGGTGATGATGAATCAATTATTAAATCTACCAAGGAAGCATTACACAAAGCCTTCACCATCAAGGATCTTGGCAAGGCTAGGTACTTCCTTGGTCTAGAGATTATGAATGACAGAAAAGGCACTTTGCTGCATCAAAGGAAGTACATCTTAGACATTGTGGAGGACTGCAACATGTTGGATTGTAAGCCTGCACACTTCCCTCTACCACGTGGACTAAAACTGTCCACTGATTCAGGACTAGTGTTACCTGATCCTGAAAAATACAGAAGAATTGTTGGAAGGTTGCTCTTCCTCAACTTATCTAGACCTGACATATCATATGCAGTACAGCATCTCAGTCAGTTCATGGTTGAACCAAGACAACCTCATTATGATGCTGCTTTACATGTGATCAGATATTTGAAGGGCACTATATCAGTTGGTTTACACTATGCCAGAGACTCATTACCTATCTTAACTGCTTATTGTGATGCTGATTGGGCTGCATGCCAGTTCAGTGCTAAGTCTCTCACAGGTTATTGTGTGTTCATTGGTAAATCTTTAGTATCATGGAAAACAAAGAAACAAGTGACAGTTTCCAAATCTTCAGCTGAAGCAGAATATAGAAGCCTATCTACTTCTACTAGTGAACTAGTATGGGTTGAAGGAGTCTTACAGAGATTACATATACCCATACCTATGCCTATCCCTCTCTATTGTGATAACAAATCTGCTATTCATATTGCTGAAAATCCAGTTTTCCATGAAAGAACAAAACATCTCAGAATTGATTGTCATTATGTTAGAGAAAAGTTGCAAGAGGGCTTTGTTATGCCTCAACATGTCAGGACTGGTGTGCAGGTAGCAGATGTTTTGACAAAGCCTCTTGGAGAGAAGCAACACGTTTTTCTCTCACTCAAGTTGGGACTTGTTGGCTTCATATCAAGCCCAACTTGAAGGGGGGATATGAAGTTATATGATGGTATGCATCATGTGTTGATGCATTGCCAGCCAGCACAAATAAGGCCTTGATCAAGGCAGGACCACAAGGCATTGGTCATAGTCAGGACCACTTCATTTTTAGCTGCATTTCATTTCATTTCACTGGCATTTCCTTTCCTCATTACAGCTGTTGCTTTGCTTTGTCTGTTAGTGTAATAAGGGCTTGCCCATTCGTTCTTATCATGTGCAAGGCACATGTACAGCTGTAGGAAGGACTATATATATATTTCAATGCTGCCTCATTCCTTTAGCTTGTAGGGTTTTGGGATTGCAGCCGCCTCAAATGAAAGTCATTGATTATCCTTTATGATCTTGTCTTATGTCATTTATATTTTTTGGATGATCTGTGATCATTCTTGCTTGCTGTAGCACTCTGATCTTACATTTTATTATCAACCAGCGAGAGGAAGTTGGTACAATCAGAAAGAAAATTGAAAAGAAGGAAACAGAATTATGTGTTTGGGAGGAAAAGCTCAATGCTGGAGAAAATGTTAATACTAATTTTCGTAGTAGCTGCCAAAACATATTTATTCTTGTGATGCAAAGCTTGAATACTGGAGATTAATTTTGTGATGTGTTTAGTAGAGACAAGTGCAACTACTTGGGTTCCCTGCAAAGTATATATATTTTAACATCTCTGAAATATGTAATACTTTTCTGCAGACTGAATTGTAGAAGCTGATTGATGAGCACCAAGCTGTGTTAGATGCGAAAAAACACGACTTTAAGAAAAGATCTATTGATGAAGAACTCATGAGCAAGGTTGTGAAGACAAGTCTTTTATATTTTTTCGTCCCCAATCAGAGAGGCTTCCCAAGGCTCTTGAATTGGTAGCTCCTACTAGAGAGTCTGCTGCTGAAAAATCACACAAAGTAGTTCTCTTCAGGGTTTGAGTTCTTGAAAGAGGATGAATCACTCTTATCCGAAAACGATGTCACCTTTTAAAATTGCAGCTAGCACATTATATGATGATAAAAAAAATGTCATTAGATGAAATATTTTTGGATTAGACCAGGTTTATGATCTTGCTGAATGAAACAAGGTAAATATGAAATGGATCTCGATCAATACGATTCGACTAGAAAAAGATTGAATCGATTGCTCATCCTCCAATGTTTACGAAGAAACAAGTTCAGAGTCCGACTAAAGAAACATGAATTCAATGTTTTTTCCTGCAGCCTTCATCTTTTTAGAGTCTTCAATGTTCAAGCTGGTCATCTTTATAGAATCTCAGGCATGGTGTTCTTGTGGGAAGGCCAGAATATACATACATGGACTCTTATTCGATCCATCCTATACACCCAGATTTGCATCCATAAAGATTATTCCTGGACAAACATGTAAATTGCTATACGTACATGGAAATATCGTACTGGAATAACCACCTGAATATTGGAGAATTCATTCCAAATAAAGATTATTCCTGAACAAACATATATGTAAATTGCTTCTCAAGAGTCAAGACATGCTCATGAAAATTTGGTGCATGTAAAGTAATAATACATAAAAGGTTTCATCATTACTCTCTCATTCTTTCACAATGAAATCTCAGCTCGGTTAATTGATTCTAGATTCTCAACCTTCGATCTCCTGCAGTTCACTGTACATCTCTTCAATCTTCCTTTTGACAGAGCACGCACCATCGTCTCCTAAGTACCAGTGCTTAATGACGCCCAACTTCCCTTTCAACGTACTCTTCAATTTCCATTTCCACCTCCATCCTGCTTAATTAGCATTCAACCGTTTGTAATTGCAACTGGAACACCGTACCTTGAATAGGTAAATAAAGATACTACCCACAAGTCCTTTCCGGCGAGCCATTCTGGAACACCGTACCTATTTAATTAATATGCCTCTTCTTTAATTTCTCCCTCTGAACATATGAATTCACCTGATGTTGCTCGATCAACTAGCCTTGTAACACTCTCATCTGCTTTCTTCTGTTCTATGGAAGCCATTGCAAGTGACCTATTTATTTATGACATAATTCTGAAAATAACATAACATCATTAATTATCTATAGAACCATTACAAGCAGATCAAGTAAAAGAGGAAGGACATGGGTTGGGAATGGCATAACCACTACGCTAACCCTTACCTCCCATGGATCTACCTAATTGAGCAAGTTGATGGGTTACCTCATTTCCATTCCTGAACAAAATGTTCAGATCACTCTTATCACAAAGTAAAGTTAACTTTTGAATGACATGTACAGATCAAACTTCAATCCCACCCTAACTTATCTTTGCAAATCAAGCCTGAATGGGGAGGGGCTTTTCTTATTTTCCAGCAATATATCAATTTTTTTTTTAGGTTGGCTTCTGTCATACATATATAGCATTTATGTTATACACATCATTTGCCGATTAGTAAGCATCATTAACTTAATATTGTGCTTGTTAAGACTGCTCATGAGGTCAAGTCCATTGGTGTTGGGGGCTTGAAAAAGAGTTGCAAAACCAATCATATATTAAAATTCCAACAAAAAATATGTTCTAGTTTACATTTTTATATCAATTATGGACTGCCAATAGACTCAAAGCTCTGCAGCCCTGACTATGTTTTCATGACTAAAAACCCGGTATGTTAGTTCAAATTCATCTTTGTTGTTTGCATTACCAAGTGCCACACAAACTACGTATAAGAAAATTTACACCAGAGTGTAACAATCCTAAATGTCCAACTAACGCTCTAAACAAAACAACAAAAATAATGGTGAATTGATAGAGCTCTTCTAACACACACCAAGTTTCAACTACTACTATTGTTTTTATAAAAAAAATATTATTGTTTGTAAAAAGACAACGTAGTAGTTGATGCCCTCCACATCAAAAGTGCTTTGAATTATTGTTAGTTATCCATCCTATTAATAAGAAAGAGATATATTAGTGGAAGGAATCATGCTTTAATTACTTTAGTTAGTGGCTTCCAAATACCAATCATAATTGCTTTACTTTGTGAATTATACTTAATTTAAAGGGTAAATTACATCAAACCAAGCATTCACACCGCTCGTTGTATGAGCATGAAGCAGCCCTTCTCAGAAACTCTGCAATTGCTCTCTCATTTCCATTTCCCTTTTAAGTTTGATCGAGTTTGAGATTCGACTCTCCAAACCATGGTTGAGGCTGCTGCTTTGACCTCCGAACCATGGCATTAGCATATCATTGAGTTCATCAGCTGTTCCCTCCAAGATGTTGAGAAAAGGAAATCCAATGAGAATTTGGTACAGTCCTGGCTATCCGACGCCAGGAAAATGATGTATGATATGCTGAAGATTCGTTTGATGCATTATTATGTTACCTAACACACCATTAACCAACTAACACCACTATTCTTATACTATATTATCCACCTGATTCTTATCTATAAAAATAAAATAGGTAATGTAATTGCTTTCCCTTAACACAACTAAGCAATCTGAATTTCAAACTCTGATACTTTTGGCGGTTAGTCTGCTACCTTCCAACAATGGTTGAGGCTGCTTTGGCCTCCACTGCGAAATCCGCCCTCCAACCTATTCTCATCAGCAAACCCTCCGCCTTTGAATTTGGACTGACTGGAATTCAAATACTGAGCCCTACATCATCGCTTCATGTCTGTCTGATTTGTTTCACTGATGGAAATTGCAGTGCCAGGAACATGGCTGACGAGCCCTCCATCTAGGTTTTATAATAGGATGCAGTTAAGGTTTGAGTTAAAGAGCATATGGTTAGTCCTCCTTGTTCCCTCATCACATTAAATTGACCACTTTGTAAATTTTGGGTTGTTGAATCAGATCTGAAGAATATTATGGGGATAATTGCAACAGTCGTGAGTCGGGACAAAGGAGTTCATGGAGGCAGGGCTGATTGTAAACAGGATCTGGTAAATTTGCCGTGTCAAGGAGTTCATGGAGGCGGGGCTTGGTCACTCTACCTGAATTATTATAAGAACAGGTCTATGATCTATATAATTAAGCTCCTTGCCTATATAAGTTACATTGTACTGGTAGAGTGATTATCAAGTACCAGAGCTTCTCTACTTTCCTGATCTATATTTCCTGCTTCAGCTAAGCTAGCTGAACAAGGATCTTACGAAGATGCTCTTGAGTTCATTAGCTTCCCAATATTGCCTTCAAGTAGAAGTTTTCACTTACTCCTCCGCATATAAGAACAGATAATGGCTTGGAGTTTATTAATATGGATTGCAGGGCATTGTTTGAGTCTAATGGTATTATTCATCAGAAAACTATGACTTACACTCCTGACATTGGTTGATGTGGAGACTCCCGCAGAGGATTAGGATCTACCCAATTCTACTACATCAGTTGTTTAATTACTTGCTCTGATTTCGGAGTTTTGTTAACCTACTTATGAACCGGATTTGTTGTTTGCACTACCAAGGGCCAATTAGGCACATATAAAACTTACACCCGAGTGTAACAATCCTACATGTCCAACTAACGCTCAAAACGAAACAAACAACAACAAAATGGTGAATATATAGTGTGAAAAACAGAGTCAAAAAGATATTATTGTTTGTAAAAAGAGGGAACGTAGTAATTGATGCCCTCCACATCAAAAGTGCTTTGAATTATTGTTAGTGATCCATCCTATTAACAAGAAAGAGATTAGTGGGCGACTGGGCGCCTTAGAGGAATATATCAATGCTTTAATTACTTTAGTTAGTGGCTTCCAAAACCAATCATAATTGCTTTACTTTGTCAATTATATACTTAATTAATAATTTATTAAAGGGTAAATTACATCTTGAACATCATTAAGACAATATTTAAGCACTACACTACCCTTCTCAGAAACTCTGCAATTGCTCTCTCATTTCCATTCCCCTTTGAGTTTGAGTTTTCACTCTCCAAACCATGGCTGAGGCTGCTGCTTTGACCTCCATTGCCAAATCCGCCCTCCAACTCTTCACTTCCCTTGCCAAAGATGAATTCCTCCTCCTCTGGCACTCTTCAGAGGACCTCCAAAAGCTCAAGCGTAGCATTGAGTTCATCAGCCGTTCCCTCCAAGATGCCGAGAAAAGGAAATCCGAGGAGGATTTGGTGCTGCACTGGCTATCCGACCTCAGGAAAGTGATGTACGATGCCGAAGACTTGTTTGATTCATTGGCTGCCCACGTCTTGTCCAAGAAGACTATGTCTGGCAATGCTTTCACCAAAGAGGTACGCCTTTTCTTCTCCAGATCAAACCAGCTGGGTTTCATTGTTAAGACTGCTCATGAGGTCAAGTCCCTTAGAGAGTCTTTAGATGAGATTTCAAAAAATATGCATCAGTTCAGCTTTATACAACACCCACCCCCTGCTCTAGATCAATCATTGGCAAGAAAGAAAACCCATTCTTTTGTGAATCAAGGGGATATAATTGGAAGAGATGAAGATAAGGTTCGCATCATTGATATGTTGATCCCTAAAGATAAAGGCCGGGAGAATTCTAGAGGCCAAAGCGTTTCTGTGGTTCCGATCATTGGGTTTGGAGGATTGGGAAAGACTGCTTTAGCGCAACTTGTTTATAATGATGAGAGAGTAAAACAAGGTTTTGATGAGTGTCTTTGGGCTTGTATAAATGACCTCTCAAACCTAGAGCTAGTCCTCGTAGAAATCATAGCATGTAGAGAGGGAAAGTTGTATGGCCTTGGTTTAGAGAAATTACAATTGAAACTGAGAGAGATTATAGGCGGGAAAAAGTTTCTAATTGTATTGGATGATGTCTGGGATGGAAATTCAGGACATTGGCTTGATTTGAAAACCGTACTTTGTTGTGGGAAAAGTGGTAGTAAAGTTTTGGTAACAACCCGATCTACAATAGTCGCTGAATGCATGGGCACCTTACTGCACTCCAGAAATTATCCATTGACGGTTGTGGGGATCTAAAAAGGGTGTCTCGTCGTGGGCTGTCACATCTAACCGCCCTCAAATATTTGAGTGTCGAGTATGGTGAGATAGGTACTGACGAGGAGGATGACAAGATTGGAAGTGAAGCAGGGATGCCATGGAAGGCCTTGCAGGGACTTGTTTATTTGAAAATTGGAGTTGGGGACATGAACTTGGTAGATGGGCTTCAATACCTCACCTCCCTGAGAGAGTTATCGATTAAGAAATGGAAAGACGTATTAATTGTTGATGGAGAAATGAAAGGAGTTGAACTGCCAATAGAAGCCTTGCAAAATCTCCATCGACTCGCTATGGGGTTGGGTAACGAGACTTTTCACTTGCCTAAATCTGGGATTCCACACCTTCGTTCCCTTGATTATTTGAAGATTGCCGATTGTAAGGACTTGTATGTGAGTTGGAAAACCCTTCTTGGTATGAAACTTAAGAGGTTGGAGTTTGAGAGGGTGGAGAGGGTGATCGATGTTGAAGATGACACAATGACGGCGTTGGAACAACAAAGCCTCCGTTTCCTGTGCATTACGAAAGTGGTAAGCCTCCGTTTCCTCTGTTATGTTATAATCATTGTAAAGATTATAAATTTTATTATGTGTTGTGGAGTACAGGCGGTGGCAAAGTGGGTGGATGATCTCCCCTGGATTTCCCTTTCTTTATCCCTTCAATCTTTATATATTGAGGGAATGGGAGAAAGGGAGCAATTACCCGACGGAATCCAACATCTCACCTCCTTGCAATTTCTATCTATTAAGAGATGTGAGAAATTGAGATCACTCCCTGTTTGGTTTCCCAAACTCACCTCTCTCGAAAAACTTACAATTGAGGATTGCTCAGCGGAATTGAAAAGGAGATGCGAAAGAGGAACGGGTGAGGATTGGCCTCTCATCCACCACCTCACTGAAATACACATCACCGTGGCAAGGTAATTTGCAAGCAATTCTTCTTCCTCTTCCTCATGTTTCTGCTTTGACTTCGCTTATGAGATCCATATATGCATGATGATTGATGAATACTCGTGTAGGAGGAGAACAAATCAAGTCGAATCCGCAAATGAAACAAGGAATGAAGAAGAGGCAAACAGAAAAAGAGGGTGCACACCCTGCTGGAGGACCTCTGTAAAAGAGTGGGTGCTTTCGAATATTTGGCTCTCCCTTTGCGACTTCATCCTCTTTTTCCATATCAAATGCTATTGTTCACCTACAGATGATACATATATATGTGTGGTGCAGATGAAAGCATGTAGCTGATCATTTCAAAGTCGACCACTGTTGTTGTATATTGATCACTTCTTCGGTTTTGTCCTGCTACCCATTTCGACCACAAGAGTTATCTGGGATGATTACAATAGCAAGGGCCAAGGAGTTTATAGATGCATTGCACGTTTTGCAGAATTTCAGGATGACCCCGTACGTTCTTTTTGGTATATGAATGAAAATTTCAGGATAACTTTACTAATTTCAGGTCAGTTGTTGATCTTTTAATTCACCAACTTTACGGAATTTGTTCATGAATGCTTTTGAAATTGCACCAACTATCAACATATATGATTTCTCTTTGTTATTATTTTTATTCAACATTCTCTTGAAATGTTCTTACACGCTGACTCGCTGAGATAAAACTCATCAACTCCTCTGCCTTTGAATTTGGGGTTTTCAGGCACTGGACTTTAGAAGCGAAAGTAAATTTGATTCTCAGCTGGAGCTATTCAATGTGTTCAACTATTCATCCATGAAAATGTTAATCTTTTGATTTTTCTTCAAGTCTAAATTCTGAGATTGGTCATTTGGTTTTCTTGTTATGATAACTGCTTTTTGGTCTCAGCTGTCAGGAAGGCATTTCGAGTATGCACTGCTAGGTGTTCACATGTTGAGCCCTGCTTTGTTGCTCACACAGCCTTATTTGTATCTTGTTGCTGATGTTTCGAGGTAACGGGAAAAGCACCAACAAGGAAGGTTTCTTCTTTATAACACCAGGCAGCCTAAGGTGAAGGCCTGAAAGGTGGCTCAATGGACAACTTTCATTTCTTTCGATCATGGCCAACAATATAGCTTGGGTAGTAATACTATTTTGATCACAAGGTGGCTAATAAAGTTGTATTCATCATGGAAGGTGGTGTCGGCAAGGCTAAACAAGGTAAAACATAACATCTTTCTTTCTATTTACTACATAATCCTTTGTTTTATATTTGATCACTTTTTTAATTTCTGATTGTTCATTAGATCAATCTGGTGAGAAGTTGTATAATCCAAGATTCCAAGCTACACATGTACCATGAAAAGACTTGTGGAACCAATCACATTTTAATACTTGTACTTCTCTTCTGTGGTACTTCTCTTATTGCAATTAATCTGTCGTACTGACTCGTGAGGTTGTTTGTTAACTTCATCTGCGTACTTGTTGATCTAGCTTGTAGATGAAAAGAACAGAGTTCCAAATGGTCGAAGCTATGGCTTTATTAGTGCTTGAGAATGGTAAGAAAATTTTCACTGCTCCTATTGCATTCGAACTAAATTTCTAGTCCAACTATTCAGAACAATTGTCCTAATGGTTCATCCTTCAGTTTAATGTAGGTAACTAGGTATGCAGGATGATCCTGGAAGTATTACCCGGCCTGCTCAATGAAGAAGTCGAGTGACAAGGTAGCCAATGCCGTAGGCTATTTCAGTTGAGGTTGGTGTTAAATCCAATAAACTGTGATGGTGCTCTTTCAATGCTCTTGAATTGGAAGGAATTACATACTACTGGAGTTTTTTGAGAAAGATGCATTGAAAGAGCACCATCACAGTTCATTTATGTTTCTCTTTTAATTTTGTAACTATTGACCTAACCTGGCTCGTTGTTACCAGATCGAGGCAGGGAAAAGTTAGAGAACCTAGCTGCTATGCAAGTAGCCCGGGGCTTCTATGTTGGATGGTATGGATTCTACAGTTAAATCTTTGAGTTTCAATATATATTCATGAATTCCATGTCACTGTACTAGGCTTTTAGCAGGTTTTATTTTTTTTTGATTTTAAAGGTAAATATATTGCAGAAATTAGATATGTACAAATTTTGAGGTTCGACCCTT
This sequence comes from Persicaria tinctoria, assembly GCA_037127255.1. NCBI lineage: Eukaryota > Viridiplantae > Streptophyta > Magnoliopsida > Caryophyllales > Polygonaceae > Persicaria > Persicaria tinctoria. The sequence goes on along the minus strand of JBANSL010000004.1, from coordinate 85,916,087 downwards.
AGGCACAACCGAGACTAGCTCTATTGTAGCCATGAAAGTGAGTAAGGCTCACATCCTGCATCTGACCATAAGGGTGGGGGACAATGTCCATGTGTGGATCCTGTCTCTTCAAGCCACGGCTATCCGAAGTCGGACACACACCTCTATATGTTATGAGGTACCCTCCCCTTCGGCTCGGCCATCGAGGAGGTTACACCATAACACATAGAGCACCCTGATTCTAAATTCAGCCTATCGATACAAAATTACCCCTTTTTCAGTACAAACACAAAGACCAATTACAAAGGAGAAGCAACAAGGCCAAAAGGTTGCCTACACACATGATTCCTGGGCTTAGGTCTTGTATTTGTCATATTCTGGCGGCCTTCCATGGTTGTGCACAGCAGCAAGCAAAAAGTAAATATCTGTGCACATATTCTTCATCGTTATAGCGCCTCCATGGGTAGGTTCTCATTGATTAGTCCATCTTGTAGTTGAGGTGCTGCATTGAAGTGCAATGAGAACCTATGACTTAGCACCTTGTACACGTGGATCTTTATGAGATGTATGAGTTCATCTTGACTCCTCATGGTTTCTTCGAAAATCTTCTCATTTCTAGCTCTCCATATGTAATATACAGTAGCTGCTAGGCCAACCCTTTTTGCTTTTGATTGCCAACTTCTTCCTCTTGCTTCCTTTTTTAGCCACTTGAGAGCTCCCTTTAGTGTATTCATTCCTCTCCAAATTCCCAGCCATTGCTTCACCTGAAACCATATTTGAGAAGAAAAATTACAAGCAAAAAATATATGATCATGAGTTTCTGATGCTTGATTACAGAATGTGCATCTTAAGTCAACTTCCCTTGTCTTGATCTTGTCTTTGGTAGCTAGCCTTGTTCTTGCTGCTAGCCACAGTATAAAAGAGTGTTTGGGTATGATTTCTATGTCCCAAACAACATTGCACCATGGAGGTTTCGGGGCTTTCCTTCTGAAGACGTCATATGCAGCACTGATCCTGTATTTTCCACCCATGAACCACGAGTTTAGTAGCAGTTGAGCCTGCTCTTCAGAACCTGCAATTGTTAGTATCTCATTCTTGATAGATAAAACTTTTTTTATTAGAGGAGAATCATTGACTTTGTGGGGTTCCCAACCCCAAACGTTTCCTTCTTGTAAGTATTGGTGATGTATCCATCTTATCCATAAACTGTCTTTCTTCTTTAAAATGTCCCAAAGGATCCTGGATAAGAAAGCTGTGTTCCATGTCTTCAGATCCTTTAGTCCTAATCCTCCTTCTGCCTTTGGTAGACACACATCCTGCCATCTCACACGATGTGATTTCCATAAAAATTTGGCACACAAACTATTTACCTTGTCTATTAGAGTGGAGGGTGAGGGCAGGATTGAGAACCAAAAAGCTTGGATCCCTTGCAATACTGCCCTTATAAGCTCCACTTTTCCTGCATATGACAGAGTCTTTGAATTCCAATAACTAATGTTAGCTAATAATTTATCTAGAAAAGGGGAAAACTGAGATACCGTTAACTTTCCTGAGGAGATGGGTATGCCCAGATATCTAAAGGGAAAGGTACCTAATTCACTGAAGTGGAGTTTAGATTGTGAAAGAGGACTATTGGTTTTGAGGGCAGCAATCAGTCATTGGTCCAATAAAATTGGTCGAAGGGTAACTACAGCAGCTCTTATGGATTACTTGTTCCTAATTTTGAATTCACTAAATTGAATTATCCATCTGATGTACCCTATCATTGCGCGCAGGCAGACTCTTACTCGCTCTTTTGATTCCCGTGGGCTATTTACAATTGATGATAACCCTTCATTTTTCCCAAGAATGGTGACTGGTGAGACTCTTGAATCGAACCTAAGTTTGTATCTACTCCAACCATTCAACAATATGTCGTTTAAAGGGTTCATTGTCTTTTATACTGTAGGTATGGATGATCCCACAAGTGTTTTGGCCATCACAAGACACTGAAGGGACCAACTGCTACACATACTACATGAGAGGGAGATCTCTAAGAGCTTTGATTCTTATTGTATACTTTATGACTTTCTCTCTTTGAAAGAGCATAAAGTTCAGTTCAATTTTATTTTTTATATGTTTTGTATTTTGATTTTGTAGAAGGGTTTAGGCATAATGCCCCCTTGATTGTACTTTACATTTTAACTAATAAAATAGGCGTGGGGATGAGCCTCCCGGCATGACCGGGTTCCAAACCCCCAAAAAAAAATCTTTTAGCCATTTTTTTTTAGCCTGAAGGCGTTGTGCAGATCCTGGTTCAAGAGTTCTGCCCACTGGCTCATGAAGAGATACTCAGGGTTGGAAACAACAATTAGCCTACAAATTGAGCTCCTGTAAAGCCAGATGCTGCTAAGAAACACGATTGTCATTCTGGAGCTTCACACAGAGGATAAGAATCAAGATTTTTAGTCAATCACGTACTCGTACCGGAAGAGTTGTACCTTTGGCTTTTGATTGTATCTTACATGCCTCTTTTGTTTCTATGACTATATCAACCATTTTGAATCTGAGTTTAGTACTATCCCAAGATTGAGGTCTCGAAACCTACAAGAATAAACATGCAATGACTTGAAATTACTAAGGTTAGTTAGTTTCTTGAATTTGGTAAATAAAGAGCGGTCATCCGGGGTTCGAACCGGGGACCTTTGGGTACTAGGATCAAGTTAATTTCATGGGCGTGATTGATGCAGAATCCACAACAGTGTTTCCATGCCTTAGAAAAGGAACATATTGAATATTAGATGATGACATGCTAGTGGACATTCTCAGGAATAAATTTGCAGAAGACAGAAACGACCTGTCAAAAAATTGTGGGGTGAGAATATGAGATACACAGTGAGCTCAAATAACAAAAAGAAATAAGTTTAAACATATATGTTTGTAAAATCAAGATGAAGTTACATAGAGATGGAAAATCACACAAAGTAGTTCTCTTCAAGCTTTGAGTTCTTGAAAGAGGATGAATCACTCCTATCCGAAAACGATGTCACCTTTTAAAATTGCAGCTAGCACAATATATGATGATAAAAAAATGTCATTAGATGAAGTATTTTTGGATTAGACAAGGTTTATGATCTTGCTGAATGAAACAAGCTAGGTAAATATGAAACGGATCTCGATCAATACAATTCGATTAGAAAAAGACTGAATCGATTGCTCATCCTCCAATGTTTATGAAGAAACAAGTTCAGATTCCGACTAAAGAAACATGAATTCAATGTTTTTTCATGCAGCCTTCATCTTTAGAGTCTTCAATGATCAAGCTGGTCCTCTTTATAGAATCTCAGGGATGGTGCTCTTGTGGGAAGGCCAGAATATACATACATGGACTCTTATTCGATCCCATCCTATACACCCAGATTTGCATCCATAAAGATTATTCCTGGACAAATGCCATCGAGAAAGACGAAAGCCATTTTTTCATCAAGCTCATTTGCCAATTCAAGTTAACCACAATTCTAATCTTGTCTTGCTTTGCCTCTCGGATAATATCATTCACAGTTTTCAACTGTCCCATGGCTCGACGACCATTCCCCAAATGGCCGTCTGCTTGATAATCATCAACTCGTGCAAACCAACCATAGCTATCTCGATCAACAAGGGTTTTCCTTTTGTTCATGACACTCTTTCTTTCCACGCCCAATTTTGCTTCAAAGCTCTTCTTGAATTCCACTGCATCATGATGCCCGGACCAATCCCTCTGAAAGACAACTACAGCCTTGATCACCACAAAAGACTTTAATTCCACATCAACAGGTTTATATATGGATAATTTTTTTCTTAAGATGTTCAACTTCTACTAGGACATCAGGCGGATTTTCCCCCAAATAGACGGATGGTGTAACAAATTGAAATAGGTAATGAAGTTGAATGTAAAACGGAAGGTCGTCAAAAATGTACGAAAGATCATTCGAGAGAGAGAACAATCCAAAGATCTTGATAAAAGGGGAAAAGGGGAGCCCTCATTCTAGAGAGAACAATCAAATCTCAAAAGCAGACGGCAAACCCTAAGCCATGGCGGACGCAGCGATCCCTCACGGCGGCAAGAGGCAGTCAACCGGCGAGGAGCAAGTTGCGAAGAAGTTGAAGAGCGGCCAATCGGACGAGGAGAGAGCCAAGCTTATGTACAGGAAGGACGAGGAGGATGTCAATGTTTTCCGGCGTTTGGTTGTAGAGTATAAGAAGGAATACTTCCACGATAAATTTGTGTGGAATAAGATTGTAAAGTACATGGTTGACAACTTACCATCAGTCCTTGCATACAAAGGGGGTAATGATGGTCGGACAGATGAGCAACGGTTGTTCCGCGCCTATCTGATAGGAGCAGGCAATCAAAGCTTAATACCTCAAGGTATATATACTATATAATATGCATATGCTCCTCCTGATTTGAGAAATTTCTACCAGTTTTGAGTATTTGTTAATTGGCATTGCATTTGATCAGTTGAATGATTTATTATGCTCCTTGTGATTTGAGAATTTCCGCCCAAATTTTCCTCTGCTGAATCCGCCTCACCTCCTACTTGGCCTGAAGATGAAGATGAAGATGAAGATGAAGAGGAAGTTAAAGTTGGACATGGTAATGTAGCTGATGAGGATAAAGATGAAATTGAAGAATTTGATGATGAATATATTTGAAAATTGGTCTCAGTCAGTCTGTTGTAGGGGTGGTTGTTTTCTCAAAGTCTATCTTAACATGCTCGTAGCCTTAATTGGGATTTGCTCTTTATGTTAGTGTAACACTATGCTTTTGCGTTCATTATATCTATCTATATGTGTGCTTGATTTGGTTGTAACAGCTGCCTTTCTTGTAGAAAGGTAATTTGTTAAACTTATATAATTTCTTAGTACTCCGCATCTTAGTTCTTATGGGAGCCCTCGTGAGTTATAGTTAGAATAGTAATTCCAATACACACATGGCTACATATGCCTACACGTACATTTACAATACAGGTTCTTGCAACATATCTTTAAGACATCAACTGTAATATTTAAAATTAGTACCATGAGGATCATACTTCCAAGTGTCAAGCTTCCCTCCATCTTTGTCGATACAATGGATTTCCTTCTACAAGCAAGAGATTAGAGATGCAGTTATCCCTCAAATACCTAATCCGTCTAAACATCCCCCATCTTTAAATGTGGCCATTTAACGCCTTTAAAAATCGCAAGATTTCGGGACACAGAGACATCAGTTTGCATTGAAACGCCACCGACTTATGGAACGGATCATGAACAATCCAATTAATCCATACTTCAACAAATATTTCTTTATGGTTGATGTGTATCCAATCTAGAACCCTATCAAGGTCCTCCTGCACATAAGGGCACATTGACCATCAATGCTCTTCGATCGGTTTTAAGTCCATTTTCACGTAGCACACACCTTGGGTCAACATTCTTCAGTCTATAGCATGACTCATGTGATTTCTTGTACAAGAAACTTCTCCGTCACTCTCTACTGTCATGATTGTGCCACTAGTGTCAATTTATAGCTCACATTTGCTATACGACATCTGCCTCTACTCTTCTATCACCATGTGCTGGTTAAATTTTTGTGAAAATGAGCTACTAAGGACTAAGGCGGAAACCTCTTTGATTTATATGCACTTTCTTAGCATACGTAGGAATCACACTGATGAAAGAGAAGAAAAAACAAAATTTATGGAAGAGGCATGAATGGTTATATATATATTTGAGCAATTACTGCCTATAGTATTTCACATTTGGACATTCACATCCTTTGTAGGTATATTTTAGGTGCATTGGGTAAACTTGTGTTGGATTAGCATGAGTTAAGTGAGGAATAATGGAGTTTAGATAAGTAATGCATTGGAATTTCATATCTTGCATTTATTGTTTCTACAAGAATGAATCTTTATTGGTGAAGCTTGTTCTGGAATGAGTCTGCCACAATTCAAGGGGTGATAATAGGAACCTTGTTCTAGGGGCATATTGTAACAAGTTGGAAAACTTATAATCATCAATCATACACGAGAATCAGGTTGGATGGTCGGTGTTTTTATAAAATCGCATGGCCAAACACCACCCTTGGACCTTGGTTTTAGGGGCATATTGTTTTGAAATCGCAGTTGGAACTACTTGAAGTGGATGATTCTGAAGGAGTGGTTTGTATCGACGGAACCCATAGTGGTCCAAACATACTTAGGGCCTTACATAACCTAGTTTCTTGACATAATTATTATCAGCTACTGGTCTGTTTGATTTTGTTGATGATTTAACTGATGTTTTCAAAGCTGGGGTCTGTTTGATTTTGTTAATGATTTAACTGATGTTTATGATTTTGTCACGCCACAAGGCTGCATTTTACCACGGAACCATGGATGCTACACAACATGCTTATATTCAAAAGCAGTGGAGTAAAGATGAAATTAACATAATATGTGCCACTGTGGCATTTGGAATGGGTATCTTCTGCTGACTTGATTGATCACTGAGTAATCTGCCAAAAATATTTTTGCTTATGTTGGAATTTTCAGGTATCAATAAGTTAGATGTGAAGTTCGTTAAATTATTCACCACTCTCTTTAAAATTTTGGCTTATTAGCTCAACGAGTAGAGCATTGTGCTCAGGCACAAGATGATGTGGGTTCGAATCCCACATAAGCCACACATACATTGTATTAAAAAAATTTGACAAAGCTTTTGCTATCTAGTACAACCTATGTGGGATTCGAACCCACATCTTGTGCCTAAACACAATGCTCTACCGATTGAGCTAAGGGGTGATTACTAGAATGTCCTAAAATTTGGGCCTTATTAGGAAAAAGGCTCCCACCTCCTCCAAATTAGCAAAATGTCCACCGCTCCCCTTGGCCCCTGTGCCCCCCCTCCCGTGCCCCATGTGCCCCCCTCCCGCGCTCATTATATTATTATTATTATTTTTTTTCCAGTTTTTTTTTTTTTTTTTTTTTTTTCCGCGTTTCCAGAGTTGCTGAAACGGAATTGCTGAAACAGGGGTTTCAGCGCATCCGGTTTCAGCAACCCTTGTTTTAACTTTTTTTTTCCCGCATTGCTGAAAGAGAGTTTTTTTTTCATGTCATCACTTCAACACCGGAATTGCGGAAACAGGGGTTTCAGCACATTCGGTTTCAGCAACCTCTGGCGCAATTTTTTTTTTTTTTTTTTTTCGCGTTTCCAGAGTTGCTGAAACGGAATTGCTGAAACTTCTTTTTTACCGCATACGGTTTCAGCAACCCCTTTTTTTGTTTCAGCAACCCCTTTTTTTGTTTCAGCACATTCGGTTTCAACAACCCCTGTTTTCAGTGGTGTTTTTTTTTACCGCATTGCTGAAACAGGGATTTCAGGCGTTCAGCATGTTCGGTTTTCAGCAACCCTTGTTTCAGTGTTTTTTTTTCCGAGTTGCTGAAACAAGGGTCGTTGATGTTGAAAACCCGATTTCAGCAAAGTTGTTGATTATCAATTACACAACTATGCAATGCTCAATTGAATTCCATCAGCAAATTCATTTCCAATATAGTAGGTCATACAATTTCATAAGAATTAATTTAAACATTTTCAGCATAATTTCACATTTTTCAATTAATTTCAGCATAAAACCAATTTTGGGCTATATAAGAATTTGACACACATAAATAACACATAAATGCTGAAATGCTAAAAAAACACATAAATGTTGAAATGCTAAAAAATAATACTGCGGAAACTGGAGATCGTAGATCGAACCGGCAATTTCAGCAACTAGAATCACTCTATTGCAAAACGTCGGAGAAAGAATTGGTACCTGAATCTCGGACCATATCATCGAATAACAATGGTATCTTCTCGAAAATCCCTAGCCTTGTTCAATCCATTAATCAAACAGCAAGTAAACACCATGACGAATGATTTCAGCATAACACCAATGATTTCAGCAAAATCAATCGGATTGGACGGCTCATAGCCAAATCTGCGGCACAAAGGTTTCTCTCATGTTCTCCCTTAATCAACAGCAAGTAAACACCATTCTCTCATGCTCTCCCTTAATCAACAAAGGTTGTTCAATCCATTAATCAACAACAAGTAAACACCATGACCAATGATTTCAGCAAAATCAATTAGATTGGAAGGTTCATAGCAAAATCTCGTTGCCCTCATGCTCTCCCTCTCGACATCTCTCGCTCGCCCATCGTTCTTCACTCCAGATCCGCTAATGAGGTTGCTCCCATGGCAGACGGACGACGACGCTCCTCTAAACAAAACCAGCGTTATGCTCATCTGAACAAAATCAATAACCAATGAATTTCAGCATATGAACAAAATCAAGAACCTAGGAGATTGGAAATGGAGGGAGACATTTTCTGTTCTTTGTGCGGAATCAGCAGGGAGGAGGAAACCAGGGAGGCGGAGGCTCAGCAGAAGCGTCGGCGGCGTCCAACTCGGATCTGAGCGACGAGATCTGTCGGATCTCCTCGGATCTGAGCAACGAGCAGGGGGCGCTCCTCGGATCGGAATCGACCACGGAGGCTCCAAGGTGGAGATGCAACGAAGCCGCCGAAGACCCCGCAATCGCCAGGCTCTGCTCCTCCAACCTCGATTGTCGTCCTCGTCGTCGTTGGAGAAGATGAAGGAGCATATCGATTGTCCTCATCGTCGTCGTTGGATCTCGCCGCTGCACAAAATAGAAGCGGAGGAAACCAGGGAGGAGCGAGCGCGGAGGCGAATCGGAGGAAGAGGCTCAGCAGCAGATCCGGCTCCAAGGGGGCTCGTCGGAGCGGCAAGGCACCAACGCGAGCGGCTCCGCCAGCCCGACCTTCGTCTTCTTCCTCGGAATCGCCATTGTCGTGAGAGCGAGCTCCAATTTGGTTTTCTTCCTCTGACGGCAAGACACCACCACGAGATCTAATTAAGCCCAAACAAGTAGGATTATAGTCATCATTTAGAAAGTGATGCTATTATTATCCTCTAGTATTTATTGCAACTATAAGAGAGCATGTACAAGATCAGTTGGGAACCGTTTGTTACGTGACTTAATCCCGCCGCCAATTATATAATCCGAGTGGCTTATCGACCGGGTTCTAAAGTAAAATTAAATAACCCGAAATCCTCCACCCGGGCTATATCTTTAAAGGAATTATTGAACCGAAATCCTCCACCCGGGTTACAAGTTTCTTCTTCACCTCCGGCACCACCTCCATCATTCCCCGAACAGCGCCTTCCGGAGATCAATGTAAGTGAGTTTATTTATTTATTTTATTTTAAATTTGTTGTTCTGGTGTGATTTATTTTAAATTTGTGCTGTTGGGAATTGATTATTTTGAATGTCTAATAATAATGCACATAAGGTGTTTGACAAAATGCTCAGGTGAAATTGGTGGAGCTGTTGGGAAAGGTTGTGATATTCTACGATCAATTTAGAGAGGGTAAGGGATAGCACCAATAAAAGATGTAAGTACAGTAGAGGAGGGGATGTTATAACTATCCTAGTGCCTTTATGTTGTGATTTTTGGGAAGGGTTTGTGGCGAAATCAGAAAGTATATACTCCCTCCGTCCTAAAATACATGGTCTTTTAGACCTTGAAATTTTGTCAAAAATACATGGATTTTTAGGTTTATAGGGTAATCATTACCCCTAAAAAGTACAAAAGTAAGTAAAATTAAAGGGTTCCTCTATAATAATAATGAGATTTAAATATAAATAGGTTTCCTTAATTAGCGTGCAAGGGTCTAAAAGACCATGTATTTTAGGACGGAGGGAGTATTGGTTAGGCAAGCCAGCTAAGGTGAACAGTCAGATATTAAACTTGCAGTACGTAGCTGGTGTAAATAATCTATAGAACCATTACAAGCAGATCATTATCAAGTAAAAGAGGAAGGACATGGGTTGGGAATGGCATAACCACTACGCTAACCCTTACCTCCCATGGATCTACCTAATTGAGCACGTTCATGGGTTACCTCATTTCCATTCCTGAACAAAATGTTGAGATCACTCTTATCACAAAGTTAAGCTAACTTTTGAATGACATGTACAGATCAAACTTCAATCCCACCCTAACTTATGTTTGCAAATCAAGCCTGAATGGGGAGGGGTTTTCAGTTAGTTTATTTTCCAGCAATATATCAATTTTTTTTTTTAGGTTGGCTTCTGTCATACATATATCACATTTCTGTTATACACATATCATTTGCCGATTAGTAACCATCATTTAACTTAATATTGGGCTTGTTAAGACTGCTCATGAGGTCAAGTCCATTAGAGAGTCTCTAGATGAGATTTCATGACTAAAAACTCAGTATGTTAGTTCAATTCATCTTTGTTGTTTGCACTACCAAGTGCCACACATACTACGTATAAGAAAATTTACACCAGTGTATGACCACTACGCCAGATTCACTCTCGCTCGACGGAACTCAAAAGGTTCGTCGCCTGAATCAGGTTCGGGCGACGAACTTACTAAGGCACGTCGCCTGAACGTTGGGATGCCCAAACCGCCTCCAGCCCATGTTCAGCCGACCAGAAAAGCTCAATGTCCGTCGGCTGAACTGTACTCAGGCGACGGAACAAATTCAGGGGACGAACTTTGCTCAAGATCGGTCGCCCAAATAGGTATCCGAATGACGGCTGTCAGAATGGGCCTTTGAAGCGACCGAAATACTAGTGGTTCGTCGCCTGAGCGTTGTTCGGGCCTTTGTAGCGACGGAAGCTCTTGTGGTTCGTCGCCTGAACGTTGGACTTTTTCAAAAGTAGAGTAATAAAGTCTGGTTGGTTGGGGATATTAAATACTGTTCACTCAGGAGACGGAGTTATATATAAGTCCGTCGCCTGAATGTGTTTTCCGTAGGGGTGGGCACAAATCCCGCAAATCCCGTCCCGTCCCGCATCCCGTCTCGATCCCGGTGGGATTTAGAAAAAAAAAATTCAATCCCGTCCCGATCCCGTCCCGCAAAAATTACGCGGGACGGGACGCGGGACGGAGAGTTCGAATCCCGCAAATCCCGTCCCGTCCCACATATATATAAAATTATATATATTTAATTAAAATTAATAAAAATATATAAGAGTATATTGACATTATACCTTAACATTTATTTAAACCTAAAATTTAAAATAATAATAAAAACATTAAAAATATACTCCATATGCTGTTGGCCTAATGGCCTTTCAAAAAAAAAGACTTAGGGTTCGTATGTGACGGGGTTAATAAACTGACTAAAATTATAAACAGGGTAAAAATTTATAAACAGTTGGTAAAAGTAGTTAAAAAATTATGAAAAAATATAAACTCCGTATGGGGAGAAAAACAGTTTATTTGTAAAAAGTGGAGTTTATTTGGTTTTTATTAGGGGTATTGTGGTACTTTCAAACCAAATAAGATAAAAGAGAAGGGGTAAAATAGTAATTATGGAATATAAACCTCAAAATAAGCTTCAATCGGAAGCTTATTTATAAACCCTTTTTTTAACTGACTAAAGCTTATTTGTTGTTCTCATACACCATTTAAACCTGTTTATTTTTTTAACAGCTAATAATTTCACGCTTTTTAGCTTGCTTATATGCAAGCCATACACAGCCTTAGTTACTGCACTTAAGCTGCTCTCGGATGATATTTTACAGTAATTTGCATGACTTAACAATTAAAGCGTTATGCATGAATTTGATTTGGAAGAATTTATTTTTTTAAAAAAAAACTTACTGTTATTTTTTAAATGATTTTAATCATTTTTTATGAGGGACAAATCCCGTCCCGTCCCGATCCCGTCCCGTCCCGTGAGGGACAAGACCCGACGGGATTTGAAAAAAAAATAGTCAATCCCGTCCCGATCCCGTCCCGCAAAAAATACGCGGGACGGGACGCGGGATTACCCCAATCCCGTCCCGTCCCGTCCCATGCCCACCCCTAGTTTTCTGTAACAAACAATTAAAACCGGTTGTACTGTACAATAAATCATTCTCATCTTCATCCTTTCTCCCCAAAAAACCTAGAGGGCTCGAAAACTTTCCCCCATTTCACACCTCCATTGAAGGTATGTATAAATTTTAAATTTTTTTGTTTAATATATGCATATACAATGTTTGTTTGGATATTTGATGATGAGGTTGTCTTATTTAATGGAGTTTGGATGGTAAAAAAAGTTGTTTGAATGGAGTTTATGAGGGGGAAGAGTTGTGTATGTATATATGGAGTTGAAATTGAGGTTAAATGGAGGTTAAATTGAGTTTGTGTTATGAATTGATTGTTTATGTGAATAGATTGTTTATGGAGTTTGGATGGTAAAAAAGTTGTTTGAATGGAGTTTATGAGGGGAAAGAGTTGTGTATGTATATATGGAGTTGAAATTGAGGGTAAATGGAGGTTAAATTGAGTTTGTGTTATGAATTGATTGTTTATGTGAATAGATTGTTTATGGAGTTTGGATGGTTTATGTGAATATATTGTTTATTTTAGAATGTGGTGTAGAATGACATAGATGATGAGAATGGAATTTTTATTTGGGTTTTTGATGAAAATGGAATTTAGAACGTTATGATTGGAAATTGAATTTAAATTGAGTTTGAGGTATGAATGGATTGTGTATGTGAATGGATTGTTTATGTTAAATTTTATTTTAGAATGTGGTGTAGAATGACATAGATGATGAGAATTGATTGTTTATGTGCAATTTCATTTTAGAATGTGATGAATTCATATGAATGGATTGATAATGATAGGACGATAATGATCGACAAAAGTTGGATGCTACTCCCTCACGCTCACGGGGAGTATCAAAAAGGAATATTTCTCTTTATGCAGAATCTTAGAGATAATGCGAATGGAATGACTCATTTCCTATGCCCGTGTCGGAGATGCCGCAACAATGAATGGGAGCCAATAGATGAAATACACAGTCATTTGGCCCACATGGGAATGTGGCCTAGTTATACTGTTTGGGACAAGCATGGCGAAGCCCCAATTGATAGGACAAATGAGCAACGACGAACGCAGATCCTGGAGGAAGGGGCATCTTCCTCCGTTGATGGTCCAGCTATGAACATTCTGCACGATGCTTTTCCGTTTCATGCCGGATATGAGGTGCACTCTGTCCCCGACGATCCTCCGTTCCAATATGTTGTTGACGATGATTACGAGAAATATAATAGGCTTATAGAGGCAGCAAACATGCCATTGTGTGAGAACAGCGATATGACTGTTCTGGATGCCTGTCTGGATGCAATGCAGATGAAGTCAGAGTTTGGTTGGACAGATAGGAGCTTGGACGGCATGTGCGCACACATTGCTCGCATGTTGCCGAAAGGACATAAACATCCTACGGATGGAGCGAAGATGAAGAGTGTGATTAGAGACCTTGCATTTGGGTACGAGCTGATCGACGCTTGTGAGTATAACTGTGTGCTATTTCGCAAACAATATGCAGATCTCGAAGCGTGCCCCAAGTGCAACACACCTAGGTGGTGTACTAGGGAGGGTACGAGAGGCAAGGTTCCCAGGAAGGTTCTCCGGTACTTTCCCTTAACCCCTAGACTGAAGAGATTGTTCATGGAGCCGAACATTGCAAAGGCTATGCGATGGCATGGTGAGCGGGTGAGAGATGCAGAATGGTTGAAACACCCATCAGATGGTGAGGCATGGAAAGAATTCAACAAAACCTACCCGCATTTCTCTGAAGACGTGAGGAATGTGAGACTTGCACTTGCAACCGATGGATTCAATCCATTTGGGAATCAGTCAACCCTCCATAGCACATGGCCTGTCATAGTGATGCCATACAACTTGCCTCCGTCATTGTGCATGAAGAAGGAATTCAACATGTTAGCGTTGTTGATTCCGGGACCAAAGTCTCCAGGAAAGTGTCTTAGTGTGTTCATGCAGCCGTTGATCGATGAGCTTCGCCACTTATGGGTGACTGGAGTATATACTGTTGATCGATACTCAAGGTCCACTTTCACGATGAAAGCAGCAGTGTTGTGGACTATAAGCGACTTTCCTGGCTTGGGGATGTTGGCTGGAGCTGCGACGAAGGGGTATAAAGCCTGCCCTATTTGCTTGGACGTTACTTCTGCAACGCATGAACAAGGGAGAATGGTTTACGATGGGCACCGTAGATGGCTTCCACTAAACCACCCGTGGCGAACCGATGGTATGGCATTCAATGGAAGCGAAGAACACAGAACACGCCCTTATGCTTGGAACGGGGAGCAAATTCTTTCACAGATCGATAGGTACGAGAACTACCTCTCTTTTCACTCTCTTTTCCCTTTTCATACGTTTGTCCGATGTCTTTCTCATTATGTTTCCATCTTTCTCAACAGGATCAACTTCCCCGTCCTCAGCTCGCACCCTGCTTTCAAGGCCCCATACAGTGTGACTAACAGAATGTGTTGGACCAACAAGTCCGAGTTATGGAGATTGCCTTACTGGCGTCACATTAGAGTTAGACATGCACTCGATGTTATGCACATCGAGAAGAACGTCTTCGACAACATCATCGGCACTACTCTTAACATAGAAGGGAAGACAAAGGATGGTCCCAAAGCTCGAGCCGCATTAAAGCAAAGAGGGGTGCGGAGAAGCCAGGCACAGAAGAGAGATGGAACACTCCCTCATGCGCCATTTCTGGTGAAACGGAAGGACATACCAGATATATTCGAATGGTTCGGTACAGTGAAGTACCCCCATGGCTACGCTGGGTCTTTGCACAACAAGGTCAAAATTGCAGAGAGAAAATTCCACGGCCTAAAGACCCATGATATTCATGTTATGTTTCAGCGTCTTCTTCCCATTGTTGTCCGTGCATACCTGCCGCTGGGTGTTGCCAAGACTTTGGTTGCGCTAGCGAAATGGTTTCAGAAATTGTGTGCCAGGGAGGTGAGGATGGAGGATGTCCGCCAGATGGAGGATGAGATAGTTCAGATTCTTTGCAGACTGGAGATGATTTATCCCCCGCACTTTTTCACAATCATGGTACACCTTCTAGTTCACCTACCGCAACAAGTGTTAGAAACTGGACCAGTGCATTACACCTGGATGTACCCAATAGAAAGGTATGCTACTTATAGATTAAATTCATCATCTCACAATTTCTGTCCATTATACCCCTCCAAAACTTCTTCCTTTGTTTTATAGGCAACTTGGCAAATATAAGGCTCAAGTGAAGAACTACTGTTACCCGGAGGGAAGTATTTCAGAGCGTTACGTTTTAAACGAGGCAACAACATACTGCAACTTGTATCTCGGGGGTCGAGATGAGAGCCGTGAAGGTACGAATGCAATGGAGGAGCTGAGCTATGATATTTCTGTCGTTTCAAGCCTCGTGCGTCCTCACGGTCAAATCATGAGAGAAAGGTTAGGAGAACCTATGATTGCAGAGGCTCACTGGCAGGTTTTAACCAACTGCAATGAAGTTGAGTTCTACATGAAATCGCATGAGAACCTGTATAGTCAGGCTTACACGGAGTTTGAAGAATGGGACCGTAGAAGAGATTTTCTTAGTTATTTCTACCCATGGGTAAGAACGACCGTGATGTTTCATTAAACAAATTGCATGTTTGTTTTCCCAATACAGAACTCTAACATATTATGTTGTATAGGTTTCTAAGTTGCACAAAGATGGAGACACCTACCTGAAACCGGAGGTTCTGAACTTGGCAAAGGGGCCACTACAATGCAAACTGTATTGGGCCTGCTCTGTCAATGGGGTGAAGTTTGTGGCATGGGACAAAGACAAAGATTTGAGAACACAAAATTCAGGGGTGATGGTGGAAACTTCAGATGCTAAGTACTATGGGGTACTTGAACAAGTGGTAGAGCTGATATACGCTACTTGTATGCCAGTTGTGTTGTTTAAATGCAAGTGGTTTGACACCGATCCTGAAAATAGTGGAAGCACCAAGGTAGTTAATGAGGATTCTCCGTTTTGTCTTGCACGCTCGGCGAGGCAAGTGTTTTACGTGGATTATCCAAAGGCGGGTGATGCTTGGAAAGTAGTTAATGTGATGTCCCATAGAAACGTGTATGATCCTCAAACTCTAGCAACTCGCGGAGATGATCTTACCAATGAGGTGGAAGAAGCTTATCAGGAGATTGGCCCGGTGATCTATTTCGAAAATTTGAACCTCGCCATTGATCTTGAAATGGAGGAAGAAGAAGACGATGATGATGATGAAGATGAAGATGAACATGATGAAGATGAAGATGAAGATGAAGACGATGATGAAGATGAAGATGAAGATGAACAAGAGGATGACGAAGAGGAAAATGACGATGACGAAGGTTGATAATGTCTTCGAATTCCATAAATCATATATTGTAATCGTTGTTTTTGTGAGACATGGCGGTTATTTTCGAATGTGTATGACATGGTTGGTATAATGGCTTCTAAGACTATTTTTTTTGGTACAATTTGTCATTAAGTTATGGTAAACAGGGCAATAACACATGCCAAGTGCTCATTTTAAAAAAATCTGTATTTTTTCAGGCGACAGACAAATTAAATTTCCGTCGCCTGAGAGTATTCAGCAGACGAACTTATTGGTAGTTCGTCTCCCCAATGGAAAAGTGAATTTTTGACCCATTTTGGCTCTAATAAAATTTCATTTCCCACCCTTTTTTTCACCAAAATTTGAATTTCCGCCAAATGTTCAGTCGACGGACAAGTTAATTTCTCGTCTCCTGAAATGATTTAGGAGACGAACTTTTTACTAGTTCGTCTCCCCAATGGAAAAGTGAATTTTTGACCCATTTTGGCTCTAATAAAATGTCATCTCCCACCTTTTTTTCACCGAAATTTGAATTTCCGCCAAATGTTCAGTCGACGGACAAGTTAATTTCTCGTCTCCTGAAATGATTCAGGAGACGAACTTATTACTATTTCGTCTCCCCAATTGAATTTCCCCCCTATATTTTAACGAAAATTTGAATTTCCGCCAAATTTTCAGGCGACAATATTTTTTTATATCTCCGTCGCCTGAACATGTAGGATTTTAGTAACTCGGACGCCTCCCTAACCCTAGCCCCAAATCATTCACTCATCGCTCTCTCTCTCTCTCTCTCTGTCTCTCTTCTGCCTCCTCCCTCTCCAACTTGCCTCTGTCCCTCCTCCGCCGCTCCTCTCGTCCCTCCTCCACCTCTCCTCCGCCTCTCCTCCGCCGCTCCTCTCGTCCCTCCTCCACCTCTCCTCCGCCATGCCTCCTAAAGCCCGCCCTGTGAAGGGGAAAAAGAATTCGAAACAAACCTCGTCCACTCCGGCCCCTATTCCTCCACCGCTGCAATTACCGGTCCCCTCGCCCTCCACCTCGGCCGCTTCAGCGCCTCCGGCCCCGATTCCCACTCCCACTCCCTCTCCAAATCCGGCCCCGACTCCCACTCCCACTTCCTCTCCAAACCCGGCCCCGACTCCCACTCCCACTCCCTCTCCAAACCCGGCCCCGACTCCTCCTCCTGCCTCAGGGACTCCTACTCCCTCTCCCACTCCCTCTGCAACAACCCCAGTGCCACCTCCTCTCCTATCTCTCACCAATGGCAACCCGGAGCCATCCACAGCCATTGTCGGCGCCACCCCAGTAGCTTCGTCATCAGGCGAGGCCCCTCGCTCCATCCGATGTCGTGGTGAGCATCTCTCTCTCTCTCCCTCTGTCAGATTCTTTAAAATTGTACAAGGATTTAGGGTTTCAATTTGTATACTGATTTAGGATTTAGGGTTTCAATCTCATAGGATTTAGGGTTTCAATTTGTATAAGGATTTAGGGTTTTAATCTGATTTAGGATTTAGGATATATGATTTAGGGTTTCAATCTGATTTAGGATTTAGGGTTTCAATTTGATTTGTGTGAAATTGAACAGGAAGTATGTTCCATTTCAATCTGTTTTAACTGGCTGCAGTGATTCATGTTTTCTTTTTCCTTTGGCTTGATATTTGTGGACTTAATTGTTTGATTGGCCTTATTTTGCCAGTACTTCTCTTTAATTTAGAGTCTTGCTGGCTGGTGCAATTCCAGCCATTCACATTTCAATCTCTTTAATTGAACAGGAAGTATGTTCCATTTCAATCTGGGTGGCCTCTGGTTTCTTTCATAGTTGTAGATCTTAAATCCATAGCTTATAACTCAGCAATTCACTCTCCCTCCCCCTTTCTGTACTTAAAAGAAAAAAACACACATTTATTTGTTTTATTTTATGTATATATTAGAATGATATAGATATGTGTGTACCTTCAGTGTTGTCTCTCTCTCTCACTAAGGGTCTGTTTGGCAAAATATATACTTGTTAGGATTCTTATAAAGTTGTGTTCTTTTTTTTGTTGCTTATTACTTATAGTTACTTATCTCAACCGTTGCTTAATTGGGTTTCGTAGAGAAGATGATTGGGTTTCATAGAGAAGATGACTTTTTGCTTAATTGTTTGAGACTTTTTGTTGCTTATTAATGTTATTTAAAGTTTGGTGCTTTTCTGGGTGGCCTCTGGTTTCTTTCATAGTTGTAGATCTTAAATCCATAGCTTATAACTCAGCAATTCACTCTCCCTCCCCCTTTCTGTACTTAAAAGAAAAAAACACACATTTATTTGTTTTATTTTATGTATATATTAGAATGATATAGATATGTGTGTACCTTCAGTGTTGTCTCTCTCTCTCACTAAGGGTCTATTTGGCAAAATATATACTTGTTAGGATTCTTATAAAGTTGTGTTCTTTTTTTTGTTGCTTATTACTTATAGTTACTTATGTTGATGATGGTTTTGTTATCTGATATGTTCTAATGATTTTTAGGTAAATATCGAACCATCAAGAGTCACAAAACAACACTCCTCAAGGCCGCGGCAGGGAAGAAGCTGAAGATTGAGTGGTCCTGCTTCCACAAGGGGCCTGGGCTCAAGCAACTGCATGACACCTTTGTCCGAGACATTGGGTGTGCTATCAGGGACAAGGTGCCGATGCTTGCATCAACATGGAGCAAACTAACAGATGAGCAACGGTCCCCCGTAAGAGATTACTTGGAGGTAGTTTATGTTTTTTTATTATCTTTTATTTAAGTACTTATTACTTATATGTTTATAGTGTGATCTGTGTTTGCTTTCTTGATTGGGTGTGCTTATTTTTGTTTCTGATGCTTATCACATGCTTTCTGTGTATTTCTTTATAGTCTCTGTGTATAGTTTCTTTATAGTTTCTGATGCTTTCTGTGTATTTTTGCTTCACATGTATTTCTTTATAGTTTCTTTATAGTTTCTGTGTATATTTTCTTTATAGTTTCTGATGCTTATCACATGCTTTCTGTGTATTTCTTTATAGTTTATGTGTATAGTTTCTTTATAGTTTCTGATGCTTATTTTTGCCTAAAAATCATAAGAACATCTATGTCTTTTTTTTTTTGATCTTAGTCCAGTTCGATCGACTCAGTCGCTCTACATCTGGATCGGGTACTGTAGGCCCATTAAGGGGTTGACCCTCCCACTCACAAGCGTCTCCATGTTTCCACGGGGATTCGAACTTCGAACCTCGAGGCATGGGATGTAGCCCCATAACCACTACACCAACTTGTGATTGGTAGAACATCTATGTCTTTATAGTTGCTTATTACTTATGTTTCTTTATAGTTTCTTATTACTTATGCTTTCTTGATTTGTGCTTCACATCTATTTTTTCCTTCACAAAATGCTTATCTGATGCTTATTTTTGCTTCACACCTATTTCTTTATAGTTTCTTATTACTTATGTTTCTGTATAGTTGCTTTTTCCTTCACAAAATGCTTATCTGATGCTTATTTTTGCTTCACATGTATTTCTTTATAGTTTCTTATTACTTATGTTTCTTTATAGTTGCTTTTCATCTATTTGCTATGAATTTTTTTATAGTTGCTTTATAATTATGCTTCACATCTTTATAGTTTCTGTGTATCCTAAAGCAACTATAGTGTGATCTGTGTATATTCTCTGTATAGTGTGATATGTGTGTAGTGTGATCTCTGTATAGTGTGATCTGTATTTACCTATGTTTCTTTATAATTATGCTTCACATTTATTACTTATGTTTCTTTATAGTTTCTTAAGTTTCTTTGGTTTTGTGCTTCACATCTATTATGTTGCTTATTACTTATAGTTTCTTTATAGTTTCTTCACATCTATTATGTTGCTTATTACTTATGTTTCTTTATAGTTTCTTATTACTTACGCTTTCTTGATTTGTGCTTCACATCTATTTTTTCCTTCACAAAATGCTTATCTGTTGCTTATTTTTGCTTCACACCTATTTCTTTATAGTTTCTTATTACTTATGTTTCTGTATAGTTGCTTTTTCCTTCACAAAATGCTTATCTGATGCTTATTTTTGCTTCACATGTATTTCTTTATAGTTTCTTATTACTTATGTTTCTTTATAGTTGCTTTTCATCTATTTGCTATGAATTTTTTTATAGTTGCTTTATAATTATGCTTCACATCTTTATAGTTTATGTGTATAGTTTCTGTGTATCCTAAAGCAACTATAGTGTGATCTGTGTATATTCTCTGTATAGTGTGATATGTGTGTAGTGTGATCTCTGTATAGTGTGATCTGTATTTACCTATGTTTCTTTATAATTATGCTTCACATTTATTACTTATGTTTCTTTATAGTTTCTTAAGTTTCTTTGGTTTTGTGCTTCACATCTACTATGTTGCTTATTACTTATAGTTTCTTTATAGTTTCTTCACATCTATTATGTTGCTTATTACTTATGTTTCTTTATAGTTTCTTATTACTTACGCTTTCTTGATTTGTGCTTCACATCTATTTTTTCCTTCACAAAATGCTTAACTGTTGCTTTTTTTTTTGTTTCCTTGCTTGGTTGTGCTTATCTAATTTTGCTTATCTCCTATACTTATGTCTTTTTTTCTGATATGGATGTGTAGATGTACTATGAGATTGACCCTGCAGTTGACTCATACGTGGAGAAGAAGAGCAGAAAAGCATATGGGGCCTAGAAGTATGACTGTCATCAACACTTCCTGGAGTGGGGGGGCGAGGACATACCACTTGAGTTTGTTGCTCGCCCTGATCAGTGGCGGTTCTTGGTGAGTGACTTCACAGACGAAGCGAGAATGGTAATTTCTCATTAATTCCCTAACTTGTTTTTTTATTCTCCGTTTATCTTATTGTTTATCACTTGTGATTTCTGATTGACTATCTTTTTACAGGCCCTGTGTGAGCGAAACAAGCAAAACCGGACCAAGAACCCGAACCCCCTTAATCATCACAATGGGTCCAAGCCCCCGAGCTTCCGAGCAGAAGAGCTCATCATTAAGGAAAAACATCCGGCGACTTGGCTTAAGACAACCATAGAAGCCTACGAGGGGTGTTCGGGTGCGCAAGATGGACTGGTATGACCTTTTATTTTCTGTCAATTTTCCTAATTACTTAGGTGTTACTTAGGTTTTACTTAGGTTTTAACTGTTGCTTGACTGTTGCCTATCTTCTGTCATGTGTGGCTGTTGCCTATCTTCTTTTTATGTTGCTTAAAAAATACATCTACACATCCATATCTACTATTGCCTATCTTCTGTCGAGCGAGACATGACTGTTGCCTATCTTCTTTTTATGTTGCTTAAAACCACACATGACTGTTGCCTATCTTCTGTTGCCTCTCATCTTCCTCCGTTTCTGTCATTTCTCCTAAGTACTTAGGTTTTACTTAGGTTTTACTTAGGTTTTAACTGTTGCTTTTCATCTATTTGCTATGAATTTTTTTTTCTTGCTTATCTACTATGAGATTTGTTTGCTTGCTTGACTTATGCTTATTTTTGCTTGCTTATCTACTATTAGATTTTTTTAGTTTGCTTGCTTGGCTGTTTCCTAAGTACTTAGGTTTTACTTATATGTTATTGCATTTCTTATAAATCCTGTTCAAAAATGCATTTCTTTCTGTGTTTTACTTGTTTTACTTATATATATTCCTTTTACTTATATATTCCTTTTACTGGTTTCAAATCAATATATGCATTCCTTTCTGTGTTTTACTTATATATATATATATTCATTTTACTTAAAAATTTCTGTGTTTGTAGGCCAAATTGAAACGTCGTCTTGATGAAGTCTGCACTGTTGGAGAAGGAGGAGAAGACCCAAGCCAAATACCACCCCTCTCTGTCGAAGAACAAACACAGATAATCTTGGATTGCTTTGGGGAAAGAAAAGGAACAGAAGTTCGAGGTATAGTTCAATCCCCACTTATTTTATTATTGTTTTACAATTTTCAGAAGTTCATACAAATATTTTACTTGTTATAATTCATATCAAGATTTTACTTATGTTTGAATTTCTGATTTTACAATTTCCATTACAAGATTTTACTTACGTTTTCAATCTTGTTTTCATAACAAGATTTTATTTATGTGTTCAATCCTTACTTGATTTTACTTACAATTTCAATCTTGTTATAATTCATATCAAGATTTCAGTCTTGTTTTCATAACAAGATTTTATTTATGACTTTCTTATTCTCCAGCTGCTCATTTTTATTTATGTTTTCAATATTTTTTTAAAAGGAATGGGTGCAGCTGGAGAGCGGCCTGCAAAGAAAAGAGGGGGTCCATGGGCAGCAAGGGCTGCAGAGAGGGACAAGGAGCTGGAGGAGGCGAAGGCTGAAATAGAAAGGTTGCGTGAGAAAACCACCCTAACCGAGACCAAGAATGAGCAGCTGGAGGAGCGTATGGCCAGCATCGAGAGGCTCATGATGGGCATGCTCAGTGGTCATGCCAACTCACAACCATCCATCACCTCCGTCGTGTGTCCTCAGGCTGTCACAGCTTCTCCTCAACCCTCCACCAACTCAGCTGGTCATCCAACAGACAGTCAGCCCTCCCCCCAGCCGAAATAGCAAGGTAAGGACGCCCTCCTCATATCCCTCTAACTAAAACTTTGCTCTGGTTTTCTGGATAAACTTTTAGACAACTTGTGTTGGATGGAATTTGTAGTATGTGTATACTTTTTGTGAAGTTTTTTGTGAAGTTGCTCAAGATGGATATTTGTCACATACTTTTGGTATGTTGGACAAGGTTTAGGGTGAAACATTTAGACAACTTTTGTGAAGTTTTTAATGTGATGGAATGAATTGTATGTTGTGAATTGTGAAGTTTTTTGTGCTTGTATGGTGTTGAGTATGTTGTATGTGTTGTTGTTTATAGAGTTTAGGACAGGAGCACAACATGTGCTATAGGTACATTCGAACAGGGGGCACCAGCCCTATTAAATTTTATTTTTTTTTAAATCAAAACAATTCAGGCGACGAACTTATACAAAAAAATAAAATAAAATTAAACCTGTTCAGGCGACGGACTTATATAAAATGTCGTCTCCTGAACACTCCAGCTACGGACATACAACTGAGAATGCATCCTTAGACTACACTCAGGAGACAAAATAATTATATATCCGTCTCCTGAAACTATCTAGGCGACGAGACATAAAGAAAAACCTCCGTCGCCTGAATGCTTTCATAGCCCTATGGACCGCTCAGGAGACAAAATAATTATATATCCGTCTCCTGAAACTATCTAGGCGACGAGACATAAAGAAAAAACTCCGTCGCCTGAATGCTTTCATAGCCCTATGGACCGCTCAGGAGACAAAATAATTCTATATCCGTCTCCTGAAACTATCTAGGCGACGACACATTAAGAAAAAATTCCGTCGCCTGAATGCTTTCATAGCCCTATGGACCGCTCAGGAGACAAAATAATTCTATATCCGTCTCCTGAAACTATCTAGGCGACGACACATTAAGAAAAAATTCCGTCGCCTGAATGCTTTCATAGCCCTATGGACCGACTCAGGCGACGAACTTATGACACTGAACTCGTCGCCTGAGTCTTAATGGGCGGGCCTGGATGGCCCTTGGCCTCTGACAACATCATCAGTCGACGAACAGTTTTTCCGTCGCCTGAGTTAACTCCGCCGACGGACATACAGATGGTCGTCGACTGAATGGTGGAAGGATGAAAGTCACCCGACCACAACTCAGGCGACGGAAGTTCGTCGCCTGAGTTGTCAGAGGGCGAAAAACACCTTTCAGGCGACGACTTCGGTCCGTCGCCCGAAAGTCCATCTGGCGTAGTGGACAGACAACGTAGTTTCAACTACTAACGCTCAAAACAAAACAACAAAAATAATGGTGAATTGATAGAGCTTTTCTAAGACACACGAACTTTCAACTACTACTATATTGTTTTTTTTTAAAAAAAAATATTATTGTTTGTAAAAAGACAACGTAGTAGTTGATGCCCTCCACATCAAAAGTGCTTCGAATTATTGTTAGTGATCCATCCTATTAATAAGAAAGAGATTAGTGGAAGGAATCATGCTTTAATTACTTTAGTTAGTGGCTGCCAAATACCAATCATAATTGCTTTACTTCGTGAATTATACTTAATTTAAAGGGTAAATTACACCAAACCAAGCATTCACACCACTCGTTGTATGAGCATGAAGCAGCCCTTCTCAGAAACTCTGCAATTGCTCTCTCATTTCCATTTCCCTTTTAAGTTTGATCCAGTTTGAGATTCCACTCTCCAAACCATGGTTGAGGCTCCTGCTTTGACCTCCGAACCATGGCATTAGCATATCATTGAGTTCATCAGCTGTTCCCTCCAAGATGTTGAGAAAAGGAAATCCAACGAGAATTTGGTACAGTCCTGGCTATCCGACGTCAGGAAAATGATGTATGATATGCCAAAGATTCGTTTGATGCATTATTAGGTTACCTAACACACCATTAACCAAGTAACACCACTATTCTTATACTATATTATCCACCTAATTCTTATGTATAAAAATAAAATAGGTAATGTAATTGCTTTCCCTTAACACACAACTAAGCAATCTGAATTTCAAACTCTGATACTTTTATCGGTTAGTCTGCTACCCTCAGTTGTCGGTACGGCGGTACCCGAGGAGTTGTGCCTCATGAAGATAAGAATCAAGATTGCAATTCTGGAGATTCACATAGAGGATAAGAATCAAGATTTTTGGCTAATCACTCGTAAATGAGCTGAATCAAGAATCAAGATTTATTAAAGTGAAACAAACAAGCAAAGTTTATGTATATGTACCCTTTTGACCCAAACCCAATATAGATATATGAACCCAATTAATTGGGATGCATCTCAAAATTGACAATTCTAGACCAATTCTAACTAGACCCAAAATCTATAAACCCAATTGAGATATGAATTGAAGAATCTCTAACAGAGAGTTTGTCCTATCTTATCAGCTTTGAATTTTAATAATCTCTAACATTTTGATCACAGCAACAGAACAAGAAGTAAACAAGTTGGTTAGGCTCTATGACGTGGCCAATCCAGAACCATTGATTTAGCTGTCCTTGATTGGAATTTCGTACAGTATGTGAAAAAATCAAAGTTTTCACTTACTCCTCCGCATATAAGAACAGATAATGGCTTGGAGTTTATTAATATGGATTGCAGGGCATTGTTTGAGTCTAATGGTATTATTCATCAGAAAACTATGACTTACACTCCTGATATTGATCGATGTGGAGCCTCCCGCCGAGGATTAGGATCTACGTACCCAATTGTACTACATCAGTTGTTTAATTATTTGTTCTGATTTCAGATTTTTGCTAACCTACTTATAAACCGGATTTGTTGTTTGAACAACCAAGGGCGAATTAGGCACATATAAGAAAACTTACACCCGAGTGTAACAATCCTAAATGTCCAACTACCGCTAAAAACGAAATAACAACAACAAAATGGTGAATAGCGTGAGAAACAGAGTCAAAAAGATATTATTGTTTGTAAAAAGAGGGAACGTAGTAGTTGATGCTTTAATTACTTTAGCTAGTGACTGCCAAAGACCAATCATAATTGCTTTACTTTGTCAATTATACTTAATTTATTGTTAATACTGCTCATGAGGTTAAGTCCCTTATGATTTATGAAGCAGCCCTCCCATCTTCACATCATTACCCTCTTTAGCAACTCTCCCATTTGCATTCCCTTTGGAGTTTCATTTTGATTTTGAGTTCCCACCCCCAAACCATGGCTGAAGCTGCTTTGACCTCCATTGCCAAATCCGCCCTCCAACTCTTCACCTCCCTTGCCAAGGACGAGTTCCTCCTCCTCTGGAATTCCCAGAAGGACCTCAAAAGGCTTGAAGCTACCATTGAAACCGTCAACGGCTTCCTCCTTGACGCCGAGGAAAGGAAATTCAAGGAACGTGCTGTGCAGTGCTGCCTATCTGACCTGAGGAAAGTGATGTATGATGCTGAAGATTTGTTTGATGGATTGGCTGCCCACCTCTTGCGGAGGAAGACTACTCCTGGTAATGCTTTCAAGAAAGAGGTATGCCTTTTCTTCTCCAAATCGAATCAGCTGGGTTTGATTGTTAATACGGCTCATGAGGTAAAGTCCCTTAGGGAGTCTCTAGATGCAATTTCAAAAAATATGCAGCAGTTCAACTTTATACCACAACAACCACTTCCTCTAGATCAGCCCGTTGAAAGAAAGAAAACTTATTCCTATGTGCATCAAGATTATATAATTGGAAGAGATGAAGATAAGGATCGCATCATAGATATGTTGTTCCCTATGGATAAAGGAGAGACCTCTAGTCATCGAAGCGTTTCTGTTGTTGCAGTCATCGGGTTTGGAGGATTAGGGAAGACTGCTTTAGCTAAATTTGTGTATAACGATGAGAGAGTGAAACAAGGTTTTGAAGTGCGCCTCTGGGCTTGTATAAATTACCTGTCCAATCTGGAGCAAGTCTTGAAAGAAATCATAGCTTCTAAAGTAGAGAAAAATCAGCTTAACCTCAGTGTGGAGATGTTGCAAGAGAAGTTAAGGGGAATTATTGGTGGGAAAAGGTTTCTGATCGTTTTGGATGATGTTTGGGATAAAAATCCAGAAAACTGGCTCGATTTGGAAGCCATACTTTGTTGTGGCGAAAGAGGTAGTAAAGTTTTGGTAACAACACGCTCTACAAAAGTTGCTGAATGTTTGTGTGCCTTGGAACCTTATGTTAATTTAAGGCCGTTGACAGAAGAGAAGGCATGGGATTTGTTTGTGAGAAGGGCACTTGAAGGGAAGAAAATTAGTGAGCATCCAGAATTAGAGCCAATAGGGAAAAAGATTCTAAGAAAGTGTGGAAATATCCCACTTGCAATTGTTACTGTTGGTAGCCTTTTAGCCCAAAAAACAAGAGATGCAACAACTTGGGCTGAGTTTTATGACAATAGACTCAAAGATGTGTTTTCAAGTGATGGTGATAATATTGTCAAACAAGCCTTGGTGGTCATCTATAACGATCTTCCTCCAAATTTGAAGCTCTGCTTTGTTGCTTGTTCCCTTTTCCCTAAAGACTACAGATTTGATAAAGATAAGCTAGTTCGGTTATGGTTAGCTCAAGGTATTCTTAAGCCTTCTGAAGGCAACGAACAAAGCTTGGAGGAAGTGGGAGAGACATACTTTTCTCAATTGGTCGATAGATGCTTCTTTCAAGAGGTAGAGAAATATGCAGGGTGGTACAATGAATATTATTCTGGAAATGAGGAGAACAAATGCACTGTGAAAATCCATGATCTATTACATGATATGGCAATAGATATTGTTAAAACAGAAAACCTATTTCTTGATAAAGTTCCTGAAAACAAAGGGGAAATAGATGGCCTTCGTCAAATCTCTATAAATTTTGACATCAAAGATTCCTTTGATTGTTGTAGTCTGGTGTCCGATCCAAAGACAGTGAGAACCCTTCTATTTCATCCTTATCGAGAAATCAGTTTATGCACCTTCAAGCCTCTGCTGGAAAGCTTTACAATGCTACGAACGTTGCACCTATCAAATTCCAGAGTTGACGACATACCCGAGTCTATAGGAGGTTTGATTCACTTGAGATATCTTGATCTTTCAGGGAATGGAAAGCTAAAGCATCTCCCGGATTCAATTTGTAAGCTTCACCATTTGATGATTTTGGTACTAAAGGGCTGCCGACTCCTTGCGAAGTTTCCCCAAAGAATAGAACGATTGGTAAGTTTAAGACAACTCTTTATAGATGGATGTAATTGCTTGGATTCTTTGCCGTCAGGTCTGGAACTGTTGACTTCGCTTGTTAATCTAGATCGACTCATAGTGCATTGCCATTACGGAGGTTTAGGATACTTGAAAGGCCATGATAACCTAGCTGAGGTTTTGAAAATTGAGCTTCCACAAGAGGGGTGGTTAGATGCCATCGAAGATGCGAAAAAAGCAAATATGGCGAGGAAGAATAAACTAAAAGAGATGGTTATCGAATGGAAGCAAAGATCTACAACTGTGGGTGAACAAAGAATGGCAAAAGTCGAAGCAAAAGCAGTGTTGGAGGTTCTTCGACCGCATGAAAAACTCGAATATTTGTGTATCATGAACTACGGTGGTGAGACACTTTCAAGTTGGTTTTGGACGCTCAGGTATGTCAAGCAGATCTGTTTGTGCCAGTGTGATAATGTGGAGTATTTGGAGGATGGAATAAAGGGTAATTTGGACTTCCCATCATTACAACTCCTTCGAATTTTGTCAATGGGAAATTTAAAAGGGTGGCGGAGGCAAGAAATGGCTCAAAGGACAAGTCGGCTTCACCTTTCTACAGTCTTAAGGTTGGCCATACATGTGTGTCCGAAGCTCAAGGGACAAATGCCTTTGTTTGAGGCAATTGAAGATTTGTCACTATGGGGAGTCGATGCAGAGGTGGTAGAAGAGTTATTGGTTTCAAATAGCTCTTCGCAATCTTCTTCTTCTCCATTACACAACAATAACAAGTTAAAGGAGTTAAAGCTCTGGGGGATTGAAGGTCTAACTCAGTTGCCAGGGGGATGGATAAGGCACCTTACTGCACTCCAGAAATTAACCATTCAGGGTTGCGGGGATCTAAAAAGGGTGTCTCGTCGTGGGCTGTCACATCTAACCGCCCTCAAACATTTGAGGGTCGAGTCTGGTGAGATAGGTACTGACGAGGATGACAAGATTGGAAGTGAAGCAGGGATGCCATGGAAGGCCTTACAGGGACTTGTTTATTTGAATATTGGAATTGGGGACATGAACTTGGTAGAGGGGCTTCAATACCTCACCTCCCTCCGACATTTAGAGATTGAGAAATGGAAAGACGTTTTAATTGTTGATGGAGAAATGGAAGGAGTTGAACTGCCAATAAAAGCATTGCAAAATCTCCATCGACTCAATATGGGGTTCGGTAACGAGACTTTTCACTTGCCTAAATCTCGGATTCTACACCTTCATTCCCTGCGTAGTTTGAATATTGCCGATTGTAAGGACTTGTATGTGAGTTGGAAAACCCTTCTTGGTATGAAACTTGATGAGTTGGAGTTTGAGAGGGTGGAGAGGGTGATCGATCTTGAAGATAACACGATGAAGGCGGTGGAACAACAAAGCCTCCTCCGTTACCTGTACATTAAGAAAGTGGTAAGCCTTCTCACTTGAAGCACATTATAAATAGAAGCGATTTATTTTACAAGTTTTTTTTTTTTTTTTTATCTATGTTATGTCACAAACAAGGTCAAGATTATAAATTTTATAATGTGTTGTGGAGTATAGGCGGGGGCAAAGTGGGTGGATGATCTCCCCTGGATTTCTCTTTCTTCGTCCCTTCAAGCTTTATATCTTTTGGGAATGGGAGAAAGGGAGCAATTACCCGACGGAATCCAACATCTCACCTCCTTGCAACGTCTACGTCTTAAGGGATGTGAGAAATTGAGATCACTCCCTGTTTGGTTTCCCAAACTCACCTCTCTTGAATATTTTACAATTGACGATTGCTCAGCGGAATTGAAAAGGAGATGCGAAAGAGGAACGGGTGAGGATTGGCCTCTCATCCCCCACCTCACTCGCACAAGCATCAACGTGGCAGGGTAATTTGCAAGCAATTCTTCTTCCACTTCCTCATGTTTCTGCTTTGACTTCGCTTATGAGATCCATATATGCATGATGATTGATGAATACTCGTGTAGGAGCACAAATCAAGTCGAATCCGCAAATGAATCAAGGAATGAAGAAGAGGCAAACAGAAAAAGAGGGTGCGCACCCTGCTGGAGGACCTCTGTAAAAGAGTGGGTGCATTCGAATATTGGCTCTCCCTTTGCAACTTCATCCTCTTTTTCCAATCAAATGCTATTGTTCACCTACAGATGATACCTATATATGTGTGGTGCAGATGAAAGCATGTAGCTGGTCGTTTCAAAGTCAACCACTATTGTTGTTGTATATTGACTAAAGAGCAAGAGGTCCAGGCCTAACGAAATATCTGTTTCTGGTACATGATGACTTGTTGACTCTGCTGTTATCTTTTACTTGACATTGGGTTTCCAAATAACATTATTATTTCTTATTTTTTTTTCCCATTAATTTTGCAATGAAGGCACTGGTAACGGTTCACCAGCTTCTCCAAGCTTTTGGTATCGGTCAACACAGAACCATGAGCTAACACAGAACCAGCCGGACAAGATATGGTCACCATTACCTCATGCTAATGGTTCTTTCAAACTGTTCGCGGATTCAGTTGAATACGGTGCAGTATTGTCAGTTCAATCCCTTTCCCCTGCCCGGTCCCTTTTGTCTTCAAAGCTGAGTAATGATCTTGATCAAGCCTCCGAGAATGGGAGCAAAGTTGGTCCAGCCTCAACGTGTCGCTTGTTTGGAATAGACTTGAATCATAATTCTGCTACTCAGTCACCTCTTCAGGTGGCTTCATATTCAAATAACTCTAATGGAGTAGGTATACTAGATGATGACAAGGTTAGGAAATTAGACTCGTGTTCAGAAACCAATAAAGAAGAGCTACAAGTTTCTTCGCTGGATTCACCTCAGAAAGAGGTGCCTGCCAAGAATAGTGCTCCGTTATCTGCCAGAACTCGCACTAAGGTACATGATAAATCTGTCTGTACTAATTCTCTGAATATCTAGTTTGCCCTTTGGTGGGTAGTTTTTAGCGTCTGATTTTGACAAATGCGCGAACAGGTGCAATTGCAAGGTGTTGCTGTGGGACGAGCTGTGGACCTGACCGCTCTGAATGGATACGAAGATCTCGTAAATGAGCTGGAGAGGCTGTTAAACATCAACGGAGAGCTTCAAACCCGGAGCAAGTGGGCAATTGTTTTTACTGATGATGAAGGGGATATGATGCTTGTGGGCGATGATCCATGGGAGTAAGTCTCCAATGCCTGAAAAGATTTGTGGAACCACACTGACTCGTGATGTTGGTTGTTAACTTCATCTGGCTTGTAGATGAAAAGAACGGAGTTCAAATTGGTCGAAGCTAACCTCATCATTTCTTATGGCTTTATTATGGCCTGAGAATGGTAAGAAAATTTTCACGGCTCCTATTGCATTCGAACTAAATTTCATCCTTCATTGTGATGTAGGCATGCAGATGTGGATGATCCTGGAAGTGTTACCCTGCTCAATGAAGAAGTCGATTGACATGGGAGGCAACGCTATAGGCTATTTCTGTTGAGATTGGTGTAAACCTCAAGTTGACACCTCAAGTCCTATGAACTGTGATGGTGCTCTTTCAGTGCTCTTGAATTGGAAGGAATGGCATTGTACAGGAGATTGTTGAGAAAGCTTACATTATATTGAAATAGCAACACCACAGTTCATTTATGTTTCAATTTAAATTTTGTAAGTAGTGACTAGTGACCTAATTTCACTGAAGTGGAACTTGGCTTTTAGCAGGTCTATGCATCCAATATATGTAGTGCATTGTGAGTGGACTACCCAAAACAATGAAAGAAATCATCAGGAGAGGCTGCCTAATTTCACTGAAGTGGAACTTTAAATTGTGAAAGAGGTCTACTGATTTTGAGGGCAGCAATCAGTCAACAGTTGATTGGTTCAGTTGGTCAAAGGGTAACTTCAGCAACTCTTTTGGATTACTTGTTGCTAATTTTGAATTCACTAAATTGAATTATCCATCTGATGTACCCCATCATTGCAGGCAGACTCTTACTTGCTCTTTTGATTCCGTGGGCTATTTACAACATGATAACCCTTCATTTTGTCCAAGAATGGTGACTGGTGAGACTCTTGAATCAAACTTAAATTTGTATCTCCTCCAACCATTCAACAATATTTTGTGTAAAGGGTTTATTGTCTTTTATATTGTAGGTATGGATGATCCCATTAGTGTTTTGGCCATCACAAGACACTGAAGGGACCAACTGCTGCACATACTATGTGAGAGGGAGATTCCTAAACAGCTTTGATTCTTATTGTATACTTTATGACTTTCTCTCTTTGAAAAAGCATAAAGTTCAATTCAATTTTATTTTTTTTATATTTTTTGTATTTTGATTTTGTAGAAGGGTTTAGGCATATATGATGTCCACCCCTGTGACTGTACTCTACATTTTAACTAATGAAATAGGCGTGGGGATGAGCCTCCCGACATGACCGGGTTCCAAACCCCAAAAAAAATATTTTAGCCATTGTTGTGCCCGAAGGCATTGTGCAGATCCTGGTTCAAGTGTTCTGCCGACTGGCTCATGTGAAGTGATACTCAAGGTCGGAAACAACAATTAAGCTACAAATTGAGCTCATGTAAAGCCAGATACTGCTAAGAAACACGATTGCCATTCTGGAGCTTCACAGAGAGGATAAGAATCAAGATCTTTAGTCAATCACTCGTACTGGAAGAGTTCTACCTTTGGCTTTTGATTGTATCTTACATGCCTCTTTTGTTTCTATGACTATATCAACCATTTTGAATCTGAGCTTAGTACTATCCCAAGATTGAGGTCTCGAAACCTATAAGAATAAACTCATTGCTGAGAAAGATGAACATAACAAGAAGAATGGAAAACATTAAGAGAAGAGGGCCATCTGAACTAGCAGCAGCTATGAGGGGGACTCAAAATCCTTCTGTTCTTTTGTTCTTGGAGCTAAAACGGAAGAAGCGAAAGAACATGTTGATGGATCAAGTTAATTTCTTGAATTTTGTAAATAAAGAGCGGACATCCCGGGTTCGAACCGGGGACCTTTGGGTATTAGGATCAAGTTAATTTCATGGACGTGATTGATGCAGAATCCGGCCACAACAGTGTTTCCATGCCCAAGAAAAGGAACATATTGAATATCAGATGATGACATGCTAATGGACATTCTCAGGAATAAATTTGCAGAAGCCAGAAACGACCTGTCAAAAAATTGTGGGGTGAGAATATGAGATACACAGTGAGCTCAAATAACAAAAAGCAACAAGTTTAAACATATATGTTTGTAAAATCAAGATGAAGTTACATAGAGATGGAAAACAAAGCAGGGAGCTAGAAACATTACCGCTCTACTATTCTGAACAATCTAGACAAAGTCTTAAGCAAGGTTGTGAAGATAGGTATGGAGAATAAGGGTTACATTGTGTAATTTCTAGCCTTTAGTTGGTCACTGTTTCATTACTTTCTATTTCCCTGCTTTTGCTGTAATAAGAGCTGCTTTGCAGCTTGGACTCTAGTGCACTAGTGTGTGTGCAACTCACGTGATTATGTAGTATATAATCATCAGCTGTCACCTCATTTCAGGTAGGGTTTTATTTTGGGATTGCTGCTTACCTAAAAGGGCCATTGGCCGCCATCAATGAAACAAAAGGGAAGTGGCTTCATTACTGTGTTGCTTGATGTTTAACACTGCAATTCTGTGAATGCAGTGATTATTTTAGCTTAGATCATTATCTTCTCATGGTATCAGAGCTTAGAGGGAGTAGATCCTGCATATTGACGATTTCTTGCCTGGAAATTTATGTTTAGTAGCAGCAACAACATGAGTACTGATGAGACACCACCACCTAATGCATCTCCTGCAGGTAATCTTGGAGATCCTTTGCATTTGACTAATTCTGATCATCCTGGTGCACAGCTTGTGGCAATTCCTTTTGATGGAACAAATTATGTAACCCGGAGTAGGGGAGTAGTGATGGCTCTGGGAGCTAAATGCAAACTGGGATTCATAGATGGTAGATGTGCTAAGCCTGCAAGCACAAGTGCTGATATGGAAAGGTGGATCCAGGCTGACTATATGGTAAGGTGTTGGTTATTAAATTCTATGAGCAAAAATGTTGCTGAGGGTCTCATGTTCCTTGATTCTGCAAAAGCCTTATGGGATGAGACAGGCCCGTGCTAAGGGAGGTTCAGCCGGATCGGCCGAACAGGGCCCCCAATTTTTGAGGGGCCCAATAACGCTTTGTTTTTAGGTAAAATATAAAAAAGTCTGTCAATGAAGCAAATTGGCTAAAGTGGTTCACTGGTATGCAATGCAAAAGCGCCTTTCATCCTTTGCCTTGTCCAGTGTTCAACTCCCAGCAGCAACATATCTTTACTTTTATTTTTTCTGTATAATTTGCTCTTCTTTATCTTTAATAAAAACAATAATATTACTACTATATTAAGTATATAAATATCTTTTTTTTTTCATTTTTAACTTGTTAATGAGCCTTTTCTCATGGGATTTGCACCTTTTAATTTATTTTTTAAATCATTTTAAAAAATTTATTATCTTTCTCTTTTTAAAAAAAAAAACAAACATACAAAGCCCATTACTTAGAGAAATTAGTGGACTTTTCCCCAAAATAATAAAAAAAATTAGTGAACTTATTACGAAAGTCATATAATTTTTTTAAGAAAATCATATTTATCTTTTTTAAAGAATCATTCACAACCATTTTGTATTTAAAAGAATGTTTAAAGGGTTCAAATTTTTACCTTATTTCTATTTTGATTAATTTAATATTGTACATAAAGTTGACTTTGAATTACCATACTCCTTACTGTCCTTGGTATTTTGATATCTTTTTGTGCATTTTGTAAATATAAATAGGTTCATTGTTGATTTTTAAAAATAAAAACATAATTATATATTTTTTAATATATAATAGGAAAACAATTTACATAATGCAACTTATAAAAAAGATACGATCGTTAACACAATATATGAATAATGTCTAATTATTTTTTTGCACAGGGCCCCCAAAATTATCCGCACGGCCCTGGGATGAGATTGTTGAAAGGTTCAGCCAGTCAAATGCACCTAGGATCTATCAGTTAAGGAAGAGACTAGGAAATATTACTCAAGGGAATATGTCCCTAGCAGATCTGTATAACACTCTTAAAAGGTGTTGGGATGAGCTTCAGATGCTTGAAGGGGTACCTGAGTGCTCTTGTGGGGCTATGAAACAGTGCACTTGTAATGCTATTAAGAAGTTTATAGACATGGACTCCAGAAACAAAGTTATGCAGCTTTTGATGAGTTTGAATGAGAATTATGATGGGGCAAGGAATCAGATTCTTGCTATGGATCCACTGCCTGTATTGAACAGAGCTTATTACATTCTCCAACAAGTGGAGGGAGGAAAGGGTGCTTCTAATGAATCAGGGAATGGCTCTACTGAGAGCAGTGCTTTTGCAGCTAATAAGTTTGGGAATATGAGGTTTCAGAGTGGATCTCCAGGAACTCAATCTTCTCAACCTTTCAAGAGGGACTGGAAAGAGTTGAAGAAGATAAAATATGAATCCAAGTGCAGTCATTGTGGATAAAGGGGTCACACAGCTGACCAGTGCTTCAAACTGCATGGAGTGCCAGATTGGTTCAAGGCCTTGAAGGAAAAGGAGAGAACCAGTGGAGGAAACAGGAACTCTGCTAATGTTGTGGAAAGTATGAATGCAGGTGGAATGCAAGGAAGTCCTTTAGATGAAGCTGGTACAGACAAATCAGAGGGTGAGGTACAGATGGACTCAGCCATGGTGAATGCAGTTTTCCAGGAAGTCATGAAGAAAATGAAAGGCAAGAGAATGGCTGACATGTCCTTTGCCAATTTTGCAGGTAAAGTATTTACCTCCACTGCTAATATTTCTGTTATTAATAGCTCATCTTATGATTGGATTGTTGACACTGGAGCTAGTGATCATATGATGCCTAAGAATCAGCTTGCTTCAGTGCTCCTAAAGCTTGAAAGACCAGTACATATAGGGCTGCCAGATGGATCTATTAAAGTTGTGGCTGAAATGGGGAATTTTCAGTTGACAGACAAAGTGACATTGAACAATGTCCTTCTAGTGCCTGATTTCCAACATAGATTGCTGTCTATTGGGAAGCTACTTGATGATAATGACTTGATTGCCATATTCACTAGACATGCTTGTTTTGTCCAAGACCCTGGAACTGAGCATATAGTACTGGCGGGAGAGAGGCAGCATGGATTGTACAAAGTTCTTTCTCAAAAACAAGCTGAGGGATGGAGACAGCATAGCAAGGATGAAGTTGAAAGACTTAGATCAGTTTTTGCTTCTAGCAGTTCTAAGAACTTAAATTGTTGCTTGAATACTTTCTATGCCAGACTGGGGCATAGTTCTATGTCTAAACTAAGGCATTTGCATGTTTTTAATCAGCAAGAGATGAATGATTTCATATGTGAATCTTGTTCTATTGGTAAACATCACAGGTTACCTTTTGACAGGAGCTTCAACATGGCAAATGAGCCTTTTGATCTTGTGCACATGGACCTCTGGGGTCCATACAGAAATACTACTTATAATGGTTTCCAGTATTTCTTAACCTTAGTGGATGATAATACAAGGGTCGCATGGACATTCTTGCTGAAAAATAAGACTCAGGTCTTCAAGGCTATTACTGATTTTGCAGCTTATGTTAAAATACAGTTTGATAAAACTGTGAAGTGTTTTAGATCAGATAATGGCACAGAGTTCACCTCAACTCAGTGTCAAGAGTTCTTTGCTAAAGAGGGGATAGTGCACCAGAGATCTGTTCCTTACACCCCACAACAAAATGGTAGGGTGGAGAGGAAGCATAGGCATTTGATTGAGACAGCTAGGACAATGAGAATTCATGCAGGCTTGCCAGTGAAATTTTGGGGAGACTGTATATTAGCAGCTACTTATGTCATTAACAAAATGCCTAGTGAGGTTATAAACTGGAAGTCTCCTTTTGAGAGACTATTTAAAAAATCACCAAGCTATTATGAGCTTAGGGTGATTGGATGTTTATGTTATGCTCAGGTCCCAATTGGGAAACTGGATAAACTGGGACCAAAGGCAAGGAGATGTGTTTTTTTGGGATATCCCTATGGACAGAAGGCCTATAAGCTTTAGGACATAGACAGTAAGTACACCTTTGTTAGCAGAGATGTGTTTTTCAAAGAAAACATTTTCCCCTTTAAAACTCTTAATTCAGTAGAAGATAATGTTGAGCAACCAGACACATTTCAGTTACATTTGGTGAACCCAGCCTCAGATTATCATGAATTTCATTACAGTGCACCCCAAGGCTCTTCTTCTCAAATTGCTCCCTTTCCAGTTATTGACACCTCATCTGAAATTCATGTTTCAGACAGTATCAGTCCCATTAATGTTGATAATGTCATCCCATCCTCAGTTGATGTCTCTCCTCAGGATTCAGTGAATCAAGTACCTTCTGTACCTCTCCATGACTTAAATGAATTCCCTCCTCTAAGGAGATCCATCAGGGAGCAGATTAGACCAAAGAGATTAAATGACTTTGTATGTAATTATCCTAGAAGGGATTCTATGTCACAGTCCTTCCTAGTCTCTTGCTTGGAGCATACTTATGATCAGAATACAGACTTTGCTCAGTCTTTTTGTATGATGGCCAGTGTTCAGGAACCATACAGATACTCTCAGGCCGTGCAAGATAAAAGGTGGGTTGATGCTATGGATGCAAAGGTGAATGCTCTACGGCAAAATAAGACATGGATAATGACTGATTTGCCACCAGGCAAGAAGGCAATAGGCAGTAAATGGGTCTATAAAATTAAGTATAGACCAGATGGTAGCATTGAGAGATTCAAGGCTAGATTGGTAGCCAAGGGATACAATCAAATAAAGGGGAAAGACTATAAACACACATTCTCACCTGTAGCAAAGTTCACCACAGTGAGACTTCTTATTGCTCTAGCCACAATCAGAGATTGGGATTTGTATCAATTGGACATTAACAATGCTTTCCTACATGGATTCATTGATGAAGAAGTTTATATGCAGCCTCCAGAAGGATATGTGATGGGAAGTCCAGGCAAGGTTTGCAGATTAAAGAGATCAATCTATGGATTGAAACAAGCTTCAAGGCAATGGAATGCAGAATTGTGCACTTTTCTTACTCAAATGGGGTATCAACAGGCCAATGAAGATTACTCTTTATTCACAAAGTCAGTAACAAAAGGCATTGTCATAGCCTTGATCTATGTTGATGATCTATTATTGACTGGTGATGATCTTGATGAAATCCAGAAAATAAAGAAGGCCTTAAACAAGAAATTCACCATTAAGGATCTAGGAATAGCCAGATATTTCCTAGGCCTTGAGATTTCTAAAACCAACTCTGGAACTTATCTACACCAGAGGAAGTACATTATGGATATTTTGCAGGACTGCAATCTATTTGACTGCAAGCCAGCTCAATTTCCTTTGCAAAGAGGGTTAAAGCTATCAACTGATATGGGGACAGTTATGACAGATCCTGAGAAATACAGAAGGTTGGTTGGAAGATTGCTCTTCTTAAATTTGACCAGGCCAGATATCTCTTATGCTGTACAGCACTTAAGCCAGTTCATGACAGAGCCTCGTGAACCTCATTATGATGCATCCCTTCATGTTGTTAAATATCTCAGAGGAACCATGGCAGTTGGATTGCATTATCCAAGAAAATCAACCATTGAATTGGTTGCTTATTGTGATGCAGATTGGGGAGCCTGTCAATTCAGTGCTAGATCTTTGACAGGTTATTGCATTTTCCTTGGACATTCCTTAGTGTCTTGGAAAACTAAGAAGCAGAATACAGTGTCTAAATCCTCAGCAGAAGTTGAGTACATGAGCATGTCTATGACCTCAAGTGAGTTAGTTTGGTTAGAGGGAGTCTTAGCTGTACTAAAGGCCAGTGTTCCTTTACCCATTGCCCTTCATTGTGACAACAAGGCTGCTTTACATATAGCTGAAAATCCTGTCTTTCATGAACGTACCAAGCACCTGAAGATTGATTGTCATTTTATTAGAGAAAGATTACAGGCTGGTCTCATTATTCCTCATCACATCAGGACAGGTATCCAGATTGCAGATATTTTGACAAAGCCTTTAGGTGATAAACATCACCACTTCCTTGCTGCCAAGTTAGGCCTTGTTGGATTTCCACCAAGTCCAACTTGAAGGGGGGATATGGAGAATAAGGGTTACATTGTGTAATTTCTAGCCTTTAGTTGGTCACTGTTTCATTACTTTCTATTTCCCTGCTTTTGCTGTAATAAGAGCTGCTTTGCAGCTTGGACTCTAGTGCACTAGTGTGTGTGCAGCTCACGTGATTATGTAGTATATAATCATCAGCTGTCACCTCATTTCAGGTAGGGTTTTATTTTGGGATTGCTGCTTACCTAAAAGGGCCATTGGCCGCCATCAATGAAACAAAAGGGGAGTGGCTTCATTACTGTGTTGCTTGATGTTTAACACTGCAATTCTGTGAATGCAGTGATTATTTTAGCTTAGATCATTATCTTCTCAATAGGACTTTAAAAATATAAAAGAAAAAACAGGACTTTAAGAAAAGATCTATTGATGAAGAACTCAGGAGCAAGGTTGTGAAGATAAGTCTTTTATATTTTTTTCGTCCCCAATCAGAGGCTTCCCAAGGCTCTTGGTAGCTCCTACTGCTGCTGAAAAATATAAAATGGATCTCGATCAATACGATTCGACTAGAAAAAGATTGAATCGATTGCTCATCCTCCAATGTTTACGAAGAAACAAGTTCAGATTCCGACTAAAGAAACATGAATTCAATGTTTTTTCCTGCAGCCTTCATCTTTAGAGTCTTCAATGTTCAAGCTGATTATTCAAAACAGACAGAATAATTTTTTTAGTGAATATAGCATAGCAAATAGGAATATATGTGCTAATAAACACTTCTCAAGATCCAAAACAATACAAATACTGCTTAGCAAAAAAGCATATACAACTCCAAGCACAAAGAAATTAAAGACAAAGGTTCCTCACACAAATAACACTTTTTTTGACAGTAGACAGGTTAATGTAAGTATGTGCAAGATGACAAATATGGGACTAACAGAATTGAATGTGAAATAATAATAGCTCATGTAGTCCAAACTTCCTTGATAATCAATGCAATAGGAAGAGGAATGTTTAAAATCATGATAACTAAGACTGGTTCAGGAATCAACACAGTAAGATATGCAACAAGAACCTCTGTAAAAGAGTAGGTGCGTTCCAACTTCGAATATTTTCCTTTTTTTTTCCAGATTAGTCAATTGGCTCTCCCTTTGTCTTATTCCAATCTAATGCTATTGTCCCCCTTTCAATACATTGTACTTTATAATTGGAACTATTGTTAAAACAGATGATATGTTACCTCTTTGAGCTCAATTAATGGGTTCAAGGACTTTAATGTAATAATAGCTCACATTGCTTTTACTATAAAGTTTTATTTTTCCTTTAGACAATAATCTTTTGAGTTCTTCTGTCTTAAGAAAATATTTAATTTTTAGGTTTTGATTGGATTTGCAGGACTATTTTTTTTTAATTATATAAGAAAAAACAGAGTTTGATTAAGATGCGGTTTTCTCTGTTGGTTCAAGCCTTTTTGTTATCATAGATTGAGATTTTGTTATAAGTGGATGCATAGTTGATTGGATGCAGTTGGAGATGTTTGATGAAATCACACTATGAAAGTCGTTTCCTGGACTGCAGCTATTGACACTGCACTGCACCCTCTTTTGAATTGGAGCCTGAAATTTTATCAATTTGAATTCTGTGAGTTGAAGAGGTCATGGTTGATGGATCAAGATAGATATCTTTAATGGAGTACGTGCAAGTGTTCACAGATGATATGTTAGTCCTCAACTTTCTAATCCCAGAGCTCACATTGTAGACTGCTGCAATGCAGGACAGCCTCTAAATGACTGGCCAGGATCGATGATGCAGCCCAAAAAGTTGGAAGGGATAGAATTCAATCAGGTTGATGTAGCTATATATATGTTGATGGATTGAAACAAGGTAATTAATTTTTTACTTCACAGGTTGAGCTAACAGAAATAACAGCTTCCTGATTGAAAGGGAATGAAGCGTATTTCTCACCTTTCAGAGACAGAACTTCACTGGAGCCCCATGAGGAGTAGATATAATAACAGCTTCCAAATATACCAGTAAAAACCAGCCTGGAAGCCCTGTTTTACTACTGCAATTGAGAGATGAATTTACAGTTCTTTTCATAATTATCATTTGAAATTAGCTTTTGTCCCACTGGACCCACTCCCATCCCATTGTGGTTGTGGGGCTTAAAATTGTCACATCTTCTCATTTGTTATCTACCTCACTGATTGAGCTTTGCCGACACTGATTTAAAAAAAAAGAAGTTATAGTAAGAATTTCAGAAATCACATGGGGAGGTTGGTTCTGTGAAGTGGAAGTGCAAATCACTCATGGAAAATACGTGGAAGAAGTGCTTGTTGCGTAGATAGTTAGTCGATTCAGATTGATTGGTTAGTTTGGTTGGTTTAGAGAGCTTAGTGCTGTGTTGAGAGCTTGGGTTGATAGGATTTTTTGGTGGGTACATGGGCCTTTTTGATATACGGTTCCCTTTTTTATGAGACCCCGTGTTTGGTCTCATCTTTTGTAAATTGGTGTCCTACACCTCATCTATCTATTTACCTTTTCAGGCAATTGAGAGATGAATTTACAGTTCTTTTCACATAATTATCATTTGAAATTAAGTTTTGTCCCACTGGACCCACTCCCATCCCATTGTGGCCTTGTGGGGTTTAAAATTGTCACACCTTCTCATTTGTTATCTACCTCATATATACAGTATATAGATAATGAAATGGTGGTTTTGATTGGCTCAACCCTCTCTACTCACATCATCCTCAATCTTATTCCTCCTTTTAATTTACTAATCGATCTGAAGCCAAATTTGTCCGAACTTGTAGCTTGAATACAATGATTGAGCTTTGCCGACACTGATTTAAAAATAAAACAAGTTATAGTAAGAATTTCACAAATCACATGGGGAGGTTGGTTCAGTTGACTCATGTGTGACCGTTGACTGAATTGAAACCACTCGTTGTATGAAGCAGCTTTCCATCTTCACATCATTACCCTCTTTAGCGACTCTCCCATTTGCATTCCCTTTGGAGTTTCATTTTGATTTTGAGTTTCCACCTCCAAACCATGGCTGAGACTGCTGCTTTGACCTCCATTGCCAAATCCGCCCTCCAACTCTTCACCTCCCTTGCCAAAGATGAATTCCTCCTCCTCTGGCACTCTTCAGAGGACCTCCAAAAGCTTAGGCGTACCATCGAGTTCATCAGCTGTTCCCTCCAAGATGCCGAGAAAAGGAAATCCAACGAGAATTTGGTGCAGTGCTGGCTATTCGACCTCAGGAAAGTGATGTACGATGCCGAAGATTTGTTTGATGCATTGGCTGCCCACGTCTTGTCCAAGAAGACTATGTCTGGTAATGCTTTCACGAAAGAGGTACGCCTTTTCTTCTCCAGATCAAACCAGCTGGGTTTCATTGTTAAGACTGCTCATGAGGTCAAGTCCATCAGAGAGTCTTTAGATGGGATTTCAAAAAATATGCAGCAGTTCAACTTTATACCACAACAACCACTTCCTCTAGATCAACCAGTTGCAAGAAAGAAAACTCATTCTTTTGTGCATCAGAAGGATATAATTGGGAGAGATCAAGATAAGGCTCGGATAATCAATATGCTAATCCCTATGGATAAGGGGGAGACCTCTAGTGGCCAAACTCTTACGGTGGTTGCGGTCATTGGGTTTGGAGGATTGGGGAAGACTACTTTAGCGCAATTTGTGTATAATGATGAGAGAGTAAAACAAGGTTTTGATGTCTGTCTTTGGGCTTGTATAAATGACCTGTCCAATCTGGAGGAAGTCTTGAAAGAAATCATAGCATCTAAAGTAGAGAAAAATCAGCTTGACCTTAGTCTGCAGATGTTGCAAGAGAAGTTAAGGGGTATTATAGGTGGGAAAAAGTTTCTAATCGTCTTGGATGATGTTTGGGATGATAATTCAGGACATTGGCTTGAGTTGGAAACCATCCTGCGTTGTGGGAAAAGTGGCAGTAAAGTTTTGATAACAACACGCTCTAGAGAAGTTGCTGAATGTGTAAATGCCTTAAAACCCTATTGTAATTTAGGGTTGTTGACAGAAGAGAATGCATGGGCTTTGTTTGTGAAAATGGCATTTCAGGGGGAGGGAATTAGTGGGCATCCAGAACTAGAGCCAATAGGGAAGAAGATTCTAAGTAAGTGTGGGAATGTTCCACTTGCAATTGTTACTGTTGGTAGCCTTTTAGCCCAAAAAAGAAGAGATGAAAGAACTTGGACTGAGTTTTACGACAATAAACTCAAACAAGTTTTTTCAAGTGGTGATGATAATAGTGTCAAACAAGTCTTGATGGTCAGCTATAACGATCTTCATCCAAATCTGAAGCTCTGCTTTGCTACTTGTTCCCTTTTCCCTAAAGACTACAAATTTGATAAAGATAAGCTAGTTCGGTTATGGTTAGCTCAAGGTATTCTTAAGCCTTCTGAAGGCAACGAACAAAGCTTGGAGGAAGTGGGAGAGGCATACTTTTTCCAATTGGTTGATAGATGCTTGTTTCAAGAGTTAAGGGAACACAACAAAGATTGCACTGTGAAAATGCATGATCTATTACATGATATGGCAATAGATGTTGCTAAAAGAGAGAACCTGTTTCTTGATAAAGTTCCTGAAAACAAATTGGAAATAGATGGTCTTCGTCAAATCTCTATAAAGTTTGACATCAAAGATTCCTTTGATTGTTGTAGTCTGGTGTCCGATCCAAAGATAGTGAGAACCTTAGTATTTAATCACAATCAGGGCTTTTGTTTAAGTTTCTTCAGGGCTCTGTTGGAAAGTTTTACAATGCTACGCACATTGTGCCTCTCTCATTTAGAAATTGATGGTATACCGGAGTCTATAGGAGG
Source organism: Persicaria tinctoria (assembly GCA_037127255.1). Lineage (NCBI taxonomy): Eukaryota > Viridiplantae > Streptophyta > Magnoliopsida > Caryophyllales > Polygonaceae > Persicaria > Persicaria tinctoria. The sequence goes on along the minus strand of JBANSL010000004.1, from coordinate 85,872,076 downwards.
TTTGATTCACTTGAGATATCTTGACCTTTCAGAGAATGGAAAGCTAAAGCATCTCCCGGATTCAATTTGTAAGCTTCACCATTTGATGATCTTGGTACTAAAGTACTGCACGAACCTTGAGAAGTTGCCTCAAAGAATAGAAAAATTGGTAAGCTTAAGACAACTCTTTATAGATGGATGTAATCACTTGGATTCTTTGCCGTCGGGTCTGGAAGTGTTGACTTCGCTTGTTAATCTAGATCGACTCATCGTACATCACCTTGATGGGGGTTTAGGATACTTGAAAGACCTTGATAACCTGGCTGGGGTTTTGAATATTGAGCTTCCACAAGAGGGGCGGTTAGATGCAATTGAAGATGCGAAAAAAGCAAATATGGCGAGGAAGAATAAACTAAAAGTGATGGTTATCGAATGGAAGCAAAGATCTACAACTGCGGGTGAACAAAGAATGGCAAAAGTCGAAGCAAAAGCAGTGTTGGAGGCTCTTCGACCGCATGAAAAACTCGAATGTTTGAGTATCAAGAACTACGGTGGTGAGACACTTTCAAGTTGGTTTTGGACGCTCAGGTATGTCAAGCAGCTCTGTCTGTGCGATTGTGATAATGTGGAGTATTTGGAGGATGGAATAAAGGGTAATTTGGACTTGCCATCGTTACAACTCCTTCAAATTTCCTCAATGGGAAATTTAAAAGGGTGGCGGAGGCAAGAAATGGCTAAAGGGACAAGTCGACTTCACCTTTCTAAAGTCTTAAGCTTGACTATAAATGAATGTCCGAAGCTCAAGGGACAAATGCCTTTGTTCGAGGCAATTGAATATTTGTCACTACGGGGGTTGATGCGGAGGTGGTAGCAGAGTTATTGGTTCCAAATAACTCTACTCAGTCTTGTTTTTCTCCATTCCACAACAATAGCAAGTTAAAGGAGTTGGAGCTTTTTAACATTGAAGGTCTAACTCAGTTGCCAGAGGGATGGATAAGGCACCTTACTGCACTCCAGAAATTAATCATTGTGTTTTTTTTTATTAAAATCCACAATACCTCACCTCCCTCGGATCTAAAATTAAGGGTGTCTCGTCGTGGGCTGTCACATCTAACCGCCCTCAAACATTTGAAAGTCGGGTCTGCTGAGATAGGTACTGACGAGGATGACAAGATTGGAAGTGAAGCAGGGATGCCATGGAAGGCCCTGCAGGGACTTGAGGACTTGGCTATTGGAGTTGGGGACATCAACTTGGTAGAGGGGCTTCAATACCTCACCTCCCTCAGATCTTTATGTGTTAACAAATGGAGAGACGTGTTAACTGTTGATGGAGAAATGAAAGGAGTTGAACTGCCAATAAAAGCCTTGCAAAAGCTCCATCAACTCTTTATGGGGTTCGGTAACGAGAGTTTTCACTTGCCTAAATCTCAGATTCTACACATTCGTTCCCTGAATTATTTGTACATTGCCAATTGTAAGGACTTGTATGTGAGTTGGAAAACCCTTCTTGGTATGAAACTTGATGTGTTGGAGTTTGCGAGGGTGGAGAGGGTGATCGATGTTGAAGATGACACGATGACGGCGTTGGAACAACAAAGCCTCCTCCGTGACCTGGAAATTACGAAAGTGGTAAGCCTTCTCACTTGAAGCACATTATAAATATAAGCGATTTTATTTTACAAGTTTTTTTTATCTATGTTATGTTACAATCAAGGTAAAGATTATAAATTTTATAATGTGTTGTGAAGTACAGGCAAAGTGGGTGGATGATCTCCCTTGGATTTCTCTTTCTTCATCCCTTCAAGATTTAAATCTTTGGGGAATGGGAGAAAGGGAGCAATTACCCGACGGAATCCAACATCTCACCTCCTTGCGAGATCTACATATTTCCGGATGTGAGAAATTGAGATCACTCCCTGTTTGGTTTCCCAAACTCACCTCTCTCGAATACCTTAGAATTGAGGATTGCTCAGAGGAATTGAAAAGGAGATGCGAAAGAGGAACGGGAGAGGATTGGCCTCTCATCCGCCACCTCACTGACATAGACACTGACATACACATCACCGTGTCAGGGTAATTTGCAAGCAATTATTCTTCCTCTTCCTCTTGTTTCTGCTTTGACTTCACTTATGAGATCCATATATGCATGATAATTGATGAATACTCGTGTAGGTGGAGAACAAATCAAGTCGAATCCGCAAATGAATCAAGCAATGAAGAAGAGGCAAACAGAAAAAGAGGGTGTGCACCCTGCTGGAGGACCTCTGTAAAAGAGTGGGTGCTTTCGAATATTGGCTCTCCCTTTGCAACTTCATCCTCTTTTTCCAAATCAAATGCTATTAATTGATGCTCAGCTGGACTTATTCAATGTATTCACCTATTCATCCATGAAAATGTCAATCTTGTGATTTGTTTTTCTTCTTTTTTATATCAGTATTTTTCACATGAATGAAATGAAACAATCTTCAAGTCTAAATTCTGAGATTGGTCATTTGATTTTCTTGCTATGATAACTGCTTTTTGGTCTCAGCTGTAATGAAGGCATTTGGAGTATGCACTGCTGGGTGTTCACATGTTGAGCCCTGCATTGTTGCTCACAGCCTTATTTGTATCTTGTTGCTGATGTTTCGAGGTAACGGGAAAAGCACCAACAAGGAAGGCTTCTTCTTTGTAACACCAGGCAGCCCCGGGAAAAGCACCAACAAGGAAGGCTTCTTCTTTGTAACACCAGGCAGCCTATGGTGAATGCCTGAAATGATGAGGTTAGCTTCGACCAATTTGTTCCGTCCATTCCTGCTAATCCGACTCCTTCAACAACACTAAAGAGCAAGAGGTCCAGGCCTAACGAAATATCTGTTTCTGGTACATGACGACTTGTTGACTCTGCTGTTATCTTTTACTTGACATTGGGTTTCCAAATAACATTATTATTTCTTTCCCATTAATTTTGCAATGAAGGCACTGGTAACGGTCAACCATGAGCTAACACAGAACCCGCCGGACAGGATATGGTCACCATCACCTCATGCTAATGGTTCTTTCAAACTGTTTGCAGATTCAGTTGAATACGGTGCAGTATTGTCAGTTCAATCCCTTTCCCCTGCCAGGTCCCTTTTGTCTTCAAAGCTGAGTAATGATCTTGATAAAGCCTCCGAGAATGGGAGCAAAGTTGGTCCAGCCTCAACCTGTCGCTTGTTTGGAATAGACTTGAATCATAACTCTGCTACTCAGTCAACTCTTCAGGTGGCTTCATATTCAAATAACTCTAATGGAGTAGGTATACTAGATGATGACAAGGTTAGGAAATTAGACTCGTGTTCAGAAACCAATAAAGAAGAGCTACAAGTTTCTTCGCTGGATTCACCTCAGAAAGAGGTGCCTGCCAAGAATATATAGTGCTCCGTCATCTGCCAGAACTCGCACTAAGGTACATGATAAATCTGTCTGTACTAATTCTCTGAATATCTAGTTTGCCCTTTGGTGGGTAGTTTTTAGCGTCTGATTTTGACAAATGCGCGAACAGGTGCAAATGCAAGGTGTTGCTATAGATATACAAGAGAGATGGGAGATTTCTAAGAGTTTTGATTCTTATCGTAGTATACTTTATGACTTTATCTCTTTGAAAGAGCATATAGTTAAATTCAATTTTATTTATTTTTATATATTTTTTGTATTTTGATTTTGTAGAAGGGTTTAGGCATATACAATGTCCCCCTTTGATTGTACTCTACATTTTAACTAATGAAATAGGCGTGGGGATGAGCCTCCCGGCATGACCGGGTTCCAAACCCCAAAAAGAAATCTTTTAGCCATTTTTTTTTTCCCAAAGGCATTGTGCAGATCCTGATTCAAGAGTTCTGCCAACTGGCTGATGAAGATACTCAGGGTCGGAAACAACAATTAAGCTACAAATTGAGCTCCTGCAAAGCCGGATACTGCTAAGAAACACTATTGCCTCTTTTGTTTTATGACTATATCAACCATTTTGAATCTGAGTTTAGTACTTTCCCAAGATTGAGGTATCGAAACCTACAAGAATAAACTCATAACTGAGAAAGATGTACATAACAATTCAAGAAGAATGGAAAACATTAAGAGAAGGGGGCCATCTGAACTAGCAGCAGCTAGGGGGGGGGGGGGCTCAAAATCCTTCTGTTCTTTTGTTCTTGGAGCTGGAATATATGTGATCTGATTCAGAACCAGCTATTGAAAAAATAAAAAGTTATATTTATTGCAAGAGACATTTTGCCACTATTTATTCCAGTTAAGGTTAGTTAATCATAGCATCTAAAGTAGAGAAAAAGAAGTTTGACCTTAGTCTGCAGATGTTGCAAGAGAAGTTAAGGGGTATTATAGGCGGGAAAAAGTTTCTACTCATTTTGGATGATGTTTGGGATGAAAATCCAGGAAATTGGCGCTATGTGGAACCAATCCTTTGTTGTGGGAAAAGTGGTAGTAACAACACGCTCTACAAAAGTTGTTGAATGTTTAAATGCCTTTAGAGCCTAGCTTATTGTTTAGGGTTGTTGTGTGAAGAGAAAAAACAGGACTTGGATGTTCAGACTTCAGATATAGAAAGGAAAAAACAGGACTTGGATGTTCGAGAAAGTACACTCAAGAGGACATGCCTATCTTTCTCAACTCAGAGTACATACGTTATGTGGCTTATCAAAATATATTTTGTTCTAAGTTTGATCCTAATTAATTACTTAGTAGTGCTCATCTGATAGATTCTATATGATGCATAATGATTCACGACTAATTAAGCTATTGCTTTTTGATAGGAGGGAAGCACATGAATCTACTTTGTCTAAACACAAGGAAGACTTGCGAGAGTGGGAAAAAAAATTACAGGCGGGAAGGAGAAGAAAGGTTGTAAGAGTCTCAGCGAATCATCAACCAGGAACGAGTTATAATGAAGTTGAAAGGAGGTTTAAGCAGACAGAAAATGATCTGGAAGAGGCACAGAAGAAGATAGACTTGGGGTAATTACACAGATCTGAGTTGAAAAAGACTTACAGAAGAGGAAGTAAATAGCAAACTTAGAAAACTCAAGGAAAAAGAGAAGGTTTAATCTTCCTCTCCAACCCTCGCTCTCACTCCCGGTTGCTATTGCTTGGATAACGATCTTTTAAGTTTATTTTTTTTTTCAACTACTTGGGTTGTACTAACCATAGTCTTGTTGCAGGAAGTTGGTACAATCAGAAAGACAATTGAAAAGAAGGAAACTGAATTATGTGTTTGGGAGGAAAACCTCAATGCCGGAGAAAATGTTAATACTAATTTTCGTAGTAGCTGTCAAAACATATTTATTCTTATGATGCAAAGCTTGAATACTGGAGATTAATTTTGTGATGTGTTTAGTAGAGACAAGTGCAACTCTTTTTTAAAAATTGTCATTTAGCTGTACAAGGTTCCCTGCAAAGTCTTTAACATCTCTGAAATATGTAATCCTTTTCTGCAGACTGAATTGCAGAAGCTGATTGATGAGCACCAAGCTGTGCTATAGATGCGAAAAAACAGGGCTTTAAGAAAAGATCTATTGATGAAGAACTCAAGAGCAAGGTTGTGAAGATAAGTCTTTTATATTTTTTCGTCCCCAATCAGAAAGGCTTCCCAAGGCTCTTGGTAGCTCCTACTAGAGGGTCTGCTGCTGAAAAATCACACAAAGTAGTTCTTCTCTTCAGGGTTTGAGTTCTTGAAAGAGGATGAATCACTCTTATCCGAAAACGATGTCACCTTTTAAAACTGCAGCTAGCACAATATATGATGATCAAAATGTCATTATAAGATGAAGTATTTTTGGATTAGACCAGGTTTATGATCTTGCTGAATGAAACAAGGTAAATATGAAATGGATCTCGATCAATACGATTCGACTAGAAAAAGATTGAATTGATTGCTCATCCTCCAATGTTTATGAAGAAACAAGTTCAGATTCCGACTAAAGAAACACGAATTCAATGTTTTTTCCTGCAGCCTTCATCTTTTTAGAGTCTTCAATGTTCAAGCTGGTCATCTTTATAGAATCTCAGGCATGGTGTTCTTGTGGGAACGCCAGAATATACATACATGGACTCTTATTCGATCCATCCTATACACCCAGATTTGCATCCATAAAGATTATTCCTGGACAAACATGTAAATTGCTATACGTACATGGACAATCGTACTGGAATAACCACCTGAATATTGGAGAATTCATTCCAAATAAAGATTATTCCTGAACAAACATATATGTAAATTGCTTCTCAAGAGTCAAGACATGCTCATGAAAATTTGGTGCATGTAAAGTAATAATACATAAAAGGTTTCATCATTACTCTCTCATTCTTTCACAATGAAATCTCAGCTCGGTTAATTGATTCTAGATTCTCAACCTTCGATCTCCTGCAGTTCACTGTACATCTCTTCAATCTTCCTTTTGACAGAGCGCGCAGCATCGTCTCCTAAGTACTAGTGCTTAATGACGCCCAACTTCCCTTTCAACGTACTCTTCAATTTCCATTTCCACCTCCATCCTGCTTAATTAGCATTCAACTGTTTTTTAATTGCAACTGGAACACCTTTATATATATTTGAGCAACTACTGCCTATAGTATTTCACATTTGGACATTCACATCCTTTGTAGGTATATTTTAAGTGCAGTGGGTAAACTTGTGTTGGATTAGCATGAGTGAAGTGAGGAATAATGGAGTTTAGATAAGTATTGCATTGGAATTTCATATCTTGCATTTATTGTTTCTACAAGAATGAATCTTTATTGGTGAAGCTTGTTCTGGAATGAGTCTGCCACATTAATTCAAGGGGTGATAATAGGAACCTGGTTCTTGGGGGCATATTGTAACAAGTTGGAAAACTTATAATCATCAATCATACACGATAATCAGGTTGGATGGTCGGTGTTTTTATAAAATCGCATGGCCAAACACCACCCTTGGACCTTGGTGGTTATTTCTTGTAGCAAATATCATCTAATCTTAATTGTGTCATATGGTTCTAGCTAAGAAGCATTCTATTTATCTTTCTTGTATGTTGTTTGGTTGAACTCCCATGGTGGTTCCCAATAACACAGTCAATATTGATGGTGTTACTCCTCTGGTCCCACTGTTCCAGACCAGACTCCCAGTATTTCAGTCATGTACATGCTTCTGCACTTGCATTCTATTTTATGGGATTAAAGGGGATGATTTAGTTCTCGGACATGTGGTCAAAACTTTTAACTCTTGAAGCATAAATAATCCTCTTAACCATAGTAATCTGTACTATAACTAACAAATGGAATTTCTTACCATTCATTAATCAGTAGAATATGTATATGATTTGGTTGGATTTTCAGTGTATTTAATTGTGTCCTTTTCCTAATGATTTATGAGTCTTTCAAAATCATGAATAAAGAATATGAGGAAAGGAATTCCTTTATCTAATGAAGATCGATCACCTTGGCTCGATCGATCATGTCCAAACGCGACACACTATCAGACTATAGTCAGTTGGAAGGCTATTGTTTGTGCATATTCAGCCCTGCAAAAGTAGTACTGAGAGATCCTGAGATCCCCGGATCCAAACTATATATAGACCAGGAACACAGATCAGTGAGGTGGAACTGCTTTTGAACTGGATGACTGGAACACATACCCGCCAAGCTTTTGAAATCGTAGTTGGAACTGCTTGAAGTGGATGATTGTGAAGGAGTGGTTTGTATCGACGGAACCCAGAGTGGTCCAAACATACTTAGGGCCTTACATAACCTAGTTTCTTGACATAATTATTATCAATTGCTGGTCTGTTTGATTTTGTTGAGGATGTAACTGATGTTTTCAAAGCTGGGGTATGTTTGATTTTGTTAATGATTTAACTGATGTTTTAAGAGGGAAATTAAGCCCAAACAAGTAGGAGTATAGTCATTTAGAAAGTGATGCTATTATTATCCTCTAGTATTTATTGCAACTATGAGAGAGCATGTGCTCTTGTTTATGCCACTCAGTGAGTTATATGATCCCACTTGAGGCTACTTGGTCAATGATACTGTTGTTATTGAGGTTGACGTTGCAGTTTGTAAGATTGTTGACTGTTGGTCCTATGATTCAAAGAAGGAGACTGGGTATGTTGCCCTTAAGAATTAGGGAGCAGCATGTTACATGAATTCCATTTACCAAACTCTTTTTCATATTCCCTACTTCAGAAAGGTCAGTTGCATCCTTTATCAACCATATTACTCATCTTAAATATATGTTAAAGAGTATTCCAATCCTGTTTGAGGTTCTGTGCGGGCTGTGTATCGTATGCCAACAACTGAGAATGACATTCCAGCTGCAAGCATTCCGCTAGCTTTGCAGAGCCTGTTCTACAAACTCCAGTACATATAGCGACAGCAGTGTTGCTACGAAGGAATTGACCAAGTCCTTTGGGTGGGATACTTATGATGTACAAGAGCTTAATCGGATTCTTTGTGAGAAACTTGAAGAGAAGATGAAGGTTTCATATTCTGCTCAAAGAATTTTGATAATTAACCTTGTGAACTTCCTAAACTTGAATCCTTCTATATTTTGCAAATTTGTGTTGTTTAACTCCAGGGAACTGTTGTGGAAGGCACTATTCATCATTTATTCGAAGGGCAACATATGAACTACATTGAATGCATCAATGTAGAATACAACTCAACGAGAAAAGAGTCGTTCTATGGTATACCTTGTTGTCGTTCCCACATCTTGATTCTAGGCCGTCACATGATACGAAAGTACATGGTATTATTTGCTACTGCAGACCTTCAACATATATTTTTGGCCCCTAAACCAACATATACAGAGTATATTTTTTTTTAATGTTGTTTATAATTAGATTTATTTATGCTAAATCTATTTGCTATATGTTGATAATCTGATATTGTACTTGTATTATAAAAGTCCAGCTGAGTTAGTTTTGGCAAGACAAACCTGAAATGCATTTCATTTCATGAAACATAATTGAACCAAACAACCTTTATATATTCCCATTCAACTTCCTGACTGATCTTTCAGAAGAAGTAGCTTGAGTTAAAAATGTATATTTTGATCTTGCATTCTCCTCAGCACTTAAAATCTGTCAGGGATCTAGTTGCTCCCAGTAGCAACCTCATTGATTAAGTGCTCATACGCACACCTAATTTCCAAATTCAATGTGTGATCGATGTTGAAGGAGTATTGGACTATGTGTATATTTGTATGCCTTGTCGATCTGGCTCTCATCCAACATACTCATAGAAAAAACTATACAAAACAAAATTTCCCAATTATGATCATGGTGTTCTAATGGGTTTCACAATTCTGCAAGATTCCCACACAAAGAAGTATGATGAATTTCATGCTAAATTTAAAATACGAAAAATCTCCAAATAGCCTTCCAATCACCAATTTTCCTAAATGCCTTTACTGCACTCTTCTTCAGGTAAAACCACACCCATTGAACATGGTGTCTCTTGGTTGTTATTTTTATCCAGCATTCTCTTCAAATGTTCTTCTTACACACAGAGATAAAAATTAACTCATCAACTTTACAAAATTTGTTCATTAAGGCTTGATGCACGGCTGGAGCTATTCAGTGTATACTCATCCATGAAAAGGTTAATTAATCTTTTGTGATTTTTTTGTTTCTTGGTTATATCAATATTTTTCACATGAATGAAATGAAACAATCTTCTTACTCTAAATTCTGAGATTGGACATTTCATTTTCCACCAACAGTCCTGGAGGTACCTTCATGTACACCTCCTCGTCCAAATGCCCGTGGAGAAACGCATTGTTGACATCCAACTGCATAACTCTCCAATCTCTTTGCAAAGCAACCGAAACCAATGTCCTGACAGTGGTCATTTTGACTACTGGAGAGAATGTTTCGTTGTAGTCCACTCCTTCTTTTTGAGTGAACCCTTTAACAACTAATCGAGCTTTGTAGCGCTCTATGGAACCGTCAGCCTTTCTCTTTACCTTGTACACCCACTTGCAGCCTATGGCTCGTTTTCCTTTGGGAAGATCAATAATTTCCCAAGTACCATTGGCATCCAATGCTCTAAACTCATCCAATGCTCTAAACTCATCATGCATTGCTTTGTGAAGATCAATAATTTCCCAAGTACCATTGGTGAAGATCAATAATCTTCACCAACTGTCATTCACAGGCTTCAGCAAAGGAAGATGGCTCGTGATCAGGATGACTGAGAGTAGGTGCTGAAGCAGAAGGAAAAGAACATGTGGAGGTGATGGTGTGGAAACAGAACTCTGTGACGGAACAATGGGAGCATGTGTAATCCGACAGGTAAGAAGGTGGGTTGTGGGCTCTTGAGGAACGTCTGAGAGGCAAAGTGGGAGGAATAGCAGATGGAATGACAGTTGGTGAAGATTGGGTTAGTGATGGAGATGGAGTATCAGCAATATCTACACCAGCATCACCATCAACTACCTGAGAGGTGTCTGGCAAGGGAAACTCATACTGGGGACACTCACCAACTGCAGTATTTGAAGATAAGTAAGGGAACACTTGTTCATGGAAAATCACATCCCTGGACACTACAACTTGCTGAGTGTCAAGGTTGAAGACCTTATAGCCTCTCTTCCCACCAGGATACCCAAGGAGCACACAAGGTGATGCTCTAGCTGCAAACTTGTCACGCCCATGTGCCAAGGTAGAGACATAGCAGAGGCAGCCAAAACATCTAAAATAAGTGAAGGAAGGTGGGTGCTGATACAGTTTCTCAAAAGGAGACAACTGCTTGAGCAATTTGCTGGGAAGTCTATTGATGATGTGCACAGCCATCACCACACTTTCTCCCCAAAACCGTCTAGGCATCCCTGATTCAAACATTAGACTCCTAGCAACTTCTAGGATATGTCTGTGCTTCCGTTCAACTACCCCATTCTGCTGAGGGGTGGCTGAGCAAGAGCTTTGATGCACAATGCCATGGTTGAGTAAGAACTGAGCATGTTCCTTTCCACTCCCAAGTTCCATGGCATTGTCAGTTCTAATGGCCACAATTTTCCTATCAAACTGCCTTTCAACCAAGGCAAAAAACTGCTTCATAGCAGTAAAAGCAATAGCTTTGTTGGGCAGCAGCTGTACCCAAGTGACTCTGGTGAAGTCATCCACCATAGTCAAGAAATAGCGACAGCCATCATAGGTAGGGACCTTATACGGACCCCAGACATCTACATGTAGAAGCTCAAAAGGAAATTTGGTTTTTATGGAACTCAAAGCAAAAGGTAACCGTGCCTGTCTGGATTTAGCACATACCACACAAGACTTCAGGTCTACTAAACAGTCATTCCTGTTGGAAATAAACTTCATAGTCTGCATATTTCTGGATGGAAGATGCCCCAACCTCTTGTGCCAAGTTGAGATATCCACCATGCTAGAAGCTTTATTTGAAGAGCCTTGAGAATAAGCAGCAACCTGTTCAGTAGGCTTGTGTCCAAGGAGGAATAAATCCCTCACCAATTCACCAATCTTCAAAGGACTCTTCATGGAAGGAGCCTGTAGAAAGCAACCACTCGCAGTGAACAAGACAAAACAATTGAGTTCCCGAATCAGCTTTCCAACTGATATCAGATTACATCTGAAATCAGGTACAAGTAAAGTGTTATGCAAGGTTAGCCCCTGCATAATTTCCACAGTTCCTGCCGAAGTGATATAGGTGGTCTCTCCTGTCGGCAAAGTAACTGTGAAAGGCTTTGAAAGCTTATAGCATGACTTAAACAAATTAGGATCGCTGCACATGTGGCCGCTTGCCCCACTGTCAACGATCCAAAGTCGTCCATCAAGGACTTGTTTGGACAAGGAAGTACCTGAGAACCCTGCAAAGTCGCCAGCCACTGGTTCCTTTCCACGAGATCCTGCTCCAGTTGTCTGCAGCAAAGAGACTAGATGTGCTATTTGCTCACTGGTGAATTCACCTTTGTGACCTTGGTTCACATTTCCTGCAAATCTCTTTTCTCCAACATCTTTCTTGTCTCTATTTTCAGTATAACCTGGTGGAAAGCCGATTATAAAGAAGCAACGATCTATAGTGTGGTTAGTCTTTTTGCAATTTGTGCAAAATAAAGGTTTCCTCTCAAATTTCCCTTTCTCCCTTTCCGAATTTCCTTTTCCAGCACCTGCGTTTCCAAAATTCCCAGGTCCAGCTCCGGAGTTGTTGGATCCAGCAGTGGTCGGCTTGGAACCAGAGTTTGACGTCTTGGCATGCATCGAAACTCCTTCTCCTTGACCAGATCCAGCACTTCCATTGCTCTCCCTCTGACTTTCTTCCTGCGTAAGCAAGAAATAGACTCGATCCATGTCTAGCAGGGGTTCCATCAGCAAAATAGAACCTCTAACAGTTGTATAGGACTCATTTAATCCCATCAACAACCGTATAACTCTCTGCCTCTCGTGATATTCATCAAACTTAGCCACATAATTGCAGGTGCAACCACTACATGAACATGATGCCAGATTCTTGATGCTGTCCAATTCGTCCCATAATATCTTCATTTTAGTGAAATAGTCTTGGAAAGAGCTTGTACCTTGCCTTGTGATGGCCAATTCCTGTCGAATTGAATACAGCTGTGTCCCTCCGACTTTGTTGAATCTGGATTCGAGCTGGCGCCACACAGCTTGCGCAGTGTCGTTGTAGATCACGCTGCGTTTGATCTCCGGACTCAGACTGTTGGTGATCCAGCTGAACACCATATCGTTGCATCTCTCCCATAGCCTGAAATTTGGAGAATCCTTGGCCGGCTTCGGAATTGATCCATTCGCAAAACCGACTTTATTCTTTGCGGACAAAGCAATCCTGACAGATCGTCGCCATTCTCCAAATCCTTTCCCAACAAACGGAGGAGTGACGAGGACGAGGCCGGGATGATCGCTTGGATGGATGAAGTAAGGATCGTTTGGATCGAGCTTGGCCAGATCCTTCACCACAGTTGTTTCCTCTCCCATGCTTCGAAGAAATCAGCTATGGCGGAAATGAGCTTGAAATTGGGAAATTGACAAGCGAAATCAAACCAGATCGTTAGATCTGCTCTGATACCATGTTGGATTACAGATCTGACTTCATGAATGTCGAAGATCTGGAATTCGTATCTGGAGGAGAGCGTGAGAGAGATGAAGAGAAATGGAGGGAAGTGTTTTGTATTTCTGTATGTTGAATGAATTCCAGAAAACAAGGTCATGGGCTTTTATAGGCCCAGTATTACAAGGCTTAGTAAAGCCCGCTTGTAAATGATATAACCCGGTACCCATATTACATATAACCCGGATCCTAACAGCAACACCGGCCAACATATGGTGGCTCATTAAATCTGATCATGTTTCAGCATTTCTTATGGCTTGGTTTTACAGAATCCAATATTTAGTGAGAATCTGATAAAAAAAAGGTTAAATCTGATCTTGTTTCAGCCTGTTGAACAGAATGTTGAAGGAAGCAGTTCAGAACCCGAATTTCAACTTCCATCCTAAATGTAAGGACCTTCAGCTTGTTCATCTAGCATTTGCCGATGACCTTTTGTTATTTTGCCATGCTGATGAGGGATCAGTGCAAATTATGAGGGTGGTTTGGCGGTCCAGGACATCCTTGTGTGGAACAAGAGCAATCTATATATCCAAGTTGGTGAAAGAGTTAGATCTAGAGAGACAGAGTCTTGGGAGCAGATGGGTCGATGAGAACCAACTTAAGGGGTCCGACTTCTGGGATGTCAGGCCTCGAGCGCATGATTCATGGGTCTGGAAGAATATTCTGAACGTCAGAGATGAGCTCAGAGAGGGATTGAGGGCCGAGGGTGCTGCTCATCAGGAGAAGATGACCTGACAAGTAGGTGAGCTTATTATGACTAAGCGATGTATACAATCTGCTTAGGCATCGTGGGACTCACGTGGGCTGGGGGCCGATCTTAAGGAAAGGGATACAGTACTGGCAATGCTCCTTCATAAAAACGGCTTCAGACGGGACGGATTGTGAAGCACTGGAAGGGAGAGGAGGCAGTGGCTTGTCCATTATGCTATACACAGGAAGAGTATGAGGAACATCTGTGATTTATGTGCCCAGCTCTACGTGAAGCAAAGGAGATTGTGTGGATGTGGGCTGAGCTACCAAGTAGCCAAGTAGGGGTGATGACATTGAGGGTTGGTTAAGCTGGTTTGCAGCCGAGAGGACTTCAATAAGGAAGGGGCTGATTTATCAAGCGAAATTACTGATCTTTGCAGCGTTCATTTACTTCATTTGGAAAGCTAGAAATGGGGTCGTCTTCAACATGGACACTTGTACCCCATCAATTTGGGCTGGGCAGATTATGGGGCTTGTAAAACCAGATTGTCTATTATATGTAAATGCAAAACACATCGAAAGAAGAAATGATTAGATAGGATCTCGAGGTAGACTATTAGCTTGGGATATAGAGTCTTTGATTGTTAGAGACGGGATAGGACTCACTTTTGTATAGGGGATTGGTTGGAGATATGGCGGATTGGCGGTAGTGCCATCTTATTGATCGACCTTTCGATTCGGTCTACTTTTGTAACTATTATACCCTCTTATATATATTTACCTTTTCAGGATTTTGTACAACGAACGTTTCAGGATTAGAGGTGAAGGAGAGACTACAAAGGTGGACGCTAAGGTAGGAATTTAGCCATGGCGGCCGAGGAGAACGACGATAGGCTTGTTTTAGGGTTTCAGATATGAGAATAAAGAGAGAGAGCGCACAGACGATTTATTTATTAAAATAACACATTAGTTGGGCGACAAAAAGACCCCTTTTTGTAGCCCCATGCGTTTGTATGGGCGATAGATTTCGATTTTCATCACTAAAAATATGTTTCGTGTGACTAAAATCATTTTTGTCACAAAAGAGTTAGTTTGGGCGACAAAAAGAAATCTGTCACCCCAATTTTTAAAATTTAGTCGCCCAAAGTCACTTTTCTTGTAGTGAACTGGGAAGGATTTAAAGGCTCCAACAGTTTCAATTGCTTGTGAAACTGAAAGGTACCTTGAAAAAGAAAACATTGTCACACAGTTCAGATGTTTTGTCTCTTCTAAGATCGAACACACAGTTGGTCGAAGCTAACCTCAAGTCGATTGACAAGCAAGGGAGCCAACGCCATAGACTATTTCTGTCGACCCTCAAGAGGTGTAACAAAACTTCATCTGTCATGGGCCGGGTCTCTTTTCACACCCAAATTAACTCTTTCTCGTTCTATTAAAAAATTGTATAACTATTCGTTCTTCGATGTACTAAATGGTAGCCAAGTTAAATCAAATGCCACTTTGTCGTTGTTAATTTTAATAGGGGCGATTTGCGAAATATACATATATGGAGGCCATATTAGCATAATATACACAATTTTGGGAATTTTGCCAAAATATACACGGGACACGCGCACCCTCCCCCCGATCTCTCCGACGCTGACACGAGATAGACCTCCCTCCGATTTTCGATCGCGGTAGCCTGTATGTATTGATCAACGCCGATCAACGCCAATTTTCGGTACTACATCTATCGCTACATCTATCTGATATCATAGAATTACTGAATTCTGGTTTTGATGTCAGCATTCGTATAATTGGTAGATCTGTCGTTCATAGATCTGTAAATTTCGTTTGTAAATTTCGTTTTATATCCAATAGATGAACTCGTATAGTGTAGATCTTGTAATTTCGACTTCAGTTGTTACTGTTTCGATACAAATCACAGTAAGTCGTCAACAATATATAGAGTTTCAGGTTCTTCGTCGATCTGCTAGATCTGTCAACATCACGATCCTTAAAAATATCTCTGTTGGATGAATTCGAAATGCTGTACTTGAATGAATTGAAAGAAATTAATTGTATGAATTGTTCTACATAGATCTGTTTTGATTTCTAGCCTCGTTGTATAATGCTGACACTGTCTGAGATTTCGTAAATAAGTGCCATGTATCTAACTTATTTCTATCATGCTGACACGGAATCAAATGCAATTCATTGTACTTGTATACATATTGCCTGTATCTAACTTATATCTATCATGCTGACATGGAATCAGAGTAAACTCGTTGTGACCCTGATTGTTTGCATACTGTCTCTATTTAATTGATAGGTCAATCATAAATGGAACCTCATGTGATTACAGTAGTATTTGGTGGATCTTGGGTGTTTGCTGACACAGGCCTGGAATTTGTTGGAAATACAACATCAAAGGTGTTTTTGCTATATGATTCAACAACACTACAAGACTTGAAGAGAAAGGTGTGCACTAGATTCAATGTAGACAGTGTTCTTGAATTGCAATTTAGTCATTTGCACCCATGCAAAAAGCTCAAAGCCCCCCTTATAGTTGATTGTGATACTGATTTGAAAGAATTCCTCGATATATCAGCACTAGATGGTGTAGACTATGCTGTTGAGTTGTGTGTCAGCATACAGGCACAACCACTTGCAATTGTTGACAATGCTGACAGGGAGAGTGTGAAATCAGTTGGATTGATTGAGTATGACAGGGACCAAGATCATGTGATTGCTGACCCTCAAATGCAGACGGTGGGGTCAGATGACATGAATGATGATATGGATGATGATATGGAGGATGATAATGACATTGACTGTGATGCTGACACCTGGAGGAGGTTGTACTCTTCCATGCGCAGTAGAGATAAAACAATTGAAGATTGCAAGGATGACAGCTCTAGCATGAGTAGTTTCAATAATACCTCATCCAGCACAATGTACATTGGGAGAACCTTTGAATCAAAGAAGGAAATGAAGGATGCTTTACGTATATTATCGGTAACAGAAATATTTGGGTACCGAGTAACGAGATCTGAACCCAAGTATTTTAGGGCGCATTGCGTGGATACTAGCTGCAGATGGAAGTTACACGTAAATACTGTTTCTCAGAATTGCTATGATGTGTCAGCGTACAATGGTTTGCACACATGCACATGGGGTGTGAGAACAAGCAATTGCAGGCAAGCACCTTCCTCAGTGGTAGCAAGCATAATCCAGCCAGTGTAAGTGTCTATATTTTATCATCAAAGTAACACTCAGTTCAGGTATCGCATCATTCATTCTAATGTATGCATTATTACAGTGTCAACAGCGGCTACAATCCAAAGCAGATAATGGATAAAATGAGGACTGAAAAAAGAATTCCCATTAGTTATTGGACAGCATGGAAGTCAAGAAGAATTGCACAAGAAAGGGACAGAGGGACACCGGAGTCAAATTTTGCTGACTTGCCATTATTTTGTCACATGATTATGGAGAAAAATGATGGAACTGTTGCATTGATTTCAACAGATGATGATGGCAGGTTTAAATACTTGTTTTTATCATTTGGGCAGTGCATTCGGGCCTTCCCTGCATTGAAAAAGGTATAAACTTATCAGTGTCAGCACAGATCGCTTTTGAATATTCCTTTGTCATCGCACAACTTATGATCATTATTTTACAGGTTGTTGTTATTGATGGAACATTTTTAACTGGGAAATACAAAGGGACTTTGCTTGGGGCAGTAGCGCAAGATGCAAACAGAAATATTTTCCCCCTTGCATTTGCCATTGCTGACACAGAAAACAACAGCTCTTGGGAGTGGTTTCTTCGCCAGCTGATGAGGGTTGTTCCTCCATCAAATGATCTGGTGTTTGTGTCTGATAGACATGTCAGCATTGCAAGAGCAATTGGCTTGGTTTACCCCAGTGCACATCACTGCCTTTGTAGATGGCACATGGAACAAAATATTAGAAGCACATTCAAGAAAAGATACTTGGGAAATTGGTTCAAGAAAGCAGCGGATAGTTATAGTACTGGGGAGTTCGACAAATATTTTAACCGCATAAGGGAAAGCTGCCCGAAGATGGCGACCTATATAGTGTCAGCAGGAGTACATAGGTGGGCTAGAGCACATTCACCAATCACCAGATACAACATGATGACATCTAATAATGCAGAGAGCTTAAATTCCATCTTCAAGGGGAAGAAAAATTACCCTATTGTTGCACTGTTGAATTTTGCTAGAGAGAAACTCGGGGAATGGTTCCAAGAGCGTAGAGAAAAGGCATCCAAACATGAGGACACGCTGACACCAGCAGTACTTGATTTGATTAGGAACCTGCAAGATCAAGCTAGAGAATACAAAGTTCAGAGGCTGGATGAATATAAATTTGAAGTAAAAGGGCAAGGGTCTCATGCAATAGTGGACCTGTCAGCAAAAACATGCACTTGCAAGTTTTTCGATATAGAGAAGATCCCATGTGTTCATGCTCTTTCAGCCATCATGAAGGTTAAGGCAAATATATCAGACTTTGTTGCCAGATTTTACACAACTGATGCTTGGAAATTAGCTTATGCTGAAACAATATACCCAGTGCTGACAGACGATGAATCAGGCGTCCCTGAAGCAATAAGATCTATAAAGTGTTACCCCCCTGTTGTTAAGAGGGGACCAGGAAGACCTCCCTCTAATAGACTGTTGCCTAAGTGTGAGCTAAAGAGAAGACTGAAGTACTCCAGAAAATGATGGTGTCAGCATTGCTTGAGACCGGCTCGCTTTATATCATATACTTCTAGGATACAATCCCATGTCAGCATTATATATATTGCATATCATAAACCTGATTCTGTTTTGGAAATTACTTTTTTCATAGTTTACATAACCCCATGTCAGCATTATGGGCAATGCTGACACTGATACATTCCCATATGTTTTCAGCATTGCTGTATGTCATATTGGATTTTTTACATTGTATGTGATTGGAGACTATATCAAATTCGATCTAATGTAAAAAACCAGATACTTAGTTCCGAATAAGTACGTTAAACACAACAAAATACATACATTTCAATATACGCGAACGATGTTCAGTGGAAGTAGTTAATATCCAAACCCAGAATAATGATGTCAACAAAATACATACAGTTAAGATCCACCTTCATATCCAACTACAATGTCACTTAAACTAAGAACTCAGAATGATAGTGTCAGCATTGCTCAAATTATGAAGCTCCAAGACTCCTTGATCAAGGCTGAGCAAATAAGCTCTCTGTAGTAGCGGGATAGCTTCTCATATGTGATTGTGGTGACATCTCCGCCAAATACAACAGCCTCGATTGCTTTCACTGTAAACACCCCGCAAGCACTTCTGCACACACTCACAAGCGCAGACAAATAGGGGTGTGTCAACAACAGATAAACAGAAAGTAAATGTATGTCAACAATTAATATAAAAGTTAGGTAAGAGTACAAACCCAGATTTATCATGGACCATGTCAGGGACCTTCCTTATCTCAAATGGTGTGGTGCTAAATTTTTCATATATTCCGCACTTCTCCAGGTGTATAGGAAGCCAGTGAGCAATAGGCTGCAGTTCTGCATCTACTACACCCTTGCCGACACCGTAGACATTGCAGTCATAGACATTGATCACCTTCTGATCAATTATGATCTCTAAGGCAACCCAGTGTTTGTTAATGACGTTAAAGGGTGTGTAAATCCTGTTTGCAGACGCCCATGGTTTGCCATACTGGTCAGGGAAAAGACCAAGGAAATAGCTCCCAATCATGTCTGACACAGGCAAATCTGCTTTGTAGGCTTTAGCGCAAGCTGGCAGGTAGTTCTGATAGAAAAGCCAATCAAGGACAATGACCTCTGCATACTTATCGGCTTCCTCATGGATCCTCTTCCTCAAATAATACAACCCTGCTTCAATATGCTACAACACACAGTAACAAGCTACTGTCAGCGCTAGGTATACAACGACAAATATCAATAAACAAAAACCAAAAGACAAACAATATGAAATATAATTGCTGCCAGATCGTTTACCGAACACTCCAGCCACATGTCCTTGTTAAGAATTGGTTTAAAAAATGATTTATCAACTCTTCCGGAAGCAACAACGACAGAAAAATCCCTGAAAACAAGCAAAAATTATGAATTAAACACAGAGTCATAACAGGTGGAGGTGTCAGCGCAAGACAGTTAATGATTATATAACGAGTAAAAAGATAAAAAAAAATACCGATTACTCTTCATAGTTTTGTACAAGAACTCATGATCGTCTTCACTTAAAAGCGACTTGTTAACATTGTGCTTGGGCCACCTTCCTTTCTTTCCTTGCTGCTCAAATGGACTCGTCAGAAAAGTACTCGCTTTTGGGATACGCTTGGATCGCCTGAGTTCTTCAATCTCTTCGACTACTTTAGGGTGCTTACTGAAGGCAACCCAGTCAGTCGCTACAGGCAATGGAAGCTTGTCAGCATTTTCATCACCTTCAGGAGAATCGAGGATGATAGTCCCTGGTGGTGCAATGGTAGGAGGTGGAGTTACTGCAATGTCAGCCTTCTCGTCCCCATCAACCTGGCCACCTAATGGGGTACCAACATCCTTACACTCCTCACTGCTTGGCTTCACTAGCAGGTCAGCTCCTACATCCTCACTGGTGCTCTGCGGTCCCCTGTCAGCATCTTCAACTCTTGGCTCCATGGACATCAAATCAGAATCACGGCCTAGATCAACAGCATATTGAGCTGAATCTGACTCTATTGTCCTCTGTCCTTCAACCAATGTGACAGGAATGATAGACTCCGGAACCACAACATCACCTGTAATTCTTTGGGCTTCATCTCTCTCATCACCACAGGAAGATGTCTTCATTTGATTACAATCTTTGGGTGAATCCAACTCAGCTTCCTGCTCAGCAATAGCATCCTCAACGATAACACCCATCTTCATGTCAGCATTCACCACTTTGGTACTTGATTGATCAATGTTGACAGATGACTGTGACCTTGCAACAGTAGATTCATGCAGTGTTACCCTGTTCTCAAGGGAATTGTACTTTTCCATCAGGTCTGTCACCATTGCAACAAGTTCAACCGCCCTATCAACACGAAAGCCCAGCTCATTTAGACGTGCAGGCAATTCTTCGAGCTTTTCAACCCTTCTTACTAAATCATCTACGCGTGCAGGAAGCTCTTCAAGTTTTTCAATCCTTTTAATTAAATCATGTACCCAAACTGGGTTGAATTTAGCGTCAGCCTCACCAGCAACACCACGCCCTTTTGCATTTTCATCTTTATCACCACCATCCAACCCTGGCTCTTTTGAATGCTCGTCAAACACTCCCTTCCGGTTGCCACCACAATCCCCCTTGTCATCACCCCCAGTGTCTCTGTTGGCACGTACCTCCATATTTTCATCATCAATAGTGTCTCCGTCTTGACCATCTCCCACAACATCTTCAGTGTCAGCATCAATTCCTTTGTTCAGAAGTAACAAAGTATTCTCAATGATAGCATCAACATTGGTGTCATCAACCCCTTCACTGTCGTCATTTGGGTCAGCGTTCTCAGTGTCAGCATCAACCCCTTGGCTGCCATCTACTTGATCATCATTGGGGTCAGCCTTTGCTGTGTCAGCCTGGGCTTCACCTTGCACCTCACCAACCGGTACAATCGCTCTGCATACATCATTCACAACTTCAACGGGGGATAGACACGCATCAACAGGGAGTTGGGGGATAGAGGAAGACTTGTTTGAACTGCTACTTTTGTACACCATTCTACGTTTCCCTGTACTTCCCGTAGCTTTCTTCCTCTTCTTCAAAATATACTGAATAGGTTTATCCTCGTCAGATGTATCACAAGCATATCCAACAGCCTCCTCCCTGTCAGCACCACCCTCCTTGGATACCCTGTCTGCATCCAGTGTGGTTGTCTCTGTGTTATCATAAAGAATCACATCTCTCTTGGCTTCCTCACAACTGTTAAAGTCAATAGCCTTCTTCCTAATCCTCCCAGCCTTCCTCCTGATTGATTTTATAACTTCTATGTCAGCCTTCCTCCCATCTTGAGGTTTGGTTGGTGGAGTTCCACTAGAACGCCCTCTCCTCAAAGCAACTCTCTTCCCCTGAGTCTCAGTGGATGTACCTTTCTGCTTCTTCTTAGAAGGCTTTCCTGTGTCAGCATTTTTCCTCTTCTTCCCCTTCTCTACATCAACAGATTTGCCCTCACCATTCCCTTCGTCAACCTCACGTTTCCTGTTCGTTCGCTTCTCTATCTCAGCAGATCTCTCCTCTTCCTCTCCCCCAACAAAACCATACTCAAAAGACATAAATGATTCAATCTCTGACCCATCGTTACGTAAAAACTTGTTTTCATATGCATACTTGCGCATATGCCGACAATCATACAGGATATCAGTAGGTGGTTGCGAAAACATAGGCTCCCCAATGGCATCACAAACATCGTCAGCCTCTTCATCGATATAACCCATGCCTGGGGTTCTTGCAAACTCTCCGTAGTTTGGAAACAGCGGTGTCTATCATGCACATAAAAAAAATATAAATAAGAAAACACATGTATATAAGAAGACAGAGTTGGTGTCAGCACTGATATATTTCTCTTACCAAGTCGCCATCGAATAGCTCGTCAGCTTCATCATAACTGTGCCTAACCTTGCAAACCCAGTGCAAGGAATGAGGATCTCTATCATTCATCCTCAAATTACAGGCAAACTTTTCAGCCAACGCCGGAAAGGCTTCCAATATCCAGGCCTGTAAAAACAAAAGAAGTGGTCATGCAAAACACAAGTAATGAATGCTGACACAAGTAATGAATACATGCAATGCTGACACGTAGTGAGGAATACCTTCAATGCTGACACATAGTGAGAATTGATTGCAAGGATATATCAAACAAGTAAACAGAATACCTGGAAAGCAATCCAATATCCATACAACTCATACGAAGGCCTAGCTCTCTTGCGATCCATCGTAGATGACTTCTTCAAGGCCTTCAATAGAGCTTCATAGGACTGTCTGCCCCATGGATATTGTCCAAACGTCTCGTCATCGCAAGCAAGGGATAGATTTTCCTCAGTGATGTAGTCTATCCGCCTATAACACACAACCATCTCGATGAGCAACAACCTTGCTATAATTAGCTTCTTCCTCGACGTCTTCTTCATCTGTCGGAAACGATCCATCAAATCATCGTGGGAGCATTTATCAATCCCAAGAAAATCAGAAAAAGTCACTGCTTTCGGAGGTTTGCAGACGCGGTCTCCACATGGAAGACCAGTCATTACATGGAACTCAGCAAGAGAAAAACGAGCTATCAGTCCATCAACTTTGAACCATAGTTCCTTCTTCTTCTTTGTCTTAACCTGCCGCAACATCATTTGATGGATTAACTGAAAGTTAACCATCATATTGTTGCCCTGGGAAAGCACCCATCCCAGACAGCTCTCCTTCACATTCTTGTAGTGCAAGGGCAGCAACTCTTCTTTAATGATGTCACAAACTGCAGGCCGGCAGTATAGATTAGATCTGGCATGGAATCGTTCTTTGTATGGAATGCAATACTTCAATTTCTGCAAAAAATGTATACAGATTCAATACCAAAACACCTGTCAACATTTGAGGCAAACAAAATGACAACACCTGCTACATAAATTTCATAGACTCACATCAAATTTGCATTTGTAGTTATCGAGATCAGTTGGGGTCCCTGTCAACATAACAAAAACAAGATAACAAAAGAGACAAATGGATGTCAGCCCCACAGAAATATGAACCCAAACACAAACACGCACACCACACCCATATCACGCCAAAAATCAAAGACGACAAATAGTATACATGCAAAGGGGTTGAGATGAATTCAAAAAGAACGGAATGAGATGCCAAAATCGATGTCAGCATTACAGAAGAGAGGTCGTAACTACTAAATAACGCACATACTAGTACGATTTGAGAACGAACAACACACATTTCATCCCCAACAACCCTAACGACACCAATCGCAACATCGCAAAACCTCGCCAACGCATAATCAGCCATAATCAAAACCCTAACACACAGAAACGGTCCAAAATCAACAAATCACTTACCTGCGCTGATAGCCATACTGGATAACCTTCAATACCGGGCGAAAACGAGCACGAAACGGCCGGGGGACGTCGCTTTTCGGATGAAACCGCGATGGAGAGAGCGAGAAACGAGAGAGAGAAAGAGATGGAGTGAGCAGTTGAGTTGTATCGAGGGTGGGGGTGAGGGAGTGTGTTTGTGCGCGTGTGCCGTTTTGTATACTTTTGCAAAATATACAAAAACGTGTATATTTCGCTAATTGGGCCAAAATTTGCGCCTTCGGCGCAAATTTTCTCATTTTAATAATATGCGTGTCTGTACACCTTTTTTCTTTTATTATTATTATATGATTATATGGATAGAAACAAGGAGCCATCAACGGTAAGATTGGGTGGCATTCACATGGGGGAGGTTGCCGGCCAGCTTTATTTTTAATTTTAAAATGCAATTAGCACTCAGCACTCTATATATTAACAGCCCCTTGTGTGCACAGCATTAACCTACTTAGCAATATTGCTCTCTCATTTGCATTCCCTTTTCAGAGTTTGAGTTTGAGTTTCCACTCCCCAAATCATGGCCGAGGCTGCTGCTTTGACCTCCATTGCCAAATCCGCCCTCCAACTCTTCACCTCCCTTGCCAAGGACGAGTTCCTTCTCCTCTGGAATTCCCAAAAGGACCTCAAAAGGCTTGAAGCTACCATTGAAACCATCAGCGACTTCCTCCTTGACGCCGAGGACAGGAAATTCAAGGATCGTGCTGTGCAGCGCTGCCTATCTGACCTGAGGAAAGTGATGTATGATGCTGAAGATTTGTTTGATGGATTGGCTGCCCACCTCTTGCGGAGGAAGACTAATACTGGTAATGCTTTCAAGAAAGAGGTACGCCTTTTCTTCTCCAAATCGAATCATCTGGGTTTGATTGTTAATACTGCTCATGAGGTTAAGTCCCTTAGGGAGTCTCTAGATGCTATTTCAAAAAATATGCAGCAGTTCAACTTTATACCACAACAACCACTTCCTCTAGATCAACCAGTTGCAAGAAAGCAAACTCATGCTTTTGTGCAACAAGAAGATATAATTGGAAGAGATGAAGATAAGGTCCGCATCATCAATTTGTTGATCCCTATGGATAAAGGAGAGGCCTCTAGTCATCGAAGCTTTTCTGCTGTTGCAGTAATCGGGTTTGGAGGATTGGGAAAGACTGCTTTAGCTCAATTTGTGTATAATGATGAGAGAGTGAAAAAAGGTTTTGAAGTGCACCTCTGGGCTTGTATAAATTACTTGTCCAATCTGGAGGAAGTCTTGAAAGAAATCATAGCATCTAAAGTAGAGAAAAATCAGCTTGACCTTAGTCTGCAGATGTTGCAAGAGAAGTTAAGGGGTATTATAGGTGGGAAAAAGTTTCTACTCGTTTTGGATGATGTTTGGGATGAAAATCCAGGAAATTGGCACTATTTGGAACCAATCCTTTGTTGTGGGAAAAGTGGTAGTAATGTTTTGGTAACAACACGCTCTACAAAAGTTGCTGAATGTTTAAATGCCTTAGAGCCTTATTGTAATTTAGGGTTGTTGTCGGAAGAGAATGCATGGGCTTTGTTTGTGAGAAGGGTATTTCAAGGGGAGGAAATTAGTGTGGATCCAGAACTGGAGACGATAGGGAAGAAGATTCTACGCCGGTGTGGAAATGTCCCACTTGCAATTGTTATTGTTGGTAGCCTATTAGCCCAAAAAAAATTTAGAGATGCAAGAACTTGGACTGAGTTTTACGACAATAAACTCAGAGAAGTGTTTTCAAGGCGTGATGATAATAGTGTTAAACAAGTGTTGATGGTCAGCTATAATGATCTTCATCCAAACCTGAAGCTTTGCTTTGCTACTTGTTCCCTTTTCCCTAAAGACTACAGATTTGATAAAGATAAGCTAGTTCGGTTATGGTTAGCTCAAGGTATTCTTAAGCCTTCCGAAGGCAACGAGCAGAGCTTGGAGAAAGTGGGAGAGACATACTTTTATCAATTGGTCGATAGATGCTTCTTTCAAGAGTTAAGCGAATTTTATGAGAACAAAGATTGCACTGTGAAAATGCATGATTTATTACATGATATGGCAATAGATGTTGCTAAAACAGAGAACCTGTTTCTTGATAAAGTTCCTGAAAACAAATTGGAAATAGATGGCCTTCGTCAAATCTCTATAAATTTTGACATCAAAGGTTCCTTTGATTGTTGTAGTCTGGTGTCCGATCCAAAGACAGTGAGAACCCTTCTATTTCATCCTTATGGAGAAATCAGTTTATGCATTTTCAAGTCTCTGCTGGAAAGCTTTACAATGCTACGAACGTTGCACCTATCAAATTCCAAAGTTGATGACATACCCGAGTCTATAGGAGGTTTGATTCACTTGAGATATCTTGACCTTTCAGGGAATGGAATGCTAAAGCATCTCCCGGATTCAATTTGTAAGCTTCACCATTTGATGATTTTGGTACTAAGGGACTGCCGACTCCTTGCGATGTTGCCCCAAAGAGTAGAACAATTGGTAAGCTTAAGACAACTCTTTATAGATGGATGTAATCGCTTGGATTCTTTGCCGTCAGGTCTGGAAGTGTTGACTTCACTTGTTAATCTAGATCGATTCATCGTGCATTGCCATTATGGAGGTTTAGGATACTTGAAAGGCCATGATAACCTATCTAGGGTATTGAAAATTGAGCTTCCACAAGAGGGGTGGATAGATGCCATCGAAGATGCGAAAAAAGCAAATATGGCGAGGAAGAATAAACTAAAAGAGATGGTTATCGAATGGAAGCAAAGATCTGCAACTGCGGGTGAACAAAGAATGGCAAAAGTCGAAGAAAAAGCAATGTTGGAGGCTCTTCGACCGCATGAAAAACTCGAATATTTGAGTATCAAGAACTACGGTGGTGAGACACTTTCAAGTTGGATTTGGACGCTCAGGTATGTCAAGCAGCTCTATCTGTGCAAATGTGATAATGTGGAGTATTTGGAGGATGGAATAAAGGGTAATTTGGACTTGCCATCATTACAACTCCTTGAAATTTCGTCAATGGGAAATTTAAAAGGGTGGCGGAGGCAAGAAATGACTCAAGGGACAAGTCGGCTTCACCTTTCTACAGTCTTAAGATTGACCATAGATAGCTGTCCGAAGCTCAAGGGACAAGAAATGCCTTTGTTTGAGGCAATTGAATATTTGTCACTACGGGAAGTTGATGCAGAGGTGGTAGAAGAGTTATTGGTTTCAAATAGCTCTTCTCAGTCTTCTTTTTCTCCATTCCACAACAATAGCAAGTTAAAGGAGTTGAAGCTTTGGACCATTGAAGGTCTAACTCAGTTGCCAGAGGGATGGATAAGGCACCTTACTGCACTCCAGAAATTAACCATTGAGGGTTGCGGGGATCTAAAAAGGGTGTCTCGTCGTGGGCTATCACATCTAACCGCCCTCACACATTTGAGGGTCGAGTCTGGTGAGATAGATACTGATGAGGATGACAAGATTGGAAGTGAAGCAGGGATGCCATGGAAGGCCTTGCAGGGACTTGTTTATTTGAATATTAGAGTTGGGGACATGAACTTGGTAGAGGGGCTTCAATACCTCACCTCCCTGCGATATTTAACGATTGAGAAATGGAAAGACGTATTAATTGTTGATGGAGAAATCAAAGCCTTGCAAAATCCCCTTCGACTCTCTATGGGGTTCAGTAACGAGAGTTTTCACTTGCCTAAATCTGGGATTCTACACATTCGTTCCCTGAATTATTTGAAGATTGCCGATTGTAAGGACTTGTATGTGAGTTGGAAAACCCTTCTTGGTATGAAACTTGTGTTGTGCCGGGAAGTAAGGGACGTCAGACAAACCCTTTTAACACACACGAATCGGGATGGACAAGAACTGTAAACCAGAGAGCCAAACTCAAGCAACCCAAACCAACAATCAGACACAAACAGAAGATAAATAACCAAGCACAAAGAACACCAGATTTACGTGGAAACCCCAAAACGGGGAAAAAACCACGGGAGACAGAAACTTCCACTATCAACAATAACAAGTGGGTACAATCTTCCCTAGACAAAGCTAGAGGCATACAATATCATCAAGCATCAACAAGCTTGGCCAAATCTCCACATTTCATCACCCAATTTGGTGGAAATCAACAAAACCCAAGAGATGACACTAACAAAGGGGATATGAGATTGGAGGCTCAAAACGACGATCTAACCGTACAAAATGAAGCCTATGATGAGGTGAACAACATACCAGAAAATCGTCCCAATCGGAGGTCGTTTGGTCGTCGATCGGGGCACTTCAAAGTTGGCTGAATGGTTGCATACGAAAATCCCTCCAAAGCTCTCTCTTTTCTCCCTTTCTCACTCTTTGTTTTTCTCTCTCTTACTTTCCCAAATGGAAAGACATCCACTCTTATAAAGGAGGAGGGTAAAACTTCACATGGTAAAAACCACATGGTAAATAGTCCATTGGACTCTTCCCCCATATAGGAGGGAAACACAAGATAGCTCCCCCTCAATCCTATATAGGGGGCTCGAGCAAGCCCGCCTTTGAGCGGCACTTGATGAGCTTCTCCTTTGACAAGGTTTTCGTCAGCATATCTGATCCGTTGTCATTTGTATGGATCTTCATGAGCTCAAAATCTTCATCTTCTACTCTTTCTCGAAGCCAATGATACCTTCTTCGGATGTGCTTGGTTCGAGAATGGTAGGCGGCATTCTTGGCAAGGTGGATGACACTCTGATTGTCACAATAGAGTGGGTAGCTTGCTTGCTCCACTCCCAACTCCTCTAGGAAGTCTCTCATCCATATCAGCTCCTTACCAGCTTCAACTGCAGCCATATACTCTGCTTCTGTCGTTGACAAAGCAACACACTTCTGCAGTCTCGATTGCCATGAGACTGCTCCCCCTGCAAATGTAATCAGATATCCAGATGTGGATCGACTCGTGTCAATATCACCTGACATGTCTGCATCTGTAAAACCATCAAGCATAGGTTTTCCAGAACCAAAGCACAAACACACTCTCGAAGTGCCTCTGAGATACTTGAGAATCCATTTCACTGCAGCCCAATGCTCCTTTCCAGGATTACTCATGAACCTGCTGATAACCCCAACTCCATAGGCGATGTCTGGCCTAGTGCAAACCATGGCATACATCAGACTACCAACGGCTGAAGCATAAGGCACCTTCTTCATCTCCTGTTTCTCTTTCTCACTTGTAGGACACTGATCAGAACTCAGCTTCATGTTCACTGCAAGTGGAGAACTCACGGGTTTAGCCTTGTCCATGTTGAATCTTTGCAGCACCTTCTCAATGTATCTTTCTTGTGATATCCACAACTTCTGATTCTTTCTATCACGGGTAATCTGCATACCCAAAATATTTCTTGCAGGGCCAAGGTCCTTCATAGCAAAGGACTTCTTCAACGCAGTTTTCAAACTAGCAATCTTATTGGTATCCCGACCAACAATAAGCATATCATCCGCATAAAGCAAGAGAATCAGAAAGTCACCTTCGGCGTAATTCTTTACAAACACGCAGTGGTCGGCATGTGTCTTGTGGAATTTGTGGTCGATCATAAAAGACTCGAACTTCTTGTACCATTGCCGAGGTGCTTGTTTCAAACCATACAAGCTCTTTCTGAGACGACAAACCATCTTCTCTTTTCCCTTGACTTCAAAACCTTCAGGTTGCTCCATGTAGATTTCTTCTTCCAAATCACCATGAAGGAAGGCGGTTTTCACATCAAGCTGCTCGACCTCTAGGTCCATGCTAGCAGCCATGCCTAGAACAACCCGGATGGATGACATCTTCACAACTGGAGAGAAAATCTCATCGAAATCTACACCCTTTTTCTGCTCAAAACCCTTCACCACAACTCTGGCTTTGAACCTGGGAGGTGTACCATCTTCTCCAGACTTCAAACGAAAAACCCATTTGTTCTTGAGAGCTTTCTTGCCCTTAGGCAATTTCACCAAGTCATAGGTGTGGTTCTCATGCAAGGAACTCATCTCATCCTGCATGGCATTGTACCACTCTTTCTGATGCACATCTGACATAGCTTCCTCATAGCATTCAGGCTCTCCTGAATCAGTCAACAACACATAATCGTTGGTTGAGTATCGGGAGGAAGTCTGTCTCTCTCTGGTGGATCTTCTCAACTCAACTTCAGGTTGGATAGGGGGCTCCTCTTGTTGAGGTTGTGGAACTTCTGGTGGATCAACATCACCATCATCATTCTCATCTTCCTGCTGATTCTGAACTGAACTTCTCTGCACAACTTGAGGAAAAACGGGATCAAATGTGACTGGAGCAGGAGAGGAAGATGACGGTCGCTGGAGCTTCCAGTCATCAATAGTCTTGTCTTCCATGAACACAACATCTCTGCTTCTGACCACTTTCTTGTCTGTAAGATCCCACAATCTGTACCCAAATTCATCCTCTGAGTACCCTAGGAAGATGCATGGCTGGCTTTGTCTTGCTATCAAGCTTGGATCTCTGATCTCTAGCAACATGAACATATGCTAGGCATCCAAAGACTCTCAAATGCTGGAATGAAACATCTCTTCCAGTCCAAACCCTCTGTGGAACATCACCATCAAGAGGAACTGAAGGCGAGCGATTGATGAGATACACAGCAGTCAATATTGCCTCCGCCCAATAGGACTTTGGCAGCTTTGCAGTCGACAACATACTTCTGACTCTTTCTGCTATGGTTCTGTTCATCCTCTCTGCAAGCCCATTCAGTTGTGGCGTCTTCGGAACTGTTTTCTCAAGCCTGATGCCCTGACTCTTGCAATACTGCTCAAATGGACCCCTGTACTCTCCACCATTATCTGATCTGACACACTTCAACTTCAAACCAGTCTCTCGTTCAACTCTGGCTTGGAACTCCTTGAAAACTGTCAGAACCTGATCTTTGCTTTTCAACATAAAAGCCCATAATTTTCTAGAATAGTCATCAATAAAAGTGACAAAATATTGTGCACCACCATGTGACTTGCAATCCATAGAGCACACATCAGTATGAACAAGATCTAATGCATGCTTTCTTCTAGATGGAGGTCGAGTATGAAATGCTACTCGATGTTGCTTTCCAGCTAGGCAATCAACACAAGGTTTGAGAGAAATACCTTGCATATCCGGGAGAATGTCCTTCTTGGCAAGCATTTGCAAACCCCACTCGCTCATGTGTCCAAGCCGCTTGTGCCATAGTTCTCCGGCACCATCATTAATCACATTTGCTTCTTCTCTGCAAATCTTGGCTTGCATCACATACATGGTATTCTGCTTCTTTGCCCGGGCTACAATCAAGTTTCCCTTGGAGCACTTCCAAACACCGCCTTGTGCATTTTGAGCATACCCATCATCATCAAGTATCCCAGAAGATATCAAATTCAATCTGATATCAGGAACATGGCGAACATTTCTCAAAATCAAACTGCAACCAGTGGATGTCAACAAACAAACTGTGCCCATGCCAACAACATTGGACACACCATCATTTCCCATCCTCACACGGCCAAAATCTCCACAAGTGTAAGACGAGAAGTACTCCTTGTGTGGAGTAATGTGATATGAAGCAGCTGAATCAACAATCCAAGTGCACTCACCACTTGCAAGATTCAAGGAACCTTCATCAGCCGCCACAAACAACTCCACTATTTCATCACTGATTGTAAGAGCGGCAGTGTCTTTATCTTCTTGATTTCTCGATGTCTCTGACTTCTCAGGTTCTTTGCCTTTGTCCCTCTTGAACTTTCGGCAATACTTTTGCATGTGACCCGGCTTCTCACAATAATAGCAAATGTACTTGCTTCTAGACTTCGATCTCCCTTTGGACTTTGGACTTGTCTCTATTCTGCTACTCTCGTTGCTTACTCCTTCTTCTGTTGTTACCAGAACCTTGCGTCACATTAGCCTCTGACTGTGAGGAGACACCCATCTCCTTCCTTCTAGTCTCTTCGTTCAAAAGACTAGCTTTCACACATTCCATAGTCAGCTTGCCTTCCGGAGCGGAATTACTAAGTGACACGACAAGTGTGCCCCAACTATCCGGCAATGAGGAGAGAAGTAGTAGAGCCTGCAACTCATCATCTAATGACATTTTCGCAGAAGCTAACTGATTCACAAATCCCTGAAATGTGCTCAAATGCACAACAATGCTCTCACCATCTTTGTACTCCAATTTCACAAGCTTTCTCATCAATGACGCCTTGTTGAGGGCATTCTTCCTCTCATACATCCCTTCAAGCTTATACCATAACTCATAAGCATTCGTGTCATTGGCAATATGCTGGAGCACACTCACATCAACAAATTGTCTGATCGTAGCAACCGCTTTTCGATTCAGAATCTTCCATTCAACATCAACGACACCTGTTGGAATCTCTTTGTGCACAATCGGCTCATACAGATCTTTCACATACAAAAGATCTTCCATCTTTATCTTCCAATCTGAGTAGTTGCCCGAATTCAACACAATCATTCCCTGAAAACTGTTCTTTTCCTCCATCCTAAACCAAAAGCTCTGATACCAGTCTGTTGTGCCGGGAAGCAAGGGACGTCAGACAAACCCTTTTAACACACACGAATCGGGATGGACAAGAACTGTAAACCAGAGAGCCAAACTCAAGCAACCCAAACCAACAATCAGACACAAACAGAAGATAAATAACCAAGCACAAAGAACACCAGATTTACGTGGAAACCCCAAAACGGGAAAAAAACCACGGGAGACAGAAACTTCCACTATCAACAATAACAAGTGGGTACAATCTTCCCTAGACAAAGCTAGAGGCATACAATATCATCAAGCATCAACAAGCTTGGCCAAATCTCCACATTTCATCACCCAATTTGGTGGAAATCAACAAAACCCAAGAGATGACACTAACAAAGGGGATATGAGATTGGAGGCTCAAAACGACGATCCAACCGTACAAAATGAAGCCTATGATGAGGTGAACAACATACCAGAAAATCGTCCCAATCGGAGGTCGTTTGGTCGTCGATCGGGGCACTTCAAAGTTGGCTGAATGGTTGCATACGAAAATCCCTCCAAAGATCTCTCTTTTCTCCCTTTCTCACTCTTTGTTTTTCTCTCTCTTACTTTCCCAAATGGAAAGACATTCCCTCTTATAAAGGAGGAGGGTAAAACTTCACATGGTAAAAACCACATGGTAAATAGTCCATTGGACCTCTTCCCCATATAGGAGGGAAACACAACAACTTGATGTGTTGGAGTTAGAGAGGGTGGAGAGGGTGATCGATGTTGAAGATGACACGATGACGGCGTTGGAACAACAAAGCCTCCTCCGTTACCTGTTCATTAAGAAAGTGGTAAGCCTTCTCACTTGAAGCACATTATAAATAGAAGCGATTTATTTTACAATCAAGGTAAAGATTATAAATTTTATAATGTGTTGTGGAGTACAGGCGAGGGCAAAGTGGGTGGATGATCTCCCCTGGATTTCCCTTTCTTCATCCCTTCAAGCATTAGATCTTAGGGGAATGGGAGAAAGGGAGCAATTACCCGACGGAATCCAACATCTCACCTCCTTGCGATTTCTAGATATTGAGGGATGTGAGACATTCAGATCACTCCCTGTTTGGATTCCCAAACTCACCTCTCTCAAGGAACTTACAATTGAGGATTGCTCAGCGGAATTGAAAAGGAGATGCAAAAGAGGATCGGGAGAGGATTGGTCTCTCATCCGCCACCTCACTAACCGTTACATCACCGTGGCATGGTAATTTGCAAGCAATTCTTCTTCCACTTCCTCTTGTTTCTGCTTTGACTTCGCTTATGAGATCCATATATGCATGATGATTGATGAATACTCTTGTAAAAGAGTGGGTGCTTTCGAATATTTGGCTCTCCCTTTGCGACTTCATCCTCTTTTTCCAATCAAATTAATGCTATTTTTCACCTACAGATGATACCTATATATGTGTGGTGCAGATGAAAGCATGTAGCTGGTCGTTTCAAAGTAGACCACTGTTGTTGTATATTGATCACTTCCTCGGTTTTTCCAAATCAAATGCTATTGGCTCTCCCTTTGCGACTTCATCCTCTTTACCTGAATTATAGTGTGTGAGTATCAAAGATCTTACGAAGATGCAGCCTAAGTTGGTCAGCTTCCTAATATTACCTTCAGGTAGGAAATATTTATGAACAAAAACTAAGCTATTATATAATTACAAGACACCACTTTCATGTTGCTCTCTTTATCCTCATAACTTACGCAATATGAATGCTTTCGAATTTAATATGCATCTATTTAACATTATTAAACTGACTCTTACTGCCTCTTCTTCTGGATTCAGAAAATTTAAGGTATCATGCCCCCAAATCTTCCCAATTGAAAGAGTTTAATCATTTCAGGTCAGTTCTTGATCTTTTAATTCACCAACTTTACGGACTTTGTTCATGAATGCTTTTGAAATTGCAACAACTATCAACGTGATTTCTCTTTGTTATTATTTTTATTCAACATTCTCTTGAAATGTTCTTACACACTGAGATAAAGCTCATCAACTCCTCTGCCTTTGAATTTGGGATTTTCAGGCACTGGACTTTTTAAGGACTTTAGAAGCGAAAGTAAGTTTGATGCGATCAGCTGGAGCTATTCAATGTATTCATCCATGAAAAGGTTATTATTTTGATTTTTTGTTTCTTTGTTATGTCAGCATTTTCACATGAATGAAATGAAACCATCTTCTAGTCTAAATTCTGAGATTGGTCATTTGATTTTCTTGCTATGGTAAGTGCCTTTTGATCTCAGCTTTCAGCAAGGCATTTCGATCAGTATGCACTGCTGGGCGTTCACATGTTAAGCCGTGCTTTGTTGCTCACAGCCTTATTTGTATCTTGTTGCTGATGTTTCGATGTAACGGGAAAAGCACCAACTAGGAAGGCTTCTTCTTTGTAACACCAGGTAGCCTATGGTGAATGCCTGAAAGGTGGCTCACCTGACAGCTTTCGTTTCTTTCGATCATGACCAACAATAGTGTGCGTAGTAATCCTTTGTTTTATATTTGATCACTTTTTTAATTTCTGATTGTTGATTAGATCGATCTGGTGAGAAGTTGTATAATCCAAGCTAAA
Organism: Persicaria tinctoria; assembly: GCA_037127255.1. Lineage (NCBI taxonomy): Eukaryota > Viridiplantae > Streptophyta > Magnoliopsida > Caryophyllales > Polygonaceae > Persicaria > Persicaria tinctoria. Next base: position 85,837,108 of record JBANSL010000004.1, on the reverse strand, counting down.
CATGTGCCATGAAAAGATTTTGTGGAACCAATCACATTTTAATACTCTTACTCGTACTTATCTTCTGTGGTACTTGTCTTATATATTGCAAATGGTCCATTGACTCGTGATGTTGCTTGTAGATGAAAAGAACAGAGTTAAAATTGGTCGAAGCTAGCCTAATCATTTCTTATGGCTTTATTATTGCCTGAGAATGGTAAGAAAATTTTCACAGCTCCTATTGCATTCGAACTAAATTTCATCCTTCATTGTGATGTAGGCATGCAGATGTGGATGATCCTGTAAGTGTTAACCTGCTCAGTGAAGAAGTCGATTGACAAGGGAGTCAACGCCAGGCTATTTCTGTTGAGATTGGTGTAAACCTCAAGTTGACACCTCAAGTCCAGTGAACTGTGATGGTGCTCTTTAAATGCTCTTGAATTGGAAGGAATGACATTTTACAGGAGATTGTTGAGAAAGCTACATTATATTGAAAGAGCACCATCACATTTCATTTATGTTTCAATTTAAATTTTTGTTTCAATTTGAATTTGTGACCTAACTTGGCTCGTTGCTTACCAGATCAAGGGAAGGAAAAGCTAGAGAACCTAGCTGCTATGCAAATAGCCTGGGACTTCTATGTTGGATGGTATGGATCCAATTGTTAAATCTTTGAGTTTGAATATCTATTCGTGAATTCCATGTCCAATTTACTATACTTGGCTTTTAGCAGGTCTATGCATCCAATATATGTAGTGCATTGTGTGTGGAGACTACCCGAAAATAATGAAAGAAATCATCAGGAGAGGCTGCCTAATTTCACTGAAGTGGAACTTTAAATTGTGAAAGAGGTCTACTGATTTTGAGAGCAGCAATCAGTCAACAGTTGATTGGTCCAATTGGTCAAAAGGTAACTTCAGCTGTTCTTATGGATTACTTGTTGCTAATTTTGAATTCACTGAATTGAATTATCCACCTCATTGTACCCCATCATTGCAGGCAGACTCTTACTCGCTCTTTTGATTCCTGTGGGCTATTTACAAGATGGTAACCCTTCATTTTGTCCAAGAATGGTGACTGGTGAGACTCTGGAATCGAACCTAAGTTTGTATCTCCTCCAACCATTCAACAATATTTTGTTTAAAGGGTTCATTGTCTTTTATATTGTAGGTATGGATGATCCCATTAGTGTTTTGGCCATCACAAGACACTGAAGGGACCAACTGCTACACATACTACGTGAGAGGGAGATTCCTAAAGAGCTTTGATTCTTATTGTATACTTTATGACTTTCTCTCTTTGAAAGAGCATAAACTTCAATTCAATTTTATTTTTTATTTCTTGTATTTTGATTTTGTAGAAGGGTTTAGGCATCATGTCCCCCTTTGATTGTACTTTACATTTTTAACTAATGAAATAGGCGTGGGGATGAGCCTCCTGGCATGACCAGGTTCCAAACCCCAAAAAAAAAACAAAAATTCTTATAGCCATTTTTTTTAGCCCGAAGGCATTGTGCAGATCCTGGTTCAAGAGTTCCGCCAACTGGCTCATGAAGAGATACTCAAGGTTGGAAACAACAATTAACCTAAAAATTGAACTCCTTTAAAGCCAGATACTGCTAAGAAACACGATTGTCATTCTGGAGCTTCACACAGAGGATAAGAATCAAGATTTTTAGTCAATCACTCGTACCGGAAGAGTTGTACCTTTGGCTTTTGATTGTATCTTACATGCCTCTTTTGTTTCTATGACTATATCAACCATTTTGAATCTGAGCTTAGTACTATCCCAAGATTGAGGTCTCAAAACCTACAAGAATAAACTCATCGCTGAGAAAGATGAACATAGCAATTCAAGAAGAATGGAAAACATATATTAAGAGAAGGGGGCCATCTGAACTAGCAGTAGCTATGGGGGGACTCAAAATCCTTGTGTTCTTTTGTTCTTGGAGCTGCTATATATTTGATCTGATTCAGAACCAGCCGTTGAAAAAAAAAAGTTATATTTATTGCAAGAAACATTTTGCCACTATTTATTCCAAACTAAAGTGAGGCGTTATGCATAGGTGGAAAATGCAATGACTTGAAATCACTAAGTTTAATTAGTCATCAGCTAAAAGGAAAGAAGCGAAAGAAGATGTTGATGGATCAAGTTTCATGGATGTGATTGATGCAGAATTCACAACAGTGTTTCCATGCCTTAGAAAAGGAACATATTGAATATTAGACGATGACATGCTAATGGACATTATCAGGAATAAATTTGTAGAAGCCAAAAACGACCTGTCAAAAAATTATGGGATGAGAATAGGCGATACACAGTGAGATCAAATAACAAAAATCAAGATGGAAAACAAAGCAGGGAGCTAGAAAAATTACCGCTCTACTATTCTGAACAATCTAGACAAGGTACAAAATGGCTTGTCAGCTGCAGACCGGCATGCCAAACATGCTCTATGAACAAAAGTCGACACAATTCAGAAGTAGCACTAGTTCCTACAAGCTCTAGATACAAAATGGTTTGTCATCGGTACCGCATTCTTAAAGTGGCACTAGTTCATACAAGCACGCACTAGATACAAAATGGCTTGTCATCAGTAGCACACTCTTCAAGTATCTACGAATCAGTTTCTACTGCGCTTCTATGTCTTCATATCCTTTAAAATAAAACTGATCACCTCCTTAAGGGTGGCCTTTCTGCCTTCCCTGTAGTTCCTCCAGAGCTCTTTAATAGTATATCTTCCACTTGGATTGTATTCATTCAGCTCTTTGAAGGCTGTGATCACTGCCATCTGAATCTCATCCCCCCATTCTTCTTTATTTGTGTTAGTGAAATTCTGATAACATTTTTGTAAACTTTTATAAAATTATATAATCCACTTTATTTTTTTATATCATTACCGTTTATAATGTTTAGCTAAGAAAATATGTAAAAAAAAATTACAGTTTTGCATATATGAGAGTGGTTCATATCTCATACCAGTTTTTGCATTGGCTTGATGCATATCTCTGCTCAATCTGCTTATATTCAGGTTTTATTACTGGCCTCTTTTCAATTTCCTCTTTCTGCGTAGATGAGTGATTTTCTTTTTTTTTTTCAGTTCCATCGTCCTGTCAATCAATACAATTGAATGAAAAACAGATCGAATAGGTCTCACATTGTACTGAGGTTCGATAGACACCTAGTGGTTAAGTTGCAAATGTCAGTTGAGTAACAATTCTTTTAATCATTTGTAAGTTCATCAGATATGGTTTCATCCCAGTTACTGGGAGAATCTAGTTGGGTAGTTCTCATCTGCCCCTTCCTGTTAAAGAGCACATATGCTTTGTTTCTTTCTAATCTTTTCAAATTTCCAAAATGCCTATTTTATTATATACTTTCCATTTTCTTTTACCTGGATGTATTGTTCTTATACATCTATTTTTAGTCCATCTATACCTCTTCAAGCAAGTATCAAAGGGACAGCAACTTATCATTTCATGTTCATCAACGATTATTGGTAACTCAAGAGCAATAAAATTTCGACAAGGACTCCGATTTCTGGTCTTGTTGTCATGTATCTTTTCATTTTCTATTTTAAATTGAGACTTACTCAGTTTGTATTCCTTCAATTCCTAATGTTAGTACTTTTCATCGATTCTATCTTCGTTTTCTTTGTCTAGGGATTGAGAGTAGATTTCATTCTCAGTGTTAAAGAAGCAAGCATACCAATGAATTTTGTGAAGTTCAGATAAACATTTCAGGTTTACCTTCAAGGCTTTATATTCTTTTCGCCATTCATTTCCTCCTTCCTTTGTTTCTTGTTTACTTTATTCTTCCTTTCTCCCTTTCATTTGCTTTCTTCTTCCCTTGTTGTCAATCCTTGTTCTGCCATCCTCCTTTATTCTTTTCTCCATTCATTTCCTCCTTACGTAATTTTGAACAGCAAATGAAAAGTGAATCACATAACAAACCGTGGTTATCAAACTAGTCCTTTCTTTTAAGTAATCCCCAATAATCTTTTGTTTTATGGGAAGTAATATTACCATCTTTTACACAGAAGTCCTGGCGATACCCAATGTAATAATTGCTTATTCTAGTATCTTTATGAGCAGCATTTTTGTTCTGCTATTCATAGTCCTAGTAGACTCTAGTAGTTTTGGAGGGTTGTTATCCTCAATGCTTGTAATTGTATTGCGAAAATCTATTAATTCTTCTCCTGTTACTTGTATTCTTTATCTGTTTTTCAATCCTTCTGATAATTCTTTATCTGTTACTTATAGTTTCATCTATGTGCTGTTGTTATGGATCTCCTCATTGTGCATTCTTGGTAATGAGGTCTAGAGTCATTCAGTCGATAAAATGATTGAAACGTTCAATTTGTTGTCAATAGCATTCCAAACGTACTGTCCAACCGAGTTAGCCTAGTTTCAGTCAGTCAAAGGAGGATAAGCCAAAGTTGGACTCGATTATGAGTGAAAGTTTTGGTAATTGGACTTGTGTTGATAACTTCAGTCAAAGCGAAGCCGGTAGGATTGTAGTTATGTGGGACGATCAGTGGGTTAACTTCCAACCCTTTAGGATCCATGAACAAGTGATTGCGGGTAAAGTTGAGTGTAAGATCAGTGGGAGACAGTTCTTTCTAGCTGAAGTTTATGGGCTGCACACAATTGTAACCAGAAGAGGGCTTTGGTCTGAGCTTACGCAGTTATGCCAGGATCAAGTAGGCCCTTGGATAGTCATGGGAGACTTCAATTCAGTGCTTAGATCGTGTGAGAGAAGAAATGGGAATGCGGTGACGGCTTATGAAATTGCAGATATGTGGCAGTGTTGTACGACTCTGGGACTGTCAGACGCTATTGGCACTAGTGATGAGCATACTTGGTTCAAAGGGGAGAAGTCTTCAAAAATAGATAGGGTCTTGGTCAACAATGATTGGAACTATAGCTCATACAATTGCAAAGCAAAAAATTTCAACTTGAAGTCATGTTCTGATCATGTTCAGATTACAGTGGAAGTGTTTGACCAAGAGACTCCTAGGAAAAAGCCATTTAAATTCTTCAACATGTGGATCGACCATGAGCAGTTCAACAGCACAGTGCAGCAGGCGTGGTCCTTCAACGGATGGGGCACGGAACAATACAAATTAGCCAAGAGGCTCCAGCGGCTTAAGGCCCCTTTGAAAGAACTGAACAGAAGGCATTACTCCATGATCTCAGATAGGGCAAATAGAGCAGAAAAGGACTATGAAGAAGCATTTGCAGCTTACAGTGAACATGATGACAGCTTAGAGTTAAGGGTTGCAATGGATAACGCCAGGAATAGAGCCCAGAAATTGAAGGAGGCTGAGCTGAAGTTCACTTCCCAGCTGGCTAAAACTAAACACTTGTTGGAAGGAGACAAGTGCTCGGCTTACTTTCATGGTTTAATGAAGAAAAACTTAAAGCGAAACCATATTAGCTCCATTATGACAGAAAATGGCACGAATTCGAGTAGTCTTGTGGAAGTAGCTGCTGAATTTGAGAGTTTCTTCAAATCTCTCTTGGGTACAAGGACAAACGTCCAGCCTGTAGACAGCTCGATTATTCAAAGAGGTGGCTCACTCCTCACTCAAGATCAGGGAGAACAGCTGGTTAGGGTAGTTACCGATGAGGAAATCAAAGAAAGTTTATGGAGTATTGGGGACGAGAAATCACCTGGACCGGATGGATATTCCTCAAAATTCTTCAAATCAACGTGGGTTACTACTGGACCAAGCTTCTGTGCAGCAGTAAAAGAATTCTTCAGAACAGGGTCACTCCTAAAACAGACGAACCACACTTGTTTTGGATTTGGATGAGACACTTGTTCACTCCGATTGGAAGGTACATACATTATCTTATACGATTCCCTGATCATTAAATCCAACCGCTGTTGCAATTGTCAATTCGATTTACCTCAGTAGCATGTTTCTATTTGTAAGATAAAAGCATCCATTAGATAAAACTCGGCCCTAGTACTTGAAACTTGACTTTCTAGTGAAATCTTGAGCTTGCAACTTCCTTTTCGAATTTGTTGAGCTAATTATTGGGTCCTCAGGACACGACCCGTGATCTAAAATATAACATGTCTTGGGTAACTGGAAAGCGTAGCTGGGAGTATGAAGAAGGGTTGGCCTTCAAAAGACCAGGGTTGGACGCTTTCTTGGAACGTGTTCTTCAATTGGGCTATGAAGTCGTGCTTTATACGGATCAGTCTTTTAGGGTAATAGTTCCGGCTTGCTTAATTCCTCTCCTTTTCGTTGGATTTTAATGTAGTGTCCGACTGTAATATTCTGTTGTGTACAGGATGTTAATCAACTTAAATACTGGTTCAAGGATGGACTGGGTTTTCACCATAGGTTGACGAAGGGACACACTAAATATCAAGACGGGAAACGTTACAGGGTAAGCATCTTTCACCATTTCCTCCGTTAAGAGTATTAAAGATGTGAAGAGACCAAAAGAGCCACACATTGAAAATATGAAAGATCAAGCCATAATATATTGAAAAATATGAAAGATCAAGCCATAGTATATAAGTACGTGTTTGGATTACTCTTCCTATTCATATTGTCAATTGGTTTTAGGATGAAACCCCGCTCGACTTATGTACTAGGCTACTAAAGATGTTGCATGTATATAAGTACGTGTTTGGATTCAATTTGTATTATGTTTATAATGTATAATTGACAAGGTCGTCTTTGATAAACAAAAAATTTAAGATAAATTAAGGGTGTATTTGGATTCTATACTTTATTAATTATATATATAATGTAATAGTTTTTATCCCGATTCATGTAGTTATTTGGTTAAATTACTATTTTACTTCTTTTTTATGAGATTTTTAGTTATACAACCAATTGCTCACATAAACCGAAGTAAATAATTGAATTATAATTAAAATGGAATGTAATTCAAACCCACCCTAAATACTCCAACCAACATATATCTAAAAATGTTGAATAAGATAGGGATAGACTCTAAAATAAAACAAGATTGTTGCTTTAAAAGAAGGGTAAATTAGCTCATATCGTAAATTACAAACCATATCATTTGAAAAATAAGCCAAGCTTATACATATCATTTGACAAATTAGCCGAACATGAATAATTTTATTATAATTTATCCTTTTTTTAAAGGGTAACCGTATTATTTAACAAATGGGAAGTCTTATGAAAACAAATCATTGCATTAAATACAAATAAACTTGAATTAAGGGTATTTTAATCTTTTTAAACAAAACAAATAGAGGTTTAATGGGTGGGTGGTCTTATGAAAAGATAACTAATTTATGGGTGTTTTATTGTAATTTAAGTTTTTATGGGTGGTTATATGAAAAGTACCATAATTTATGGGTAGTTATGTGTAATTTACCCTTTGATATAAGGCATAGTATAAGGGTAGTTTCGGGTTTACACATAATAAATAGGGACATTTCTGTAATTTCCCCTTCCTAGTTAGTGGTTAGAATCTGTTAGAGCTTATAACTGAACTCCGGTTGTTGTAGAGCTCAGTTGTTCAATTTCTGTTTCCTTCAATTGAAGTTCTGTATGTGTTCTTGGAGAGTTTCGTTTCCATCTCCATTTGTGATGGTTTGAATTGATTCTTCGTCACATTTCCTCATGGTATCAGAGCGCAAGAGACGGATCTGAAGTTTCTTTGTGTTCTCATTCGTGAATTGATTGCTTCCGCTTGCATTTCTGATCTGGTTGTCTGGATCTTTGAGCTCGAAAATGGCCGGTCGTGGATCGCCGATCGTCGGACAGAGTTCGGGAACTGGTGCTAGTGTTGGAAGAGGTGTTGGTGCTGGATCATCACCTCCTATTCTGAATACAGGACAACAAAATCCAATTTGTCCGATAGCTCCACCTGCATTTGGAGGTCTACAATGTTAGCATTATATTATTTATACATGTACAGTTACCATTGTACCCTCGGGTTTTCACCCATTGATATATATACAGGAGTAGGCCTCTGAGATCCGTTAAGGACTCAGTTCTCCAAACACTTACATGGTATCAAGCTTTTGTGTGAAACCCTAATTTTTGTTTCACACCTAACGATCCACCAAGCCGCCGCAGCCCCAAGATGCCGCCGCCACACCCTAGTCGTCGCCGCCAGCCCAGCCGCCGCCGCCGCCCCCTCCTGCCGCCGCCTCCCCCTCTTGTCGCCGCCGCCGCTCCCTACAGCCGCCGCCCCCTGTTCCTCCTTTCTCCCTTCCGCCGCAATCTCCCACCCCTTCTCGATGTCTACCGACGAGATTATCAACCCAATCAACCCTAACCCCATTCCACCCAACCCTAACCCTCCACCACCACCACAAAACCCCTTTCACTCCGCTCAATCCGTCACCAACGTCAAAAATCAAATTCCCCTAACCCTAGATCTTAAAAAGGTCCAATACCACACATGGGCGGAGCTCTTCCAAACCGCCTGTAAGGCTCAGGACGTCATCACCCACATCGACGGCTCTGATCGTCCGACTGATGTCCCTGAGCCCGTCTGGAACCGCCTTGACTCCATCGTTCTTGGATGGATCTATGCCACCATCTCTGAGGACGTCCTGATTACCGTCCTCCAACCAAACTCTACCGCCCGTGATGTCTGGCTCCGCATAAAGGGCCTCTTCCATGACAATCAATCCGCTAGGGCAGCGGATCTTGAGGGAAAGTTCATCAACATCCGTCAGGAAAGCTTCTCCACCGTCTCTGACTACTGCCTCGCCATCAAAGCCATCGCTAATCAACTAGGCGATGTTGGGCACAAAGTTAGCGAAGAACGCCTTGTTCTTCAACTTATCAACGACCTTTCCACCAAATTTGATGTCGTCGGTGGCATGATCAGCAACACATCGCCACTTCCGACCTTCATGGTGGCTCGCAGCATGCTTTCCAGGGAGGAGAGCCGTCAGGGACGCCCCCAGGGCCCTTCCCATGTCCTTGTTTCCTCCAAGGATTTCATAGCCCCGGACCCCCTTCCCCACACCCAACCCAGACAACCCCAACAACGCGGAGGACGCGACAGAGGCGGCAACAACAGCGGCCGCAGCAAAATGCAGCGGCCGCCGCCTGGGCAGTGGTACCCGCAGCAGCAATGGTCCCCCGCTCCGACGCCCTGCCCTTATCCGACGTGGGCGGGATACCCCCCGCCAGAGTTGGTCTATACGCAGCATCCGCCACAGCAGCGGGCCCCATCCCCGGCGATGTACGCTTCACAACAGCCTCCAGCGCACCCCATGCACACCAACCTCTCCGCCGCTTTCTCCACCATGGGACTCCAGCAGCCGGACGACAACTGGTACATGGATACCGGGGCCTCCTCTCACATGACGAACGCACCAGGTAACCTACAAACTGTTTTTAATTCGAGCACTTTACCGTCTGTTTATGTCGGAAACGGCGAGTCTCTTAAAATTGTCGGTTCGGGTCACACAACCCTTCCCAATGCCCCACCCCTACGCCTCAACAAAGTCCTGCTTGCCCCTGACCTTGTTAAAAACCTCATTTTTGTTCGTCAATTTACCGTCGATAATCACGTGGCTGTCCAATTTGACCCGTTTGGTTTTCTTGTGAAGGATCTTCGTACGGGGACCCCAATCATGCGCTGCAATAGTTCTGGCGACATCTACCCCATCACCAAAGCTCGCCCACAGTCTCCCACCGCCCCCACCGCCTTCGTCGCCCATCGTTTGGACTTGTGGCACGCTCGTCTTGGCCATCCCGGCGACCACGTGCTCCAATGTCTCCGCACTAGTCATTTAATTTCTTGTAATAAAGCCTCTGGCGTTTGCATTTCCTGTGAAATCGCCAAGAGCAAGCGTCTTCCTTTTAGCATTTCTCATTCCAGTACATTTGCACTTTTTGATCTTTTGCATTGTGATTTGTGGACATCTCCTATTTCAAGTGCTAGTGGTTTTCGATACTATTTGATTGTCCTTGATGATTTCACCAATTTTGTTTGGGTTTTTCCCCTACGTCACAAATCGGAAACACAAAGTCACATTGTCAATTTTCACACATTTTTCCGCACTCAATTCACTTTGCCCATCAAGGCTATTCAGTGCGACATGGGAGGAGAGTTTGACAACAATTTTGTTCGCTCCTTTTGTCAACAAAATGGGATATCACTCCGCTTCTCATGCCCCCAAACCTCTCCACAAAATGGCAAAGCGTAACGTATTATCCGCACCCTCAATGACAAAACTAGAACCCTCCTACATCACGCCTCTCTCCCCCTCCCCTTTTGGGTTGAGGCGCTTCACATGGCCACCTATCTCCACAATATACTTCCATCCAAAGTCATTGGCAACTCCATCCCAACCTTGGCACTCTACAAGCGCTACCTCTCTTACGATCACATTAGAGTGTTTGGATGTCTCTGTTTTCCCAACATGAGTGCCACCGCCCCTCACAAGCTATCCCCACGATCCACTAAATGTGTCTTCTTGGGCATCTCCCCACACCATCGAGGCTACCGTTGTCTTCGCTTGGATACAAATCGGGTTGTCGATTCGCGCCATGTGATTTTCGACGAACAGACATTCCCCTTCGCCACACCACCCACCCCTGCTGTCCCCAACCCACCCACACCACCCAATTCCGACGAATTCCCACCCCTCCTACGCCACCTATTCCAACAAGCATCATCCGGAATCAACCCCCTGCCCAAAACCCCCACCCAAATCGATTGGCGGCGGGCGCCGCAACCCATGCGGCGGGCACACCCCCCGGCAGCGGCCGCCGCACCCCCCCCCCCCCCTGCCTATCCCGGTACACCCCCCCGGCAGCGCCCGCCGCACCCCCCCCGCCCCCCCTTTCCCCCTCAGCAGGCAACCCCTCTTACCCACCAACCTCCGATTGCACCCCCCGCCCATTCCATGAAGACCCGGTCGCAGTCCGGCATCTTCAAACCTAACCCCAAATACAACCTTCTCACTCCGTCTCCCGACATATCTCCTCTCCCCAAGTCGCCCCACAAGGCCTTACAGGACCCGAACTGGCAAGCTGCCATGATGGATGAGTTTAGTGTTCTTATTAAAAATGGCACATGGGACCTCGTTCCAAGGCCTCGGGACACTAATATCATTAACTGCATGTGGTTGTTCAAGCATAAGTACAGGTCAGACGGAACTCTAGAGCGACACAAGGCTCGGCTAGTGGTCAACGGCAAGTCACAGGAGGTTGGGGTTGACTGTGATGAGACTTTCAGCCCGGTCGTCAAACCGGCTACCATCCGCACAGTTTTGAGCATCGCCCTTACTAAGGATTGGCCTATCCATCAGCTTGACGTCAAGAATGCCTTCCTTCACGGCAACCTTCAGGAGACTGTGTATATGCATCAGCCGCCAGACTTCTATGATCGCACCCGCCCATCTCACGTTTGCCTTCTCCGGAAGTCTCTCTATGGGTTGAAGGCGCCTGGTATCAGCGGTTCTCCACGTACCTCACTGGCATTGGATTTCAGGGCAGTCAGTCTGATCACTCCCTTTTTGTGTTCCACTCAGGGTCTGACACTGCCTATCTTCTCCTGTACGTTGACGACATCGTGCTCACCGCTTCCTCTACATCGCTCATGTCAAGGCTGATGGCCCTGCTGCGATCAGAGTTCGCCATGACTGATATCGGTTCCCTGAGCTACTTCCTTGGGGTCTCTGTGTCACGCACTCCTACTACCCTGTTCCTTCATCAGCAGAAGTACGCTCTTGAGATCGTCGACAAGGCCGACATGACGTCTTGCAAACCCGCCACCACCCCTGTCGACCGCAGTCTGGCCGGTGCTCTCCAGTATTTGACATTCACCAGACCGGACATTGCCTTCGCCGTACAACAGATCTGCTTATACATGCATGATCCCCGCGAGCACCATCTTCAGGCGCTCAAGAGGATAATCAGGTACATCAAGGGTACCTCTGACATGGGTTTACATCTCGCTCGCAGCAGGTTTGACTCCCTCACCGCCTATTCTGACGCTGACTGGGCGGGTTGTCCTGAAACTAGACGCTCTACATCTGGTTTCGCGGTGTACCTCGGCGACAATCTGGTCTCGTGGTCCTCCAAGTGTCAGGCCACCATCTCCCGCTCGAGTGCCGAGGCTGAGTATCGTGGTGTTGCCAACGCCGTCGCTGAGACCTGCTGGCTCCGCAACCTTCTCTGCCAACTCCAGGTTCCCCTTCGATCGGCTACACTGGTCTACTGCGACAATGTCTCCGCTGTTTACCTGTCGTCGAACCCAGTTCAGCACCAACGGACGAAGCATATCGAAATTGACATCCATTTCGTCAGAGAGAAGGTCGCCCTAGGCCAGGTCCGAGTTCTTCATGTCCCTTCTGCACATCAGTATGCGGACATTTTCACAAAAGGCTTACCTACTCCTCTTTTTACTTCTTTTCGTTCCAGTCTTGCTATTCGCTCACCTCTAGCTGCGACTGAGGGAGGATGTTAGCATTATATTATTTATACATGTACAGTTACCATTGTACCTTCGGGTTTTCACCCATTGATATATATACATGAGTAGGCCTCTGAGATCGGTTAAGGACTCAGTTCTTCAAACACTTACATACAATTCGGAGATCTCAATCAGCAATTCAATGGCGCACATGTGAATCCTCTGCACGTACGAGTCTTGTCATCAACCTGAGAATTGCGTTGTTATCAACCCGAGAATTGCGTTGTTTACTAATTAAAATTTGAAATTTTATGAATACCTTTATCAGATATTGCATATAATAGACAATATGACATAAGAAGAGTGTTGTCAATTGTCATCATTGGAAGGGAAGGATGTATCTACTGAGTTCATTCAACGTTCCAAACACCAACAGAGGTAAAGTAGTCATCATTTGTGTATTTAGGGAAATGTTTTAGCATACTCAGTCCACCAAGTGTTAATTTTTGGTAACATACGTTCTTGCTTGCAGAGGAATACTTGGATGGTGGCGGAAACAAACGCGAGGATCAGATGAAATCGGGCGGATTGGTTTGCTTCATCTCTAGGCTTGCTAAACAAGTAATAACACCAGAGGATACAAAGAACCAATCACAAGTTGGTATAGTGGTTATGAGATTATATTTCATGCTCAATCCATTTTACTCGATTTATATGTAGAGTGATTGAGCTGGATCGAATTAAACTAAGATTATAAAAAATAATAATAAGAAAATAATATTTTACAATCTAGTCTACCAAGAAATAGTGTTTGTGATATAGGCTTTATCGGGTGCGATCATTCCGTGGTTTATAACTAGATGAGCTACGACAACTTGTAATCACCGTGGACAAGATTTGTTAAGCCATTTCGTGGAAAATTGCTCTGAATATGGCTTACTGTCGAAGTTTTAGACTTCAATTCCATAGATCGGTCCAAATGCAATGTTAGTTTTGTGGACATCACTAAGAAAATCGTTACAAATTATACACTGAACTCAAATTATGATATTGTTTTTATTAAATAGATTAAGAAGCTAAATACTTAGAATTGTGATGGGCTAAAGATTGAAATACACGCCTTTTATATTAATTTAGACGAAATAAGTATTTTATTTAGTTTTTTCACTGAGATTTTATCACTCCTAAATATGGTAAAAAAATACAAAATTTTTAAAGAAAATTTCTAATATCAACTCAACACACTTTAAGACAAAAAAATAGTAAAATTTTAGTTCGTTTTTTCTTCCCAGAGATTTCCAGCCAATGTAAATGTAAATGCTTATTGATTTATTTAGCCAAACCTACCCGCAATATTGTTTAGGCGTGTGTATGTTTGGAGATTTTGCATTATCTTTCCTAGTTTAAGGTAATGTCACCTGAATACATTATTTTCAACAAGCTCCTTAAATCGAAATGACAACCATCCAATAAATCCAGCGATTAAACAATGTATGGAGTCAGAATGTATACACTCTTTTCCTGAATGAATCGAGAGTGCTTCCGAAAGACCCAGAACGAAAGGAGACAGGGACGACAAGGAAATAAGTCAAATCGTAAAAAAACAATGATTTTTCCCACAGCATCAAGCAACTTCAGAGTCACGGTTGAATTTATTACACACTGATGCAGAGCATGGGAAACATGAGATGCATCAGCTTCTTCATCATGGCCTTGTTCGTATAACCATCAACATCAAGCACAAGCTCATTCGAACCCGAAGCCTCTAACCACTCAAAATATAAACACGAAGCCTCTCTGCACACGAAGCCTCTATGCATCTATGTTTCAAAATTTCAAATAGAGAATATATACACTGCAATTTGAAACACTGCACACCAATTTCTCGCCCCTGACCCTAGACAAGATCACTGTGGCTCATCTGACCTCGACATCGAGTGTTCAAGAACTCTCATGGGTTTCCATTCCATCTCTTCCCTAGGTAGTCTCAATGCTAAGAAATGAAGAGCGTCGCTTTGCACCTGGTAAATGTGACAACCCCAGGGGTAAGAATCAGGGGCGGCCCAAATTTCCTGTTCTTCAAAGCCCGTCTCAGCCACCAGCGATTCCGCAACGCAGTAGACTGCCCCGGGTTCTGGCTCTGCAAAGCTCTGGACAGCAACACAGCCTAGGGCAGTGTACCCCTCGGGAGCACGTGGAAGCCAAATGGATGCAGGAGTCTTGTAGTCGTCGATGCAGTTCCTCCATACCTACATTGATTGCCAATGGAGTGAGTAATGACAGTAGAAAATATTCGTAATCAGGAATCAAAGTAAATGTATTTTTTCTTTTCTTTTTGCTTTCAGATAAAAAACAACCGCGGGGAGGGGGGGGGTGTTATTTGGGAAATTCATTTGATCCAAAACTGGGTTTTCATCAAACTCTTGGAAATGGTTTATATAGCATAGCTAAATCCCTACCAGGTCAAATCCAACAGGATGTGCAAACTGTTGCTCATTGTAACGATAAACAGTGGCAACAGTTGGAGGATGGGTGCCAACGCGCGCTATATCCCCGATACATACATACCTAAGAAAGAAGGAAGATGAGTAAATTCCTTGATTCTTATCAATTTGTAAACATCACTTTGCAAAACAAGCAATTGCCCACTAAACGGTAACCAGCACGGCATCACTATATTGAGATTCCCAGCCGAGGCAAATGCTTGAACTTACCCATGAGGACATACTGGTCTCCAGATGCTACATATATCACCGCCCAAAACCTGAAAAACAAACGTAAGAACCAACTATAAAGCATTGAGTTCAAAAGGGGAGGTATATGGATTATGGAGCCATCAATTCACCTTCTTCTGGCACAATGTGCAGCGACCTTTAGGGTCAGGCTCACTACTCCAAATCTTTGTGAAGTTGATGCTGTGCTCAACAAATCTGCTATCATCTGAGAGAGTACTAGATGAAGACAGCTCTCTTGACATGATAACAGATTTATTTTGACGGTGTAGACCTGCTCTTGTTTCAGGTTCCCTCCAAGAGAAATGTACTTCTCTCTGACTAGAAGGTACCTGTAAAATGCATAATCCCGAATCAATCCTGCAAACTCACTACAACTTTGGCAACCGACATAACTTGATAGTTGATATACCCAAAGCCTAACCTTGAGAACAAGACTTTTCGTAATAGACTGGTACCCTTTCCACATCTTCCGCACTATTGAACACATCTTTACAGCTTGTGGCTCACCAGTGTTGGAATCCACTTCAGAATTGCACTTGATGACACGAGCAAAAGCTTCAGACCTCTTGAATGTTTTCAGATGAAGTATCAAATGAGACGGCTGAGGATGTCCAGCTTTTGCCAATTCAATTGCTAGAAGCTCCTCCCAGGGCACATCCCACATGATCTTGCAGGGTTTCTTGTCTATCTTATATGGACCTGGGCGCTATCACAACCAGATGGAAACGAGGGGAGATCAGACACAGAAAATATCATGAAAAGTCACAGCAGGTTCTATATATTATATTACATAGTATATGGGCCATTCCCCCAGTACCTGGAGTAACATAATTCGTTTATTGGTCACCAATGCTACCCTTTGCTGTGGCAGCATAAAGTGTTCTTCATAATAATCAGACAAGGCAAACTTTGACGGTTCTTTAAATATTTCCGTGCAACCAAAATGGTGACTTGCCTCAGCAAGATGAAGAAGCATCTGAAAGCGAAAAAAAGGAAGAACAGGATCACCATATGAACTTTTTTAAGAAAATGAAGCACACAGAAGGCAAGACTGTAGTACAAGAGTCAGTGTTAAAGGATAAAGAGAAAGGGGAAAGGACAAGTAGCACATGAATTGCAAATGCTATTTTGTTTTATGATAGCTAGCTAAATTCTCCACATGCATCCATAATATCAACACTTAATACTAGTTGACCAAGCCATTCCCGTTTTTTATAAAAGCAGAAAATAACATGATCTAGGAACATCTCTTAATGGAAAATTCTTCTTTTTTTTAGGGTGGGTGGGTGGGTGGGGTGGGGTGGTGTGGGGTGGGTTTAAAAGAACATACCTGGCCAGCCGCTTCTCTCTCACTGAACTCTCGAAGAATGCCATCTGAATGTATTGCACGGGGATTTCTAATTCTTTGCAACACAGTTCTGTTATTTAACACCTCCAAACATCTTGCACAACTAGCACCAATTCCATCGACTGTAAGTGACAGAAAATCCAGTGCTCCACTCACAGGCTGCACAATGAATCCCACAAAAGCTCGTCCTAGGCCATTCGCAAGTCCTATGACACCATTTTGACGAGCACTCTCTACAGGTTTTCTCACTACTCCGGACACACCAAAGGCAACACCCTGTGCAAAAGCTTCCGTTCCTTGGATAAGTCCATCCCCAACACCTGTGATTCTCCTGGACCAAACCTGATATAATACAAATGTTATGTTGCAGGTCACTTGAAGAATTCAATGAAATAGAAAAGAAAGCAAAGCACCTGCTTCGAACGCAACTGAAGAAACTGTCCGTCAGTTGAGAGATGAGCAAAGCCTTTACTAAGGGAAGCCAATGTTGAACTTGTCATTCCAAGAACATCAACTGAGAATAACAAATGTAAGGGATTGTGGATTAAATCTCTCCATATACGATTTGTAATAGCAGGAACAACAGAACTTTTCCGCATGAATCTGCCCTTGTGCATAACCTTCCTCAGGTGCACCTGCAACAGGACCTTATATTAGGCGTACACAAGGTCAATCAACCAAGCGAGACGCTGTTGATGGCAAGTGATAGGTTTGATGTCTATCAGATAAAATTAAATAAATGAATGAATGAATTAAAAATTACCGACAATATTGTGGGACATCAATTTATTTTAAGGAATATTTTTAGTAATTCTACTACCAAAGATGCAAACAATAGCCAAATAAAACTCCAGGGAACAGTTAATTGATGTCCAAATTCTAAAGAAGGCAGTGTGGAAAGAAACAATTAAATTAGCTCAAGTTTTGTACGTACAACCATCAGAATTCATCAAGACGATTAAAAAAAATGATGAGCAAATAACACAATCATCTTTCAACAATCTGACCTGAATCTTAAAAGCATTGCCAATTGCTGACATGATTGGGCTCCACACCCCCAAAACTCCATGTGGCCTTTGTGCTGGGGCTGTCTCAAATGAGACTTTTATCCTTATTTCTGACACATCTATGAGGCTGCAAAAATAGGACAACTGTCTTTAGCTTGAATATATGTACAGAAATCCATCGAAAACTCACAATTATCAGGGCCAAAAAAATGGGAAATGGTTAACAGCTGTTACACTTTCAGGGAGGATTCTTTATTGACAAACAAATGGGAAGAATCAATGGATAAGATGAATTTACAGATGATCTCAATCACTCTTTTGCTAAATGGAAGTTTTTTAGAGTTTTAATCCCAAAAAGTTTACTAAGGTTTTCCTTCAAGGAAAACAGTGACAACCAGGATAAGAAAAGTGTATGAAGCTTAGAACGAGATTAAACCAATCAATTCATACTCTATGCGTATCTCCGGATCGACTTGTGTAACATTTGAACTCCCGGATAAACGATCTAGCTGAAGATTATTGTAGAAATCCAACAGAGCCCAAAGAATTGGTTCATGAATATTTAGCCTCCAGCACTTTTCGGTTACCTAAAAGTACAACCAAGTTCAAGATAAGCAGAACAAAAGCTGCAATTTAATAGCCTATGCATAGGAACATTAAGCGAAAAACGTTACCCGTATATAAACATATGGGTATACTTGGATTCCATCAGTATTTTCATTACATATTGTCAGCGTCATTTTGAACACTGGATGTTGGAGGTCACTTGCTTGTTCAGGTGCTAGTAATACAGGCATCAACGCTAATGGTAGCTGGTTGTCAAGCTGCAGACTCCCCAATATAAGCTTGAACCTGGAAGAAATAGAAGATGATGATAATTGAGTAGAACTGGAATGGATAGAAAATTTTCAAACATTAAATGGCTATCAGATGTCAGTAGACATATGATGAACTGTTTCAATTAGGGAAGCCTAATGACATTACAAACGGATAGCGAAGCTGACTATGCAGTAATACATCAGTCTCACCTACTCGTAGTTCCACCATCATAACCAGTGGAGTATGATATAAATACTCTTTCCAAGTACAGATATGAAAGCTCCCTTGGTCGGTGGTCAACAATAGAGACACCAACCACTCCAAACTCAACAATAAGCTCTAATGGTGAAGAGGTATTCTGAGCTTTTCTATGCATATGAGGAACTCCCCAATTGCCAGAAGGCATTGTGAGGGCACCCTCTACTCCTGAAGCTAATTCAGAAGAATAAATGTCTGAAAATCGAGCAACTTTGACATCAGCAAAATCCACCATAGAAAACTGAACTTCTCCTTCAAGAGAACATTGAGTTGTGGATTCCAAATTGAGTTCTGAGAAAGCGGCGCAATTTTCAGTGTAGATCTTAACATCAATGAGTTTTGAACCATAAGGATCTTCCCATGAAAATCTGGTTGTAGATAGAGGTGCTAATTGAATCCAATAATCGTCACCAAATCCAGATTGCCGAATGCTGATTTTCTTCTTAGCTGTCCTATTCTCAAATCTGTCGATTACAAGATAATATAATCATGTACAACCGCACATTGCTAATAGATAGATAGAGAGAAAGCAGGAGCTTGAATAAATTAGAGCACATTGCAGAAGACTATATACATGAGAGAATGCCCAATTATTCTCTTGCTTCACATGCTATATTCTTTAAAGTTTATTTTAGGGTGATGTATATATGTGTGTGTGAGGTTTTTAGGAATGCAATTCTAGTGTAGTTTCTATTTTTAGTAGACCTACCTTATAGGGCCTCTAGCTGAACCCAGACGAAAAACAACAATGAAGCGTGATCCTTCCTCGTAACCTCGAACTTCTATCTTCAGAAATCTTCTATTACCATTATCATCTCTCAAAACTAGACAGAAGGTATCTTCTTTAGTAATTTCAACGGGATATGACCAGCTGGTCTCCTCCAAACGAACCTGCAATGTTCGATGCATGTATCCAGGTCAGAATCACATGTAATTTTTTCTTCGAAATAAGATCTTTTGTATGCTTTAAAGCACATAATGGCAAAGAGGTGAGCTGGTGTGGGGAAAAAAAAGGTATTCTCCATAATCTACATTTCATCCTCAAAGAGCTACTAAGCCAACATAAGTACAATCAAGGCTTAAGCTGCACTTTGGAGTATTGGTGATGAAGAGTACCTTTTTTTTCCCCACACCATATTCTTTGAGCCATTAATACTAATGGAAAAAGCGTATGTTCATCCTCAAAGAATTTGGAGGTGACACTATATCTTGGAGGTTTATCAGACAAATGCTTTTCCACCTTAACTTCCCTCCTCTTTTCATACACTGGATTATTGAATGTGTTTGCTCTCCCTCTTTTTCCATTAGTATTAATGGCTCCCTGCAAGAGTATTTTCATGGTAAAAGAGGGTTAAGACAAGGAGATCCAATATCTCCCCTCATATTTGTCTTGTCTGTGGATTACTTATCTAGAATTCTCAGATGCAAGACTAGACTTCCAGGCTTCAAATTTCATCCAAAGTGTGAAAATCTGCAAATATCCCACCTTGCTTATGCTGATGATATAATATTAATGTCTAGAGGGGATAGGAGCTCTATGGCTATTTTATTGGACTCTCTAAAACATTTTTCTGAGGTCTCAGGTTTGGAGATCAGCCCTTCAAAGTCCTCTTACTTTCTAGCTGGAGTAAAAGCTGATGACAGAAGCTTCATTGCTGCTAACTCAGGATTCTCCCAAGGAGTCTTTCCCTTCAGATATCTAGGAATTCCAATCTCTTCAGGGAAGCTAACAGTCTCTCAATACTCCCCCTTTCTGGATAAAATCTTAACAAATATAAGCTATTGGAACTCGAAAACCTTATCTTATGCAGGAAGAGTGGAACTGATTAGGACTGTCCTTCAAGGGATTAGTGCTTTTTGGTTTTCAATCCTCCCCTCTCCCTCTACACTTATTGACAAGGTAAACAGTCTTTGTGCTAAATTTCTATGGAAATCTCACAGAATTAAATGGAAAGATGTTTGCTTACCTAAAGATGAAGGTGGATTAGGTTTGAAAGATCTAAAAACATGGAATACTGCTTTTATTTCAAGAATGTTATGGGATATTGATAGAAAAAAGGACAGCCTCAGGATCAGATGGGTGCACCATCAGTATCTACAGCAAGGAGACGCTTGGAGTTGGCAAGTCCATGATAAAAATGACTCTCCTCTAATCAAAAAGATTTTATCTATTAGAAATGCCTTGCTAACATCCACAGGAAGTGCACAAGAAGCCTCTGCAAAGCTCAACAGTTGGTGCCTAGGAGGGAAGTTCAGCATTGAAGCAGCCTACAACCACTTTAGAAGAAGGGCACCTAAACCTCCTTGGACGACAGTGGTATGGGACAATGCAATTGCTCCCAAACATGCTTTCATAATATGGCTGGCAGCAAAAGGAAGGCTGGCTACAAGTGACCTGATCAAGTATAGGGAAGTAAACCTAAACTGTCATCTATGCAATCAAGCCTTAGAATCCCATGAACACATATTTTTTGCATGTAATTTCTCTTTGAATGTCTGGTCTCAGGTGAAGGCTTGGTTAGGATTATGGAGAGGAATGAACACCATCAGCAGTGGACTAAAGTGGCTCAAAAAGGAGGCAAAAGGAAAAGGATGGATATCAAAAGCAAAACGAGCAGCAATGGCAGCCACTGTCTACCTCATATGGAAGACAAGAAACGAAAAAGTCTTTGAGGAATCAAGCAAAAGTGCCGAGGAGATTGTCCATTTTGTCTAATTGCATGTGTACAAGATGCTTAACCATGATTTTGCTCTCCAATTCTCACCTTCCATAGGCCTGCAAGGAAGTTTAATCCACACAAATGAAGCTGCAAGGCACGACTGAATTATTTTGATGGGGTAATGACTTATAGGAAGGAGGGGGCTCTACCATGTAATTTTTGTCTTGCTAATGTAACCCTCCATAGCCCCGACATCACCAAAGGCTTACATGCCTGGATGTATGACTAGATATGCAACATACCCCCTGTTTGGGTATAGTTTATGGTTTTGGTGTGCTAACTTTGTGGATGTCTAAATCCCTTGATGGCCGAGCCGAAGGGGGACTTATGCACTCACAAACTTAGGGGGTAGGCCCGACTTCTGATAGCTCTGGCTTGAGGAGACATGGGGTTACCCCGAGACTAGCTCTCAACACACCCATCGATTGGAACATCCTAAATGTTCCATGATTTTGGTAGATTTGGACGAGTGTTTCACACCACTTAGTCCCACTTTTGCACCATGTAAATACTTCTATTTTCATGCAATATATTAACCTTTAAAATCAAAAAAAGGCTTAAGTGCCTAACACTAGATTAAGAATATATAGTATAAAAAAATATGGCAGCATCTAAGACAAATTCCTATCCATTTTAATCTTCTTCAAAATGTGGACGAGTCTATGTGCCTCACGTAATGGTAGTTAGTGGTTCAGTTATCTGAACATAATTTCTACAAAGATTCAGTCACTACCTGCGTAACCTATACCCATTGAAGGGTAAGATAGCTAGTTTACATACAAGAAAAAAAGAAAAAAGAAAAGCAAAACACCAAAAATGGCCCAGTGAATCCCGCAATGAAGTAGGGTCTGGGAGTAAGGATGTACGCACCCTTACTCCGAACTCGTCGAGAGGGTGTTTCCAAGAGACCCAAGGCTCCATAAATTGCAAGACAAATAGATAATGGGCAAAAAGATAAAGGTCAAAAGAAACCAACAAAGCAAACAAGGACCAAGAGGAAAGCAAACGACTAGAAAAATGCAAAAGCACAAGACGCAAGCACAAAGACTAAATATTGTCCGCTGACTCTGCCTGAATGCTATGAAGCCAATTATCTCAGTCCATGGTCATATCCTATGTAAGGGCCAACAGAGAGAGGTCCCGACGGATGACTTCCATCCAACTCTTCTTTCCTTTCCCAAGCAAAAAGTTAAAAACCTCTTCAATACAATGACATCCCGGGTGGGGTCTTGAGGTCAGAGGTGTGTGCATCCATTTTCCGACAAAGCCAAGAGGGTCCATTAAAGTGGTTTAATTCCATGAATTATTAATCATACCAAAGTTTGTCAAAATACCTGGAGTTTGTTAGGCTCAGTAGTTTCACTATAAACCAATGCCAATCTAGAATCTGATGCATGCAAAGTCTTTGGAGCATCTTCAGCACTGAGCTTCATAAAAAGATCTTCTCCAACTCTGTTCGTGAAAGTCATGAATGGCCTGATAAAAATTACCTACAGAAACAGAATTTTACTCACATATGTTGTCAGCATGACATAGAATAATAAATGAAGTCCAGGTACCTTTGTTGGAACTGACTGGTAAGGGCATGGCTTTGAGGAGACAAAGACTCGCATGCAGTTACCGTCAGAATCATAAGCTGATAGCTCCACTGATCCATCCTGAATGATGAACGGTTCACATCATGGAACAGTTTGTACTATAGCAATGACAACAAAATAGATATACTGAGAGGATAACAAATTACCATGTCACCGAGTGGAGAAAGATCTTCAGGAGGCGCAAAGATGTCCTCTCCAGAATTAGCAATAGAAACTGAAAGACCTAAGGACTTAAAATTCAGTGTTGAAGCAATCGTATAACCTTCATAGAATTCTTCCCCGGTAATTACGTAAGGAATTTCTTCGTCATTCTGTCTTGACTTATACGGAAGTATCTTTTGGGTCCGCCTTTTCCCATCCTTGCTGATAATCCTAAGTTTAAGTGCAGGGCACCGAGCAATTGAGAACCAAAAAGGAGCATAAACCCTTACAGCCTTGGGCATCAATGGTCGTTCTTTATCATGATTCTGTTCAAGAATAATTTTAACAGTCCTGCAGGGAAAATTTTAAGCACCCTGATTATGTGACATATATAGCAAACGAAAAGAAAATGAAAATCAGGGATAGATGAAGCACATGAATGAAGCGTATTTCTCACCTTTCAGAGACAGAACTTCTCAGAGTTAGAGCCTTCACTGGAGCTCCATGAGGAGTAGATATAATAACAGCTTCCTGCAAGAGAAATGCAATAAACAGCAGTTGGTACTAGTGTCATTGACTTTCAAATTACAATTTGTAAACCTGTCAGCCACATCTTACATGTGATGGAGACCATCCTTTCTGTGGGAACAATGACAACAGCAGAGATTTTGTTATGTCAGCTGAATATACATTCACAGTTTTTCCAGTAGAGAAGACTCCCCGAGACCTGGCAGTAACATGCCCATTTTCTTGCATCTCGAGAATGGAATATTCAGAATTCAGTGGAAGATAGTTTGAAATAGATAAGGGTGACTTAACCACGAGACTCCAGTCCTGTATAGGATCTCCATGGATATCTTTTGCAATCTCTGTAGCTTGTATCTGCACACAAAACCACACTCCACGGAAACTACTTGAGGACGAACCACTGGTCTGGGAACAATATAGCAAGTTATCGGACTCCTCTAGAGCGGATACACAAATACCACCATTTTCAGATTGACCAGAATCCTCTGGTCTAGAAGGTTTTCCCATCATTGAACTCCAAGAATACTCATCTGGGATACTGACATTTATTGGTCTTAAATGCAAAATATATACTCCATTTACTGTCAAACCAGAAAGGGGGAGTGGAATAGTGTCCCCAGGCTTCAGTATCCCAATGGAAATATCCTGTAATTCATCTAATACCTGCCTTCTCTTCCTGATCCATTTCCTTTTCCTCATATAATTTTCACTATTTTCTGGATCATAAGATTCTGACCACTTTGTCAATTCAGAGCCTGGTGCATAAACCCATCCATGTGTAGTATTGACAGAAACATTATCTACACGCCAGTCATCCACCCACTCCCAACCTGGAGGCGGCTGCACTCCAGACATTTCCTCTATGGGCTGACAATTTCATGAAACAATTGAGCAAATGTCAGTTCATAACAGCATATTAAGGAAACATGAAAAACACGACAAAAAAAGATCATTCTGTTCTCTACAAAAACAGGATTATGCGATGTTATTTTGCTGTACACTATGGAGGTAAAAGGAAGAAGTAGACATAGGTTATATAACTATATAATCAACTTCTATCTCTCTCTCTATGTGTGTCCCTTTCTCTGACAAAAAAGATCATATTGTTTTCAACAAAAACAAGATTATACTCCCTCCGTTAATTATGTCATTTAGAGATTTACACATTTTTTAAGAAAACAAACAAAAATACACTTATATCCCTGATCATTACTCTACTTTTTTACTTTCTCGAAAACTACAACTAACATCTATCTAATCATTACAAGGGCAATTTCATAAAGTGGATGGCAAAATACCTAAAATAACATGTTTTTTTTAACAAGATTTACTTTCTAAAACGACATGTTTTAATTAACGGAGGGAGTACGATATTATTTTGCTGTACACTAGGAGGTAAAAGGCAGTCAAATAACTATATAATCAACTTTATAATATTTATTTGTGGAAATGATATTACACTTGAGAGGAATGAAGACGAACATCATCTGAACGACAATGAGTGAAATGTGACAAGGAATAAACTATTAAGATGATCAGCTACTTCCTTGGGTTTCCTTCTCAAGGGAAAATTTTCGTTCCCATCAATTATAACCACTCAGCAAACAGATATGTAGGCAATTGAGATGTATCAAATAGCTCTCTGTCCTTGGACCCATTGAGGTCACAGGAGGAAAGATAAAACACAAAATGTAGACTCGTTAATCAATTCCTTTTTGAGAAGTAAGTTTGCGTACTGAATGTGCAAGAATAGTTAAAAAAAAATCAGGACTCTGGCTAGAAAAAAATGTAGGTCACCTGCTTAGATAGTCCACCTAATGAATCACTCGAGCTAGAATTGTCCCAACGAATCCAACCAGATTCAGCATTGTACTTTTCCACTTCAAAATACTCATCTGTTTCAACGTTTCCATCATTCACTAGCGATTTCTCAGATGTACAATTATCACCTGATGGCCTTCTATATTTAGAAACATTCCTCAGCTTTAAGCACAAATCAAGGCTAAACTCGGTAATGTTATGCACAGAAACCAGAGATCTGATATTCACGTATCTGTTTCCGTCCTTGATATTTACTTCACTTGCAACAACATTGTTTCCTAACCTCCAGCAAGCAGCAGGTGCAGCATAGTTTAGCCTTACAGTAGTCCAAGGACCTTCACTTGTGGGACTGATCTGAATAAATCCAGATTTTCTAGCAACACTATGGGACTGTTTATTGTCTTCAACTTCACATCTTGTTGACAAGAGAATAGCACACCTTAATCTCCCAATATATTTACCGATGGCATCTCCAGCTACACTCTGCATAATTATAGATAAAACTCTATGGCATTCAGCAACAAATTAAGCAATAATATGCTAGAGATCCAAATGCTATCGTAGGGCTGATACTTACCATAGTTGCTGGAGCAGACAACTCTATCCAGTTAAATTGTTTCACTATACCATGGGAAGAAGAGCCTTCCTGGACTGCTACACGACTTAGAGGTGCAGAAAAGAATCCAACTGGATCACCTGTAAAACAAAACAATATGTTGTTTGGATTTCCTGACACTTTATTCTAAAGTTTTAGTGATCTAGAAGCAGTGTACTGAAAAAAAAGCACTGCAAAGTTTTCCAAATTGATGGATACCAATTCCAGAAATAAACATTTCAATAAAACAATTTACATTTCATACACAGGAATTTCATAACTTCAGCTAAAGCCACAGATCACCGACCAATGCTACACAAGAAACTCCCTCAGTGCTTGAATATAAAATTCAATTAGTTAAAGCCACAGATCTACGATCAATGCTGGACAAGAAACTCACCCAATGCTTGAATATAAAATCAATAATTCATTGTTGGCAAAATTGGGTATATAGTCATGAAAACTTGATTATTTGGGTATATATACCCACTAAAACCTCAAAATTGGTTATATACCCATCAAATCATTTATATTTTGTTTAATTGTTCATAAAATATTTAATTTATACTATTGTATATAAAAATTATTGAACTTTAAATATCAAACTTAGTTAGCTTATAAAAATGAGTCATTTCAACTTCTCTCAAATCAAGTAAGTTTTTAATATGATGCTATAGGAAAACAACATTAAAGTTTTGATAGGTAAATACCCAATTAATCAAATTTCCATGGGTATAACCCGATTTCGCCCTTCTAACCTTGGTTTATAAGTTACCAAAATTCTCATCCTGTACCCTCAGTGACCTAAGAACTCGGTCAAGCAAAAAGTCATCAAAATATACAATAAGAATACCACAGTGCATGAGCTGAGTGAAAGCACTGACATTAAAATAAAAAAAATAAAAAAAAAAACATGACATAGAAGAGTTCAGTGAGTACTAACTTGTATTAATAAATATGGTGAAAAAAATGACAGAAATTTCCATTTCTCTTGATAACCAGCCAAAGGTTTGGGGAATAACATGCCAATAAACCAACTTCAATTGGCCAACTCAACTTGGTGAATGATTGCATTTTCTAATTTATTAAGTAGGAGCTAATAAATTATCTCTGTAGCAGTAAGAGAATTCTGCACAGAACTATTTTTCAGTGACTGAGGTCCAAAATTATGAGTTTTAGAGGTTGCTATCAAAGAGTACAAGTGTCGGTTTTTGTGCACGGGAGAAACTTATCTGAACATTTCAGACCAAACCAGATTATCCAAGCCATCAAGTACTCATATAGACTGCTAAAACTGAAAACACATGAAAGAGGATTTACCTTTTCCCATATCAGTAAGAATCAGCTCCACCATGTAAGACTCCTGCTCATTGTTAAAAAAAAAAAGGTTTTATCTTTCCAAAATATTAAAGAGGGATGTAGAGTTATTTTCAAGGATATGGAATGCA
The DNA here is from genome assembly GCA_037127255.1 of Persicaria tinctoria. Lineage (NCBI taxonomy): Eukaryota > Viridiplantae > Streptophyta > Magnoliopsida > Caryophyllales > Polygonaceae > Persicaria > Persicaria tinctoria. The sequence goes on along the minus strand of JBANSL010000004.1, from coordinate 85,809,725 downwards.
AATAACAGTATTTGTCACAGCTATATGCGACAAAAGAAAGATCAGAGGTTTGCCATATGGTGATGAGTGCAGATATATTATAGCACCATATACTGCAAATCAAATGGGGAGAGGGTGGGTGGGGATCAAGAAATCATACAAACAATATGGATATGACCGAAGCAAAAATAATCAAAATCAAGGATTGATAACGTACTATCAAGGATAATAGTTCCATCAGTGAACTATCATGTTAAAGGCACTGACTTGGCATTGACTTAATATGAGACATTAAGATCAAGTTCAACAGGTTTCACAATGAAAAGTTAAATGCATTCCATCGCTAAAGATTCTAAAATAACACTGATAATACTGCTACTGTAGCAACCCAGCGCAAAACGATTATTCACCTTTACGATTCCATTCCTATAAATTCAAAAATAGCAACCCAGTAAAACAGGTTAAATAGGATTATTGCACCCTAAGGATCTTCAGGATTCAGGTCAATTCAATCATACCCACTAATACTTGTATGCCTCCAGACAAGAGTCAATTCCATCCATTTTTCATTATATTATGCTCAAATCAGCAAGGGAACTCCTTCAGATAATGCATTATGACTTGTAACATGTAATAATATTTGCTTTTGCTTTATTTTCCTAATGTATATACTTAGTTAACTATTGTAACAGACCACTAACATATTGCTATGGAATTTTTTTTTTTAAAAAAAACAAATTGGAAGATAAATAACTAAACTGGTGTAATACAGCAGAAGGGTAACAAGGCATCTTATAATTCCACTTTTACATACCGCAGAATCTACTTTGAAGAAAAAAGCTTCACTCCATTTCACAGACTCGAGCCCAGATGCAGAAGAAATTACTGAACTGCTCCCACATGTGCGTGCACTTTGCTGACTCAACCTTGTCTCATCTAACAGGCTCGGTTCTGGGCTAAGACGGACTGCCACTGCATACTGACGGGAAGACAAACCCTCCAATCTTTGGAACTAAAAATTTGTATGTTGGGAAAGGATCAACAAATGAGTATAAATCAAGATATTCAAATGTTTTCATATCAGAACAAGCAAAGTTGCAGCATCTCCAAAGCAGCAATGAAAATTGATTCACGACTTCTCTAGCCTATGCTTTTTACAAACAATGAATGCATACACCAAAACAAAAAACAGTTCCACTGAAGATTAAGTAAGCAAGTTTGAAAGAATATCTTGGTTCACACTTGAGAAGGACCTGTGCAGGAAAGACGAAGAATATAAAATAGTTTGTAACGGGTTCTAGATAGACTGATAATGAAACTCAAGAAGATAGCAACTGTCAAGGGTGAACAGCATTAGAGAAAGCAGGATGTGATGGAGATGTGACAGAAAACATCCCCTTAGGTCATGGTTATTCCATTCAAAGATTACACCAAATGGATGGGTGTTCAAGCTCCGTCCAAAATCACTATGTTTCATGAAACATCACTTGTCCAGTTGTTTCCAAATATGATTCACCGTTTAATGAAGTGTGCATGCAAAGAGTACATGATGAGCAATAAAACTGATGAAATGTAACCTTCTTCATCAAGGTAAGAAAACAAGCCAATCAGTACAAATGACTGCTTTCCAATGCTTAATACTCATAAAAAGACAAAATACCTTGTTTGATCCTTCAATGCCCTATTCACTTGCTCCTGAGCAGTTCGCTTGACTCCATCAATGGTCATCTTGAATATACAGACAATTAGTTTATCGTGAATATATTGCAGCCACAGCAGCACATTCAACAACTTTTAACAGCTTGAGAAAATTGTCACTAAATAAATAATGTGACAGAAAAAGGAAATAAAGGTGCATAAAATGAACTACAGGTGTTAATTTTTGTTTGAATACCACCATCCAGAGAAACATTTCACGTTACAAAAGGACTAACAGGCTAAGAGTCGTTTTCTTTTATCTAGTATATAAAAGAGATACCTGCACAGCAGCTGCAGTCTCCAGAGCTATTGTTTGACTGACAACAGCATTGTTGTCAAAGAACTTCATGATCTGATCGATAGAGTCTTTTAGGTACTGGAAACAAAAATTTACCCACACCATCAATGGATATCCCAATTAGCATAGCATAGACAGGCAACTTAATGAAGAACATAAACAACAATCTCACTGTCATGTAACATGGAGAGGCTTTGGCAACCATACTCCAGTCCACCTCCATGTCAAACGGCTTATACCAGAATGTCCCAACAAGAGAATCATCCGCAGTTGCACTCTAGAAGTGGCAAAAGAAATTCAATTCAGTGTTACAGAATGCAGAGCATATACAAGAGAAAAGGAGAGCAGCAGAGCCCACATACCACAGCCAGAAGCCCGTTTGGTGATGACAAATAGTAAGAACCTAGTTTTAAGTCAAAAACCTTTGCCTCTGGATACAGCCTCATAGAGCAAGTGAGACCCTTACAGGAGAGCTCAGCAAGACATTTTTTGCCATCCATTAGCTTGGAAGCATTATGTCTCATGTAGATGTCAAAACAAGTATGCACAACATCCTTTTTGGACTCAAATAACTGCTCTTCCTCACCTTCCTTGTACCCTATTATTTTATTCAACTGATCCCAATCTGCTTGGCTAAAATCCAATGCCTCAACATCATCCTTAGATGACTGACCGCTCCTGAAGGAAAAATGTGTTAGAATAACTACATAATGTAGCCCATTCATATAGGAAACGTCATTAACTAACTCACCATCCCAATGACCACCATGACTTCTTTGGTCGCTGCTTCCTCGAGTCTAATTCCAATGACCGCTCCACAAACTTGTGAGCCACCATCCTGCATGAAACCATAACATAATTGATACTCGAAAGAAATGATGATTCAAAACAAGCATCCACCACCAACGTTAGACTGGTTCCATATCGATCACGACAACATCCATTTATTGTGTGCAGTTGCTGTTCTTAGTGTAAGCCTCAATATTTCACTTTCTTAATCTATTTGGACAAAGCAACCAAGCTGACACCATAATTCCTAACCAACTGCTTTTCTCTAGTTTTGATGGAGGACTGTCTATGATTCAGGCAGTTTCGATGTTAATCATATAGTCTCGATGGACATCTTGGATCCAGATCCAAAACTCACTGCAAAAACTGTGCTGTTAGTACTTATTGTCAATCCTGAACAAGCAGCAAGCAACTACTGGTTATGTCTTCAATCGTGATACCGAAGAGTAAATCGGAATTAGAAAATAGTTATCATCTGTAGAATGATTTAAACCCCTTGAGTTCATGAGAAGAAAGTGCTATGCAAGTTCCAATTAAAATAAATAAATAAGTAAATAAATAAGATCTGCAACACAAGAATAGAAAAAACACCTCCATTGGACAACAAGCTCAATGTCAATCTCACGATCTAGTTCCTCGATTTCTTTGTTGTCATCCACCACTGCACGGCTTGGATCAGCTTTCAGCAGTGAAGCATAGAGAGAGATGTATTTTTTCCGAAGTCTTGCATATCTCAAGACATGTTCCCATGCTAATCTCCCACTGCACCAAGAATCAAATTGCACAGTTGAGAGTTATTATAACATGCAATTTCATCAGTGATTTTAACAAGTACAGAAGAGTCATGTCATGATCAGCATCTAAGTAAGTTTAGCAACTTCTGCAATCAAGTCAGTAGACGCATTTCAGGAGACTGGTAAAAATGACTCTCTGAACTGCCTTAAATGATTGAAAAAGCATGTGGACAAGATATTGTTAGCATACTAGCATGCATGTAATTATTACCTTGTTTCTAGGTTATGCTATAGGCCTTTTTAGTGTAATTACCCCTAGTTTACTTTTACAGCTTTTTACTTTTTTCCTTCTCCATGCCTTGTAGCTTATCTCCTAAGCTTTCTAGACTAGTTTTTCTCTTTATATTATGTAACTCTTCTAAGGAATAATGGATCAGATTTTTCTTCTCCCACTCTATCTTTTCTTTCTTCAAACTCTCTCATTTCCTATCATGGTATCAGAGCTTAAGGGATTTTCCTAAGCGCTTTTACAAATTTGATTCACTCGACACTTATTCAGATTCACGCCTTCATTGCTGAATCTATTGGTTGTTCTCAAGCCTTCATTGCTGAGAGTCTTGTAACTTTTCTTCGGCCTTCATTGCTGAGAATCTTGTAACTTTTCTTCGGCCTTCATTGCTGAAGTAATTTAACCTTTCCTAAACCCTAAACCTCCATTGTTACTGGTTGCTGCTGTTGAATTTCCTGGTCAATCTTCTCCAATGACAATCACTGTATCGGAAACTTCTTCTGTTGCTGCTGATTTGGAAAAATTCAAGGATTTATGGAGTTCTTGTGGAGGACAATCTGCAGGGATTAGTGTTGCTGAACTTGAGAAATTTAGAGCGCTATTCAACTCCCTTGAGAAACCATCAGGTGATGCTTCTTCTAGTTCATGCACTCTTTCTCTTTCAGGTAACTCTTCTCCTTCTTTATGCTTGAGAGCTTCTGAATGTTCCCAGCCTACTCAATGGATCTTAGATTCAGGAGCCACTGAACACATGACCAATTGCTCACAAAATTTTCATATTTTCGAGCCATCTTCTAACCCTAAACAAGTGTTGACGGCTAATAATTCAGCAGCTCAAGTTAAAGGCCAAGGCACTATAAACCTCCCAGGAAACCGAAGCCTAAAAAATGTTCTCCTTGTTCCTTCCCTATCAGCCAACCTGATTTCCATAAAAAAACTTTGCAAAGATCTCCATTGTTCTGTCCTATTCACTGAGTTTGAATGTGCTGTACAGGACCGGTACTCGGGGAAGAAGATTGTTAATGCTAAGGAAAGGAATGGTCTCTACTACCTTGATTTTCCTAAGGAAAGCACCAACCATCTCTTGTGTCATGCCTTAAACACCACCAATACCCAAGATTCCATTTGGCTGATGCATTACCAGCTTGGCCATCCCTCCTTCTATCTGTTGAAACACTTGTATCCTGAAAAATTTCAAGGAATTGATGTGTCTTCCTTTCAATGTGATGTATGTGAAAAGGCCAAACACACTCGTGTGTCATTTCCCATTAGTAATGCTAGGAGCAGTTTTCCTTTTGAGTTGATTCATAGTGACATTTGGGGGCCATCATCTGTCCTCAATATCTCAGGAGCTAGATGGTTTGTCACATTTATTGATGATTGTACTAGGGTTACCTGGGTCTTCCTTCTAAAACAAAAATCTGAAGTTAGCACCATTGTGTCTATCTTTCTCTCTATGATCCATACCCAATTTGGAAAACAAATTAAGAGATTTAGGACAGACAATGCCAAAGATTACTTCAATCAGTCCATTAGCTCTTTGTTTCAAACACAAGGGATAATACATGAATCATCTTGTGTTTACTCCCCACAACAAAATGGGATCGCTGAAAGGAAAAATAGGCATCTTCTCGAAGTTACCCGTGCTCTTCTTTTTCAGCACAATGTTCCAAAACAGTTTTGGGGGGAAGCTATTCTCACTGCAGCGTTTTTGATCAATAGGCTGCCTTCTAAAGTTCTCAATCTTCAAAGTCCTCTTGATTGTCTCAGAAAGACTTATCCAGATTATAGAAACTCTAATCTTTCTCTTAGAGCCTTTGGTTGCTCAGTTTTTGTGCATGTTCATGGTCCTCAAAGAGGGAAACTTGATCCACGAGCCATTAAGTGCATCTTCATTGGTTATTCTTCAACACAAAAGGGATACAAGTGCTATCATCCAACCTCAAAGAAAACATATGTCTCTATTGATGTGTCCTTTGATGAGACTAAATCCTTTTACCCCTCAAATGATGCCTCTTCCCAACCTTATAATCCCGAATCTCAAACTATTGGAACTCCAACTCCAAATACCTTACCTCCATTTGAATCTTATATTTTTGCCCCTTTCCAACAGCAGCAAGCTGAACCATCAGAGCCTCAATCACATCATGGGGATGGTCAACAACCACCACCATATTCAACCCCATCTTTTCCCTCTTCTCAGCCATGCTTTCCTAGGGTCTATTCAAGGAAAGAGAGATCCATTCCGATCCAAGAGCAGGAGCAACCTTCGTCACCGGCTGCTGGAACTGGAAACATGACAGAAGAAGGTACACTTGTTTCACCTCATTCCATTTCTCATTTGAACAGCCCAGAACAAACTGATTTGGAATTACCTATTGCTCTTCGAAAGGCGACTCGTTCTTGCACAAAAACTCCTCTTTACCCTTTAGCTAATCATGTGTCCTTACATCGTTTCTCTCCCTCCCACAAAAAGTTCGTACAAGACCTAAACTGCATTCTCATACCAAAAAATGTTTCAGAAGCTCTTAAGAAAAAGGAGTGGAGAGAAGCTATGAGAGAGGAGATGTGTGCACTAGAAAAGAATCATACTTGGGACATTGTTAACAAACCTTGGGGCAAGAATGTTGTTGATTGTAGGTGGATTTTTTCAGTCAAATACAACGCTGATGGGTCATTGGAGAGGTATAAAGCCCGCCTTGTTGCTAAAGGTTTTACGCAGACTTATGGGATTGATTATCAAGACACATTTGCACCGGTTGCAAAGATGAATACGGTTCGTGTCCTTTTATCTTTGGCTGCACACTTTACCTGGCCCCTTTGGCAATTTGATGTGAAGAATGCATTTCTTCATGGCAATTTGGAAGAGGAAATATACATGCAAATTCCGCCGGGTTTCTCCTCTTCCTCCTCTTCTCATCAAGTGTGCAAGTTAAGAAAAGCTCTTTATGGCCTTAAGCAATCACCAAGAGCTTGGTTTGGAAGGTTCACATCCGTTATGAGAGCTGCCGGGTATAGGCAAAGTCAAGGAGATCACACGCTGTTTATCAAACATTCAGCTTCAAGGGGAGTGACTATTCTACTTGTGTACGTTGATGATATCATTATCACGGGTGACGACAAAATTGAGCAGGAGAAGCTTAAGCAAAGGTTGGAAGCTGAATTTGAAGTTAAGTCTCTTGGTAGACTTAAATATTTCCTTGGAATTGAAGTTGCTCATTCTCGTGAGGGAATATTCATTTCTCAGCAGAAATACATCACTGATTTGCTTGAAGAAACAGGGAAAAGTGGATGTAAACCAGCCTCTACTCCTATTGATCCGAATCACAAGCTTGGAGACTCCAAAGATGACCCAACTGTGGATAAAGCTATGTACCAGCGTTTGTGTGGGAGGCTGATTTATTTATCTCACACAAGGCCTGATATTGCTTATCCGGTTTCCATCATAAGCCAATTCATGCATGATCCAAGACAGCCTCACCTCAATGCTTTGTATCGGATACTTCACTACTTAAAAGGGTGTCCAGGAAAAGGAATACTCTTTAAAAGAGGGAACAAACTGTCCGTGGAAGCCTTCACAGATGCTGATTATGCTGGTTCGGTTGTTGATAGAAGATCAACTTCGGGGTATTGCATGTTTCTTGGAGGAAATCTTGTCACTTGGAGGAGTAAGAAACAAAATGTTGTTGCGAGATCTTCTGCTGAAGCTGAATTCAGAGCTCTTGCACAAGGGTTATGTGAAATGTTATGGCTAAAAATTGTCTTAACAGATCTTAGGATCAAATGGGATGAACCTATGGTTCTATATTGTGACAACAAATCTGCCATCAGCATTGCTCACAATCCAGTCCAGCATGACAGAACCAAACACGTGGAGATTGATCGCCACTTCATCAAAGAGAAGTTGGAAGAAGGGGTTGTTAGGATATCCTTCGTTAAGTCAGAAGATCAACTTGCTGATTTACTGACAAAAGGGTTCCATTGTTCTAGATTTAATCATTTGACTTCCAAGCTAGGATTGATAGATCTCTACCATCCAGCTTGAGGGGGAGTGTTAGCATACTAGCATGCATGTAATTATTACCTTGTTTCTAGGTTATGCTATAGGCCTTTTTAGTGTAATTACCCCTAGTTTACTTTTACAGCTTTTTACTTTTTTCCTTCTCCATGCCTTGTAGCTTATCTCCTAAGCTTTCTAGACTAGTTTTTCTCTTTATATTATGTAACTCTTCTAAGGAATAATGGATCAGATTTTTCTTCTCCCACTCTATCTTTTCTTTCTTCAAACTCTCTCATTTCCTATCAGATATTAAACTGAAAAAGGCAGAGAACAAGCAGTCCAGATATATAGCCGATGAAAAAAAATGCCCAAAAAGCTTTCTGTATCTTTCTCTTGTAAGTTCATATTCGGAACTAATTGATGACGTCAATGATGCTGGTTCGCATGTCTATTTTTCTCATCCAAAAACTGAATATGAAAGACGCAAATAAAACAAATAGAAGAAGTACATCATATACCTAGCTTTCTTCATTTCATCTGTGACAGCTTTATAAGCATACTTCCACCATGACCTAGGTTCTAAACTCACAGGGACAGAAGGACGGTAATGAGCATACTTCAAACGTTGATTAAAAGCCGCAAAATTATCAGCCAACTTCATTAAGTCCCGATAACCATCCTGTGGAGAGATTTTGAAGGTTATATTATCAAATTTCTAATAGAGAAAGACAGCAGAAGGAAACAAGGGTGACCTTTGATAGACATATTGTCACATCATCCAAGTGCACTTCTGCTTTTTGTGAAGGCTGAACACTAACAGCAGATTCCTTTTGATGCTGTTTTATGTATTTCGCATTCCCAGTCACTGGTTGTAGAATATAAGTATGATTCTCTCTGATATTGCTGGGAGCTGGTTTACCGCCTTTGGTGCCAAATTTGAATGCCTAAAATGTCATAGCCATCAGCCAAAGGAGTTGAAAATGCCAACACCCTGTTACCACAAGAAGCTAACATACATACCTGAGACCACTCGGAAGGAAGCAAACCCTCCCATCCTTTATCAATATGCCAGGGAGAAATATCAGAATCAAAATACAGAGCCAAAGACTCTAGTTCCACAGACTGTAAAGTAGAACGCAGAAATAATACAATGTTAGAGAGAGAGAAAAAAAACAAAGAAATGATGTCTTTTGACAAATTAATAAGATTTGCTATGATAGGCAAAACCTTTTTTACCTTCCCTTCTCTACGGTTATTTCCCCAATGTATCAATAGATCAGAGCTCAATAGTTGTTGTTAAGCTGACTATTTCTAGTTGCTACATGTCATTATTCTGTTACAGATTTAGGTTATTCAATGGGTAGATGTGTACTTAGCTGACCGCTTTATTAGAAAGTTTCTAGCAGTGATTTTTTAACCTTTATAGCTTTTGTGCTTGTTAGCTTCTATGATACGGAGTGACTTGCAAGGAACAAGTAAATACACTGTAATTACACAACGATTTAAAGACTGACTAGGTGAAAATGGATCTAGTTGAGAACTCAAAAATTCCTAATTTACACCTATAATTTAGGGTTCTACCGTTCTACATTTTTGCCTCCAAAAATCCAAGTTCTAACTATGGTGATCTTACAACAACCCAGTGTATCTCACAATAATGCAGGGTCTGGGTCAGGATGTACATACACTTATCCCGAACTAGCAAGAGGGTGTTTCCAAGATACCCAAAGGCTATATAATCGAAAGGAAAAAGAATAATGAGCAAATGGCAAACAAACAAAGGCAATGAGAGGGCGACAAAGAAAACAAAAGCAAGGGAAAAGGCAAACGACCAGAAAGCATAAGAGCACAAGACACGGACATATAAACTAAACATTGTCAACCCGAATGCTATGTCTATGTCACCAATGATCCCAATCCATGGTCATATCCTCTTTAAGGGCCAAGGTTTTAGGACAAAGGTGTCCAAAAGAATAAGAAAAAAATAGATGCATTTAGCAATTAGAAGCAGAAAGGCAATGAACTATCATAAGCCTTCTATAACAAGGCCCAAATAAATGTTGAAAGAAAAGCAGCCACAAAGAACTGTTGAACATGAAAACATCTAGATCATTAAATTCCATTCCTTTTTCATCCCCAACTATTCCCTAGCTAGATGAATGCATTAAAGATCTCAATGTACCAAATAGATTACTGTTCTCTTGGTTTCTCAAAATTGAATCACTGAAATCAAACCAATGGCAACCTTCTGAATCTGATCCAATGCTCCACCCGTGGCAAAGGTTTCCTTCCCACTATCATCAACTGTGAAGGCTGACAGCTTTTCCAAGGTCACACCAGCTGCAAATGGATGTCCAGGATTGCTACACAATAATGAACATTAGATATTGTGTAGTAAAGAAATTAGCAAACGAAATTAAAATTCATAGGTCACGTACCTCTCATGATCCTCATATCTAATGTGGATATTGGAAATGGACAGCTTTAGATTTCCTATAATGGTGTTTATCAAAGATCCCAACCAAGATTGATTCTGGCACATTTAAATATTGAGCAAGGCAAACATTTAGCAGTTTGTGTGCACTAATCTTTTAAAGAAACTTTAAAAAGGTGTGATTCATTGAATAATGCTAAAAGCAAAGAAAACACAATCCCTAGCAAAGGTTTTTTTTCTAAAACAAAAATCTACACGTAAATCAATCTAGAATACTGATTGTCAAGAGCACATCCAAATCTACCTTTTTATCAATCTCTGATACCACAGAATAAATCATCTGCTCATTATTTATTAGCAGTCCCCTTATAACACCAGTATAGCCAAGATTATGCTATAATACTGCATCATCTTCATCAACACCATAGTTCACTATCTTTGGTTATTGGAGAAAATGACACTCTAATTTGATGCAGCCTAATTTTCTAACATCCTAGTCTAGTTGAAATTATATCGATGTGCCCAGTGGCTTTCATTAGTTCTATTTCTTTCACCCTTCAAACTTTTCTTCTCTCAAAGCTACAAAAAGAAATCGTATCACCTTTTATTAAATTTTCATCTCGAGGTTGAGGTGACAAATTTTTAATGGAAGAAATCCACAAGGTTAAACACAAATGTCATTTACTTACTTGTAGAGCTCACATTAACTTTGTTGTTAACCATGTATTAACTGTAACCACAAAACAATACTTAGAAAAGGAGATTCCATACCACTTCAGCATTCAGGAATTGTGTTTTCTCGAGCAACTTGATCTCCGTATCCTATTACAAACATGCCATTTATCAGGCTTAAAATGTCATGGATTGGACAGGCGAATGAAAACAGGGGTAACAACACACCTTTATTCGACTTCTCTTTACTTCTTGAACAGCGTCTTCACTGCTACCTTCTACATGGGTTGCAGGTTCAGCTAATAGGAAAATACGGTCCAAGTAAACCAATACAGGATCTTGACCAAGCCTGCTCCATGGAACCTAAAAACAAGTCAGGATCAAATGTCACAATCCAATATTCATAACCTTTATAAATTTATAAATGCCAGTAGCCCAGAATAACAAGAATGACAAGCTTTTGACCAAATAGTTGTTTCATGTGCTATATATATAGCATCCCCATACTCTTGCAATGACAGTTTTCTGTAGATGATATTGCTACTGGTATTAATGCACAAACCTTGAGCTTCACCGATCCAAGAAATCCTGCTTTAACCTTTATAGGTAATTTTAATGCATTTAATGCCTCGGGCTTCAGCTGCATGTTTGTTAGCTCCACGTCGCCTGTTAAAAAGTGTCGGGATTTAGAATTTTACAGCTAAAAAACCATGTAACAGAAGTACGTGATAATTCACAATCTAACAGCTATAGACAGAGATCCACAAGCCTCGGAAATCTGCACTTTCCTCTTCTACTAGTTCTATGTAAAGCAAGGCCTTGACCAAAGACCATAAGGCAATCAGAGAAAACCCGCCAGTGGTTAAAGAAAATCCCTACTCATAAGAATTAGTTCCAGACGTGTCTGCTGAGCAAAAGAATCAGGAATGATGATTGATGATTCCCGCAAATGAATCATTCCCACAGTTTCCCCTTAGTTGAAACGAGCATCAGCAATAAGCAAGGGTAGCAGCTTCCTGCAACTTCACCTTTCCATGACAAGGTTCAAATCCTAATTTCATTCCCAATGTCTAACCAAACACCAAAATTAGGAATTGCTCAACCTGATTCTCAATTCCAACCCGATTCCAGGATCATACATAATGGCCTTAAGATGAAAGGATCTCCAGCATTTCATTTCATAGATCAAAGGAATTACCATAGTTTAGGCATTGGAATGAAAACTCTGCAGTACTTCCATAGCCAAAGTAACTACCCAAACTAACCATTCAGAACTCACAGCATAGCACCAACTACGCGTCCAACTCCAAAGTTTCAGTCATTCTAACAAAACCAGCCCCAATGGAAACTAAAAAAGCGAACTCCAGAATCAATCAAACGTTCAATTGCACGTCAATAAAAAGTAAAACCTCAAGTGAAAACCGAAATAACCTTTCCAGACGCTGATCTTGAGAGCTTCTTTGTTGAGGTTTCGGACATAATTGCCCAAATACTTCTGCAAAAGGTAGGCAACTTGGTCCTCCAACATCTTCTCTCGCTACTCCTGGTCAAGAACCAGCAAAACAATCTAACAAGCAAGAGGTAATCAACACAAAAATCACTCAATTGAGCAGCAATGGAGAATGATCTCCATCCGAATGCCGAAAATCAGCAGCGAAATTCGACAGAAATCGGAGGAGGACACTGAGAGAGACGTTTGTTGAAAGGGGAATTGCTAGGTTTCCATGAAAGGCGGGAAGGTGCCTACTGATGCCTGGCCATTTGCGGAAGTAATCACCAGTTCACCATCAACACCTATTCAATTCGAGAATGATCCAAATTGGTGTCAAATTTGCTGTTTCCGATTTCTTCTGCTCTCACGTCGTCTTCGTGTCCGTCAATTTCCTATTGGGGAAGGAAACACAGGGAGGGAAGGGGAAAGGGGAAAGGGGGCAGTGGGGTAACGTATGGGGTTCTTGGCCAGCACGACAGGGCGACTCACGTGCTCGTCATGTGACGCGACACGTGTATGTGGTTTTAACTTTAAGCACTCAAAAATAAGTTGACAAGATTTTTGTAGAAAGTTTCTCTTTTTTTTTATTGCCGGGTATATACTTATTGTAGTAATCATTTGTATCTTTTATTCTAATGCTTGTAACAGAGGTATAAACAATTCACCTTCCAAATTTTTGACATTTTTGTTTAGCATACAAAGTGTTTATTGAACTATTGATTTGAAATCATAGGTTCAAACCCATGTAGCCTCAGATTTATCTTTTTAACATCACATTTATCTCTAATGGGGTGACTCAATAATAAGGAGTGAGGGAAGTTAATGGGAGATATTAGGTTTGATCTCTGTCTTTGTCATTTCTCTTGGGCGAAAAATTCAAGATTTGCGTACCTTTCTTACCATTAGATATATAGTCAATCGACGCAAATCGATTTATCTAGTGCTTGATTTTTACCGACTAGATCACGTTTTCGTAGTTTACAACCAAATGTGCATTAGGTAACCATGAGTCATTTGAAAAAACACGTACACAAAACCATTCAACTAAGGGTTGTTTTATATAATTTATTATTCATCTTTTAAAACCTTTCAGTTATTTGGGAAAAAATGCCAAACCTTAGGTCTCAATCCAAAAACAAAATTAAAACATTGTGACGTACATGTATTTTTTTTTTAATATAAACGTATCTCCTCGATCCGTTTGTATTTTATATATATCTCCGTCCTATACAATCTTGTAATAACATTATAACAAAAAAATAAAATGATCATAAAATGTAGTTATTGAGTTCTAACCCTTGAATCGTGTTCTATTACACGCAAAGCGTGCATATATATACGTGATGCATGTGCTTCCATAGTTCCATTCACTTCCATGAGATTGGTAATTTAATCATACGTCATGTGGTGCAATTAATTAAAGGGTCTCTTAATTAAAACAAGCAATATATAGATGCATTGTTGATAATTAATATCAATTATTTAATTGTATCCATTTATAATACTCCCTCCGTCTCAAAATTCATGTCATTTTAGTCTTATGTACAAATTTTAATAAAAATACTCATCCATCAATCAACATCATCATTCCACTAACTTTTTCATTAATTTTATTTCTCACTACATTTTTTAACTAATCAAAACATTTAAAAAAGTCAACAACACACAAATCAATACAAATCACTACTTTCCATTACCTAGAAAACCTAAAACGACATCTATTTTGATACAAAACTAAAAAGCTAAAATGACATCTATTTCGAGACGGAGGGAGTAATAATATTATTCCCTTGAATGAAATTTTAAAATTACAAATCAATTATATATGAAAAAGCCTTCTTTTTTTTTATTAGAAAAGATTTCGGATGAAGAGACTCGTTGGCGAATGCACACTTCGAATGGGGCTATATACATTCACAATTTCGTGAACAAGTTGCACGGATCGAGTATTTAAAAAGTTTGAATAATTACATATAAAAAAATGTTGTGAGGAAAAAAAAAATTGGGTCGGCAATGTTGTATGTTGGTGACAAAGACGGTGCTCGGGTGGGGTATGGTGAGATCGAACGTGTCGTCTATTGCAACTTCCAAGTTTCCAATTACCATTTTTCCAACCAAAAAAAAAAAGTCTTCAACCAACTATTTGCATAGGGACTTCTAGCTAGTAGCTACCTCGTGGGCGAGAGATCTAATCAAGTGGGTGGACTGAAAATAAAATTCATTAGTTTTTCGAACATTGTTATATGTTACATGAAGGGTGGTTGTTGTAACTATTCCCTTCCGCTTTACTCTCTAGTCTATTCACTGCTCGTAGAAGGGGAAGGGGAGGTTCAGTGCTCTGTAATGGCAGATCTTGGCCGTGAAGGGGAAGGAGGAGGCTGCTGGTGCGTCGGGGAGGGCGGTACGTGGCCAAGGAGGGTGGATCTGGTGAGGGAGCGTCGGATCTGGTGTGGAGGCGCCGGAGGACGGCCGACGACGAGCGAGGCGGCGCGAGCGAGTCCAGATCTGAGCGAGGGAAGGAGGCGGTGACGAGCAAGCGGGGGGAGCGAGTCCAGATCTGAGCCGAGGACGAGCGAGGCGGCGCGAGCGAGTCCAGATCTGAGCGAGGGAAGGAGGCGGTGACGAGCGAGCGGGAGAGCGAGGGAGTGAACGAGAGGCGGAGCTATCGAGCGTCGGGGAGGGCGGTACGTGGCCAAGGAGGGCGGTACGTGGATGTAGCGGAGTACGAAGCTCTTCTACAGAACCTCGCGGAAACTGAAGGGAGGAGAGGAGCTCCACCTGCTTCAAAATCTGCCATCGCAGCCTTGAAGACTTCGGAGATCAAATCGGAAGAGCAGAGCTTTGATTGTGCTGTGTGTAAAGATGCTATTGGCGTTGGATCATTCGCAAAGGAGTTGTCGTGTGGACATGGTTACCACGGGGACAGCATTGTACCTTGGCTGGGAACGAGAAATTCGTGTCCTGTCTGTCGGTTTAAATTGACGACTGATGATCCCGAGTACGAAGAAGATAAGAAGAAGGGTGCAGCTTCGGCATCTGCAGGGGCTTCATCCGGAAGAAATCATAGTTGATTTCATTCATCCTTGTAAGTCGAATTCCCCTTTTTTTCTATGAAGATTTGAGTTTTTGATAAAGAACATTTTGTTGCTCCAATTTATTATGATTTGACACATACAGTGATTCTGGAAGAAGTTTAAATCAAGATAAATGATCCTTTTATTCTTGATTGGATGATATAACTATCTTACTACTACGTATTAATTTGATTTTGAGGTTGGCTACTATATTTCTATACGATTGTTGAGTGTTGATGCTAGTTTGAGCTATTCATTTGAAATTATTTTTGTTTGTAGTTGAGCATGTAGATATCATAATGTGAACACCTGAACATTGAACAAACAGGCTTGGTTAACTGTGTTCATAGTGCCCGTTGAATTTAGTTTTAGCTTCTTAATCCATGGAAATTTTAGCATTGGGCATTTGATTTTGTCCTTAGAATACACTTACGGAAGATATCTGTTGCTTGGAATCATTCTCCTTTGTTGGCATCTGTTTTTTTTTACTGGTCATGATTCAGTCCTTGATCATGTGTATTTTCACTGTTTTGGTGGTTTTGTGTGTGTGAACGATGATTCTGGTAGTAGTACCTATGCCTATTTGCCCTGTGTGATATTCCAATCCCCAATAAGACCTTGATTTTGTTGCTCTATCCATCCTTTCATATAGTAAATATAGATACATAGGAGCTAATTAGAAGTCGGTGGGCGGATATGGAATCATTTAAGTTTATTTATTCCACAGTTTCTTGGTTTTGTTACACCTGATTATCTTAATTTTTAGTTGGCAGATGTTACTGAAATTATGTACCCTGCCCTTTCTTCTTCTTTTGCATATTTTTGCTTAAGGTATATGTGTTATCTCAAACTGGGTTCAAATTGCAATGAACTGGATAAACACAATATAAGCTTTTGAGTGATGTTAAAATACTAAATTTGTACTGATTGGACAAAAATACATTCATTTATGTCAATGCAAGGTGTGTTAGTGGCTGCATTATTTCTTATTTGAGGGTTATATTAGTAGTTTGATAGATAAAGAATGTCTTGCCTAAGCAGTTATATAGGAAACAACTATCATGAATTAAAATTTATAGGAGCAAGATTGGGTGACGGGGGCATGGCATGCTCGAGTGACTTTGGGGACATACATATCTCTTGGTGAAAGATGGACTCTACCTAAAGTGAAACTGTTTTTTCTCCGTGCAGGTTAACTATCTATCATTCAATTCTTTCAATGAATAGATTCTCGCCACAACTTCATCGGACACTACTGTTGGGCTGTTTGATATGTGAAAGTTGACCTCCCCGGTTCATGCTTTGTCTAGCCACACATATCCTCAATAAAAAAAACTATCTGTGTTGTTTGAATGATCTGTTTCTCTAGAATTGTGTCCCTTGAATTTAATTCTTTCATGTTTGCAACTTGAAGCCTTTGTTTGTAGCTGTTGCACTTCAATTTCTTCTAGAATTATTGGGAAAAAGACTTTCAGTTGCAATTTCCTTGGAATATTAGGATATTGTTTTGATGATATGTTACTTCATTTCATTTCTAAAGGGTTTCTTCCGGTGTTATTTCTTTGCAGAGAGCAAGTGTTTCAGGTTGAATGGGTTTGTGGTTCGGGCCTTATGATGTGGGTCCGGAGTGCTTGGTCATCAGGTGGTCTATAATTTTTTGGGAGGGTGGTATAGTTCGAATTTTGGCTTCGTAGTTGACTTTATATTGTATATATTCATCAAATTATATCTTTATAATTTCATGGATATATACTTTTATTTTCTAAGAAGTCGGTTGGGGTTAGGAATTAGTGTGGTTCCCACTTTTATTTTTTTTCCGAGATTTGAGGACAAAGCTTTCTTAAGGGGTGAGTATTGTTATGTACACATGGATAGATTAGTGGAATCAATGAAAACGTAGCATTGATTTAGTATTATCATTGTACAATAATGCTCATAAGTTATCAATTGTATAAAAATGTTATTAATAAAAATGTCATCAACAAACAATGCCATCACAAATAATTGAGATCAATGAGGTGTAATCACAAATGTCATAAATGAATAAAAATCATCAATAAAATATATCATCAATCAAGTTTAATCACATTTTACGCTCTTGTGTCATCAATGAATATATAAAAATGTAATAAACATGTCACCACAAGTGATTGCATCAATGAAGTGTAATCATAAACGTGTCATCAATGAATAAAAGTAGAATCGATGAAAATATATCGATATACAATTGAATAGATTCAAAAAAAGTGGCATCAAACGATTTGATTAAAAAAGTGGCATCAAATAATTACATTAGAAAAATGGCATCAAAACACTACTTTGAAAAACTTGCATCACATTAAAGAAAAAAATGTCATCAAAATACTACTTTGAAAAAATATGGCATCACGGTAAAAAAAAAAACATCAACAAAATGACATAAAAAAGTGTCATCAGTAATCAATAGTAAAAAAAAGGCATCAATGGTCCACATGACATCATGGTAAACAAAAAATATCATCAAAGTTTGAAAAAAGTGGCATCACACAACATCAAGAACACTACTTTAAAAAGTGGCATCACATTAAAGAAAAAAAATGTAATTAAAAATTTGGCATCAAAACACTAGGAAAAATGACATCAAACAAAGTGGCATCAATTGGTTTAAAAAATAAAAAAAAACGAAAGAGTCAACGTTGACCATTGAGCAGTCAACGGTCAATGTTGACCGATTGGGAAGGGTGCTATGCTACATAATAAAATTAATTTGGGTGCTAATTATTTAATTAAAGGTTCAAAATAAGCTATTTAGCAAAAACACCCAAATATTAACTTTTTTTATTAATTTTTTTAAATAGTTTTAAACTTATAACTACTATGTATAAAATTATTTTAAAAAATCAATTAAAAACTTTATATTTTATATAGTTTTTAACTCCTGAAAAACCGTGTCAAAAAGTCAAACGTCACTTATTTCTGAACGGATGTAATATGTTAAGTATTTTTTACTCTCGAGTCTCGATAGACGATTTATCTCAATACTGATTCAGAACGTCATTCTCTCAATGCTGACATTATCAAAATTATTTCTTTATTTAAAAATAAATAAAATAAGAGCTGGTAAGACCTACTAGTGAAAGCGGTGTTAAATTTTTTTTTTTTGATCCTTTCCAGTTCAAGTGGGCTTAGCCCACTCTACATCTGGATCCACGGGGATTCGAACTTCGAACCTTGAGGCATGGGATCTAACCCCATAACCACTACACCAACTTGTGATTGGTTAAAAGCGGTGTTAAATGGTTGACATAAAGACCTAATAGTGAAAGTGGTATGAGAAGACCCTTGGATTCGTGATGTAAACCTCCTCCCCTATAAGGGATCAAATGACACTAAAATGAAAGTAAGTCATCTTATAACAGTAGATAAGCAATGGAATTTACCGATGATTATTACTAATATCTTTCCCAGTCATATTGTGAATCTGATTATGCAGATACAAATTCCCAATTGGAGTCCGCAAGATAAACTCATTTGGCACCTTGATACTTCGGGGTCATTCACTACCAAATCAACCAAACCCATCTCTGAAAATTACCCTATAAATTGAGATAATCTTAAATGGATTTGAAAAATTGATCATCTTCCTCCTAGGCTTAAGAATCTGGTGTGTGGAAGTTAGCTATAGATGGACTTCCAACAGCTAAAGGATTAAATAGATATGTAAATAGAGTATCGAGCAATTGCTCTATGTGTAACCAAGAGGATGAAAATGAGGATCACCTTTTTGTGAAATGCTCCTTTGTAAAAGAAATAATAGCAACTTAGCAAGATTTGGACAAACTACAAATATTTATTTCTCAAATGTAGAAGGGATCGAGCCCTTTAGAAAGAGGATACTGATACTACGTACAAGGCTAGAAAATAAACATTTTGACTCGCTAGTTTTCATTTGGCAAACCATTTGAGAAGTGAGAAATGAGAACATTTTTAGAAATAAGAGATCGGGAAATAAAGATGAAATAGTATTGTGGATAAAAACAAATATTAAGACTTAGACTCAAGTGGAAAAAAGAAAAATATGAAATAAAGGAAAATAAAAAAGGGATTAGAGTCAAATGGACTACTAGACCACAAGGAACTGTCTACAAAATCAATGTGGATGGTTCTGTTAGATACACATACAAATGCCGTGTGGGTGGGATTATTTGTGATTTTGCAGGCATGGTTGTGGATATTTTTCATCACGAGATTGGGAAGTGCTCAGTAATCAAAGTCAAAGCTAGGGCGGTATGTTTTGGTTTGCAGTTAACTCAAAGGAGGGGACTTCGAAGAATAACCATAGAAGGAGATAATATTGAAGTGATCAAAGCCATTAATCGGAATGATTACTCTCGACGGGAGATTATGCATTAGATTGAAGAAATAAACAAGGTCAGACTAGCCTTCGAATTAATTTACAGCATTTCAGCATTGCTATCGGGAAGCAAATAAAGTGGATGACTACATTGCTACGAAGGGAGTTGTACGTCAATGATAGATCTGTAATTCCCTAGTTCCCTACAATAGGAAACTTTGTACCATCATCCGTCAGGATAATCATAGAGCTACCTTTTCTTGTTAGATTAGGAGTTCTCTTGTTTGCCTAAAAAATAAATAAAAAAGTGGTTGACATAAACAGTATTCCATATCCTTACATAATAACTTTACAAAAAATTAAGATATGTACAAATCCTTATAATATGTCAAAATATTTACCAAATCAAATACTGTCCAAACGAAAATAGTTTGGCCGAGTATAATAGATGCTAACCCTTGACTTAATTTTGTCAAATTAGCGTCTTTTCCCTGTGCAATTTGTATATTCTTTCAAAATTGATTTGTCAAACCCAAATAGCTTGAGAAAATAAGTAAATAAGTGTTTTGAGACAACGAGTTTTGATCATGTATACATGGATTCCCATTTCATCCAATGAGTGTTAATTCGTTGATCGGACAAATTAATTAATGATACCAAAATTTTGCTTATAATCCATAAATCGCCAATAAGATTGTTATATATGGAGCTTAAATATGTTCATAACATATATAAAAGCATCCATATTAGACAATGTAAACCCATTTTTTTCATGAAAAAATATATAATATATTGTTGAATGTACGTGTTATATTATTTGATCCGAATAAGTGGTGTCCACATTAGCTCTGTTGAGAACTTATATAGAAAGTTAAAATCAGTGTAACAAACTCTACTCTTCACGTGTATGCACCTGCCTTGAATTAAATGAATGAAACCAACTCCCTCAATCTACTCTTGAACATCGATCTCTTTTCTTCGTTCTCTTGAATTCCATCACAATCTACCAAATCGATCATGATATCCATGATTTATGAACCAACCAAATGAAGTTTAATTTGACACAAATTGGATTCGAAATTATGCGACCGCTATTTTTAGTGCACACGTACATATAGTTTCTGTTAATGTGCCTTGAACGACTGTTGACCGGCGACGCATCGGGGGGCCGGGGGGTGGCGGTGGTCTCGCTGACCGGTCAGCGAGTCGGGGGTCCAGGGGGCGACGCGCCCCTGGCGGGGGGCTAGGGGGGGCAGCGCCACCCCGTCTTTACGGTATGCAATGTTTATTGTAAACGGGCCTATCGTCTGTCTATTTTGGGCTTTCAGCCCATTGTCTGTTTAGGGTTCCATGAGTCTCTTCATATACTCATGGAACGCCAACCCTTGTAAAAAAAAAATCTGTTTTCACTTCCTCTAATAAGAAATCTGGTTCTCTGCCCGTGGACGTAAGCAACACACCGTTGCTGAACCACGTAAATCTCTGTGTCTTTCTTCGCTATTATCGTTCTCGTTATAACAGTTTCATTGTTGAAAGTGCATGTGAAGAAGACCAAAGAGTCTCATATTGGAAATATGAATAAATAAGTTTTAGCATATAAGCTAATTAATAAACTAATCATCTTATTATCAATTGATTTTATGATGGAACCTTACTCATCTTATATGTTATACTACTAAGTGGGAACATTGAAAATGTGCATCTTGCCATTCCAATCTTCTCTAGCTAGCTTTCTGACCTACCTCCACTATGTCTTAAAAGACTTGCAATTTTATTTGTAATATGGAGTTTCATCCATGGTTAAACACCTTGATATCTTATCATGAAATCTTGTTCTTGGCATCCTTTACCCTTCACTATGGCTTTTTTTTTTAAATATGAAAGAATTCAGGGGGTAAACAACTACCCAATTAACAACATTCAAGTGGATCGATGAGGTTACAAAGACCTAAATCATTGTAAATGTTTAGCTCCGCAGCAAAGCGTCAAAGATGTGTGACCTTATAATATGTTACTCTATTATCTAAACGGACCATGTGAGAGAAATAGACTTATCTCACTCTTGATAGAAACATTTTTAACACCTAACATGATCAGTTCAAATTTTAAATGGCATATACTCTTAGTCTTTAGGTGATTAATGATGATTAAAGAGTGTCCCTCAATTTGTGACTTGTTCATCATAAGGCATAAGCTGTATTATTTTCATAACACCCCGTCTCAATGCATAGGCCTATGCCTTTAATGGAATCTGGCTGACAACTTGGCCATATCCCATGTTGATTGGTTTGCCTTTTGAATCTCGTATAATAAAGTTGATATATCTGTCGTTATTTGAAAGGATTGAGACCGTTGAAACATTGAAATTCAGTTTCAAAGTTTTGCAAGGAGGTTTTTTCCATTTGGTATTTTCTCCTCGATGTTTTATCTTGTCCATATATTTAGTCGTTTTGTATGTTGTGAGCTTTCACCAAATATTTGTCATAGTTACATGCTTGGCGTGTATGTTGTGAGCTTTCACCAAATATTTGTCATAGTTACATGCTTGGCGTCAACTTTTCATGTGGATCGATACTAAGCGTTCAAAAACATTGTTAGGTAACGGTTGAATGGATTGATCGTTATTGAACGTAATTTAATTTTTAATGTACCATATTGTTCACCATGTAAAGGCTAATCTCTATTTGCCATTTTTGTTCACTTTGTTAACCATTCACCCTAGCTTTTATACGTTGTCTTGTCCTCTCTATTATTCGTTTTGTATGAAAAGAAAGAGAAAGAAATGTAAACCGGATCAGATCTGAACCGGTTTAGCACCAGACCAAAAAAATTATAAGGACTTGATATTGAACCGGTTTAGGTCCGATTGAGTTTAGGCCCATACGTCGAGCCTGACCGGTTAACCCCCGAGTCCTGAAGAAGAATATGACAGAAGCACGGGACCGCCATTGAAGCCGGGCGGAGGGAGAGAGGAGGAACACCGGAACAGGTCAACCACCACCTAAGCTAGGGCAATCGTTCGCTTGTTAATAGGCTGAGTCGCTGAGGAAAAACCTGCTCCCGCCGTTTCTGCTACAAAGCTCATATTGCTGCCGAATCCCTCGTAGCAAAATCGATGGAGAAGAAATTCACTCTCATTCACACAGTCGCCACCGCTGGAATCTTCTCTGCCGTCTCCTGTTGGTAATCCTCTTTCTTCTTCTTCTTTTTCATCCCACAGTCTCTCTTACAGCTTAGGGTTTCGAGATTTCTGTTTTCTTTCCGTGTTCTTGCTCAATCGGATGGAATTGCTATCAGGTACGGATTCATGTTTGGAAGAGAATCTGCTCGCAAGGAGCTCGGTGCTCTGATTGAGGAACTTCGCCGTGGGAACTCCTCCCCTGATCCTCCTCCTCACTCTTGATTCTGTATTTTCTCCCTCTTTCTGATCCATTAGCAAAATCCACTCCTTCATTTCAGTGCTCTATGTTCTCGACTAGAAAGGATTGAACTGTTTTGTTTTTTGAGAGCTTCTATGTTGTAATCATTCCGAGTATTATCTCACAAAGAGCAATGCCAGATATTCAAGTTTTCGGATGATACCTGCTTTTGATGGAATCCTGAGAAGCTGTATCTTTTTGAATTGGGTGAAGAACCTGAAATTAGCTTTAGAAGTTTGTGACTTTTTTTAATAGTATTTTTGCCCAATAAATGTTAATTACAACTGTACAACGTACAAATATTGCATTGCAAGTGCAACCCTCTGAAATTTGTACATTTTTCTCAAGCTGGAAAACTGTGCTACTACCTTCAAGGTTCTAATGTTTCTGTAAGACAGTATAACCGGTGCTTGTTTAGCTGCTTTACTGAAGTTCCGCTTGGACTCAGTTTTAGAACCTTGGCGGTGGAACTATGAATGTGATTATTCAAACCAATTCCCTATGGATGGTGTATGACTTAGATATTGGATAATTGATACATATGTGCGTGGTTTAAAAGGGATCAGTGGGAAACTAGGTGAAGGAGTTTCAACTTGTTCATCAAATAGAGTTCATAACGGAAGATTGCTGCATAAGATATCCTTACTAGCATGGTGATGCATTGCTGCGGACTTTGGTTTTTCATTGTGCACTTGATTGATTATTGGATACTAGTTCTGGATTACCTGTCATTGCTCTTCTGAATTCTGCTTCCGGTATGAAGGTTAGTGAAATGTAGCAAGGCTGATTTTATGTTCATAACAGATCTAACCTTATTTCAACTTTTGGTCATGAATGCACTTTTCATTGATTTACTTAAATATGCCATCAGAAGCCAAATAAATGAGGTGTGACATTCTGGATTATATAATTTATTTGCGAGGATGCTGTATATCGCTTTCATGTAATGAATACTCTATAAAAGTGCATGTGATGATTCTCAATTCACATGTCAAGTTAGGGACATGTTATGGGTATGTTGGTTTGAAATGAGTACATTATGGTTTATTTGATTCCTAATTGATTTACTGGCACTTCCACTACCTATCTTATTTATGTGCTAAAACTTCCAGGATAGGATCAGTTTTACGTGTAATCCAGAATTCAGTTCCTGTGATTGCTATCCTGATCAGACTTGGGAGATGTGAACACAAATTTATCTCTTTATTTGCTCGCATCAAACAGCCTATAGTATATATACCCTATATGAAGGTTCTATGAGTCCCTTCTTCTAGATTACACAAAAGAGCATCCAACATAAGTAATGAATTATTTACACAAGAAGAATCTCTTTGTTCTCCTTATGAATCTTATCCACAAGGAATCTTACATAAAGGTCTGATTCACTGATATCATCACTGTGTAACTTGTTTCGCCCACTCTCTGACATGTTCCTGACGAAGTCCACTAGATGCCTCCAGTTTTCACCTTCAAACAACCTTTTGTTCATCCGCAGATATGTGAATGCAGTTAATCCATTTCCTGATTTCGATCTACTTGTTGCCAAAACTTGTTCGAATGCAGATGAGTCATGTCTCTCAAGTGCATTTTCTCCAGCAAGCCCAATACCAGCAGTCTTGGTTGCCATTATTACTTGCCGAACCAGCCCTTCAGGAGAACAGTTTGCATTACTCGGTTGTTCACCGTCTTTCATTTCCATGCATGTAAAGTTTAATATGCCTCCGTGTTTGCTGAACATGTTGGCCAGGGCTAGGTAACCATCGTGGTGTCTGGTGTTGTAGTACCCAGCAGTTAGTTCAGGTGCATGAGATCTGGTATTGTAGTGCCAATGGATCCCTGCTATTTTCCCTGATAGTTTTGCCCCTGTTCCTTGAAATACTCCTTTTGCAGCTTCCATAAGACTGTCTCCATGCGCTAGCAGCAACCCAGAATACCATGTTAGAAAGAACTGGCCATATTCAGTATTCCAAGTTCCATCTCTCTGGAAGAAACCTGTGTCATCCGGGAACTGATTGTACTGGCCCGAATCATGAGGCCCGCCGCTTCCCCATTCTGGCTTACCCATTGAAACAGCTGCTGCTAGCAGGGAACCCTTCATGTACTGTTGATGAAACACACTATGAGAAAACAATAGAAATCTGGACTACAAAGAAAATCAAGAGAATTTCTGGAATCTCATAAATCACTGGTGGTGTTATCTAATATCTAGGTGGTAGACAGATAATTTTTAGTTCTTGCCACATATTGAACAATGTATTTTGCTACCATATATAGAATATACTTGTGCTTGGTTCTGCTTGAAAATTTTACCTTGTCATAGCATTGAAATTCCCCAATTCCTGGAAACCTCCAAGTTCCATTGCTTTCTGGATAAGATGGATACCTTAGCTCTCCACAAGGGCCCATCCCCACCTGAATTTCCTGTGGCAGAAATTGGGCATGTTTCTTATTAGTTGCAAGTAAAAGCCAAAATCTGAAGATTGCTGATATTGGATATTGGATAAGCCTTAGCGAGCTGGATAATTCATTGTCTTCTTTATTCTAATGAAATTTTCCGGATGTTGTCTTCTGTCTTTTCCCCTTGTCTAAACATATCATAGTAGTAGTGTTTCCATCTAGATCTTTTTATCTAGCTATATTCAGATTGAGTCTGGACAGATGTATAAATTTGCAGTTGAGGTTTTTTTAAAGCTATTTGCTGATATTGTGATAATAGTTACTTTTGTTTTGGATAAGATGACGAATAAAAGCTCCAGAAGCATATCATACATACCACAACAACTTTGCCTAGATAATCCTTGAACCTTTCCCGGAAGCTTCTCATATAGTCACCATAGACCTGGATTGGTGTTCTTCCTCTTAGTGCAGGCAATGAATCACATCCTAAGGTGATGTACTCTGGATTCCTCCTGCCTGATCTGTCGGTGTAGACGAGATCAGGGTACTTGCTTATCTCTTCAAGGACCCATGGAGGTAGGGGAATGCTTCAGATCACATAAACAAATGAAAACACAGATGCTTAGATTGTTGTTACCTGCAAAAGTACTATATAAAAAAGTCGAAAAAGATTGTTTTTGTCTAACCTGCAGGAATCCCCAACATTGCCACCACATTGATGGAAGGACATGACAACTTGGAGCTTCAAGCCATGCCTCTGCACCATCTGGATGAGCTCATTATAGCCTTCCCAGTTGTACTTGCGAGGCCCCTCTTTCTCAACAAGGCCCCACCAGGCATCAACCATGACTCCCTCGGCGCCTGCACTTTTCAGTGCCATCAAACTGGCATTCATGGCCTTGGGCTTGTTCAAGCTTCCTCCCATCGAAATGGTGTCAAGTGGCAGCATCACGAACACCGGCACCCTGGAGTTGCTTCCTTCATGTGGCATTGCTATGTCATGGAACTTCTCCAACTTCTGGTTTCTGCCATGTGGCTCTACAAGCGAAAGCCTTTCGTGTAGCTGAAGCCTTTCAGCCCGGATTGGAGCAATGGCCCGAATCCGGTAGGATGACTTGGTTGGTGCAAAGCATATTATTGTGTGGGATTCTTCCGGAGCTCTCATGCTTTTGTGTTCTCTCAGGTTAGTGAAAGAAGCCAATGAACGCAGAGTTAAAGTCATTTCTGAATTTGATGTAAGAGCTTTGAGAGTTTGAATTTGTTGATGAGAAATAAGGAGTTGGATGTGGTATTTATTGGGAAAAACTCTTTGCTGCTGGAGAATGAGACAAGCTTGGTGGGCTCTGGTTTAAAAACTAGGACACTTTTCGTTCTTATCAAGCTTTTTTTGGTTGAAGAGTGAAAGTTCAAACACGCTATGGTTTGCGCGGTGGACGTTGGAGTAGGAATGAAAGGTAAAAGGCGTTAGACAGTAATCGCGACTTCCACTTGTATAGAAGATACAACATGCCAACAACTTCCGTACCTTGTTCATTAATTTCATTTCTTGTATCTTGTGTTACAATCTTTTGTAATTAGACTAAAGATTTAACATATTACAGCAGCAACAACAGCCATCCATCTGCATAAGTGTGATCAGGTAAGATGTATTCAAGAAACCTTCATCACTTTAAAGGTAAAATTCAGTCATACAACTGATGACTTCAAGGTACGTAGTGGATAAAACTTGGCCTTCATCTACTGTCATATTTATCACAGCCTTGTAAACCGTTCATACACTATGCTGATTTAACGCGCTGTTGTTCGTATAAAATTATGTGGAATGCAAAGCACTTGGGCATTTTTCTGAACCAAAATTCATGCTTTCTTTGTTCCTTATATAACTTTTTCCGTCAGCTATGATAGCTCCATTTGTGGTGGTGCCCCATTGCCCCCACCCCAACACATGTTACACATCCCTGCTCGACACATACTACCTATTTCATTGAAAATGACTCTGCAGTAAGCCAGGAGCTTGGCCATTGTGATTCAAAATATCAACGATTTCTGTTTCTGTAGATATTTTGCCTAGACGTGTCGATGCCTCGACTCATCCACTAAGATCTTTATTATTCGCATTGCGGTTCAAAACTTGCTTAGGATGAAAGTTATGTCAAATTATGGCCAATTTGTTAATTTATTCCATAGTTAGGTTATACTCCGTATTGAATACAAAAGGTAAGACTTTCACCTATAAATTATTTATGATCAGGCATTCCATTGAATTAAAAGATACAAAAAAAATATAATATAAAGGTAATAAATTATACAAATTTATTCCAACAAATTTGCATTACAATGGACTACTTAATAAAGATAATGGATTGTGTAAAGTAAAAACAAATGATGATATAAAATACAATTATTTAAGTTTCTAAAATCAAATTACTAATCAATTAATAAAAAAAACCCTATTTTCGAAATTCAGGATTTTAATATCAAGAAAAAAATTACTATCATTGTAAGAAGAGAGTCAATAAGCAATTAAGTATACGTAATTGTTGAAGATAAACGGTATGGAAGAGAATTTATAAATTAGATGTTCGTGCCATCACTATCGTGTCGCCAATTGCAACTCTACTCCGCTATTGGTGGGTTTGTGAAGGAAAAACTATTTTATTTTAATTTTTTATCGCCAAATAATTAAACCTAAAAAAAATTCATGCAATGGAGAAGGTTAAAAAAAATCCATGCAATGGAGAAGGTAAATTGGGTACAAAGTATAAATAAAATTGGAAATGATTTGGGCCGGTAAGTTTTGGGCCCAAATTGCTCAATTTAAGTGTTTATCTGATTTTATTTTGACCTTAACAAATTTGTAACTTTTAGCCGTTATAAAATTTGATCCAGCAATTGTTGGGTCAGCTCACCAAAACATTTGCCCCTGTGTATACATGGATTCCCATTTCATCCGATGAGTCTTGATTTGTTGATCGGACAAAATAACTGCTACAACAAGATTTTGCTTATAATCCATGAATTGTCAATAAGACTTATTGTTTTGCATATGGAGCTTAAGTACGCTCATAACACATAAAAGTATCCACATTAGACAATGTAAACCCATTTTATTTTATGAAAAAATAATATGAAGAGTTTATAAGGCGATGAATAATACTCTAGAATAGGGAATGAATAGAGTATGTTAGATTTTTGCAAAACAAAACCTTTTTGCGGATTTTCAAAACAACTTGTCAAGACCTTGATATAGCTATTAAATCTTGACAAAGTAAAATCGAACAATGTAAAGTAAATGCGGAATATAAATAGACGAACACACGAATTGTTAACGAGGTTCGGCACGAACTTGGCTAACGTCCCCGCCTAGGGTTATCCAACCCGTAGGATTCAAAACACTTCTTATTTCACTTCCTTGAGGCTATAACTTCCTAGAAGAACTACCCTTCTTCTATACAAAGCTCCACTGCTTCTATTCTAGCACTCAACCTTACAACTGAAATAAAAACTCCCACCACACACCGGAGTGTGTCTTAGATCGAGTATATGATACTTTTAATGTAAAATTAATGACTTATACAATAAGCGCTTGTGTTTCTCTCAACTCTAAAAAATGAACAACACTAGACTTTATGAGAACGTAAGAGATAAACTAGAACGACGAATGCTTTAAGAAGACTTTATCGCTTTAGAATGAATGCTTGCTTAGTTGTTGTAGATCACCTTCTTGCAATTATATATATAGTTGTTCTCCTTTAAGGATGGAGGAGGGACTGAGAGAGAGCCGTTTGAATTTGATTTTTTTCCAAACAAATTTGAATTCCTTCCTAATCAATTCTTTTCAAATCCTTGGCATGCAATCTTCTCCATGATCATGCATATACTCTTTGAAAGATCTGATAGAGCCATGATTTCCCCTTGTCCTTATATAGCTCTCCTTCTTTCCTGAAATACCGTTCAAAGAATCTTTCCACTTAATAAAGTTAGGAGATCATATACATATATATTCCCTTGAATATGATCCGATTCAGAATGATTTCTTTATGGCCCAATGAAAGGTCCATAAATAATCTTGGCTCAAATGATCAGCCTTGAATCAATTCCTACACTTAAACAAATCAACACATAGAAAAAATAATATTCGATCAAACATTTTAGTCCTGATTTCAAGACCTTGAAACCAGGCCTTCTATTTTGTTTTTCATCACCCTTAAAAACAACTTGTAAGTTAGTGTCTCAAGATGTTACAATTAAGGTGGAGTCTTCATAATACATTGTCGAATGTACATGTTATATTATCTAATCCTTATTTCATACTATTAAGGAGAATAAGCGGTGACCATATTTATTAGCTATGTTCGAAATCATCATATATATGAAGTTACACCTGCCTTGAATTAATGAATAAAACCAACTCCCTCGGTCTACTCGCTTTCGATCACATCTCTTTTCTTCTTCCTCTTGAATTCCATAAAAATTTATCAAGTCATGATCATGATTTATGAATCAACTAAATAAAGTTTAGTTTGACACAAATTGGATTCAAAATAATACTATACAAGAAAGAATGTTCCATGCAACAAAATTACACAACCACTATTTTTAGTGCATGCACAGTTTCATTGTTATACGAAGCAAATAAGCCTTAATATATAAGTTAGTGAGTTAGTCTTCCTATTTCCAATTGGTTTTGTGATGAATAGTGCCGACCCAAAGGGTGGAGCAGGGTGTGCGACCGCTCAGGGCCCATATTCGGTAGGGGCCCATTAAAAATATATGTTATATATATATATATATATTTTAAAAATATATATTATATATATTTTAAAAATATAACAAAATACGAGTTTGACTCAATGGTAAGTTTAAATATTAGCAAAACTTGGATTCGTAGACGTGTAGAGTACAAATCTCTCTATTTTCATTTTTTTTTGTTTTTATAGAGAGGTCTCCTATCCATTAAATTTTTCATTTTTTTTAATGTTTTTATAGAGGAGCATATATTCATTTAATTTAGACATAATTCTTTGTACTTTTACCTTTTCTATTTTAATTTAATTTACATATATAACTCTTTCTATTTTATTTGAGAAAAATGTATTGTTTTTATTTATTCATATATGCTCGATGTATCTAATTTTTCCTTTTATTTTTGTTTATAAAAAAATCCCCTTTTTAAATTTTTTGTTTTAGTTCATATACAGGTGATGTCATAGGAGGTCACATATGTGATATCTTAGAACAAAAACTATATTCAGTATTATTAGACAATTTTTTAATACTCCTCTACATAACAACTTAAGTACTTGTGGGCATATTATACTGGATACCAAGCAAAAATAAATAGTTTTCACTACAATTATATTTTTGAAATTTTTTGATGTATATTATTTTTTTATTCATAGACCTACTTTTATTTTTTTAAATTTGAAAAATAATTCAAATATAAAATTTTTATAAAGTTATACAAATTTTTTATTTTTTAATGTTTATTGGGCCCTTAAAATTTTAGTTCGATGTGGGTCTATAAAATGATAGGACCTGCACTGGTGATGAAACTCTAATCGACTTATGTACTAGGCTACTGGGACCATTGAAAATGTGCATCTTGCCATTTCCAATCTTCTATAGCTTTCCAGCCTACCTCCACCATATCTTAAGAGACTTGCAATTTTTATCTGTAATTTGAATTGCATTCATGGTAAAAACACCTTGATATCTTATCATGAAATCTTGTTCTTAGAGTATTTCTTACCCTTCACTATGGCTTTTGAATATATGACATATATGATCCGTTCAATTTGCAAGGGCATCTACTGTTAGTCTTTAGGTGATTAATGATGATTAAAAAGTGTCCCTTAATCTGTAATTTTTTCTTGTGAATTGTACTATTTTCATAATCTCTCTTCTCCGCGCCAAGACCTCTTCCTTTAGTGGAGTCTGGTTGCCATGCCAACTCGGACATGTTTAGAGATTTTCCTTCCTAATCTCGTATAATACAACGGATAGAGCTACCGCTATTTGAAAGGGTTGGGCCATCTAAATTCAGTTTGGAAGTTTCGCCATGAGGTTTTTTCCATTTGGTTTTTTCTCCTCTATGCTTTATCTTGTCCTTATGTTTAGTTGTTTTGTATGTTGTGAGCTTTCGCTCAAATCTATGTTATAGTTAAATGGTTGGCGCCAATTTTCCACGTGGATCGATACTAAGCACTAAAAAACATTGTTAAGTGGTGGTGACGGTTGATCGTTATTGAACTCAATTTGTTTTCTAATACTCCATCTATTTCAAAATAAGTGTCGTTTAACTTTTAGTGCACGTTTTTCAATGAGTTAAAAAATCTATAAAATATTATTATTCTAGTTAAATTTTTTTATATAATTTTATACTTATTAGTAATAACTATGAAATTATATAAAAAATTTGATTAAAAAAATAATATTTTATAGAGTTTTTAACACCTTAAAAAACGTGCCGAAAAGAAAAGTGGCATTTATTTTGGAACGGAGGGAGTATACCATATCGTCCACCATGTGAAGGCTAGTCTCCATTTGTCATTTTTGTTCAATTTGTTAGCCATTCACCAATCACCATAGCTTTTATACTTTGTTTTGTCCTCCCTATTATTCCTTTGTATGAAAAGAAAGAGAAAGAAATGTAACCATTATGGAATGACTCAACCGAAAAGGACTTTTGAGTAGTACCAATAGGTTAATGGTTCGAACTCTGAATAATCGCTATTTATTTATCAAATTCAAGAGAAAAAAACGTAAACCGGATCAGATCTAAACCGGTTTAGCACCAGACCGAAAAAATCTACAAGGACTTGATATTGAACCGGTTTAGGTCCGATTGAGTTTAGGCCCAGACGTCGAGCCTGACCGGTTAGCCTTGTGTTCTTGAGGTTTGAGAGAAGAATATGGGAGTAGCACGGGACCGCCATTGAAGCCGGGCGGAGGGAGAGAGGGAGGAACACCGGAACAGGTCACCCACCACCGAAGCTAGGATAATCGTTCGCTTGTTAATTGGCTGAGTCGCTGAGGAAAAACCTGCTCCCGCCGTTTCTGCTACAGAGCTCATATTGCTGTCGAATCCCTCGTAGCAAAATCGATGGAGAAGAAATTCACTCTCACTCACACAATCGTCACCGCTGGAATCTTCTCTGCCGTCTCCTGTTGGTAATCCTCTTTCGGTTTTCTTTCCTTGTTCTTGCTATCAGGTACGGATTCATGTTTGGAAGAGAATCTGCTCGCAAGGAGCTCGGTGCTCTGATTGAGGATCTCCGCCGTGGGAACTCCTCCCCTGATCCTCCTCCTCACTCTTGATTCTGTATTTTATCCCTCTTTCTGACACATTAGCAAAATCCACTCGTTCATTTCAGTGCTCATGTTTTTTACCAGAAAGGATTGAACTTTTTTGTTTTTTTTGAGAGCTTCTATGTTTTAATCACTCCGAGTATTATCTTACAGGGAGCAATGTCAGATATTCAAGTTTTCGGATGATACCTGCTTTTGATGGAATCCTGAGAAGCTATATATCTTTTTTAATCTGGTGAAGAACCTGAAATTAGCTTTAGAAGTTTGTAACTTTTTTTAATAGTATCTTTGCCCAATAAATGTTTATTACAAGTATTGCATTGCAAGTGCAACCCTTCTGAAACTTGTACATGTTTCTCAAGCTGGAAAACTGTGCTACTACCTTCAAGGTTCTAATGTTTCTGTAAGACAGTATAACTGGTGCTTGTTTAGCTGCTTTACTGAAGTTCTGTTTGGACTCAATTTTTGAACCTTGGCGATGGAACTATGAATGTGATTATTCGAACCAATCCATTATGGACGGTGTTATTCCGGTATGAGGTAAGGTTAGTGAAATGTAGCTAGGCTGATTTTATGTTCATAACAGATCTAACCTTATTTCAACTTTTGATCATGAATGTACTTTTCATTGATTTACTTAAATCTGCCATCAGAAGCCAAATAAATGAGGTGTGACATTCTGGATTATATAATTTATTTGCGAGGATGCTGTATATCGCTTTCATGTAATGAATACTCTATAAAAGTGCGTGTGATGATTCTTAATTCACATGTCAAGTTAGGGACATGTTATGGGTATGTTGGTTTCAAATAAATGAGGTGTGACATTCTGGATTATATAATTTATTTGCGAGGATGCTGTATATCGCTTTCATGTAATGAATACTCTATAAAAGTACACTATGGTTTATTTGATTCCTAATTTTTTTTACTGGCACTTCCACTACCTATCTAAATTATGTGCTAAAACTTTCAGGATAGGATCAGTGTTACGTGTAATCCAGAATTCAGTTCCTTTGATTGCTATGCTGATCAGACTTGGGAGATGTGAACACAAATTTATCTCTTTATTTGCTCGCATCAAACAGCCTATAGTATATATACCCTATATGAAGGTTCTATGAGTCCCTTCTTCTAGATTACACAAAAGAGCATCCAACATAAGTAATGAATTATTTACACAAGAAGAATCTCTTTGTTCTCCTTATGAATCTTATCCACAAGGAATCTTACATAAAGGTCTGATTCACTGATATCATCACTGTGTAAGTTGTTTCGTCCACTCTCTGACATGTTCCTGACGAAGTCCACTAGATGCCTCCAGTTTTCACCTTCAAACAACCTTTTGTTCATCCGCAAATATGTGAATGCAGTTAATCCATTTCCTGATTTCGATCTACTTGTTGCCAAAACTTGTTCGAATGCAGATGAGTCATATCTCTCAAGTGCATTTTCTCCAGCAAGCCCAATGCCAGCAGTCTTGGTTGCCATTATTACTTGCCGAACCAGCCCTTCAGGAGAACAGTTTGCATTACTCGGTTGTTCACCGTCTTTCATTTCCATGCATGTAAAGTTTAATATGCCTCCGTGTTTGCTGAACATTTTGGCCAGGGCTAGGTAACCATCGTGGTGTCTGGTGTTGTAGTACCCAGCTGTTAGTTCAGGCGCATGAGATCTGGTATTGTAATGCCAATGGATTCCTGCTATTTTCCCTGATAGTTTTGCCCCTGTTCCTTGGAATACTCCTTTTGCAGCTTCCATAAGACTGTCTCCATGCGCTAGCAGCAACCCGGAATACCATGTTAGGAAGAACTGGCCATATTCAGTATTCCAAGTTCCATCTCTCTGGAAGAAACCCGTGTCATCCGGGAACTGATTGTACTGCCCTGAATCATGAGGCCCGCCGCTTCCCCATTCTGGCTTACCCATTGAAACAGCTGCTGCTAGCAGGGAACCCTTCATGTACTGTTGATAAAACACACCATGAGAAAACAATAGAAATCTGGACTACAAAGAAAATCAAGAGAATTTCTGGAATCTCAGAAATCACTGGTGATGTTATCTAATATCTAGGTGGTAGACAGATAATTTTTAGTTCTTGCCACTTATTGAACTGTGTATTTTGCTACCATATATAGAATATACTTGTGCTTGGGTTCTGCTTGAAAATTTTACCTTGTCATAGCATTGAAATTCTCCAATTCCTGGAAACCTCCAAGTTCCATTGCTTTCTGGATAAGATGGATACCTTAGCTCTCCACAAGGGCCCATCCCCACCTGAATTTCCTGTGGCAGAAATTGGGCATGTTTCTTATTAGTTGCAAGTAAAAGCCAAAATCTGAAGATTGCTGATATTGGATATTGGATAAGCCTTAGCGAGCTGGATAATTCATTTTCTTGTTTATTCTCATGAGTTTTTTCCTGATGTTGTCATCTGTCTTATCTCCTTTTCTAACACTTCCATAGAGTTGTTAAAATAACTCCATATAAAGTTTTTTTTTAAGGTCGATAGATTTCTATAGGATAATCCTATCAAGTCTAAGGAGTTCAACTCCACGGGATCATTACCCCTTTTCTAAACATATCATAGTAGTAGTGTCTCCTTAATACATCTGTCAAAACATGATCCAAACCCAAGAACCCAACTCCTCATCCAGCTCTTTGAAAAGATTTTATGCTTATGGTAAAATAAAAATTCAACCCATAATCCAACACTACCCTACCCAACCAATAACCGAAATTCGGGCTACCCAACCCGAAACTTCAATTTTTATACTTCATGTGTTCTTGATTGTGGATTAACTGCAGAGAAACATTATCATGTCATTGTTTTCTACTGTAAAGAAAAACCTAAATGAGGCTTAGTTTTGACACTCCTGTTGATCTTTTTATCTAGCTATAGTCAGATTGAGTCTGGACAGATGTATAAATTTGCAGTCCAGGTTTGTTTTTAAGCTATTTGTTGATATTGTGACAGTAGTTACTTTTGTTTTGGATAAGATGGCAAATTTTAATTCCAGAAACATATCATACATACCACAACAACTTTGCCAAGATAATCCTTGAATCTCTCCCGGAAGCTTCTCATATAGTCACCATAGACCTGGATTGGTGTTCTTCCTCTTAGTACAGGCAATGAATCACATCCCAAGGTGATGTACTCTGGATTCCTCCTGCCTGATCTGTCGGTGTAGACGAGATCAGGGTACTTGCTAATCTCTTCAAGCACCCATGGAGGTAGGGGAATACTTCAGATCACATAAACAAATGAAAACACAGATGCTTAGATTGTTGTTACCTCCAAAAGTACTATATAAAAAAGTCGAAAAAGATTGTTTTTGTCTAACCTGCAGGAATCCCCAACATTGCCACCACATTGATGGAAGGACATGACAACTTGGAGCTTCAAGCCATGCCTCTGCACCATCTGGATGAGCTCATTATAGCCTTCCCAGTTGTACTTGCGAGGCCCCTCTTTCTCAACAAGGCCCCACCAGGCGTCGACCATGACTCCCTCGGCGCCTGCACTCTTCAGTGCCATCAAACTGGCATTCATGGCCTTGGGCTTGTTCAAGCTTCCTCCCATGGAAATGGTGTCGAGTGGCAGCATCACGAACACCGGCACCCTGGAGTTGCTTCCTTCATGTGGCATTGCTATATCATGGAGCTTCTCCCACTTCTGATTTCTGCCATGTGGCTCTATAAGCGAAAGCCTTTCGTGTAGCTGAAGCCTTTCAGCCCGGATTGGAGCAATTGCCCGAATCCGGTAGGATGACTTGGCTGGTGCAAAGCATATTATGCTGTGGGATTCTTCCGGAGCTCTCAGGCTTTTGTGTTCTCTCAGGTTAGTGAAAGAAGCCAATGAACGTAGAGTTAAAGTCATTTCTGAATTTGGTGTAAGCTTTGAGAGTTTGAATGTGTTGATGAGAATAAGGAGTTGGGTGTGGTATTTATTAAGAAAACTCTTTGCTGCTGGAGAATGGGACAAGCTTGGTGGGCTCTGGTTTAAAAATTAGGACAAGCTTACCAACTGATTCAATTCAATTAAAGTTGCTCTTCTTACCATTTCACTTTCAACTTCACTATCTATACACGTGGAAACACTTTTCGTTCTTATCAAGCTTTTTTTGGTTGAAAAGTGAATGTTCAAACACGATTTGGTTTGCACGGTGGACGTTGAATTAGCAATGAACAGTAAAAAGCGTTAAGACAGTAATCGCGACTTCCACTTGTATAGAAGATAAAACATGTCAACAACTTCCATACCATGTTCATTAATTTCATGTCTTGTATCTTGTGTTACAGTCTTTTGTAATTAGACTAAAGATTAACATGTTTTCGTGTCGTGTTTTTTTCATTCACAGTCCACCCTTCATTGTACAGCAGCAACAGCAGCCACCCATCTGCATAAGTGTGATCAAACTCACAGGTAAGATGTATTCAAGAAACCTTTATCTACATTGAGATCAACCTCTTCCACAAAAACATCCAAGGGAGTAAGAATTATATTCAGATTTTTAAAAATATTTTGATGGGTCTTTGCAGAAGTTAGGAAAGTACTTAAAAAGTAAAATTCAGTCATACAACTCATTTATTCTAGGTAATGGATAAAATAAAACTTCGCCTTCATGTACTGTGTCATATTATCTATTTTCGCACAAGAGGTTGTTTTGCGCGATAATAATTGGGTGGCTTTGTTTTTCACAGCCTTCTAAACCGTTCATACACTATGCTGATTTAACGCGCTGTTGTTCGTATAAATTTATGTGGAAGGGAAAGCACTTGGGCATTTTAGATAAGGGGAGAGGTTCATTTTTTTGAAGCATGTGGCCAGTAACCAAAATCCATGCTTTTTTCATCAGCTTGGATAGCTCCATTTGTGGTGGTGCCCCACTGCCCCCACCCCAACACATGTTACACATCTCTGCTCGACACATACTACCTATTTCATCGAAAATGACTCTGCAGGAAGCCAGGAGCTTGGCCATTGTGGCTCAAAATATCAGGCTCTTGGCCAAAAAATCGACGATTTCTGTTTCTGTAGATATTTTTGCCTAGACATGTGTGATGTGTCGATGCCTCAACTCATCGACTAAGATCTTTATTATTCGCATTGCGGTTCAAAACTTGCTTAGGATGAAAGTTATGTCCGATTATGGTGTGTTCAAGTTGTTAGTTGCCTGGGATTAGGCGAATGCAGGTTACCGAAAATCCCAACAATCCCATGGCCAATTTTGGTTGATGTTCAGCCTTAACTTGCTGATTTTTCTACTCATATGTGTTAGTGTTACTATAGCAGATCTTGATATTTTGAGATACTTTCAAGGAATACTCATTTGAATGGTGATCCGAAGTTGTGGTAGGGTAAAGACATTGCTTTGGCCAATTGGCCTTGACTGTGAATGCAGGATGTGAAAAAGCAAAAGTGGACCAACAAATAATAGTGAGATCAAATCCCTTTTGTTGTCGGATGCTGATGTATTTTGGGGTTTTGTTTGGAAATTATTTTGCACTGAATTGACAATTTACTGGATTTTTTCTTGCCTATAGAATGATTTTTGTGGAGTCTATTTAATCTTATCTTTTGGTGACTCAGCCCAATCTGAACAGAAGCTATTTTAACTTTTAACTGAAATTGGATTGAAAAATCAGTTTTCCATGGCTTAAATTAGGAAAAACGTGAAAATGTGTTTCCCCACAAAGCATAGTTTTTATGTACTCACTCTGATCAAATCTAAGTGTCGTTTTAAGTTTTCTAAGCAAATAATTAGTACTAAGAGATTTTATTGATTTTTTTTAATCGATAACTTTTGTTCAAATTGTTCATTGATTTGACTTTCAAGGGGAGTGAACATTTAATAATGTGATAACGTATTTTTCTTAAAACTTGTGTTCAAGTTTAAAACGGCATTTTTATTCTTGATCGGAGCGGGTGTGACATATCAAGTGCTAAAAATGTAGAAATTATTTTGAGGAAATGGATTGTAA
The DNA here is from genome assembly GCA_037127255.1 of Persicaria tinctoria. NCBI lineage: Eukaryota > Viridiplantae > Streptophyta > Magnoliopsida > Caryophyllales > Polygonaceae > Persicaria > Persicaria tinctoria. Next base: position 85,770,818 of record JBANSL010000004.1, on the reverse strand, counting down.
ATTTGATTTTAATAGGTGGAATAGTGTTGGTTTGAGTGAAACTCGAATTTTCATTTTTAAACCAAAAACAACTATTTTTCATTCAAATAAAGAATTCCAGATGAAGAAGACAAACACTGACTAAATAAGAAATTGCTAACAATCAATATGTAAAACAAAGTTCTTTTAGCAAAAGACTCATATTTCATGATTCTTTGATGGACTGTTAAAAATATTTACCATGTAACAGTTGTGCAATTTCTCATTAACTGATGCCAATTTTGATCCTTTGGTGGGTGTAATTTCGCGGTATGTTGATTAGTCGACATAAACTATGCTTTCGGGGATTCATTGTCAAGCAAAAGAAGCCAAAGAGCAAAGGGAGAAAAGAGCATCCGGTATCCTCCTCAGCCTTGTTTGAACACTTCACCAAAAGACAACTCTTTTGGTTGTTTTGTAGCAGCAAATTTGGCTCAAAAGGGCCCTACACTAAGTGTCCTGAACCAAAACATTTTGTGGTTCTCCATAATCCATGTCTCCCTATTTACACGGTTGACACACCGAAAAGGTAACCGCCCCTGCCTTCGTTTTCGTGATGACTCAGCTGGTTCGCATTTGTTTGTTAGTTCCTTTGTTTTGTTTTTATGCATCCACACTGACTATCAAAGTTTGATGCCAGATCCGCGTCAACCACACTGAATGGGTCAGATTCGGAATGGGCAGCTGTGAATAAGAGTATTGATTGCTTGTAAGCTGCCGATGAGCTACTTATTTGTGCTTGTAACATTGTTTACATGAACATTGTCTGGAACATTTTAAGCTCCGAATAAGGTACTAAATGAGCTTGAAAACGGATTAATGGAAGATACAAGTGAACACTTGGTTAACCGATGATTATAGTCCTTCCATATAATGTCATATCCTATGATTTCATTTCAGCTTAAATGATCAATCAAAACCACAAGAAAGAGTGTTTCCAGTGTACTGAAATACAATACATAGAGCACTGCCCCCAAAAGGCTGACTACTAATTGGGAGTCCTAGTTTGCCGATTTTTTTTGGAGGATGTTTTTGGTGTATCCTCGTCGCCTAAGAGTCCAAAAGTAGTCCTTTCAACTTACATTTGGCACAAAACAAGCCAAAATTGCCGTCTAAGTTGAAAATCTTATGCTACATTTTATACCGTTCTTGAAATATAATTTAGGGTTATGCTGTTTTCGGCAGTATCTCTGAATTCTACAAGTTCTGCATTTGCTCCGAGTGGAAGGTGATCACATCAGGGCAGGAGTCTGCTTTGAGAAGCTCCAAACGAGTGAAGGGTGGAGCAAAGCGCAAAAGGTAGTCTTCATCTGCAAATGTGAAAAAAACGGGAGAGACTGTGAAGCAATGGGCAGTGGTAAAAGACCAAAAGGCAATTTCTTGCTAAAGACATCAGTAATAGCGATTGAAGGGGAAGTCCGAGTCTTACTCTCTTTGACTGTTCCATACAGCCAGCAAAGTACCTCATCAGCAAATGCTAAGCACACTCCACCCTAGCAAAAAAAATTCAGAATAAAAAAAATACTGTATCAGACTGTGATTGAGAATAACTTTCGTATCTTGAAAAATCCAATAATACATGAAGAACAAAGGGCAGCCACATATTCAGAGTTGATACAAAATATATGAATCCTAACAAAACAAGTTATGGTGCTAAAAAATTAGCATCACTAAAAAATCTTTTTCAAATAGATAGTAGTCAAGCTATCAGACCCTAAAGATTTATTTTATGATCAATGTCTTGTAATCTTACCTGCCAATAGTTTTTCATTTTTACACGGTGGGTTATCTCTTGGGTTCTTACTCTTTCAACGCGAACCAGCCTACCCGCATCATCCCTGCGCAATAACAAATCATAGCTTGAGAAACAACATTCGCGTCACCAAAATGACTAGAGGAACGAAGAAACAATTTAAACAAAGCAACGACCAACAACATTGCTCAAGTCAGTCTTTAATCATACACTTGCTATGAAAGAAAAAAGGAAGAAAATGGATAAATGTTTGTAAGGGAAATCTTTTACCAAGCTCCATGAACGATTAGCTAATCTATAAACAGATTTCAATCGGTTGCACTCATAAATGGCTGTAAGAGAAATACTTCAGTATTTTCAGTAAATCCTGAACATGCCTTTTTTGGGGGCAAAAGGATGCCACTGGAATGCAAATTGTTTTACAATTAAAAAGAGTTCTTGAGAAGAAGGCGAGATAAGTGTATATTGCTCCGAAGACTATGGACCTAATGGAATGGCAGTGATCAGTGATGGGTAATAGATTTTCATTTTGCAGATCAGTCTGAAATAAATGATGGTTCCATATTAATGGAATTTGACATCGCACCATTTTACTTCTGAAAAGTAAAAGTCGCACTTGACAGCTTTCTGTCTTAAAATGATACAGATATACGAACAAAGAACAAAGTTACCTGAATCCAATAACGATGTATGGCACTCCTGCCAGAAACGACTGGATCTGCAAACACAAATCGAAGTGTGAAAAAAAATTCCCACTATATCAGTAATTATTTTCTTTTTCCCTTTTTCTTTCCAGAGGGTGGGGTGGGGTGGGACAGTGGGTTAGGGTTGGAGTTAGATAAAGGGGGGATACTATGTACTATCACGCATGATAAGATCGGCAAAATAGTCTTAAAGGATAATATCACAAAGCCTGTCATGCTTTTTATATCATGCCTCTATTTTGGGGGTATTTCTACTAAATTCATTTATTTTTGTCACATGGCTAAATTCGAACAGACTCTTGCCTTCTTTGGGTCTTAAAGAAACACCCTCTCGGTATGCTCAGGGTAAGATGGATACAATCTCCCAAAACCCGCTTTAAGATGGATTACAAATAGGTTGATAAATAAGTATGTAATATCAAAATATACCCAGAATTTGAGCAGCTTCTCTCTTTCGAATCTTTCTTCAGTATGATAATCCAACTGTATGGAAAAGGAGAGAAAGAACATTATACTTGAGAAATGTACAAGTCAAGACAAAAATAGGATCTGATGCAGACAGGTAGACAACCTCACGGGATGTCTTCAGCTCTATATAATACTTTCCTCCATTGTCCGTTACATCATGGCAATCCATTTCAGCACCCATCAATATACGGTGTGCACCTAATTTTGTTTTGATGACAGCACAATATTCCACATTGGAGTCAACATGATGTATCCTTTCCCCATCCCTTCTAGGAGATTCAGTTGCAAGGACCTCAAAGCAGTATCCCCAGTAACACCTGAAATCAACAAACAAAAAAGGATAAACTTTTGCAATCATTTACTTAACCCACAAAATACATAGCCTTCAGTCAGCAGGGGCAACCCGGGTAGGCTGAGTGAAGTTTCAAAATGCAAAACCCAAATTCATAATGAGATAAGAGTGGAAATTTTGGCAAGTCAGTAAGCTCAGTCATCTGATGTGCACAATATATAAAAGCTAAATACATCATTATTAAAAAGAAAAGAAAAAGAACTCTTTGCACAGGCCAACAAAGCATACCATCTTCATATCTCTGCACAAACTAGCCAGATGCTGCAAATCTACCTCATATAGGACACCGAGAATGTGTTATCAAAAACAACTAACAACCAAAAAATATATTCTTTCTATGGGCAACAAGGTAGAGTCACACTCACACCCAGATTAAGTTTCCTACCAAAGGGAACAGTGAACAGGAATAGGGAAGTGAAACTTAATCATACAGCTGTACTACCAAAAATAAGCAAGTCGAGTAATTTTATGTAAAATCAAGAAAATTCAAGCTGTCAAATACTGACATTTCGGGACTTGAGCAATCAGGTGTGCTCAATAAATAGATCATGAACAAGTTCAGGCTGTTCAGCACAGAAAACATGTAAACAACTTTTCAATGAAAAGACTCGCCACCTTCGACGATCTCTCTCATTCATTGGCCTTTCAGGTAGTTTGTGTACATCGAGATAGACCACCCCATTTCTTTTATGCACCCCCATTTCCCATGGTTCATTCCTGATGTAAGCAGTGGCCAAAATCTGTCGGAAAAGAGATATTTAGCTCCATGTATAAGTAAAAGGTGCTTCTAATCTATTCTGCATGACATAACCAAATTATCCAACCAAATTATCAGTCAAATGGTAGAGTGGGACAGAATCCTAGTCAAGTATCCAGTGTAAATTCCTTCCCACTCCACACAACGCCCCCCCCCCCCCCAAAAAAAAAAGACTTTACAACTGCTTATGCAAACATTACCTTATTAAGATTATTGCGGTATGTCTGCCAAAACAGAAGTTGAAAAAAAGCTTGTCAGCAATGTTGAAATATTTTGCTTCAATGTTCAAAGCCCAAGAGGAACATTTAACTTCTTACCACAAAATGAATATTATTCTGAAGAGGAATTGACTTGTCTCGTATACAAGAAAGAAGATCACCATAACCTTGAGATCCTAAATCTGGTGTAGAGAAAGATCAACGGAACATACAACAGAACTTGGATGAACATCAAACATTTAAAAAAAAAAAAAGAAATAGACAGGATTCACAAGAAACCAGGAATGCAACAGATATAAACACAATTCCATTTTTTATGCCAGACCTTTTTTCTCAATATGTGTTTCAAAACCTTCATTGAGATCGGTTCCCATATCTTCTGACGTAAGGTGTTTAAAGAGCCTCTGGAAAAGGTTGAGAATTAATACAAAAAATCAGGAAAAAAAATAAAGGAAGATGCCAAAATGCAAACACTGAATAAAGAAGACTTACCAAACTTCGGTCATCAAAATAGACCTCACCGCCTTCCACACGACTATAGCAAGCAAGTTCACAAGGCTATTAATCAAATTGCCATTAAGCTGTATTAGCAAACAGTATAAACCAATTAAAGATATATTATCACTTACACGAAAATCACAGGAAAAACAAACACTAAAAAACTAATGCTCATATTAAACCAATATGATGCACTAATGAAGCGACCCAGCTACCATACTATTAACACCAACCTCACTTACTATTTAATGCTTTATGGATACCTAATTATTCAGAGCTACAATTAACTAGATGGCCGATGTAGAACAAGATACGATTCAAGCTTTTACTTCCTTTCGCCTATGATGTAAACATTCTTGCGACTAATGTTTACATCATAGACATTTTTTGTGGCCCCTTAGCCTAAGTGGAAATCAGTAGATTGCATGATACATGAGAACACCGTCAACTATATCAAGATGATGATACTGAATTTCCTCGATTTCAATATCACGCATGAGAAACCATATATGACAAGCTACATTCACAGAAGGAAAATTTTTTCACCTTTTGAAATTGGATTGCTTTTCTTGACAATGTTTCCTCGCTCTTTGTGAACTTGAGCTCAGAAACAAAGCGTTCATCACGGAAATTCATATGTTTGGGTCCGCCATAGGAAAAATTCTGTCTATGGGAATAAGGGCCGCCTGGTCGAGGTAAGATACCAGCACCTCTATCTTGTTGCCAGCGACCACGTCCATACCCTCGGCCCTGGTGATTTGTATTGCGAATGGGAGGTAGTACTGAAAAAATTAAACAAACTTAGAGAGATATCACACAAAACAAACATAAGGTAAAGTTGGAAAATCAAATTCACGTAAGCATTTAAATTGTGCTTACAAACATTAACAGTTGCAGAATGTTGCTATCCGAAATACATAGGGCTACTGATGATACAATTCTACAATCACCATGTGAGTGGAGGCATGATCTATGCTACCCAAAGTACCAAGCTCGGACAAATAAAAGAGGGATTTTCACAAAAGGGTCCCTTGCTTACTCTTATCATATGTGAAGCCTCACAAGGACATGGATGGAAAAGCCACAAGAGCCTAAATAAGTGTTTTTACACCCCGTAAGCCCAGAAGATCATATCATCATGTATCCACATGTGAGCAACTTAAGACAGCAAGTGATGTTTCATATACAGTTATAAAAGGGGCCACCTATGCACGAACTATTTCATTTTTCTTAAAAAATGTCAGGTTTCTCTACCCACCTCAAAACAGAACGCATAGCCCTTCAAACGAATGCAGAAACGAAAAGTAAATTTTTTTCTCTACTTCTCTCTCAATTACTGGAGCATTTTTACCCTTTTTCTTCCTTTCTTGGGTTGGTTTCTTATGTACCCTTCTCCTTTACTTCTGGCTTTCCTCTTATTTTTCTCTCATTTTTCTTTTTGGAGAGGTTTTGACTTCCTACGATTCTCTTCTTCTCCACCTTCAATCTCTTGTACCCCCTCTATTATCTCCTTTTTCTAAATCTTTCTCAAGCGTGGGACCAAGGCACCATAGAAGAGTATTTCACTCAAAACCAATGAAGAAACATGTAATAGTAATTCTTAGGCCTTCTATGGCATTTTCTCAACCTCTATATGCTTAATTACACATCCGTAACAGCAAGTCTATATTGTAATAAACTTGAATGTCTTTATGATATGCATGCCTTCACACGTGCCTTTTCCAGTGAGTCAATACTCAATAATAGTCAATACAATAATATACTCGGAATACCTTAAATTACTTCTATCATATATGCATAGACCACAAGGAAATGAAAACAGGCTGCACATATGAAGAATTTCTAAGTTTTCTAAAGTCCAGACTGTATATCAAAATGGCGCCTAGTCGGGTATAATCTCCCTCAAAATTGTTCAAGAATCCATACTAGTTAATGGGTTACTGCTCGTTGAAAAGAGTTGTCTTTTGTTGACGGGGTAATGGTGATAACACTTAAATATGTGTGGATTTATACAAAGCCAGTAAGAAATCCCCTTCCTTCATCTAAGAATCAAATGAATCAGGCATCTGAAAATCATATAGAGCAGCAATCTCTTTGGCTAAATTAGGTCTACTGTACAAGGATATCATTCTCTACAGGGTGACAATTGTGATAATATTACAAAATAATCCCATATTGCATGATAGCAATCTAACACGATGCTCAGGTGACAATCATGAGAATAACACGTCATACTCAAGTCTCAAACGTACTGCAAAAAGAGGAGTCTTTTATTGAATTTTAACTCATTCCACCAAAAATCAGCAGGGAAATTGCAGGAAACATATCCATTGCAGTTCGTCAATGCGAAATTGCTTATCAAAAGTACCATCTTTCAGTAAAGCCAGGACAACCATAACCATGAACGAAAGATAAAAGTTCATTTCCGTCGTACACCAATAGATTTTGAAGCTCCAATCAAATTAACTGTTCACACATTTGCATCCAAAGTTTACAGAATCTACAATTCGACAGTAGAAAACCTCTCTAAAATCTAAACCCATCATTCATTAATCAATAAACCAAAAACAATCAAAAGAAGAAGAAGATAAGTAGGAATTACCAGGAACGGGATATTGACTAGTGGCAGGAGTTTTAACATAATCTTCATTGTCAGGACCAAAAAGATCCCTTCCATCATCCACCTCCTCATCCTCCTCGTACTCATACTCTCCCCTCTGATTGACATTGCCATGGCCACGGTACCTGCTATCAGTCTCAACTTCATCGCCGTTCACCTCCTCGTCATCTCCACCGCCTCCCGCAGCAGCGCCGCCTCCACCACCACCGCCGCTACTACTTCGGCTGTCACTGCTGCTGCTGCTGCCGCCGTTGGAGGAAGATCCTGATCTCGACGAAGACGAAGAGGCAGAAGGGGAGGATGAGCGGGAGGAGGCGCCGGAGGAAGAAGATTGATGCGAAACCCCTCGCCCTGGCTCTTCATCCGCCTCTTCGTTTTCCCCAAATAGGTCGACTTCTGATAAATCCATCGGGGCTGGCTGTGGATTTTAGGGATTTCAAATCCTGATGGTAATAGAGAGAAAGATTGAAGCTTTGGATTGGGTTTTTGTTGCTGGAAGGTGTTCGATGCTTCTGGGATCAGAAAATTTGGTTGCTTTAGAGCCGCAGCAAAGCCAAGGCTTTGGTTCTGCACTTTGTTGGGTCGGCCTCGGCCCTTTCTTCTGCTTTCCGTCCTCAGTTTTGCCCTACTTGGAGTTGGATCTTCTTTTTGGATCGTTGTTTTTTATTTTCAAGTGTTTCCTTTCGCAAATTCGCAATCCATAGTATTTATTTTGAGATCTTTTTTTCTCTTGAAAAATAACGGATTCGATTCTCCATATCTATCTATAGAAAAGTATATACGTGATCAGTATAGAAATCTCAAATACCCACTTGCAATACCTTACCTAAATAAGAAAATTATTATGACTTAATTATTGAGTAATCTACGTTGTCTTCTCAATGTTCGGTACTAATCTGATTTGCTTTATTAGATAACATAACTCATTTATATCGTAGATCAAAATGCCAATCCAAACTCTTATAAGAGTATCAACACGGACACTTTGTGTACTTCACATATTTCGGGGGATTAAATATAAAAAAATAAAAGTAAAATGCTAAGTTCACCTTCACAATATACTGTTGCAAGTTCAAAATGGAGTACACAACAAGCAGATGACCAATCAATAAGAGAGGGACATGTGGCACTTTGAGACACCAAGTAACTATATTGACTTAACTTTTATTCAAACATTTCATTAACTTTAAACCTCATTTTGTTATGTTTAAAGAAAAAAATATTAATAATAGTTTTATATTTGAATAGATCTTAATTTTATAAATCCAAAAACACCCATTTTGTATATGTTTGGGTGAAAAAATAAATAAAATTAATTTGTATAGTTAATAGAAAATTATTTATAAGCTAAGTTTAATTAAGTTAAAAATAAATGAAGTTAATAAATAGATTTATACTTTGGGTAATGAGATAAAAAAGAAAACGATGAAAAAGTTGGTGAAGTACTCGAAAGTGGAGTACACAGATATGAGCGGAATTCATAAAAATATAAAGTAGTGTTCTTATGCTGATGTGACAAAAGAAAATGTGGATTAAGTACATATAAAGTGTACAGGGATGCACATGGCATAATGGCAAATATTTATAATGATGGTAGGACAATAACACTCACCTAGTCACCTTTATTTTATCGGTTTTTCTATCCTATGCCCTAAGGTCATAGGATAAGTCTCTAAATTGAAAAAAAAATCCTACACAAAAGGCAGACGACCCTAAAAATCTAATTTAAAAAAAAAACTAATTAAAAAATTTTAAAAAAAATTCAAATATAGGGTCTTATCATGTCATTGGGACATAAGATAGAAAAATCGTTATTTTATAAACCTGACTATTTAATCTATAAAATCATACTTACTACATTTGAAATTATTTGACGTTTACAAATAAAACACACAGAATAAGACAGATTAATGTCTTGTACTCTCTCATCGATACAGGAGCTCTCCACTTTTGATCCTAAATGCTCTGCAACTCTCATGTTAATCATTACACTTAATACTAGACCTGTCAAAACACAACCCGACCCGACCGACCGAAATTTTTTGGGTCAAGACCCGGAATTTTTGACCCGGATTTTTTTTTCGACCCGGTGACCCGATTGACCCGGTAATTTTGACCCGATTGAACCGGTTGATTTATAATTAATTTTTTTTATATTTAATTAAAATTTATCGCAAAATTATCAAATTATGATTTTTTTCATTTAAAAAGGAAAAAATTGACAAACCCGAACCCGCCCAAAACCCGGTCAAACCCGGGTTCTAGTCAACCCGAAAAACCCGGAACTCGTTTTACCCGGGACCCGTTTTACCCAAGACCCGGTGTTACCCGACCGAAATAACCCGTTTGACAGGTCTACTTGATACTAATCGATCCAAATTACTATATACGAAATTTTTTATTTGAATTTTATTTTCTAAATTTTAAATTACTCACAATACCTAGGAAACAAAATGAAAATGTGGTGGGTTGTGATAGTGATAATTAATTACTTGTTGGAACGACGAGTAATTTGATATACAATTACAACGTATTAGGTAAAGCGTCATTTAAAATAGATTGGATGGAGTATTGTACTCTCTCCGTCCAAAAATACATTGTCTTTTACTAGCATTTTGCACAAGTTTTAATAAAACACCTTACTTTTAAAAAAACATCATCATTGCACTAACTGGTTCATAAATTTTACTATTTTTTAACACCCACTACACATTTTAACCAATCAAATTATTTTAAAAAGTCAACAACACACAAACCAATACAAATCATTACAACTTTTTACCTGGAAAACCTAAAAGATCATCTATTGTTGGACAAAAATTTACATCTAAAAGTCCATGTATTGTTGAACGGAGGGAGTATTATTTTGGACTTGGACAGTCGAATAGAGAAGGGATCGAGTACTGGAATGATTGTAGTGGTTTGCACAGGAAAGCACGCAAAGAGGAGCCATCTTCCAGTCAAAGCTCATAGTGTTCACGATTTTCTTATGTGCGACTTGGCCCTCCCATAACGGTGTCGTGTTTAGGAAAGAAATGTTTAAACCCCGAGAGTGGGTTGCCCATGTAATTGCTATTAATAAACTAATAATTTCTCAAAAATGTAAAAGCAAAACTAGATGTATGGGTGTGCAAATAAACAGGTAAAAATTAAGTAAAACATGTGTTTAATTTTTACGGAAATTTCGCATGGTACCCCTGAGATAAGGAGTATTTCATGTGGTGTACCAAAGTTTAATATAATTTGCGTGGTACCCCTGAACTTTTGATTTTTTTCGTCGCGTGCCCTTCTGTCACATTTGCTAGCTTTTCCGTTAAAAGGAAATTAAAAGGAATTATAAAAACACATACCTCCGAGCTCGTTCTCATGGTAGCAGCAACTCAGAGAGAGAGAGAGGACCGACGCCAACGAGAGGAGGCCGGCAAGGAGGGAGCGGACCGTGGTGACACTGGTGGAAGTAAATATTCTTCCCTTTTACACTGGTTTTGGGGTTTAGGGTTTGGGTATCTGAGGCTTTTTTCGAATTGATGGTTTTTGGGTTGAATTACTGTCGGAGCATCTTCAAATTAGGGTTTGAAAGTGATAGATTACATAGGTCTCCTATTGTATAGTGGGCTGAAAGCCCGTTAAGGCCCAATACCTTGTAACCTATATATATGTTATATCAATGAATGGAAACCCTCAAGGAGGACATTACAATCAATCTCATGATCTCACATGGTATCACAGCCTAAGATCCAAAAACCCTAAATTCTTTCTTTCTCTAAACCTAGCCGCCACCTCCTTCTCTCTCTCTCCTCGCCGCCGCCCTCCCATCGTCGGCCCCCTCCTTCTCTCTCATCGTAGCCGCCCTCCCACCGTCGCCCCCCCCTCCTTCCCCTCTCCTCGCCGCCGCCCTCCTATCGTCGGCAAACCCTAGCGCGCCCGCGCCACCCCTAGCGCGCCCGCGTCATCCCCCAGCGCGACCACGTCGCCCACAGCGCGCCCGCGTCACCAGCCTTCTCCCTCTCCACGCCGCCCTTAGCCCTCTCTTCTCGTCCCCATGGCTAACCCACTACCTACCGACCCTATTAAGCCGCCCTACCATTCCGCCCTCACCATCTCCAACATCAAAAATTGCATCCCTATCATTCTTGATCATGAGTCCAGTACCTACGCCTTCTCTTCCATGCAGCTGACACCTCCTGACGGCTCTTGGTACATGGACACTGGCGCTACCTCTCATATGACGAACTCCTCAGGTACTCTCTCATCTCATTCTTTTAAGGGTCCTGCTCATTCTATTATCGTTGGCAACGGTGGTCGCCTTGCTACTTCGGGCATTGGCCACACCACACTACCAACCCCTACCAACCCTTTGCACCTAAACAATGTCCTTATTGCCCCCAAACTTGTCAAAAATCTTATCTCTGTCCGTCGGTTTACCACTGACAATGATGTTTCTCTTGAGTTTGATCCGTTTGGTTTCTCTGTGAAGGATCTTACTACGGGGGTTACTCGCCTGAGATGTAATAGCACTGGGGAGCTCTATCCTGTGTCGTCGCCTTCACCATCCAGCCCGTCAAGTCCAGTCGCCCTCTCGGCATCATCATCCAGTCTTTGGCATGCTCGTCTTGGTCATCCCAGTCCTGCAGTTTTAGATTTACTTCGTTCTAAGAGTCTTGTCATTTGTAATAAAGAGCACCGCTCTGGTTTATGTTCGTCTTGTCAGTTAGGCAAGCATGCCAGACTTCCATTTCAGCGTTCTTTAAACACTACTTTCGCACCTTTTGATATTATTCATAGTGATATTTGGACATCTCCTGTGCCTAGCAAGGAGGGTCATAAGTATTACCTTTTGTTTCTGGATGATTTTACACACTTCTTATGGGTTTTCCCTTTGCACTTTAAATCTCAAGTGTTCCCTATCTTTGCCAAATTCCATGCTTACATTAAAACACAGTTTCACACCTCTGTCAAGTGTTTCCAATGCGACAATGGCCGTGAATTTGACAATAAAGATTTTCACACTTTCTTTAATACCAATGGGATCTCCTATCGCTTATCCTGCCCCTACACCTCGCAACAAAATGGCAAAGCCGAACGAATCATCCGCACCATCACCAATATGATGCGCACTCTTCTCTTCCACGCATCCATTCCCCTCCCTTATTGGCCTTACGCCTTGGCCACCACATGCTACCTCCTCAACATTCTCCCTTCCACCACCCTCAACCATCGCTCACCGTTTCAGACACTGTATTCTGCTTTGCCCATATATGATCACCTTCGTACATTTGGTTGCTTATGCTTTCCCAATCAAGCATCCACCGCCCCCCATAAGCTTCACCCTCGCTCTACCCCTTGTGTCTTTCTTGGCTACCCGTCTGATCATCGCGGTTATATTTGCCTTGATATCAAGACTCACAGGATCATTCTCTCTCGCCATGTCACTTTTGATGAGTCGCGATTTCCCTTCGCATCTCCCACACCCCCTGTGTCGTCGTCAGAGTCTGAGTCACCATTTCCTCACTTCATTCTTCCCCAGAGCTCTCCCGGTGCTCCTGCGTCTCCCCCTCCCCCACCTCCCTCGCCACCCCCCACAACCAGACCTCACACCCGCAGCGTCTCCGGTGTCTTCAGACCCCGACAGATCGTCTCCATGACCACCGACCATCACCCCGCCATACACCCCACATCCCCTACGCCAACATCCCTGCCCCAAGATGGCGCGCCCACGCCCCAAGTAGGCGCGCCCGCGCCCCGACCCGGCGCGCCCGCGTCCCCGGCTGGCGTGCCCGCGTCCTTCGCCTCTCCTGCCCCCATCCTTCCCGACTCCCTTTCCCCCTCTGCCTCCACCCAGACCTCCCTCTCCCCCGTTCCCACCTCCCACAAAACAGCCCTCCTAGACCCGAATTGGCAGGCGGCTATGCTCGACGAATACAGGGCCCTTACGAAGAATGGTACTTGGGTTCTTGTTCCTCGCCCTCCTGAGGCGAACGTCATTCGCTGTATGTGGCTCTTCCGTCACAAGTTCCGCTCTGATGGGACATTGGAGCGCTACAAGGCCCGTCTGGTGGTGAACGGTAGATCTCAGCAGGCAGGTATTGATTGTGATGAGACCTTCAGCCCTGTGGTCAAGCCTGCCACTATCCGAGTGGTCCTGAGTCTGGCTCTGTCGCGCAACTGGGGCATCCATCAGCTGGATGTCAAGAACGCCTTTCTGCATGGTCATCTGAATGAGACGGTTTACATGTTTCAGCCTCCGGGGTTTGCTGATGCTGAGCGTCCAAAGCATGTCTGTCTCCTCAAGCGCTCTCTGTATGGTCTGAAACAGGCTCCACGGGCATGGTTCCAGCGGTTTGCCTCTCATCTGCTCCGCTTGGGTTTCACTGGCAGCTGATCGGATACGTCTCTGTTTATCTATCGCAGAGGCTCGGACTTGGCTTTCCTGCTGCTCTATGTCGACGACATCATTCTCACCGCCTCTTCTGATGCTTTTCGAACGTCCATCATCTCGAGATTGAGTGCCGAATTCGCCATGTCTGATCTGGGTTCGCTGTCTTACTTCTTGGGAGTTGCCGTTCAGCGGCATGCGTCTGGTCTGTTTCTCTCACAGAGTAAGTATGCTGCTGAGATTGTTGCTCGTGCTAAGATGGTCAACTGCAATCCCGTCGCAACCCCAGTCGATACATCCAACAAGCTCAGTGCTCATTCGGGTCCTTTGATTGATGATCCAACACTGTACAGGAGCCTCGCTGGTGCTCTTCAGTATCTCACTTTCACCAGGCCTGATATCAGTTACGCCGTCCAGCAGATCTGCTTGTTCATGCATGCCCCTAGGGAACCCCATTTTCAGGCTTTAAAGCGGATCATTCGGTACATCAGCGGCACCCTCGAGCTCGGCACCACCATCACTCCTTCCTCTAAGCTTGATCTTGTGGCATACACTGATGCGGATTGGGGTGGTTGTCCAGACACACGTCGCTCCACGTCTGGTTACTGTGTCTTCCTCAATGACACTCTTGTGTCTTGGTCAGCCAAACGTCAGTCCGTCGTGTCTCGCTCCAGCGCTGAAGCCGAATACAGGGGTGTTGCCAACGTTGTCTCTGAGTGCTCTTGGCTCCGCAATCTCCTGCTTGAGCTACGATGCCCCTTACAGAAGGCCACTCTGGTCTACACTGACAACGTCTCCGCCGTCTACCTGGCTAGCAACCCAGTCCAACATCAACGCACGAAGCACATTGACCTTGATCTCCACTTCGTCAGGGACAAGGTTGCCATTGGACATGTCCGCGTTCTACATGTCCCGTCCTCTTATGAGTACGCTGATATATTCACCAAGGGTTTACCTAGACAGTTATTCATTGATTTTCGTTCCAGTCTCACTGTACGGACCCCTCCCGTTTCGACTGCGGGGGTTTGATAGATTACATAGGTCTCCTATTGTATAGTGGGCTGAAAGCCCGTTAAGGCCCAATACCTTGTAACCTATATATATGTTATATCAATGAATGGAAACCCTCAAGGAGGACATTACAATCAATCTCATGATCTCACAGAAAGTTCGATTTACGAATCAATTTTATGTTAATTTTGTTCCAGTATATGGGGGGTTAATGTCATGCTAGATCAATCCATATTTAGGGATTAGATTTAGGGATTTTCGTGCACTTTTTTTTCTTTTCTTTTCAAAACAGTCTTTAGATGAAAATATTTTGTTGCTATTGAATCAGGGTAAGCATTGACTATTTTTTTTGTTTCTCTGTCCATTGAATTGTAGTCATTGTATATTGGATTGCCCTCTTTGTACCCTACTGAACTTGGCAACAATTTAATCCAAAAATTGGTTTTGAGGGTCTTTAAAACCAATGGGACAAGGTTTGAGATTACATTTTACTTTAATCTCCATGTTTAACCATTGATCAAATTCCTCTTATCTTTTAGAGAGCTTTTTTCATATCCACTGTGTTGTCTGTTTGATGAATGAAGACTAGTATATATAAAACCTATAGGGTTTGAATTGCCAAGTAAAAAAATCATATTATTATAGAATGTTATTACTTATTACTTGGTTTCAGCTTTCAGTTTTCTTGTCCCTCAATTTCTTACTTACCATTTCCTATATGTGAACCTCACTTAATGTAACTGAGGTAGCTAAATGTGTAGGAATCTAACGTTATATCATGCAGTCAGACTATGAAAAATGCTACAGCGTGGCAGTACTTTTTTTAGTTTCTGTTAGTCTTCTTTGTTGTATCTTAAAAAAAGGAGCAAAATGCTTATAAATTAAGTTTCAAAATGTCATTTGCCATATGAGGAATTACCTTTTGGAACATATAGATCAGCGGTACTGGAGCTCTAAAAATCCAGCAGAGATAGCGATGTATTTATCATAACTTAAGTTTCAAAATATCAATTTACTTCTACTGATTCACTAGTTATTACAAGAGTATGTTGATTCATGCTACTTCAAGTAATTTTCTATTGATGACACATACACTTTTGTTTATATTAGCCTATTAGCTCAAATGGAAGAGCAATGTGTTGTACACATCAATGTGGGTTCGAATCCCACATAGGTTACAAACATGTTGTAACGTCCGGCCTGCAGGCTGAAAAATAAGTTTCTGACTTTCTGTAAACCAGCTTCTGTCCTTTTTTTTCTACAAGGTGAAACATGTTGTCGTGAATTAAGTGTCATGCATGAATTTGTAAGAATAAAAAATCAAGAAAGGACATGGTCCAAGAGCTAACTAAAACTGACATGGACCAACATTCAAGAGACCATTGCTGTTAATGATGAGCACCCATTTCATCTATCAAAGATCCAAGACCACAAAGGCAGTGGGATATGTAAGGGTGTTTATGATGTTCATAAGATTTTTTGGCTTTATGAAAGAAAACCATTTTTTGGCTTTATGGTCTATATATTTATATTACATTGGTGGTCTATAACCATGTGCTTGAACCTTTTGTTTTTGGTAGATCCATATTTTGGTAGCACTTGTTATTTCCTATGGCTATTTATGCCTCTTTTTTTTTTGGAATATGTAGGCAGTTTGATGCAAGCGGGTCTTTTATATTAGCCTACGTGGGAGTTGAACCCACATTTTGTGCATAAGCACATGCTCTACCGTTTGAGCTAATAGGCTTCAAAACAAGTTTCGTAATCAGTGAACCAACTACATAATGCATCAGCAAAAATCACCTTTAAAAGCGATGGTTAGATTTTTTGACGAGATTAAGTCAATAATAAGCTACATGCCTACATCTATGCACAAACATGACCAATACTCAATAATGATGCAATTGGAAATGCAAATGCCAAAGCCAAATGATGGACAGACAAGGAAATTCAAGGTTATATCAAAACAAGAAGTTGCTGAATTTTTCAGGTGAAACTTAAGTTGCTGAAATTTTCAGCAAAACAAGAAGAAAAGCTATAGTTGCTGTAATTAACTGGAAGTTTCAGCAACTCGAAATTTCAGAACAAAGCTAAGGTGCAATCCTTTACAAAAAACTGATTCCTGAATTTTTTTCAACTGAAGTTTGCTGAAAGTTTCAGCAAAACAAGAAGAAAAGCTATAGTTGCTGTAATTAACTGGAAGTTTCAGCAACTAAAAATTCCAGCACATAACTAAGGTGCAATCCTTTAAAAATACAATGAAATTCCTGAAATTTACAAATAGAGCAATAATATATAAACCCCCCCAAATCCCAATTCGAAAATAAAAAACCCTAATCTGACCACAATTCGAGCACGCCAACAAGTTGAATATGACATAAATTGATTCCTAAATCTAATCCTAAAACCCCCAATTTGAATAGCCTCCATATGCAAACCAACCCAAAACGCCCAATTCGGAAGAAAAAAAACCTAAATCTGACAACAAGTTCAAAGGGATGAAAACTTACTCCGGCCGCCAACGTCCCCAGGTCTCCACTTCGTCGGTTCCCTTCATCGGCTTCGTTCTCTCCCTCGGAGTCACGAAGAGGCAGGTCGTTCTCTCTAGTGAAGAGGCAGATAATTCTCCCCTCGAGCGAAGAGGAAGATCTCGCTCCTGTCTATGAATATGGGTTTTTATTTTCATTTTTTAATTGTTTTAACCGAAAACGTTAATGATTCTAACGGAGGGGCACGCGGTGAAAAAAAATAAAAGCTCAGGGATACCAGACGAATAATGTCAAACTTTGGTACACCATGCGAAAAAGTCGTTACCTCAGGGGTACCGGGCGAAATTTCCGTAATTTTTAAGTAGTTAAAATGTGTGTATGGGAGGTCAAAAACATGTAAAAACTGTTTAAAAAAAGGAGTTAAAAAATAAGCTCCAAATCGGTGCTTTTTAGGTGTTTATTTGAGTGTTTATTCTCCCCCTTATCTTATTTGGTTTGAAAGTACCACAATACTCCTAAGCTGTTTTTCTAACCATACGGAGATTATCTTGTTGTTTAAATTTTTAACTACTTTTACCAGTGGTTTATAAATTTTACCTTGTTTATAATTTCAGTCAGTTTATTAACTCCGCCCCATACGAACCCATATAGTAGTTAAAAATTTAAACAACAAGATAATATCCGTATGGGTAGAAAAAAAGTCTATTTGTAAAAAGTGGAGTTTATTTAAGAATTTTTTTTTCAAAATATTCACTCAAAAATAATTAATTATCAAAATATTCAAACTTTCCAAATATTTACAAAAATATACATTTTTTTGCAGGTGTAGTAAAAAAACGCGGTGTGAGACCACGTTTTATTCACAAAGCGAGAAACGCAGTGTGAGACCGCGTTTTAATTTAATTTGGGGATGAATTTTGTAATTATGCAAAACTTTTTACAATAGAGGGAAAAGGCTACACATACACTTGGTGTATGTATACACCAATTTTTAATTTTTTTTTTGGAATTTTTTTTTTATGGTTCACCATTTAAAATTTAGGGTATCATTAGTGGTTATTGAAATTTTTAAGGTTTATTCCTTATAATATGGGTATAATAGAGTTTAAAAAAAAAATTTAGGGTTAATTTTTATAATTTTAAAAGCAGTGGATAAATTTTACAAAATTTTACACACGGAAAAAAGATACACCAACATACACTTGGTAATAGAGATGCGGTTTGAACCCACGTCTCTCTCTTTTTCTTTTTCTTTTTTTAGAATGGGAATTGGAAGAGGAGGTCTCGAGCTCCTGATTCTTCCTCTGGAGATCGAAGACCGCGAATTCCTCATTCCACCGGCCAAGGCTCAGAACCGGCAGCCCGTTTGAGTCCCGGGAAATCCGGAATTGATCCCTATGGCGACGGATTAGGGTTTTATCGAAGTCGTTGGGTAAACCTAGATCTCATTTCAAGGGGTGGCGGGACTGGAGAGGGGGGATTTGGACCATTTGGTCTTACACATCACGAGGAGGCGGGAGAGGCGCTCGACAACGGTGGATTCGTGGGCGGAGTGCACGGATTGCTCGAGAGAGTGGAGAGCGACAACGGTGTCGGTGAGGCGGAAGCAAGGAAGAGAGGGGTAGCGAGGGTGGGTCTTAGGCTGTGTTTTCCACCATTATTCATTTAAGGGATGGAGGAGATCTCCACCCCCTCCACCTCCTCTACCTACCCCCCTCAAGGTAGGAAATTTGGCCCTATTTCCACCCCCTTCCACCCCTTCCACCTCCTCCACCTCCTCCACCTCCTCTACCTACCCCCCTCAAGGTAGGAAATTTGGCCCTATTTCCACCCCCTTCCACCTCCTCCACCTCCTAAAAAATGGTTGAGGAAAACAGGGCCTTAGTGATGAATCGAGTTTGGGCGCAACGGTGGAGGGCGGTGGTCGGCTGGTGGTGGTGGTGGGGTTTTAGGAGGGCGGTGGTGGAGGCCATCAGGCCATCTTCCTCCTGCTCGCCAAGTCCGAATTCGATCGGCTGCTGCCTGTTGGGAAGGAGGAGCCTCATTCAATTCCCATTAAAAAAAAAGAGTCTATAGTCTATTGTAAAAGGTTTTGCAAAATTGCAAAATTCATCCCTAAATAAAATTAAAACAGAAATGCGGTCTGAGATCGCGTTTCTTTTGTTAATTTTTTGTCAAATTTTTCTCCAATTTCACGTTTTCTCTTTTGTGAATAAAACCCGGTCTCATATCGCGTTTTTCTGCCACACCTGGAAAAAATGAATATTTTTGTAAATATTTTAAAAGTTTGAATACTTTGATAATTAATTATTTTTAGTGAATATTTTGATAATTAATTAATTATTTTTTAGTTGTTATTAGAGGTATTGTGGTACTTTCAAACCAAATAAGATAAAAGAGAAGGGGCAAAACAGTACTTGTATAAAATAAAAACCCAAATAAGCACCATTTTCTAGCTTTTTTTTAACACATTCTTGTTTATTTTGGTGATCCAAATAATCAAAAAAGTTGTTTAAAAAAAACACCCACAAAATAAACTGTTAAAAAAACAAATGGTTTATTTTGGTTGCATCCATACACATCGGTAAGTAGGCTCGTTATAATTAGAAGTAGGTGGAAACTTGATGATTGGTGGGGGAGTTAGTGCGTAGTGGAGAGTTGAACTTTTGTATAGGGTGGGGATTCGAACCGGGGATACGGTGTGTTACGATCACCTGTCTATAAATTTATCGACTAAACAAAACTACTTATACAATTTTATTAAGATGATAAAAGGTATATCATATATGAAATTATTTTATTTATTTTTGTGCATTTTATACTTATCTATATACATATACTAAAACCGATACATTGGTGCCTGCGTGGCGGCAAGTGAATGAATTTGCCTGTGTGGCAGCGCGTGAGCGCGTCTCGCAGAACTTTCTCCCGTCAAAAAGGAAATCTAATAAAAATAATTATTTTATTTTACCATTAACACATATAATTGGATAGATGAAATATCTTATAAAAGAGTAAATATTATATAAGGAAAAAACTATATCAATATAATTAAACGTAATAGTAGTATTAATAAAAATAATTAATAAGACTAATTTTCATAGTCATATTTACCAAAAATATTAATAGATAAATATATAATATTTGATATGTGATATTTTATTTATATTTAGATTATTTTTTCATGGAAAGAATTATTTATATCAAAATCAATCATTTAATAATTGTTATTTTATATCTATCTATATTATTTTTTAAGGACAAAATAAATAATTAAAACATTATATAGCCATATATGTTGCCACAATCCATCCGTACATAGATATTTTAGTAAACTAATGTAATAAATATATACTACATATTTAATAAAAAAGAATACTAAAATATTTTTAAAAATCAACTATCTAATTAATTTATTTATATTTTGAGAGAATCTAATTAAAAGATATTTAGATTATATATAACCTGTCGAACTAATTTTATTTATATTTATATTATTTTTTGAAGGAAAAAATAATTTATAGTTAGATTAACGCATTCCCCGTACACGGGACGGGATCTACACTAGTTATTATTAATAAATACGAAAGTATATATATTTTTAAAACGTTTTTTCTATCCTATGCCCTAATGGCATATGATAAGACCCTAAATTGAGAAAGATTTCAAAAAAAGAAGAAAGGGACCTACAATTCTAATTAAAAATGCTAAACTAATTATTATTTCTTAAAATTTCTAAATTTAGGGTCTTATCATATTCTCTAGGGACATAGGATAAAAAAATCGTTTTTAAAATTAATATTTTATATGGTTTGAATACGAATAGATTACTTATCTAATAAATTCCTTGATTTACTTGATTTTAATAAATAAAATAATATTTTATTAATGGTTTTTCTAATCCTCCCTTGGTGTTAAAGATTACGAAGCCTAATTTAGTAAAATTTAGTTAGTTTAACTTTACAAATCGCTTTCCTTGTAAATGCTTGAAATATTTTTTTTAATATATAGATTAGAAATATCCAGTGTTCTAAAAATGGCGCCTGGGCACCGCCTAGGCGCTAGGCGGGACGGGACCTAGGAATTTTTAAGCCTAGGCGGACCTCTAGGCGGAAATTCATCCAAGAACCGCCTAGTCCCGCCTAGGCGCCGCCTGGGCACCGCCTGGTCCCGACTGGTCCCGCCTAGGCGCCGCCTGGGCCCGACTAGTCCCGCCTAGGCGCCGCTTGGGCCCGCCTAGTCCAACGATTATTCAATTTGCGCTTCTAAGCATATGATTAGTTGACTTAGAGTTTTTTTATCCCCCATGTCGGGATGCATTTGCTTTTCAGTCGAACTTATAGTTTTGGATTTTAGGAGGTTTAGAGTTGTTAGTCAGACATGTACTTTTGCGTTTATTTACTTTAGTGTTAGTTAACTACTACAAATTTGGGTTTATGAGTGATATTATGGATTATTATTACATTATATGAATTATTGACAAGTGTTATTCGTCAAAATATAAGGAAATAATCAAGTTTGTTCTAAGTCCGCTTAGGCGCCGCCTAGGCACCCGCCTAACCGCCTAGGCGCTAGGCGGCCACCCACCGCCTAGCGGCCGCCTAGCGCCTTTTAGAACATTGGAAATATCATTTTATTAATTAAACATTTAATTAACCCTATATTTTGTTTGGAATGAGTTTTTCATTGTACATACTCAATACACCCCTATCTAAAATATAGGAGGTTTTAAACACTTAATTTAAACAGCTAAAATTATATAAAATATCAAATTATTAATTCTTTTATTAAAAGTAGTAATAAAGAGTAGCATTAATTATTTTTCACAAAAAATAATTTAAAAATCTTTTATTTCATGAAAAAAATTTCCTTTTACCATGATCTTTTGATGGAAACTTATCATTGCCGATTTATTTCTTCAATTCTGCAAAGTCAATATTATCGGTTGTGCCAAATAAATAAAAATTGCAGAAACAAGGTAAGTTTTTTCACAAAGCCCACAGGGAAATCGGCGAAAAACACAAGGTTAGAATTTTGCCTAGAAACAGTCGCTCCTGGTTCCACCCGATTCATACTTTCTCCATCTTCTTCTTCTTCTTGATTCTCGCCCGACCTCCGCGATCTGTCATTCTCCCTTTCCGTAAGTTTAATTTCCTTGTCTTCTTTCTGCTAAACTTTTCAGCTATGTCGAATTGAAGCTTAATCTAGTAATATTGAGGGGATTTTGTTTTTTTAGTGCTGTCACCGTCAACTTGTGGCTTTTGGGGGAACCGGGAGAGGGATACGATCATAGATCCGTTTAATTTGATTTGTCGTCATTCTGATGCGGAGATTCTGTACAGGGGAGGTACTTTAGTTTAGATTGACGTATACCTGTGGGACAATCGGATTTTTTGATTGCTTAGGGTTTCGAGTGTCAATGTTCGGAGGTTTTCGGTGTGTTTGAGGAGGAAATTGAGTGTCCTTGATTAGGCTGATAGATGGCTTCAAAGCCTCCATTTGAGTTGGAGGATCAGACGGATGAAGATTTCTTCGATAAGCTTGTGGAGGAAGATGATGATGGTGTTATTGGTGTTGGTACTAAGTTGGGTGTTGACCTAGCAGATTTTGATGATTCTGCTGTAGGGGAAGCCCTTGCGAATTTGAGTCTGAATGAGATTGGAAAGGAGGGTGATGCTCCAGAAGAAATTGGGGCAACCTTTGGTGATGTGAGTGTGGGAAAATCAGGTGTTCAGCTGGCTGGAGAACGAAGTGCTTTGTTGTCGTCCAATTCATTTGCTTTTGATGATTCAATTGTGTCAGATGGGGGCCCTCTGGAATCTGAGGCCAAATCTGATACAACTGCTTGCAATAGTACAGGGATTTGCGATGAGGCAGGTGGCTGGGGTGTCCCGGGAATAGATCAGCCAGTAATGGGAGCAATTCAACTGCAGGAAGTTGATAAATTGGTTACTAAGGAAAGCCCCTTGCCGTCATCTGATTCCTTCTCTTTTCGCAATGAAGTTGATTTTGTGGGCGTTAAGGAGCCTGAGGTCAGCTCAACCGTTGATGGCAGTAAGAGTAGCGACCTTTCAGGGTCTGGTGTCAAGGAGGTTAACTGGAGTTCCTTCTCTAATGCAGTCGTGCATGACGGTAATGGTTTCGGATCTTATTCGGATTTCTTCACCGAGTTGGGAACGGGGCAGGTGGATAATATGAACAGTGGATCTGATGCGGTATCTAGCAATGAAGCTGTTAAGGATGCATCACAACAAGATTATGGCTATACGGGGTATGAGACGGGGCATGATACTTCTGTAGGTGAAACAACATCAGGGACAGGTTTTGATAGTACCCAAAATTTGGAAAATCTTTATCCTGGGTGGAAGTATGACCCCATATCTGGACAGTGGTATCAGGTGGATGGTTACGGGGCAGTGACTAGTGAAGAAAATGGAAACTATGAAGCAACAGGAAATATACAAGGAAATTTTGATTCCACCTCGCAAAACTACTGGTCATCTGCTGATGGGAATTCATCCAGTAATTATTATGCACAGCAGTCCCTTCAATCTGTATCTGGAACCGTAAGTCAGGTTAGTGCTACAAACAACAGTTCTAGCTGGAATCAGGTGCCACAAGGGATTACCGAGTACCCTGCACATATGGTGTTTGATCCTCAATATCCTGGTTGGTATTATGACACAATTAGACAGGAATGGTACTCACTCGAAACATTCAATTCCAATCAGCAACCAGTTGTTCAAACTCATCAGGTTCAAAATGATTACACCTCATCCTCAGCCCTTTCAAATGCTGATAATCAAGCTTTTGAAAACCCAAACATGGCTGTATCACATGGCCAAAACAATCAGCAAAATGGTTATGCACGGCAACATGCAGCCTTTGATGACAAGGCTACTGGAGGTTCCGGTGGTCATGTAGGCCAAAATTCATCCAGTTATGATGGCAATATTAACGAGTATGCGAACCAGCATAATTCCTCCAGTACATTAGGGGTATCATCATCATTTCAGGCAGCAAATCAAGTCCATGATGCTGCCAACAGATTTTCTACTGCACATTACACTAACCCTGGCTGGAGTCCGATAGAGCCTTTAGAGAAAGAGAAAAATGCACAGGCTCAATTCTCAGCTGTCAACAGTCAAAATTTCTTGGATGTTTCCAAACAGTTGGGTGGGGTACGATCATCCGCAGGTCGTCCTCCACATGCACTTGTTACCTTTGGATTTGGTGGAAAGCTTGCAGTGATGAAAGATAACAGTGCTGTAAGCCTAGTTCATGGAACCAAGGTTTGGTTCTCTTTGATTTGTTTTGTAACGGTGGTATTCAATTTCTTCATCTTTTATTTTTTTATTCAAGTAACCTGTTTTCATTATTTTCTGACCAATGCATAAAGGATGCTCAAGGACAACAAATCTTCATTTTCAACTTAATGGAAGTTGTATCAGTGAAACAAACAGATGCAGGCATCAAACAAGGGCCGTGTAGTTATTTCCATGCCCTTTGTCAGCAATCTTTCCCTGGTCCTTTAGTTGGTGGGAATGTAGGAGGCAAAGAGTTGAATAAGTGGATTGATGAGAGGATTTCACATTGCAAGTTACCAGATATTGATCACGCACAAGAAGAAGCTTTGAAGTTGCTTCTGTCATTACTCAAAATTGCATGCCAACACTATGGCAAACTGCGATCCCTTGGCACTGACTCTGGAACGCGGGTAATTTAATTTGATCTTAGTTCCCAATTAATTCCATTGCATTGGTTTTATCATATGCCTTGTATTTTCTTGTATTTTTTTTCCTTACTGTGAGGAGAAATATATCTGAAATTACTATATTATAGCTGCTGTACTACTTCAATTCTTCTGTACTAGTGGCCTGGTTCTGGCTTCCACATTTGCAGTGAAAAGTCATTCTTTGTCGTCTTGAAAATCTGTTTGGTGATGATTGAAAAATTGAGTGAAGTTGAAGTAGTGTTGATAGAAGACAATAATTCCCGTCCATGTGTTAAACAACACCAACACCACCAACATCTGCCCGTGTGAGCAGAGTCTTGGGGATCGAGGTGTACACACCCATTCCCCAACCATGTCGAGTGGGATTTTCCTAGAGACCAAGTGCTAAAAACTTGATTTTGACTGAGGGAGGATTGGAATTGAGATAAAGAACATAATTGTTCTGTGTGCCTGAGAAGTATATTACTTTTAATCTTATGTAAATTCATTCCTCTTTGCACCATGCCAGGCTCGGTAGTGGCTGGATATTGCTCAGTTACATTCTCATTGTTGGTTTAATTATTTCTCATCCAATAGGAAAGTGACGCACCAGAAGCAGCAGTAGCTCAACTTTTTGCATCTGCCAGGGGTGATGGTTGTCAGTTTGGTGATTATAGTGCTTTCAAGAAGTGCTTGATGAATGGTCCTTCTGAGGCCCAAATACAGGTAAAAATATATTTGGTTTTTGCTTGTTGATGTTATTCAAGGTTCCATGGTGATGCTGAGTTCAGATATTTATTCTGAAGTTTACGAACTGTGGCCCTTTTGATCTTAGGCAACGGCTTCTGAGATCCAGAATCTTTTGGTCAATGGCAGAAAGATGGAGGCACTGCAGTGCGCACAAGAAGGTCACTGGTGGGCTTTTGCTCTGATTCTGGCTCGTGAACTCGGAGATCAGGTTTGTCTAGGTTTTTTCATTTTGACTTGATTTTCTGTGACTTATTTCCCTGTAATTAGTTTTTGACTCGGTAGGGCTGAAACGGTCTGCAATGAACATGTTTTCTTTCAGATGAGTCAACTCGCTAAAATGTATCATTAAGTTGTTTTGCTTTCTTTTTTCTTTGGGTAGAAGTAAGTTAGTTTTCAAATTTAGGGTTCCTTGAAGCAAGGCTATTGCTGTGTATTAAGCCTCAACAAACTCAATTAGTGTGGGCGTCTTTTGGAACTGGGTAGGACTTTACTTGGGTTTGCTTCCTTGAACTGATTTAAATAATGATTGCTTTTTGGAACAAATGCAGTTTTATGCCAGTACTGTCAAGCAGATGGCCCTAAGTCAGCTGGTCCCCGGAACGCCCTTGCGAACATTGTGCCTTTTAATTGGTAAAAGTCCAGGAGATATTTTTGCTTCAAACACTATGGCTGCAAGTGTTGTGCCTAGCCCTGTCAGTGGTTTTGCACAACCTGCTCAGGTAGGTTGTTTGTGTGTATTCTTTTTTTTTTCTGTTTTCTTCATCTATTATTTCATCTCACTTCTGATGTCACATTAGGCTCTGCACTGAAAGTTCTGATTGTACTGTTACATTTGGTTTTTCCAATTTGCCTGCATTTGTTTCTTGTGATTTTGAGATAACTGATTACTCTTTTGCTGTATCCAATACTAGAGAAGTAAGTATGTTTCGAATTGCCAAATCTAATTAAGACCATCTTCTCATCTTTAGACACTTGTTTAGTGAAAGTACTGTATGTAATGGTAGTTGTGTGATTTTGGCCTAAAGATGAAAAAGAAAATGAAAATGGGAAGTCTTGTAATATCATATATCACAAATTTGGATTCTTTAGTTCGACAGTAAATTGTTAGTGTATGCAGAAGAGGAGTTGGGTAAAGTATGATGTGGTCGGCTTACAAACTGAGTGCTATGTTATTCCCATTCCACTTATTAATGCTCTCTCTAGTTATATTTTAGGATCCATTCCTTCCTACATTTTGAAAAATCTTATGAAGGCTGATAGGATTTTCTGATTCATTCCATGTTTAATACCTTATTCTTTCGTGCTAAAGTTTGCAGGGAGTATGCTGGATAATTGGCCTGAAAATCTAGCTGTTATAACTGCAAATAGAACCGAAAATGATCACCTTGTGATCACCCACCTTGGAGATTGCTTATGGAAGGAAAGAAGTGATGTATGTTCTTCATGATACTATTGCTGCAAGGTATTTCCTTTATCTCTATTTGACCTATTCTGACGCCAGTGCTTACTTTTCAGATAATTGCTGCACATGCATGCTATTTAGTGGCAGAAGCAGAGTTTCAGTCTTATTCCGACACTGCAAGACTTTGTCTTGTTGGTGCTGACCATTGGAACTTCCCGAGGACCTATCCTAGTCCAGAGGCAATTCAGGTGTTAGTCAGCTTCTGCCATTTATCATAGGAAAATGACTGATATGCTGTCATTAGTTAGTGCTGGTGACCATGTTACTTGATTCTTTTCTGTTGTCATTCTTGATGTCATGCTTATTTATGTGGCAGAGGACGGAGCTCCTTGAATACTCGAAGGTTCTTGGAAATTCTCAATTTGTCCTATTACCCTTACAGCCATATAAAATTGTGTATGCACACATGCTGGCTGAAGTCGGGAAGGTTTCTGATTCACTGAAGTAAGCATATGAGAATTTCCGAACTCTCCAAGTATATACAATAATTTGCTGAACAGAGTTTTTACTAATCCAGATACTGCCAAGCTGTTTCCAAGTGTCTGAAAGCAGCTCGATCACCTGAAGTAGATGCATGGAAGCAGATAATATCATCTCTAGAAGAGAGGATTAAGACCCATCAGCGGGTATCTAACTAATTCCAAATATTGCTCCTCATTAGAATATTGAGTAGTCATTTTTTAATGGATAGCTTTTTATATGCAGAGTGGATATTCTGTAAACTTGGCTCCAAACAAATTAGTCGGAAAATTGCTCAAAGTCATTGATAGTACAGCTCAAAGGGTTGTTGGGCCTCCACCAGGCATGCTGACGACCCAAAGCACTGCGTATGGAGTTGAACCACAAATGGGCGGGCCTGCTTTAGTGAACAGTCAATCAACGATGTCTATACAAACATTAACCCCATCAGCGTCAATGGAACCTGTTAGTCAATGGGCAGTAAATAGTGAGAGAATGACAGTGCAGAACAGAAGCATTTCAGAGCCAGTTATGGCAAAAACTCCAGCACAGGTTTCACACCCTTTTCCTACCTCCCTTTGACAAACCCATGCTTTATTTATATTTAATCCATACACAAATTATCGTGCATTCCTGAATCCATACAGGATCAAGCGGTCTCATCAAATGAGTCAAAAGCATCAAATGAGTCAAAAGCATCAAATGAGTCGGCACCACCAAAGGCAGAAGGCAAAGGGTCACAGCCCACAAGTTCATCTCGCTTTCGCCGTTTCAGTTTTGGCGCACAGTTGTTGCAGAAAACTGTTGGATTTTTGAGGCCTCGTCAAGGCCAACAGGTAAACTGGGTCTATTCTTTTACTTGATCTTAACTCCTTAAAAACTTCTCCTCTATATATTTACATTTTCAAGGAATATTTTCCTCTTTTTATGTTTGGCTTTATATTTTTTTTTATAGGCCAAGTTGGGGGAAGAAAATAAGTTCTATTATGATGAAAAGCTGAAGAGATGGGTTGAGGCTGGGGCGGAGCCTCCTGCTGAGGAGGCAGCCCTGCCCCCTCCACCGACAGCTTTGAATAACACACCTGATTATGATTTAAGAAATGCATTGCATGATGGTGCCAATGAATCTAATAATGGGCCCGTGAACAGTCCAGCCTCCTCAGAAAGCAGTCCAGGAATCCCATCCAACCCACCCAGCATGAATCAATTCTCAGCGCGAAGCCGAATGGGAGTCAGATCAAGGTAAATGTTAAAGGTTTTCATGTGTGTGTTGCTATCCCTGCTTTTGTTGGGTAACAAAAGGTTCATCTAGTCATTAGTTGAGCAATTTGCCCCGCAAATTTAGCATTTTGTGCTTGTGGTGAGGATACTTTACATGTGTATTTTTTATGGTTTCAACAGGTACGTTGACACCTTTAACAAAGGTGGTGGGAGCCCAGCAAATCTTTTCCCAAAACCTTCTATTCCATCAATAAAGCCTGCTGCTGCTGCTGCCAATCCAAAGTTTTTCGTTCCTACTCCACCACCGTCCTCATCTATTGAACAGTCATCGGGCACAGATACTGGAGATCCGGAAGTAACTTCTGAACATAAGGAAACCCCAATATCTTCCCCAGACGATCCTTTTCAGAAGTTCTCTCCTTTGCCATCAACGACAATGCCAAGGTTTCCAAGTGTTGACAACATCCCAAATAACAAGATTACCACATTGGAAAACGTTAATGGCTCCCTTAGTTCTCTGTCACGACGAACAGCATCTTGGAGCGGAGGCCGTAGCAACACATCTAGCCCTCCAGTCGCATTTTCACCCCAACCATTGAGAATGTCCCCTCTGTCGTCCGCAGGTAGCAACTTCTCCCCAGCAACTCCGCCCCAGCTTAACAATGGCAGCCTTGAGGCCGACTTGCATGAAGTCGACCTCTAAGAAAGAAAACAGTGTAAATATCAAAGTTTTGTTGCCTTTTGCGGTTTTACCGGCTGACCTGTGTGGAAGACGTTCCATCTCAAAGCATAAAATGTACACGGTGGAATTCACATACAAGAATAATTTCAATCCCTCTTTACCCTCTGATTTTTTGCAATGCCGGTTTTTTGGGACTTGTACAGTTTCGTTTTTTCCCCTCTTCTAACTTGCCATGTGATTGTTTCAAACAACCAATAAAACCAACACAAGGAATCGGTTTCGTTTAATCTGGAATTGGGTACTATAAAGGCTCAATTTTGGCAACTCGCAACCCAATTTACTCCATTCACGATGCTAAGATTTCAGCCCTGCTGGAAGATTCACAAAGTCATGTATTGAGTCAAGCATTTCACACTTGAATTATAATTTTACACTTCCAGGAGCTTGACCAAAAAATGTATGAGCTAATTACAGCAGCATTACGCAGGAAACTTGTGAAGAAACAAATGCACTAAGAGGCCACAAGAACAAGCTAAAAAATTGACAGTGACAACCCAACGATGACAGGTAAAAAGGCATACAAAATGCCCTTGATGATGGATATACTATCTTGTGGATCTCATTTTCTTGCCTCCATGATGTTTCTGTGCATTCACACATTTTTTTCATTCTATAATGACTCACCCAACTGGTTCTTGTCTCTAATCCGGCTGCTGAGACGTGCCGTTGGTGCTGCTTCTCAAGCCACTATGTCTACCAGCAGTTACAGGCTTTTGAAATGGCTTCAGTGCAGTCATGATCTCCGCAAATGATGGTCTCAAATTCGGATCCCTACAAATTAAGCGGAAAATCATACAGCGAACTGATACACATGATAATATGATATACTCAGAACTAGTATAGGGGAAGCAGGCATTACTATATTGTTACAAAATAACTTTTTCAGGAAAGTGAAGAGAGATGTAAGACAAGCAACAATGAAAGCATGGAATTTGTTGGCTACACTTAAAATACTTGTCAATCAGTACTCACGTTTCCCAGCATTTTCGAATAAGTTCTGCTACAGCAGGATCAACACCATCTGGAATGTCTAGACGCCTGTGCTGAAAGCCAACTGCACCAACAACCTGCATTGGGTTCATCCCTCCCCATGGTTGCTGCAAGGTACAAAGCTCCCATAGA
This sequence comes from Persicaria tinctoria, assembly GCA_037127255.1. Taxonomy (NCBI): domain Eukaryota; kingdom Viridiplantae; phylum Streptophyta; class Magnoliopsida; order Caryophyllales; family Polygonaceae; genus Persicaria; species Persicaria tinctoria. The sequence continues at coordinate 85,740,084 of JBANSL010000004.1, read as the reverse complement.
ATCACCCCGAAGCTATACACATCACACCTAAACATTCATCAACTTATTCATCAGACAAATAAGAAACATTGAAACCTCCAACCATCTTAGGGTCTGTTTTAGCACACACCACTTATGCCATGCAAGGCATCCATATCAGCACACTATTACTATACCAACTACGTTATTAGTTCAGATAAGTAAGGACAAGACATACTTCTCATTGGAAGGCTCATTTCGAAGCACTTCTGGAGCCATCCACTCAGCCTGCAAGTATGGCCACACCATCAGTGCAATAATGAAAGCATGTAATTTCCTTATCGCAGAGGTATAATTTAGAGAAGGGGGAATTAATGATGCATGAAGAGGATTGTGCATAGGCCATCAAAAATAAATAAACAAGTATTGAGTAATAAAAATACTTCTCCACGACCTCCTAAATAGTGAACTCATTTTGCCATGTAAACTTGTCATCTGTGAACGGCAGAATTAGGTATATCCTAGAGGTGTTGCTTATATAGAGTATTCTTATTGAAAATATATTCAGTAGCCTTGGCTACTTTTAAAAAAAAAATTAAAATTACAGGCTACTTTGGACTTATATTTGTGGAATGCCTCAAGAAAACAAAAGTGCATAATGATTTATAGTGAACATATAACATTACACATCACCTTAATATAAAAGAAAACAGTTTTCATGTGTATGAGCAAAAGCGAACAACTTTACTAGTTTTATACATAATATATTGTTTGCTGTAAATCTCAACAGCTCACTAAAACTTATGCAATACCTTGGGATAGGTCATGAACATTTCTCTCAACAGATGAAGTTCTTTGTATCATGGTTGATAGTTCTCATTCATCAGGTGTTTCTATTTTTCTATTTTTCCTCCTACACATTTCTACTAGAGTGCCTTTTCTTCCTATGCCACATCAATTTTCTCTAGTCAAGTGCTTTGGAATTCTATATTGCTCTTTAAGGTGATGGATTTTGCATGAGCTGCTCTTTTAATACAACTATTGATTTTACCGCTGCCCCATGTTCAACAATTACAAGACAGCTTCGAGGACTATCTGTTGGCAAGTGCTCGTATTTTCTTTTTAGTAGTAATCTTGTTCATATTAGTTTGAGAATAAGAGTCATCGTCTGTACCCTTTTGAGGACACAAACATTTACTTATGGCCACATTCAACTGGAGCTGGTAAAGGCATTTTGCCCAACCAGTTGAATCACAACTGGAAAACTTTGCAGTCGTTTTCTTTGCTTTTTGACAAAAAGTGAGCCTTATCTTGTACTGGTAGGATACGTTTAAGTTTTAATGAACTCTCCTTTCAAACTTCAACACTCACATTGGCTTTCATATAAGAAAAGGGAAAGCATAAAGGACAGCGTAGTCAGAACTTAGTATCACTCACTGTTCCAGCAAATGTCCTTGAAGAAAGAAAGGTGCTATGTTTCATTCGTGATAGCCCAAAATCACACACCTGTCCAGAGAGAAGAGAGGTGAATATAGAAAATAATTGAAATGCAGTGTCAAATTAGCATGTTTAATGACAATAATATCACCTTGACAACCCAATTTCTGTCAACAAGAAGATTTGGCGACTTCAAATCACGATGAACTATTACAGGTGAACTATTGTGCAGATAATTCATCCCCCGTGCCTAAAATGATATCCAGGAATCAAAAAGTCATTCATGTGAAAAAATTGAGGAAAATATATTTTCACTTGCTAAAGCTCGAGTTATACATACAGCATCAAATGCCATCCTCAACCGTCTTCGTTCATCCATTTGATTGTTAGGTCGGTGGATTAATCTATATAAACTGCCCCTGCAAGATATAAACTATATTGGAATTTTTAACGATATACAAGCATAAAGAAATCATAAAACTACGATATAAAACATGGCAGTAGCTACTATATTAGAAGGTTTGTTGTCCTGGAAAAAAAGCAGAAAGAGTAGCACTGAATCTGTTAGCTATTACTGTAGCACCAAAACATCTCCTCTATCTTTTTTTCCATATCCCTGTACCCTTTTTCCTGTTTCCATTTTTGCATCAAGTGCTAAATACTTGAACGGCATATATTTTTGTATAGTGATTACTGTTTTCTATCTTTTATTCCATTTGCCTATATTGAAGGTTTGAACTTGATAAAGAAAACCAGTTACGACCAGAAAACAAGATAATAGTGTCAAATTTGCATCCTTTACATATGAAAATATATATTTACCGGTTGCCAAAAATTTAAAAAGATAAGTGTCAAAGCAGGTCTAATAGCAAAGTGAGGGCCCTCATTTTGTGCATCAGTGTTTCGTTTGAAAACTTAACCAATAGCTACCACTGTGAAAATTAAAACTCAATGGCGAAAGCTTTCTTCTTCTCAGTCACTACTCACTATGATAAAAATGGAGACAAACTGCAATTGGCCTCCTCCTATGGTAGTCCTTAAATATAGATTTTGTACGTACCTTGGAAGAAATTCTGTAACAATTGATAGATTTGGAGGACGTGTTACAGCTCCCATAAAGAGAACAACATTTGGATGCCTAAGCCGCCTCATGATACGAATCTATCAATACAAAATCAAGAAATCAAACATTCATATGCATCTTAGAAATATCCCTTTTTCATTGCATAAAGCATCTCAACAACACCCATATGTGATGATCCTATTATGCATCAGATGGAGTTCATCAGAGAAAAGCAAAAATCCATTAGCAGAAGACTTCTCCTAACTTGATCTCATCCACACTTAACATTGAACAACAAAACATAAATAAATCTAGTGACTTGATCAAATATTTTATTTGATTTTCATGTTCGCTTTTCTTGTTTGGAAGCATAACAAAAATGACAAGAATATCTTTGAGACCTAAATGCAGATGAAAACTCAACACAAACAGCTTGAAATGCAACCAAGATATCCCTATCCACTCCATCTTCACTTCTTTACTACTCTTTTAAGAGATGGCTGATAGTGAGTCCACATGTTGTAAATACTATCCAGATGGAACATTGAAGTTCAAAGTACCTCACTCTTGAATTCTTCAAGAGATTCACCAGAAATATCTTGGTTCAGGAACTTCTTCACAGCGACTTCCTGCAGTACAAGTCATTCGCTTTGCAATTAAAGGAAAATAAAAAAAGAAGAAATATTTATAAAAAAACACTCTCGATTTTGCTCATTCTCCCTAGCCTCTCGGTTTCTGTGGCCCCCAGGTCTCTCAAAAAAATCCTCTCCACTGGTTTGGGGAAAGGGTGCGTACATCACAACCCCAAGACCGTACACTGTTGCAGGATATATTGAGATGTTAAGGTGGCGACTTATCGGTAATGTGAAGATCCTTGACGTTACCAATAAGTCACAGCCTAAAACTCCATGTTTTCATACTCACTAGGATACCCAAATTCTCCATTTTTGGATCAAGTTCAGAAACTTTATACCATACCACAAATCTAATTCAATCCCTCTCATTCCCACAAGTTATCCTCCATGTAGCAAGATATGCAAATGCATGTTCATGGTCCATCCCAATGTAGACCATTTCAACCCCTAAACAAAATGAGTCTAAACAGCCCTGAAGTTACACCACAACAGACTAAGCACAGAAGTGAGAAGGTGCACTTTTTATCATGATAGAGAAAAATTAATGACAAGGATTGCCAGAAATACTTACAGTCCCATGCCAATCTCCATGGTATACTTCTCCATAGGACCCTGGTAAATGAATGAGCGAGCAAAGAAATTAAAATAACCCATTGACAAGTCAACGTCAGAAGTTTCACAGGATATAGGTTTAGTACCAAGTCCGATACGCTCACCCATTGTGATTTCCTCCAATGGTATTTCACAATCTGCCACATCATCAAGTGGTACTTCAGATCTTCCACTGTCAGTACCCGCTGATCTGTCAGATGTTCTTTCACCTCCTGATTTCCCCCCCAAACCATCACTCTCCTTTTGATCACTACCTTGAGGCTCAAGAGCAGCACTATATGCAACTCCGTCACTGCGTGTGCCATCAATTTGGTGGTGGAAAGCCGCATCAGCAGTTGGGGACTGAGAAGCCTCTGGATGCTCATATTGCTTACCAACTGCCGCAGTTGTTGCTACAACAGCGGCGGCAGTGGCACTGGCAGCAGCCGCCATAGGAAGGTCAATGTTTGAGTCAGCACTTGACTTAGCCACAGCTGCTACAACAGATGATGCGACAACAGCCGCTGCTGCAGCTGCTGCAGCAACAGGGACATTTCCACGTTTTGCAGGTGCAACATCAGGCTGTGACGAGACAGAATTGGCAGCTGCTTCTCTTGAAACTGTTGTACTGTTAGCGCCAGAACTTTCCATAAGTTTTTTATGGTCTAGTTGCAGGAGTGAACTCGCCCTATGTGCTCCTCCTCGTGGTGGCAAAGGGGGCAAGAAGTGTGGATGGCTGGGATCTGACTGATGTTCCAATGATTCAGATTGATTCTTAATTCTATTCCTCTCGTTAATTTCTAGTCTAAGTTTGGTCTCTGCTGGCAAATCTAAAGGTGTATGTTGAAGTCCAGTGTACAAATTAGGTGGATCGATGACTCCAGTTTCAAGCAATGCATCATGGAGCTTCTTTGCAAAGTGCGGATTTCCTTTGGCAGTGTCAATCACGATTTGTGAAACATCATTTACTTGCATATTCCGTATAATTGGAGAACTAACTCCTTCAGTCCATGAAGGAGATCGGATGTGTGAAAGTGGATAAGGAGCCCTTTTTGGAAATTCTTCAGCCTGTAACCTCTCCACTTTGGGAGGATCACCAGATAGCAAGTCAGTCTTCAAATCTTCATTACCACCATCATCTCCTGAACCAGGCGGCCTCTCTGACCTGCTCTCACAAGCCAATGGCTCATCAAAGGGACTAATTGCCTCACTGGTGGATGTGCCCATGGCAGAAGAGTCAGCTTCTCTGGATACTGGACCAGAGGTGGAGAAAGATTCTTCATATTCCACATGTGTTCCCAACCCATCAAAAGGGATGAGTGTGCCAGGATCCGCCATTAGGTCAACGATGAATTCCCTAGAAGTATCAAGTGAACATTAGGTAACAATCTAACAATTCCTATAGCAACAGCCATGTGTAGAATGTGCAGAACAGTGATGCTGTTGAGAACTGATCCAGGAGGACCAGGAACATGCTAAAATTCCAAAATTCAGTTGAACTGGGTCGAAGCAAGAAATATCAAATGTCAATATTTATTACCTTCCATCATCAAGCTTTACGATATTTATTGCAACTTCATCAGAACCAGTGTACTGTTGGCCTTTCACTAATTGGCATGGGATACCCACACTATCGGCCAAAACCTAGAAGCAGCATTTAACAATATTAGCTGCATTTTGAAGATAGATAAGCCCCCCCATAAACAACCATTTGTAACTTGTAAGGCAACACATCAACCGCTTCCCTTCTACCTTAGTTCTTGACCATCTCATAACCACTAATCAGCATGGTTAATTCTAAAATAAGAATGACTGTAAACTAACTAGAATAAATGCAGTATGAAACTTGTACCTAAAAAATCTGAATAACAATGGAATAATAATGGGAAATATGAAGAAATATAGTGACCACGTAACTTCGTAAGACAATTTTTTGCTTCTGGAGAACCAGTACAGTACCAACTTTATGCTGATTCATATTTAGATGTAACTTTTTATATACTTCAAGAGAATGAAGTCGAACTCCTTACCAAAAAAAAAAGAGAGAATGAAGTTGAACTTAAATCAATATTCATGATGTTGATCAATAACTAGTAAATTGAGATAAAAAAAATCTGAAAAGAGCAATGTTTTGCTAAAACTTCAGGGGTAAAAAATTCCAGGAAATACCTTGAACAACAAAGCCCGATGACGAGCCAATCCAATTGTCAAAGAACCAAGAGGCAAAACCATGCTTCCAAGAGTTGACTTCAAGCTGTAACCAAGGCTTTTCCATGCTCTCAACATGCTGCCTGGATCCTCAACTGGTCCGCCCATAAAATTAGCTACTAATCTAGCTACCTCTTCTACCAACTCAATTCTTGCTGAAACACCAGATTCTGATATCACATTATTAGCCAAAACCAGGGCCCTCTGGACAAGTTTTAGCAAGTTAGTGTCTGCGCGCTTGTTGACAAAAATCACCTCCCAACTGACATCTGCATTTGATGACATTCCTTGCAAATCAATAAGGGAGGGCATCTTTGAGGAAGTGGAATCAGTAAGAACACCATAGATGTCATAGAACCCATCCAAGATCTTGTCATCATAGCTAAGAGCACTGTAATTCTGTGAGACAAGGATAAATCTAATAAAGAAATGTGAACACTGAAGTTCAATACCAAAAACACTTGGCATAACAAAACAAAACAAAAGAACTTTTCACACCAGGTCAAAAAGCTAGGCATCACTTCAGCAACATCAACAAAAATTTGGGAATTCTAAACTTGCAAGTCAGTGATAATTGAAAATTAGCATATTTCTATATGAGACAAGTATTGCCTCCACAATCCAACTGTCTGAGATCTTCACTTGGAAATTCCAATCAGCGATTTTTTGGAAGTAACACTGAGAAAGAATGATGGAGACTAAAATAACTCAATAGACTTGTGCTATAAATTTTAGCCCACCTAATCTTCTCTAGTAAAGAGCACAAACTTTTCATAAACCTAAAGAGCACAAATTCTTCATAAAGTCTAATCTTTAGTTTGAAATCTGAATTTACTAGCCAAAAGGACCTAGAACTCAAGTGATTAAAAATTTATTTTACCATGCCCCATAGAGATTATTCAGAATTATAGTAAAAAATAGAGCAAATTGTATATGAGTTTACTTTAACAAAAATGTTTATGTAATAGGCGAATCCCCTGATCATCAAGACAAGTAAATCAGCACTAAAAGGAGAAGAAGCATACCCAATATCTGTAAGCAACAACCTCAGCCGGATCACTTTCACAGGGATAAGAAGAACCAAGACTGATTTGCTTCACTGCTTCAATTTGGAATGCCTCAGGATCTTCCTTGGCACTCAACTCCATAGCCAACTGAATCTGATACTCTTCATCTATGTCAGGATCCTTTGAAATGCTACTCTCAGAACCACAAATCCCAGCATCCAATAAAGCAGCTTCCAAGCCTCCACTGCTTGTAGACTCTGAACGTTCAATCTTCTCCCCTTTCTTTGAATTCGACGAAGATGGAGGACTAGGGCTCTTTCTATTAGTCACTGAATGAAACCACCCTGTCAAGGCTGAAAAGGGCTTGCTGTGCTCAGATTGGTTCTGCGACCGGGGCGAAGATCCAAGAATCATCTTTTTCCCCTTTGATGGACTGGACTCATCTGATTCAGCTTGTTGAGAGGTCACATTCAGCTTCTTCAAAAGGTTCTTCATATTAGTTTCCAACTAAGCTGGGATCGATAAGCCAATTACCTCATTGTCTTCAACCAATCAGCAACTTTATGTAAAAAATGTGCCCCCTTAAATAAAACCCTAGAATCACCAGGCATAGAACAACCCCTCTTTGCCCCTTTCAAAATCAAACCAACACAGAGCACTCGAAACAACTAATCAATCCAGTAGCACCTGCTAAATGATACCCAGGTCAAAATTCCACACTCCCCAAAAGCCGCAGGTGCTCAACCCCCGTGAAATTAGGTCTGCAACCAAACTTCAATACAGACGACCCAAAATCAAATTACCTATATAAGGGCTTCCGATTCCTATCCGTCGATCAACGGAGGAAGGGCAGAAATGAACGTAACGAAATTGAATATGACAGATGAGGTCAGCAAATTTGGGGCAAGACGAGGAAGCAACAAAAAGAAGGAAGCTTCGAAGATTAACTGATAAGCTTACATGAAAAAAAAAACAGTGGGGGATGAAATTGAGCTGGGTGGAACGGGAAAGGGGGGGAAAATATTTGACCTTTGTTGGAAGGCGAAGAAAGAGGGAATAAAAAGGATGACTGGATCGAGTAATAAATAACAAAAGGAAAGCGAATTGCGGTGTTGCGATTGGAAGGGGAGTGTACTGAAAAGTAAATTTCGCCATAATTAAAATTAAAAATTGAGAAAGGGGAGTGAGTGAGGAGGAGGAACTGGAAAGGAGACTGATTGGAGGTGGCATGGGGGTGTGGGACCCACTTGCCTTGATTGTGATATCTGTGAGTTCGAGGTCGGAGGTGAGGCGGCGAGGAGCGTTGGTGGGGAAGAAGACGAAGCCAGCCATTTCAACGGCTGATTTTGTAGCTGGATTGAACGGGTTGCGATTTGCGGACGTGTTTCTGATTTCTGCAGGAAGATAAAGCATTGAAGATGATGAACTCCACTTGTTTTCGCCTCACTGTCACCCAATCAGGTTCCTTCCTTTTTCTTTAAAAGTTTAATCTATTCATATGACTATTTTCTTTTTTCTTTTAGAAATAATTTTTTGAGAATGATAGTATACATGATGTATAGTGTATAAATACTATTGTCTCTCCCATTATTTGGGTTGATTATTGTTATGATTGGTTGTATTTGAGTCTTTTTTTCTTTTGTTTTATTTTGCTTGTTTTCCTTTACTATACCTATGAAAGAGGCGGGGGCAGGGATCGAACCTGGGATCTCTTACTCCTTCCGTTGCTCCTTACCACTAGGTCACCCTAACTGTGATTTAGTTGGTTTAAGAAAAGATGGCGAATGTTGAAAATAAAAGTTATTGAAAAATAAAGTCAATAACAATATAACATAAAGGCTTTAGAAAATTTTAACTTGTTAAATACTCTATTTTATAGGGAGAAGGTGAAATGTAACTTGTTTTTATTTTTCAGTGTTTTTTGTTTTTGGGTCATAAAGTAGTTCTAAGCCACTATTATTAAATTTACTTAAAGAGGTAGTATAAAATAAAAATACTAATACATTGCAATAAAAGTTGAGTGTCTTTCTCTCGTTCAAGTAAATTGAACCAGTTTTAAAAACAAGTTACATGTAAATCTTTAAGGGTTTTGAACGTACATGTCGATAGAAGGAGCCGAACTCAAAACCTTGTTAAGACTCGACTTGTTTAAAATTTTTAAATAATCACGAGTCAAGCTTTTTCGAATAGATCCCGAACTTTTCAGCCCACGTACCAATCCAAGAGTGCCAATTTTTTTTTTTTGAATGTAGATATGAAAGGCACTTATGCATCACGCATCTGACGATAATGGGCCTACCATGGGTCGGTAATGGGCGTCCAACAGGAATGCTCTAAAAGGCCCATCAAAGAGCCCAAAATGTATAATAAGTTAGGCCAAATTGCAGAAAACCACCCTTTAAATATGCTGTTTTGCGTGAAACCACCCCTTAAAACGAAAATTCCAGAAAACCACCCTTTAAAACCGTTTTGTTTGCAAAGTCACACCCATCACCCAATTTTCGTTAATTAAATGTTAAAGTGTGTGGAAATTTAATTATACCCCTTATTATTATTATTATTTTACTCATTTTAATTGATATTAGTTGATATTTAACTTTTAACATGTTTTTCAAAAGCAAAAAACACTACAAATATAAAAAAATGTTTTTTTAAATAATTTCATACTTACAAAAAAACTCTATAAAAAATCGATGCGTAATTTATGTTTTATACATATAAAAAAATGTGTAATACTAGGGCTACTTGAAGAATTTTTTTTTTAAAAATACTGTTTCATATCGTTTTTATTATTCTAAAAATGTATGTGGAATAGTGAACCTATTTTTAGAATAATAAAAACTATATAACATATCATTTTTAAAAAAATTATTTTCTTTGAGTAGCCCTTTAGTAATATACACTTTTTAAAATATACTCCGTATAAAACATCAATCATATCTATTTTTTATAGAGTGTTTTTACTGATAATTATGAAATTATATTTCAAAAAATGATATTTTATTAAAAAAATTACTTTTGAAAAACATGTTAAAAGTTAAATATCAACTAATATTAATTGAAATGAGTAAAATAATAATAATAAGGGGTATAATTAAATTTCCACACACTTTAACATTTAATTAACGAAAAATGGGTGATGGGTGTGACTTTGCAAACAAAAAGGGTTTAAAGGGTGGTTTTCTGGAATTTTCATTTTAAGGGGTGGTTTCACGCAAAACAGCATATTTAAAGGGTGGTTTTCTGCAATTTGGCCAATAAGTTATTGCTCAATATATGTCCAAATTAAAATGATCTTAAACTGGTATTATCAATAGATTGTTGCACATCTCATGTTAAAAAGGTTATTTTTTTAAGGAGCTTGATAGATCAATCTGACAATTTTATTAGTATTTGATACGTTAAAAGGTTATACTCTATTTATTTATTTTTATTTCACATTTTCTACCGATAAATATATGTAGAAGGTGACAAATTAAATAGGCAAAATTACAGAAAACCACCCTTTAAATATGGGTGTTTTCATTTAACCACCCCTTAAATTCAAAATTACATAAAACCACCCTTTAAATGATATTTGTTTACAACTCACCACCCATTCAACTATTTTCGTTACTTTATCATTAAATATATTATATTTTAATATTTTTAAACTCAAATTTGATTGTAAATATATTCAAAATTTGAATTTAAGGGCCCAATTATATTTTAGGGATTATTGTATTTATTTTTAAAAATAAGAATCAATAAAGCCTAGAATTATTATCTTAATTTATGTTTGAAAATGTTTATAAATGTCTAACACATTATGTAAATTACTCTTATTTAAAATATAAATAAATAATAGTAATTTCCATAATATTTTAAAATTCTATAAACAATTTCAACCATAAATTAAGATAGTAATTCTAGGCTATATTTATTTTATTTATTTTAAAATAAATAAAATAATCTCTAAAATATGATCAACCCCTTAAATTCAAAATATGAATATATTTACAATCAAATTTGAGTTTAAAAATATTAAAATATAATATATTTAATGATAAATTAAAGAAAATAGTTGAATGGGTGGTGAGTTGTAAACAAATATCATTTAAAGGGTGGTTTTCTGTAATTTTGAATTTAAGGGGTGGTTAAGTGAAAACATCCATATTTAAAGGGTGATTTTCCGTAATTTTGCCAATTAAATAAACAAATAACAGGGAGGCAGGCACGGATGCAGGGGTGGGCTGGGCTTTGCTGCAGCCCACCCCCAACAATTTAGAACTAATTTAGTTAGTAGTAGGATATATCATAAATTAGATGTAGGTTCATTGGTTGATTTGGAAAGACTAGAATGGGAATACAATTAACTTCCCGGGTTCGATTCCCATTTGTCCAAGTTTTTTCAATCTGTCATGCGCCTTGCCCAAGTTTTTTTTACGGAAATTTCACGAGGTACCCCCGAGGTATCGCGAAATTCACGCGGTGACCACTTCTTTTACCTCTTTCACGTGGTACCCCTGAGGTTTGTAATTTTTTCACCTCGTGCCCCTCTCTATTTATTTTAACAGTTTTAACTTGTAAATAAAAAAAAAATCAATTTACTTCAATTGAAACTAAATGGGGGAAAGAAGAACACGCGCAGAGGAAGACCAGGCTGCTGGAGGGAGACTCGCCGGCGTTGGGGGCCTGGGGCTGTTTGTCGCCGGCGTTGGGGCTTGAGGGGGACTTGTCGGTGCTGCTGGCCGGACTCGAACCTAATCTAATCTCTCTATTTCTCTCTCTTGGCTGGTGGGGCAAACAAACCCTTCATTCGTTTTTCCAGATCGGAAAGGGGATTCGGAGTTGCCATTGACGGCAACTGAAGAAGAAGAAGAGGAGGATGAAAGATAAGGGACAGAGGCTAATTCGATCTTGCAGAGAGCTATGGATTGTTCTCTCTCCAAGGGGAGTCCTGATTTGTTCGTCAGATGGTAATTGTCGGTGGAGGCGAGGAAGGATTCGAAGACGTCGGAGGAACAGAGCTTTGCTATGGCGACGAGTACGGAGAGATCGAGGAGTCTGCACAATTTCTCCATCCCGTGCTTGAAGTGGGGGGTCAGAGGCATCTCCGGTGCGTCAAGGCTGACGGCGATGGCCGCGCCGTTGGCGACATAAGAGTTAATCACTTTCGAGGAGGTCTCAAGCGCCGATCTCCGCCGACGAGTTCCAAGCCCTACCTGGATTTCGGCGGACTGCATTGGAGGACTTCGGAATAGGAGAGAAAGATGAGATCTTTTTTCGAGCCGGATAGCTTCCGGAGATCAGCATCTTTGATTCATCCGCCTCCGCTGCCGCTGGAATCCGAAGGTGACGACGGGATCGAAGCGGTTAGGAAGATGCTCATGCTCGATCTCCAGATGGAGATGGACAAGAGCCCCAACACCTTGAGCACGTCGAGTCCCCCTCCAGCCCCAACGACGGCGACCAACAGCCCCGACGCCGGCAAGTCCCCCTACAGAAGCGCCTTCCTCTGCGCGCCTGTGCTCTTCAGTTTTCCATGTGCAGTGTGTTCTTCGGTTTATAAGTTAACGGAAACTGTTAAAATAAATAGGGAAGGGCACGAGGTGAAAGAATCACAAACCTCAGGGGTACCACGTGAAAGAGGTAAAAGAAGTGGTCACCGCGTGAATTTCGCGATACTTCGGGGGTACCTCGTGAAATTTCCGTTTTTTTTATTTTTCAAAGTAGATGTAGTGCAGTGGCAGTATATATGTTATATGTATCATAAATTGTGTTTTTGTTTTTGCAATTGAGTTAAAAGAAGGAAATAAGTTGTTTTTTAAATTCTTATATTAATGAAATGAGTTTAGTGTCCTCTAAAATAATTTTATACAAACAACGTATCCATAGATTTTTGTTTTAATTTTCTCTTTAATAATTATTTTTCTAGGTGTTTATATATGTGATAACTCTTAAAAATTTGTTCATTGTATTTTTTATTTCTCTTTATTAGTTTTTTTTTCTAGGTGTGTATATATTTTGTATACATGTGATATTAATAATTCTTTAAAAAATTTAACCAAAAAAAAAACCATTCAAAATTTGTTCATTGTTTAAGGCGATTTTAGCCCACCCCGATTTTCATTCCTGGTTCCGTGCCTGCAGGGAGGCTAATTTTTTTAAAGGAATTTAATTTAATAAGATGAATGTGACTTTATCGTCAGAAAACTTCTATCAATTTGTAATTAACATGATGCAAAGGCATGCGATGTATTTTAGATTCCAATTGTATTAAATTTATGTTATATATTTGTTAAGAATGAGAATAATAGGATTTCTTCTACAACAACTCGCTGCAATAATACTTAATATGAGAATATTTGTATTTCAACAAAATGATAATTAATATATTTACTTATATTAATACTTAACATCAGTATATTCCTAGTTCTTATAAGAGCAATTTTAACGGGTGAAAAAAGAACAGGGATACTTGGGGTTATAATATAAAAAAATGTGAATAGTGGTCCATGGGATGCTAGAGGGATGGCTTGGAAGTATCGATACCACGAGTTGAAAATTGGGCACACCGCGGGAATAGCTTCTGGCGCGCCAGAATTGTTCAGCAAAGGGGGACACGTGTCGGCGTGTGAGTGGCGGTCAGAATAGGCGCAGCAGATGACGACACGTGGCAGCTGAGGAGTAGCGAGCAGGTGGCCTTTGATGGACAGCTGGATTTGTTCCGGGGGGTATATTTTACACAATTAAATCATAATTTCGGGGAGAAAATGTTAAATTTTTTTTTACCACAATACTAGCACTACAGGAAAAGCATGCCATTTTCAACGCTTTTAAAGACCATTCTCGACGCTATAAAGCGTCGAAAAAATCAATTTCGACGCTTTTAAAAAGCGTCGGTATTTTTGGCGTCACGAATGACAATCTGTCATTTTCGACGTGAAATTACGTCGGGGCCCATTTCGACGCCCAAAAGCGTCGAGATTGGCATGCCATTTTCGACACCCTAGAGCGTCGAAAATGGCTGATCTTGTTATCACTATCAACCATTTTCGACGCCCTAGGGTGTCGAAAATGGCTCATTTAATTTCTATTCTCAGCCAATCTTGACACTTTAGGGGGTCGAAATTAGCATATATATATATTAATATTTTTCTTTCTTCACTTTTCTAAATTAATTGGCACATATATGTAAGGTTGTAGCACAAGCCATAAGAGATAACCTAAGAAAAAATCTTGATTTTAAAGTTATAAACAGGTAAATAATATAATATTAATCAAAGTTGTGGAGGGTTTTCACCAATACTAACCTAAGAAAAAATGTAGGTACATAGCTAATGTGACATACTGACATACATAAGTTGAGAGGATGTAAAAACATATAGATGGGAATCGACAAATAAAAATGATGCATCTCACCTTAGATTTTTTCACTGAAAATGTAGGTACATAGCTAATGTGACATACTGACATACATAAATTTTTTCACTGAAAATGTTATATTAAAGAGAGCGAGCTTACAAATGATGATGACGAATAATAAGAGATAGCAGTAGAATAAGACCAAATCTAAACTAACCTAAATTAACTATATTTATAAAGTGATATTGATATACTGATATACATTAGATATCATTATATATATAAAGTGAAGAAGACTGAGTCTGGCTTGTCTAAATCAGACCAAGTTCAAAGAAAGAGATTTAGAAAGACGAATTCAAGTTCGACAGAAGAGATGTGGAAACTGGAAAGACCAAGTTCAGGAGGAAGGAGTTTGAAAAGGAACTGGAAAAGGATATGGAGTCTCAGCAGTGGTATCCTCCATCTTTCACAAATATGTGCCCATCTTCACTGATCCCACCTCTTATTTAACTCCATCAAAACCCCCAATTCCTCACCACACAAAACAAACAAACCCTACAGAGAAAAGGCACTCAAAACCTTTTGTTTCCTACTCATTGTTGTGTTCCCAATGGAGTCTCAGCAGCCACAACAAAGCCAAACCCAAACCCAAATCCAAACACAAGGTGATCATCAACAAGATGGCGGCATTGGTGGGAAACCAGCAGCAGCAAGCAGCAACTACCTCTGCAGGCAAAGCAGCACAAGGTGGACACCTACCACTGACCAGATCAAAATCCTCAAAGATCTCTACTATAACAGTGGAGTTAGGTCTCCAACTGCTGATCAGATTCAGAAGATCTCCGCCAGGCTCAGGCAGTTTGGTAAGATTGAAGGCAAAAATGTCTTCTACTGGTTCCAGAATCACAAGGCCAGGGAGAGGCAGAAGAAGAGATTCACTGCTTCTAACACCACTGAAATTCAAAGGCCTTCTATATAACATATTATAATATAAAATGTACCCTAATTATATATATATATATATATATATATATATATATATATATATATATATATACCCTAATTTATATTTTTATTAATATTTTTGAGTTGATTTGTTTAAATAAGAAATGAATTAATTAATGCAGGAATACATATACTCGATCAACTTACCGAAAAATCGTTGGATCCACAATATATGTATCAATATATAACATATTATAATATATATCAATATATAACATATTATAATATAAAATGTAAAGTCCTAAATATTCACACCTGCTGTAGTATCTCTCAGTTTTCTTCTTTAAACTCTGAAGAAGGTTGAGTAAACGGCTGCAAGTAAAAAGGAAAAACATATAACTATAAGATGAAAATAGTGAGATCCTATCGAAAAATGGAAAGATGCAGGCAATCGGATCACCCAGATCGAGATGAATATGCATAAAGTGTAGGGAAGGTAATCAAACACCATCCCTTCAAAAGTATACAAGAGTGACTGATGTTCAGTTAGTCTAATATATACAAATATACAATAGATGAAGGGGAATAATCATGGAAAAGTAATAAAGTTAGGGTTAAATTTGATCAAAATTCAAGTCAAAATGTAACAAGCTCAAATAAAATAAAGAACATTTATAATTTGTACCAACTAGACTCAAACAAAGTTATGCTAATGAAGGTTACACGAATGAGATTCACAACTAAAGCATAAAATTGCCCAAATCAAACAAATCTCTAGGTTTTGTCTTGATCACGTGAAACCAGTCTTTATGCATCTCATCTTCCACGAAAAAGACTTGTTTAGCTTGAGAGGGAAATATAAACGGATCATCTTTCAACAATCTACCCGTATGCATCAACTTAGAGAAATTGACACAAGCACCTCCATTGGCATATGTCCTGACACCCCTGTTTATGTCCACCCAATCACAACGAAATACAATGACTTTGTAGACCCCATAATAGTCCAACTCATATATATCAGTTATCTTCCCATAATATACTTCCCCATCCGCTTCCACAATAACTCCTGAATTTTGTGTCTTTCGAAGATGTTCTCGCTCGACAGTGTGAAACTTATAGCCGTTAATCATACAAGCTTTGAATCTTTTGACAGATCTATTCACACCGCCTGCCAAAACCTTTCTTAGTTTTCCATCATCATTGTCATCAACTATATCATGCACCTATACATACATAAATAAAAACAAATAAAAACACTGAAAAAAATCATAATAAACTAAACAATTTCGAAGGTTAATTATGAACAAATTAACCTTGTTTTGAAGCCATTCAGAGAGTTCATTTATAACCCAATCATTCTTAATACTTTCGTTCACCCGAACTCTTGGATTTTGTTGTTGCCTTTGATGAATGAATTCACTAGTGTTGGGGAAAAAAGAGGCTAGATTCATGTATGATAGTTATTCATCAAAATCCTTGATAAGAAAATAATTTCAATTAATATGCATTGACACTTACTCTATTAAATCCTTCATCTCTTTGGAATGTAGTAAAACATAACGATGTGCTTGTTTCAAACTTCTATCAGTGAGTCGAACAACCTCTGTCATCCCAACTACTCGACCACCGGAGTTAAAAAGATATAAACTTCTGTTCTCTACAGCATCATCGTTCCTTCTGGATCTATTGAAGATTGTCTCAATACCTTCCAAATATCTTGAGCAGAAGGTGACTGTTTCCTCTAAAATATAGCCTTATGCAATAGACCCTTCTGGCTGAGCTTTATTACGCACATAAGATTTCAAACGGGATAAATACCTTTTCAAAAAAATTATAGTTAATGAATAATAAATGTTAACACCACTGAGTAAAAAAATTATTGGTATTCACCTTTCAATAGGATACATCCACCTATAATGAACAGGTCCACCAAGTTTAGCCTCATCCACTAGGTGTATTAATAGGTGAACCATGATGGTAAAGAAGGTTGGAAGGAACTCCTTATCCATTTCACAAAGGGTCAAGCTAAGTCTTCTTTGGACAATATCCAGTTCTTCTAAATCAAGAGTGGTAGAGCACAAATACTTGAAGAAGGCTGATAATTCAGAAAGGATGTCAATTACCCTTGTAGCACTAGCTGCACGTAAAGCCAATTCCATGAAAAACCCATTCCATGAAAAACCTTGTCCAGTGCTTCTTATACTTTGCCCTAACATACGTGGCAATATGTCTCCCATTCCATGAAAAACCCAATTCCTATATGACTTATAAAACCCTCTGAACAAAATATGATCCTCTACCTCATCTATGGTATGCCACTTATCTAACATGCATTTTTTGCATGGACACCGAGTTTTACCTTCTACAAGGTTTTCTTTAGCCAATTCTAAGAATTGTGAAACGCCTTTTATATAAGTTGGATGACTATTTGGTAGTTCAATCCAACTTGTATCCATTCCTACGTAATGATCATTGAAAATATAGACACTTAGAAAAACAAACTAAAGAACAAAATAAAATTGACCAAATGAAGCAAATAGGATCAATACGTATCGTTATGTCTAAATTGTCTTAAAGTGCATGCAACAGCAACAACAAACTTATTCATAATAAGACAAGTATCGTTATGACTAAATGGTCTTAAAGGAAGATTCATTAAACTTTTCAGATTTGCATTCAACAAGCTTTAACACACCTGAGTCAGACATTCATCAGAGCATTTAATCCACCATAAAATAAAAAACAAGATAAACAACATAGTGAAGACAGCATGAAAAGACCAACAGAAGCACACATGCTTAAGCAAAGAGAGCGGAGCTACAAAGCAACAGAAGCACACATGCTTAAGCAAAGAGAGCGGAAGAGAAGGAATGAAAGGCAACTCCATAAAGGAAAACTGAAGAGAAGGAATGAAAATCTTTACCTCCAAAAGAGCAATATGGAAGCTCTCCCTCGCACTTGAAACCACCGACAAAGCTTCGTCCTTGTTAGAAAATGCAGAAACTGCACAGAGCAAGGTGACTAATTACAAAAAGGCCAAACAGTAGCTCCATCAAGAAAGGAGCAAAAATAAAAAAAGGAATTTCAACCTCATGATAATAGAAAGTTGTAAATGATCCCAAACAATTATTGGGACACTAAATCAGCAATCAGAATGATTATAAAGTGGAGATATACATTAGATATTAATAATTGATGACACTAACTTGTACAATGAGTAACATGAAAAGTAGGAGAAAGAAATTGCTGAGCTTTAAGCACCTGTTTGTCCAAAGGCCAAATAGGTGCAAGAAGTTGACAACTCATTCTTTTGATCTAACTATATGTTTTGTGTTTAATGTTTGAAGGAAGGGTGATGGATTTTCATGGAAAGATGAGAAGAAAGAAATAATGGAAAATAGGGAGAGAATAATCAGTTGTTGCCTGTGGAAAAAGAGTCAGCTAAAGTAAACAAGCAAGCATGAACTTATGTCCTGAAGGCAATAAAAAAACTCCATAAAAAATCACTGCAACTCTGCTTAACTGCAGATAATGAGGCTTCAGATTAATGTGGCCCTACATTGATAAATAACTTAAGCAGTAAAGGATATTGATACATAAGCAAATGAGGATCATGGAACAATGGCTAATTTTGGACTTATTGTCTAGAGGCATTGCCCTGAACTGCTTACAACCACCCCATAACTAAAAGATGGAGAAAACCTAAAAATAAGGAAAGAGTATTTTCTGTGCTGCAGTGTGAAGATAAAGCCCAAGAGCATAAATCTGAATATTGAACACATGTACGCTATCAGAGATTAAGATCCGGAATTTCGACTGGTCGGTGGGTTCTAAAAATTGCCTTGAAGGATTCTTCATTGGTATTAACATGCTACAAAAGTGTAATCTGCTAAGAATTTTTCATACATTCTTAATAGAAGTTTGCACCAAGCATCATTTTTAGATGTTATTTGGTCTAATAAGCTCTTGTAATGAGTTTCATTTACTGACAAATTTACTAACAAAGTTTCTAGGTGACTATCGGTGAGAGGTGACACTTTTAATTGGTTTAAAAGTTTTACTGGTCCTATTTTAAATATGCAGCTACAAACAAAACACAATATTACCACCAATGTCAACCTACTCTGATAGATCAACAAAACTCAGTATCATCAACAACTGAAAGCAGATTGAAGATGACAGTATTGAAGAAGCAATTTGATCCAATCTTCCAAATCATCCCCAAACCACAGCATGTGTCCAACACATTCTAATCAACAAACAACTGCAATTGTTGAAGATTTCATAGCAATCGTTTAACATCAACAAAAGCAGTCAAAACTTAAGCTCTTGCACAAACAAACACTTGTAAACAACCTACAAAGAAAAGTTACTAACAGTTGCAAAACATACCTAAAAACTCCTTTTCCACAACGAAAAGCCCTAAATTTCAGGCAAAATTACATCAAAAAGAGGGGAATTCCAAAAGTTGAGCCCTAACAGATCCAGGATCCAGCAGACACCAAATCTTATGAAGCTCAACAATCAGACAAGGTAACAGAAATCCTGAACACGACATTCCTACCACGGACGGTGCTGACATGCTCAAGAGTTGAAAATGCTTGAAATAAACCATCGAAGCAAAGCGAATGCAGCAAGAGAGTCGATTACGGAAGAGGAAGGGAGAGAAAGACTCACAATCGAGTAAGAGAGCAGAGAAATGGTAGTCCTTGCTGAGCTTGAGCCTCACAACCGGTGAGAAAAAGCGTATGGGCACCGCCACAGGCGACGTCGTGGAGGCTATCAAAACTGGAGCACACCACAGGCTTCCATTGCGAGTCCAAGCTCCCAAGCTCTAACCTCCCGTAGTGACTGGCGCAGGATCTACGCCACATTGCGATTGCAGGAGGAGTTCATGGAGCAGAAGAAGAAGATTGAGAGAAGGAAAATCTGACACTAGACTAATCTAGCTAACACTAGACTATCAATAGGTGAAGGTAAAACTCACCAGAAATCGACTGGAGCAGAAACGCAGACCAGGTCGGAAATGGGGCGGAGATTGGAGCGAGGGAGACGAAGACGGAGAGGAGGCAGGGGAAGGTGCTCAGAGCGGAGAGATCGACTGCCGATGGGAGGCCTTCTCCGGTGGGCGGTGGGAGGCCGTCTCCGGTGGGTGCGATTAGGGTTCTTCGGAGGTGTGAAGCAGAGAGAGAGAGGGGCACGGGAGTCGGGGAGAGTGAATCGAGAGAGAGGGGCACGGGAGTCGGAGAGAGAGAGGGGCACGGGAGTTAGGTTAAAATTTTTAGTGAAGCCATTCTCGACGTTTTATGACGTCGAGATTTGTGTCAATTTCGACGGCTTTAATTGTCGAGAAATTTCGACACCTAAGATCGTCGAAAATTATCGACGCTTTTTAAAAGCGTCGAAACTAAACCGTCGAAATTAAACCACTTTTCTTGTAGTGTAGATTCATTTTTATCTACATGTAGACACCAATTTTGAATATGTTTGACTATATTTTTTTTAAAATAATTTCTCTTTGATTATAAATATGCATAATATAATCCAAAAAATTGAATTATAAATATGGAATAATTTGAAATAATAAATAATGCAAGAAATGAAATACATAATTATTAAAAAAAAATGTTAATAGGAGGAAGTTGATATGAGTAGTTTTGCCTATAAATACATACATTTACCAACACCTAACACACACTACTTCTCCATCTTTACCATATGAAAATCCCAAAATCCTTCACCATCTCCCTACCATGGATCCATCCCAAAATCCATATGAAAATGTCTTCTTTTCTAGCTTGGGTAATATGTCACTTTCTTCTGAATATGATCTGGCATACTACTCTCAAGTTCTCTCTTGAAACACAGAAAAGTTGACCCCGATCACATCTGAAATTGAATATTCACAACACTCACAGTCCATCCCAACATATAGCACCCAACCAAGTGTTTATGACCCCCCAACAGGTGCTAGTGGCGGTTCTCGTGGCCGAGGTCGCTCTTGTGGTGGAGGTCGTGGTGGTGCTCGTAGTCGTGGTGAAGCTGTGGAAGGTGTTGATAAAGTTCGTGGTCCTCGCGCCTACTGGGGGGAGGAAGACGACAACCTTCTTGTTAGCGCTTTCATTAACATCTCCACTGATGCGATCACCAACACAGACCAAGACTCGCAAGCATTTTGGGCTAGAATTGGAGCTTTCTATGAGCAGTACATGAAGCCCCATCAAGTGAAAAGAGAAATATCCAAATGTAAGGCAAGGTGGCAAAAACTCAACTGTAATGTCTCTAAGTTTGCTGGTTGTTTTCAGGAGGCAACTCGTATGCGAGCATATGGTGAGTCGGATAAGGATGTCCTCATGAGAGCACATCAACTCTATGCCTCTAAGAGTGATGGGACGAATTTCAGAGAAGAACATGCATGACAAGTGTTGCGTGATGAGCCCAAGTGGAGTGTCGATTACTTGGAAAAAAATCAATCGATGCAATGCAAGTAGTGGGAGCTCCAAAAGATCTCACTCTTTTGGTGGAGGGGATACCCCAAGTTCAGATAATCCCATAAGTGTGTTCACTGTCAATCCTATAGAGCGTCCAATGGGAATCAAGAAGTCTAAAAGAAAGGGAAAGGAAGCTATGTCTTCCGATCAAGCAAATGTTCAACAGATTTCTGACCAACTAGAGCAAGAGAAAGCTGAAAAGTTCAGGCGATTCTATGAGTTGCAGATAGCAAAGGAGACTCGTAAGAGGGAGAAGCAACAAGCGTATGAGAGAGTGAAGAAGATGGAGATCGAGGCAAAGAAGATGGACATGCTTACCAGCCTCATGACACAACCAGATCTTTCACCAGAGCTCGAGAGTCTGAAAATGAAGTTGACCAAGGAGTTGTCAGGGCAAAAATGAAGTTGATCAAGGAGTTCGTTATCTCGCTCTTTTGTTAATGCATGTTTCCCTTTTGTTAATGCATGTTTCCCTTTTGTTAATGCATGTTTCATATGTTGTAAGCATGGTTTGCATTGTGTACTTTGATTAATGAAATTTCAGTTTAACTTTAAATTAGCTTTGTTTGTTGTGGAAGGGTCTTGTCACTTCCGAGTACATTGTTCAAGAAAAGTAATATTTTGGTTTGTATTGGTAGAGTGTTGTCACATCCTACTTCATTGTTCAAGATAAATAATGTTTTGTTTGTAGTGGTAGAGTGTTGTCACATCCTACTTCATTGTTCGAGACATGCAACATTTGTCACTTTCATGGCCTTTACAGCTTGCATGTGATAATGGTTCGTCCCCTTATGCCAGAGAATCTTACATAGGAAGCTTGCATGTGAGTGTAGGACTGCTATATACGATGGCATTGTAGCCTTTCAGATACATCACAACAATCATCTACCTCTCACAATCTCTCCCAATGTCTGATTTCGAATCAAATTCCTCAAACACTAACCCTTTTCTTTCAAGTAGTAGCTCTGATGATGGCGTAGTTGAGCTTCAAGCTATCCTTAATGAATGAGAAGTTGCAGCTCTTGCGAAGCAACAAGCGTACCAGCCGCTTGAAAGTTCGCGAACTAGACGTCGCCGCACCCACATTGAGCGAGGAAGGGAGAGAGGTCATGCCCTGTTGTCCGACGATTACTTTGAGAAGGTCTCAACATACCCAGATGAGGTCTTCTGTCGTAGATTTCGAATGAGTAAGGGGGTTTTCAATCGCATTCTTCAGCGATTGGAGTCGAAAGTGCAATACTTTCAACAACACCCAGATTGCACAGGCAGAATGGGCATCTCCGCTCTCCAGAAAGTGACAAGTGCAATTCGCATTTTGTCCTATGGGATTGCCGCCGATGCCTGTGATGAGTATCTACGGTTATCAGGGGGCACTGCAAGATTTTGTTTATCACATTTCGTTAACGGAATTTACAACTTGTTTGGAGAGGAGTATCTTCGATGTCCAAATGCCTCGAACATCCAACGACTTCTAAGCGTAGGGGAGTCTCGTGTCTTTCCTGGGATGTTAGGAAGCATTGAATGTATGCATTGGGCATGGAAGAGTTGTCCAACTGTCTGGAAAGGTCAATTTGCCCGTGGAGATCATGACCACCCGACAATCATACTTGACGTAGTTGCATCCTATGACCTATGGATTTGGCATGCTTTTTTCAGAGTCCCTGGTACTAATAATGATATTAACGTTCTTGATCGATCCCCTGTTTTTGATGATGTTTTACAAGGTCAAACTCCAAATGTGAATTTCACTGTTGGGGGACACGGGTACACCATGGGGTATTACCTTGCGGATGGGATATACCCGGAATGGGCTGCATTTGTGAAATCTACAAAGTCTCCCCAAGGCAGGAAGATGAAGTTATTTGCCCAATACCAGGCTTCTGTTCGCAAAGATGTGGAAAGAGCCTTTGGTGTGTTGCAAGCTCGTTTCGCAATAGTTCGGAACCCTGCAATGTCTTGGGATCCAGTGTTGCTAGGGAAGATAATGAGAGCATGCATCATTTTGCACAATATGATCGTGGAAGACGAGCGAGAATATTTTACTCATCATGGTTACGAGATTCCGCAATTTGACGAAGGAATAAGTGGCGAACCAGTCTCGGCAGACAAACTCCACATGGACGTGGTCGACCTCGACACCGGAGGTTATGCGCGAGTATATCAAGAGGAGGCGAGCACTTCGCAATAGTGGTACACACCGTCGGCTTAGGGGAGACTTTAAGGAACATATTTGGCAAAAATTTGGGGCCAATCGTGGAGGCAATTAGTATTTTCCGCTATCCGAATTATGTTATGTTATTGAAAAAATTCTCAAGTTTATGCATTGTCTTTGTTGTAACGTCCTTTCGTTTATTTAATTAATGTCGTTTTTTTTGTTATATATATAGTTCGCACTATGTCATTTATAAATAATATTAATTTAATACTAATATTTTAATAATAATAAATGAATATAATAATATAAGCGAGAATGGAAATAATTGTTGAAGAGAGGTATATTTGTAAATTGAGTATTTGAGTGGGTATGAAAAGATGGGTTTTGGGATACTAGGGATGATATTGATAAAGTGGGAAAAATGAGAATGAGATGCTAGGATGATGTGGCGGAGAGAGAAGAATAAAATATTAGTATTTCTAGTATCCATTGATAAACATGGCCTAAGTACTCTGCCATTACCAGGTGCGGATCCTGGACCGACTTCTCAGGAATGCTCAAAGATAAAAAATTTATCATTTCGATGATACTTAAAGATAATTTTTTTTTTCTTTTGTATTTTTTTTGATGGGTGGGGATGCTTGAAGGTAAATTTTTTTAAATTAACACTAAAAAAAATTGAAAAAAATTTAGGGATGATTGAGCATCCCCAAGGTAACACATAGGTCCGCCCCTGGTCATTACCTTATTTTACCATACCCACTAACAATAATATCATAACACTAACAAATGCACAGTACAACAAACGACACATGGTCATAACACTAACACGCAATACAATTACAAATTTACAATGGAACATAAATGGGAAAAGAAGCAGAGGATGTTGATGAACCACCAAGAAAGTGTAGTACAACCAGATTATGTGCAACACATATGCACATTACATTAGATATGGTCATAACACTAACATGCGATACAATACGCAGTACAATTATACACACGATACATGGCAAGAACTACAATTATACTTCTATTTCCCATGGTAAAACAGCATCAACATATTTTTTTCAATTGCTTCTATTTTTCCGGTTGGAATTTATCTAGTAAAATAGCAGTATTATTAATTTTACCGATATACCAATATACATGCATAAAGCATTAAAGCGTCATTTAATGATATACAAATATACTTACATTAAGCATTAACTTAAGTGGTAGTGTGATTTTTATTGAAGGAGAATCAGACATTCGTTGAAGCCATATACACTCCATTGAGACTCATATAGTGTACGTCTAACTAGCTGTGCGGGATTATTACCTCTCCGGTATCAAGATTATGTGATGATACTACAGAAAATATTTCATCATTAAAATAATAATCCAACCTATTTCCGTCACTGATCAATGTGTCCCTGGCCCATATGTACATGTTCTTCTTTAGGTATAAAACTCGAGGGACATCCATGTACAATTCATGACTGGTCCAACGTATAAACTTGATTTCCAACACCTAGATGATTAGGGTATTCACGTCATTCTAGTAAATAGAGTATTGTCAATTTATAATTCTTTCACAATTTATGTGAGTATAGCGTGTATTGATATACTTAATGTGAGTGTTGTTTTTGCTCATGTAAAAAGGAGGTCGCAAAGAGAAAGCTTATTGAGGAGGAAGAGGAGATTGAGGAATTAAAGAGGAGGGAAATTTATATGCAGTACAAATGTACTCTATAATCCACTTGGACATACATAGAAAAATACAAAGAAGCAGCATGCATACAATAACAATGCTGAAAACCTCCCCGGTTGAGGGGATTATTGTTATCTTTCTTAGAGGAAAAAATCACTAAGGAGGAAATACAAAAGTCTCAGATGAGTTGTTAAGTAGACTACTACAGTTATGATGCAAAAGATAAGTGATTTTGCTTTGGAGGTCAGATAATGTCAATAAATGAAGAAGAAGTTGAAAGGATCTTCGGTATACCTAATAGGGAGGCTGGTCGGATGTGAGTACGAAACTTCTTTTATACTTCGACCAACCTCCCTATATTAGGTATGTTGAAGATCCTTTCAACTTCTTCTTCATATTTATCGACATTATCTGACCTCCAAAGCAAAAACACTTGTCTTTTGCATCATAAAATTGTAGTAGTCTACTTAACAACTCATCTAACTTTTGTGTTTGCTCCTTAGTGATTTTTTCCTCTAAGAAATGCAACAATAATCCATCGAACAGGGAGGCTTTTAGCATTGTTATTGTACATCAGGCTAAGGTCTTCTTTGTATTTTTCTATGCATGTCCAAGTGGAGTGTAGAGTACATTTGTATTGCACATAAATTTTCCTCCTCTTTGGTTCCTTAATCTCCTCTTCCGCCTTAATAAGCTTTTTCTTTGCGACCTCCTTTTTACATGAGCAAAAACAACAATCACATTGAGTATATCAATACATGATATACAGTATACTCACATAAATTTTGAAAGAATTATAAATTGACAACACTCTATTAACTAGGCGTAAATACCCTAATCACCTGGGTGCTGAAAATCAAGTCACGAATCATACATCTGGATGTCCCTCAGTTTTTATACCTCAAGAAGAACAGAGACGTATAGGCCAGGGACAGATTGGTCAGTGACAAAAATAAGTTGGATTATTATTTTAATGATGAAATGTTTTCTGTGATATCATCATGTAATCTTGATACCGGAGAGGTAAAAACTCTGCACAATTAGATACTATAATGAGTCCCAATGGAGTGTATATGGCTTCAACGAAATTAAGTTTGCTTCTTCTTCAATAAAAATCACACTACTACGTACTTAAATTATTAATGTAAGTATATTTGTATAACATTAAATGATGATTTAATTAAGGCTTAATGCATGTATATATATTGGTATATCAGTAAAAATGAATTAAATGATAATATATATTTTACTAGATAAATTCCAACAGGAAAAAGAGAAGCAACCATGGGAACTAGAAGTATAATTGTAGTTCTTACCATGCGTCATTTGTATAATTGTACTGTGTACTATACTGCGTGTTAGTGTAGTGAACCGAAAATATTATTCTCCTCCATGGATTGTCCATAACTTCCATAAGTGCTCAATAAGATTTTGTTGGAGTACGTCTCGTATGTACTATTGGTGTGTGTTCATGTAAAGTAACCCAACGACATTTCGCTTTTGAACAAAATAATTAAGTATTGTGTGCAACAATAGCATCATATATGGATGCAAAAGAAAATATTTTGCTTCATTTGATTGGAACCTCCTTATAAAATAGCATCATGATCGTCTATCACACCTTGATTTTGTTTGCTCTGGATCTGATACTTGATGATTTTGATCTTGTCCTTCTCATCCGCAAGAATGCTATTGGCTGAAAAGGATTC
The DNA here is from genome assembly GCA_037127255.1 of Persicaria tinctoria. Taxonomy (NCBI): domain Eukaryota; kingdom Viridiplantae; phylum Streptophyta; class Magnoliopsida; order Caryophyllales; family Polygonaceae; genus Persicaria; species Persicaria tinctoria. The sequence continues at coordinate 85,712,842 of JBANSL010000004.1, read as the reverse complement.
TCTTTCTACTAAATTTTTATCGGTTAAAAAAAGGGAATATAATTTGGATTGGTATAATTGGGGTTTTGGGGTATGGTGACAGATGATCTTGGGCAGCCCATTTTTGGGTATATATGTACATAGTTTTTTTGTTTTTTTTTGGTAACGTGGAGTTTTTGAGATTGTCGACTAATCCCCGGCCCACGGGTCCAATCGGCCCTTCACCTCTTGTCAGGTCATTGGTCACAAAGATTTTCAATTGGCTATATATGTGCATGCATTTTCACAAAGAAGTTGTCTAACTAAGACAATTTTTGTGGGGTTCTTCACAATAATTGTGAAGAAGACCACCAATTTAATTTGAACGAATTTCAATTCAAATAATGCATGTGACTATTTCTATTTCCATCGATTGAATATATTACTATTTCATTCCTTGAAAATTTTGCTTAAAACTTATTGTCCAATTGCAAGTAGCAGTTTTTTTTTAATATATGTATGGAAAAAATTCGATTATCTAGACAAGGCGATCTAGAGAATCGAGAGCTCGAACAAGTCGGGAGATGGATCAACCATCATGTACAACCCAAAGCAAATAACATAAACAAATGACTGAAAGAAAATAAAAAGAAGCAAATGACGGAAAGAAAAATACAGAAATAAGTACATGCCACCCTACACTGTAAACTACAAGCAAGCAGAACTAACGAACCGACCAGCCAAACGGACTAGGTGCAAGTGTGCAAGTAGTTAGATTAGATTATTAATTATTAAACGTGAGTATATTTGAAGGGGGCCCAGTAGCTAGACTAATATCCAACTGATACTATATTAATAGTATTAATTACGGAGTAATGTCCAATGAACTTTAGATATATTTTGTTAGTTACGTACTCTGTTAGAGATATATTAGGATAGATACATTATATGATATATATCATAACTGTATTAGAATATAATCTTTGATATTGTTATATTAGGTTAGAAATATATATCTTTGGTAGATTTAGATTATCAATATCTTTATATTACTTATTCTCAAAGCATTGTATTATATATATAAAGGATTGAATAATAACATTATAAGTGTGTGTTTCTCGATCTTCTCTAATACTCCCTCCGTAACGCAATAATTGTCCATTTGGGTGTTTTTACACTTATTAGAGCATCCCCAACAGCTTATGTAAAATAGAAAAAATAGGCAATTTTAGAGAAAATATAGGTTTTTTAACCACAACAGCTTTTGTAAAGTCATCTCTAAAATAGAGAAAGGGGAGGAAAGAGAAAAAAAATCTCTAAATTTAGAGGAAGACTTAAAATCTGTAAAATTAAATGCATTCACTTCTTCCCATGTCTACCCCTTTATTCATTGGTTGTTACATATTGATTTAATTAATTTATTGAAATTTTATTTATTAAATTATGAATTTATGCATTTATTATAGTGTATAATAAATGTATAAATATGTAAAATAGAGAAGCTGTTGGGGTTAGAATATAAAAATTATAGAGATTTTGATATTTTTCTCTCCATAATAGAGAATTTTTAGAGAAGCTGTTGGGCTTGCTCATTCCAAATGAATGTAATTAATGCTTATTGTTTAATATTTAATTACATTCATTTGGAATGAGTGACTAATAATTAGAACATTTAATTAATTTTTTCAAGTCAAACACATATTTTTAGGAGAGTAAAAACTATATAAAATATTAAATTTTTAATTATTTTTTTTTAATAATATTTTACTTATTTAATAAGTATGATTTTATCAATAAAATTATTAAACAAATTAATATTTTATATTATTTTTATCATTTTAAGTATACGTATGAATAGTAAAAAGTCATCTATTTGAAAATGGAGGGAGCAGTGACTATGGTTTGACTGTTTGAGGATATATAATACAGATCGATCGATCAGAAATTCAGAACACCGTTAGGTACGTAACAAATTAGGCATGCAATAGTCGAGGTCCAAACTAGAATTTTTGTAGCAATTTTATAATATCGTTATGATAAATTAATTAAACTTAGGTAGGAAAGTAGGTGTGGAAAGATGGAAAATATAACCATCCCACATTGATTAGAAATGGAATCCAAGCCTTGTATATAAGCCGGTGACTACCCCAGTTAACACCAATTGGTTTTAGGATGGAACCCCACTCGGTTTGTGTGCTCGGCTTGGTTAGCGCGTTTGCGCTTGGGCGTGCGTTACCCCCACGGATGACCCATCCAGTAGGGAAATTAATTAAGTTGGTGCTAGCTAGCTAAGAAGAGTAATTAGAAAACAACTATATATATTATATACGAAGAAACAACTATATATATTATATACGAAGAAAATAAACTTAATTAATTTATAATTAGTTGCTGACCAAATTATTGGGTCATTCATTTTGGGAAAATAGTATGGTCAACCGCTGTTGCAATTTGTAAGTACTGTTTCATTGTTAGATTTCCTCCCACTTGTGTTGTCTTGTACGTGCCAACTAATTAATGAAGGTCTAACATCCTGAGAATTTGGCAAAACGTTGTAGCTGGTGACTCAGGAAATTAAGAGAAAACAATGGGTTTCAACTTTCAATTTTCTCCATTGAGTCAAGCCTAATTAATTCCAACTCTTTAAATCTATACTCCCTCCGTTCCAAAATAGATGGTCTTTTACTTTTTGGCACGCTTTTTAAGGAGCGGAAAACTCTATAAAATATTATTTTTTTGATTAAAATTTTTATACTATTTTATACTTATTACTAATAAGTATCTAATTATATAAAAAAAATTAATTAAAAAATAATATTTCATAGAGTTTTTCACTCCTTAAAAAGCGTGTCGAAAAGTAAAAGACCATGTATTTTGGAACGGAGGGAGTATATGTTTGGATGCTTAAACAACATATATAAGGTTATAAAATTAAGTCTACTCTTTTTATTGTCAATTGATTTTGAGATGGAACCTCGTTCGGGTTTATGTGTTGTTCGAGTCTCCCGTATGTGAACCCGCATACACGACCTTCCTCCAACGTCTTGACTCCACTGAGCTCAGCCGATCGAGTTAACATTAATATTTATTACGTCGAGGTCATATATAGCCTCATTTTTTTAATTTTTTTATTTCTCTAATTAGTTTTCTTCTACTAAAACTGACTAATTAAATAATAAATTTAAGATTTTTTCCAATATATTTAAATAAAAACATTATTTTCTATAGATACGTATAAAAAGTTTCTCAATTTTTATTGATAATTTTTGTTTTTTTTCTTAATTTTTTCCAGTAAAAAATGACTGTGTATTCTTTCTTATGTATTTAAACAAAAAAATATTTTGTATATATACACATAAAAAAAAATTCTCAAATTTTATTTTAGCCCTTCTAAATTTTTTTATAAATCTGGCAATCTGCCACGGTTTCTCACTATCTATAATCGGATATTGACTTTCTAAATTAATTTGAGTCCCGGGTTTTAATTTAGTAACTTGTTAAATTAAAAGAACGCGCGAACAAATATCTTAATCTGATCTTGACTTTCTAAATTTGAGTGCCGGATTAATTATCTTCATATGTGGAAATGGAGAAAAAAATACTCATTCGTCTTTGATATGTGAAAAGGAGAAAATACTCATTTATACAATTCAAGTGCGGCTCAAATCTGAAATCAATCTTCGGCCTGGTTTTCTTTCGGTAATCATTTTTCTGTGAATCGGTTACGCGGCAATGGAATTCGATATGAAGTCTTATCTCAAACATTCACTTGTAAATTCATCTACATAGCATGATAACATCATTAATACTAATTACATAAATAATCGATTTTTAATAATTAAATCGATCACCAATGACATGCACTCTTTAAACTATCATTCACAACAAAATTTTAGGGGGAGTTAAATGAGTTTTTTTTTCAGATTTTTTTTTAATGTATATATGAAAATTAATTTCTTATTTTTTGATATTTTTTTAAAAAAATTCTAATAAAATTGTCTATTTAAATCACAAAATTAATTAAGGTTTTACATAACATATTTAAACAAATAGTGTTTTTTTAGTAGAAGAAAACTAAAGCAAATAAAAACTAAAACAAAGAGATTAAAGGAATCTGAACTCATAACTTAAGGTTAAATACCTCTATTTACTAACTAAGCTATAACTATTTTTGTAATTTTTATTCTTTTCAAATTGTTTTACCCATAAAATTCGTGACAATTAAAAAAAAGTGTAAAAAATAATTTTCTCAATTTCTTCTTTCAGGCTAGGGGGTTAACGAGTGGCAGATCCATAATTTAATGGTTAAATTTAGTGAATATCGATTTTTCATGTCAAAATAAGTAAATGCACACTTTTTTACATAATTAAGTAAATGCCCATCCCTCATTCTCCATCCCTAACCCTTCCTCCTTCTCCTTTGACCATTTTTAATTTTAACATTGACTATTCAAGGTACATTGACCATTCCGATCAACGGCTGCATTTGGTGACAATTGAGTATATTTGTCTGGTGACAGTTAATTGTAACAATTATTTTGGTGACAATTGATTTTTTGTGACATTTTATTTTTTCCGGTGACAGTTAGGAGAAAATCTTTTCTAATGACAATTGATTTTTTTTTTTCTTGTGATAATTGTTGGTGACAAAAAAATTTGGGTGACAATTGATTTTCTTCCAGTGACAGTTGCGAGTAACACTTTTCCTCGGTGACAAATGGGGTTTTTCTTCTAATAGATGATTTTCCTCATGGGGTTTTTCTTCTAATAGATGATTTTCGAGATGATTTTGTTACAAAACTGAAACCCTAGAACAAGGGGATCATAGACCCAAGAGGGGCTAAACCTGCACAGACGAAAATTTGATGTACAATATAGTTTAGGGTTTAGGTCATAAACCCTAAACCCTAAAATGTGTGCATAGTACCAATGTTACCAGATTTGTCATCTAATATTAACACATTTTTTTTACGAGATTGAAACCCTAGAGCTAGGGGAGCATAGACCCTAGAGGGGCTAAACTTGAGCAAACGAATAATTAGATGTACAATACTATAATGGCATCACATTTGTCATCTAATATTAACCCATTTTTGTAACAATAATAACCCTAAGTAGATGAAATTTGATGTAAAGTTTAACTTTGTAATACTTAATTGTCAAACTACATCAACTTGCAAAAATATCAAAACAAAGGGGAACAGTTGAGACATTCATACTTAACATCCAAAATAGCAAGACCCTCTATAGCCATCATCTCTCTCTATACACATCCATATACTTATCTGAAATAGCTTCAATACCACCATGATCGAAATGCAAGACCCTCGATATATTTGATGGTATACATACCACAACTTCCACTACAATTGAACAGAATGATAATGAAAATTACATATATTATAGATAAACGAGATATCAATTCCATTTGTCACCAAAACAGAATATATAACTCTACCAATTGTCACCAATCTAAAAAAACAACAACAAAATAACAACATAAATTCCATTTGTCACCAAAATAGAATATATAACTCTACCAATTGTCACCAATCTAAAAATAACAACATAAATTCTATTTGTCACCAAAATAGAATATATAACTCTATCAATTGTCACCAATCTAAAATAAAACAAAATAACAACATAAATTCCATTTGTCACCAAAAAAGAATATATAACTCTACCAATTGTCATCAATCTAAAAATAACAACATAAATTCCATTTGTCATCAAAACATAATACTGTATATAACTCTACCAATTGTCACCAATCTAAAAAACAACAACAAAATAACAACATAAATTCCATTTGTCATCAAAACAGATATATAACTCTACCAATTGTCACTAATCTAAAAAAAATAAAATAACAACATAAATTCCATTTGTCACCAAACAATGAAGCAAACCCCTGATAGCCTCATTTAAATTGATGATACAGAATCAAACTAAATACTAATTGTCACCAAATAAGCAATTGTCACCAAACAAAGACACATACTTATACACATTGGAGCCAATGCACCAGAAATCGATGTCAAAATTGATCATTGAATTCGGATTTAAACGAGACAACGCTCGTAAATCACTTCGACATAGAGGATTCAATTCGTTCACAAAAGTCGTTCAACACAAGCAAAATCGTCATTCCCCTCGGCCAGACCACCAATGTTATCTCCACAGTCCGCCCCGCCGGGAAGTAACTCATCGCAGTTCCCCCTTCCTGGATGCCCCAATCCCGTCGACAACTTCACCGCCACCGCCTTCATCCGCTACTCGCCTACTACTCCCTCTCCTCCGCCGACGGCACTCACTCGATGCCCACGATATTGATCGCGCCTCCCCCGCGCAACGCTACCTGAACTCCGAACTATATATCCGGCTAGGGTTCCGGCGATCGTCGACCATGATCTTCTCTTCACTGTTAGCCTAGGGGTTAATCCGTGCCCTAGATGCGTCAATCAGAGCCGCCTCGTCGCCGATTTCAACAACATAACGTTCATGATGCCGAAGATCGCTCTCCTCTAGGCGCACTACTTCGGAATCGACGACGTCTTCACCGACGATCGCTCTCCTCCGCCAGCGAATCCGAGGACGATGAAGGGGCTACGGATTTGGTAAATGTCTCATTGAGTATTAAGCCAAAATTAAAAGAGGGGTATTTTGGTATTATCAAATTATTATGAACACTTCCTTAATTACCAAATAAAAATGGACATTTACCTAATTATACTTTATAAATGGATATTTCACCAAATTTTTCCTAATTTAATTTAGCGGGGGCTAAAAAAAATTTAAGAATTTTTTTTTGCATGTATGTATGAAAAATAATTTTTTTGTTAAATATATTAGAAAAACTTTAAATATATGATTTAAATAGACATTTTTTATGGGAAAACCTTAATTAATTTTTTTTAAAAAAAATGAGAATTGTTTATATATTTATATAGAAAATAATATTTTTGTTAAAATATATTGGAAAATACCTTAAATTTGTATTTAATTATACATTTTTAGCAGAAAAAAACTAAGAGAAATAAAAATTATAAAAAAATAAGGCTAATGAGATGTGAACTCATGACCTCGGGATAATAACCCTTCTTCTTTCCAACTAAGCTAAGATGTCTTAGTGATTTATTAATTTATTTTACATCTTTTATCTAAAAAAATAGTAAAAATTCGAAAAAACAAAATAATCCCGAAAAATTATTTTTTTACCTTTTTTTTTTTCAGGCTAGGGAGGCTTGAGCTACCCCAAGCCCACATAGATCCGCCCATGGCCATGAGTAACGCCACCACGAGCCCCCTATATCCGCTACTTTTCACAACTATTTAATTGTTGACCCTATTTTTCACAACTATTCTCGAAATAAATTATTTATACTATTCATCCATTTTACTTATAATTATATATGGAATTGATAATTGAAGATGTGTGGATAATACAGATTTGGATTAGTGGTTTTTGTTGGGATAAAAAATAAAATATATAGCCACCCACACTGATTGTAAGTGGTATAACAAATCAAAATATAAAGAGAGGTGAATTTTCCTACCCAATAGCTTAAGTTTTTGGGTTAGACAGGTGGATCCCGACCTTATAATCTCAAAAAGAAAAAAAAACCGACACGACTCCCATTTTCATACGATCCAACCGATTTTTCAAAATATAACAGTTTTCAATCGATCAAGAGTAGCGTATATGAAAGGATTGATGCATGCATATCTGCTTTTTGATTTTAGCTGATCCGTACGTGGTTTTTATATATGGATAGTTGGTAGTAGGTATCGCCGTAACGGTTCATTTTTGTTCGAATGCCAATCAATTATTATTGAATATTGAATATTTTCAAATGTTGGATCAAGCTGTTTTGCACCTAACTAATTATATAATATAATGTTCCATTTTAAAGGGTCAAAACATATATAATGAATTGAGCACGTTAATAATTGATCCGTTATATTTATCTTTCTCATGTATGTATTCACCTACCCCATATCTTCTAGAAATCCAAGTGTTAATTTGCATGTCCATATTGGAATTGTTTATTCGATCCAAATAGAAGCCTCTCCAATGATTTTAAGTCTTCAAAGAGCGAGACAGATGAGATTAAGGAAGATTATTCTAGAACGTGACAATCAGACTTGATCAAAGCAGCCAACAGGTCTAGAGTACGTCAAACTGAGGAAATCCATAGGCTTATAGCAGAATTCATATCAGTGGAACTCCAGCATATATTTAGAGAAGCAAACCACAATGCGGACTATATAACCAAATCAGGTGTTATATGTAATTTAGTCTCTATTCCCTACCATAAGAATCTCTGTAAAATCATCCTTCAGGATGATCCGGGATTTAGGTTGCTCTATTAGCAATGACTCCCAATGTTTGCCTACTATAAAAAAAAAAAAATGAAATTGTTTTATTGTTTGCTATATTCCCATAATATATCGTACGTCGGATCACATAAAGTTATATTTTAATATAAAATCTTAAGTTTGTGTAAATTGAATTACAAATTAATTTTTGTCTGACCCTCGTAATTTCAAGCGACTTTTAGTATAAGACGAAAGAGTTAAATATTTTACTCGAAAAGTATATAAACACTCAAAATTATAACAATATATAATGCTGATAAGAAAGATCACGATGAAAAAAATAATAAACCACCATAATGTGAATAAGTACAATTGGTACTTATACAACATTAAAAAGTCAAAAAAAAAAAAACATAAATTGTACCGTATTAAAATGGCAGGAAAATAATTAGGCAAAAACCGGGGTCTGAGTCAGAAAGGCAAAACAAGGGAATTAATTAACGTCAGACTTATCTATATCTAACATGTTAGATATGTTAGATATATGGTATTTTACCATAATTGATAGATTAGATATTAAATAATATTAAAAACATTACATTTTGGTTTAATAGGCCAACAAGACGGTGTGTTATATAAAGGGAGGTCACAATAATGCACACTTCATCATCAGTCTTGTGGCTTCCACATTCCCTCTTCATTCCTTTCTCTAAATTATTTTCTATAAGGTTTGATCTCTCTCAATCTCTCTTCTTTCCTTAATAAGTTAATACTATTTGATATTTTATCATGTTTTTCTTAATTGCGGGATTGTTTTAACGGTTTTTCTATTCATCGCCTTCGGAGCATAGGATAAGAAATTCAATTGGGAAATATTTTTTCTAGATACATCTGATTTAACCATTTTTAAATTAGATTGTTATGTGGTTTATCTATTTTCTTTTAAGTTTCCTTTTTCAATAAAATATCCTTATTGATCTTATGTCGTTGGACACACAATAGACAAATCGTTTTTAATCTTTGTATTATTCGAGAAATTTAATTGCAAAACACGTTTAGGTAAAATAATATGACAAAATGACATCATGTGACAAGATGGATGTTAAGTTAATTAATTAATACTTATTGTGTAATAACTTGATATTCAGATATATTGAGGCAAGGAAGTCGTAGGTAGGTAATTTAGATTTCCCAACTTTAGAGGAAGTTTCATTATATATTAGTTAGATCTATTTAATTCATTGATTAAATTAAGCAAGAAATACCACCTTTTATTTTCTTTCAAAAGCAAACAAACTAAACCTAGGGTTATGGTTAACCCAAGCGTTAACATAATAATAATATATATATATATATATATATATATATATATATATATATATTTTGTAATTAATCAGATTAAAAACAAAAAGAAAAAAAGAAAGAAAGAAAGAATCACTTCTCTGGTGAATTGCAGATCGAGCAAAAGGTTAATCGAAGAATCCGGTGAAGAATGAAAGAAACACTTGCGGTTATCCACCTAGTATTAGTGGTTCTGGGCGGCTACTATGTCGATGGATCCGGTGGAGCTTCACCGGTGACGACGGAGGCTACACTTCATCAGGTGGCAGACTCGTTGACAATGTATGTAGACGAGCTTCCTGAGATGCCTCATGTGTACGGCTATGGTGGTGGTAGCTCTAACCCTAAGTCTCTCCATTTGACCCTTGGGATGTACCAAATTAAATGGGTAAGCTAGTGTTAATTCTTTGTGCACATATTTATTTAATCATCAATCAATTAAGTTAATTATATCTTAATTAGCTATAGCTACTTGTCAAAAGATTAGTTATAGTTAAGTTGACCATCTTGCATATAGCAATATATATCGGCGTAAATTATATTGATCAATTATTGATTGGGTTAATCAATATTTCGATCGATTGGATTGCTATGATTTTAATTATGAACCTGAACTTTATAAAACTATCTATATCTATATAAACTCTTAATTTAGAAAAATTTAGGATGATGTGTCATTCTTAGAGACAATTTAGGAGTATTAACTAATCATTTTTTTTTTCATTTTTCATTGATTTTCTTTAATTCTCCTTTTGTATTCATTTTCCTTTAATTCTCTTTTTTTCTTTAATTTTACTAACTATCGGGCTTAATTCAAAACATTGAATTCAATCTAATATAACTATTGGGTTTAATCAAATTTATTTACTAACTATTGGGCTTAATTCAAAACATTGAATAATGATGGATTATGACACATCACATTTAAATAATGTTATAATGATATTGATGTTATTATTACTAAGTAATTTAAAATATCTATATTTATGTATTATACTCTACATAAGATTTAAAAATAATAATTTAATGAGATAATTATATGATACATTTATTTTAAAGTTTTTTTTATGATTTTTATTTTAACAATTATGGAGTATATTTTAGTTTTAAAAAAACGCGACATGGCGCGGGAATCGTACTAGTTAGGATTATTATTTTAGTAAAATTTATTATTTTTAGAATTAAATCCGACTTTATATGATTTCATTCCATTCTTTGAATTGGTAAATAAAGAGCGGCCATTCCGGGGTTCGAATCGGGGACCTATGACTATTATCCACAAGTCCTTTCCGGTAAGCCATTTCGGAACGGTTGATTTCATTCCATTCCAATAATGGGTCTGTATTATACTCCCTCCGTTCAACAAAACTTGTCGTTTACTATTTACGCACGTTTTTTTAGAATGATAAAAACTATATAAAATATTCATTTTTTTAAAAATTTTTTTTAACAAGTTTGTACTTATTAATAATAACTACGAAATTGTTTAAAAAAATTATTTAAAAAGTCGATATTTTATATAGTTTTTAGCTCCTAAAAAAGTGTGTATGAATAGTAAAACGTTAAGTTTTGTTGAACGGAGGGAGTATATATTTGTTGTGAAACTTTTTAGGATGTAATAATCATTAATATATTATCATTGTGTTTCACGATGCTTTGAAAAAAATTATAAAAAAAAAAACTCGATCAGATTGAAACGAATAGTTTTATTTGAGATCAAATCGATATTTTACTTTTCCCCCCTCCCAAAAAAATGATATTTTACTTGCAAATTAGGAATGGTCTACATTTGAAATTATGGATTGGGGAATTAATGGACAAGTTTGTTTTGGATTATGAATTATATATCCATTTTATAAATAAAAGTTGTTTCACATAATGGAAATTTCCCTTTAATTAATTACTAAGAAAAATGTTTTCGAAGAAGGGAATGAATTAAGACTTATGAAATTACATACGAATAATTCGTATGAAAATTTTAAAATTGATTCAATATGTTATATACTGAGTATATATATTTTTTTAACAAAAAAAAAACTACTGCTATACAGAAATTCCACCGTGATCTACCACCTTCAAAGGTCTTCGCGTACGGAACCTCGGCGGCAACCGCCACCGTTCCGGGCCCCTGCATTGAGGCGATCCGAGGGCTTCCGCTAACGGTGACGTGGCAAAACCACCTCCCCCGGTCCCACATCCTCCCCTGGGACCCCACCATCCCCACCGCTATCCCCAAGCGAGGCGGCGTCCCGACCGTTGTCCACCTCCACGGCGGCGCCCAACCCTCCGAAGCCGACGGCCACGCCCTCGCCTGGTTCACCGCCGGCTTCCAGCAGACGGGGCCCACCTGGTCCCGCCAAGCGTACACGTACCCCAACGTCCAGCACTCCGGCGGTTCCTTGTGGTACCACGATCACGCCGTCGGGTTGACACGTGTCAACCTCCTAGCGGGCCTCATCGGGCCCTACATCCTCAGGGACCCACCTCTGGATAAGAAGCTGAATTTGCCATCCGGACCGGAGTTCGACCGGGTTCTCATGATATTCGACCGGAGTTTCAATAAGGACGGCTCGCTGTACATGAACCGGACCGGAGATAACCCCGCAATCCATCCGCAGTGGCAGCCGGAGTACTTCGGCGACGCCGTGATCGTCAACGGGAAGGCGTGGCCGTACTTGGCGGTTTCCCGGAGGAAGTATCGGTTTCGGATCATCAACACGTCGAACGCGAGGTTCCTCAACCTCGCGTTGACCAACGGGCTGACTTTTACTCAAGTTGGATCCGATGGTTCGTACTTGCCGTCTCCGGTGACGGCTTCCACCGTCCTTCTGGCGCCGGCTGAGGTGGCGGATGTGGTGGTGGACTTCTCCCTGGCCACCGGCAGTGAATCCATATTGACTAATGATGCACCTTATCCATATCCTTCAGGTACCTTTCTTCATCACTATTCTTGTTACGGTTTTCTTACGGTGAGACTTCTACTTTGAAATTGTATCTTAAATTTTAATTATTTTAAATTTTATTTTAATTAGATTATTAGGGCCTATTAATTTTTTATTGGTAAATCTTTTCCAACTTATTCTTATTATGCGGCCCTATAGGGAGGGAGTAGGAGTATAAGATTTTGCTAGTGTTAATTTAGGGAAATATAATATAAAATTTTAATTTGAATTATCATAACATTTTGCTACTTTTGAAAATATTACGATCGGAAATAAACGATGTTTGACTTTTATACACGTAGTTTTAAGAGCTAAAAATTACTTAAAATCTTATTTATTTAAATTAATTTTTATCACAATTTAATACTTATTACCAATAAATATTAAACTATGAAAAAAATTAATTAAAATATATAAGATTTTTTTATATAGATTTCAACTCTTAAAATCACGTGCAGAAAAGTCAAAAATATTTTATTTCTAATCGGAGAGAATAATAGGTAAATATTTGACATGTGTTATTTATGTAATTCATGTGTATTATAACGTAGTATTTTTTTTTATAAATAATAAATATAATTTTAAAATATTATATTAACATATATTTTCGTGCACATGTCCCACTAGTTTCTCTAATATTTTTCATAGGTAAACTTTGTGGATATGCAAATTAATGTAGCTAATATTTAACGCCGTTGGATAATTTATTTTATGTGTAAGTTGGATTAGTTAGCCGGCCGGGACGTTGATCTTTCTCTAGCTAGCTATTTTGCGATCAAGATTTGGATTAATTTGATCATATGCATATATAAAATTTCAGGCAACTCGGTGGACGAACTCAACAGCAAGGTGATGAAGTTCATAATCAAGCCAACACAAGCTGATCAACCAAAAGACACCTCAACTGTCCCTAAAGCCCTCCCAACTTACACCCTCCCATCCAAAACCCCACCGGCCGTCCAACGCTACATAACCATGTACGAATACCAGAGCTCGACGGGCAACCCGACCCACCTCTACATCAACGGCAAGCGCTTCTCCGACCCGGTGACCGAGACCCCAAAGTCCGGCTCCACCGAGGTGTGGGAGGTCATCAACCTGACCGGCGACAACCACCCGCTACACATCCACTTGGCCACGTTCCAGGCCGTGCGGGTCCAGCAACTCGTCGACGAGGACACTTTCAAGACTTGCATGACCGCCATAAACGACGCCGTTGCGTGCAACGTGACGGCCCACGCCACGGGCTCCCTCGTCAGCGTCCCCGATACCGAGAAGACGTGGAAGAACATCGTCAAGATCACGCCGGGGACGATCACCACTGTGGTTGTTAAGTTTGATTTGGTTGATGGCGATGTGCCTTACCCGTTCGACGCGACGACTGGACCCGGATATGTCTACCATTGCCATGTAAGTTCACAACTGCTGAAAATTATTCGTCTGTTACAACATAATTATTCATATTTATTCATATGAGTTATTTACGAATAATTATATTGTTACATATAAATAAATTTTTTTCAATTTTTTTAATCCGACGCTTCAGAATCTTATTGGATTGAAACTGTGTGCGGATGCAGATTTTGGATCATGAAGATAATGAGATGATTCGCCCACTCAAGCTAGTTCGATAAGAATTTGTACGTGGTGGGGTGTTTTGTTTAAACTATATGAGTTGGAATCATATGTTTAGTTTTTTTTTGTTTTTTTTTGTTTGTTAAAAGCAATAATGGAAGCAATAAAATTAATTTTCAAGTTGTAATTAGCTAGTACGTGTATTTGCAATTGTAATGAGTTTCATAAAAATTGTACCAAAGTTATGTATTCTTGATGACATTTGATGTATACATATATATTGCAAAACTTTCTATATGGCCATATTGATTTGTTTACGTATGCACCAGTACTCAATAACAACATATATAACGAGATTATATATATTTAAAAAAAAGGGTAGCACTTCTTGCAAATCCATACATCTTGATCGGAAAAGAATCAGTAGAAAAAAAAAATCAGAATTAATCGATATATTGATTTCGAAACAAAAGAAAAGAAAACGAAAGACGAAAGAGAAATTATGAATCAACTAAGCCCTCTTGGAGACTTGTTTAAGATTACTCAGTGGAGATCCCGTAAATACTCACCGAGGAAATGCCTAACAACAATGAGACTGGACTATTAGCACCATAAGCCAAATTTATAGATTCTTCAACTAATAATAGCAAGCAAAACCTAAAGGGGGAAAAGATTTAAAGATTACTCAGTGACGTTAATATTAATATTCACTGAGTTTGAATGATCAGCATAAAAAAACTATGGAGTTTTTATGAAAAACTTCAAACCCAACTAAAATTTAAGATCCCACATAAAGTGAGATAGCCATAAACTAATCCAGATTGGAAAAGAAAAGTGTATGCTTATCACCAACACATGAAAAAAAAACCCAGCAAATCATCAAAACAAAATATATTAACTTCTACTCATATTAAATGTCTACCCACCTCCTAGCGAAGGGGATTCTTGTAACCCAGCTTTACGATGGACCAATTTGGTTTCTGTAAAAAAAAATATAAACAAAGAATAAAATCAAACAAATATAAATATAAATATCTATGGATATTGCAGTTTTAAATGTTGAACTATGCAAACACAAAATTAGCAAGGGAAATGATAAATACCTTGTAAGCAGATATGTCATTGTAATGGAGGGCATAGCTAAGGTCGTGCAGCCGATACTCACACTACGACAGAAATGGCTATTAGCAGGGAAATTTTTCATCGCTGAAAATTAATTTTTTTGTCGCTAAAGACATTTAGCAAGGAAATGCATTTTCTCGCCAGTTTCTCGCTAAAAGCTCATCAAGGAAAGGTTAATCGAGGGAAAAACATTTCGTCGCCGAAACCGAAACTTTCGGCGACGAAATGTTTTTCCCTCGATTAACCTTTCTACTTTAGCGATGAAATCGTTTTCTCTAGCCGTAACTATTAACAACAAATATTTTCCTCGTAAAAAGACAAACCTTTTGTCACTAAAAAAGTGAAAAGACTAAAAAATATTCGTTGATTGTGTTTGGCAACAAATCCAAATACTTCGATAGCATGTTTTTTCCTCGTTAATGAAGATGTAAAATTGTGTAGATATTATTAAAAGACAAATTTCATCGCACAAGTAGGTGAAGGATTTGAGAAAAGTTGCAAAAAAATCACAAAAATTTATTTCCTCGCCAATTCAAGGAGTATCCATATGTACAATTTGCATGTATGTTTGTCAATTGGCTATAAGTTTCCGGTTAGACCGTTCAAAACAATGGTAGGTTCATTACCAACCCTCAGTTGGTAATGATTTTTTTTTGTTCATACTCCAGATGAATGCTGTCCCAGACTTCCCTCTGGTATTGAATGAGAATAGATATTAGTTCGATCCATTTTTTAGATAAAATGGTGTTGAGCTTTTGGGATTGCTGATCTCCTTTTGGGAGGTCAATTAGATGCGGACTTTCCTATTAAGCCCCTCGATTTCGCGCGTCATGGATTGCACAATTTAGCCAATCGGCATGGTGTCAATCGCCCTGAGGATTTCATGAAGCGGCCGCTATTCTTCTTTTCCCATTGGTGCTCACATATGAAACAAGGGCACAAAGATATGTCGTAGCAAAGCTACCATCGAAACGTTCAGTCCTTGGTTTGGATAGAGAGTAGGTCCCAAAGCAAGGTTTTTGCTAGAAATGGTTGATACATTGGGAAAAAGTTCATATATATACGAATTAAGTAAGATGGAGAAGGATTCTTTCCCTACTCGTCATAAGTGTAACACCCTTGTCCCACATTGTATATAATAAGGATGTACGGAGTGATTTATATGTGATTCGAGTCTTACCCATATCGCAAGAGCAGGGGCGGATCTACTTGTTCTATGTGGGATGCTTAAAAAAATAAAAATTAGTGTTAATTTCTTAATATTTTCCGTTAAGCATCCCCAACCCGGGAAAAAAAATTACAAAAGAAATTTTGTTTTACCCTTAAACATTCTCGAAATGATGAAAATTTTACCTTCAAGTATCCCCGGAATGACGGTCCAGGATCCGCCCCTGCACAAGAGCTTTTCATGATTTTCACGCTTCATGTGAGGACAACGGACGTGAGAAGATTGTGTGGCATGGGTTGACATCTCTTAAGATCTCGGGTCTTACAATAAGTCTACTGGTTTTTTTCTTTATTACAACAAAAATGCTTTTTAGCGACCAAACCTTTAGCGAGGAAATATTTTTCCTTGGTAAATGTGATCTTTAGCGACGAACATATTGACTCCTCATAAAAAGGTATATGAACTTTCGCAAAGAATCTATATTCCTCCCTAAAAGTGGCTTTCAGTGACAATTTTTTTGACTTGTCGCTAATTGTTATTATAATGTGGTCGCATAAACCATAGGAAAAATAGCGACGAATTTGGGGCTTTTATTGAGAAATGTTTTCATCGCTAAAAATACATTCATTGAGGAATTTTCAATTTCGTTGTTATATGTTCAATGAGAATTATGTAAAATCCGCCAAATTTATTAGCGACAAATGTTGTAAATTCTTGCTAAAAATTTGTGTTTCTCAAGGAAAAAATTTATCGTTAAACATATTAACCAACAAGGAAATTTGATTTTCGTCGCTATTGTCTTAGGTGAAATAGAGAAAATGTCTCAAATTCATTAGCGAGACAACTATTAACCAACAAGGAAATTTTATTTTCGTCGCTGTTGTACGAGGAATATTTTTGTCCTTGATACAACTATTTAGTGAGGAAATATCACTTTAGTCGCTACTTGTGAGGGAAAAATTATGCCAAATTATAATGTTGTCATCATAGCGACATACGGAGTATTATATTTTCTCGCTAAAATTATGTATTCCTCACGAAAAGAATTTTTCACTAAAATTTTGAAAAGAATTATAACGCCATATTTTCCTAACAAATATTAAATGATTTTTAAAGAAAATCTTAAAAAGCCAGAAATTAAAATGTGGGTTAAAAGTTAAAACCGATACTAACTTTCAATACTCCGTAATACTGAAACCCTCAAATCTCTCTCCTTACTCGTCTCCGCACTACACCAGTACCGCCTCCCTTCCTCGCCCTCATCATTCGATCTCATCTCCCTCTGCCTCTCTCTCGATCGACCGTCATCGTCCGTCGAGGTAATCTACGATTCCCACCTTGCTTCTTGGTGTTCCTTCGTCCACCGTCGTTCATATCCTTTGGTAAGTACCCGATTGTCCCTCCCTTGTGTTCTCTATTGCTACAATGGTTTTTCATACAAAAAACCATAGAATTGCCTAGATCTAGGTTTAGGGTTTTTTTTAATGGTTTGTGCTGGTTTTCATGGATTGCGTTGAGTTATTCTCTGAAGAAGTCATTCAATCCCCAACAAAATCTCAATGAATAGTTATCCCTTTCTCTCTTTTTCTGTTTCTATTTGTTGATTCCTTGTTTGCTCATTTCATTATCGAGCTCTATAGGCCTATCGAGCGCGATTCCTTGTTCGCTTTAATACTTTCATCAGGAAGGCGAAAGGTGGAAGGCAAAGGCTGTCGTATTGTTGATGGTCAACATCTCGATGACTCGATTTGAGGAGGGCGAAGGGCGGAGGCCGAACATCGACAACGCAAGATGACAGACGATGAGGAGGCGCCGCTCAAAGGTATGAACAAAACAGTATGAACAAAAAAAAAATCATTGATTTTCACATGAAAACATAGATTTGATCAAACTGAAAACATTACCAACTAAGGACTTAAGAAAGGACGTCACCGTTACTATTATTCTATTATAAGTGATGATTTGATCCAAATGAAAACATTACCAACTGGGGAGATTGTAACAACCTTGTCTCTCATCGGATAATAAGAATGTTCGGAGTAATTTATAAGTGATAATTTAAAACTAATCTTCCCCATGAGTTTAAGCACCTTAACTCCAATAAGATGTTCATTCCAGCCCTTCTCTATAGGCGGTTTCACCTTCATATGAGTTTAACCACCTCAACTCCAATCAACTCGTGACTCGGCGAGTCCGAGTTCCACGAGTGGCCGGGTAGGCGGGATCATCCCAACTCAAATCCGCCAACTAGTCGGGTCAATCTGTCTCACCCTTATTTAATAAAAAATGTAAATAAGTGATTCAAGTTCTACTCATAACCAAAAAGCTCTGACATCGGATATAATAAGGGTGTTCAGAGTGATTTATAAGTGATTCAAGCATTACCCATGACACAATTTATGAGGTATTTTACGTTAAAATTATGTTATTTTAAATATCTTATAATTTTTTAATCAAACACTTTACAAGTGTTTATGCTTAAAAAGAAAATATATTGGGAATCCAAACACACTCATGTGTATCTGTGACCCCACGATACCATTGCACCGGATCCGGAGTCGTATAAAAGTAACGGTAGATAAGCTTGGCGATGTCAGTGATCTCGTCGTAATTCCTCAGTAGTGTAAAATAAACCTTTTCGATAATCTGTAATGGGAATGGGCTGAGCAAGTATTGGGCCGAAGGCCCATAACAAGGCTATAAATTGCCTATTGTCTGTAAGAGCATCTTCCCCCGTAAGCCATAATGGCTAGCGGAAATAGCCTATCAAAAGAGAATATTCTAGAGAATATTCTCTTTTGGCCTATTATACAGTTTTGTTGTTCCCACCGTAGGCTAGTTTTGGCAGGCTATATTTCATATAAATACTAATATAATTTATAACTTTCACATCTCATTTCCATCACTCGATTCTATCTTTAGTACATTAAGCAACATAATATTTATTTTTATTATAATTTTGATGAATCTATAGTAAAAAATATTAATGTCATTTTCTAAAAATATTATTTATGCATTGATAATTTAAATATGTCAAATATTATATTCATTTCGAAGAACTCTTGAATATCTTTACAATACTACAACTTTTATTTTTAATTAAAAATCATAACTATATAATATATAGATTTATAATTTTATTATTTATAGATTTATATAAATATTAAACACTTAAAAATAAATAAATAGCATTTGGCCTTCCAAAAGAGGAAGCCAAATTTAGCCTTTGTTTTGAAAATAGGCTAAAAATAAAAAGGCTAAAATGGGTTTTGGCTTATGATGGGAGTAAAATTAGGCCAAAACCCATTTTTTGGCTTACCATGGGAGATTCTCTAATAGATGAAATCATCCAATATTGAAATCAGAATTCCTATCCCTCTTTCCCTTACCTATTTCTCTCTCTCTCTACTCTCTCTATAATCTCGGTGACGGACGTAGCAATTGGTATCCGAGCCGGACGATCTTGCAACTATGGCGGACGGAACTAGGTACAAAGCGCTCGAGGCGCAATTCCAGCAGTTCCGGGACGAACATCATCCGTTCATCTTGGACACGCAACGACAAATCAACGAACAACGGCATCTCACAGATCAGAGAATTGAGAAGCTGAAGACGGACATAGGAGCGGAGTTTACGAAGAAGCTTGACAACAAATTTGACGCTTTTATGGAGTTTATGCGAGGTCGAGATGAGAATTCGCAGACTTCAAGGGATGGCGGAACTCGATCTGGTGACGTAGGTCCAAGATCGGAAGAACGACAGCAAGAAACGCCACCGCCACCACCGAATTCGACGGGAAGCAATGGATCTCGAAGCAGTGGATCGGGAACGTTTGGAGGTTCGGATGGGAGGATTGGATTCAACCGAACACAAAAGATCGATTTTCCGGCTTTCGACGGAGTGAAGCCGAGGTGTTGGATCCGAAAGTGTGAAAAATTCTTTAGAGTTTTTAACATTGCTGAAGACCAGAAGGTAGAGATCGCTTCCATGTATATGATGGATAAGGCGGATACGTGGATGCAGGGATTCTTGATACAGAATCCACGAGTTAACTGGCAAGAATTGGGTACCGCTATTTGTGTGCGATTCGGAGAGAAACATGGCGTGGAAGTGGTCGAAGACTTCAACAAGTTAGAACAAACTGGCGACCTTGAGGATTACACGGAGAAGTTTGATGAGTTAAGGGCTTGTATGTTAGCGTATAACCCGAATATTTCCGAATCATACTTTGTGGCCAGTTTCAGGGCTGAAAGCTGAAATCAAGTCGCTGGTCAAGTTGAGCAGGCCGGATTCATTGGCTATGGCTTACGAGCAGGCAAGATTGCATCAGGGTGCGGTTCAAGCCATCATCCAGCTTAGCAAACCGCCGTGGAAAGGGGGTTATAGTATGGGAAATGGAAGGACTGGGTTGAGTAGTGTTCCTTCTATAAGCAAACAACAAGAAGCAAGTACTAAAACTGGGAATACGGAAACGGGGTTCAAGAACTCGAATCCGGGTGCAGTGCAAATGAAGAGTCCAGGCCTTTGCTACAAGTGTGGGGACCGATACTTCATTGGACACCGGTGCAAGACCCACTCGTTACATAGCCTTGTGGCTGCAGAAGTGGATGCAGAAATAGAAGAAGATGTGAAGCTAGAAGAGGATGGTGAACCTGAGATCTATGTGCACGCCTTAGAAGGAAGTAGTCCAAAGACTACCATCAAAGTGCTCGGTGTGTGCAGTGGGCAAACCTTCACTGTTCTGCTAGATAGTGGCAGTACACACAACTTCTTGGACACAAGGAAGGCGAGGGAGCTGAAATGTGAGCTGACCGAAGCAGGCTTGATGGAAGTGCATGTGGCCGACGACAGTCAAACCTTCAGCCAGCACGTATGCAAGAAATTCCGATGGGAAATGCAGGGGCATACATATGCTTGTGATATCAGGACACTGAAACTAGGGGGATGTGATATGATTTTAGGGGTGGATTGGATGACAGATTTGAGTCCGGTTACGTTCGATTTCAAGAAAAGGGTGATCTCCTTCAAGCACAAAGGACAAGAGATTGTGCTCCAAGGGATTAAGGACTAAGGAGCAAGCTTCTTTGAAAATGATCACAGGTCATAAGCTGCAGAAATGGCTAAGGAAAGGGACTCCCTGTTTTATATCTCAGGTGGCTCGAGTCTGTAATATGGAAGCGAAGACTCCAAATATGCCAATAGAGATTGCGAAGCTTCTCGACCGGTTTGAGGAGGTCTTTCGGGAGCCTACCAGCCTACCTCCTGAACGGGGTCATGAACACTCAATTCCTTTGAAGCCAGACATGAATCCGGTATGTGCAAAACCATATCGGTATCCCTATTTTCAAAAGACAGAAATTGAGAAACAGGTGACGGAGATGCTGAAACAAGGTACCATTCAGGCCAGCCAGAGTCCGTTTGCATCCCCGACACTGCTGGTCAAGAAAAAAGATGGATCGTGACAATTCTGCGTGGATTACAGGCAGTTGAACGACATGACCATCAAGGATCAATTTCCGATTCCCCATATCGAGGACCTTTTGGATGAATTGAAGGGAGCAGTGGTGTTCTCAATGCTGGATTTACGGGCAGGATATCACCAAGTACGGATGGCACGAGAAGACATAGCTAAGACTGCGTTCCGAACTCACCATGGCCATTTCGAGTTCAAGGTCATGCCCTTTGGCTTGACAAACGCGCCTGCGACGTTTCAAGCAATGATAAACGATGTATTTGGGCCTTTTCTGCGGAAGTTCGTCTTAGTCTTCTTTGACGACATTTTGGTATACAGCCGATCAATGACAGAACAGAAGGAACAATTGAAGCAGGTATTGGAGTTGTTTGTCAAACATCAACTATTTGCAAAAAAAAGCAAGTGTACGTTTGCACAAAACCAGGTGGAATACCTCGGTCATATTATCTCGGGTGATGGGGTAGCCACGGACCCAAGTAAGGTGCAGGATATGCTAGATTGGCCTACTCCAAAGTCTATGAAAGGCTTACGGGGCTTCTTGGGTCTGACTGGGTACTACATGAAGTTTATTAAAGGGTATGGCATCATCTGTAGGCCGTTAACAAAACTCCTCAAAAGGGTTGTTTCAAGTGGTCAGCAGATGCAAACCAGGCCTTTCACCACTTGAAGAAGGCACTGGCCAATCCTCCTGTGTTAGGCCTACCGGATTTCGAATTACCCTTTGAGTTGGAAACCGATGCGAGTGACACTGGGATAGGTGCAGTGCTGATGCAACAGGGCAGACCACTAGCATATATCAGCAAAGCTTTGCACGGACAACATTTGTTGTTGTCAACCTACGAGAAAGAGTTGCTGGCTATCCTCCTTGCAATTGATAAATGGAGGCATTATTTGGAGATTGGGGAATTTGTGATTCGCACCGATCATCAGTCTCTTAAGCATCTATCTGAGCAGAAGTTGTCTACTCATCTTCAGCGAAAGGCAATCAGAAAGATGTTGGGGCTATCATACTCGATAGTCTACAAACAGGGAAAGGAAAACAAAGGCGCGGATGCTCTTTCGAGGAAATTCGAAGAATCTGCAGAATGTGCAATGACAAGTGCAGTTCAACCGATGTGGATGAAAGAGGTGGTGCAAAGCTATGAGAATGATCAAAAGGCTCGTGAATTGCTGTCCGAGGCATTGCTCGCCCCCACTGGACACTACTCGGTAACCCAGGGTGTTCTCCGTTATAAAGGTCGAGTGTACATAGGAGCTGAAGAGCAAATTCAAAGAAAATTATTCAAAGCTCTTCATGATGAAGCTCCTGGAGGGCATTCAGGGGTACAAGCCACATATCAGAGGCTTAAGGCTTTGTTCTACTGGCCCTTGATGAAAACCATGGTAGAAAAATGGGTGAAAGAATGCGATACTTGTCAACGAAATAAGGCTGAGCAAGTAGCTTATCCGGGGCTTCTGCAGCCACTACCAATACCCGAACAAGCATGGACAAGTGTGTCCATGGACTTCATAGAAGGGCTACCAAAATCACAAGGGCAAAACGTGATCATGGTAGTTGTCGATCGACTAACAAAGTATGCCCATTTCATCCCTCTTTCACATCCGTTTACTGCGGCCAAGATTGCTCATTTGTTCATGGAAAACGTGTATCGATTACATGGCCTACCGAAAGTCATTATTTCAGACCGAGACAAAGTTTTTCTGAGCAATTTTTGGAAGGAGCTGTTTCAAGCGATAGGGACTTCGCTGCACATGTCTACCGCGTATCATCCGCAAACGGATGGACAGACGGAGAGGGTGAACAGATGTTTGGAAACCTATCTCCGTTGTGTGACTTCAAGTCGACCTTCGCAATGGGTTCGTTGGTTGTATCTTGCAGAGTGGTGGTATAATACGACCTTTCATACCACTGTGCATACTACCCCATTCCAGGCGCTTTACGGGTATGCACCTTCCCAGCTAGGTGTGACTCCATTTGGAGGGTCAAACGCTGCAGTAGAAGACTGGATTGAGCAGCGACGAGAGATGATAGAACAACTTAAAGTGCACTTACAGCAAGCGCAGAACCGAATGAAACATTTTGCAGACGAGAGGCGAACAGAGAGATACTTTGACGTGGGAGACTTTGTGTATATGAAGCTGCAACCGTATAGACAGACATCAATCGCAATCCGCAGGAACTTAAAGCTTAGTTCCAAGTTTTATGAACCGTTTCGAATTATCGAGCGGATCGGAGCAGTGGCGTACCGGCTTGAGTTACCACTGTCCTCTTGCATTCACCCTGTCTTCCATGTCTCTCAATTGAAGAGATGCGCTGGAGCCCCACCGATTATCAACCCAGCACTTCCCACAACTTCGGCGGAAGGGGAAATCGAAGTGTTCCCGGAGGCCATTTTGGAGACCAGGTTGCGTTACGTTCGGAATGGGGAGCCAGTGACTGAATGGCTCATACAATGGAAGAACTTGCCGAGGGAGGAAGCCACTTGGGAAGCAGCTGGGCATATTATTAGGCAATTTCCAGACTTTACCTAGAGCTTGAGGACAAGCTCTTTAAGAAGGGGACAATTGTAATGGGAATGGGCTGAGCAAGTATTGGGCCGAAGGCCCATAACAAGGCTATAAATTGCCTATTGTCTGTAACAGATGAAATCATCCAATATTGAAATCAGAATTCCTATCCCTCTTTCCCTTACCTATCTCTCTCTCTCTACTCTCTCTATAATCTCGGTGACGGACGTAGCATAATCTTGTTCATTGTGATTTTCGGGAGAGAGGAAGGAAGAGGAGTTAAGCGGGAGAGAGGAAAAATTCACGCTAGTTACCTTTTATAGGGCCTCATGGGCCGTTCTATGGGCTGAGCCGAGACAATATACACATTAACACATGTATGACAACAAATCTAATAAATCTAAGTGTAGTGATTGATATATTTTTTTTTTTGGAAAATCAATATTATATATGCTAACAAATGCTAAACATATTAATAAGCTATTGGCTTAGGTGAAAAAAAGAGAAACTTATTCAAATTATTTAACGAGAAAACTTTAAATTCCTAATCATATATTCATTTTTTACGTGGAATATTTTTATTGTTGAAACACTAATTTACCAAAGAAATATCATTTTTGTCACTACTTGTACATTGTAAAAGCATGTCAAAATCCAATTTTTACATTATATGTTTTGTGAAAATTAGACAAACACTGCCAATTTAATAGCGAAAAAGATTTTAATTTATCGCTAAAAGTATGTTTTTATCGAGGAAAAAATTGTCACTAACTATATTACTCAGCAATGAACTTCCATTTTGTCGTTATTGGCTTGGATGAAAATAGAGAAAATGTCTCAAATTCATTCACAAGAATAAAATAATTTTTTTTTTGGTTGTTCAATTTCATATTTGTTTTTGGGTGTTTCAAATTCATATTAGAATTATAAATTATGGCATATATTTTGAATTTGTTAACATTATATTTTTTTTCGTTTAAGGAATATGCACACTTAAATTTTTTAAATTATCCATATTTTGATTACTCGTCATATTTTTGAGAAACTGTACACGGTAGAGGACACGCAAGTCAATCGAAGTTGTGTTCAGAGCACCCACACTTTTCCTCTGCTTGCAGTGCCTTTCGGAGAATCAGAGGTCTGACATGCATTAAAATAGATGGGTCCGTACAAGGCACCAGAACCGGATGACTTTCCAGCACTCTTTTACCAGAAGAACCGGAGTGTAGTGGGCAAGCAAGTTTGTGAGTCGTTTTGGGATTGCTCAATGATGGTCCGACCTCGATTGGAGATGCCCTCATGGTGTTGATACCAAAGGTGACTAGCCTCACTTCTCCAAGATAGCTCCAACCGATCTCTCTCCTTAATGTAATCTTCAAACTAGTTACAAATCTGATGGTGAAGAGACTAAAGCCGACTTTACCATCTTTACTTTCACCGGCTCAATCGAGCTTCATTAATCCAGGAAGGCAAATATTTGACAATATTGTGGTGGTTTAGGAAGTACTGACTCAATGGCGGAAAGGAGAAGGAGGAAGTGGATGATAATCAAAGTCAATCTCGAGAAAGCATATGATCGGATTGACTAGAGATTCCTCATAACGATGCTAGGAAAGGCATAATTGCCGCCAAGTCTTATTGATGCCATAATGCGATGCCAACCGGTGGGTAGAATGGGTGTGGTATGGAATGGTGAGAGGGCTGAGAGTTTTATGCAATCCAGGGGCATGGGCGGACCCAGAAAGTTTTTAGCGGGGGTCACCATAGTAGTCGACAATAAGATCGAGAAAAAAATCACAAAACACAGCGTGATCGATAGTATAAACTAGTGTTAACCTATGGTTTCGAAAATGCTACAAATATATAATACGAAAATAAGGATAAAAAACGAAAAATAAAGATATAAAACACAATAAATAAACATTGCATTATTAACATGTAATAATGTATAACTAGATATAAAAAAAATTTAAACTTGCGTAACTTCTTACTATATTCTCAAAATAAGTAATATAACCTATGGTTTCGAAGCTCTCGAGATGAATTATAATATGTGAATGTCAATTTAAGTAAAATATTAAAGTATTATAGTATATTGAAATAAAACTAAAGTGATTAATACTTCTGTAATTTTCAAACATTTATAACTTTTTACTCAGATGTCGGATTATGGCGTATTATATATCAAAACCAAGCTATTGACGAGGAGAATACACCTAGGTAATTTGTCGTATGAGGAGGGGGTCATGTGACCCCCTAGGACCCCTAGGTCCGCCTCTGTCCAGGGGTATCCGACAAGGGGACCCGCTCCCACCCTACCTCTTCGTGTTGAGCATGGAGTTCTTGGAGCACCTTATTCAAGACGCGATTTCGGAAGGACGGTGCAAACCGGCTATGGTAGGAGGATTTCAATTATCGCATATATTCTTTGCCGATGACCTTGTCTTGTTGGTTGAAGCAACTCCGGAACAGGCCAAGGTGATGAAGGAGTGCCTGCATCACTTCTGCCATGTGTCCGGTGAGGATTTCTTAAGATTTTTTGTTCAAGGTGATTTTAGGTGACTCTAAATTAAACATATAAATCAAAGCAAACAGGGCATTTACACTTTGAGATCCCCAAGAAAGCCCGAATTCTCAATCAACACTACATATTAAGATAAAAAGATAGCACAAAATCACAAATGATGATGAAACAGGTTCAACTCTTAAACACTCCTCTTAGTTCAAAGCCTTTCTAAGTTGCTCTCTCAATTGCAGCAAAGGAGGGCAGAGTTTATTTACCGAAAAACAGGACTACTTTCTTGGAGCATTTTTGTAGCTTATTGTTATCCAAGCTGCCCTACATTGCAGATTTATCATACTACTTGTGTCAGTTAAGTAACTTCTTGAACCAGTAGGCCGACATCTTTGGGTACCTCTTGAGGGTCTTGAAATCGACATACACTATCCCGAATCTTGAGGTATACCCTAATCTCCACTCGAAGTTGTCTAGCAATGACCACGCAAAGTAGCCTACGACATTGGCTCCCTCATCAATCGTCTTTTTTAGTTCTGAAAGGTAGCTTCTGTAGTAGTTGATCCTCTTGGTGTCGTGCAGCCCCTTTGGAAGGGTGACATTTCCCGGATCATCCATGCCTAAATTGTAACGAAACATGAATCTTAGTTTTATATGCTGAATGATTAAATTCAATGACATTTCTTCGCCTTTTCTTACCATTTTCGGACAAGATCACTGTCGGGTTGCCATAACGCTCTTTTATGTAGGTCACTGCCTTGTAAAGACCCCACGGCACCTCATAAAGCCAGTAAGAATTTGCCCTTGGACCGATTGGTACTCCGTTCTTCGCAACTGCAGAGTTAGCAAACAAAGGAAGTGAATAAACAACAACTGAAATGATTCAGCAAAAGAGTGATGAGTATCATACAAGCAAATCCAGCATGCCAATCCTGCTGGTAACCAAGAGGCGCCGGTTTCTTCTGTAAAGGCGGATTGTACATGTAATAAGCTGTATACTGATTGATGCCCACATAGTCCATTGATCCTTTCACCATCTTACGTTCCTCTTCGGTGAATTTAGGCAGCCTCTCTTTGACAATTTCTTGCATTGTTCTCGGGTACTCACCGTATACAATTGGATGTATAAACCTGCAGCAAAAAACTAAGTATTGATCATACTTCTGAAATGAAACAGTGAAGTTGAATGAATGAACTGTGGTTGAATTGATTTCTTACCATCCGACATGGAAGTCACGAGCTCTTTGCGCAGCTAGGTTGTCTGCCTTCCCTCTCGTAAGAGGCTCATACCATACGAAATCCAAGAGGATTCCAATCCGACCCTTCTGTTTCTCCTACAAATTACAAGATGGACAGTTAGCTATGCAAAACATATACTGTAAGGAACTAGAAATAAATAGTCTTACTTGGTATTTTCCCCGGTATCTCTGAACCGCAGTAGCATGAGCTAAAATCAGATTGTGAGCCACAATGTAAGGCTCAGTAGCGGAGTTCCCAGCAGTGCAATTGCCAAATGGCTTGGAGCACCTGGCAGGGGCAAAAAGACCATTGTCGTAGCCAAGAGCAGCGACAACTCTTGGTTCGTTGAAGGTCATCCAGTTCTTCACCCTGTCCCCAAATGTCTTGAAACAGAACTCTGCATAGTCCGCAAAGTCTTTTCTGCAGACCACACCAAGTCATTTAAAACTGAGACACGAAGGAAAATGTCGAATGCTTGTAAGTTACATACACAACTCGTCGGCTTAACAGTCCAGTGTACTTCTTCTCCAATGCCAGTGGAAGATCATAGTGGTAAAGGTTTGCATACGGAGTTATGCCTATGAGCACACAGTAAGCAAGGAGTGTCGGCGACGTTAGCTAACTGTATTTTATGACAGATGAACTATGATGGCGATTTCGCAAGGTACCTTTCTTGAGCAGATAGTCTATCAGTCTATTGTAGTATGCAACTCCCTTCCAATTCACCTTCCCAGTTCCTTCTGCAGTATCAGTTGAACCGATTTCAGTTGCGCATTCGACAATGGAAGGAATATGAATGGGGATGAGAAAATGAATCGATTAACCTGGGAAGATCCTGGACCATGAGATGGAGAAACGATACGCATCGAAGTTCAAGTTGTGCATAATATCTATATCTTCCTGAATCCAGAAGAGAGATTTGGTAAGCAAATAATACACCCATCGAAACAATCAAGAACGAATGTTGCCAAATTCAGGAAGCCAAATTACTCCCCTTCAATTCAATGATCCATCGCCATAGCTATCCTGATAACCTCTGTATCTCTCTCCATGAGAGCGCATTTGACTTTACGATTTTCATCATCAATGAAAATCGAAGATGAAAATCGGAGTTTCCAATGTCTCCATTGAGGGGTTTTTCAGCTAGGTGACATCCCCAAACCAGCAATTAATCCCGAATTCAACAATTTCACTCAAAACACAGTTTGAGCTTGAAATTTCTAAACGTAAACCCTAAAATTGATAGGAGAATTGGTAACGGTTACGAAGACCCGTATTTGTTGTAAACCCTAATTGGGCGGGCCGTGTTTGTTCGGTTGTCCAGAATGAGAAATCACGAGCTTCTCATTCTAAGGCCACGTTTGGTTAAACGTGGAACCAAACGTGGAAGTAGACTTCTCAGGAAATAACTTATCAGGATATGTAATTTCCATGAATTATACGGGAAATGTAAAAATATATTTTGCTGAAAATAATTTTCCATAAATTCAATTTATATGTTTTGTTTGGTTAAAAATGGAATTTTCATAGTAATTTCTTGTAACCCGTTTCTTTTTGTTTAAAATCAAAATCTATATGGAAAAATTGGAGATTTTGTTTATAAAAAAATAAATTTTATAGGAGATTTGGGAAAAAAAGGATAGATGAAGTAGATCTCTTATCTATCCCTCCATGGTAAGTTAAATTCCACCATTTCATGAAAATTGAAATTCAAAACAATTGAAATTCATGAGTTTTCTCATTTTAAAAATACATACTAAACACATATATTGACTCTTACTTTCTAGGATTTTGAACTTCCCGATAAGTAGAGAGCTAACCAAACGAACCCTAAATCAATATCCATATTCCATACTTCAACTAAACACCACACTTTTTAAAGAGTGATTTTGTGAAATTGGCTAACACTGTACTCAAATTGGATAACTATACTATACAGTACAATTTTAGGTGAAATTAGTGGGAAATAAGAACAATTCAAATTTTATTTTGAGTTAAAGTCATTTTGGCTTTTGTACATGAATTTTGATTTAAAAAATGTGTACTTATAAAAGATAGATATTAGCTCCTTGAATAATGTATAAGATTCGAATTTTGTTAGGATAAATGAAGTAAATGGGACTAGAATTGAAGAAGCATTTTTATTTAAGCCTTTAAGGTATTTCAAATTCGCATAATGTGACATGTTGTTGAGAGATGTAAATGAGATAAAAAGAAATCTCATATCGAAAGTTAAACATAATAAATCTTAGTATATAAGTTGGTGGACTACTCCTATCACTAATTGGTTTTAGAATAGAACCTTACTTGGCTTGTATGATAGGCTATATATTAGCGTATATGCATTCGTAAACACAACCCCAATCGAGATACACCCCAAACATAGCACACTTCAAGGTAGTATTCAATGGTCTCCAAAAAAAATAATTGAAAATTTCATTTAGAAAACGTTAAAAATCTCCATGCATGGCAACTTGGTAGGCAGAAATTACAAAATTCATCCTTTGTTTATCATGTGAAGTTACTGAGCAAATTTGTGGAGGCGTTACAGAGAAGAAAACAACACAGCAAAAGAAAAGAAAAGAAAAGAAAAGAAGAGAAGAGTGGAAAAGAGGGATGACCTTGTAGCGGTGGTACTGGTCCACTGTCACATCTGCCGTTGCATTATTGGCCTCCACTCCTGTTTTTTTCATCCAAAATTACACTCTTTTTTTTTTTTTTTCCAAATGTCTACATAAATACAGAAATTCATATTCTTGAGTTTACATAATGTAGCTAATTAAATTATGATTAATTATTATTGGTACACCAAAACCAATACATGTTTCTACTATTGTTTAATTAATTTATCCATCACGACATCTAATTATATATACTTTTTTTTTTAAAATAATATAATTTCAAGGCAAAATGAATGCAGTAAAGGATAATAAAAATGGATTACCGGGAACCTTAACAAAGGCATCCCAAATGCTAGGGCCTCGGCCGTCCTTGTTAGCCATGCCCTCCACTTGGTAGGCCGACGTGGCGGTTCCGAATACGAATCCCTTTGGAAATCTCCCTCTAGTGAGGCCTTCGGTGTTGGCTTCCACAACTTCGCCGAGGCCAGTGGAGGCGAGGAGGAGGAGGAGGAGGAGGAGGCACGGCGGCAGTTTTGGTGGAATGGGGTTTCTCATTTTGGTTGGTGGTGATTTCAGGAAGAAGACTGTATATCAAATATTCAAATTTATAGAAACGATAAGTATGTTGCTGCCAAAAATATGAACACGATATGTTTGTCTTTTCTTATGGGCTTTATTTAAAACGTATGGAATATTTGACACAGTCAAAACCAAATGTACGTAAGTTTGGCGATATATTTTATCTTAAAATCAATTGACAATAGAAGGGGTAGTCTATCGATTTATATATGAATATGAACTTTTGATGTGAGGTAATTTTTATTCATTCACATCTTAATAGCAGTTTATGATATCATTGACGACTCACCGTAGTTGCACAAATTGTATATTGTTTGGTTTAATATATATAGTAGATCTCATTTGAGTCACCTTATATTTTGCGAAGTTATTTCTTAGAAAATAACCAAATAAGATATATTACACATTTCAATTTTTATATGTTTGTGTATGTAATTGAGAAATGGATGCACCAATCCAAAAAGAATCAAATAATGCAAGAGACGAGTTGTGGCATAGCATTAATATAGGATGTACTATGTAGGGCGGTCTTCCTTGAGGAGTGGTTCCCACTGGACCTCTTTCCGTCGGTGGCCACTGTAGACTTTAGGAGCTAACTTGCTAGCAATCCCCCACCGGACCACCACGCTGGTGGTGGCACCACCACCGCACTCAATCTCCTTTTCGTTCCTAATCATTAAATATTAATAACCCCTTAATTACTTTACTACTTTTATTGTATCAACCATAAATGTGTTAACCATCACTCTTAATTGTTAAGCTATGCATATCACATGTTTGATTTATCTTTCAAAGAATTTGATATCTGATATCGATATCCTAATATATAGATATTTTAATACCAAGTGATATTGATATTGGATTATATCAATCATTAGATAATATGAAAATGGGCCCTGGAGTTTTGAAAAATCTAAACATCTTGGAGATAGATCGAGAGGTAGGAATTTTTCGAACGAACTTCACTCTTTCGTATACGTTAGGAGTCCATTGATGAAGAGGGGCTGGGGAAATTAAGCTTGAGCTCCGCTCTTACAATTGGGTCATTGCGATTACGAGTTGGATGTCTAATTGTCTTGGCGGTAATGATAATATCTTTTACCGGAACCGGTGACCACTTTTTCTATAATCCAAAATCAAGCAAATGTACAAAATGAAGATAGTGGATATTTAAGGCCCACCTTTACCCTTCGAGTTGGGAAACAATATAATGAAGCACGCCCGTATCACATGTGGTAGCTTTTGGGCAACTACGTACATAGCATAGCCCATTTCAATTATTTCATTTTCCACCAACAACATCAGCTACGCAGTACGTTCTTGCGTTATCCTACAATGCAAACCACACAATAAAGGCGTAAATAATAACACACGATTTAAGTGGAAAACTCTTCTAATCTACTACACGCGCCCAAACTACTAGGCAAGCAATCCATTAGGCGTGCAAGACCCCCTTTGCGGAAATAATTCATGTAATTAGAATCACACTCAAACAACCAAGTTGAACAAGCGCACACACAACAGCAAAACCAACCCACGAGATCAAGGACACCATGAGAGCAACTTCTATCAAAAGTTTGTACATAACCCATATCGGACACATCTTAGTAAGAAGATGGGCAAGTGTGTTACTTATATGACTAATAAAGTATAAACTATGAGTCAAAGACTGACTTGACAAAGGAATGTCATCTACAATAAGACCTTAAGAAGATAAGGCGATTAAGAGTGGGTTCCTCTTCAACTATCTTGTTCATTGATGAGGCTTCTTTGGATGCACTCTCTTGAATTCAAATTTTGGAGAAGTGGTGTTCTTTGCCTTCTTTGTATAAACCAGCAAATGCCAAATGGTCATTCCAATTGGGCCGAACAACTGGGCCCATAGGCCCAGCAAGTTTTGGGTAACCCTCGAGGTGTTGAAATGAACAACAAGTTTTGAGCAGGTAAGGTAGTCTATGCTGGCTCCCTTGTCAATTTGACTTGCAGAGGTTTTTCATGTATTGGACATGGTAACACTTCCGGGATCATCCACTCCTACGAGATAATGAAGGACGAATACTTATAAAATCGTTAAATATAATAGTTGTACTACAAACACCGGTTCAATATGCAATAAGAATGCTAAAGTTGTTCTTACCATTGTGGGAGTGTTTTCAGATAGTTTTGCTTGAAGTTCATCGTCTCTGGCGTTGGAGAGATCGAAAGGATGCCGATAAACTTTGCTTAGGATAAAATGACTATAAGATCATTTTTTGAGGGGGTTTGGAACCCGGTCATGCCAGGAGGCTCATCCCCACGCCTATTTCATTAGTTACAAATGTAAATTACAATCGAAAGGGGACATTATGCCTAAACCCTTTTATCAATTTTTTTTTATAAAAAAAACCTTGAATTGAACCCTACACTATTTCAAAGAGATAAAATCTCCTTCTCAGTGTAGACAATCATACTATCCATCAAAAAGACAATGAACCCTTTAAACAACATATTGTTGTATAGTTGGACATGGTAACACTTCCGGGATCATCCATTCCTACAAGATAATGAAGAACAAACCCTTAGAAAATCGTTAAATATAATAGTTGTACTACAAACATCAGTTCAATGCAATAGGAATGTTAAAGTTTCTTTTCTTACGATTGTTGGCAGGATACAATTGCGGTTGGGTTAGCATGTACAACCCTTTCGGGTAGGCTGCCTTCTTGTAACGGCCCCATGGGAGTTTATAGAGCGAGTAAGAGTTAGCCTGCAACATATGGTATATCAGATAGCTATCTCGGTGCAGTGAAGTTCAAAATTAGCAACAACTAAGCCATATATGTATTGCAGTATTGCTGAAGTTTATAATAACATTATTAATCAATCACAGAAGTTAATCAGCATAGGAGTGTGAATATCTTACAAGTAAATGAAGGATTCTAGTCGTCATAGAAACCAAGAGGTGTCGTCATAGAAACAGAAGTTATGGGCTTGTTGCGAAGCTAGGCTGTCTTCCTCCCCTCATATAAGAGGCTCATACCATACAGATCCAAGTGAATTCTAACTTCCCTTGTGTGTTTCCTACAAATTTAATAATAAGAGGTGTAGCTTATGCATATCTTATTGCTGGAATTTATAACAAATATTAGTAAAGAGCTAGGAGTCTTTAATTTTACCAGTTACTTTGTACTAGCATATATCTCCAAACAGCAGCGGTATGAGGGCACTGCAATTTCCAAATTCCTTGGAGCACCTCAAAGGGGCAAAAAAATCGATTGTCATAGCAAAGAGCAGCAACAACTCTTGGCTCGTCAAGGGCCACCCAGTTCTCTACCTTGTGTCCAAATATCATGAAAAAGAAATCGATCAATATATCCAGAAAATTAAGTCCTTTCTGCAAAACACAACAGGACTCTTCCAAGATTTTTGACCATGAGACTGAGATTGATTACCCTTTCCTCTGAGACTAATACAGTTAGCAACGAAGCACGGTACACAAATCTCCCTATTCACAACACAATGTATTTCCCTAGTGTTTGAGGGAGATCATAATTGTAAGTTTTACATATGTTGTTGTGCGTACAAGAATGGAGCTAAACAGTGAGCCAGGTGAGGAAACTATATGGAGTACGAAAAGAGAAAAACAGATGAAATGTGAGAGTGCTTTTTCATGGTACCTTTCTCATGGAAACAGTCTATCAATGTGTATGCTGTGATATGCAATTCCAATACAATCTGCCTTCCTAGTTTCTTCCGCATTTATCTGTTGAACCACCGTGAGTTGTGCATCTGAGATTGTTAGAAAGCAGTGAATTAAGATCAGTTGTAGGATGCATACTTCTTGGCTATCATTGGCCTTGGATTTCTATCTTTGTTTATCTCTTTCAACCTTTGAGATGCATATTTGATCTTCGCCTGTTAACATGGCCGGCCTGTAGTAGTCTATGATGTGAGCTCCACATTCGAAAGTTGATGGTACATTAAGATATCAATTGTCACAAGTCCACTTGATCCATTGCAATAAAGTGAACTACCACCAGATTACCATATATCTTAAAGTACACAATATTCATAGTGATAAAGGGGGACAAGGAAAACTAACCAAATTGGTTCATCAACCATAAGCTGTACGGGGAGCTTGCACAACACTCAAATGCTGCAATGCATGAATTTTGAGGATCCACAGCGAGCAAACAACTAGGCTAAGATAGTCCAGGAAATGACTTTTTATAGTGTGATTTCATCAAACACCTCTCAATTCAAATCCCCCTCTTAACAATAATGTGAGTTATACTAAAATCTCCCTCTTAAAAAAAAAAGGCTTGAATCTACTTAGAAACCACCATGGTAATCGATCAAACACTTTCTTTAAAGAAAAAAAACCAGTATGAAATGCCCTTGGCCTAGAATCCAAATCTTTCAAACAATAAAAAGAAATTAGAACACTTGAAAATCAGTATTTTTCATAAAAGCAGAAGCATGAGAGCATGAAATTTGTTTTTCAAAAGATTATTTTCTAAAGGAAAA
This sequence comes from Persicaria tinctoria, assembly GCA_037127255.1. Classification (NCBI taxonomy): domain Eukaryota; kingdom Viridiplantae; phylum Streptophyta; class Magnoliopsida; order Caryophyllales; family Polygonaceae; genus Persicaria; species Persicaria tinctoria. Next base: position 85,676,973 of record JBANSL010000004.1, on the reverse strand, counting down.
ATAAAAATTATATAGTAAAAACAATATGGGCTATAAAATTAAGTCCTTAAACCCATTAATTGAGTTCAAAGTGATAATGCATAGCCCGGATTGATGTAGGTGCCTTATGTAAAGAGGTAGATGATCTATGTGATCAACCAACCTCCAACAACCAGCCTAATACTCCACCCAATACAGCTCCGTAGTAGATTCACATTCATAGCAATGTTCTTGTGTGCGCTTGTCATTTTTTCTTTATATTATGAACCAACCTGCACACCACAAGGTGACAGTTAGCCAAAGTCAAGCAATCATACGGTGTTTTTTGGTTAAGAAAACAAGTTAAGACTCCTGAGCTTTGATTTTACAGTACAAGAGTTTTCATGGTTTACCTATTTTAGCCGAGATAACGTCACCAGAAATCACCTCTTTTCAGGAACATCCAAGGAATATATAGCTCTGGATGGGCATCTAACTAGCTCGACAGAAATTGCCTCTTGAGGGTGGAGTTGATGTTTACAATAATCTCAACAGAAATAGCCTATGGTGTTGGCTCCCTTGTCAATCGACTTCATACTTGTAGTAGTGTCATGAAACCCCTCAGCTTATAAACTGTTAAGACAACTGAAGCTCTTTGTCAATCAAACAAACATGGCTAAAAGGATACTCTAAAAGTGCAAAACAAATAGTGCTTTTAGGAGAGAAAATTGCCTTGAGCAGGGTAACACTTCCGGGATCATCCACACCTGTCTAGAGCACATCAAGGGATTAACCGTTAAGACAATTGGTGAATAGTTGGACTAGAATTTTTGATTGAATTAAACATGGGATTCTTACCAACTTTGTTCGGTATTAAAGAGACAAGCAACTGAACTGTGACATGCTTTTTTTTTAAAGTTACCATTCAAAAGCAATTGAACTGTTGGATCCTGTAACTCCTTCGCAGTTCCATCTACAAAATCTTTGACTGTGGATTTAAAGTTCCAACTCCCTTGTGTTTGTTCCTAGAAATAATAAGAGGAGCCACTTAATTATGCATCCCTTATTGTTGGTACTTGTACTGCATTTTCCAAACTGATCAGTATAACAAGAAATTGATCAGTATAAGAAGCAAATCAAGTCCTTTCAGCAAAACACAAAATGACCCTTGCAAGATTTTGGACCACTAGATTGATTACCTTTAAATTTCATCAATACTGATATACAATGAAGCAAATGCCATGACGGGTACACAACTCTGTCGCTTCACATCCCTAGGTTGTACGCAATTGTCTAGCGCTAGAAGGCTGGGTGATCGTAATGGTGAGGTTTGCATATGTTGTTATACCTGCACTATGATCAATGTGATGAGAGGTTAGCCAATCTATAACCTTCAATCTGATTTTCTGCATTATGACATCAGTTGAACCATTATGCGTTGTCAATTTGAGAACGAACTATATATATATATATATATATATATATATGTATATGGACTTGAAATTATGTACTTTTTATACATAGATGAAATGATATATATCAACTTCATAGGCTTAGATCGATGATTAATTCAGAACCTCAATTAGAAGGCATGCATGAGATGGAGATTGAATTAACAGATGATATATATGAATGTGAAAAAAGTCGTTGTAGGATGCATAATTCATATATATGCAACAGACCATGTTGTCGTTGTAGGCCGGTGGCGAGAACTGGTTGGAGAAGCAAAAGAAGGAGATGGGGAGTTAAAAGTGGAATTTGGAGAGAGAGAGTCCACACCCCCATCCCTCCTTCTTCCTGCTTCCCCCTCCTTCATTTTCATCCTTCAATTCATTAATCGCTCCGCCCTGGTTTTGATTTCTGAAGAAGAAGAAAAGAAAAGAGAAATTAAATGAATTATTTAGCGGATAAATGTGCGACTGTATACATATGGAGACAGTATTCCATACTCCGTAATTATATGGTCAATTACCTGTTTTCTGTTATATCTATGTCAGGGAGGTGGCTAATGAGAGGCCAATCCTCCCCCCTTTCCTTTTCGCATCTCCTTTCCAATTCCGCTGAGCAATCGGAAATTCTAAGCCTTTTGAGAGATGTGAGTTTGGGGATCCAAATTGGAAGTGATTTCACTTCTGAGCCATTCCAAATAGATAGGCGTTGCAAGGAGATGAGATGTTGGATCCCGTCGGGTAATTGCTCCATTCCTCTTGTATCAGTAAGATGTAAATCTTGAAGAGATGAAGAAAGGGAAATCCAGGGTACATCCTCTAGCCCATTGAGCTTCCTGCACGTTCTCCATTAAATATAATACACACCGCACCATTAGTATCGGGACCCTTTGGATTTCAAAGTGTTTAGGTTTAAGTGCTCGTTTGAGATAAGTAAGTGAGGTAAACGTAATGGAAATATATTTTATTTACAAAAATATATCTAGATAAGAGAAAAATGTTATTTTTTTTTTTTATGAAAAATAAGATAGGAGGGGTACTAATTAGAGGAGTATATGGATATGTTTATTTCTTAATCAAATGAGATATTGAAATAAAAATAAACAAAACTAATCTTGTACGAAAAGTTGGAAGAGGGTAATGACTAATTGTTTTTTAACAATGTATTTAAATTATAAATGGATTACATTCATTTCATTTCCTTTTTACCTTTCTAAAATTTAAACTTATAAATTGCTAAACTTATTTAAAATACATTATAAATTATTCTCAACAAACACTTTCTATACCCTCTCTTCCCAACTCTTTCTATACACTCTTCTCATTATTTCTGTTTTAATGAGAAGGCATTGCTTTCGAAAGAAAATTAAATTTAAAATGATTTGGAATACTTACCACTTCCTCTAATTCGAGATTACGTAGTTGGCTTTGTTGTTCCACCGCCTTGTCTTCAACATTGATCACTTTCGTCACTCTTCTGAACGTCAACGAGAAAAGCTTCATATTTAAAAGGGTTTTCCACCCCAAATATAATTCCTTGCAATTCTCAATATCCAAATATTTCAAGGGAGGAAGGTGTTGAATGGCTCTAGGCAAGTGAGTTGTCCTCCCATCAAACCCGATTGTGAGGGTACGAAGATTTCGCAAAGCTTTGAATGACGATTCCAAACGACTACCTTCCATTTCCTCCTCTTTCCATTTTGAAAGTTTTAATCTTTCAAGGGACGTGAGGTACTGCAGTCCCTCCATCAAGTGCTCGCCCCGACCCGGGACTGACAAATTTTCAAGTCCCTTCAAGGCTTTCCATGGCATCCCTGCTTCACTCAATTTCAACCCTTTATCATCATCATCTACAATTTCTGATATTTCACAATTGTCTAAATTCAAATCTTTGAGGGCGGTTAGATGTGCCAGCCCCTGACAGGATACCCCGTACTTCAGGTAACCAAGACTCAATTTCTGTAGATGAGTAAGGTGTCGTAACCATCTCTCCGGGAAAGATGTTAGACCGTCAACTCTATTAAGGTGTAAAGTTTTCAGGTTGTTATTTTGGCGGAATGTATACAGGGAATTAGTCGGAGGAGAGCCATTTGGGTTTATATTCTCCATCAGCAACTCTGTTACCAATTCCATATCAACCCCTCCAAGAGTTAAATCTTTAACTTCCTCAAACAGGGGCATTTGTCCTTTAAGCTTTCCACAATAACGTATACAAACTGTTGAAACTTTTCGAAGGCGAGGACGTTTTGTCGGCTCAACTACTTCTTGTCGCCACCAACCTTTGAGCTTGGGAAGATTTACAAGTTTAATGACTTTTAAAGAGTGGAAATATAAATCACCTCTTATTTCATCCTCTAAGTACTCCACCTGACAACAATAGCTAAGATGGAGCTCGGTGACATTCTTAAGTGTGCCAACCCAGCTTGAAAGCATCTCACCCACATAGTATGAAATTTTCAAATATTCAAGATTTTTGTGCGGCTCAAGCGCATCCAACACTGCTTTTGCTTCATCTTTTGACAAATTCTGGGGATCATGATCCTCCTCCCTAAAAGAATGATACTTCCACCTTATAATCATCCCACTAAGTTTGGTCTTCTCCGACATGTTTGCTTTCCGTGCATCTTCTTTGGGATCTGGCCATCCCTTTCCAGGAAGTGGAAGTTCAATTGTCAAAAACCCGTGCAAATTATCAAGGCCTTGCAAGTATCTTAAACCTCCCATGGAAGGATGTACAATAAGTCTATCCAACTTAACAAGGGAGGTCAAAGCTCTCAATCCTGCTGGTGAAGGCCCCAAGCTCTTGCATCCACGTATATAGAGTTGTCTTAAGCTTACCAACTTCTCTATTTTCGGAGGCAGATCTTCAAGGAGGTTGCACCCCACAAGTACCAAAATCATCAAATGGTGTAGCTTACAAATTGAAATTGGGAGGTGTTTAAGCTTGTGATTGTGAGAAAGGTCAAGATATCTCAAGTGAATCAATTCTCCTAAAGACTCTGATATGCTATCAATTCTCAACCCGTCCAAGTGCAACGCTCGTAACATGCTAAATCTTTCCAGTGACAAGTTTAGATGGTCTTCATTGAATCGTTCTCTAGGATGATCAATTATAAGAGTTCTCAATGTCTTTGGATCAGAAACCAGACTACCATAGTCGAAAGAATTATCATGCTCCGAACTAATAGAGATGTGACGAAAATTGTCCCTCTCACCCTTATTGACCATAGAAACCTTATCAATACAAGCACTCTCAGTTTTAGCAACATCTATTGCCACATCATGTAATAGATCATGCATTTTAGCAGTATGATTGTAGCCACCATAATAAACGGAAAAGTGCTTTTTCACCTCTTGGAAAAAACATCTTTCAACCAAGTGGAAAAAGTATTCCTCTCCCACTTTCTCCAAGTTTTGCTCATTGTCAGCAAAAGTCTTAACAAAACCTTGAGCTATCCATAAACGAACTAGCACATCTTTATCAAACCAGTAGTCTTTAGGGAAGAGAGAACAATAAGCAAAACAAAGCTTCAAATTTGGATGAAGATGATTATAGCTAACCATCAAAACACTTTTGACACTCTCCTGATTCTCCTCGTCCCCCCTCTTTGCAATAGTCCATGTAAGATCATTCTCCAAAAAATCAAACCATATTTTTCCACTTTTTTCTTTATGGCGTAAAAGGCTCCCAACAACAACTATTGCAAGTGGAACATTTCCACACCTATGCACAATCTTCTTACCTAAGGGCTCTAATTCTGGATCCTCACCGAGTTCATCCTTGTTGCAGAATGCATGTTTCACGAACAAAGACCATGCACTCTCCTTTGACAGCACAGCTAGATCAAGGCAACAGTTAGGCTTTGACGCATCTAGACATTCGACAACTTTTCTAGATCTTGTTGTTGTCAAAACCTTACTACCGATTTTCCCACAACGAAGGATGCATTCTAATTTCAGCCAATTTCCAGAGTTTTCATCCCAAACATCGTCCAGAACAAGTAAAAATTTTCTCCCACTAATTATATCTCTTAACTTCTCCTGCAACTTCTCTAAACCAAGGTCAGATTGCCCACTCTCTTTAGATGCTATGATTTCCCTTAAGACTTCCTTTAGATCTGAGAGAGAATTTATACAAGCCCAAAGCTGCACATCAAAACCTTGTTTCACCCTCTCATGATTATACACATATTTAGCCAAAGTGGTTTTCCCCAATCCCCCAAACCCAATGATTGCAACAACAGAAGGGCTTCGGGCCTCAGATGTCTCTCCCATATTCTGAGGGAGTAACATACTGATTATACGATCCCTATCCTCATCTCTTCCAATTACATCATCCTCATGCACAAAAGAATGAGTTTTTGGCCTCACAATTAATGATTGAGCTACAGAAGGTTGTGGCCTTGTAATTAGACCATAGACTCTCATATCTTTCTCAATATGATCTACAGATTCCCTAATCGCCTTAACCGCACGAGCGGTCTTATAAATGAGACCGAACTGGTTTGCATCGGAGAAGAACAGGCGTACCTCTTTGGTGAATGGATTGCCTGACATGGTCCTCTTGTGCAGGATTCGGGCAGCCAATGTGTCGAAAAAGTCTTCAGCATCGTACATGACTTTCCTCATCCTGGACAGGAAGAGCTGCACGGCAATTTCATTGGAACCTCGTTCCTGGGTATCTTGGTGGATGCAGGTGAGGGTTTCAATGGTAGCTTCAAGACTTTGTAGGTCCTTCTGGGAGTTCCAGAGGAGGAGGAACTCGTCTTTGGCAAGGGAGGTGAAGAGTTGGAGGGCAGATTTTGCAATGGAGGCTAAAGCAGCAGCAGCGTCAGCCATTGTTGGAGAGTGTTTGAAAGGAGAGATCGAAAGGGGGCGGATGAAGTTTGATTAAGTTATGGAGACAGGGCAATTAAAGGAAGAAGGCGGTTAATATATAGGGGACTTCCAAAGCCAACCATAATACTCCATCCGTTAAGAAAAACATGTCGTTTTAGGAGTAAAATCTTGTTAAGAAAAACTTGTCGATTTAGGTATTTTGGTACTCACTTTCCAAAATTACCCTTGTCATGATTAGATGTTTATTAGTTGTAGTTTTCAATAAAGTGGAAAAGTAAAGTAATAATTAGGGGTATAAGTGTATTTTTGTTTGCTTTTATTTGATTTCTTAAATAATGTGCAAATGTCTAAAACGACATGTTTTGATTAACGGAGGGAGTATATTTCTACTGTGTGTATAAATTTATCCGCGCTTTACCTTTAATAAAGTGAATGAAAGAGTATAAAATACGTACTCTGGCAAATGAAGAACGAAGCGCTAGAATTGGTTTATCCGTCATCCTTGATTTTGGAAAATAGAGTGATACTTCAAGGATTCAAACTTAGATACTACTCTAAAATTGGTTTAACCACCGCATCATGAATATTTATCCGTCATTAATTAAAAATTACGGCATGGTGAGAATTTTTTAAAATAAAAAATCTCAAGGGTCAAGCCAATCTTAACTAATTAATAATAATGATATACAATGACTAACATAGGCCGTTAATAAGTTATGAATTCTAATCTCTTGCCCTCTACTATTATACTCCTCCGTAATACGGAGTAGTTTAAGTGTGTACTTATAAACATAAGAAAATCTTTAAAATATTGAAAATTAATATATTAAAAATTATAAAATATTAATAAAAGTTAATATAAAATAAATAATTATTGATAGATTACAAAAAAATCATTATTAACAATTTTATTGAAGTCATGTTATCTATATATATGGTTTTAGTACATATATATAGCTTAATAATACTTCAAAAAAATTACAAACATGATATGAATATAGAATTTCGCGGGTATTATACTAGTGCTATGTAGTAAATAAATGCGGAGTAGATAATTATATATGGTAGGACCAAATACGATCAAACTTATTAGCCAATTTCAACTTTCACTATTGATGTGATGGGATTAACGATTAAAGTTGAAAACCGCATTAAAAATATCCATATATAGTTTGTTTGTCTATATTTACACCACGCGAAGTACCTGATGTTAACATCAGGGATATTTGACGAAAATTCTGTAATTATAATCATTATATCTATATAAGCATTTTTTATATAAAAAATCAATCACATGTAATATTATACTATTATGGAGAGAAAAAATATTCTTATTTGATCATGCGTTATATATCACAGATCAACTCAAATGACAATTTCGGTAAATATGATTATTGAAATCGATCTTTTGTTATCTATATCTATATCTATATATAACATAAAAAGTTGTGTTCATGCGCCATTTATTACTCATTTACCTACATGTTTTAACCAACTCAATTTTCTCATTTTCATCCCATTTTAAAACAAATTAGATGCTTTAGCTCAATGGTTAAGATGTAGGAAGTATTGCATGAGGTCTCAAGTTCAAATCCCATTGACAACATTTTTTATTTGTATTTTTTAAGAGGCTTCTCTCTTGAATTATATGGCAGATTATTATATGACAATTAATGGCGTCAATTATATGCCTAATTTGATAATTTGTTACACCATATCCATAATATTTTTTGTTATTATTTATATTCAACTAATTAAAAAATTATTTTTATCTTAATTATTTTAATTAAAATTTTGTTTGTATTCCCTTAAATTCATTTTATGCTTTGTGATATTTTCTAACTAATTTTTATGAACTAAATAATTACATACAATTTTTTAAACTGATTATTATAGTATGATCATTTGTTTTTAATCACACTTTTCATGTTGTAACGATCATGCATTAATACTCATACTAATTTGAATAATCAACATTAAACCCTCTATTTTCAATGCTTGGCTTTTGGTATTTCGTAACATACACAATTCATATTTCAAATAATTAATTAATTTAAATGACATTATTCCTTCGGGCCGTTACAACATTGTTAATTCTCTTATAAATAGAACGGGATGATCCTTACATTTTATTTTACGAGGAACCTTCTATCTGGAGCCTCTAAGATTGGTGGCCTGATTAGTGGCCAGTGATCAGTTAGTCCCATTGTGTAGTTAATTATTATTCTAATAAGGTATTTTTCCCCTCCTAAATTAAGGATTGCAGTCTATTTTATTTCATTTTTACAACGTTTTATTATTTATTTATTATAAGTTATCTTCCCCTATCATGGCACATCATTTGTGAAAATTCATATTGTATTGATTAAAATTTTTAGATTTTTATTTATAATATGATCACATTTATATTTATATAAATTACAATTTTTTTAAAAAATTTATTATATTTATGAAATAGGTAGAGAGATTTATAATAATCCATATATATATTGCTTTTTGGCAAAGCAAATTATATAAACAACATATCATTTTTAATGCAATTGATTATTTTTATTGAGAATGAGATGATAACTTGGCTTCAACTTACATGTAAATTTTTTAAGCAAATTCAACTCACAAGTTATGCATGTAATTGATGAGAATGTGCATAAAAGAAGGTATCAAATGAAAAAAAAATCTTGCTATATATATATATATATATATATATATATATATATATATATATATATATATATATATATATATATATATATATATATATATATATATATATATATATATTAAAGTTCTTACATTTAGGTACGCTCCACCATTTATCAAATCAAATTGTAGATTTTTTAATTAAAAAACCAGCAAATGTCTTTATTTTAATGGTTGCTATATTAATATCATTATGCTCATTTATTTAATTATTCATATTTTATATTTTTTTATGGTTTCATAGCCCAATGATTAATAGAAGTGTTTGGTATGAATAAGGTTTTGAATTCGAATCCTATTAGTTACACATTGACCATATTTGTTTTTTTTTTTATTTCTTAATCATACAAAATCAATCAAATAACTTTAGAGAAATAGAGGTATAAATATATATCTTCAAACATTATATCGTATATAATAGCACGAAATTAAATATGAATGATTTTTTATTTTGCAATTTGAAAGGGTAATCAACAAATTAATTAAGTTTGTTAAAGATAATGCACCATACATTTATAATCTAGAATTTGAAAGGGTGATCATAAAATTAATTGAGATAATTTGAAAGGGTGAGATAACTAATGAATTGAATTAATTTGAACCGTATTTTATATTATTTTTTGCAAGAAAGTCATTTTTAATTTTGTGCAATCTTAAATACAAAGTGATCTATGATTGTATGAATCAATACTAGCATAGATCAATATGAATAATATGCATGCATCTTTATCTTCTTTTTATATTGTTTTTTTTCCACAATTTTTAATTATATTATGACTATTTTTATTTGTTATTCTAATTTATATTCCATTTATTTAATTTAAATATTTAAAAAAGTTTACAATTGAAAATTTTAATTGGTCACCACATGCAAAAAAAAAATCTAATAAAAAAAGTGTGTATAATTTGATTTGGTTAGTATAATTTTTTTTTATTGATTCTTTTCGTGTTATAAAAAATTATAACATTATCAAATACATGAATTTTTTTCCATCTTTAAATTTCTCTCAAATTTGATCTTTTCACTCATAGGTCTAGATTAATTTTTTTTTTTGTTATATATGTAGTAGTAGATATTGTTTTATTTTTGTTGTTTGAATAATAATGTTTTAATTTAATTTTTGTTTGCAAAAACTACACTATGTGCTATTATTCTATTTTTAAAAAAAATATCTATAACGTGCACGTTAGTTTTTTCTTTATTTACCAAGTGTGATCTCACTATAATTTTTGAAATAAAATCATAGGTCCCGGGCGTAGCACGAGTCTGCCTACCTAGTATACTTAAATAAATATGTCCATCAACTTAATGTTATTAAATCATGAACATATATGTATTGAATTATTATCAAAATGGGTTAAATAGATTATTTTCATCCGATCCTACATCGTCAGAGTGTCAGCTATATTGAGAATTTTGATTAAAAAATATAAAAAAAAAATCATACTCTGTATTTGATAAAACCAAAGTTAATTCTTTATGGAAATAATATCAATAATTAAATTTATGTAAATAGTTTATTTAAATATGTATTATATATATGTATTATTGATAACCAATCATATGTTAGTCTTTTTATTGAAATATCTATATCTATAAAACATAAAAAGTTGTGTTCAAGGCCTATTTAATGACCATTTATTTAATTATACATATTTTATATTTTTTGTTTCAATTCCACAAAAAATCATAAACATCTTTATAGCTCAATGGTTATTGAGTTGTTTGGTAGGAATGAGGTCTTGAGTTCGAATCCTCTTAGTTACACACATTGACTATATTTTGCATTTTTTTTATTTCCTCCTAAATTGTCATATTTTTTATGCATATTTTTGTAAACGGAAATAAAATAAAGGTGTATAAGGAAAGATGTGGACAACATTATAAGTTATTTTGCATTTTTTCATTATAAGTTACTACTACCTCCGTCCAAAAATAAATTGTCTTTACTATTCACGCACATTTTTTTAAGAAGGTAAAAACTATATAAAATATTAACCTTTTTATTAATTTTTTTTATAATTACAAACTTATTCGCTTTTTTAAGAAGGTAAAGACTATTATATTTATTATTAATTTTTTTAGCTCCTAAAAAAGCATGTATGAATAGTAAAAGTCTATGTATTTTTGGACGGAGGGAGTATTTATTTTCAACTAACTTTAAAATATTATCTTTAAATTTTTTGTCAATATTACAGCCGTTACTTCACAAATTAGCCAGTTAATTTGCTGTCATTCAAATTGATTAGTCGTTTAATTTGCAGCCGTTTCATACAAATCCTCAACACAAACATAATGTCATATTATTGAATGTAAGACTGTCTCCCGTTTGGTCTTCCTCCTTCGTATATATATATAGGCCGGGGTAATCACACAAACATGCATGTTTGTATTCTCTTTCTGTTTGGTATTTGCTTCTGCATATTAGTTCGGGAAAGAATGACAAGGGCTTGAAATTATACGATCGTCGCTATCTTAATACGGCACCAGTTATCCCATCGAAGAGTTGGCAGATGGCAGTTCATATTTGGAGAGGTGGCCTACCCCTTGAGTATGTATTCTCTTTGTAAATTTATATACATATATAATTACAACCAACGCTGTGTATGTGTATGATTGGAAAGCCATGGTGTTCACCATGAGAGATCTTTGTTTTCCTTTAAAGGAATGTCCACTTACACTTCATCTAAGCATTTGGTATACACATCGAGTGTGCACAAATAACATTAGAGTGATCCTTAATTATACAAGCAAAACAATACAAGGGCAGGCCGAAGCTTTGTGAAACAATGACCACTGCATAAAGACACACAATACACACTCCAACACAGGTAATATCTCTCAAATTTTGATTCAACTATTATAATATATACATACACTTATCTCAATTAAAAATATAAGCCATTTTTTAAATCTTCTCTATTGTTCTTTAATTAATTAAGCATTGCCCTGTTTTTTTATAGCAAAATTATATTTTTATTTGATTTCAGAAAATAAGCAATACGGAGTATCATAAAGTGGGCATTCAATTAAAGGATCCAGAGTACGTGAGAGTTTTTTAAAAAAAAAGAAAAAAAATACAAAATTAATTTACCTTTTTAAATATGATAGATGTTAAAACTAAAGTGAGGTTTCGAAAGAGTGAGTTTTTCCTATAAATTAAATGAACAATTAATTCAATTATTTAAATGATCAATTATAGGGAGGTTAGAAAATGAAGTGGTCCACGGATCAAAAAAAAAAAAGAAAATGAAGTAATCTTTTAGTTTTGTCAAACCACATTTTGTAACACCCTTATAATGAATGATGATGGGTAATTATAACAATGAAATTTAAGTTTCTTACAATAGTATGCATCATTTACTATTGATAGCCCCTTCAACTTATACTACAGTATTTAATTTTATTCCCATTTGCTTTGATATTGAATTCTTTAAGGGTGTTGAACTATCTCATTATAGTACTCTGTAATAACTAATCCTGGACCATGTGCATCATGCATAAGGTTTATCAAATATTATACGGATTCGTGTATATGATTTTCTAATATTTTATGTCCAAATAAATCATTTGCTCTTTATAAATTGGTTTTAATTTTGTTGATTTGAAAATCAAATACACGAAGAATGTGAATATGCAAAATACATTCAAGTAATAAGTCCATATAATTGTATCTTATTTTATACTTAATATATATATATAATAGTAAAACTGATGCATAGAGACTTATATGTCATTTAATGGTTAATTTTGGAACAATTTTCTCCCAAAAGAAAATAATGTCAGAAAAAATTCGATAAATATTTATTTATATATGTATTAATTATATCTTATTACGCTTTATAATCTTATTCTATATGTTAGAGCTTTTTTAGAGCGATATATCAAATAAAAAATCCTAAAACCCTTTAGAAAGTGCATCAAACAAATCCTCACAAACAAAACCCTAAACCCCTAAATCTAATATCTCACTCTACAAAAAAAAAATGTTTTCTATTCGAAATTTGGCCTCTCTGAAAAAATTAATCACGTACCTCTAAAAAAATCTAAAACTCAAGCCACAACCAGTTTTTAGAGAAATCATAAAATATGGGCAGAGAACATATGTCTTTAGGAAGAAATGGCTAAATAAATCATTACAAATTTGATTTTGCATTAAATAATCTTTCGTTATTCACAAAGTACACATATTTGATTTAAAAAATATGTCCCGGGCGTAGCACGGGTCTGCCTTCCTAGTAACATAAAAAGTTGTGTTCATGCGCCATTTATTACTCATTTACCTACATGTTTTAACCAACTCAATTTTCTCATTTTCATCCCATTTTAAAACAAATTAGATGCTTTAGCTCAATGGTTAAGATGTAGGAAGTATTGCATGAGGTCTCAAGTTCAAATCCCATTGACAACATTTTTTATTTGTATTTTTTAAGAGGCTTCTCTCTTGAATTATATGGCAGATTATTATATGACAATTAATGGCGTCAATTATATGCCTAATTTGATAATTTGTTACACCATATCCATAATATTTTTTGTTATTATTTATATTCAACTAATTAAAAAATTATTTTTATCTTAATTATTTTAATTAAAATTTTGTTTGTATTCCCTTAAATTCATTTTATGCTTTGTGATATTTTCTAACTAATTTTTATGAACTAAATAATTACATACAATTTTTTAAACTGATTATTATAGTATGATCATTTGTTTTTAATCACACTTTTCATGTTGTAACGATCATGCATTAATACTCATACTAATTTGAATAATCAACATTAAACCCTCTATTTTCAATGCTTGGCTTTTGGTATTTCGTAACATACACAATTCATATTTCAAATAATTAATTAATTTAAATGACATTATTCCTTCGGGCCGTTACAACATTGTTAATTCTCTTATAAATAGAACGGGATGATCCTTACATTTTATTTTACGAGGAACCTTCTATCTGGAGCCTCTAAGATTGGTGGCCTGATTAGTGGCCAGTGATCAGTTAGTCCCATTGTGTAGTTAATTATTATTCTAATAAGGTATTTTTCCCCTCCTAAATTAAGGATTGCAGTCTATTTTATTTCATTTTTACAACGTTTTATTATTTATTTATTATAAGTTATCTTCCCCTATCATGGCACATCATTTGTGAAAATTCATATTGTATTGATTAAAATTTTTAGATTTTTATTTATAATATGATCACATTTATATTTATATAAATTACAATTTTTTTAAAAAATTTATTATATTTATGAAATAGGTAGAGAGATTTATAATAATCCATATATATATTGCTTTTTGGCAAAGCAAATTATATAAACAACATATCATTTTTAATGCAATTGATTATTTTTATTGAGAATGAGATGATAACTTGGCTTCAACTTACATGTAAATTTTTTAAGCAAATTCAACTCACAAGTTATGCATGTAATTGATGAGAATGTGCATAAAAGAAGGTATCAAATGAAAAAAAAATCTTGCTATATATATATATATATATATATATATATATATATATATATATATATATATATATATATATATATATATATATATATATATATATATATATATATATTAAAGTTCTTACATTTAGGTACGCTCCACCATTTATCAAATCAAATTGTAGATTTTTTAATTAAAAAACCAGCAAATGTCTTTATTTTAATGGTTGCTATATTAATATCATTATGCTCATTTATTTAATTATTCATATTTTATATTTTTTTATGGTTTCATAGCCCAATGATTAATAGAAGTGTTTGGTATGAATAAGGTTTTGAATTCGAATCCTATTAGTTACACATTGACCATATTTGTTTTTTTTTTATTTCTTAATCATACAAAATCAATCAAATAACTTTAGAGAAATAGAGGTATAAATATATATCTTCAAACATTATATCGTATATAATAGCACGAAATTAAATATGAATGATTTTTTATTTTGCAATTTGAAAGGGTAATCAACAAATTAATTAAGTTTGTTAAAGATAATGCACCATACATTTATAATCTAGAATTTGAAAGGGTGATCATAAAATTAATTGAGATAATTTGAAAGGGTGAGATAACTAATGAATTGAATTAATTTGAACCGTATTTTATATTATTTTTTGCAAGAAAGTCATTTTTAATTTTGTGCAATCTTAAATACAAAGTGATCTATGATTGTATGAATCAATACTAGCATAGATCAATATGAATAATATGCATGCATCTTTATCTTCTTTTTATATTGTTTTTTTTCCACAATTTTTAATTATATTATGACTATTTTTATTTGTTATTCTAATTTATATTCCATTTATTTAATTTAAATATTTAAAAAAGTTTACAATTGAAAATTTTAATTGGTCACCACATGCAAAAAAAAAATCTAATAAAAAAAGTGTGTATAATTTGATTTGGTTAGTATAATTTTTTTTTATTGATTCTTTTCGTGTTATAAAAAATTATAACATTATCAAATACATGAATTTTTTTCCATCTTTAAATTTCTCTCAAATTTGATCTTTTCACTCATAGGTCTAGATTAATTTTTTTTTTTGTTATATATGTAGTAGTAGATATTGTTTTATTTTTGTTGTTTGAATAATAATGTTTTAATTTAATTTTTGTTTGCAAAAACTACACTATGTGCTATTATTCTATTTTTAAAAAAAATATCTATAACGTGCACGTTAGTTTTTTCTTTATTTACCAAGTGTGATCTCACTATAATTTTTGAAATAAAATCATAGGTCCCGGGCGTAGCACGAGTCTGCCTACCTAGTATACTTAAATAAATATGTCCATCAACTTAATGTTATTAAATCATGAACATATATGTATTGAATTATTATCAAAATGGGTTAAATAGATTATTTTCATCCGATCCTACATCGTCAGAGTGTCAGCTATATTGAGAATTTTGATTAAAAAATATAAAAAAAAATCATACTCTGTATTTGATAAAACCAAAGTTAATTCTTTATGGAAATAATATCAATAATTAAATTTATGTAAATAGTTTATTTAAATATGTATTATATATATGTATTATTGATAACCAATCATATGTTAGTCTTTTTATTGAAATAATACAAACTTATGTAAAATCATGGTAAATTTATACTATTATGTTCACTGTACATTGACGTTTTGGAGACGATTGTGATAAATTTAATATGGAAAACATATACTTAAACTTTAAAAAAATATAACCGACCAATAAGAAATCGAATTTTTTTTCCATAATATTCCCGATTAAATAAAAAATTACACTTAAATTCACCATTTCAAACTATTTACAAAAACATTCAAAAGTTGCAGACCCGGTCAGAAACACGTGGATTCAAACCGCGTTTTAGTTACAATCCTAATTGAAATTAAATTTGAAATAAAAAAAAATAACAACATAAAACGCGGATTGAAACCACGTCTTATGGGTTTCTAAATTCAAAAAAAAAATTAACCCCGGAAGCGCGGTTCTAAACCGCGCTTTATGTTTTAAAAAAAATGAGGCTTCGACCTGCCCGAATGCCCAGTACTGCAGGGGAAGGGGAGTTGCAACGGCGGCCATGGAATGCAGGAGGAGAGGGGATGGAGGCGCAGTTCGACCTTGTACGTTCGATTGGGGATGGCAGCGTCTGAGTTCGATCTTCAATTGGGGATGACGGCAGCCGAGTTCGCCCATCGATCGGAGAGGGCGGAGCCGCGGAGACGACCTTCGATTGAAGTACAACGAGGTGATGGTTGGCGGTGGTGGAGGTCGGTAGGAATTGTTTTCGATGACGGAAAACACGAGCGCAGTGGTTGTGTCGGTGGTTCTCGACGCCGGTTCCGGCGCTTGAAACCGCGCGTCACCGTGTCTCTTCTCCTTCATTTCACATCCATGGAGGTCGGCGCCAGATCTGCTGCCATCGCCCGCGTCCTCGCCACCCAGCCTTGCCGCTGAAGCCTTCGTCCCTGTCCTTCTCTCCGATGCAGCCTCCCTCCCTTTGCCAGATCTCCGATACCGTATCCGGCCTCCACCTTCCCGGATCCCCCTTCCACGGCGCCGGCATCGGCGGCTATGCCCCATCCTCCTCCCCTTCACCTTACTCCCTGCCCACCCTCCGAAGCTGCCTATACCCGGACTTCGACCTGGCGCAGGCCTCCGTTGATGGACGGAAGGAGAAAGGTAAAGCGCGGATCGGAACCGCGTTTTACCTTTTTGGCTTTTTTTTTAATTATTTGTCATTTTAAAAAAAAACGCGGTTTTAAACCGCGTTTTATTCGGCTATTTTTTTTTTCCAGTTTTCCTCCAATTTTAAAATTTTAAACTTACGAATAAAACACGGTGTCAAACCGCGTTTTTCTGACAACCCTGCAAAAAATGAAAATTTTTGTAAATATTTTTAAACTGTGAATATTATGGCAAATAATTATTTTTTAGTGAATATTTTGAAAAAAATTCTAAGAAATCAAGTTCAATGTAAGTAGAATAGGCCTTTTTGGAAATGATTGTGATAAACTTAAAATAGAATATATATATATATATATATATATATATATATATATATATATATATATATATATATATATATATATATATATATTAAAAAATTCCAAAAAGTAAAACCGACCAAAAAGAAAAGAAGTAGTTGATTAAAAAATTCAACTTTAATTGTGGACTAGTCACATTAGCTAAGTGCTAATAGAATTAGTATTATTACTAGTGTAGTGCCCGTGCCTTGAAGGCACGAGATTTTGATCCATTTCAATTTGAAAATTATTTTATATATCTATTTAACACTACATTAATATATACTGGTTTACACCAAAATATGTATAAAATATTTTTAATTTATAAATTAGTTGCAAAGAGATATAATATAAAATTTAAAAATAATTTAATAAGGTAAAGTAGTAATAAAACTCAAACACACCACCTAATATATTTTGAAATACATATATAATTATTACCATTAGGATAAAACTAAAAAAGTAAATATAAGTTGTCGTATAATTGAAAAACTGAAAAGTTACTTACATCAAAATAAAAACGACAATAATATAAAACAACACGTCACCAAAATGCTAATAATATTAATAAATAGATTAATAGATAGATAGATAGATTTCTCGGATCAGATCTCAAGGTTGTAACTTTGACTTTGATAATAGAGTATGACGGGAATCAAGACCCACTTTATTTCATGATCTCGTATCACAAAATCAATCGCACTTTTTTTGTTTTTCTTGAATGACTCGTTAAAATTTAGTTAATTTTGAAGCGTAAGTTTTTTTCCCATTTGAATTTTTTTTCTTTCTTTTCGCTTTCACATTTCACTCTGTTTTATAATTATGGTAAATATTGTTTTAGTAAAGTATATATTTTTTTCATATAAATGTTATGTACTATTTTTTTTAAGATATCATAAATTATAATATATTATAAATGAAATATGTATGAGATAGTGAGGTAAATAGTGGGTAATTATACAAAAGAAATAAAATAATATATAAGAAATCATATCGACACACATGTAATATATATTCATTTTATTATTATTTCAAGAAGCAAATTATCAAACTATATTAATAAACTTTAATCCAGATTTCCTTCCTCAATCTAAAGACAGACTACCAAAAAAGGGGTTACCATTTGAATAAAAAAAGAAACGGATATTTTAAAATAGGAAATAAATATATTTAAAATAGGAAATGGATATTTTAAAATTTCGACAATAATATCGACCAATAAAAAATATCATTTGAATAAAAAATTCAACTTTAATTGTGGGCGTGACACGTCAGCAAAATGCTAGCAAAATTAGTAATATTAATAATTAATAATTAATAGATTAATAGATATTTTTTTCCCCATAAATGGCCGATAGATCACATTTATAACTAGGTTCCTCAAATTTAATTATCTATGTCATAAAAAAAAAATTAAACTTTAACAAACCAATAAATTTGAGATAGAAGACTTGCAAATGGGAGGGCAATCCTTTTTTAAATGACTGTACAATATTCGATTCGGATATAGAAGTGATGAGTCCGCTAGATTAAGAAAATAAAAATAAAAAATTGAAATGTGACAGTGGAGAGAGGCTGAGAGGATAAGAGTATCATACGGAGTAATTGTCAAGATATGGGCCAATCAAAACAATCATTTCATTGTCTCATCCGAGTAGATCGAGATGGATCACAACCACAACAAATGGATCCAAATGAAACGAAGAACTCGGCGGGTGTCTTCTCAAGAAACTCCCTTCCAATTTACTTAATTTAAATTATGTAATTATTGATCAGATCCTTCTGCATAACAAACTAATGAGCTACACGGTCTACACCATTTTCAGTTACATTTCTCAGGTAACTGATGAGAATATGAATAATTCATTAACTTGGGAAATACCCTGAGCTGGACAAGTACGGTACATGACCATACATCTGCAATGCCTTGGACAAGCCAACACTAATTCCTGGATCATTCAATATTCCTACGGAAAAAAAGAAGAAGATTGAACCCTTAGAAAAACCTTAAAGTAATTGGTGGACTAGAAACAGTGGGCAAATCAAATGATCAAAATGAATGGCGCAGGAGCGTTCTTGATTAATCTCATACTAGTCAACAACGCGGCTTTCAACTTCAATCGTCGATCTCATTACTTGTCAGCAACGCAGCTTTCAACGTGAAAGTGAAAATCTCCTAAACTTTTCAAGGGAAAAGCTTGGTAATTACTAATGTTTATAGTATAGATGCATAATGGTCTATTATTCATTTTAAGCTAAAATCTCAAAACTACATATGTCACTGATAGATTACACAGGTCTCATATTGTATAGTGGGTCCAAAGGCCCAATACCTTGTACCATATATATATATATATATATCATTGTCTAATGAATGAAACCCTTAAGGAGGACTTTACATCAATTCTATCCTTTTACATGGTATCTGAGCCTCTAGGGTTTTATCTAAATTAACCCCCGATCCCTCCCCCGCCGCATCTCCTTCCGTCGCCGGCCATTCTCCCCCGCCTCTCGCTGCCCAAAACTCCGGTCATCCCCTTCCTCTCCTCTTCACTTTCTCGACCTCGACCAGGCAACCCTCAGCCGCCATCTCTCCTTCCTCGCTCCTCCTGCCCTTGCTCTCCATTCTCCCTAATTGCTCTCGCTGTCCCTCACGCCGGCCACCACTGCACACCACATCCGATCACCATCGCCTCTCCGCCTCCGCCCTCGCTACTGCACCACCGCTTCACCACGGCACCACCGATCAAAACCCACCGTCACCGCGCCTGCTGGTAGGATCTCTCCTGTTGATGTCGGCTTGCACAGTTGCACTTGATCTTATAGTTAATTAGCCTTGTTAATTAATTAGGCGATTCGCTTCTGCCGTTTGCAATTGTGAATTGTGATCGAGGTCAACCTCAGCACTTTGGGATTCAAAGTCAACCTCGGCACTTGGAATCAAATTCAACATTAAGAAGTGGAAATTGCTTATTAGTATGATTCTACATAGCTCTGTTTGTTCTTGATACATAAAAAAAAAGGAGAAGAAGGAAAAAAAAAAGATGCAATCGTACTTCGGATATCCTGCCCCTCGACATGCCGGTCTTCAAGCCTATCTGACATCGTCTGATCCAGGCTATGTTCCGCCTGCTATGCATCAAACCTTCTCCTCTACGCAACCAACATCCCCCGACTCTTTGTGGTACATGGACACTGGTGCCACCTCCCATATGACGAACTCCAGGTAACCTCTCTTCTATTTCCTTTAAAGGTCCTGCACACTCTATATATTATCGTCGGCAATGGTGGTCGTCTTGCTACTTCGGGAATTGGTCATGCCAAATTAAAGATCCCAACCCACCCACTACACCTTAACAATGTGCTCATTTCCCCGAAGATTGTCAAAAACCTTATCTTTGTCCGTCGGTTCACTACTGGCAATAATGTTTCCCTTACGTTTGATCCCTTTGGTTTCTCTGTGAAAGATCGTCGATCTTACTACGAGGGTTACTCGCATGAGATGTAACAACAACAGGGAGCTCTACCTGTCACACCACCTCCTGCGTCCAGTCAGTCGTGCCCGGTCGCCCTCTCGGCATCGTCGTCCAGTCTGTGGCATGCACGCCTGGGCCATCCCAGTGCTGCCGTTCTAGATGTCATTCGTTTTCAAAGTCTTGTCACCTGTAATAAAGACCTACGCTCTAGCTTATGCATGCTCTTCCTGTCAGTTAGGCAAACATGCAAGACTACCGTTCCAACGGTCTTTGAACTTCACCCTTGCTCCTTTTGATATCATTCATAGTGACATTTGGACCTCTCATGTGCCCAGCAAGGAGGGTCACAAGTACTACCTCTTGTTTCTGGATGATTACACTCATTTCTTATTGGTCTTCCCGTTGCATTTCAAGTCCCAAGTGTTTCCTATCTTTGTCAAGTTCCATGCCTACATCAAAACACAGTTTCAAACATCCATCAAATGCTTTCAATGTGACAATGGACGTGAATTTGACAACAAAGACTTTCACTCTTTCTTCGCCACAAATGGGATCTCCTATTATCTTGCTCCTATACTTCCCAGCAGAATGGCAAGGCCGAACGAATCATTAGAACCATAACCAACATGATGCGCCCTCTCCTCTTTCACGCATCTATTCATCTTACCTATTGGCCTCACGCCTTATCAACCACATGTTATCTCCTCAACGTACATTCTTCCCTCTACTACCCTACACCACCGCTCGCCAACTCAGGCACTCTATTGCACCTTTCCTAGGTATGATCACCTTCGCACCTTCGGGTGCTTGTTCTTCCCAAACCACTCCTCCACCGCCCCACACAAGCTTCACCCACGCTCCACTCCATGTGTCTTCCTAGGCTATCCGTCTGATCATCGTGGTTACATTTGCCTCGATGTTCGGAGCCATAAGCTTATTGTGTCCCGTCATGTCACTTTTGGTGAGTCTCGCTTTTCCTTCTCTTCTCCTCCTCTCCCATCTCCGACACCTCTTATGTCCCAGTCTGAGTCAGAGTCTTTCTTCCCACACTTTCTCCTTCCCCAGAGCTCTACCGGTGCTCCTGTCTCTCCCCCTACACTGCCCCCGACCTCCTACCACCAGACCGCACACCCATAGCATCTTCGGTGTCTTCAGACCTTGTCAGATCGTCTCTATGAACGCCACCCTGCACCCCACCAAACCTCCTCCTGCGTACTCCCGACCACCCCCTCCGTCACCCCATATGCCGCGGCCACAACATATTGCTGCACCCGCGGCATATCAACCCGCGCCGCGGCCGCAACCTTTTGCCGCGCCCGCCGCACAACCTATTATCGCCCCCACGGATTCCCCAATCTCTCCTGCCCCAAACTCGACCTCCCTTTCCCCTATCCCCACCTCCCACAAAACAGTCCTCCTCGACCCGAATTGGCAGACGGCTATGCTCGACGAATACAGGGCCCTTACAAGGAATGGTATATGGGTTCTAGTTCCTCGCCCTCATGAGGCAAACGTCATCCGTTGCATGTGGCTCTTTCGCCACAAGTTCTGCTCTGATGGGTCGTTGGAACGCTACAAAGCTCGTCTTGTGTTTAACGGTCGATCTCAGCAGACAAGTATTGATTGTGATGAGACATTCAACCCCGTGGTCAAGCCTGCCACTATCCGAGTGGTGTTGAGCTTAGCGTTATCGCGACATTGGGCTATTCATCAGCTGGATGTCAAGAACGCCTTTCTGCATGGCCATCTGAATGAGAGAGTTTACATGTTCCAGCCGCCGGGATTCGCTGATGCTGATCGTCCCAAGAACGTTTGTCTCCTGAAGCGCTCTCTGTATGGTCTGAAACAGGCTCCACGGGCATGGTTCCAGCGCTTTGCTTCTCATCTGCTTTGCTTGGGCTTCGTTGGCATCCGCTCGGATACGTCTCTGTAATTTATCTATCGCAGAGGCACAAACATGGCCTTTTTGTTACTATATGTCGACGACATCATCCTCGCCGCCTCTTCTGATGCTCTTCGGACGTCTATTATTTCCCAGTTGAGTGTCGAGTTTGCCATGTCAGATCTGGGTCTGTTGTCTTACTTCTTGGGAGTCATCGTGCAGCGTCATGCGTCTGGGCTGTTTCTCTCTCAGAGTAAGTATGTTGCCGAGATTGTTTCTCGGGCCAAGACGAGTAACTGCAAGCCAGTTGTCACCTCTGTGGATACTTCCAACAAGCTCAGTGCTCACTCTGGCCCTCTGTTTGATGATCCGACGTTGTACCGGAGCCTCGCCGGTGCATTGCAGTATCTCACGTTCACTAGGCCAGACATCAGTTACACCGTTCAACAGATCTATCTGTTCATGCATGAGCCCAGGGAACCGCACTCTCAAGCCTTGAAGCGGATCATCCGGTACATCAGCGGTACCCTTGAGCTGGGCACCACCATCACCCCTTCCTCTCGGCTTGACCTCATCGCTTACACTGATGCGAATTGGGGTGGTTGTCCTGACAGACGTCACTCCACGTCTGGCTACTGTGTCTTCCTCAACGACACTCTTGTGTCGTGGTCCACGAAGCGACAGTTTGTGGTGTCTCGCTCTAGCGCCAAGGCGGAGTACATAGGTGTTGCCAACGTTGTCTCCGAGTGCTCCTGGATTCGCAATCTCCTTCTTGAACTCCGCTGCCCTCTTCAGAAGGCCACCCTGGTCTACACTGACAACGTCTCCGCCGTCTATCTGGCCAGCAACCCAGTCCATCATCAGCGAATGAAGCACATTGAGCTCGATCTCCACTTCGTTCGGGATAAGGTCACTCTAGCACATGTTCGTGTTCTTCATGTCCCGTCCTCCTATCAGTACGTTGATATCTTCACCAAGGGTTTACCTCGACAGTCGATCCTCAATTTTCGGTCCAGTCTCACAGTACGAGACCCTCCACTTTCGACTGCGGGGGTTTGATAGATTACATAGGTCTCATATTGTATAGTGGGCCAAAAGGCCCGATACATTGTAACCTATATATATCATTGTCTAATGAATGAAACCCTCAAGAATGACTTTACATCAATTCTATCATTATTCTACAGGGACAACAAATGAGAAAATGCTTTAACCCGAAATAAAAAAAAACAAATGAGAAAAATGTTACAACTTTAAGCCCCACATTAGAAGGATATACCTGCAATTGCAAGTTGGACAATTCAATAAATTTGAGATGATGTGACGACTGTGGAATGGAGGGGTTGAGGATAAGATTGAGTATCCTAAATGTCAAGATTTGAGCCAATCAAAACACCCATTTCATTATCTTGTCTAAGATCGTTTATTTCTAACGTCTGTGTTCTTGATTACAACATTCTTTGCTCGTCAACAACGCGGCTTCTAACAGTCTTCTTTTCGTGGCCTGCAAATTGCCTCCGACAGAAGACTATTAGCCTCTTGTAGCTGACTGCAAGTTGTAGTATGGATACAAATTAATATATATGATCCAATATTGCCTAATATAATTGAGTGTAGTGTTCTGTACGCCGAGAGCCACTCAAGCAAGTTACCCTTATTATATTTGAACGGATTTGGATTCATCTGCAACCAATTAGAGGTGTACGTTGATTGCTCCGTATAGGTGTGTTTTAGATGTAACAAGCAGCTATACATGATTAATTGATGCCCGCAAAATTCATACACCCCTTTCCCCATCTTAAATTCCTCTTCAGTGAAGTCCGTTAGGCAGTATACAATTGGATTTATAAGCCTGCCAAAAAAAAACATAAATTGAACCATCAGAAGATTTAGATTAATTAATTATAACCATGTGATTCTTACAAACAGAAACGTACAGAAGTAAAGGGCTCTTTGCACAGCTAAGCTGTCTTCCTCCCCCTTGGGTAAGAGGATCATACCATACGTAAAGATCCAAGGGAATTCGATCTAACTCCGCCTTGCGTTTTTCCTATAAATAATAACAGGTGCAGCTCTGACTGGTGTTTGAAATATTCGATCTGCAGTGTTCATTAAGATAATCCTCGGAATTTAGACCACAAGATTGATTACCGGCCCTTTGCCATTCCTAACAAGGCAAACTAAGACTCTACGTTATAATTAACAATGAAACATGAACTTCAACTCAGAATGTCAAGTACATACACAACTATTCGGCTTAACAGCCCCGTGTACTTCTCTTGAAGGCTAGAGGATGATCATAATGGTGCATCGGTACAGGTTTGCTTGTGGAGTTATTATCCCCATATTATTCTTCAAAAATGCAAACAAACCAAAATTTACAAAGTGGTCAATATAAAACAAAGTGTTTGGCTTTGAAAAGATCAGAACTGGGGCCAATCGTTTCCGCTTTAGAGATCAGAACTCTGCATGTTCTTGCCTCTGATGCTCTTAACACGAAGGTTTGTGATGTTCCTGAAATCCCGAATTTAGAGATGCAGAACACAAAACTCAGATCATTTGAAGAGAATAATCGGAGTTTTATGTTCTTGTCTCCGATTCTCGGGGAAGCTCAATTGCCAACATACCGTGCAAGTATCATAAATCGCCGTTGTGACGATGCGCAATAAGTCTATCCGGCTTAACAAGGGAGGTCAATGCACTCAATCTAGAAGGTACTAAAGTCCCCAAGCTCATACATCCATGTACATAGAATTGTCTTAAGCTTACCAATTTCTCTAATTTTGGAGGCAGATCTTTAAGGGATTTGCAATGCACAAGTACAAAAATCATCAAATGATGAAGCTTACAAATTGAATGCAGGAGGTGTTGAAGGTTTCCAGGGCCAGAAAGATCTAGATATCTCAAGTGAAGCTCCAGATTGGAAGTCGTCTTAAAATCATTCTCCAATAAATCTGTGCAAAGCTCCAAAATGGAAGTCGTGTTTCTTAGCAGTAGCCGGCTTTACAGGACCTCATTGTGCAACTTAATTCTTGTTTCCGATCCTTGAACCAGGATCCGCACAGTGCCTTCGGGCAAAAAAAATGACTACAGATCGAGAATTTAGTGAATAGCCCACGGGAATAAAAAAAAGCGTTTAAGAGTCTTCCTACAAAGATAGGGTATATTAGATAGATAATTCAATTTAGTGAATTCAAAATTAATTAGGAACAAGTAATCCATAACAGCTGCTGAAGTTACCCTTCGACCAATTATATTGGACCAATCAACTGTTGAAGTATGGATTAATTGGGCTGTTCATGATCCGTTCCATAAGCCGGTGGTGTTTCAATGCAAACTGATGTCTCTGTGTCCCGAAATCTTGCGATTTTTAAAGGAGTTAAAGGGCCACCTTTAGAGATGGGAGATGGTTAGATGGATATTAGGCATTTGAGGGATCACTGCATCTCTAATCTCTTTTGCTTGTACAAGGAAATTCGTTGTATCGGCAAACATGGAGGGAAGCTTGACACTTGAAGTATGATCCTCGATCATGATACTAGTTTTAAATATTATAGTTGAAGATATGTTGCAAGAACCTCTATATATATTGTAAATGTACGTGTAGAAATATGTGAATTGGAATTACTATTCTAACACTATAACTCACAAGGGCTCCCGTAAGAACTAATAAGACGTTGTTGGAATGATGGTTGTCCCACATCGGTAGTTTAGAGAATACTTGAACAACATATAAGGTTGGTGGACTACTCCTCTCATTGCCAATTGGTTTTGAGATGGAACCCCGTTCAGGTTTATGTGTTGTTCGAGTCTAAACAAGCACACCCTATAACAGACTGACTGAGACCAATTTACTTTCAAATCCTTTAAATTCTTTACTTTCATCTTCATCGATCTTCACCAGCTACATAATCATGTCCAACTTCAACTACAACTTCATCAGATCCAATAACTTCAACTTCATCTCCATCTTCACCAGCTACATAATTGTTAGGATATTGTATTTATTTGTATTTATCTTTGTTTGTTACAGTTAGGATTTGATAAGGGTAGGATAATTCCAAATCCCTTTAGGTAAAATTATAATCTCCATGTACTCTATATATACAGAAATCAATGAGAAGAGTATCACATCTTTCTCTGAAAACATTATTCAATTACATGGTATCAGCCTAAAACCTACTTCCATCGATCCAATGGCCAACAACCCTACTTCTCCCACCCAATTGCTCTTCTCTGCCTCTTCTGATGGCACCAATCCTAATTTCCATATCCCCAATTTCGCTATTCGTCTTGATCGGAGCAACTATTCTCTTTGGAGGAATACTGTTCGTTCCGCTCTCGAAGCCTTTGACTTGGATTCGTTTCTCGATCAAACCATCAAGCCTCCACCGGCCACCATCTCGCCGACACCCTCCACCACCCCTGATTCTGACTCTATTGCAACTCCTGGTGTCGCAACCCCTGATGCACCCAATCCTGCTTACCAAGCTTGGATTCGCAAGGATCGTCTCGTCCTTCTTTGGATTCGATCCACTCTCACCACTCCGCTTCTGGCTCATGTTGCCAGGGCCACTACCGCTGCTGAGGCGTGGCTGATCTTGGCTCGGATGTTTCATGCCCAGTCCACCGCTCGCCAGATGCATCTTCGTCAACAACTCCAGACCTTACCCAAGGGCTCAATGTCGGTTCTTGACTATGTCGAGAAGAAAAGGGCCCTTGCTGATGAACTTGCGGAGTCGCTGGTTGTGGTCAAGGATGAGGACCTCGTCTCGTACATCTTGTTCGGACTTGGAAATCAATTCGCCTCCTTCCGCACCGCCTTCGCTCTCAACAAGACACCGATTTCCTCTGATGAACTGCTCGGCTACCTTCTTCAGGAAGAACAGCGCCTGGAGGATGACTCCAAGCTCACCATCGACACCACTCAACCCATGGCTAACGTTGCTGCCACTCGTGGGCGTGGTCGGGGTCGTGGACGGGGCCGCTCTTTGTCGGATTGCCCGCCCTCTGCTGACGCCGGCTCGTCTTCTGATCGTTCCGGAAACAGGCCGTCATGCCAGATTTGTGGAAAGCTCGGCCATGAAGCTCCAAATTGCTTCAGCAGGCTAAATCTCAGCGACTATCCGGTGACAAATCGCCATGCTGCTGCAACTCTTGGACGGTCTGACGCCACTGTCCCAGCCCCCAATCGAGCAGCCTACTCCGCCAATTGCCAATCGGAGATCTCCGATCCCTGGGTGGTCGATTCTGGTGCTAATGCACATGTCGCTGGTGACTTCGGTGGGCTGCAGTCCCACACTCCATATGATGGCTCCGACAATCTTGTTGTCGGCAATGGTACTGCTCTCTCAATTTCCCATCTTGGTCATTCTATTTTGCCTGTTGATCATGTTGCCAGTCCTCCCTTAAAGGTTTCTAATGTCCTTTGTGTCCCTGCCATTTCCAAAAATTTACTCAGTGTTTCACGTTTAACCAATGATAATCCTATTTATCTTGAAGTTCATGCCAATTTTTGTTTGGTTAAGAATCTACAGGGCCAAGTGCTTCTAAGAGGAACCGTTGAGGATGGCCTTTACCGACTACCCCGTTTATCTCAATCTGTTCTTTCCAATTTGCGTCGTCCAGTTGCATTCGTGGGTCAGCGAGCCTCTCTTGACTGTTGGCACCATCGTTTTGCTCATCCCCATGCGCCCATTCTACGTCATCTAGTCTCGAGTCAGCGTCTTCCAGTGTCTTCCAATAAATTGGCTTCCGTCTGTGGCTCCTGTCAACTCGGTAAGAGCCATCGACTCCATCTCCCTCGTCGGACTACTACAACAGCCAAACCATTTGATCTTATTCACTCTGATGTATGGGGTCCTTCCCCTATTTTATCTACAAACAGAAATTCTTATTATTTAAGTTTTATTGATGATCATTCTAAGTTTGTTTGGATCTACTTTCTCTCTTCAAAATCCCAAGTCTATTCAGTTTTTCAGCTTTTCATTAAGCTCATTGAAACACAGTTCTCTACCACCATTAAAGCTTTTCAAACGGATTGGGGGGGTGAATATCGCAATGTTTCTACAATGCTTCAAAACCTTGGCATTGCTCACAAGGTATCTTGTCCCTACACTCCTCAACAAAATGGGTCGTCGGAGCGTCAGAACCGGGTCATTGTTGAAAAAGGCTTAGCCTTACTAGCTCATGCTCATCTACCACAAAAATTTTGGGAACAAGCGTTTCATACCTCGGTTTATCTCTCTAATCGTATGATTACCCCCAATCTCAATTATAAATCACCATACCAAGTTCTCTATAACACTTCACCGGACTATGGGTTCCTCAAATCGTTTGGGTGTCGTTGTTATCCGTTTCTCCGGCCTTACACCAATAACAAACTTGAGTTTCGGTCCCTCCCCTGTCTTTTCTTGGGCTACAGCTCAAAGCACAAAGGATACCTCTGCTATCATGTTCTGACTCATCGAATTTATATTTCTCGGTTCGTTGTGTTCGATGAAACTCAATTCCCCTTTGAGTCAGATTCGGCAACTCCCACAGTCTCCACTCACAATCCTCCGACAGCTCCCATTGAGCTTCTCCAACAGGCTGCGTTGGCACCCCCTGCTGCCCCTGCAGCGCCACAGCCACCTCCCAGTCCTCCCTCCACTCCTGTGTCCTCCTCCCGTCACTCCCCGGTCGTCACCCCTGCGTCGGTATCGGTCTCCTCCTCAGCGTCCTCAGAGAACAGCACTGCTGCAGCCCCCTCCCCTGCTGCCGTGACCCATGACTCACCCAGCCCCGCCACCTCTGTAGCCTCCTCTTCTGCAGCGCCGTCCCCGGAGCCACCCTCTGCCGCCTCCTCTCCCCCATCACCTCAGTCCTCCCCGGATCAGTTGATGATAGGGCCTTCGTGGTTCCGTCAATCTGACACCTCCATACATCCCATGGCTACTAGAGCTTCCACAAATTCCCTAAAGCCGAAGGTCCTTTACTCCACTAAATATCCACTGCCCATTGTGCTCACAGCATCATCCGAACCCAAATTTTTTCATCAAGCCACAAAAAGCCCTCACTGGCAACATGCTATGCAGGTGGAATTTGATGCCTTGATGAGAAATGGGACGTGGGACCTCGTTCCGCGACCTCCAGGTGCTAATATTGTTGGTTGTAAGTGGATTTACAGGGTCAAGCACAAGTCTGATGGGACCATTGAACGCTATAAGGCTCGCTTAGTTGCCAAGGGATTCAGTCAGGAAGCTGGTGTTGATTTCTTTGACACCTTTAGCCCAGTCATCAAGCCTACCTCTATCCGACTTGTCCTAAGTCTCGCTCTCACGAAGTCCTGGCCGCTTCGTCAAGTTGACATCAACAACGCATTTCTCAATGGTGACTTGTCTGAGACTGTTTACATGACTCAACTGCAAGGCTTTGTCGCCTCCGATCGCCCCACTCATGTGTGTCGCCTACGGAAGGCTCTTTATGGCTTGAAGCAGGCGCCCAGAGCTTGGTTTCAGAAGCTCAAGGACGCCCTCATTCGTCAGGGGTTCAAAGGTTGTGTCTCTGATTCTTCTTTATTTATCAAGAAGCATGGCAAGGATGTGGTTTATGTGCTTATATATGTCGATGATCTCATTATCACGGGTTCTCATGCCGCCTTCATCGATGAGTTTGTCCTTAGCCTTCATCGCGCCTTCTCGTTGAAGGATCTTGGCACTCTGAGCTATTTTTTGGGCATTGAAGTCACTCGTACTCCCTCCGTCATTCAGCTCAGTCAACAGAACTACATCACTGACATTCTAGATCGTTGCGGCATGGCTGGCGCGAAGCCCATTTCCTCTCCAGCCGAGCCTGGCTCCCGCCTCATCCAATCTGGCGATCCTTGTTCCGATCCTCATTTGTATCGTCAAATTGTTGGAGCTCTCCAGTATGTCACGATCACCAGACCGGAGATTTCTTACTCGGTTAATCGTGTCTGTCAGTTTATGCACAACCCCACAGAGGTGCACTGGTCGGCTGTGAAGCGCATCCTTCGCTACTTGAAAGGCTCCATTGCGTCCGGCTTGTCTCTCTTCAAAGCCACTGATGATCGCCTTGTTGCCTTCTCTGATGCTGGTTGGGCTTCTGATCCGGATGATTGTCGATCGCAACACGGCTTTGCCATCTTCTATGGTGGCAATCTCATTAGTTGGGCCTCTAAGAAGCAGAATGTGGTTGCCAGATCAAGTACTGAGGCCGAATATCGGGCCATCGCTTTCACTACTGCCGAGCTGTTATGGTTGCAACAATTGTTACAGGAGATGGGTATTCCGTTTACTCGGCCGCCCATTCTTCTATGTGATAATCTCAGTGCTACATTCTTGTATGCGAATCCTGTCTTCCATCAGCGCTCTAAGCACATCAAGATTGATTATCATTTTGTCCGGGAACAGGTAGCTTCTGGAGATCTTACAGTTCGACATGTCCGGTCTCTTGATCAACTCGCAGACATTTTCACCAAAGCGGTTGGAAATCACCGGTTCCATTCGTTGAGCTCCAAGCTTCATGTTCGCTCCCGCCCATGAGCTTGCGGGGGCCTGTTAGGATATTGTATTTATTTGTATTTATCTTTGTTTGTTACAGTTAGGATTTGATAAGGGTAGGATAATTCCAAATCCCTTTAGGTAAAATTATAATCTCCATGTACTCTATATATACAGAAATCAATGAGAAGAGTATCACATCTTTCTCTGAAAACATTATTCAATTACAATAATCATGTCCAACTTCAAGGAGGAGGAGGTGGGGATAAGAGCTCAGCAGCATATGCAGCAGCTGAGCGAGCAACCAACAGAAATCAATAAGAAACACATTCAGTTGATCAATCGATATGCTATCATTCAACTGACCAATTGCAACGACAATTAACAATCCGAAAGAACACAAAAACAAAAACAAAAACAAAAGGGGTTGAAATCAAACCAAACATTGCATCGGAATTTCCGAATCGCCTCTTTGGCTCTCTCCTCATCCGATTTGCCGCGCTTCAACTTCTTCGCAACTTGCTCCTCGCCGGTTGACTGCCTCTTGCCGTCGTGAGAGATCGCTGCGTCCGTCTTGGCTTAGGGTTCGCCGTCTGCTTTTGAGATTTGATTGTTCTCTCGAATGATCGGTTCCCTTTTTGTATTTTTATTTTTTAAAGAGTTTGAATTATAAAAAAACCCGCTATAAACTTTTCCCATTCCAAACTCGACAGAGGAGATAGGCGATTTGGGCGACAGCAGCAACAGTTGACGTCCCGCGACTCCCGCCGGCGGCAGGAGCCTTTTCCGTCCGATTCTGGGCCTCTCGGCGACCTCCACACCTCCCCTCGGCGCCGGCCAGTGGACCCTGCTTCTTCTCCACGCGTTTCTTCTTGCTTCTTCTCCGCGGGTTAGTATTGTTGAGTTCAATTGGCCTGTTTTTAAGTTCTCTAACTTTGAATTTGATTGTTTTTTTTAAGTTTATTTGTTGAATTGAACATCAATTTTTCGATTAGGGTTTGTGATTTTGATAGTAAATTCTGAGATATTGAGATTAGAAATTGTGGTTTTGAGAATTGAATTTTTGGATTGTGGTTTGAGAATCAATTTTGGGGTAAATTTCTATTAGGATTTGTGGTTTTTATAATAAATTCCGAGAAAACTGATACAAACAATCTCAAAATTGATAGAAAGAATTCTGTTGCTTGCAGGATTTGATCATGGTGTCAACGAGATCAATGTCTACTGCAGAGAAAACTGATGCACAGAATCTCAAAATTGGCACGACATCAACAAAGAAGATAAGAAAACAGAAACTAATGGAGGAAGAAGCAATCAAGGATTTCCTGTAACTTACTTACTTTATACTTCATTCATTCACCCCTTCTTCTACTATACTCAGTTTTGATTTTGTTTTGTTTTGTTTAATTTCAGGAAAATAGTATTCTTTGAGTGGATGTATCCATATGAAATACGCCAGCAGATGGTAACTTACTAGTCATGGTTTCTTCTTTTCTTTAAATTCACAGTATCAATTTCATTTCTGTTTCCTTTTTCAGTCTTATCCCTTTGCGCCACTTGAAGAATTTAAGAAATTCGAGAACGAAGGACGAGCTCGTTGGGAAACGTTACGTGAACCTGTAAGTGATTTTGTTGAAAATTGATCTCATCACACATCCTGATCGATCTCACGCATTCATTCTTCCCCTTTCCCTTTCAGGAAAAAGCGTATCATCTTCACCGGGTCCAGAAAAGGGAGGTTCGAAAACAGGCAATGAGGTAGACAGTTTTATTCAATTGTAGTCGTTGTGTTTCAGATCTTTGATATATTCTTTTCTGTGTAGAAAAATGGAATTAGGAAAGAAATTAATGGACAAAATTGAGGAGGAGGCATTTATGGAAATGGATGGTGCTGCATTGATCAGTTTCAGGTAAAACTTTAATTTTTTTTTTCTTTTTTCGTTTCTATTCAGTCTTTTATTTGCAAAATTATGATATGATTTTGTTCAATTATAGTTCGCGTCTGTTCAAAGAGGAATACAAGGTTAGAGTCGATAAAGTAAGATTTATATATATATATATATATATATATATATATATATATATATATATATATGTATATATGATCAAATTCTGTTTAATTCCCACCTTGGCGTATGTTAAGTTTCATTTTTTTGTTGTTGTTTTCATCAAAGAAACCATTCTTGAAGTCAAAACAATACTCGAAGGCAATGGGAGCTGCAAGTTTAAAATGGAAGTCCATGAAGTTTGAAGTAAGAAAATTACGCTGAAAACAGATTTATATGCTACATAAACTTTGAATCAAATCAATTACGTTTCTTATCTTGCAATTTCTTCCTCTTGCAGGAGAAAGCTCCTTATTTCAAGCCGATATGGTGGACGGAGTGTCCGCCCTTCTAGCATGCTGCACCCCGAGCCCCAACCCGTATGCCGTATTCGGTAATCAACCCTGTTTCGGATATTTTTAACAAGAACCCTTTGATCCCGGACAGCTCTTTGGATGATTGGGCCATTGTATTTTTGGTATATCAACAACCCCATCTCTGTCCGGCATTTGCTTTCTTGCTTGTAGCCAATGATTACCTCTATGATGTCGCGCCTAAGGGCCTAAGGGTATGGGAATTGGGAGACGTATATCAACAACCATATAACTTGTTCCAACAGAATCCTAACAAATATATCATCCTTGTATTTCAGAAAAACACCCAAAATTATCCCCAAACAGAACAACAGTTGAGATTGAAGTTGAGAAATTATATAAATCTACAGATGCAAAAATTACAGTACAAAACAAACTATTTCAGTGGAAAGCAAATTGAAAAATGGACTATAGTACAAAACAAACTCTGGAGTCTGGACAGGATAGCTCCTACTAGTAATTGGCTCTTGTCTTCTGATAACCTACAACATTAGAGCCCATCAATCACCATTTTTTTTAATTTCTCCCCACATACAGTAGTGCTCTTTCATAGCGAGGGAATGAGGAGAGAGAAACTCTCAACCTTCAACATTGAAGAGATGTATAGTGAATTGTAGGGGATCGAAGGAACAAGTAATCCATAAGAGCTGCTGAAGTTACCCTTCGACCAATTGGACCAATCAACTGTTAACTGATTGCTGCCCTCAAAATCAATAGACCTCTTTCACAATCTAAGGTTCCACTTTTGAAATTAGGCTACGGTAAATATTCAAACTCAAAGATTTAACCATTGGATCCTTCCCTCGATCTGGCAAGCGACGAGGTAGGTTAGGTTACTTCTTACAAAATTAAAAGAGAAGATAAATTAAATGAACTGTAATGGTGCTTTTTCAGTTTACCTTTCCCTATAATCTACTGTACGTAGCATTTAATTTCTTCCAATTCAAGAGCGATGTAAAAGCATGAATTGAAGCTTGCTCACGACAGATGAACGAGGACCTTAGTCCATATCTTGGAAACTTCTCACTAGATCGATCTAATCAACAATCGAAAATTAAAAAAACATTTCAATATACAAGCTAGACTTGAAAGGCTTGTGTGCTGAAAAAGAAGAAAACACTAGCTTTGTGTTTTTTCCCCAATAGAAAGAAAGATGTTATGTTTTACCTGGTTTATCCTTTCCAACGCCACCATCTATGACGAAAACAACTTTATTAGCCACCTTGTGATTGAAACAGTATTACTACCCGAGCTATATTGTAGGCCATGATCGAAAGAAACGAAAGCTAGATGAAACATGATCAGATCTAATAAGACACCTTTCAGGCATTCACCATATGCTATCTGGTGTTGCGAAGTATAAAGCCTGCCTAGTTGGTGCTTTTCCCATAAAACAGCAGCAGCAGCAAGATACAAATAAGATTGTGAGCCACAATGCAGGGCTCAATGCAAACTCAAAACGCCTTCCTGACAGTTGCGACCAAAAGAGCAATTGTTATAGCTAGGAAAATCAACAATTGTTGGCTCGTTGAATTTCATCCAGCTCTTCACCCTATCTTCGAACAGAAATCTGCCATGATCAGCAATTTATTTTCTAGAAAGCACACAAATACCATTCTCAGAATAACAGAATGTACATCAGAAGATTTTTTTGAATGAGGTGTTAAACCCAAAGTTGGAATGCAGAAACCGTTTCCGACAATAATTGACGAAGACGTGTTCTTAGAAGTAGACGAAGAGAGTATACTTGAGTTGTGAGACATGTGAGATGTCGCTCCTGAGTCCATATACCAATTTGGGTCGGGTGGAGTGAGGCTGAGAGAGCTGAACGCCTGAGCCAAGTCGGTTGATAGGCAAAAGAGGCCATTATGGCCTGATGCTCCTGCCGACGGGAGGGTGCCGGGCCGAGAATGCCCTGGGAGCCAGGGTACGGGCTCGGGGGAGGCGTTTAGCCAGTGGGGGGCAGCATCGACCTGATTCCATAGGTCATCGGTAATGTCTTCCGGACGTTTGACAGATGCGTCAATTTGATCCAGAACATTGTGGGCACGAGCAGCAACACGAAATAGCTCATTCTAGGAAGGATATGGACCTTTTTCAATGTCAAGGATGATGGGGATAATGTTTTTGACATTGGAAACGGAAAGAGCGGAGTGGAAAGTGGTAGGCTTGTGGGCGTCAGTCATGGCGAGAGAGAGAACGGTGGGGCGAAGGGAGGGAAGGGAGGGCCGGCGGCGGTAGGGATCGGAAGAAGAAAAATTAGGGTTAGTTTTGATGAAACCTAGAGGCTCAGATATCATGTCAGATTGGATAAATTCCCCTTGGGGGTTGCCACTCATATCATTAGAGAATATATATATAGGTTACACAAATGATAAATTACAACGAGGACCTTAGGCTCATTAACCTATACACAATTACACAAATTACTGCTATCATTTAGTACGTATCATGTTACGGCCTAGAATCAAGATGTACGTGGGAATGACAACAAGAAATGCATACCATAGAACGACTCTTTTCTCATTGAGTTGTACATTGATGCATTCAATGTAGTTCATATCTTGCCCTTCGAATAACTGTTGAGGCCAATTGTTTCCGCTTTCCTTACTGGAGATGATAGTAATGATTAGCTCCTTCGAAGCATGTTCTTGCCTCTGATGCTCCTAACACGATTGTTTGTGTTGTTCCTGACTTCCCGAAATCCCGAATTCAAAGATGCAGAACACAATGCTCAGATCATTTGAAGAGAATAATGTGAGTTTTGTGTTCTTGCCTCCGATTCTCGGGGAAGCTCAATTGCCAACATCCCGTGCAAGTTATCAAGGCTTTGCAAGCATCTTAAATTGCCCTTGTGACGATGCACAATAAGTCTATCCAGCTTAACGAGGGAGGTCAATGCACTCAATCCGGAAGGTAAAGACCCCAATTGCTCATACATTCATGTATATAGAATTGTCTTAAACTTAAAAACTTCTCTGATTTTGGAAGCAGATCCTTTGGAGATTTGCAATTCACAAGTACAAAAATCAAGTGTTGAAGCATATAAATTGAATGCGGGAGGTGTTGAAGCTTGCCAGTGTGAGAAAGGTCAAGATATCTCACGCAAATCATTCTCCGAAAAATCTGTGTGAAGCTCCAGAATATATGGAAGTCGTGTTTCTTAGCAGTAGCCGACTTTACATGACCTCATTTTACAGCTTAATTCTTGCTTCCGATGCTTAGTATCTTCACGAGCCAGTCGGCACAACTCATGAACCAGGATCTGCATAGTGCCTTGGGCAAAAAAACTAACAGATTTTTTTTTGTTGGGGTTTGGAACCCAGTCTTGCCGGGAGGCTCATCCCCACGCCTATTTCATTAGTTCCAATTGTAAAGTACAATGTATTGAAAGAGGGACATTATGCCCAAACCCTTCTACAAATTCAAAATACAAAAAATAAAAAAACATAAATTGAACTCTACACTCGTTCAAAGAGAGAAAGTCATCAAGTATACAATAAGAATCAACTTCTCAATGTAGACACTGTAACCATTGATGTTGCCCAGCAATATCTAGCTAACCATATCGAGCACAACAGCAGAAAAACAACTAATTAAACCAATCAACGATCGAAAATTTCAAAACTAATATACAACGAGCGTTGTGTACTAATAGGCGAAAACTCTAGCTTTATGGATCCCCCCAATAGAAAGATGCTATGTTTTACTTGCATTAGCCTTGCAACGTCACCGTCCATGACAGATGCATCTTTTTTAGCCTTTGGATGAGCATCTGGCTTGTTCATGACAGATACAACTTTGTGAGCCACCTAATGATGGAAATAGTACTACTACCTACACAACACAAGCTATTGTAGGCCATTATTGACGGAGATGAAAGCTACTTGCACGATGATCAGATCTAGATTGGTTATCTGCATTTCCTTCAAAGTGTGCAAGTCGTCTGATGGCATCTGTAATATGTTGTAGAGAATTAGAAGTCTTCTAACTTCTGAGTTGGTGCAGTTTTCGGTGTCCCAACACTGCAAACTCAAATCGCCTTGGCGCAACCTGACAGGGACCAAAAATCAATCGCCAAATACGCTTTTCAGACAAGAACAAGTAATGACAAATAACATCCAAACAAGAAATAAATGTATTGCATTCTCATAATTTCAGCAGGCAGGAGCTCAAAGATCATAAAGCAATCATTCTTATAATAATTTAGTTAAATTGACCAAGAAATAAATAGCAACATCCAAATTTACCAGATCATGACCCATCCATGTCTGAAATGCCTCCACAGACTATTTTATCCTAATGTGTAACATGACCATTTCAGAGAATGTTAGTTGATAAGTGAAGATTTCAAAAGAATTATGAAAAAATTCTGTAAAATATGCAGCCAATGTTGACCAGGACACCAGGTTTCAATAGTATTTGTCCCCAATCTCAGTTTTGATGAGGGCAAGGAGAACTAGCCATTTGTCTTCATCTGTGCGTTTAACAAGTAGATGAAGTTAACAAACAATGCACAGAATCGATCAATAATGGAAGTTAAGCAGCAAAACAGTACTGTAAACACCTTACAAGCAATCAAATCTATGATGCCAGTTCTTCCAGTGAGACCAAGAGCTCATCAGCTCAGTTCCCAGCACTGCAATTTCCCAACAAACCAAGATTTAGGATGCAAACTGTTCCACTTTCCTTACCACAAATTGCAGTGATGTTCGACAAACTACATATAACATTTCCAATCATTTGCTTATTTATCTTGAATTGAAGTGATTCTTGGAGAAAATTAGAAACCCCTGTTTTCAAAGATACCCTAAAGGTGTGAAAAACAAGAAAAGTGAAGCATTTAGAAAGTGGACAATATAAAACAAAGTGCTTGGCTTTGAAAATATTAGAGTTACTGGAGATGATTGTAACGAATAGCTCTTGCTAAGCATATCAAATTTTGTTTTTGCCTCTGAAATCCCAATTTTAGAGATGCCGAATAAAAACCTGAGATTTGCCCTAGAATGTACTTAATGTAACTGTCCGTGTCTGAAATGCCTCCATGGACTATTTGGTCCCGGCTCTTGCAATTATCCCGAATTCAAAGGCGGAGAAGTTGCTGATGAGAACAGTTGGAGGGCGGATTTCGCAATGGAGGCCAAAGCAGCCTCAACCATTGTTGGAGGGAAGGGGTTCGAGATAAACTTTGCTCAAGTTGTGGCCGGTCCAGCCACTTCAATTCTTGTATAGATTCCAACTGTATCGTTATCTCACCACCACTTCAATTCTAATTGTATCATGGATGACTAGCTTTAGGCCAGGTATCAAACAGGTATAACTCTTCCCGTACGAGTGATTGACTAAAAATCTTGATTCTTATCCTCTGTGTGAAGCTCCAAAATGGCAATCATGTTTATAAGTAGTATCCATGCCAGCTTTATAGGAGCTCATTTTGTATCTTAATTCTTGTTTTCGACCCTTAGTATCCCAGCCGGCAGAATTCTTGATCCAGGATATGCACAGTGTCTGGGGCAAAAAAAAAATGGCTCAAAGATTTCTTTTTGGGTTGGAACCCGGTCATACCAAGAGGTTCATCCCCACGCCTATTTCATTAGTTATTAGTTACGTATGTAAAGTACAATCGAAGGGGAACATTAACCCTTCTACAAAATCAAAATACAAAAAATATAAAAAATTAAAATTTGAATTGAACTCTATGCAAAATCATCAAGTATAAAATAATATGGAGTAAGAATCAAGGATCTTAGAAATCTCCTTCTCACTAGTTGCCATCAAAAAGTCATCCTCCATTCTATTTTGAAGCCTTGTCTTATTGATCTTCATGCTGAAAATACACAGGAAGGGTCAATTTAAGTCGAATTAGTATCAATAAGGTGATTCCGACTTGTCCTCCTAGTCTCTACTAGCCTCCGACATAGACACATAGTTCTGGAATTGAAGACCCTAAGTGGCTCTCATGGTCTTCAAATCTCCACTCCTGAAGTTGTCCAGCAATGTAACCATTGATGTTGGCTTCATCAATCGTCAGTCTACTTCTCAACTTCTCTCATGTAGTATCTGTAGACTGTAGCAGTTGGTCCCTTCAGCTGAGCATCAAACTTACTTTCGCTTCTCAAGTCCTTGAACCGAATCCAAGTCCAGCACCTGAAAATTCCAAATTCAAAGGCAGAGGAGTTGATGAGTTTTATCTCAACGTGTAAGAACATTTCAAGAGAATGCTAAATAAATATAATAACAAAGATAAACCATGTTGATAGGTGCAATTTCAAAAGCACTCATGAACAAAATTCCGTAAATTTGGTGAATTAAAAGATCAAAAACTGACCTGAAATGATTAACTCTTTAACTTGGGCAGATTAATGTGAGGGCATGATCTGGAGTCAGGGTAAGTGTCAAAGTACATATTCAGCATGATACCTTAATTTTCCTGAATCCAGAAGAAGAGGCGGTAAGAGTCGGTTAAACCATGTTAAATAGATGCATATTTTTTTTATTTTTTTTTGAAATAAAACGGTGGCACATCTTATTAAATACTCGATCAATCTCCGCAAGCTCAATCAAACTTTGCGGAAAATGATCAAGAAATACATGATCAACACCGTTCGGTGGTGAATAGATCAATGTAGTGAATAGATCAAAATTAGCAACAAGTAATCCATAAGAGCTGTCAAAGTTACTCTACGACCAATTATACCAATCACCAATTGACTGATTGCTGCTCTCAAAATCAATAGACCGCTCTTTCACAATCTAATGTTCCACTTCATTTGAATTCGGAAGCCTCTCCTTGACGATTTCTTTGATTGTTTTCAGGTAGTCGCCACTCACATTGCACTACATATATATATTGGATAAATAAACCTGCTATAAGCGAAGTACATTAAATTGGTCATAGAATTCATATGAATAGATATTCAAACTCAAAGATTTAATTTAACCATTGGATCCATACCATCCAACATAAAATTCCCTGGCAATTTGCGTAGCAGCTAGGTTCTGTAGTTTCCTTCCCTCGATCTGGCAAGCAACGAGCCAGGTTAGGTTACTACTTTCAAAATCAAAAGAGAAACATAAATGAACAATCTCCTATAGCTTGTAATTCCTTCCAATTCAAGAGCAATGTCAAAGCATCTTCCTTGCTTATGACAGATAAAGTTTTGTTAGCCATGAAGATGAAATTACCTCTTGACAGTCGACTTCTCAATCGACTTTTAACTGAACCCAATTCGACCAAAACCGTTGTGACCAAAACCCGATTCACTTGAATCCGTTTAGACCGAAACCCGATTCGCCCGAACTGAATAAGACCCGAAAACCTGATTGTATCCGATAAAATAGTGCCCGAACTGAATAAGACCCGACCCGAACTTGATCAGACCTGAACTGTCATCACACCCGATATCAACCCGAGTCCGATATGACCCGAAACCGAATAATCCGACCCGAATCGCCCGATTACCACCTCTAGTCCTCGTTAACATAATATAAAATCGTCATTTCACAAAGGTTGAACGGGTTCTACAAAATATTCAAAACTCCAATAGGAGACGTTTGGATCGCGCGCTGGAAGAAGGGAAAAAGTAGGCAGAACAGGTGCGACTCTCTCCCCCTCCCCTCCTCTCCTCTATCTACATGTATGTTCTTCGAATCGATTGAAATTTTGAAAGTCAAAACCCCGTCGGATTTGAATCTTTGTGGTCGCTCGAGTGTGTTCGTCTTCGATTGATTTCTGGAGTTTGTGATTTTTCGTGTTTTGTTACTGAGAGGATCTGGTACTCATGGAATCCCCTTAGATGCCGGAAATGGACGGTTGTTTTGCTGCTGCCTTTTCTTCACCGGAAGAATCAAACCG
Organism: Persicaria tinctoria; assembly: GCA_037127255.1. Lineage (NCBI taxonomy): Eukaryota > Viridiplantae > Streptophyta > Magnoliopsida > Caryophyllales > Polygonaceae > Persicaria > Persicaria tinctoria. The sequence continues at coordinate 85,635,377 of JBANSL010000004.1, read as the reverse complement.
GTTTGATTATTGAGAGGATACCCACGATTTGACCGGAAACCAAACTGATTTTGACTTTTAGGGTTTTAAGTGCTTCGATCCGGTTTCGTTTCCTTGTGCTGCTGCGTTACGGATTGAGTTTTATCATGATTCACCAATTTGTGCGTGTAGATATGAGTTTTAGATGCCCCTTTCATCATTCCCAATTGATATGTCAGGGTTTGATTAGCTTGAATCCAATCAAGTAGCGACTCCTGTTTGGACCTCTCTGATTATAATTAGGAAGTGAAATGGAATGATCACCTCTTAAATTTCCCATTTACACTGTTTGTTGTGTTTATGATTGATGAATCTTGAAATCAGAGTTCAGATGTAGCACCTCTTTTTTACTAGTTCTTTTGATCTTAAAAAAGCTATATGTTGATTTTTCGGTGACATGCTACCAAACAATGGGACTAGGTTCCAACAGTTGGCTTATTCAAGGGATTGAGTGATCTGATCAGTTGCTTGTTCTACATTCTCACCTGAAATATTTGCTCTTTGGGGTAAATTTCTATTAGGGTTTGGGGTTTTTATAATAAATTCCGAGAAAACTGATACAAACAATCTCAAAATTGATACAAAGAATTCTGTTGCTTGCAGGATTTGATCATGGTGTCAACGAGATCAATGTCTGCCGCAAAGAAAACCGATGCACAGAATCTCAAAATTGCCGCGACATCAACAAAGAAGACAAGAAAACAGAAACCAATGGAGGAAGAAGCAATCAAGCATTTCCTGTAGCTTACTTTATACTTGATTCACTCACCCCTTCTTCTACTCTCTCAGTTTTGATTTTGTTTTGTTTAATTTCAGGAAAACAGAATTCTTTAGGATGAGTTATCGAGAGGCGTGCCTCGGGCAGATGGTAACTTACTAGTCATGTCATGGTTTCTTCTAATTTTCTTCAAATTCGCAGTATCAATTTCATTTCTGTTTCCTTTTCCAGTCTTATCCCTTTGGGCCACCTGACGAATTTAAGAAATTCGAGAACCTAGGACGAGAAATGTGGGAAGGGTTACCTGAACATGTAAGTGATTTTGTTGAAAATTGATCTCACACATCCTGATCGATCTCACGCATTCTTCCCCTTTCCCTTTCAGCACAAAGCGCTTTATCTTGGCCCGGCCCAGAAAAGGGAGGCTCGAAAACAGGCAATGAGGTAGACAGTTTTATTCAATTGCAGTCAATGTGTTTCAGATCTTTTATATGTTATTTTCTGTGTAGAAAATTGGAATTAGGAGAGAAATTAACGGACAAAATGGAGGAGAAGGCATTTAAGGAAATGGATGGTGCTGCATACGTCAGTTTCGGGTAACACTTTAATTTTTTTTTTTCCTTTTTTCGTTTCTATTCAGTCTTTTATTTGCAAAATTATGATCTGATTTTGTTCAATTACAGTTCGCGTCTGTTCAAAGAGGAATATAAGGATAAGGTCGATAACGTAAGATTTATTTATATATATATGATAAGATTTTGTTTAATTCCCACATTGGCGTCTGATAAGTTTCGTTTTCGTTTCATTTTTTATTGTTGTTTTCATAAAAAAAACCATACTCGAAGTCAAAACAATTCTACAAGGCAATGGATGCTGCAATGAATGCTGCAGGTTTAAAATGGAAGTCCATGACTTTTGAAGTAAGAAACTTACGCTGAAAACAGATTAATATGCTACAAAAACTTTGAATCAAATTAATTAAGTTTCTTATCTCACAATTTCTTTCTCTTGCAGGAGAAAGCTCCTTATTTCCCGTCGATATAGTGGACGTAGTAGTCTGCCCGCCTAGCATACTGCACTCCGAGCCCCGACCCGTAGGCCGTATTATTAATTTTGAGTGAACTGTATTGCTTTAAACTTGTTATGATCATCAGCCTTCTAAGTACTTTTGCTTGTTACTCTATATATATTAAATTGCTATCCCAAAAATGAGTATAAACAGAAGACCCATCTATGTGTGCAATTACACATTCCTGGTGCTGCTTATGGATGAATTTGTTTTTTAATACAGGTCCTGTGTACATAAGGTATTTCCAATACACGTTAAACGGGCGATCTTAGGAGTTTCTTATTATATGCCAGCCTGATTTTTCTTGCTATGATTGTTGTAATTGCAGGAAAGATTGGAGGTTCTCCACGGCTCAGGTTTGTTCAAAATTGAAGTTGTTGCACTTTTGGTTTTCAATGTGCTGGATATTTTGAGCTAGAGATAGACATGGAAGGGATTTTTGAGAAAGTAAGGGGAAAAGGATCTAGCGATAACGTTGATGTGAGGAAAAGGAAGGCATCAGGAATGTGCAGCTTACTTGCTTCAAGGTTCTTGCTCTGTGGCTCCTCAACTTTCAAAGGCATCATCAGTCAGGCTTAACCACAAGGATATATGCAGAGGGTGTAAATGCATTTCACAAAGAGGTTTGTACCAGTCTTATGTAAACTTCATGAGAAGTAGGACACCCTCTCGTTTGATGTGCTTAATTTCAGAACAATGAATGGGTAGATCTCCCTTCTGAAATTCTTGGATTGGTTAGAAAGGATTTTGATCTGAACAGAGATCGCCCGTTTATATGAGTTTCAACAAGACTCGGAACCATTCTAGCATGACCAACTCATATCTATCACTCTTAATTCACTAATTGTTTTTAGGATAGTTTACACTTAGTTTCATCTTATTTTGAGTGCATCGACTTGGTGGATTCCAAATTCTAATTTTGCGGTTTTGATTCCAACATATATAAAAGGGCATAGATGAAGTGGCATCAGCAAAAGTAATCAAATTTGAGATAGCAGTCCAAAGTTGAGACCTGCAACAGCTGTTGGATTTAATGATCGGGAGGAATAAGAAGATAATGTACCTTCCAATCGGAGTGAACAAGTGTCTCATCCAAATCCAAAACAAGTGTGTATCCATATCAGGGAGTAATTTATCAGTTAGGACGTTGCTCATGTTTAATTTGATCTGGTGCTGTTTCTGATTTGTTGTTCAGTTAGGCTGCTCATGTTTAATTTGGTTAGACCAAATTAGACATGAAAAGCAAATGGATGAGGGCTTCATGTTGCAATATATCAAGTCCTACATATTATTAATTTGCATTAGCCGCTGGCTTTACACGACCTCATTTTGCAGCTTCATTCTTGTTTCCATTCCTTAGTATCTTCATGAGCCCGTCGGCAAAACTCTTGAAACAAATATTGTTTTTTGGGGTTCGGAACCCGATCATGGCGGGAGGCTCATCCCCATGCCTATTTGATTAGTTACAAATATAAATTACAATCGTAGGGGGGACATTATTTGCGCCTGAACCCTTCTAAGAAAAAAAAAACTTAACGTACTTGAAGGCTACACTCTTTCAAAGAGAGAAAGTCATCAAGGGTACGGTATACAATAAGAATCAACTTCTAAATGTAGACAATGTAACAATTGATGCCGTCCAGCAATGTAACCAATGATGTTGGCTCCCTTGTCAATCTACTTTTCAACTTCTCTCATGTACGTAGTATCTGACGGGAATCAAAAGAGCAAGAGTACGTCTGCCTGCAAAGATAGGGTACATCAGACATAATTGAATTTAGTGAATTCAAAATCAGAAAACAAGTAATCCATAAGAGCGGCTCCTCTTTCGCATCTCCTTTTCAATTCTGCCGAGCAATCGGAAATTCTAACTGAATATAGAGGTGAGTTTGGGAATCCAAACAGGGAGTGATCTCAATTTCTCACATCCCACTGAATATAGAGGCTTTGATTGGCAGTTCAACTCCTTTCATTTCTCCTTCACCAATGAATACGTCTTTCCATTTCTTAATCCTTAAAATATCGGAGGGAGGTGAGGTATTGAAGCCCCTCTACCAAGTTCCAGTTGTCAACCGATCAAGGCCCTGAAGGGCCTTCCATGGCATCCCTGCTTCACTTCCCATCTTGTCATCCTCCTCCCACCTATTTCACCAAGCATGACAGTCAAACATTTGAGGGCGGTTAGATGTGTCAGCCCACGACGAGACACCCTAACCCCGCAATCCTTGACGATTAATTTCTGGAGTGCAGTAAGGTGCCTTATCCATCCCTCTGGCAATTGAGTTAGACCTGCAATCTTCCGAAGCTTTAACTCCTTTAACTTGATGTTGTTGTGGAATGGAGAAAAACAAGACTGAGAAGAGCTATTTGGAACCAATAACTCTGCTACCACCTCGATCTGCATCGATCAACTTCATATAGTTCCTGTTTTTCAATTGCCTCGAACAAAGGCATTTGTCCCTTGAGCCATTTCTTGCCTCCGCCAACCTTTTAAATTTCCCATTGAGTAAATATAAAGGAGTTGTAATGAATGGAAGTCCAAATTACCCTTTATATATATATTCCATCCTCCAAATACTCCACATTATCACACTTGCACAGACAGAGCTGCTTGACATACATGAGCGTCCAAAACCAACTTGAAAGCATCTCACCACCGTAGTTCTCGATACTCAAGTATTCGAGTTTTTCATGAGGTCGAAGAGCCTTTCACACTGCTTTTGCGTCGTCTTTCCATCTGTTGGTCACCCACAGTTGAAGATCTTTTCTCCCAGTGGATACTCATCTCCTTCAGTTTATTCTTCTCTGCCATATTTGCTTCTTTCGCATCTTTGATTGCATCTGACCACCCCTCTTCTGGAAGCTCAATTTGCAAAACCCCAGCCGGGTTATCAAGGCCTTTCAAGTATCTTAAACCTCCATCACGTTGATGTACGATGAGTCGATCCAGATTAACAAGTGAAGTCAACGATTTCAATCCGGAAGGCAAAGAATTCACGCAAAGAATCCATCTAAGAAGAGTTGTCTTAAGCTTACCAATTGCTCTATTCTTTGAGGCAACTTTTCAAGAATCCAATTGCTTAAAACTGCGCAATCTGAAAACCAAAATCGCCTGCATATATAACAGGAAATGTTGAAATACATGTACTTTTTAGTTTATCGAAACCCCAATGTTATTTTGCAGAAAACAAACTATTGCTAACTTGTGCTCAAAAGTAAATTCCCCAAAGGCAAAAATGGCAAGGAGGATTAAGGAGTAAAAAAGCATCCATATAAAATCAGCTTAAAGGATCTGTCAGAAATAATTAAAGGATATGTATAAAATCAAGGTCCAGCAACTCACAAAAGCTATTCAAACAACATCTGCTGGTCAGTACAGCATCTCTCACCACTTCGTTGCATGATACACAGTAAAACTCGGGAGGAAAATCTCCAACTGAATGAGTTGTAGGGATGCTTGCCATTTCTTTTTCAAAAGTAGACCTATATCAAACAACAACAAATCGTTATCAAAGTACAAGAACCCTTAGAAGATGGCATAAACCAGAGCATAAGGTTAAAGGAAACATACTCATCAGAAATCTCAGTAGCAACACGCTTAACATCATATTCTGGATCACCATGTGTCATGCAGTACTGAATTAAATGCCCTGATAACATACAAAGTTGGCGTGTTTAGAATACATAGCAACGTCGAAAACATAATGATTAATGGATATTCATGACAAGAGGCCTTTGTATCAACTCACCTGGTTTGTTGCATCATCGACACATATATTCTTGCCGAGGTTCTAGCCACTTGCCAGATTGACCTGAACCAGATTTTATGGTATCCCTGAATTCTCCAAACTAAGAAGTATTCTTGGGAATCAACGCTTCTTCATCAAGATACTCTGAAAATATAAAAGACAGGTCTAAATATCATGAAATGACATGCATTTTAGGTTAGACTTGCCAAAACTAACTCAGCTGGACTTTTATAATACAAGTACAATATCAGATTATCAACATATACCAAATAGATTTAGCATAAATAAATCTAATTATAATCTTAAACATTAAAAAAAATATACTCCGCATATATTGGTTTAGGTGCCAAAAATATATGCTGAAGGTCTGCAGTAGCAAATAATACCACTTTAGTATCATGTTACGGCCTAGAATCAAGATGTGGGAACGACAACAGGGCATACCATAGAGCAACTCTTTTCTCGTTGAGTTGTATTCTACACTGATGCATTCAATGTAGTTCATATGTTGCCCTTCGAATAACTGTTGAATAGTGCCTTTCACAACCGTTCCCTGGAGTTAAACAACAATAATTTGCAAAACATATAGAAGGATTCAACTTTAGGAAGTTCACAAGGTCATCAAAATTCTTAGCAGAATATGAAACCTTCATCTTCTCTTCAAGTTTCTCTCAAAGAATCCGATTAAGCTCCTGTACATCATAAGTATACCACCCAAAGAACTTGGTCAATTCCTTCGTAGCAACACTGCTGTCGCTATACGTACTAGAGTTTGTAGAACAGGCTCTGCAAAGCTAGAGGAATGCTTGCAGCTGGAATGTCATTCTCAGTTGTCGGCAAATGATACACGGCCTGCACAGAACCTCAAACAGGATTGGAATACTCTTAACATATAACATTTAAGCTGAGTAATATAGTTGATAAGGATGCAACTGACCTTTCTGAAGTAGGGAATATGAAAAAGAGTTTGGTAAAAGGGAATTCATGTAACATGTTGCTCCCTGATTCTTAAGGCCAACATACCCAGTCTCCTTCTTTGTAAATGTACGTGTAGTCATATGTAGCCATGTGTGTATTGGAATTACTATTCTAACTTGAACTCACAAGGGCTCCCATAAGAACTAAGACGCGGAGTACTAAGAAATTATAAGTTTAACAAATGACATACAAGAAAGGCAGCTGTTACAAGCAAATCAAGCGCACATATAGATAGATATAATGAACGCAAAAGCATAGTGTTACTAACATAAAGAGCAAATCCCAATTAAGGCTACGAGCATGTTAAGATAGACTTAGAGAAAACAACCACTCCTACAACAGTCTGAGACCAATTTTCAAATATATTCACCATCAATTTCTTCAAGTTCATCTTCATCCACATAAGCTACATTACCATGTCCAACTTTAACTTCCTCTTCATCTTCATCTTCATCTCCAACTTCATCTTCATCTTCATCAGTCCATTGAGGAGGTGATTCCTCAGGGGAACATTTGGACGGAGAACCTGAAATCACAAGGAGCATATATCAATAAATCATTCAACTGATCAAATGCAATGCCAATTAACAATCAGAAAGCACACAAATACTCAAAACTGCTAGAAATTTCTCAAATCAGGAGGAGCATATGCATATTATATATATACACCTTGAGGTCTTGGGATTTTATTGCCTGCTCCTATCATATAGGCGCGGAACAACCGTTGCTCATCTGTCCGACCATCATTACCCCCTTGGTATGCAAGGACTGATGGTAAGTTGTCAACCATGTACTTTACAATCTTATTCCACACAAATTTATCGAGGAAGTACTCCTTCTTATACTGTACAAACAAACGCCGGAAAACATTGGCATCCTCCTCCTCCTTCCTGTACACAAGCTGTAATTTCCGAATCGCCTCGTTGGCTCTCTCCTCGTCCGATTCGCCGCTCTTCAACTTCTTCGCAACTTGCTCATCGCCGGTTGACTGACTTTTGCCGTCCTCGCCGGTTGACTGCCTCTTGCCGTCCTCGCCGGCTGATTGCCTCTTGCCGTCCTCGCCGGCTGATTGCCTCTTGCCGTCGTGAGGGATCGCTGCGTCCGCCATGGCTTAGGGTTTGCCGTCTGCTTTTGAGATTTGCCGTTTGGCTCGAGTTTACTCAATAAAAGCTCGGCTCGAGTATTATTTACAAAATGAGTTGATTTTGAGCACATTTTTATTTTATGCTCGATTCAAAGTTTGGCTAGGCTCGATTGAAACTTAAATGGTACGAATTTTGTAAAATTTACAAATTTCCTTTTAAGTTATTATGCCAAAAGCAAGTAAGGTTGCATAATATTTGGAAAAAAAAACCTTAGTTCAAGCTCGTTCATTTACTAAATAAGTTGAGTATGAGCTCAAGTTCAAATATAGGTTCGACTCGAGCTTGAATCGTCTCTAAATGAGTTAAATATAATCAAGCAATACTAGACTTGTTTGGCTTGAATAACGACCCTAGTTAATATATAACTTGCACATATAACATATAATATTAATGTATAACCAGATATAAAAAATTTAAACCTGCGTAACTTCTTATCTAATTGTCGAAATGATTAGTATAACCTCTCATTTCGAAGCTCTCGAGATGAATTATAGTATGTGAATGTTATTTTAAGTAAAGTATAAAAGCATTATAGTCTATTGAAACAAAATTAAAGTGATTAATATACTTCAAATTTTTAAACATTCATAATTTTTTACTCAGATGTCAAATTAAGACGTATTATATATCAAAACGAATATATCGACGAGGAGAATACACCTAGGTAGTTCATCGAATAAGAGAGGGCACGTGACCCCCATCCCCCCTCAGCTCCGCTATGCTTGTAAAAGTTAAGGCTATTCCGATTGGTGTCCTAATATTTTTTATTTTCCGGTTGATGCCCCTTCATTTTTGCAAAATTCCATTCCGTACCCTAACTCCATATTAACCCAACCCTTAACTCCGTTAATTATAATATATAAAAAAAATTTAATTCAAAGCTTGGTGAAAGCTCGTGAACGCCGGGAATGGTCAGCCAAACAAGTTAAACAACCCACCCCACCGGATGACAATTCAATTGTGCTTCAACTGATTGTATTTATTAAATCCCAAATTAGGATATATATAGCAAATACAGGAGTAAGCTCTGTTGAACGTGTGGAGAGAATCTCTCTAACTAATTTGACCTATTCTAATTGATAACAGTAATTAATAATAAAATTAAAATAAGATTTAAATAATAGGAATTAGTTAATTCCTTTACACCACCAACCCTCGTCATCGGTGTTCAACCCACAAGACAACTAAATGTCACATGAAGAAGGATTTGAACAAAAGAGAGGTAATTTATTCCAATATAGACTTGGGATTTGATGTTTTTTCGCAAAAACAGTGAACAAACTTCAAAAATTTTGGAGAAAACAATATTGCATCAAGAGTTGATCCCTTCTGTCTCTTGTGATGCCCAAAACACATGTGGGATCATCCATACCTACAATATAAAAGACAATGAACCCTTTAAACCACATATTGTTGTATAGTTGGAGTAGATACACACTTAGGTTCGATGCAAGAGCCTCACCATATCCTTGGACAAAACGAAGGGTTATCATCGATCTTTTTTTTATTAGCCCACGGAATCAAAAGAGTGAGTAAGAGCCTGCCTTCAATTTGATAAGGGTATATCAAATAGGTAATTGAATTTAGTGAATTCAAAATTAGGAACAAATCGACCAATTATATTGGACCAATCAACTGTTGACTGATTGCTGCCCTCAAAAGTAAATCAATAGACCTCTTTCACAATCTAAAGTTCCACTTTTGAGATTAGGCAGGCTACAGTAAATTGGTCATGGAATTCATCAATAAATATTCAAAATCAAAGATTTAACACCATTGGATCCTTCCCTCGATCTGGCAAGCAACGAGGCAGGTTAGGTTACTTCTTACAAAACTAAAAGAGAAAATATAAATGAACTGCGATGGTACGTTCAGTCTACCTTTCCCTACAAACTACTGTAAAAGAGAAAATACATGTGCAATAATGTAAAAGCATGAAGCTTGTATTGAGAGAATGAAAGATGTGAAGAGACCAAAAGAGTCCCACATCGATAGTTTGAACAAACAAGCCTTAGTATATAAGCTAGTGGGTTACTCCTCCTAATGCCAATTGGTTTTAGAATGGAACCTCACTCGGCTTATGTGCTAAGCTATTAGCGCAATGGCGCACACATGCACACGACCCCTGATTACTAACCATAAGGTTGGGCTGATCCTACACAAAAGGATCAGCCCAATGCACCTGATAACCTTTAAGAGCAAGGCTAGCCCAAATTCACTATGTGACAAATTGCTATCCTCTTCCCCAAGGAACCTCCTTTGTATATATCTATAGAACGTTGCATTTGCAGCAATTGTTAATGAAAATATCAGATCAATTTTCTTCAATCATTTCAGATTATAGAATGGTATCAAAGCTTGATAAGACAAACGTCTTTTCTGCTTGATCTATCATGGCTGACAACGCCGATTTTATCACCGCTCTCACTCAGCAATTGCAGACGACAATGAACGCTGCAAATCCCAACCCCCCTACCTCTACACTTCCAAATTTCTCCTCCCTCAACACTATCAAACTCTCAAACTCCAACTTTCCTCTTTGGCTCCGCCAGATTACACCCTATCTTCGCTCACAACAACTCATTGGATATGTGGATGGCTCTCGCGTGCAACCCCCTCTCACTGACGGCAACGAGCGTGCTGTTGAAGAATGGGCTGCTAAAGATCAATTAGTGCTTGCCATCCTTTCTTCCTCCTTGACTGAGCCGGTTATGTCGCACACTCTCGACTGCGAGACCTCCAAACAGGTTTGGGATCGGCTTCACTCGCTCTATGCAGCCAGATCGAATGCCCAGATAGTCCAGATTCGGCTCCAACTTGCCGGTTTGAAGAAGGGCGATGAAACTGTGTCTGAATACTTCACTCGAGCCCAAGCTCTCGTTCATCAGATTCAATATGCAGGTCAGCCCCTTACAGTTACTAATGCTGAATTTATAACCTATCTTCTTGCTGGATTGGGAACTGATTATGATGCCATGGTCACAACCCTTTCGACTCAACCCATCCTCCCTGAACCCACCCAAGTTCTAACCTATTTAATGCACCAAGAGGCTCGTCTGGCTCGCCAAACCACTCCCCTCCTTCCTACGCCTCCCTCCCTCAACAATGCCTCCACAAACACAGATCCAAACCATGAAATCAACTTCACGGCAAATCGGGGACGAGGCTGATCTGTTTCGTTTCGTGGGGGCAGAGGAGATGCTGGTCGGGGCCGTGGCCGTGACGATCGGGGAGGTCGCACTGGTCGAGGACGTAGTTCTTATCAGACTTTCAATGGGGCTCCAGATTACCGGCCGATTTGCCAAATCTGTGACAAACGTGGTCACTCTGCTCTGAGGTGTTGGAGCCGTTTTGATCAGGCTATCCAGGCGCCCCCTCCTAAGAACTTCCAGGCCAACTACACGAGTTCTCCATGGTACCCAGATACTGCTGCTACGCATCACTACACACCCGATGTTTCTAATCTTCGATTCGATCGCATGCCCTATGAAGGAACGGACACCATTTCTCTTGGCGATGGCTCATCTGTCTCAATTCAAAATCACGGTTCCACTTATCTTCCTTCTTCCTCTCTTCCTCTTCATTTAAAACACCTAATTCATGCTCCTTCTCTTCATCGCAATTTCATTTCTGTACATCGCCTCTGTCAAGATAATAATGTCTACTTCACTTTTCATGACAATTGTTTTTCTGTGAAGGATTCCGCGAGCAACAGTCTTCTTCTCAGGGGACCCGTTAAAGGTGGTCTGTACGTCTGGCCTGGTTCTTCGTCCTCACCTTCAACCACTTCATCACCTTCGGCTTCTTTCCCCACAACGTCCCCATCCAGTTTGTCGTCTTCTTCTTTACCTTGGCATAGCAGATTAGGGCACTGTGCCAACAATGTTGCTAGGTTTGTTTTAACCCGCTTTGGTCTTCCCGGATCCACAAAAACTATGGGTTGGCCTTCATCTTGTGTTTCCTGCAGCTGGGCCAAAGCGAGTCCAACTCGTTCTAGGCATGTATTGCAGTTACTTTTTTATGGATATATGGGGTCCAGCCCACCATTCCTCTATCAATGGACACAAATATTTCTTATCTATTGTTGATGATTTTTCCAAGTTTATTTGGATTTTTCCCTTTGAGTCTAAAACACAAGTTTCACCTATTGTGACTCATTTTATTAAGCTTGTCACAAATTTTTTTGGCCAAAATATTATATCCATCCAAACGGATAACGGAACCGAGTTTAAACCCCTTGTCACGTTATTCACCAACCTTGGCATCAATCATCGACTTTCTTGTCCCTACTCTCACCAACAAAATGGGAGTGTCGAGTCTCGCCATCGCCGTATTGTGGATATGGGATTGACCCTACTTAAACATGCCTCCTTACTAGACCTGTCAAACGGGTCATTCCGGTCGGGATCGGGTCGGGTCACTCCGGATCTCGGGTAAAAAGGGTCCCGGGTAAAACGGGTTCCGGGTTTTTCGGGTTGACTAGAACCCGGGTTTGACCAGGTTTCTGGCGGGTTCGAGTCGATTTCAGGTTTGTCAATTTTTTCTTTTTTAAATTAAAAAATTCATAATTTGAAAATTTTGCGATAAATTTTAATTAAATATAAAAAAATTTAATTATATTTAATTATAAATCAACCGGGTCAATCGGGTCACCGGGTCAATCGGGTAAATCGGGTCAAAATTACCGGGTCAATCGGGTCACCGGGTCGAAACCCAGATTACCCGAAAAATTTCCGAGTTTTCGGGTTCGGGTCGAAAAAAATTTCCGGGTCAAAATTTCCGGGTCCTGACCCAAAAAATTTCGGTCGGTCGGGTCGGGTTGTGTTTTGACAGGTCTACTCCTTACCCATCACCTTTTGGTGTTATGCCTTTCAAGCGACCGTATACATTCAAAATCGGCTCCCAACCCCTATTCTAAACCTTGAATCTCCTTATTCCCTCTTTTTTCATACACCTCCGGACTACAAATTTCTCAAGACATTTGGATGCCTTTGCTTTCCGAATCTACGACCTTACAACAAGCATAAGCTCTCCTTTCGCTCTACCCCAACCCTCTTCTTGGGATATAGCCCCCACCACAAAGGTTACCTTTGTCTTGATTGGGTCTCACACAAATTGTACACCTCTCGGGATGTCCTCTTTCATGAGGATATCTTCCCTTTTCAAAAAAAACCTTCCCATATAAATGGCCCGGCCCAATCTCCATCAGCCCAACTCCCCTTATTTAATTCAACGTCATTTCTACCACAGCCCAATCCTCAAACACAATTTGATAACCTTGTGTTACCTCCTCCTGCCTCCCCCACAACCTTCTTCATCTTCATCTTCGGACGTTGCTCCCTCATCACCTTCCATTGTGCAGCCCTCAAACACCCACCATATGATCACCCGATCCAAAACAAACTCTCTCCGCCCCATCAACCGCACTGATGGCACTATTTCTTGGCCATCTTGCTCCAATACTGTTATTGTGCCCGAGGAACCTTCTTGCTTCACGGAGGCGTCCAAATTTGATGAATGGAGGCGGGCTATGGCTGCTGAGTTTCAAGCGCTTTTAGACACCAATACATGGACTTTAGTCCCCCCAATCCTTCCCTCAATATCCTTGGTGTGAAATGGGTCTTCAAAACTAAAAGAAGGTTCGATGGGTCGATTGAACGACGGAAAGCGAGATTGGTTGCCAAGGGTTTCAATCAATTGCCAGGGGTAGATTATAAGGAGACATTCTCTCCCGTTGCCAAACCATCTACCATACGCCTTCTTCTGTCCCTCGCAGCTATGCATAACTGGACCACACACCAACTAGACGTACAGAACGCCTTCTTACATGGCTCCCTGACAGAGGACGTTTACATCGCTCAGCCTCCAGGTTTTGTGAATCCTTCTTTCCCTTCGTTTGTTTGTAAACTTAATCGCTCTTTATACGGTCTCAAAGGCGCCTGGTTTGCTCGCCTCAGTGACACCCTTGTGTCTATGGGCTTCTCTGCATCCTCTGCAGATTCTTCTTTGTTTTCCTATCGCCAAGGGAATCAGTGTTTATTCATTCTAGTGTATGTTGACGATCTTTTGATTATTGCGTCGAATCCTGTGCTATCTACTAACTTCATTGCAGCACTATCCAAGAGCTTTCCTGTCAAAGATCTCGGACCTGCTAAGTTCTTTCTGGGAATCGAAATCAACCGAGATGCCTCTGGGTTCTATATGTCTCAGACACGGCACATTGATGATCTTCTTCAGACCACTGGTATGCATCAATCCAAGCCAATCTCCACTCCTATGGCTACCAACTTTGATCCTCTTGAGCCGTCACCACCAGTTTCTGATCCCCATATGTATAGAAGTATTGTCGGCAGCCTCCAGTACTTGGGTTTCACTCGGCCTGATGTTGCTTTCGCCGTCAACCGGGTTTCGCAATTTATGCATGATCCACGGCTCATACATTGGCAGGGAGTCAAGCGGATTCTCCGCTACCTTAATCATACCAAGACTCTGCAATTCCATCTGTCCTCAATTCCGTGCAATGACATTACAGCCTTTTCGGACGCCGATTGGGGCAGTGATCGCACAGACAGACGATTAGTTAGCGCTTACTGTGTGTTCCATGGTTCTAATCTAATCTCCTGGATATCAAAAAAACAAGGCATTGTGGCTCGTTCGTCAACCGAAGCGGAATACAGAGCTCTAGCTCTTGCTACGTGTGAGATATTATGGATACAATCTGTCTTAGCCTCTATTCACATACCACTTCCAAAGGCTCCGACGCTGTGGTGTGATAATTTAGGGGCTACATACCTGGCTGTCAACCCTGTTCTTCATCATCGAATCAAGCACCTATCAATGGATTATCACTTTGTTCGAGAACGTGTGGCCAACAAGTCCTTATGTGTTGCTTTCATCTCTTCGAAGGACCAACTAGCTGACCTGCTTACAAAGCCGATTGCCTCTGCTCCTTTCCAATCTCTTCGCTCTCAACTCTGCCTCACAGTGTCGAGATCGCCGGGGAGTACTAACCATAAGGTTGTTGATACACAAAAGGATCAGCCCAATGCACCTGATAACCTTAAGCCCAAGTCTAGAGAGCAAGGCTAGCCCAAATAGTACTGTATAGCTGTTTCCAGCAATTCACTATGTGACAAATTGCTATCCTCTTCCCCAAGGAACCTCCTTTGTATATATCTATAGAACGTTGCATTTGCAGCAATTGTTAATGAAAATATCAGATCAATTTTCTTCAATCATTTTAGATTATAGAACCGATTCCGAGTCCCAACGGACTTCAGTATGGTATCAGAGCGGAAAAGCCAAACGGTCCGACTCTCGATCATAGGCTCTCTAAAAAGAGAATGAGATACTAGACCCGTTGTCCAAGTGTCAACTAGAGGCGAAAGACGACCCTAGTTGCACTTGCGGAGGCGTATTGAGAGAATGAAAGATGTGAAGAGACCAAAAGAGTCCCACATCGATAGTTTGAACAAACAAGCCTTAGTATATAAGCTAGTGGGTTACTCCTCCTAATGTCAATTGGTTTTAGGATGGAACCCCACTCGGCTTATGTGCTAGGCTATTAGCGCAATGGTGCACACGACCCCCGATCCCGAGTCCCAACGGACTTCAGTAGCTTGCTCATGACAAATGAACGACCACAACCTTAGTCCCATATCTTGGAAACTTCTCATCAGATCGATCTAATCTCAACAATCAAAAATTAAAAAACTGATCAATATGCAACAAAGGTTTGTGTACTGAAAAGAAGAAAACAGTACTAGCTTTAAGTGTTTTTCCCCCGGCCTAATAGAAAGAAAGTTGTTATGTTTTACCTGGTTTAGCCATGCCAATGCCAACGAATACAACTTTATTAGCCACCCTGTGATTGAAACAGTATTACTATCAGGCATTCAACATATGTTATCTGGTGTTGCCGGCCAGGTAGAAGGCCTTCCTACCTAGTTGGGGCTTTTCCTGTTACCCCGAAACAGCAGCAACATCAAGATACAAATAAGGTTGTGAGCCACAATGCAGGGCTCAGCATGTGAACTCCCTGCAGTGCATACTCGAAACGCCTTCCTGACAGCTGCAACCAAAAGAGCCATTGTTATAGGCATAGCCAGGAAAATCAACAACGCTTGGCTCGTTGAAGTTCATCCAGTTCTTCACCCTATCCTCAAATGTCATCGAACAGAAATCTGCCACGATCAGCAATTTATTTTCTTCAAATTAAAAGCACACAAATACCACACTCAGAATTTACACCACAAGATTTTTTTGAATGAGGTGTTAACTTTTGTTTCATGAGAAAAATACTGATATAATAAGAAACAAGAATTAAAAGATCAATTAATCTTTTCAGGGATGAATCCAACAAATAGCTCCTGATAGATTACATAGGTCTCCTATTGTATAGTGGGCTGAAAGCCCGTTAAGGCCCAATACCTTGTAACCTATATATATGTTATATCAATGAATGGAAACCCTCAAGGAGGACATTACAATCAATCTCATGATCTCACATGGTATCACAGCCTAAGATCCAAAAACCCTAAATTCTTTCTTTCTCTAAACCTAGCCGCCACCTCCTTCTCTCTCTCCTCGCCGCCGCCCTCCCACCGTCGGCCCCCTCCTTCTCTCTCATCGCCGCCACCCTCCCACCGTCGGCCCCCCTCCTTCCCTCTCCTCGCCGCCGCAATCCTACCGTCGGCCAACCCACAGCGCGCCCGCGCCAACCACTAGCGCGCCCGCGTCATCCCCCTGCGCGCCCACGTCGCCCACAGCGCGCCCGCGTCACCAGCTCTTCTCCCTCTCCACGCCGCCCTTAGCCCTCTCTTCTCGTCCCCATGGCTAACCCACTACCTACCGACCCCATTAAGCCGCCCTACCATTCCGCCCTAACCATCTCCAACATCAAAAATTGCATCCCTATCATTCTTGATCATGAGTCCAGTACCTATACCATGTGGTCGCACCTCTTCACGACCCATGTTAAGGCTCATAAAGTCCTCCACCACATTGACTCCTCCGCTCACCGCCCTGCAAGCGAAGACGACGATCTCTTTGCTCAACTTGACACCATTGTTCTTCAATGGATCTTTAACACCATCTCAAAAGATCTATTGACCACTATCCTTGACCCCAAAGACAACGCCTTGCAAGCTTGGAAGAAACTTCAGGATCTCTTTCAAGACAACAAGTCCACCCGTGCTGTCTATCTCGAGCACGAATTCTCAGGTTGCAAACTTTCCTCTTTTCCATCGATATCTGCCTACTGTCAGCACATCAAGATCCTGGCTGATCAGCTCGACGCTGTCGACTCCAAACCCAGTGCCACCCGTCTGGTTCTTCAGGTTCTCTCTGGTCTCCCTTCCGAATACAACGCTGCTGCTACTCATATTCAGCAGACAGAGCCTCTCCCTACATTCGAGAAAACCCGGTCTCAACTGATCCTGGAGGAGACTCGTCTTCAACGTCAGACAACCGACGCCGCCAAAGACAAGACGACATTGGTCTCATCCAGCGACATCATCGAGCAACTCGCCCTCCAGCCAGGCCGCACCAACGATCAGCAAGGACCTAGAGGCGGCGGCCGCAGCGGCGGGCGCGGCCGCGGTCGCGGCAGAGGCCGCGGCGGCCGCAGCACCTGGCGCCCGCAGCAACATGATAACCGCCACCCCTCTTGGTACCCCAACCCTGGCTACCCTCCTTGGATGCCCTATGGCTACCCCGGTGCGTCGTTTCGTGGACCTGCCCCATATCTCAACCGCCAGCAGGGCTTGTTGGGTCCTGCTCCCCGTCCATCATCCGATCAGGCATACCCGACTGATGTGCACAACGCCTTCTCTTCCATGCAGCTGACACCTCCTGACGGCTCTTGGTACATGGACACTGGCGCTACCTCTCATATGACGAACTCCTCAGGTACTCTCTCATCTCATTCTTTTAAGGGTCCTGCTCATTCTATTATCGTTGGCAACGGTGGTCGCCTTGCTACTTCGGGCATTGGCCACACCACACTACCAACCCCTACCAACCCTTTGCACCTAAACAATGTCCTTATTGCCCCCAAACTTGTCAAAAACCTTATCTCCGTCCGTCGGTTTACCACTGACAATGATGTTTCTCTTGAGTTTGATCCGTTTGGTTTCTCTGTGAAGGATCTTACTACGGGGGTTACTCGCCTGAGATGTAATAGCACTGGGGAGCTCTATCCTGTGTCGTCGCCTTCACCATCCAGCCCGTCAAGTCCAGTCGCCCTCTCGGCATCATCATCCAGTCTTTGGCATGCTCGTCTTGGTCATCCCAGTCCTGCAGTTTTAGATTTACTTCGTTCTAAGAGTCTTGTCATTTGTAATAAAGAGCACCGCTCTGGTTTATGTTCGTCTTGTCAGTTAGGCAAGCATGCCAGACTTCCGTTTCAGCGTTCTTTAAACACTACTTTCGCACCTTTTGATATTATTCATAGTGATATTTGGACATCTCCTGTGCCTAGCAAGGAGGGTCATAAGTATTACCTTTTGTTTCTGGATGATTTTACACACTTCTTATGGGTTTTCCCTTTGCACTTTAAATCTCAAGTGTTCCCTATCTTTGACAAATTCCATGCTTACATTAAAACACAGTTTCACACCTCTGTCAAGTGTTTCCAATGCGACAATGGCCGTGAATTTGACAATAAAGATTTCCACACTTTCTTTAATACCAATGGGATCTCCTATCGCTTATCCTACCCCTACACCTCGCAACAAAATGGCAAAGCCGAACGAATCATCCGCACCATCACCAATATGATGCGCACTCTTCTCTTCCACGCATCCATTCCCCTCCCTTATTGGCCCTACGCCTTGGCCACCACATGCTACCTCCTCAACATTCTCCCTTCGACCACCCTCAACCATCGCTCACCGTTTCAGGCACTGTATTCTGCTTTGCCCATATATGATCACCTTCGTACATTTGGTTGCTTATGCTTTCCCAATCAAGCATCCACCGCCCCCCATAAGCTTCACCCTCGCTCTACCCCTTGTGTCTTTCTTGGCTACCCGTCTGATCATCGCGGTTATATTTGCCTTGATATCAAGACTCACAGGATCATTCTCTCTCGCCATGTCACCTTTGATGAGTCGCGATTTCCCTTCGCATCTCCCACACCCCCTGTGTCGTCGTCAGAGTCTGAGTCACCATTTCCTCACTTCATTCTTCCCCAGAGCTCTCCCGGTGCTCCTGCGTCTCCCCCTCCCCCACCTCCCTCGCCACCCCCCACAACCAGACCTCACACCCGCAGCGTCTCCGGTGTCTTCAGACCCCGACAGATCGTCTCCATGACCACCGACCATCACCCCGCCATACACCCCACATCCCCTACGCCAACATCCCTGCCCCAAGATGGCGCGCCCACGCCCCAAGCAGGCGCGCCCGCGCCCCGACCTGGCGCGCCCGCGTCCCCGGCTGGCGTGCCCGCGTCCTTCGCCTCTCCTGCCCCCATCCTTCCCGACTCCCCTTCCCCCTCTGCCTCCACCCAGACCTCCCTCTCCCCCGTTCCCACCTCCCACAAAACAGCCCTCCTAGACCCGAATTGGCAGGCGGCTATGCTCGACGAATACAGGGCCCTTACGAAGAATGGTACTTGGGTTCTTGTTCCTCGCCCTCCTGAGGCGAACGTCATTCGCTGTATGTGGCTCTTCCGTCACAAGTTCCGCTCGGATGGGACATTGGAGCGCTACAAGGCCCGTCTGGTGGTGAACGGTAGATCTCAGCAGGCAGGTATTGATTGTGATGAGACCTTCAGCCCTGTGGTCAAGCCTGCCACTATCCGAGTGGTCCTGAGTCTGGCTCTGTCGCGCAACTGGGGCATCCATCAGCTGGATGTCAAGAACGCCTTTCTGCATGGTCATCTGAATGAGACGGTTTACATGTTTCAGCCTCCGGGGTTTGCTGATGCTGAGCGTCCAAAGCATGTCTGTCTCCTCAAGCGCTCTCTGTATGGTCTGAAACAGGCTCCACGGGCATGGTTCCAGCGGTTTGCCTCTCATCTGCTCCGCTTGGGTTTCACTGGCAGCCGATCGGATACGTCTCTGTTTATCTATCGCAGAGGCTCGGACTTGGCTTTCCTGCTGCTCTATGTCGACGACATCATTCTCACCGCCTCTTCTGATGCTCTTCGAACGTCCATCATCTCGAGATTGAGTGCCGAATTCGCCATGTCTGATCTGGGTCCGCTGTCTTACTTCTTGGGTGTTGCCGTTCAGCGACATGCGTCTGGTCTGTTTCTCTCACAGAGTAAGTATGCTGCTGAGATTGTTGCTCGTGCTAAGATGGTCAACTGCAATCCCGTCGCAACCCCAGTCGATACATCCAACAAGCTCAGTGCTCATTCGGGTCCTTTGGTTGATGATCCAACACTGTACAGGAGCCTCGCTGGTGCTCTTCAGTATCTCACTTTCACCAGGCCTGATATCAGTTACGCCGTTCAGCAGATCTGCTTGTTCATGCATGCCCCTAGGGAACCCCATTTTCAGGCTTTGAAGCGGATCATTCGGTACATCAGCGGCACCCTCGAGCTCGGCACCACCATCACTCCTTCCTCTAAGCTTGATCTTGTGGCATACACTGATGCGGATTGGGGTGGTTGTCCAGACACACGTCGCTCCACGTCTGGTTACTGTGTCTTCCTCAATGACACTCTTGTGTCTTGGTCAGCCAAACGTCAGTCCGTCGTGTCTCGCTCCAGCGCTGAAGCCGAATACAGGGGTGTTGCCAACGTTGTCTCTGAGTGCTCTTGGCTCCGCAATCTCCTGCTTGAGCTACGATGCCCCTTACAGAAGGCCACTCTGGTCTACACTGACAACGTCTCCGCCGTCTACCTGGCTAGCAACCCAGTCCAACATCAACGCACGAAGCACATTGAGCTTGATCTCCACTTCGTCAGGGACAAGGTTGCCATTGGACATGTCCGAGTTCTCCATGTCCCGTCCTCTTATCAGTACGCTGATATATTCACCAAGGGTTTACCTAGACAGTTATTCATTGATTTTCGTTCCAGTCTCACTGTACGGACCCCTCCCGTTTCGACTGCGGGGGTTTGATAGATTACATAGGTCTCCTATTGTATAGTGGGCTGAAAGCCCGTTAAGGCCCAATACCTTGTAACCTATATATATGTTATATCAATGAATGGAAACCCTCAAGGAGGACATTACAATCAATCTCATGATCTCACAGCTCCGACTAAGCACCAAATCTAATTCCAGTGCCTGAAAATCCCAAATTCAAAGGCTCAATAATTAAAAATAACAACTACGAAAAACCATGTTGATAAGTCACAATTTCAAAAGCGATATATCATCAACAAATTTCGTAAAGTTTTTTATACAAGCAGAAGGAATGTATAAAGGTTAAAAGAATTTGACAGTCTTTGGAAATAAAAGATCAAGAACTGGTCTGAGATGATTCAACAAGATCAGCCAATTGGAACTCTGTTCATTTCATCTACAAGATTAGCCAGTAGATGCAGTTAACAAACAACAGCATCGGTCAATGATTCAGGTTAGCTATCTCTTCCGTAATAAAAGAGACAAACATGAAACCATTGTAGCAGTATTTTTATAAGTGAATATTTCAACACTGTGATATTGGCAACCAGTGCTCTGATAAGAGAATTTGGATCACAAGATAGAAAAGTTGAGAGTTTAACACAAGTAATTAAGAAGAATGTTGTTTTGATGAGCTACAAATAACCCAACCGGGGATAAAACTTAGGTTCGAGATCATTGGTTGACAATATCAACTCTGGAATTTGACAGGCGCAATGTGCGTAGCATTGTAAAGCTTTCCAACAGAGGCTTCAAGGTGCTTAAACTGATTTCCCGATGAGGATGAAATAGAAGGGTTCTCAATGTCTTTGGGCTGGATTGCTGGAAACCAGACTACAACAGTCAAAGGAATCCTTCATATCAAAATCTATAGAGATTTGACGAAGACCATCTATTTCCCCTTTGTTTTCAGGAAATTTATTAAGAAACAAGTTCTCTGTTTTATCAACATCTATTGCCATATTATGTAATAGATCATGGATTTTCACAGTGCATTTGTTCTCCTTATTTCCGGAATAATCTGCTCTGTACTGCTTTGCATATTTGTTTACCTCTTGAAAGAAGCATCTATCGACCAATTGAAAAAAGTATGCCTCCCCCACTTCCTCTAAGCTTTGTTCGTTGTCGTCAGAGGGCTTAAGAATACCTTGGGCTATCCATAGCCGAACTAGCTCATCTTTATCAAATATGCAGTCTTTAGGGAAAAGGGAACAAGTAGTAAAGCAGAGCTTCAGATTTGGATGAAGATCGTTATAGCTGACCATCAAGACTTGTTTGACACTATTATCATCACGGCTTGAAAAAACTTCTTTGAGTTTATTGTCATAAAACTCAGTCCAAGTTCTTTCATCTCCAATATTTTTTGGGGCTAAAAGGCTACCAACAATAACAATTGCAAGTGGGACATTTCCACACTTGCGTAGAATCTTCTTCCCTATCGGCTCTAATTCTGGTTGCGCACTAATTTCCTTCCCTTGAAATGCCCTTTTCACAAACAAAGTCCATGCATTCTGTTCAGACAACAACCCTAAACAATAAGGCTCTGAGGCATGTAAACATTCAGCGACTTTTGTAGATCGGGTTGTTACCAAAACTTTACTACCACTTTTTCCACAACAAAGCAAGGTTTTCAAATCAAGCCAATGTCCTGAGTTTTCATCCCAATCATCATCCAAAACAATTAGAAATTTTTTCCCACCTATGATCTCTCTCAGTTTCAATTGTAACTTCTCTAAACCAAGGCCATAAAGCTTTCCCTCTTTAGATGCTATGATTTCTATGAGGACTAGCTCTAGGTTTGAGAGGTCATTTATACAAGCCCAAAGACACTCATCAAAACCTTGTTTTACTATGTCATCATTATACACAAATTGCGCTAAAGTAGTCTTCCCCAATCCTCCAAACCCAATGATGGCAACCACAGAAACACTTTGGCCACTAATGTTCTCCCCATTATCCTTCAGGATAAACATATATATGATGCGAACCTTATCTTCATCTCTTCCGATTATATCCTCTTGATTCACAAAAGAATGAGTTTTCTTTCTTGTAACTGGTTGATCTAGAGGAAGTGGTGGCTGTTGAATAAAATTGAACTGTTGCATATTTTTTGAAATCGCATCTAGAGACTCCCTAAGGAACTTAACCTCATGAGCAGTTCTAACGATGCAACTCAGCTGGTTCGATTTGGAGAAGAAAAGGCATACCTCTTTCTTGAAAGCATTACTAGCAGTAGTCTTCCTCCTCAAGAGGTGGGCAACAATTGCATCAAAAAAATCTTCGGCATCATACATCACTTTCTTCAGGTCAGATAGGCAGTGCTGCACAGCACGATCCTTGAATTTCCTGTCCTCGGCGTCTAGGAGGAAGTTGCTGATGGTTTCAATGGTAGCTTCAAGCGTTTGGAGGTCCTTGCGGGAATTCCAGAGGAGGAGGAACTCATCCTTGGCAAGGGAGGTGAAGAGTTGGAGGGCGGATTTAGCAATGGAGGTCAAAGCAGCGGCCTCAGCCATGGTCTTTTTGGGGGGTAGAAACTCAAAATAAAAATGAAAATAGAAGGGTACGTTCTCAAGAGATTGAAAAGGGTGCGGATGTACATCGATCAAACAGTCTCAGTGGCTCCCACTAAACTCATCTTTCTTGTAGATATCATATCTCTCAACAATAATTCAAATTAAGTTGCTGTATTTTAAATGTCAAGTGGTGAATCCACCATTGACACAAGTCTAAAAGTAGCAGGAACAAGTGAACCGATAGCTTATCAGTGCTTCCTGCACTAAGTAGCCTCCAACATAATTGAAAACACTCTTGCTTTTGAAAACTGTAAATATTTAACTCCTCTTTATATTTTGCCATAATACTTCCCATTTTACCTTTATTAAAACATGAATAAAAGTCAATCTACCTGAACGTAATATTAGGAAGCTCCGAAGCTGATGAACTCATGATACTTTTTCGCACGACCTTTGTTCCGCTAGCTGATGATCACACTAGCAGTTCCTTGACATGGCAAATTTTATGTGTAGCTGGAGAAATTTACCAGATCAGCCCTGCCTCCAAGAACTCCTTTGTCCTGACTCCTGAGTGAGTGAGTGAGTGTTGCAATTATCCCCATATTATTCTTCAGATCTACCTAATTCGACAAACCAAAATTTACGAAGTAATTGATATAAAAAGAAGTGAATGACTTTGAAACTATCAGAATGGATGCCAACTGTTTCTGCTTTCCTTACTGGAGATGAGAGTAATGTAATGAACAGCTCGTTCTATGCACAAAACTTTGCTCTTTGCTCTCATGAACTAAATGTTGTGCTGTGCCTAAAATCCCGAATTTAGAGATGCGTCTGAGATTTGTTGTAGAATGTAACATGGTCATTTTGTAGAGAATAATCTACAGCTGAAATTAAATTTCAGCAAAGCAGTCATTGATCATTTGAAGAGAATTAAGAGATGCATTTGTAACAAATTGCAAGGAAGTAAGAGTCATCTTATCCCACTTTCGAGATCCAGCTACAACTCGTG
The DNA here is from genome assembly GCA_037127255.1 of Persicaria tinctoria. Taxonomy (NCBI): domain Eukaryota; kingdom Viridiplantae; phylum Streptophyta; class Magnoliopsida; order Caryophyllales; family Polygonaceae; genus Persicaria; species Persicaria tinctoria. The sequence goes on along the minus strand of JBANSL010000004.1, from coordinate 85,611,099 downwards.
GCTCTTGGGAGCAACTAAGATGAGAATGATTACCTCGTTTCAATCCATCAGCATAGCTACAACGATCCTGGCCAGTCATATATCTAGAGGCACCAAAAGAGGGTGCAGAGTGTCAATATATAGCAACAGTCCAGGAAACGACTTTCATAGTGTGATTTCATCAAACATCTCCAACTGCATCCAATCAACTATGCATCCACTTATAACACAATCTCAATCTATGATAACAAAAAGGCTTGAACCAACAGAGAAAACCGCATCTTAATCAAACTCTGTTTTTTCTTATGTAATTAAAAAAAAAATCTTGCAAATCCAATCAAAACCTAAAAATTAAATTAAATATTAAATATTTTCTTAAAACAGAACTTAGAAGATTATTGTCAAAAGGAAAAATAAAATTTTATAGTAAAAACAATGTGAGCTATTTTTACATTAAAGTCCTTACACCCATTAATTGAGCTCAAACCTACAACCAGCCTAGCTATAATAGTCCACCCCTACAGCTCCGTAGAACTAGAAGATTCACCTTCACAGCAATGTTCGGTAATCATTTGCGCGCTTGTCATTCTTCTCTCAAACCAGGATCCTGTTGGCAATCAGTCCTGCTTCCATCAACTCCTATGTCCCGATTCTCGAGTGTTGCAATTATCCCCATATTATTCTTCAGAATGAATTCAATAAGCCAAAATTACGAATTTTGGGGTTTAGGGTTTAGGGTTTAGGGTTTATAAGATCAAGAACTGACATGAGATGATTAAAATATAAAAGACAAGGGACCCTTATAAACAACATATTGTTGTTTATAAGATCAAGAACTGACATGAGATGATTAAAATCTTTAACCTGGGAAGATTTTGGGGCATGATCGGGAGACAGGGCAGGTGTCAAATTACGAATTCATCATGATACCTTAATTTTCCTGAATCCAAAAGAAGAGGTCATAAGAGACAGCTTAACAATGTTAAATAGATGCATATTAAATTAGAAAATACTTGGTCCTTAAATTATGAGGATAAACTTTATCCGATAAAGAGAGCAACATGAAAGCGTTATGTACTTATGTGTATATGATTCATATATAATAGCTTAGGATCCTTGTTCCATTTGCTGAAGCAAAAGAATTTAAAAAAAAAAGATCAGGAAAGTAGATCGAAGCTCTTCCAGCGAAAAATGTATAGCACCAATCGATAATGGAAATTAAGCAACGAAAGAGTGTAAGCAACTTTCAAGCAAGCAAGTTCATCGTCCCTGCCAGTTCTTTGAACGAGATCGAGGGCTCGTCAGTTGAGTTCCTGGCACTGCAATTTCCAAGCGAAGTCATTCTCATAGCCAAGATCTGGAACAACTCTCGATTCTTGGCTTGTTGAAGGCCATCCAGTTCCTTACCCTGTCCCCTCATGATGTGATCGAACTGTTGATCTGCAGTTACAATTGATTACCATTCCACTCGTAAGAAGCAAATTTAGACAGTTGCAACTAACAATGAAGCATGAACTACAATCTAGAATATTGTCAGGTACATACACAACTATTCGCCGCCTATTCGGTTTAACAGTCCTGATTGTGTGCTTCTCTCGAATGCAAGAGGATGATCATAATGGTGCAAGTTTGCTTATGGAGTTATGCCTGAAAAGAAAAATAAATAGACAATGAGCCAGGTTAGCTAACCATATCGAGCACAGCAAGAGAAAAACAACTAATTAAACCAATGATGGTGCTTTTTCAAGGTACCTTTCTCAACCAAACAGTCAGTCAATCTATTGACTATTTGTAATATGCAACACACTTCCAATTCACCTTGTTCCCATATCTCGGAAATGTCTTCAAATTGTTCAATAGACCCAATCAACAATCGAAAATTACAAAACTGGTATACAACGAGCGTTGTGTACTAATAGATGAAAACTCAAACTTTGTGGATTAGCCTTGCAACATCACCGTCCTTGACAGATGCATCTTTTTTAGCCTTTTCAGGCACGTTGAAGAGAATAGCTCTGGATGAGCATCTACCTAGCTTGTTCATGACAGATACCAATTTGTTAGCCAGCTAATGATCGAAATAGTACTACCTACACAAGCTGTACGTTGTGATGAGGGGAAGGAGAACTAAGCATTTGTATTCATCTGCGCGTTTAACAAGAAGATGAAGTTAACAAACAATGCATAAATATCAATCAATAACGGAATTTAAGCAGCAAAACAGTAATGTAAACACCATACAAGCAAGCAAATCTATGAAGCCAGTTCTTCTAGTGAGATCCGAGGGCTCATCAGCTGAGTTCCCAGCACTGTAATTTCCCAACAGAACAAAATTTACAAAGTGGTCAATATAAAAACAAAGTGCTTGGCTTTAAAAAGATCAGAATTGATGCAAACTGTTTCCGCTTTCCTTACGACAAATTGTAGTGATGTGCCTGAAATCTCGAATTTAGAGATGCAGAATACAAAAATGAGATGTTTCCTTAACATGTACTATAATATGGTCATTTGAAGAGAGAAAATAATCTACAACTGATACTAAAGTTCAACAAAGCATCCATGATCGTTTCTAAAACACATACAGCTGATGTCAAACACCTTAACTACAACAAATCAGCTCTAAAATGAAGAAAATGTCGATCTATGACGGCAAAGATGATTAAATCAACATGAAACTACATATAATGTTTCCAATCATTTGGTTATTTATCTTGAATGGAAGTGATTCTTGGAGGAAAGGGGAAACCCCTGTTTTCAAAGATATCCCAAAGGTGTGAAAAACAAGAAAATTGGAGCATTTGCCGAAGAAATATCTGGTAATATATAAACTATATCTCCTTGGATCCAAAAGAATAGGTTGTAAGAGAATGTAACTATGTTAAATAGAAGCATATCAGGTTATTAAATTCTCGGTTAGGAATTTCATTAGTGCAAATGAAGACTACAATTTGGACATTCTTAAATTGAAGTTCAACCTCCAAAGTAAAAGTTAAGGCATAGAATTCAGACCAAGTTTCAATCCATCTCCATAGCCTGCATTGATCTGATTGAATTCTGTCTCGTCCAACTTTTGGGCTGCATCATCAGTCTTGGCCCCTCCTCGATCTAGAATGTGGCCTGCATTGTATAAGTGTATGACGTGAGGTCCAGATTTGAAAGTTGATGGATGAGATATCATCTTAATGGAATGGACCATAAATGGAACAAGAACTAACCATATTGATTCATCAACATAAGCTGTTTAGCTCCCACAACATTCAAAAGCATGAATTTTCAAGCTCCAGAAGAAAGCATTGTGTCAACAGCAACAAAGTCCAGGAAACGACGTTTTAAAAATCCATAAAAATTCACACTTGTTTGGCCTAGGTTTCAAGTCCTAGCTACAAACCCAATCAAAAACGCTGAACAGATAAATATTTTCATAAAAGCAGAAGCATGAGAGCAAGAAATCTGCTTTTCAAGAGATTGCTCCTTAAAGTGAAAATAAAAGTTTATAGTAAAAAAAATGTGAGCAATATACATTAAGTCCTTAAACCCATTAATTGAGCTCAAAGTGATAATGCATAGCCCTGATTTATGTAGGTGCCTTATGTAAAGAGCCAGATGATCATCTTTGTGATCAACCAACATCAAACAACCAGTCTACTACTCATGAAGCCGATCAATACTCCACCCCAAAAGCTCGTGCACATGCTTTCCGTTCTTCCAACTCATATTTGCCATTTGAAGGCACACAACTAAAGAGCCCTCAATCTCATGGCACCGTATCTTTCCATTATGAGCCAACCTACAACACAAACACCAAAAACAAACAAGAATGTGACATTTAGCCAAAGAGGAACTATCATACCAGGTTTCCCACTCATAAGAAGAAAACTAAGACAGTCACAATTAATAACGAAACATGAACAATGAGTAATTAAGCCAATCCTAGACCTATTCAGTACATACATGTACACCTATTTGGTTTAAGAGCCCTGTCTACTTCTCTCAAATGCTAAAGGATGATTATAATGGCACAAAAATAAACCTTGATCATTATAATGGCACAAGTTTGCTTATCGAGTAAAATCTGCAACAGTCAAGATTATTTGTAGGTCGGATACATACTATATATGGATGTCATCTTTTCCTTGTTTGCTCTCCTTGTGTATATCCACATGATTGAATTCTATCTCTTTCAACCTTGATGATCATTATCAGTTAAACCATTGTAATTATCCCATATAACTCTCGAGATCGGCTTTGAAAAGAGGAAGTGATCAGTAAACAACGACAGTGGGCCCTTCAGTGTCTTGCGATGCCCATAACACTTGTTGGATCATCCATATATACCTACAAAAAAATTTCATTCACAGACCAAAAAATAAAAACATACAGGGTGATGCTGAAATTCATAGACCAAAAGCAAAACCTGCAATGCATCTATAATCTCCTTGACCCTGGCAACTTTAATTATCCCAGATAACTTGTGATCGAACCGGGTAGCAGGACAAAGGTGAGGCAGTGAGCAATATACAACAACAGTGGTCCGACTTTGAAACAACCAGCTACATGCTTTCATCTGCACCACACATATATAGGTATCATCTGTAGGTGAACAATGGCATTCGATTGGAATGAGAGTATGAATTCGCAAGGGGAGGTCCAATATTTGAAGGCACCTACTCTTTTACAGAGGGGCTCCAGCAGGGTGTGCAGTACCCTCCCTTTTTTCTGCTTCCCTCTTCTTCTTCTTCACTCCATGATTCATTTGCGTATACAACATTTTCGAATGAGAAGATGTATGTGTGAGTGACGTGGCGGATGAGAGGCCAATCCTCACCCGTTCCTGTTTCACATCTCCTGGTCAATTCCGCTGGGCCACCATCAATATTAAGCCATTGGAGAGAGGTGAGTTTGGGAAACCAAACAGGGAGTGATCTCAATTTCTCACATCCCCCAATACGTAGACTTTGCAAGGAGGTGAGATGTTGGATTCCGTCGGGTAATTGCTCCCTTTCTTCCATTCCCAAAAGATCTAATTTTTGAAGGGATAAAGAAAGGGAAATCCAGGGGAAACCATCCATCCACTTTGCCCCCGCCTACCACAACACAACACGTAAAATTTATAATTTTCTGACATTTATTTTAACAGAGAAAAAAGAAAGGGATAGTAATGAGAAGGCTTACCCCTTCACAAATAATTCGGAGGCCGTGTAGGAGGCTTTGTTGTTCCACCGCCGTCATCGTGTCGTCTTCAACTTCGATCACCCTCTCCACCCTCCTTAACTCCAACCATTCAAGGTTCCTACCAAGAAGGGTTTTCCAACTCACATACAAGTCCTTGCAATCGGCAATCTTCAAATCATTCAGGGAATTAAGGTGTAGAATCCCAGATTTAGGCAAGTGAAATGTCTGGTTACCGAATCCCATCTCGAGGACACGAAGATTTTGCAAGGCTTTCATGGGCAGTTCAACTCCTTTCAATTCTCCATCACCAATTAATACGTCTTTCCATTTCTTAATCTCTAACTCTTGCAGGGAGGTGAGGTATTGAAGCCCCTCTACTAAGTTGATATTCCCAACTGCAATATTCAAATACTCAAGTCCCTGCAAGGCCTTCCATGGCATCCCTGCTTCACTTCCCTTCTTCTCATCCTCATCACCTATTTCACATGGCTCAATTCTCAAACGTTTGAGGGCGGTTAGATGTGCTAGCACATGACGAAGCACCTTTTTTAGATCCCCGCACCCAACGATGGTTAAATCCTGGAGTGCAGTAAGGTGCTTTAACTTGCTATTGTTTTCGAATGGAGAAAAACAAGACAGAGAAGAGCTATTTGGAACCAATAACTCCTCCACCCCCTCTGCATCAACTCCCCATAGTGACAAATATTCAATTGCCTCGAACAAAGGCATTTGTCCCTTAAGCTTCGGACACTCCTCTATAGTCAAGTGTAAGACTTTAGAAAGCTGAAGCCGACTTGTCCCTTGACCCATTTCTTGCCTCCGCCACCCTTTTAAATTTCTCATATACTGAATTTGAAGGAGTCGTAATGATGGGAAGCCCAAATTACCGTTTATTCCATCCTCTAAATACTCCACATTATCACACCCGCTCAGACGGAGCTGCTTCAAATACCTGAGCATGCAAAACCAACTTGAAAGCATCTCACCACCATAGTCATCGATTCTCAAATATTCAAGTTTTTCATGCGGTCGAAGAGCCTCTAACACCGCTTTTGCTTCGTCTTTTGCCATCTTTTGTTCACCTGCAGTTGTAGATCTTTGCTTCCATTCAATAACCATCTCATTTAGTTTATTCTTACTCGCCATATTTGCTTTTTTTGCATCTTTGATTGCATCTAACCACCCCTCTTCTGGAAGTTCAATTCGCAAAACCCCAGCCAGGTTATCAAGGCCTTTCAAGTGTCCTAAACCCCCATCACGGCGATGTACAATGAATCGATCCAAATGAACAAGTGAAGTCAACGACTTCAATCCCGACGGCAAAGAATTCATGCTATAACATCCATCTAAGGAGAGGTGTCTTAAGCTTACCAATTGCTCTATTCTTTGAGGCAACTTCTTAAGGAGACTGCATTCCTATAGATTCAAAATCATCAAATGATGAAGCTTACAAATTGAATCTGGGAGATGCTTTAGCTTTTCATTGCGCGAAAGGTCGAGATATCTCAAGTGATTCAACCCTCCTATAGACTCCGGTACGGCATCAATTTCTAAATTAGAGAGCTTAAGCATGCGTAGCATTGTAAAGCTTTCCAACAGAGGCTTGCTTATACTGATACTAAGATTGGGAGAAAATAGAAGCGTTCTCACTGTCTTTGGGTTGCGAACCAGACTACAAAAGTCAGAGGAATCCTCAATATCAAAAGCTAAACCGATGTGACGATGAGCAACTATTTCCCCTTTGTTTTCAAGATATAGGTTCTCTGTTTTAGCAACATTTATTGCCATATCATGTAATAGATCATGGATTTTCACAGTGCAGCTGTTCTCCCTATTTCCAAAATATCTTCCTTTGAACGCCTCTGCATATTCGTGGTTGACTACCTCTTGAAAGAAGCATCTATTGACCAATTGAAAAAAGTATGCCTCTCCCACTTCCTCCATGCTTTGTTCATTGTTGTTAGAAGGCTTAAGAATATCTTGAGCTAGCCATAGCCGAACTAGCTCATCTTTCTCAAATATGTAGTCTTTAGGGAAAAGGGAACAAGTAGTAAAGCAGAGCTTCAAATTTGGATGGAGATCATTATAGCTGGCCATCAAGACTTCCATGATACTATTATCATCACCACTAGAAAAAACTTCTTTGAGTTTATTGTCATAAAACTCATTCCAAGTTATTGCATCTCTTTTTTTCTGAGCTAAAAGGCTACCAACAGTAACAATTGCAAGTGGGACATTTCGACACTTGCTTAGAATCTTCTTCCCTATTGGCTCTAGTTCTGAAAGCTCACTAATTTCCTCCCCTTGAAATGCCCTTTTCACAAACAAAGTCCATGCATTCTTTTCTGACAACACCCCTAAATTACAATAAGGTTGTAAGGCATGTAAACATTCAGCAACTTCTATAGAGCGTGTTGTTACCAAAACTTTACTGCCACTTTTCCCACAACGAAGGATGGTTTCCAACTCAAGCCAATGCCCAGAATTTTTATCCCAAACATCATCCAAAACGATCAGAAACTTTTTCCCACCTATAATACCCCTTAACTTCTCTTGCAACATCTCTACACTAAGGTCAAGCCTCTTTTTCTCTACTTTAGATGCTATGATTTCTTTCAAGACTTGCTCTAGATTGGACAGGTAATTTATACAGGTCCAAAGGAGTACTTCAAAACCTTTTTTCACTCTCTCATCGTTATACACAAATTGAGCTAAAGAGGTCTTCCCCAATCCTCCAAACCCAATGATTGCAACCACAGAAACGCTTTGGCAACTAGAGTTCTCCCCCTCATCTTTAGGGATCAACATATCAATTATGCGAGCCTTATCTTCATCTCTTCCAATTATATCCTCTTGATTCACAAAAGAATGGGTTTTCTTTCTTGCAAATGATTGATCTATAGGAGGTGGTGGTTGTTGTATAAAGCTGAATTGATGCATATTTTTTGAAATCTCATCTAAAGACTCTCTAAGGGACTTGACATCATGAGCAGTCTTAACAATGAAACCCAGCTGGTTTGATCTGGAGAAGAAAAGGCGTACCTCTTTGGTGAAAGCATTACCAGACATAGTCTTCTTGCACAAGACATGGGCAGCCAATGCATCAAATAAATCGTCAGCATCATACAACACTTTCCTAAGGTTGGATAGCCAGCACTGCACCGAATTCTCCTTGGATTTTCTTTTCTCGGCATCTTGGAGGGAACAGCTGATTAACTCAATGGTACGCCTAAGCTTTTCGAGGTCCTCTGAATAGTGCTTGAGGAGGAGGAACTCATCTTTAGCAAGGGAAGTGAAGAGTTGGAGGGCGGATTTGGCAAGGGAGGTCAAAGCAGCAGCCTCAGCCATGGTTTGGAGAGTGGAAACTCAAACTCAAAGGGGAATGGAAATGAGAGAGCAATTGCAAAGTGTAGTGCTTAAATATTGCCTTAATGATGTTCAAGATGTAATTTACCATTTAATAAATTAAGTATAATTGACAAAGGAAAGCAATTATGATTGGTCTTTGGCAGCCACTAACTAAAGTAATTAAAGCATTGATTCCTCTAAGGCGCCCACTAATCTCTCTTTTTTCTTAATAGGATGGATCACTAACAACAGTTCAAAGCACTTTTGATGTGGAGGGCATCAACTACTACGTTCCCTCTTTTTACAAACAATATTATCTTTTTGACTCTGTTTCTCACGCTATTCACCATTAGGATTGTTATAATCTGGTGTAAGTTTTCTTATATGTGCCTAATTGGCCCTTGGTAGTGCAAATAATTAAACAACTGATGTAGTACAATTGGGTAGATCCTAATCCTAATCCTCTGTGGGAGGCTCCACATCAATCAATTGGCTTTCTGTTGTGGTAAAACAGATCATTAATAATTGTCTTTCTAAGATCATATGCATAACCAATCTCTAAAGTGCAGAGCCTTTTGTCCTTCTGGTAGAGCATGTGCCATTTTCTTCCAAGGTTGAGAGTTCTTTACCAACAATGTAACCTCTTGATATATAGTATCTGTAGAAGTTGGTCCCTTGATCGGTGTCTTGCGATGCCTATAAACACTTGTGGGATCATCCATACCTACAATATAAAAGACAATCAACCCTTTAAACAACATATTGTTGTATATTTGGAGTAGATACAGATGTTGGATATCATGCATAAACCTGCAGCTAAAAGCAAGGAAAATATATCGGTCATGGAATTCATGAATAGATAATCAAACTCAAAACGTTTTACCGTTTGTGTAGCAGCTAGGTTCTCTAGCTTCCTTTCCTCCATCTGGTAAGCAACGAGCTACGTCAGGTTAGGTTATTACTTGCAAAATTAAAAGAGAAACATAAATGAAGTGTGATAATGCTTTTTCAATTCAACACCAATGTGAAAGCATCTACCTTGCTCATGACAGATGAAATCTTGTTACATGTACCTCTTGAGGGTCGATTTGAGGTTTACCCCGATCTCAACAGAAATAGCCTATGGCGTTGGCTCCCTTGTCAATCGACTTGAGGTTAGCTTCGACCAATTGGAACTCTGTTCTTTTCATGTACAAACTAGATCAACAAGTATGCAGGTGAAGTTAACAAACAGCATCATCATGCGTCAATAAGGCAGATTAAAACTATGTTGGCTTATTGACCAAAAAGCAATTGTAATAGCCAGGAAAAGCAATTGGATGAATACATTGAATAAGCATCATGCTTTAATGAAAAAATTCCATATAAAGTTGATGAGTTTTATCTTGCCATGTAAAAAGTGAACATTCCAAGAGAATATTGGATAAAAATAACAACAAGAGACACCGTGTTGATAGGTGACACTTTCAAAAGCGTACGTTAATGAAAAAAATTCCATAAATTTGGTGAATTAAAAGATCAAGAACTGGCCTGAGATGATTAAAATCTTTAACCTTGGAAGATTAATTAGGGCCATGATCCGGAGACAGGACAGGATTCAAAGTATGAATTCATCATGATACCTTAATTTTCCCGAATCCAGAAGAAGAGGTCCTAAGAGACCGCTTAACATGTTAAATAGATGCTTATTAAATTACAAAATACTTATAGTCCTTAAATTATAAGGATAAAGAGAGAAGCATCAAAGTGTTGTGTATTGAACAGGATTCAATATAATAGCTTATTAGGGGCTCAGGAAACTGGCAAAATTTCCTACTTGAACGTAATATTGGGAAGCTAACGAACTCAAGAGCATCTTCGTAAGATCGTCACATTGTTCAGCTAGCTGAAGCAGGAAATATAGATCAGGAAAGTAGAGAAGCTCTGGTACTTGATAATCACACTCTACCAATACAATGTAACTTCTATAGGCAAGGAGCTTAATTATATAGATCATAGACCTGTTCTTATAATAATTCAGGTAGAGTGACCAAGCCCCGCCTCCATGAACTCCTAATTGACATGGCAAATTTACCAGATCCTGTTTACAATCAGCCCTGCGTCCATGAACTCCTTTGCCCCAACTCCCGACTGTTGCAATTATCCCCATAATATTCTTCAGATCTGATTCAACAACCCAAAATTTACAAAGTGGTCACTTTAATGTGATGAGGGAACAAGGAGGACTAACCATATGCTCTTTAACTCAAACAACCTTCAAATGCATAGATTTTCAGGAAAACACTTGTGCAGTCCAACAAAAGTTTTATAGTGTGATTTCATTCAAACCTTAACTGCATCCTATTATAAAACCTATATCGAGGGCTCATCAGCCGTGTTCCTGGCACTGCCATTTCCATCAGTGAAACAAATCAGACAGTAAGCGACAATGTAAGGCTCAGTATTTGAATTCCAGTCGGTCCAAATTCAAAGGCGGAAGGGTTACTGATGAGAATAGGTTGGAGGGCGGATTTCGCAGTGGAGGCCAAAGCAGCCTCAACCATTGTTGGAGGGTAGCAGACTAACCGCCAAAAGTATAAGAGTTTGAAATTCAGATTGCTTAGTTGTGTGTTAAGGGAAAGCAATTACATTAACTATTTTATTTTTATAGATAAGAATTAGGTGGATAATATAGTATAAGAATAGTGGTGTTAGTTGGTTAATGGTGTGTTAGGTAACATAATAATGCATCAAACGGATCTTCAGCATATCATACATCATTTTCCTGACGTCGGATAGCCAGGACTGTACCAAATTCTCGTTGGATTTCCTTTTCTCAACATCTTGGAGGGAACATCTTGGAGGGAAAGCAATTACATTACCTATTTTATTTTTATAGATAAAAAAATTCCTCTAAGGCGCCAACCAATCTCTTTCTTGTTAATAGGATGGATCACTAACAATAATTCAAAGCACTTTTGATGTGGAGGGCATCAACTACTACGTTGTCTTTTTACAAACAATAATATTTTTTTAAATAACAATAGTAGTAGTTGAAACTTCGTGTGTCTTAGAAGAGCTCTATCAATTCACCATTATTTTTGTTGTTTTGTTTTGAGCATTAGTTGGACATTTAGGATTCACACTCTGGTGTAAATTTTCTTATACGTAGTATGTGTGGCACTTGGTAGTGCAAACAACAAAGATGAATTGAACTAACATACCGGGTTTTTAGTCATGAAAACATAGTCAGGGCTGCAGAGCTTTGAGTCTATTGGCAGCCCATAATGGATATAAAAATGTAAACTAGAAGATATTTTATGTTGGAATTTTAATATATGATTGGTTTTGCAACTCTTTTTCAAGCCCCCAACTCCAATTTTCAAATACACAAGTCTCTGCAAGGCTTTAGATGGCATCCCTGCTTCACTTCCCATCTTTGACAGGTAATTTATACAAGCCCAGGGGTGCTATGATTTCTTTTAAGAGTTGCTCCATATATATATTGGACAGGTAATTTATACAAATCCCAGAGATGCACGTCAAAACCTTATTTTACTCTCTCATCATTATACACAAATCGCACATTGCGCTAAAGCAGTCTTCCCCAATCCTCCAAACCCAATGATCGCAACCACAGAAATGCTTTGGCCACTAGAGTTCTAGATCATGCACAAAAGAATGAGTTTTCTTTCTTGCAACTGCTTGATCTAGAGGAAGTGGTTGTTGTTGTTGTTGTTGTATAAATTTGACCTGCTGCATATTTTTTGAAATCTCATCTAGAGACTCTCTAATGGACTTGACGTCATGAGCAGTCTTAACAAGCCCAATATTAAGTTAAATGATGCTTACTAATCGGAAAATGATATGTGTATAACAGAAATTTGATATATGTATGACAGAAGCCAACCTAAAAAAAAATTGATATATTGCTGGAAAATAAACTACTGAAAACCCCCTCCCCATTCTGGCTTGATTTGCAAAGATAAGTTAGGGTGGGATTGAAGTTTGATCTGTAGATGTCATTCAAAAGTTAGCTTTACTTTGTGATAAGAGTGATCTGAACATTTTGTTCAGGAATGGAAATGAGGTAACCCATGAACTTGCTCAATTAGCTAGATGGGAGGTAAGGGTTAGCGTAGTGGTTATGCCATTCCCAACCCATGTCCTTCCTCTTTTACTTGATCTGCTTGTAATGGTTCTATAGATATATTATTACTGCAAGTTTAATATCTGACTGTTCACCTTAGCTGGCCTGCCTAACCAATCTATACTTTCTGATTTCGCCACAAACCCTTCCCAAAAATCACAACATAAAGGCACTAGGATAGTTATAACATCCCCTCCTCTACCGTACTTACATCTTTTATTGGTTCTAGGCCTTACCCTCTCTAAATTGATCGTAGAATATCACAACCTTCCCAACAGCTCCACCAATTTCACTTGAGCATTTTGTCAAACTTATGTGCATTATTATTAGACATTCAAAATACTCAATTCCCAACCGCACAAATTTAAAATAAATCACACCAGAACAAATTTAAAATAAAAAAATAAAAAAAATAAACTCGCTTACATTGATCTCCGGAAGGCGCTGTTCGGGGAATGATGGAGGTGAAGAAGAAACTTGCAAATTGCCTCCGAAAGAAGACTATTAGCCTCTTGTAGACCGGGTTCGGAACCCGGTCATGCCAGGTGGCTCATTCCCCACACCTATTTCATTAATTATAAATGTAAATTACAAGTGAAAGGGACATATGCCTAAACCCGGCCTCTACCAAAATTTATTTTTTAATTGAACTCTACACTCTTCCAAAGAGATAATGTTATCAAGTATACAATAAGAATCAAAGCTCTTAAAAATCTTCTTCTTAATGTAGACAATCATACTATCCGTCAAAAAGTCATCCTCCATTCTATTTCAAAGCCTTGCTTTAATCGTATTCATTGCTGAAAATGCTCTTTCACTAGTTGCCATGGACATAGCATACGAAGGGTCAATATAAGTTGAATTAATCTATGAATGCCTACTTGCTCTTTCACTAATTGCCGTGGACATAGGAGTTGAAGACTCTAAGTGGCTCTCAGGATCTTCAAATCTCCACTCTTGAAGTTGTCCAGCAATGTAGTCATTGATGTTGGCTCCCTTGTTACTTCTCATGTAGTATATCTGTACATGTGCATAGAAGTTGGTTGCTTCAGTGTCCTGTGATGGCCAAAAACACTTGTGGGATTATCCATACCTACAATATAAAAGACAATGAACCCTTTAAACAACATATTGTTGTATAGTTGATTAGTTGGAGTATACAAAACTTAAGTTCTATGCAAGAGTCTCGCCATATTCTTTGACAAAATGAAGGGTTACCATCTTGGACAAAATGACTGATTGCTGTCCTCAACGCCAATAGACCTCTTTCACAATCTAAAGTTCCACTTTAGTGAAATTAGGCAGCTTCTCCTTGGCCATTTCTTTCATTGTTTTCAGGTAGTCATCACTCACAATATATGCATTATGGATGCATAACCCTGCTAAAAGCCAAGTACAGTAAATTGGTCATGGAATTCATGAACAGATCGATATTCAAACTCAAAGTTTTAACCATTGGACCCCCCTCGATTTGGCAAGCAACGAGACAGGTTAGGTTACTTGTTTTGTTACAAAATTAAAAGAGAAACATAAATGGACTGATGGTGCTTTTTCAGTGTTTTGTCATGAAGCTTGCTCATGACAGATGAACGAGGACCTTAGTCCATATCTTGGAAACTTCTCACCAGATCGATCTAATCAACAATCAAAAATTAAAAAACTGATCAATATACAAAAAAAAGTTTGTGTACTGAAAAGAAGAAAACTCTAGCTTTGTGTTTTTCCCCAAAGAGAAAGAAAGATGTTATGTTTTATCTGGTTTAGCCTTGCCAACGCCACCATCCATGACGAATACAACTTTATTAGCCACTTTGTGATCGAAATAATATTACTACCCAAACTATTGTTGCCTGTTGGTCATAATCCAAAGAAACCAAAGCTAGCTGAAACATGATCAGATCTAACGAGCCACCTTTCAGGCATTCACCATATGTTGTCTGTTGTTGCTAATTAGTAGATGCCTTCCTTGTTGGTGGTTTTCATGTTATATATCTCAAAATAGCAGCAGCATGATACAAATAAGGCTGTGAGCCACAAAGCTCTAAACGACTTCCTGACAGCTGCGACCAAAAAGCAATTGTTATATCCAGGAAAATCAGCGACTCGTGGCTTTCACCCTATCCTCGAATGTCTTCAAACAGAAATCTGTCATAATCAGCAATTTATTTTTCTGGCGAGGAGCCGAGGACACAAATATGAAATACCACTCTTAATTTAGAGCAGAATATTTGTTTTTGAATGAGATGTTAACTTTTCGTTCATGTGAATAATATTGATATGTTGATAATTGACAATTCCAAAAGCATTCATGAACAAATTTTGTAAAGTTTGTGATTTGACAAATTGTTACAAACAGGAGGGTATAAGTTATACATAATCAGGAGTGTCTGAGCACTACAAAATGCTAAACGACAAGTGCCACCAGCTGTATACATGTATGTAAATACGAGATTCTATTTGCTGGGCTGCTCCATTGGGCTTACAATGGGTGGAGTCCTATCACCCCCCTGCGATCCGAGCTCAAGTCGGCCGAGATTGGATCGATTCTTCAAAAATGAAGGCATAGGTAAAGGCAATGTTCTAAAAGGCGCTAGGCGGCCGCTAGGCGGTGGGTGGCCGGCTAGGCGGGTGTCTAGGCAGCGCCTAGGCGGACATAGAACAAACATGATTGTTTCTTTATATTTTAACAAATAACATATATCAATAATTCATATAATGCAATAATAATCTATAATATCACTTATAAACCCAAATTTGTGGTCCTTAACTAACAATAAAGTGAATAAACGCAAAAATACGTGTCCGACTAGCGACTCTAAGCCTCCTAAAATCCAAAACCATAGATTTGACTCAAAAGCAAATACATCCCTACTTATGGGATAAAAAAACCCTAAGTCGACTATTCACATGTCTATAAGCTAAAATTAAATAATCGTCGGGCTAGGCGGGGTCTAGGCGGCACTAGGCGGGGTCTAGGCGGCGCCTAGGCGGGACAAGGTAGTGTTTAGGCGAAAATCCGCCTAGAGGCCCGCCTAGGCGTAAAAATTCCTAGGTGGCCTCCCGCCTAGCGCCCAGGCGGTGCCTAGGCGGCGCCTAGGCGCGATTTTTAGAACACTGGGTAAAGGCTTTGTCAGTGAGTCTGCAAACTGGTCCTTGGAGGACACAAAAGCAACGCGGAGGGCATCAGAGGCAACACGTTCACGAACAAAGTGGTAATCAAGGGAGAGATGTTTGATCTTGTGGTGAAGCACCGGGTTCATTGCAAGGTAAGTTGCACCAATATTGTCACACCATAGAACCGGAGGTTGGGGAGGAAGATACCTAAGTCGATCCGCCAGTAGGATTTGTGTCCAAATCGCCTCACAAGTGGCATTAGCAAGAGCGCGATATTCAGCTTCGGTGGAGGACTGGGAAACTGTCGGTGGAGCGCGATATTTGCCTCACAAGTGGCCAATGTCCTGAATTATTATCCCAAACATCATCCAAACCGATTAGAAACATTTTCCCACCTATAATACCCCTTCTCTTGCAACATCTGCAGATTAAGGTCAATCTTCTTTTCTTCTACTTTAGATGCTATGATTTCTTTTATGACTTGCTCCAGATTGGACAGGTAATTTATACAAGCCCAGAGGTGCACTTCAAAACCTTGTTTCAATCTCTCATCGTTACACACAAATTTAGCTAAAGCGGTCTTTCCCAATCCTCCAAACTCAATGACGGCAACAGCAGAAAAGCTTCGATGACTAGAGTTCTCTTCTTTATCCATAGGGATCAACAAATTGATGATGCGAACCTTATCTTCATCTCTTCCAACAATTATATCTTCTTGTTGCAGAAAAGCATGAGGGAAAACTTTTTAACACTCATCTTAGTTCAGAGCCTCCTAAGTTGCTTTCTCAATTGCAGTAAAGGAGGGAAAATTTTATTTAGCTGGGGCATTTTTGTAGCTTATCGTGATTCAAGTTGCCCTACACTGCAAATTAGTCTTACTACTTGTGTCGGTTAAGTAGCTTCTTGAACCAGTTGGCCGACATTTTTGGGTACCTCTTGAGGGTCTTGAAATCAACATACACTATTCCGAATCTTGAGGTATACCCTAATCTCCACTCGAAGTTGTCTAGCAATGACCACGCAAAGTAGCCTACGACATTGGCTCCCTCATCAATCGCCTTTTTTAGTTCCGAAAGGTAACTTCTATAGTAGTTGATCCTCTTGGTGTCGTGCAGCCCCTTTGGAAGGGTGACGTTTCCCAGATCATCCATGCCTACATTGTAACGAAACTTGGATCTTTAGTTTGATGCTGAATGTTTAGATCCAATGACATTTCTTCGCCTTTCCTTACCATTTTCGGACAAGATCACTGTCGGGTTACCATAGCGCTCTTTTATGTAGGTCACCGCCTTGTACAGACCCCATGGAACCTCATAAAGCCAGTAAGAATTTGCCCTTGGACCGATTGGTACTCCGTTCTTCGCAACTGCAGAGTTAGCGAATAAAGGAAGTGAATAAACAACAATGTTAGGCAACATCGGAAATGATTCAGCAAAAGAGGGATGAATATCGTACAAGCAAATCCAGCATGTCAGTCCTGCTGGTAACCGAGAGGTGCCGGTTTCTTCTGTAAAGGCGGATTGTACATGTAATAAGCTGTATACTGATTGATGCCCACAAAATCCATTGACCCCTTCACCATCTTACGCTCCTCTTCGGTGAATTTAGGCAGCCTCTCTTTGACAATTTCTTGCATTGTTCTCGGGTACTCACCGTATACAATTGGATGTATAAACCTGCAGCAAAAAACTAAGTATTGATCATACTTTTGAAATTAAACAGTGAAGTTGAATGAATGAACTGTGGTTGAATTGATTTCTTACCATCCGACATGGAAGTCACGAGCTCTTTGCGCAGCTAAGTTGTCTGCCTTCCCTCTCGTAAGAGGCTCATACCATACGAAATCCAAGAGAATTCCAATCCGACCCTTCTGTTTCTCCTACAAATTACAAGATGGACAGTTAGCTATGCAAAACATTAACATATACTGTAAAGAACTAGAAATAAGTAGTCTTACTTTGTATTTTTCCCGGTATCTCTGAACCGCGGAAGCATGAGCTAAAATCAGATTGTGAGCCACAATGTAAGGCTCAGTAGCGGAGTTCCCAGCAGTGCAGTTTCCAAACGGCTTGGAGCATCTCGCAGGGGCAAAAAGACCATTGTCATAGCCAAGAGCAGCGACAACTCTTGGTTCGTTGAAGGTCATCCAGTTCTTCACCCTGTCCCCAAATGTCTTGAAACAGAACTCTGCATAGTCCGCAAAGTCTTTTCTGCAGACCACACCAAGTCATTTAAAACTGAGACACGAAGGTAAATGTCGAATGCTTGTAAGGTACATACACAACTCGTCGGCTTAACAGTCCAGTGTACTTCTTTTCCAATGCCAGTGGAAGATCATAGTGGTAAAGGTTTGCATACGGAGTTATGCCTATGAGCACACAATAAGCAAGGAGTGTCGTCGACGTTAGCTAACTGTATTTTATGACAGATGAACTATGATGGAGATTTCGCAAGGTACCTTTCTTGAGCAGATAGTCTATCAATCTATTGTAGTATGCAACTCCCTTCCAATTCACCTTCCCAGTTCCTTCTGCAGTATCAGTTGAACCAATTTCAGTTGCGCATTCGACAATGGAAGGAATATGAATGGGGATGAGAAAATGAATCGATTAACCTGGGAAGATCCTGGACCATGAGATGGAGAAACGATACGCGTCGAAGTTCAAGTTGTCCATACTTCAACTTAGGCCTGATATACGAATTTTGCTAGGATAAACCAAGTAAATAGGACTAGAAGAAGCATATTTATTTAAGGTATTTCAAATTCATATAATGCGATATGTTGTTGATAGATGGAAATGAGATAAATCTTCTCCTTCTATTACTAATTGGTTTTAGAATGAAATGAGATAAACCTTACTTGGCTGCTCGTATGATAGAGCTATATATTAGTGTATATGCATTCGTAGGGGTGGAGGGAGGGGGGCATGCGGTGACTCGAGCCCCCTGAGCTGGAGGGAAACGTAAAAATAATAATTAAAAATATGTATTTTTTTATATAATTTTTGATAATTTAAGGAGTAAAAATAGTTAAAAAGAGTAATAGATTATTAACAAATAACAAGTGTGTTTAGCTTAGTTGGTATGAGGTGAGAATTTGAATAAAGAGGTCTTGAGTTCAATTATACACCCCAAACATAGCACACTTCAAGGTAGTATTCAATGGTGTCCAACAACAACCCAGTAAATCTCGCGTAAAAGCAGGGTTTGTGGGGTGTCCAAATTTATTTTTTTTTGAAAATTTCATTTAGAAAACGTTAAAAATCCCCATGCATGGCAGATTGGTAAGCAGAAATTACAAAATTCATCCTTTGTTTATCATGTCATGTGAAGTTACTGAGCAAATTTGTGGAGTCGTTACAGAGAAAACAACACAGCAAATACAGTAAAAGAAAAGAAAAGAAGAGAAGAGTGGAAAAGAGGGATGACCTTGTAGCGGTGGTACTGGTCCACTGTCACATCTGCCGTTGCATTATTGGCCTCCACTCCTGTTTTTTTCATCCAAATTAAATTACACTTTTTTTTTTAGTTCCGGCTATATTTAAAAGGTTTGCACGTCCTTTGACACAAGGCTTGCACGTCCTATTAATCTTGTGATTTGCGGTGTATATAGCAACACTTTTTTTTTCAAATGTCTACATAAATACAGTAATTAATAATATTCTTAAGTTTACATGATGTAGCTAATTAAATTATGATTATTATTGGTACACCAACACCAATACATGTTTTAATTGTTTCATTAATTTATCCATCAAGACATCTAATTATATATACTTTTTTTAAATAATATAATTTCAAGGCCAAATGAATGCAGTAAAGGATAATAAAAATGTATTACCGGGAACCTTAACAAAGGCGTCCCAAATGCTAGGGCCTCGGCCGTCCTTGTTAGCCATGCCCTCCACCTGGTAGGCCGACGTGGCAGTTCCGAACACGAATCCCTTCGGAAAGCTCCCTCTAGTGAGGCCTTCAGCGTTGGCGGTGGAGGTGAAAAGGAGGAGGAAGAGGAGGAGGCACGGCGGCAGTGCTGGTGGGATGGGGTTTCTCATTTTGCTTGGTGGTGATTTCAGGAAGAAGACTGTATCAAATATTCAGATTTATAGAAACGATAAGTATGTTGCTGCCAAAAATAACAACACGATATGTTTGTCTTTTCTTATATATGGGCTTTATTTGCTTGTGATGCTTTTTTGAGATAAATTTATTTAAAAAATATAGGAATATTTGATAGTCAAAACCAAACATACCCTAAAACCAATTGATAAAAAAAAAGAAATATAAGCTTGATTTATTCAAAATTTTGATGTGAGACAATTTTTGTCCTTTACATTAACAATAGTTTATGATCACTGATGACGATGATATCACTGATGACTGGCCGTAGATATACAAATTATATATTGTTTGGTTTAATATATTAGAACCCTTTTAATCAAAAGAGTTCTAATAAATTAAACCAAACAAGTTATATCTCTTATCATTCCAAATCTAATTCCGCCAAGGAAAGAACGTTGGACAGACACTACAAAAAAAAATTGCTTTAGCTACGCCAATTTAGAAACGGCATGGTTTTTCCGTTGCTAATATGTCTTTGCCACGGGTTAAGCGACGGCCGGCGTAGCTGTCTCACATTTTATGACATTTGCGACCACCACTAGTAGTTGCCGTAACTAATTTTTATTAAAAACAAAAAGAAAAGAAAACGGAAGAAAGGAAATAAAAACCCTACCACTCCGCCGCTCCTCAGTTATCAAACTTCCCCATTTGCCGTAGAGAGGAGCTAGGGTTTGAGAGACCAAGGGCGACCGATCTCTGGAGATCGAGTGTTAGAGCTCGATGGAGCTTCCATGGCAGACAAGTCCTCAGTCGCAGCCCTCTCATCATTCTCAGTTCTTCTGGCCACGCTCCTCCTCTCGCGTGATTCTTCTGCGTCTCTCGGCCTACCTCTTTCGCTACCTGTCTCAGAAATTCGCCCTCCATCTCCGCTAGGGTCGCCGGAATCCTCCGTGCCCTAGAAACGCCTCTTCTAGTGGCTTGTAAGGTCACCGCCGCTGCTGTGACTTGATCCCGATCAGGTTTAATTTCTGAATGTGGTGGTCTTCTATCTGGATTTGGATTTTTGCTTTATTGCTTTGCAATTTGTGTTTTAGGTTTGTGTTTTTAATGTTGTTGATTTTAGGGTTGGGATCGTGTATGACGATACCAGATTCAGGGTGTATGATGGTGAATGGAGATATTTGCTCACAGTGTACACCTAAAGAAGAGAGGCGGGTAATCTCGGAGTTGATATCGAAGAGGGAGTCATATTTAATTAAAGGAAGGGGATTTGTATTATCTCGTCTCCAACAGGTGAGTTATTGCTGGTTGGGGATCTGCTTTTTTCACTTGTGTTGTAAGAACAATCTTTGATGGGAAAGTAGTGAGAAACTGAGAAACCATTGCTGCCTATTTATTGAATGAGGGAACCCCTGTTGTAGAATGGAGTTCCTTTTGTTTGTTTTCACATGTAAGGCAAGAGAATCTTCTATTGATATTATTGATTATGTCTTAGTTTATGAGGAAATTTGGAAGAAGCTCTATGAGTGGTGAGGCTTTCTTGCTCTATGTTCCATTAAACATGAAAGATTATTCGGTATATAGTCCTGATCATTTTGTTCTTTACTACTTTGTCATCGCAGATTAGATTAGAGTTTGCTTTCTTTTAAGTTGACTAGCGTGCAATACCACATTTGACATTTACCGTGTTCAATCTGATTATTTCTTTTTCCTTTCCGAAAGGGTTCTGTATTCTTATCTCTACTAGTATTTAAACCTTAATCATATCGAAAAACAATGTTTCATTCTTAATCAGTTAAGCACTTAGCATAGAGTGATGTGTACCTTTGAATTATCATTGCCAGCTTCTTAAATCCGTTTCCTTATTCTTTTCATCTGCTAACCTTTAATGTGAAGCTTGTAGTTACTACCCATTCAACAGTCGGTGTATGCATGTAATTTGCTTGTATGTAGATACTTCTTTTATTACCCTGCACCTTCTTTTTTTTATCATATCATATTATCATGCATACTTTCCATTACTAGTATAGTCAGATTTTTCTTCTTCTTCGTGTATAAGTATTAGAAACCGATCATTTTTCTTTGGATTCTCAGGATCTGATATTCTTTATATAAAAGCAAAAACTCAAATCATCATCCTCGCAAATGTTTTGAAAATAATCACATAAAGCAGTTTTTTTTAGCTACTGACAAGCAAAGCTATTAAAGATTTCAGCCTAGTCTTTGACCATTTTATCTATTATGTCCCATTATGAAACATATATAACTTGAGCTAAGTCTCTGTATAACTAGATTAAATGATTGTTCAAAAATTTCCATAAGATTGGACAGTAATTGTATTCTCGAAAGCCTGCCATTTCTTTCTTTCTTTTTTATTATATTGGAGTTGTACCCATGAACGCAGCCTAGTGCTCTTTATACTAACTTAGCACATACTTTGTACATATCTCTTAATGCAAACATCAAATAAAAGTGTGAGAGATTAGCTTAAAATTATCTGATTAACCGAGTGTTTTGGAGACCTGAACTTTTATAGATTTCTCAAGCTGTCGTAATGAAGGAAACAAAGCAATACAGTTGGGGAGACGTAGACATTCATGGATTTGGTAATTTGTTTAGTGTGTGGCTTGCATTGTTTGTTGGGTTTACATGGTATAATAAATGACTAATCTTGTTTACTTGCTTTTCATGTGCGCAAAATCTTTTGTGTTATATTATCATATCTCAGAGCTATTTATTAAAATAGCTCATTCTTTAAGGAAAATCTTATGCTATTTTCCCTCTTTAATCCTAACTTTCGGATATTAACAATTGAAGTTGAGAATGTTGGCTGGCCACATTTAAGGAATTAGCAACTGGACTGCCAATTGATTGTTAGTGATAGAGAATATTTATCCCGAACTATGCAGATTGCAACTGAATTACTTGTTGCCGAGGTGAACATCAACACAATGTGCGAACTTGGTTCTAGTGGCATCTCCCTGGTAAATTGTGTGTCCATATACTTGTTTACTTGCAATAATGTACAGAACAAACTCAATTGATGTTTTCTTGATGTCGCCATTAAGGCATGAACATTTAAACTACCCTAGGATGTTTTAGGTGTCAATGGCTAAGAGAACTTTTGGGGCACTCGAGTTCAAATTGCCTGGTAAATATATGTTGTTTCTTGGTCCTATGCTATATGATAATGTGTAGAGGTTGCTTGAATCTATAGTATGTGTCTGAAATGATATGATAAGATTAGGACCTTTTTATTTTTAGCCAAAGGGTAGTAAATATATATAGATCCTCTTATGGTTGCTTGATGGAGAGGTTTTACTTTTGAAGCTCCTCTAATCCAAACTTCTCTCTTTGGTGCAGTTGGCCATACATCTTCATACACTATGCAGTTTTATCTTAGGGCTAGTTCTTGCTGATCCACAAACACACATTAATTGCTATCTGTTATAAGATATTAGTTTTGGTGTGTGTATGAAATTTTGATACATAATGGAGAGAAACCAGTTATAAGGGAGAGGAATGACAATTCGTTACTTTGTAGTACCATGGAACCATAAAACATTCCTCCTTTAATTTTGATACACATGTTACTAGTTATAAATTTATAATGGCATTGGTACTTTCTCCCCCTTTTATTAAATTAGTGTGTGATCATTTGTTTATTATTTTATCATTTTATTAATTTGGCAGCTACTACTTTGTAGTACCATGGAACCATAAAACATTCCTCAAGTTTTGTTCAATTGCTGAAAAAAGGTTAGTTCTTCTCAATTGGTATTTGTTTTTGCTTATCTTTGTTTGTTTTGTTTTGTATTGTCTCATATCTCATCATACCATTAGTTTTGTTCAATTGCTGAAAAAAGGTTAGTTCATACGTTATCCATCGTATTAAGCTTAGGAGTGAGTACTAGTACAGGTGGCTGTATGATATACATTAACGACTTGTTAACTTTGCAAAAACGCTATGGAGTTTGTCCGGCTAACCTAGATTTTACTTATTTAATGTATTCACAAAGATTACATAGTTAATATATCCATAGATTTTCATCAAGATTACAAGTTTAACATACCCCAAGTCATTACTACTCTGATACATAGTTAGCTTTACCTTTTTTCCGTATACTGAACAAGGTGGTTGTATCATATATCCATAGATTTTCCGTATACTCAACAGGTGGCTGTATGATATACATTAATGTATTCGCAAATTAATGAACCTTTTGAATCGGTGTTCATAGTTAGCTTTACCTTTTTTCCATATACTGAACATACTGCAATATATGTGATATGTTGTTGCAAGGTTAGTTAATCAAGTTCGTTTCGTGCTATATTTTAGGAACCCAAGCAAGGCTACAGCGAAACCTGATGTACCTTGCTGTGATTCAGATACTCAACCTCCTACAATGCATTATCAGGTGAGCATTCATACACTAGGATTCAGTTGTGAAGTTAGACTTACGACTGCGCTTTTATTCTACTTTTGCGCTTTTTGTCATGTTGCTTTGTCTTGAAACTTCTATTTGTTAAATGATAATTTTGAAATTGAAGATGGGATGCATAAATGCACGTAGTCATATGTCTTTCCTAGTCATCTATTTTATTATATGGGTCTTAGGATGACAATGGTGGATACACGAGTATAGTCCACCTTGGTTTTGTGAATGATGGTCTCTTTGTCCTTCTTTCTTAATTGTCTTCAACTCTTTTCATTTTACTCTCAGTTTCTACTGCTTTTCTGTTGTTCTTTAGTGGACATTATTGTCTTTGCTTTCTTTGCCTTCCATTTAGTTAAGCGATGTATGACCATCCTTTGTTGACTAAACGAGTTAGTAACTTCCCGTTGTTGTCTATACTACTAATGAACTAAGGTTTTATAGAACAAGTCCGACATTCCTTGTCTGATTAGCATGTAAATAATCACTAGAAGGTGGTTTGTAATTTTTAAGCCTATTAGCTCAAATGGTAGAGCGATGTGTTAATGCACATTGGTGCGGGTTCAAATCCCGCATAGGCTACTATTATCATTTTTTTTTAATTTTAATAAACCCATTAGCAACGGGATATTTACCGTCACAAAAAGGGGTAATGTTATGCCAAGAGGGAAAAGGGCGGGAAAAAGTATTTGCTACGGCAATTTCCGTCGCTAAATATTATTTGCTACCCTAGAGCTAGCGACCGCTGCATAGCCGTCGCAAAAAAGTATTTGTGACGGCAATCCTAGCTTTTGCGACGGAAAAGTGCCGTTTCTAAAACAATTTTTTTTGTAGTGGGAACATCAGTTACAAAAACTTGTTCATTCCCAAAACATCCTCTGCAGCCCCATTACTGATTGCGCACTCGACCCCCTGATCGTCGACAATAGAGAGGACTGGTCCCATATAGCCTCAGCACACGGACAAGAGAAGAGAGCATGCCAACAAAAGTTTCCTCCGCAAGACCACATCGATCGCATTGGGCCGACGCCATGATCTTTCGCATAACCAATCCCACCTTAACACTCAAGGCTTTATTCAGCAAGCGCCAACCGAAGGTCCGGACTTTTGGTGGAATCGGAAGCGTCCATAGCACCTTCCAAAGGTTGTTCCCGGCTGTTGTGGCTCCCCTCTCCAATCCCGTAAGCCCCATCAAGCCAAACCAATAGCCTGATTACGGTCAATCATTAGTGATATCATAAACTATTGTTAATGTTATGGTTAACCAAATAAGATCTTCGATTTGATGGTGAAAAGGGTGAAAGTCTTCTTACTAGGAGATAGAGGGAGGGATATATTCAGGCCCGTGCTAAGGGAGATTCAGGCGGATTGGCTGAACAGGGCCCCAAATTTTGAGGGGCCCAATAACGCTTTGTTTTTAGGTAAAAAATAAAAAAGTCTGTTAGTTAATTAAATTGGCCAATGTGGTCCACTGGTAAGCTAGGCAACAGTGCTTTTCATCCTTTGCCTTGGCCAGTGTTCGACTCCCATCAACAGCATATCTTTTTCCTTTTTTTTTGTATAAGCTCTTCTTTATCTTTCATAAAAAACAATAATATTACTACTATATTAAGGAGCCTTTTTTCATGGGATTTGCACCTTTTAATTTATTTTTTAAATCATTTTAAAAAAATTATTATCTTTCTCTTTAAAAGAAACAAACATACAAAGCCCATTACTTAGAGAAATTAATGAACTTTTCACCAAAATTAAAAAAAAAATAGTGAACTTATTACGAAAGTCATATAAATTTTTTAAGAAAATCATATTTATCATTTTTAAAGAATCATTCACAACCATTTTATATTTAAAAGAATGTTTAAAGGGTTCAAATTTTTACCTTATTTCTATTTTGATTAATTTAATGTACATAAAGTTGACTTTGAATTACCATACGCCTTACCGTCCTTGGCATTTTGATATCTTTTTGTACATTTTGTAAATATAAATAGATTCATTGTTGATTTTTTAAAATAAAAACATAATTATATATTTTTTAATAATAGCAAAACAATTTACATAATGCAACTTATAAAAAAGATACGATGGTTAACACAATATATGAATAATGTCTAATTATTTTTTTTGCACATGGCCCCCAAAACTATCCGCACGGCCCTGGATATATGTATCATATACATGTTTCAATTTTTTGTGTTTTGCGTAATTGTAAATTTGTAGGAGTACACCTATCAATGTGGATTCAAAAAACATATTTAATTTTACTTCATTTGATATATTACACTTATTCTATTTTTAGCTACAAAATCAAACAAACAATAAATGTAATATAGCTAACTCAAATTACTCAATGATCGTTGAAATCAATTCTCCATATCTAGAAATGACAAAAACAAGATTTTTTCATTACTTTACTTGCAGATAACAATTTTTTTTTTTTTATATTTGTTATATATAAAAAAATATATTTGTGTATGTACCTAAAAAACGGATGCATCAATCCAAAAACAATCAAATAATGCAAGTAAGAGACGAATTGTGGCATAACA
Source organism: Persicaria tinctoria (assembly GCA_037127255.1). NCBI lineage: Eukaryota > Viridiplantae > Streptophyta > Magnoliopsida > Caryophyllales > Polygonaceae > Persicaria > Persicaria tinctoria. Next base: position 85,584,313 of record JBANSL010000004.1, on the reverse strand, counting down.
TTAATATAGGATGTACTATGTAGGGCGGTCTTCCTTGAGGAGTGGTCCCCACCGGACCTCTTTCCGTCGGTGGCCACTGTAGACTTTAGGAGCTAACTAGCTAGCAATCCCCCACCGGACCACCACGCGCTGGTGGTGGCACCACCACCGTACTCAATCTCCTTTTCGTTCCTAATCATTAAATATTAATAACCCCTTAATTACTTTACTACTTTTATTGTATCAACCACAAATGTCATGTGCTAACCATCACTCTTAATTGTGAAGCATTTGTGAAGCTATGCATATCACATGTTTGATTTATCTTTCAAAGAATTTGATATTTGATATCGATATCGTACAACAATTAGATATCAATATTGAACGATATTTTAATATCAAGTGATATTGATATCCGATTATATCAACCATTATATACTAAACTAAAAGGGGGCTAAGATAATATGAAAATGGCCCATGGAGTTTTGAAAAATCCACATCTCGAAGATAGATAGAGAACTAGGAATTTTTCGAACGAACCGTACTTCTTCGTATACGTCAGGAGTCCATTGATGAGAAGGGGCTGGGAAAGCTTGAGCTCCGCTCTTGCAATTGGGTCGTTACGATTACAGATTGAATTTTTAATTGTCCAAGCGGTAATGATAATATCTTGTATATGAACCGACGACTCACTTTTTCTAAAGTCCAAAATCAAGCAAATGCACAAAATGAAGATAGTGGAGATTTAAGGCCCACCTTTGCCATTCGAGTTGGGAAACAAAATAATGAAGCACGCCCGTATCATATGTGGTAGCTTTTGGGCAACTACATACATAGCAATTCAGTTCAATAATTTCATTTTTCACCACCAACATCAGCTACGCAGTACGTTCTTGCGTTATCCTACGTACAATGCAAAACCACATAATAAAAGCGTAAATAATAACACGATTTAAGTGGAAAATCCTTCTAATCTAATACACAAGCTTAAGCTACTAGGTAAGCAATCTATTGGGCGCGCAAGACCCCCTTTGTGGAAATAATTCATGTTAGTAGAATCACACTCAAATAACCAAGTTGAACTAGCGCACACACAACAGTAAAACCAACCCACGAGAGCAACTTCTATCAAAAGTTTGTACATAGCCCATATCAGGACACACCTTAGTAGGAAGATGGGCAACTGTGTTACTTATATGACTAATAAAGTATAAACTATGAGTCAAAGACTGACTTGACCAAGGAATGTCATCTACAATAAGACCTTAAGAAGATAAGGCGATTAAGAGTGGGTTCCTCTTCAACTATATCTTGTTCATTGACGAGGCTTCTTTGGATATGATGCACTCTCTTGAATTCAAATTTTGGAGAAGTGGTCTTCTTTGCCTTCTTTGTATAAGGGTAAACCGTGGAAAACCACCCTTTAAATGCTGCATATTGTCCAAAACCACCCCTTAAAACAGAAATTGCATAAAACCACCCCTTATAATAAGTTTGTTAGCATTTAACCACCCTTGTCCCTAATTCCGTTAGTAGGCTGTTAAATTAAAGTAAATTACTATTATGCCCCTATTATTTTATCAATATTACATGCCATATTAGGATTGAAAAGAAAGAAAAAAGACTAAAATTAATACTCCATCCGTTAATTAAAACTTGACGTTTTACTATTAATGCACGTTTTTTGAGGTGTTAAAAAATATATAAATATTAACTTTTGAAATAATTTTTTAAAATAATTTCATACTTATTACAATTAAGTATGAATTTATAAAATCAAATGTAAAAAAATGTTACGGAGTAATATTTTATATAAATTTTTATCATTTTAAAAAAGCGTGCATAAATAGTAAACGACAAGTTTTAATTAACAGAGGGAGTATAAAATTAAGGAAAATGTGTCCCTGTACTATTCATCTTCTTCTTGCCTCTTCAACTTTAGCCATGGCACATAACGCAGAAAACTTCACCACCACAACTTCCGGATACCACCACCGCTACCACTACTAGTCCACCACCACTACAACCACTCCAAATTGCTCAGGGATTTAGGGATTCATGGGATTTGGGGATACTTGATTTATGGGATTTGGGGATTTTATGGGATTTGGGATTCGGCAGCCCTGTTAACAAAGGAGGAGATTTCGAAGCCCCATTCAAAGAGCAAATTCAGATCTATCGACATCATCCACCTTACCAAATTAATCCAATTTGAGTCCCAATTTTCCAATCTAGGGTTAGCATTCAAAAACCAAAATAAAGGTAAAGGTCGGCGACCGTAGCCCTGTCAACGGGTTCGAACACAACACCAGTAGAAAGAAGGGAAATGGGGAGAGCACATCACCGGTAGAAGAAGGAGAAAATGAGATCAAGAAGCAAAGAAAGAGATGAAGAAGCAGATCGAAGGATAATCGATAATAGGGAAAGAGATGAAGAAATAGAATGAAGAAGAAGCAGCGGACAGGGGGGAGGGATGTGAAATCAATCTCGTCACCTCGCATCTGACTGCGCTGGTGTTGCTCGTGGAGGACCAAGCGATGCCGATGGGTGAAGATAAGATGTAGGCTTCGCGTTCAAGGCAACAGTCGTCAGCCGTCATTGCCCCGTTGTCGTCGCTCCACCTCTTCCCCGGATTCCCCCGCCTTCATCCCTTGCCCCGTCGCCAAATCTGGGCTCTCCGGAGCCTTGCCCACCTCACCCGGACCTCTACAACAGCCCCTAACCCCGCCTCGCCCGAACCTCTACAACAGCCCCTAGTCCCAGCCTCCTCCTCATAGCCGCACCATTCTCCCCGGGCTGCACGACCCATTGTCACCCCCACCCCTAAATTTTTTTAACCCTAAAATGGCATGTAATATTAATAAAAGAGCAGGGGCATAATAGTAAATTACTTCAATTTAACAGCCTACAAACGGAATTAGGAACGAGGGTGGTTAAATGCTAACATACTTATTATAAAGGGTGGTTTTATGCAATTTTTATTTTAAGGGGTGGTTTTGGGCAATATACCCTATTTAAAGGGTGGTTTTCTACGGTTTATCCTTTGTATAATGACCCAGCAAATGGTCATTCCAATTGGGCCGAACAAATGGGCCCATAGGCCCAACAAGTTTTGGGTAACCCTCGAGGTGTTGAAATGAACAACACAAAAATTGAGCAGGTAAGGTAGTGACTGGTAGTCTATGCTGGCTCCCTTGTCAATTGACTTGCAGAGGTTTTTCATGTATGGGATTTGGACATGGTAATACTTCCGGGATAATCCACTCCTACGAGATAATGAAGAACGAACCCTTATAAAATCGTTAAATATAATAGTTGTATACTACAAGCACCGGTTCAATATGCAAAAAGAATGCTAAAGTTGTTCTTACCATTGTGGGAGTGTTTTCAGGTAGTTTTGCCTGAAGTTGATCGTCTCCGGCGTTGGAGAGATCGAAAGGGTGCAGATAAACTTTGCTTAGGATAAAATGACTATAACATCATTTTTTGAGGGGGTTTGGAACCCGGCCGTGCCGAGAGGATCATCCCCACGCCTATTTCATTAGTTACAAATGTAAATTACAATCGAAAGAGGACATTATGCCTAAACCCTCTTATAAAATTAAAAAAAAAACCTTGAATTGAACTCTACGCTTCAAAGAGATAAAATCTCCTTCTCAGTGTAGACAATCATACCCTCCATCAAAAAGACAATGAACCCTTTAAACAACATATTGTTGTATAGTTGGGCATAATAACACTTTCGGGATCATCCATTCCTGCAAGATAATGAAGGACAAACCCTTAGAAAATCGTTAAATATAATAGTTGTACCACAAACACCGGTTCAATGCAATAGGAATGTTAAAGTTTTTCATACGATTGTTGGCAGGATGCAATTGCGGTTGGGTTAGCATGTACAACCCTTTCGGGTAGGCTGCCTTCTTGTAAAGCCCCCATGGGAGTTTATAGAGCGAGTAAGAGTTTGCCTGCAAGATATGGCATATCAGATAGCTAACTCGGTGCAGTGAAGTTCAAAATTAGCAACAACTAAGGCATATGTATTGCTGAAGTTTATAATAACATTATTAATCAATCACAGAAGTTAATCAGCATAGTAGTGTGAATATCTTACAAGCAAATGAAGGATTCTAGTCGTCATAGAAACCAAGAGGTGTCGCTTTCTCTGTGAAGGTGTGTTTTAGTGACTGAATGCCCATAAAATTCATAGACGGCTTTCACCATCTTAAGTTCCTCTTCAGTGAAGTTAGGCAGTGTCTTACACTGTTTTCAGGTACTCATGGTATACAGTTGGATTCATAACCCTGTAAAAAGATAAGTAAGTTGAACCAGGATCAGATTTAGATTGGTCATAAATTGAGAGTAAAAAATAAAGTTCAAGAACTAACCATGGGACTTTTACCAACAGAAACAGAAGTTATGGGCTTGTTGCGAAGCTAGGCTGTCTTCCTCCCTTCAGATAAGAGGCTAATACCATACAGATCCAAGTGAATTCTAACTTCCCCTTGTGTGTTTCCTACAAATTTAATAATAAGAGGTGTAGCTTATGCATATCTTATTGATGGAATTTATAACAAATATTAGTAAAGAGCTAGGAGTCTTTAATTTTACCAGTTACTTGATACTTGCATATATCTCCAAACAGCAGCGGAATGAGGGCAATGCAATTTCCAAATGCCTTGGAGCACCTCAAAGGGGCAAAAAAATCGATTGTCATAGCCAAGGGCAGCAACAACTCTTGGCTCGTCAAGGGCCACCCAGTTCTCTACCTTGTGCCCAAATATCATGAAAAATAAATCGATCAATATATCCAGCAAATTAAGTCCTTTCTGCAAAACACAACAGGACTCTTCCAAGATTTTTGACCATGAGATTGAGATTGATTACCCTTTCCTCTGAGATTGATACAGTTAGCAACGAAGCACGGTACACAAATCTCCCTATTCACAACACAATGTATTTCCCTAGTGTTTGAGGGAGATCATAATTGTAAGTTTTGCATATGTTGTTTTGCGTACAAGAATGGAGCTAAACAGTGAGCCAGGTGAGGCAACTATATGGAGTATGAAAAGAGAAAAACAGATGAAATGTGAGAGTGCTTTTTCATGGTACCTTTCTCATGCAAACAGTCTATCAATGTGTATGTTGTGATATGCAATTCCAATCCAATCTGCATTCCTAGTTTCTTCCACATTTATCTGTTGAACCACCGTGAGTTGCGCATCTGAGATTGTTAGAAAGCAGTGAATTAAGATCAGTTATAGGATGCATACTTCTTGGCTATCATTGGCCTTGGTTTTACTTGGATTTCTATCCTTGTTTATCTCTTTCAACCTTTGAGATGCATATTTGATCTTCGCCTGTTAACATGGCCGACCTGTAGTAGTATATAATGTGAGCTCCACATTCGACAGTTGATGGTAAATTAAGATATCAATTGTCACAAGTCCACTTGATCCATTGCAATAAAGTGAACTACCAGATTACCATTATATCTTAAAGTACACAATATTCATAGTGATAAAGGGGAACAAGGAAAACTAACCAAATTGGTTGATCAACCATAAGCTGTACGTGGAGCTTGCACAACACTCAAATGCTGCAATGCATGAATTTTGAGGATCCACAGCAAGCAAACAACTAGGCGAAGATAGTCCAGGAAATGACTTTTTATAGTGTGATTTCATCAAACACCTCTCAATTCAAATCCCCCTCTTGACAATAATATGATTTATACTAAAATCTCCCTCTTTAAAAAAAAGGCTTGAATCAACTTAGAAACCACCGTGGTAATCGATCAAACACTTTCTTTAAAGAAAAAAAACAGTATGAAATGCCCTTGGCCTAGAATCCAAATATTTCAAACAATCAAACCGAATCAGAACACTTGAAAATAAGTATTTTTCATAAAAGCAGAAGCATGAGAGCATGAAATTTGTTTTTCAAAAGATTATTTTCTAAAGGAAAAATAAAATTATATAGTAAAAAACAATGTGGGCTATAACATTAAGTCCTTAAACCCATTAATTGAGTTTAAAGTGATAATGCATAGCCCGGATTTATATAGGTGCCTTATGTAAAGAGCTAGAGAATCTATGTGATCATTCCAACATCCAACAACCAGCCTAATACTCCACCCAATACAGCTCCGTAGAAGATTCACCTTCATAGCAATGGTCTTGTGCGCGCTTGTCATTCTTCCAACTAATTTGCAAGGACACAACTCGATCATGAGCCCTCAATCTAAATGGCACCATATTTTTTTTCTATATTATGAACCAACCTGCACACCACAAGGTGACAGTTAGCCAAAGTCAAGCAATCATACAGAGTTTTTTATCAAGAAAACGAGCTAAGATCCCTGTGCTTTGATTTTATTAGCACTCCTAAATTGAATAAAAATATGACCTGATAATATACATTTACACAAGATATTTCATGGTTTACCTATTTTAGCCGAGATAACGTCACCAGAAATCACCTCTTGTCATGAACATCCAAGGAATAGCTCTGGATGGGCATCTAACTAGCTCAACAGAAATTGCCTCTTGAGGGTGGAGCTGAGGCTTACAATAATCTCAACAACAATAGCATATGGTGTTGGCTCCCTTTTCAATCGACTTCATACTTCTAGTAGTGTCATGAAACCCCTCAGCTTATAAACCGTTAAGACAATTGAAGCTGTCAATCAAACAAACTTCTAATGGCTAAAAGGATACTCTAAAAGTGCAAAACAAATAAGGCTTTTTGGGGAGAAATTGCCTTGAGCAGGGTAACACTTCCGGGATAGTTGGACTAGAAATTATGGTTGAATTAACACTTCCGGGATTCTTACCAACTTTGTTTGGTATTAAAGAGACAGACAACTGAAGTGTGACTCCTTCACAAGCAATTGAACTGTTTGATCTTGTAACTCCTTCGCAGTTCCATCTACAAAATATCTGACTGTGGATTCTAAGATCCAACTCCGTTGTGTTTGTTTCCAAACTGATCAATATAACAAGAAATTGATCAGTAAAACAAGCAAATCAAGTCCTTTCTGCAGAACACAATGACCCTTCCAAGATTTTGGACCACTAGATTGATTACCTTTAATTTTCATCAATACTGATACAATGAAGCAAATGCCATGACAGGTTGTAGGATGCATAATTCATATATATGCAACTGATAATGCTGTCGTTGTAGGCCGGTGGCGAGAACAGGTTGGAGAAGCAAAAGAAGGAGATGGGGAGTTAAAAGTGGAATTTGGAGAGAGAGAGTCCACACCCCCATCCCTCCTTCCTGCTTCCCCCTCCTTCATTTTCATCCTTCAATTCATTAACCGCTCCGCCCTGGTTTTGATTTCTTAAGAAGAAGAAAATAAAAGATGATAAATTAAATGGATAATTTAGTGGATCGAGGTGGCGATTGCATATACATCGAGAGAGACAGTATTCGGTAATTATGTGGTCAATTACCTGTTTGCCTCTATCTTAGGGATGTGGCGAATGAGAGGCCAATCTTCCCCCTTTCTTCTTCGCATCTCCTTTCCAATTCCGCAGAGCAACCAGAAATTTGTGAGTTTGGGAATCCAAATCGGGAGTGATTTCACTTCTGAGCACCAAGCAATAAATAGGCGTTGCAAGGAGATGAGATGTTGGATCCCGTCGGGTAATTGCTCCATTCCTCTTATATATCATGAAGATGCAAGGATTGAAGAGATGAAGAAAGGGAAATCCAGGGTACATCGTCTACCCATTCAGCTCCCTGTACGTTCTCCATTAAAGCCGCACGTTAGGATCGGCAGGGCCGTGCCGGTAATTTTAGGGGCCTGTACAAATAAAAATTACAAATTATATTAGAGAGATTAAATTAAAAAGCCCAAAATTATTTGCTACTCTTAGTGAAACTAAAAGAATAGAAATATTTCAAAAAAAAAATGAAAAATCACACGAAATTACACTTATAGATCGAACAAAAGAAGACATTTACACAACAATAATTTTTTATTATTTAATCACCTAAGAAGAAAATTTTATAATTATAAATAAATACACATAAATTATTATTATTATTTAGAAATTGACAAAAAAAAAAAAAAAGATACAGTGGAAATTAGAATTAAAACAAGAGGAAATTAGAATGTTAGAAAATAAAAAAGAAATGCAAAGAAAAGAAAAAGATCAAACTTAGGAATCGAAATAGGGAGCACGCTACCATTGATTTTGCCGGTGGACCAAGTGAGATTTCATGAATATTTACAAAAACAAAATTTATATATACCTATTTTCCACTGTATTGGGCCCTTATAATTTTGGAGGCCCTGTTCGGTTGAACCACCTGAACATGTTTAGGCACGGGCCTGAGGATCAGGACTATAGGGATTTCAAATGTTTAGGTTTAAGGGGTTGTTTGGTATAAGTATGTAACGTTAGTAAAATATATCTAGATAAAAGAATAATGCTATTTTTTGTAAAAAAAATAATATATGAGAGATGATAAATTAGAGAAGTATGTATAGGGATATGACTAGGATTATGGATTACTTGAACATTCCTGAGATTGAGTATGGGCTTGTATTCACTGTTAGTAGAGGGTATGCGTTTAAATTGCTCGATGAATCATACCCATTTCATACAAACAAAAGGTTGTTGACCATGTTTGATCACGAGAGCCAGTCTGAGAACTGGATGGGTCAGTGTGCCAAGAAGAAAGGGGCCACAACCTATAGTGCTTGGTTCAAATGACCGACACTCAAACTCTGCTCCAAGGAGCTGAAGGAGCAGATTACAAGCAAAAAGCGGAGGAAGAAGGATTCCGCAGTTGGTCTATTCGTCTTTCCAGTTCAGTCTAGAGTCACCGGGGCCAAATACTCCTACCAGTGGATGGCTCTTGCTCAACAGAACCATTGGCATGTGCTCCTTGACGCGGGTTCATTGGGCCCGAAGGTGACATGGATTCTCTAGGATTATCCCTGTTTCGTCCTGATTTTATTATAACATCATTCTACAAGGTATTTGGGTCTCGCCCAAGTGGATTTGGCTGCCTTTTGATCAAGAAATCAATAATTGCTGATCTTCAAAATGGGCAAGCTGGTACTGGCATGGTGAAGATTCTTCCTGTTTATCCGCAATATCTCAGTGACTCCATTGATGGTCTTGACGGATTGGCTGACATTCAAGAGTAGTCAGTTGATGAGAATGGTGAATTTTTACTAGAGACCATTGATGGAACTAAACAGCTACCAACATTTCCAGGCGTATACATATCCAATCAGGTCAAAGAGTTCTTTGAGACTGACATGGAGCGTGATAACGGCTCGGACAGAGATGGAGCGAGCACAATTTTTGAAGAAGCGGATAATATTACAGCTGGAGAGGTCATCAAGAGCCCGGTGTTCAGTGAAGATGATTCTTAGACAACTCTTACTAGATTGATTTAGATCAGAGTCCATTTGGGTCTGATCATTCCGGACAATTCAGCAAGTAGAGAACCAGTTCTCCTTTAGTACCTTCATGGTTTTCGAGAACCAATAAGCAACACTCTCCAAAGATGTCTTCAAAGTTTTCAAAGAGCCCTTTTTCTAATAATAAGAGGGCAAATTGTAGAATGAATGAAGATCCTGCCATATCCTTTGAGAGTAGTCAGTTGATGAGAATGGTGAATTTTTGCCAGAGACCAGTGATGGAACGAAACAACTACCAGCATTTTCAGGCGTATACACATCCAATCAGGTTAAAGAGGTCTTTGAGACTGACATGGAGCATGATAACGGCTCGGACAGAGATGGAGCGAGCACAATTTTTGAAGAAGCAGATAGTATTACGGTTGGCGAGGTCATCAAGAGCCCGGTTGTCAGTGAAGATGATTCATCTGACAACTCTTACTAGATTGATTTGGGTCAGAGTCCATTTGGGTCTGATCATTCCGGACAATTCAGCAAGCAGAGAACCAGTTCTCCCTTAGTACCTTCATGGTTTTCGAGAACCAATAAGCAACACTCTCCAAAGGTGTCTTCCAAGTTATCAAATAGCCCTTTTTCTAATAATAAGAGGGCCAATTGTAGAATGAATGAAGATCTTGTCATATCCTTTGATGCAGCTGTGCTCTCAGTCTCAAAGGATGTAGACCGGATTAGGGAAATCCTCGAGGAGGAGCCATATGGGGAAACAGACCAAGCTTCAAGAAACAGAATAATGTTTGGAGATTCAACGCACGTTTTAGAGATTGAAGAAATGGCAAAGCCTAAAGAAAAAAGACAGTTGAATATATCCGAAGTCTGTGCAAATGGATTCAAGTTGAAGGAAGCAAAGGAGAGTGCTATCAGAAGAGAGACTGAAGGTGAGTTCAGGTTGTTGGGGAGAAGGGAAAAATTCAGCGATGATCGATTGCTTGGTGTGGGTGATGGTGATCGAGTTTTAAGTATGGATGGGAGAGTATCATTTGCCTCAGACGATCAGGGGAGAGACAAACATTATGAGCACGGGGAACCCTCTCAAATTTTACTTGAAAACAACGAATCTGTCGGCAATGGATACTATGGTGATGGTCAGGATTGGTCTAAGGAGGAGCCTGAGGTATTTTGTCGACATCTTGATCATGTTGACATGTTGGGCCTCAGTAAAATTACAAGCAGATTGCGATACTTGATCAATTCGCTCGTAACTTCCTTGCTTTAGTTGCGCTTGAGCGCCTCAGATGACAGTGAGGGCTTGCAACTTGTACAGATTTACGGCCCCAAGATCAAGTACGAAAGAGGAGCTGGAGTGTCCTTTAATGTAAGGGCTAGTAGCGGAGAAGACTTGATTCACCCAGAAATAGTTCAAAAATTGGCAGAGAAAAATGGCATTTCCCTCGGCATAGGGATCCTTAGTCACGTACGAATTGTGGACAGCCCAAAACTACATCCGGTGGATAAATCCTTGCTCAAGCCAATGAGCAACCACCAAAAAGATGGTAAAGATATGTTCTTTCGAGTGGAGGTAGAAATAACATCACTTGGCTTCCTCACCGATTTTCAGGACGTGTATAAAATGTGGGCTTTCGTTGCAAATTTCCTGAATCCCTCATTCGTGGAAGAGCTCAACTTGCCTACTGTCCCAAAGGATTCAGAAACGTAGCACCGATCTAATTGTATACTCTATCTTCTGCCTTGCACTGCCTTTGGTTCCCATCTTGGGACATTGATCCAATCCACAACATCGATACAATGAACATGTCCTTTTTAGGGCGCGCTTAGAACTGCCCATTGCACTGTTTTGTCATCCATGAGGTCTATTTATTTCACTCTCCCTCTAGAGATGTGCTAGATGATGATCTTGATTCTTGATTTCAAACTTGTTAGTTCTTGTGGAATTCTTTTTTGACATGAAAAAGTCTATAGTGTTTTGTCAAGCCTTGCTAGCTTAGCTGATAAGGATGACATGTAGTGACTAATAGGTCACGAGTTCGAATCCCCCTCCCCATATTGTAATGGCCTAAGTGCCTACTTATGAACCAAAAAAAGGTCTATAGTGTTTTATAAATAATTTTTTCTTTAAATCGCGAAAACTTTGCTACACCACTTCAAAAAGTTATAATAAACTTGTGTCAAAATAGCTCCTAAGCTACCCCATACACTAAGGGTATGTTTGGAAAATTGGTAGCTACTAGTGTAGCTTAAGCTGTTGGATTATTTGTGTTAAATATAGGTTAATAAACTAGTATATTGTTTGATAAACCTAGTTGTTAGGGTTGAAAACTTGTGGGGGAAAAAAGTTCTGAAAAGCTTGGGTGAGTAGCTGTTAAAAAGTTTAGATTTCAAAAGTTAATTTAACTAAAATCTTATATTTATTTCATTTAAGACTATATAATGTCAAAACCAGAAGCTCCGAAAAACTACTTAGTTTTTTCCAAACGGAGCCTAAGGTAATAAATCAGGTTTATGCCAAAACTAAACAAAATCAATAAAAACCAAAATTGAATAGTTAATATGATTAGGTCAAATCTTAAGGGTGCACTATCAACTTTAGGTTAATTGAAGAAATGTAATGAGGAAAGTCAACACGACAGATTATAGTAAAGTAGGATTAAGAAATGTGATCGAAGCAAATTAAAGCAAACAGCCAAGCAACGTCGCTGTAATTTGCGTTTCAAACACCAAAAAAAAACAAAATAGAATTAAAAACTCTGCAAATGCAATGGGGATTGCGAAAAAGGGGGCCATCTCGCACTCGCAGATTTGGCGAAGCTGAGGAAATTTAATGAGTGCAACTGGGAGAGGGAGACACCGCGCATTGAATGCAACCAGGGCAGTAAATTCAGAGGGGATCGCAGTCGGAAGCACTTTGAATTTCTCCAACCATCGCCTCTGAAACCCAATTTCATAGTGTGTGTATGTGTGTGTTGAGGGGTTGGTTTGTGGAGTGCTGAATTTGGGGGTGGATGAAGTAAAGTTAGTTGTTTTCATGTGTTTGCCTCACTCAATTTTTGATGCCTGCACATCGAATTTCCTAATTGGGATCAGGGATCATCGTCCTGCTGCGTCTTCAATTTTTTTAGGGTTTGTTTGGTCAATTTCTTCTCAACCAATCTTCCTGTCTGGGTTTTGTTAATTTATGGTCTTTGCCAGCTGGGTTGGGAGCTTGATTTCGAATCTGGGATTTGTTTAGATTTGAGGGGGGTTTCACTGCTGGAAAAGTCAATAATTAGCCTTGTTTAATTCCATGTGTTTTATCAACTCTTCTTGATGAAATTTGACAGCGAAGGTTCAGCTTCAAGTTCAAGTTGTTGGAATGGAATTTTTAGAAGACAACTTCTCTTATATGATAAGGTTTGTTGACTCTTTTCTGAATCTCATTAGTCCCTTTCATTCATTTCTTGCTTGTTTTTGTATGTCAACGTTTTGGTTCTTTATTTTTCAGACCAAGCCCTACTTGATTGCTCTAATTTGTAAATTACTTTGTGTTTTTATGCTTTTAGATAAGCAAAAGGTGGAGAAAAGTCATTGGAATGACCTTCAAATCTTCACAACTTCTCCCTAGAGAAAGTAGGCATTTGATTGGGGGAAACACTTGTGTCTTACTGTAGCTATTTCTCTTTGGACTAAATCTATTGGTTTTTAAAAGGAGAGGTTTGAAGCTTGTTTCTGGTGTTTTCTTATCTGGTTTGTGTGGAATTTGTGGGGGATGACCTTGATGCACCTTTCACTATGGAAGCCCTTATCTCACTGTGCAGCTTTTCTTTTCTTGGAGAAGAAGAGGAGGAAAAAGAGCAAAGGAGGTATAGATTATAGTAAGAAATCAAGAGAAAGCAAGCTAAAAGAGGCTATAGAGGAAGCTTCAGAAGATGGGTCAATAGTCAAGTCCAAAGATGTGGATTAAGATTTAGAGAATAATCAAGAAGAGATCATACGGAGGTCTAGATCTCTTGCAAGGCTCAAGGCTCATAGGGAGTTTTTACGCGGAAAACCATTGGAGGCTGAGTGGAAAATTCTGTCCTAGGAAGCCCTTCCAGATTTATGTGATGCATTCAAAAAGTTCCTCACCATGTATCCTAGGTTCCAATCAACTAAAAGGATTGACCATTTGCGGTCAGATGAGTATGTGCATCTAGCTGAGGAGTTTGCTAAGGTATGTCTTGACTATTGTGGGTTTGGCCTCTTTTCTTACCTGCAAACTCAGTAGTAATGGGAGTCCTCTGCATTTACGTTGTCGGAAATAACCGCGAATTTGAGTAATCATGCTTTATATGGTGGTGTAGACGAAGGTACTGTCGAACATGATATTAGGACTAGGATTATGGATTACTTGAACATTCCTGAGAATGAGTATGGGCTTGTATTTACTGTTAGTAGAGGGTCTGCGTTTAAATTGCTCTCTGAATCATACCCGTTTCATACAAACAAAAGATTGTTGACCATGTTTGATCACGAGAGCCAGTCTGTGAACTGGATGGGTCAGTGTGCCAAGAAGAAAGGGGCCAAGGCCTATAGTGCTTGGTTCAAATACTCCTACCAGTGGATGGCTCTTGCTCAACAGAACCATTGGCATGTGCTCCTTGACGCGGGTTCATTGGGCCCGAAGGTGACATGGATTCTCTAGGATTATCCTTGTTTCGTCCTGATTTTATTATATCATTATTCTGAAAGGTATTTGGGTCTGACCCAAGTGGATTTGGTTGCCTTTTGATCAAGAAATCAGTAATTGCTAATCTTTAAAATGGGCAAGCTGGTACTGGCATGGTGAAGATTCTTCCTGTTTATCCGCAATATCTCAGTGACTCCATTGATGGTCTTGACGGATTGGCTGGCATTCAAGAGTAGTCAGTTGATGAGAATGGTGAATTTTTACTAGAGACCATTGATGGAACTAAACAGCTACCAACATTTCCAGGCGTATACACATCCAATCAGGTCAAAGAGTTCTTTGAGACTGACATGGAGCGTGATAACGGCTCGGACAGAGATGGAGCGAGCACAATTTTTGAAGAAGCGGATAATATTACAGCTGGAGAGGTCATCAAGAGCCCCGTGTTCAGTGAAGATGATTCTTAGACAACTCTTACTAGATTGATTTAGATCAGAGTCCATTTGGGTCTGATCATTCCGGACAATTCAGCAACCAGAGAACCAGTTTTCCCTTAGTACCTTCATGGTTTTCGAGAACCAATTAGCAACACTCTCCAAAGGTGTCTTCTTAGTTTTCAAAGAGCCCTTTTTCTAATAATAAGAGGGCAAATTGTAGAATGAATGAAGATCCTGCCATAACCTTTGATGCAGCTGTGCTCTCAGTCTTAAAGGATGTAGACCGGATTAGGGAAATCCTCGAGGAGGAGCCGTATGGGGAAACAAACCAAGCTTCAAGCAACAGAAGAATGTTTGGAGCTTCAACGCACGTTTCAGAGACCGAAAAAATGGTAGAGCCTAAAGAAAAGAGACAGTTGAATGGATCCGAAGTTTGTGCAAATGGATTCAAGTTGAAGGAAGCAAAGGAGAGTGCTAACAGAAGAGAGACTGAAGGTGAGTTCAGGTTGTTAGGGAGAAGGGAAAAATTCAGTGATGATAGATTGCTTGGTGTGTGTGATGGTGATCGAGTTTTAAACATGGATGGGAGAGTATCATTTGCCTCAGACGATCAGGGGAGAGACAGACATTATGAGCACGGGGAACCCTCTCAAATTGCACTTGAAAACAACGAATCTGTCGGCAATGGATATTATGGTGATGGTCAGGATTGGTCTAAGAAGGAGCCTGCGGTATTTTGTCGACATCTTGATCATGTTGACATGTTGGGCCTTAGTAAAATTACAAGCAGATTGCGATACTTGATCAATTGGCTCGTAACTTCCTTGCTTCATTTGTGCTTGAGCACCTCAGATGACAGTGAGGGCTTGCAACTTGTACAGATTTACGGCCCCAAGATCAAGTACGAAAGAGGAGTTGCAGTGTCCTTTAATGTAAGGGCTAGTAGCGGAGAAGGCTTGATTCACCCAGAAATAGTTCAAAAGTTAGCAGAGAAAAATGGCATTTCCCTCGGCATAGGGATCCTTAGTCACGTACGGATTGTGGACAACCCAAAACTACATCCGGTGGATAAATCCTTGCTCAATCCAATGAGCAACCACCAAAAAGATGGTAAAGATATGTTCTTTCGAGTGGAGGTAGAAATAGCATCACTTGGCTTCCTCACCGATTTTCAGGACGTGTATAAAATATGGGCTTTCGTTGCAAAGTTCCTGAATCCCTCATTCGTGGAAGAGCTCGACTTGCCTACTGTCCCAGAGGATTCAGAAACATAGCACCGATCTAATTGTATACTCTATCTTCTGCCTTGCACTGCCTTTGGTTCCCATCTTGGGACCTTTATCCAATCCACAACATCGATACAATTAACATGTCCTTTTTAGGGCGCGCTTAGAACTGCCCATTGCACTGTTTTGTCATCCATGAGGTCTGTTTATTTCACTCTCCCTCTAGATATGTGCTAGATGATGATCTTGATTCTTGATTTCAAACTTGTTAGTTCTTGTGGAATTCTTGTTTGACATGAAAAAGTCTATAGTGTTTTGTCAAGCCTTGCTAGCTTAGCTGATAAGGATGACATGTAGTGACTAATAGGTCACAAGTTCGAATCCCCCTCCCCATATTGTAATGGCCTAAGTGCCTACTTATGAACCAAAAAAAGGTCTATAGTGTTTTATAAATAATTTTTTCTTTAAATCGCGAAAACTTTGCTACACCACTTCAAAAAGTTATAATAAACTTGTGTCAAAATAGCTCCTAAGCTACCCCATACACTAAGGGTGCGTTTGGCAAATTGGTAGCTACTAGTGTAGCTTAAGCTGTTGGATTATTTGTGTTAAATATAGGTTAATAAACTAGTATATTGTTTGATAAACCTAGCTATTAGGGTTGAAAACTTATGGGGGAAAAAAGTTTTGAAAAGCTTGGGTGAGTAGCTGTTAAAAATGTTAGATTTCAAAAGTTAATTAAACTAAAATCTTATATTTATTTCATTTAAGACTATATAATGTCAAAACCAGAAGCTCCGAAAAACTACTTAGTTTTTGCCAAACGGAGCCTAAGGTAATAAATAAGGTTTATGCCAAAACTAAACAAAATCAATAAAAAGCAAAATTGAATAGTTAATATGATTAGGTCAAATCTTAAGGGTGCACTATCAACTTTAGGTTAATTGAAGAAATTTAATGAAGAAATGTAACGAGGGAAGTCAACACGACAGATTACAGTAAAGTAGGATTAAGAAATGTGATCAAAGCAAATTAAAGCAAACGGCCAAGCAACGTCGCTGTAATTTGCGTTTCAAACACCCAAAAAAAAAAGAAAATAGAATTAAAAACTCTGCAAATGCAATGGGGGTTGTGAAAAAGGGGGCCACCTTGCACTCGCAGATTTGGCGAAGCTGAGGAAATTTAATGAGTGCAACTGGGAGAGGGAGACACCGCGCACTGAATGCAACCAGGGTAGTAAATTCAGAGGGGTTCGCACTCGCAAGCACTTTGAATTTCTCCAATCGTCGCCTCTGAAACCCAATTTTATAGTGTGTGTGTGTGTTGAGGGGTTGGTTTGTGGAGTGCTGAATTTGGAGGTGGATGAAGTAAAGTAAGCTGTTTTCTTGTGTTTGCCTCCCTCAATTTTTGATGACTGCACATCGAATTGCCTAATTGGGATCAGGGATCATCGTCCTGCTGCGTCTTCAATTTTTTTAGGGTTTGTTGGGTCAATTTCTTCTCAACCAATCTTCCTGTCTGGGTTTTGTTAATTTATGGTCTTTGCTCGCTGGGTTGGGAGCTTGATTTCGAATATGGGATTTGTTTAGATTTGAGGGGGGTTTCACTGCTGGAAATGTCAACAATTTGCCTTGTTTAATTCCCTGTGTCTTATAAGCTCTTCTGGATGAAATTTGACAACGAAGGTTCAGCTTCAAGTTCAAGCTGTTGGAATGGAAGTTTTAGAAGATAACTTCTCTGATATGATAAGGTTTGTTACTTTGTTCTGAATCTCATTAGTCCCTTTCATTCATTTTTTGCTTGTTTTTTTATGTCACTGTTTTGGTTCTTTATGTTTCAGACCAAGCCCTACTTGATTGCTCTAATTTGTAAATTACTTTGTGTTTTTATGTTTTTAGGTAAGCAAAAGGTGGAGAAAAGTCATTGGAATGACCTTCAAATCTTCACAACTTCTCCAAAGAGAAAGTAGGCATTTGATTGGGGGAAACACTTGTGTAAGACTGTAGCTATTTCTTTTTGGACTAAATATAATGGTTTTTATAGGGAGAGGTTTGAAGCTTGTTTCTGGTGTTTTCTGATCTGGTTTGTGTGGAATTTGTGGGGGATTACCTTGATGCATCTTTAACTATAGAAGCCCTTATCCCACTGTGCAGCTTTGCTTTTCTTGGAGAAGAAGAGGAGGAAAAAGAGCAAATGAGGTATAGATGATAGTAAGAAATCAAGAGAAAGCAAGCTAAAAGAGGCTATAGAGCAAGCATCAGAAGATGGGTCATTAGTCAAGTCCAAAGATGTGGATTATGAATCACAGAATAATCAGGAAGGGATCATTGGGAGGTCTAGATCTTTTGCAAGGCTCAAGGCTGAGAGGGAGTTTTTACGCGGAAAACCGTTGGAGGTTGAGTGGAAAATTCTGTCCTTGGAATCCCTTCCTGATTTATGTGATGCATTCAACAAGTTCCTCACCATGTATCCTAGGTTCCAATCAACTGAAAGGATTGACCATTTGCGGTCGGATGAGTATGTGCATCTAGCTGAGGAGTTTGCCAAGGTATGTCTTGACTATTGTGGGTTTGGCCTCTTTTTTTACCTGCAAACTCAGCAGTAATGGGAGTCGTCTGCATTTACGTTGTCGGAAATAACCGCGAATTTGAGTAATCATGCTTTATATGGTGGTGCGAACGAAGGTACTGTCGAACATGATACTAGGACTAGGATTATGGATTACTTGAACATTCCCGAGAATGAGTGTGGACTTGTATTCACTCTTAGTAGAGGGTCCGCGTTTAAATTGCTCGCTGAATCATACCCGTTTCATACAAACAAAAGGTTGTTGACCATGTTTGATCACGAGAGCTAGTCTGTGAACTGGATGGGTCAGTGCGCCAAGGACAAAGGGGCCAAGGCCTATAGTGCTTGGTTCGAATGGCCAACAATGAAACTCTGCTCTAGGGAGCCGAAGGAGCATATTACAAGCAAAAAGAGGAGAAAGAAGGATTCAGCAGTTGATCTATTCGTCTTTCGAGTTTAGTCTAGAGCTGAAGGAGCATTTTTAATAAAATGTAATAATATATAAATATCAAAATTTTAAACAATATTTTTTTAAAAATTGATATTTTATAGAGTATATTATTACATCTTATTAAAAACATTTGATTTTTATTATTTCACGTAATTTTTAATAAAATGTAATAATATATAAAATATCAAATTTTTTCTTTTTAATAAAATGTAATAATATATGATTAATTTTGGGTCGGAAATTATTTTATTTAAAAACATTTGATCTTTCAATTTTTAATTTATTACAAATGTTTTATCGAGTAATCGGGTAAATCAAATGTCCCGAAACCCAGATTAAAAGTTTATTTAAAAATTGACAAACCCAAAATCGATCCAAAATGACCCGAAACTCGGTCAAACCCGTTTTACTCGGGACCCGAAGTGACCCTATCCGAATGACCCATTTGATATGTCTAATTGTAATACCTGAAAAATCAAGCAACAAAGAGAAGTATAATTGTTTTTTGACTAAAAATGAAACATTAAAAAATAGAGGTATAATTGCCTTTTCATATTAAATTAAGTGAGATTTAATAAGAAAAGGGGTATGACTTATGAGTGGTTAGTTGCAAACAAACTATATTTAATGGGTGGTTATTTGACAATTTTTGAATAAGAGGTGGTTATTTGCAAACAACAATGAATAGTGGGTGGTTATTTGATAATTTTTGAATAAGGGGTGATTATTTACAAACAACAATGAATAGTGGGTGGTTTTATTCATTTTTGCAAAAAAAAAAAAAAAAAAAAACCTTCACTTTCGCGAATCTGGAGATCTGGGGAAAACACCACGACCCCTTCTCCAGCTTCTCGATCTCTCCTTGAGCTCTCTCCCTCAGATCTGACCCAACCCTTTCCCCCTCTCAGTCTCATTCTCAGTCCGACGCCTCCCTCCGTCCTCGTTCTCTGCCTCTCTCTCAGGTCCCTTTCCTCGAGGCCGATACTTCTCATCCCGACTCCGACACCGCCCAGGCGCCGCTTCCAGCAGTACTCCCCCTCCTCCACCCGATGTGTTGACGGCTAAGCCCCACAACAACAAATACTCAATCCAGTCCGTGAATGCCACCGAGAGCCGATGATGGTTAGTCCTCTTCCATTGATGTAGGTTTAGGGTTCTTTGGATTAGATCTAGGTTTTCAATTTGTAAAAGAATTTTCGATCTTGAGTTTCATTTCTGGTAAAATTTGCTCTTGCAAGGGTCGAAGCGGTTAGGGTTTTATATTTTCGAATTCATTTCTCGTGTTAGTGTTGTTGATCGCGATCGATTTGGCTAGCTTCTGTCAAAATTCAACTTTTTTTTTTTTTTTTGAGAGGTTAGAAGTGGATTTGGTTTTGTCATTGGCATTGTGTTTGTTAAAAAATTGATTTGGTTGTTTGTGTTTGGTTGTGAAGCTGTAAAAGAGACTTGCACGGAAACATCAACAGAGATCCAACTTCTCTACGATAAATGGAAGTATATCCTAGCAAGTGTTGTTCTCCAGGTCTGCTATCTTTCTTACTGGCTGATTGTTTATTTTAACAAATAGCAACTACAGGAGACATGAAAGTTTCATCTCAATATCTTATAGTTCAGTGGATGAACTTAGATTTAGTTTATATCCTGATATATCTCATAGGTTTTGTGCTTAATTTATTCATCTTATATGTTGGAAAGCTTGCCTAGCAGTTGCTTTGAGCTATGGCCTCTCATTAGCATGTGCTGAATTTATGGATAGTTAATAACTATTACATATGATCAATAATTTATATTACTTTTAAAACCACAAATTTGAGAGATTAGCTTTGAAAGTGACAAGTTATTTGTAGATGAATTATTGTCAAATGATTATGTAACTTGTGCAGCAGGAAATAATAATATTTTTCAACTTGTCTACCCATTGTAATTTTTAGTGGGAATTTTTTTTTTGTCTTTATATAATGATATCCAAAGGTTTGTATGCAAAAAGCCATAAACTGGGTGCTAAGAAGTTTTCTTGAAACAACATTCCTTCTGATTGGAGGCAACTGACAATGTATTCACATGTTTATGATATTTATATGCTTCCTTTATTAGTCTCCTGTTAAGATCATGAGTAGTGTACTTGCTTTTTGCTAGGTATTTCCACCAAATAAGAACAAACGAGGTTATGAGACGGTTTAACAGGAGCTGTTTGATGTTGTTGGCAGAAGAAATGTTGAAAAAATGCATATAAGTGTTACGTGTCTCCTTTCTGTAGGCACATAAACCGTAACTTCTGGTAGTTGTCTTATTCCATTATCAGTGTAACTATTTGTCAATTTGGTAAGTGTTTCTTTTTAACAATTGCTTATGTTTCCCTTAGTTAAGCACTTGCCTATCTTTTCCCTTAGAAGCATGCCATTTCTTTGATGCATCCATGTTCCTTGGTAAATTTATATTTAGCAATTGCTTACATTTCCCTTAGAGCACTTGCTTCCTTTTCCCTTAGTGCAACACTTGCTTGCTTTTCCCCCAAGCAGTTCAACCATTCAACAATGACAATAGCTAATGAAGTTTCTATTGAGCTGCCTTATTGCTTTTTTCCCTTGCTGGTTTCTTATTTCTTTTTAATTAGTTCACTCCCTAAATTTGTTTACTCTTCTAATTGGGTTTCTATTTGACTAGTGGATTATGATGCATGCTAATGCTTTGGGTTGGTGTTTCACACGTTTTGGGACCTTGCTTGTATCCTATTACTATCCTAACACCAAACATATATTCTATATGTCTATGTTATATCTTAACCTTAAATGTAAAGTTCATGCTTGAAAATGTCATTTCTTGGACTCTTGTCATGTTCTTTGTCACATTCCATGCAACTTAGTTGGCCTGCATCAAATGTGTGTTAACTGTTAACTTAGGTAGCCTAAGTTGGTGGTCTGTTTCACTTTCTCTAATTGCCCGGCCAATTCTGGATCCCTCAAAAGAAGTTGCAGGTTACCCTTTCTTGACAGATATATTTTCTATGTGTTTCTATGCTGATTCCATATGCTTTTTTATGCTAAAAAATTCTGTATATATTACTCCTTTTAAATTTTTTATTAATTTTTTATTTCTTCATCTCCATTTTTTTTTTTTTGGTAAGCAAACCCTCCCAGGGGAGGTATTTCTTCATCTCCATTTCCTTGCTCCTTTGCAGTTGCATCCTTTGATAAACACTGTTTTTTCCCGCATTACTAAGTTTACTTTGGTCCTCTTGGAAATGCTTATTTGGAAGGTTAATTTTGATTTGGAACTCAGCATCCGGGAAAATGACTAAGCTATTGAAAGTAAGGAGAAATAGAGGGAAATTGTAGAGAATAACAATGGGATGACACCAGTCAATAAAGTAATAGGAAAATACTTTGTTGTTTACTCAGTTGGGTAAGAAACCATTAATAATATATTGCAAACATTTGTTTTAATTTGAATCTATTTATATGATTTTTTAGTGTGGTTTTGAGAGCACTGTTATGCTAGTAATTTTTGCCATTCAAGTTGCTACAGATTTCTCATTCTTATTGAAATCATCCATCCTAGTGCTTTTCTTTGGCACTTCAAATATTTATGACCTTTATGATATTAATATACTCCTTTCCTACTTTCAGGTATGAGTTGGATGCTTTTTGGAGACACCTGGTTCATTACCTTCTCATCCATTGCTTAACTTTGTATTCAACTCTATACAGGTATCTCTTGTCATTTGCTTTCATAAGGTTTTGTCTCATTTGCTTTTTGGAGCTGGATTCTTCACTTTCTCCATCTTCCCGTATATCACCAATATTAAATATGCTGTGTTGAGATCGTTGGGTTAATAAGCTAGTATATTGTCTGAATCTCATTAGTCCCTTCCATTCATTTCTTGCTTGTTTTTGTATGTCAACGTTTTGGTTCTTTATGTTTCAGACCAAGCCCTACTTGATTGCTCTAATTTGTAAATTACTTTGTGTTTTTATGCTTTTAGATAAGCAAAAGGTGGAGAAAAGTCATTGGAATGACCTTCAAATCTTCACAAATTCTCCCTAGAGAAAGTAGACATTTGATTGGGGGAAACACTTGTGTCTTACTGTAGCTATTTCTCTTTGGACTAAATCTATTGGTTTTTAGAGGGAGAGGTTTGAAGCTTGTTTTTGGTGTTTTCTGATCTGGTTTGTGTGGAATTTGTGGGGGATGACCTTGATGCATCTTTCACTATGGAAGCCCTTATCCCACTGTGCAGCTTTGCTTTTCTTGGAGAAGAAGAGGAGGAAAAAGAGCAAAGGAGGTATAGATGATAGTAAGAAATCAAGAGAAAGCAAGCTAAAAGAGGCTATAGAGGAAGCATCAGAAGATGGGTCATTAGTCAAGTCCAAAGATGTGGATTCTGATTCAGAGAATAATCAGGAAGGGATCATTGGGAGGTCTAGATCTCTTGCAAGGCTCAATGCTCAGAGGGAGTTTATACGCGCAACAGCGTTGGCGGCTGAGAGGAAAATTCTGTCCTTGGAATCCCTTCCTGATTTCTGTGATGCATTCAACAAGTTCCTCACCATGTATCCTAGGTTCCAATTAACTGAAAGGATTGACCAGTTGCGGTCGGATGAGTATGTGCATCTAGCTGAGGAATTTGCCAAGGTATGTCTTGACTATTGTGGGTTTGGCCTCTTTTCTTACCTACAAACTCAGCAGTACTGGGAGTCGTCTGCATTTACGTTGTCGGAAATAACCGCGAATTTGAGTAATCATGCTTTATATGGTGGTGCAGACGAAGGTACTGTCGAACATGATATTAGGACTAGGATTATGGATTACTTGAACATTCCTGAGAATGAGTATGGGCTTGTATTTACTGTTAGTAGAGGGTCTGCGTTTAAATTGCTCTCTGAATCATACCCGTTTCATACAAACAAAAGATTGTTGACCATGTTTGATCACGAGAGCCAGTCTGTGAACTGGATGGGTCAGTGTGCCAAGAAGAAAGGGGCCAAGGCCTATAGTGCTTGGTTTAAATGGCCGACACTCAAACTCTGCTCCAAGGAGCTGAAGGAGCAGATTACAAGCAAAAAGCGGAGGAAGAAGGATTCAGCAGTTGGTCTATTCGTCTTTCCAGTTCAGTCTAGAGTTACCGGGGCCAAATACTCCTACCAGTGGATGGCTCTTGCTCAACAGAACCATTGGCATGTGCTCCTTGACGCGGGTTCATTGGGCCCGAAGGACATGGATTCTCTAGGATTATCCCTGTTTCGTCCTGATTTTATTATAACATCATTCTACAAGGTATTTGGATCTAACCCAAGTGGATTTGGCTGTCTTTTGATCAAAAAATCAGTAATTGCTAATCTTCAAAATGGGCAAGCTGGTACTGGCATGGTGAAGATTCTTCCTGTTTATCCGCAATATCTCAGTGACTCCATTGATGGTCTTGACGGATTGACTGACATTCATGAGCCGTTAGTTGATGAGAATGAAGAATTTTTACCAAAGACCCGTGATGGAACTAAACAGCTACCAGTATTTTCAGGTGTATACACATCCAATCAGGTCAAAGAGGTCTTTGAGACGGACATGGAGAATGATAACGGCGCAGACAGAGATGGGGCGAGCACACTTTTTGAAGAAGCAGATAGTATTTCAGTTGGTGAGGTCATCAAGAGTCCGATTTTCAGTGAAGATGATTCATCGGACAACTCTTACTGGATTGATTTGGGTCAGAGTCCATTTGGGTCAGATCATTCCGGGCAATTCAGCAAGCAGAGAACCAGTTCTCCCTTAGTACCTTCATGGTTTTCGAGAAGTAATAAACATCACTCTCCAAAGGTGTCTTCCAAGTTATCGAAGAGCCCTTTTTCTAATAACAAACAGGTAAATTGTAGAATGAATGAAGATTCTGTCATATCCTTTGATGCAGCTGTGCTCTCAGTCTCGAAGGATGTAGACCGGATTAGGGAAATCCCCGAGGAGGAGCCATATGGGGAAACAGACCAAGCTTCAAGCAACAGAAGAATGTTTGGAGCTTCAACGCACGTTTCAGAGATTGAAGAAGTGGCAGAGCCCGAAGAAAAGAGACCGTTGACCGGGTCCGAAATCTGTGCAAATGGGTACAAGTTGAAGGAAGCTAAGGAGAGTGCTATCAGAAGAGAGA
Organism: Persicaria tinctoria; assembly: GCA_037127255.1. Taxonomy (NCBI): domain Eukaryota; kingdom Viridiplantae; phylum Streptophyta; class Magnoliopsida; order Caryophyllales; family Polygonaceae; genus Persicaria; species Persicaria tinctoria. The sequence continues at coordinate 85,559,465 of JBANSL010000004.1, read as the reverse complement.
CTGAAGGTGAGTTCAGGTTGTTGGGGAGAAGGGAAAAATTCAGCGGTGATAGGTTGCTTGGTGTGGGTGATGGTGATCGAGTTTTATGCATGGATGGGAGAGTATCATTTGCCTCAGATGATCAGGGAAGAGACCGACATTATGACCATGTGGAACCCTCTCAAATTGCACTCGAAAACAATGAATCTCTCGGCAATGGATACTATGGTGATGGTCAGGATTGGTCTAAGAAGGAGCGTGAGGTATTTTGTCGACATCTTGATCATGTTGACATGTTGGGCCTTAGTAAAATTACAAACAGATTGCGATACTTGATCAATTGGCTCGTAACTTCCTTGCTTCAGTTGCGCTTGAGCACCTCAGGTGACAATGAGAGCTTGCAACTTGTACAGATTTACGGCCCCAAGATCAAGTACGAAAGAGGAGCTGCAGTGTCCTTTAATGTAAGGGCTAGTAGCGGAGAAGGCTTGATTCACCCAGAAATAGTTCAAAAGTTAGCAGAGAAAAATGGCATTTCCCTCGGCATAGGGATCCTTAGTCACGTACGGATTGTGGACAGCCCGAAACTACATTTGGTGGATAAATCCTTGTTCAAGCCAATGAGCCACGACCAAAAAGATGGTAAAGATATGTTCTTCCGAGTGGAGGTAGTAACGGCATCACTTGGCTTCCTCACCGATTTTCAGGACGTGTATAAAATGTGGGCTTTCGTTGCAAAGTTCCTGAATCCCTGTTTCGTGGAAGAGCTCGACTTGCCAACTGTCCCAGAGGATTCAGAAACGTAGCACCGATCAGCTGGATACTCTTTCTCCTTCCTTGCACAGCCTTTGGTTCCCATCTTGGGACCTTGATCCAATCCACAACGTCGATACAACGAACACGTCCTTTTAGGGCGCGCAAAACTGCCTATTGCACGGTTTTGTCATCCATGAGGTCTGTTTATTTCACTCTACCTCTGAAGCTGTGCTAGATGATGATCTTGATTCTTGATTTGAAACTTGTTAGTTCTTGTGGCATTTATTTGGGATGCAATTTCTTCTGTTTACCCTTTTCCTTGATAATTGTTACTATTAGAGTTCTATACTTTGTAGCTTGATTGTAAAATGTACCAGGCTTGGGAAACTCAAGCAAAAACATAAACTGGAAATACCCTCCATTTGGTAGCTTCCCTGTCATTGATTTTTTGTTTCTTGAGGTAGTGTTGGCTTTATTGATCTTCATAAAATGATGGGGTTTGTTGCTAATCAAGGTCTGTTAATTTTGGGCATTAAAAAGTCTTGATCTTTGTAAACCTAATAAAGATGCAATCTTCACATCAGTGGAATTAGGAGCTGATTTTGACTCTTTGATCAGCCATCAAGAAAAGAGCACATCAAGAGACAAGTTAGGTATATGGTTGGTTGATTTGGTTGGTTGTTTCTGGCCTCTCATTGTTGTCAATTGGTCAAAGAATGCGGGACCCTTTTTAAGACTGAGTATCAGTTGAGGTGTTCAACGAATGGACTCTAGGAATTCAAGTTGGATGGAACCAAAATTCCATTGTTCTTCTTCTTCCATAGTTTGCTGTGAGTTTTTATTATTATTATTATTGATTTTTTTAGTAAAAGGCGAAGGAATAGTTGGCTTTGTATTTACTGCGTGGCTGCGCTGTGAGTTTCTTTATAATCTACAAAATGCAGGCTGAAAACATTGGATTTTGGAGAAACCAGGGAGCCTATGTTGAGCCTTGGGCGTGTTTGGCTTGTTAAGCTGTAGCGATAGTGTTCAACTGTTGAGCTATATAACCCCGAGTCTATCAGTAACGCTTCACAGACTAAAATGTTACCTCAGATGTTGTGCATTGAAACTTGAACAAAGGGAATGCGAAACAATTCAAGGCAAGGGCTCACGAAGTGTTAGGTGCTTAGGGCCAACTCTGTTCATACTGTACCCAATACTAGATTGATCCCAATGGTAAAACAGTTCAATTCTAGATTGAAACTTACATTTGACATGAAACTCAAAAGATGAAATCTTTGTTAATTTTGATCAAAACAAAAATTACTATTAAATTAAGCCAAATGAAAAAGTAACACTCCCTCACAAATTTGAAAGATTATTTATCTTTAAATCCAACTAAGGCACCATATTTCTCAACGATATGTTTTTGGGAAAATGGCAGAAAACCACCCCTTAAATATGGGTCTTTGCAAAAAACCACCCCTTAAAATTGAAATTGCAGAAAACCACCAATTAAACCCATTTTACAGGTAAATTGTCACCCATAACCTTTTTTCCCGTTAGGTTTCCGTTTAAAGCGGTGAAAAGTCATTTTTATCCCTCGTCAAACCCGACACCAGACGCTAGAGCCCAACTAAGGATTGGATCCCCAAGAACAACCGGAAACGTAGCCGAGAACCACCCTATTCTCACCGATATATTTAACGACATTTAAGTTACCTAAAAAATACACTAATAATAATTTTACGCTATTAAAATAAAATCTCATTTATTATTTCTATAGATTTCAGTCATATGCAACCATCACATTTTTTAAAATTAAATGTGAATCTCATCCATTTCAAGATCTTTTTTTTGGTAGAGATTTCAATATTGCATATAGATTAGCTCATCTCGCGTACAATATGTGGCGTACATAGCCTTGTCGACATATGTTTCACTATTGAAACAAAATCAAAGTTCTCGTCCGAAAAGATTCTCTAGACAAGAAGCAGGATAATTGGTGGTCCTTTTCTACAATTCTACCTAATTACTTTCCCAGCATCCAAAAAAAAAATCATTTATTTGGTTGTCATTTTCATGCCAACACACTATTTTGGGATCCAACTCCAAGCATTATATGTCTCGTGTCTGTATACTGTTCTTTCTCTCTCACACACAGTCACACACAACACACACTACCTAATTAGTTTTGTTTGTTGTTGAAGTGCTCAACTTTTGAGAGTATAAAAGACTAAAGAGGGTTTGAGGGAATGGTTGCCTCATTTGAAACCCATGACCGAAATGAGGAACGAAACGGTGAGAAGGATGCCAACTTTTTTGTAGGAAATGAGAGACTTGAAACGTCGAAATAGACGAGATTCATTCACTTTCTCTTTTAGAATGTAGTCAAGTCTAGTATCAATTTTGTGAAACATTAACCATTGTGTTTTTTTAGGTCTAAATGCTTACTTTAGGAGTATAAAAAAGAGGATTTGAGAGAATGGTTGCTTCTTTTGAAACCCATGTCCGAAACGGGGAATGAAACAGTGAGAATGATGCCAACTTTTGCGTAGGAAATGAGAGGTCCGATACATCGAAATAGCTAGACTAGATTCATTTACTTTCTCTTTTTGTATGTGGCTTAAGTTTAGTGTCGATTTTGTGAAATAATATAGGCTCCAAGCAAATGCCTACTAGAGAATCTAGAAGTACACCATACCATTACCATCTATATTATGGAGCAAACCGAACGTCAGAGGCGGAAGCGAAGGAACTAGAAGCCCTGAAATCGGCAACCAGAGAACTGTCTGAAGACAGCTTTCTTGTAGCCATGAGATCCACACACGTCCACAAGAAATACTACTTGGTAACGCTTTGATCGTATTTGTTGTCCATGTGCATTGAGCTCTAGCATTCATTTCCGAAAAACGGGTATTCTGGAACATTGCGGATTTTGTTGCAATGCAGGGTCTTCCTCAGGAATGGCTTACGAAGCACGTAACACACGAGAAGCAAGAAGTGATCCTGCGTACAAGCGAGAGGTCGTGGAAGACAACGATGATCTTCAGTTCCAAGGGCCGCGGAGGGCTCTCGCGCGGCTGGCGTGATTTTGCTGCTGACAACCGCTTGAAGGAGTTCGACGTGTGCATCTTCAAGCTCGCGAGCCAGAAGCAGAAGCCCGTCGTCTTGGACGTTAGCGTGTTCAGGGTTGGTCCCGAGGTGGCTCCTCCTCCGTCGCTATCGACCCCCGAACCCTCGAGTAGTCGGGGAGCCTCTGCCCCCGACAAAAGGAAGTGTTCACAACTAGAAAATGATGCTTGACTTACCATATGCCCTAATTTTGTGGTGTAAGTACTTTAGCAACTTTGGCAGGCGCTCTTATATAGTTACTAGGGTTGAAAGGCCGTGCGTTGCACGTCAGTGTTTGTGTTGTAGCTGGGAAACCATCCCCATGGGATTTTCGCATCTCCACGAAACATCTCAATTCAAATATCTCTACATCAATTGATAAGGATCCTTTTGCCCTTTCATTGCTGCTTAGAAATTCAAGAGGCCTTTGTAAATCTGTCTAACTTTAAACCTTAAGTTTTCGCAGGCTCTATCAGCTTTGAGATGATGATGGATGCAGGTTGCATTGATGTAAAACTTTCCACTTTCTTTTCTACTTTGTGTTCACTTTCTTCAAATAACCCAAAGAGACTGAACCCGGATGAAGAGGATATTTCTTTTCTAGTTTGTGTTCACTTTCTTCAAATAACCAAAGAGACTGAACCCGGATGTAGAGGATATGAAATCAAAGGCATTCAGATCCGTGGGCTTGACCGATTCTTGCTTGGGTGTTTGGCATCTGCATTACTGAAGCTACAAGGACCCGGATTCCCTTCTTGATTCGCAGGATCAACATCCATGGATTGAGCTGAGATCTTGTTTTAGAGGATTCTTAATGGGTAAGATCCTTCCTAAACCAAGCGCCCTCCCTTATTTCCTCAATGGAAACTCTTGCTTCTGGATTCGGCTCCAACATTTTCTCCAGCAGTCGACAAACATCCTGTGAAAACCATTTCGGAAACTTGAATTCAGCTTTCCCAATCTTATTGTACATCTCCATCAAATTCAAATCAAGAAATGGAAGGATACTCTTACTGTAATCTTGTTATTAACTACTCTTTGACATTGGAGATGGGCAATGCACCTACCAAAAAATGCAGCAATCTTGACTAATACCCTTTTGGCTCCTCTTCTGAGGATCAAGTCGCTCTTTTTTGCCACTTTCACCATGTGCTCCACTGCAAGTCTGCAATCACTACTTCTTGAGTGCTGGTTGTTTCTTTTGATCGAAAACGACCTCGTCAAGCTGTTAAACATGGATGAGAAGTGGCCTATTGCTCCCTATACCACAACAAAAAATTATTGGATTGACAATTCAGATGGTCAGTTGATAAAAAAAAAGGTCGCTTATAAGAATCAAAATCATATTTTCTCAACATGATTAGCAGATTTGTAAAACAGAAGTGAACAATAACTACAAAGAGATAACATCTGATCCAAGTTTTCAAAGACAGGCTAACATTTCAGAGATTTCTAAAATCTCTGAAAGGGGGAAGAACTCATTTTATGGGGGAAATTACAAATGATACACAATAACACAAAAAAAGGAAAAAAAAAAAACAAATCACCATCCAAAGAGGTAGACAATGAAAACATCCGAGTGGTACGTCAATTGTGTGACTCAACAATAGAGAGAATATATAAATACATGCCGAAATGATTTCAAGCAACACATTATGCAAAGAGGGCCCAAATGCAAGTTTTGTAGACTGATCCAATCGAGTTCATTTGTAAAAAGCCATAGGAAGGACGAGGAGATTTCATGAGCAGAATATTCTAAACAAATTGAGATCAAGAATATATTTTACATAAGCAGATGGAGTTTCAAGTAGAATACTGCTAAGCCATTAAGTCAAAATGAGCCAATAATCAGTAGTAAATCAAAGCAAAATAGCTGCTCGTAAGCTATAATAGAATGACTAATAACTTCAACAATAGAAAAAACAAGCCTTCATGAATCTAGCTTCTTGATCAAAAACATATAAATCCAATAGTGATTTAATGGACTAAGATTGATGATCAAAGGAAAACATCACCTATCCTTGAGCTAATAGACAAATTGAAGCAATCACAAAGTTACATTCTAATCATAGCAAAAGTTCATGCGCTTAAGAAGAGGTATTCTTCTCAAAACGGATACTTGAAAGGGATAAACAAAATCTTAGTAAAGTTAAAGGTACATGTATAAAGGGATGAACAACATAATAAATTAAGTGCATTACTTTTCATGTATATATAAATCCAACCAAGCTTTTCAGTGTTATTGAAGCCCTTCAAAATGACAGCTAGTGAAATCAAAGTTGATACCTGCTTTGCTCCTGCAGTAACCATGACTGATGATTTGTGCAACTTGTTTTCTAGTTGCAACTGCAAAGTAATAAGACATTGTAAGCGATTCTTTCCTCATAGCTCATGATCTTATTAGCAATTCATTCCTTTTTCAAAATTATTTTGAAAATCTTGTCATATTTTTGTTTCCAGAGTTGCACAGGATTTCTGGCAGTGCCTTCTTTGTCATCTACACTACTATAAAAGTGGCAATTCAAAAATTACTGTTCATATAAGTCTTTCACTTCAAAAAATTGAATAGATTGATACTTATATTGGTATATCAAATTTCTGGTCAAAGGAAAACCTACATGTGGTGATGATTCAAGTCCTAGAGGTATTATAGTCCATCAAGAAAACACTATACACGAACTAATCCTTTCTAACCAGTTTAGACAATGATGAGTTCCTGTTTTTATCACTCATGCACACAACTGAAATTGCACCCAAAAAAATAAGGCAAACAAGTATTTTGAAAATAGAAGCGAGAAGGGAAGTAATTTTACCTGGAGATTTACTGTGACAACCTTTCTCACATTACGAATAGTTTTCAAAGGGAGATCGCAAGCTACAGGATTTGCAGAACTATTCATTAACCATGTACGCACAAAGAGTCACAAATGAAGAAATGAATGAAACGACATTTTTTGAAAGAACCTACCTTGTACCTAGACATAAAACAAGGTCTATAACTTGAAATTGTCTCTCTGTTGTGGACATCTCCTTTGAAGGCACCTCTTGTCAGGAACATCCAAGGAATAGCTCTGGATGGGCATCTAACTAGCCCAACAGAAATTGCCTCTTGAGGGTGGAGCTGAGGCTTACAATAATCTCAACAACAATAGCATATGGTGTTGGCTCCCTTTTCAATCGACTTCATACTTCTAGTAGTGTCATGAAACAAACCCCTCAGCTTATAAACCGTTAAGACAATTGAAGCTGTCAATCAAACAAACTTCTAATGGCTAAAAGGATACTCTAAAAGTGCAAAACAAATAAGGCTTTTTGGGGAGAAATTGCCTTGAGCAGGGTAACACTTCCGGGATAGTTGGACTAGAAATTATGGTTGAATTAACACTTCCGGGATTCTTACCAACTTTGTTTGGTATTAAAGAGACAGACAACTGAAGTGTGACTCCTTCACAAGCAATTGAACTGTTTGATCTTGTAACTCCTTCGCAGTTCCATCTACAAAATATCTGACTGTGGATTCTAAGATCCAACTCCGTTGTGTTTGTTTCCAAACTGATCAATATAACAAGAAATTGATCAGTAAAACAAGCAAATCAAGTCCTTTCTGCAGAACACAATGACCCTTCCAAGATTTTGGACCACTAGATTGATTACCTTTAATTTTCATCAATACTGATACAATGAAGCAAATGCCATGACAGGTTGTAGGATGCATAATTCATATATATGCAACTGATAATGCTGTCGTTGTAGGCCGGTGGCGAGAACAGGTTGGAGAAGCAAAAGAAGGAGATGGGGAGTTAAAAGTGGAATTTGGAGAGAGAGAGTCCACACCCCCATCCCTCCTTCCTGCTTCCCCCTCCTTCATTTTCATCCTTCAATTCATTAACCGCTCCGCCCTGGTTTTGATTTCTTAAGAAGAAGAAAATAAAAGATGATAAATTAAATGGATAATTTAGTGGATCGAGGTGGCGATTGCATATACATCGAGAGAGACAGTATTCGGTAATTATGTGGTCAATTACCTGTTTGCCTCTATCTTAGGGATGTGGCGAATGAGAGGCCAATCTTCCCCCTTTCTTCTTCGCATCTCCTTTCCAATTCCGCAGAGCAACCAGAAATTTGTGAGTTTGGGAATCCAAATCGGGAGTGATTTCACTTCTGAGCACCAAGCAATAAATAGGCGTTGCAAGGAGATGAGATGTTGGATCCCGTCGGGTAATTGCTCCATTCCTCTTATATATCATGAAGATGCAAGGATCGAAGAGATGAAGAAAGGGAAATCCAGGGTACATCGTCTACCCATTCAGCTCCCTGTACGTTCTCCATTAAAGCCGCACGTTAGGATCGGGACTGTTTGGATTTCAAATGTTTAGGTTTAAGGGGTTGTTTGGTATAAGTTTTAACGCTAGGAATGACACCAAAAAAGAGTTTTAACGCTAGGAAAATATATCTAGATAAAAGAAGAATTAGGGGTGAAAATGTGTCGGGTGATGGATGGGTGGACCCATTTTTTCACCCGACCCGTCACAAAAAAATTTCACCCGACCCATCACCCACCCGTTTAAGGTTTCACCCATCACCCGACCCGTCGGGTGAATCGGGTGGGTTGGGTGGTTAATCGGGTGATGAAATTAAAAAAAAAAGAGTCACAAGACATACTTAAAAATCATTTATATTCGATAATTTTATAAACCATGTCAACGTATGAATCTTACTAAATTAATAAAAAGACTTATTCATACATTATATCACTATCATTAACTTACAAAATTAGTATTAGAAGTTTAATATCAAACTGAATGAGATGAACCAATGACCTCTTGCCCTAGTGGTAAGAGTGAGGTGTTTCCTTGTGCCTCACTACCATGAGGTCAAGGGTTCAAATCTCACTATGAGCAATTTGTGCTATATATAGTGGGTACTCATGCCTTAGTTTACCTTGGCATGGGTTAGCCTGTCTTGCGGCTTGCCGCTTGGCTTACCCGGCTCGAGTGCTTTGCAGGCTAGTGCTCGGCCCGTGAAGGATTAGTCGATAACCTCGGAACCTCCACGTCATCATTAAAAAAAACGGTTACTAGACTCAATATAAAAAAATGGTATAGAAAAACTATGTCTTTAGAAAACAGACTCATGTGTCATTTCTTTAATATCTTGATTTGGTAATTTCTTTAATATCTTAATTTGCATTAAGAGGATTATTGTTACGAGTCTTATGACAAATTGGAAAAATATAATTTGGTTAATCATGTATTAATATAGTAAATGCTAACAAAGCCGTTGAAAAGAGCCAAATTGCATACACTCTATCAGCATATGCAAAACAAATAAAAGACATTTTATTATTTTAAAAAGACATAGAATTAAATAATGCAAGTTTTTTACACCTTTTTAACAAGACCACTTGGAAAATGGAGAAAGTAGAGGTAGAAAAGGAGAAATATGTTAGTTATGTTAAATTATACGTAGTATTATTTATATATTGCCCTCTTTTTTTATAATAATCAGGTAGGCTAACGGGTGGTTAAGCGGGTCAGGTAATGGGTGGAAAATATATCACCCATCACCCGACCCATCACCCATTTCACCCGTCCATCACCCATCCGTCACCCGGATTTTTTCGGGTTTTCACCCTAATAATCGGGTCGGGTGGATCGGGTGAGTCGGTCACCCACGGGTGATTTCCAGCCCTAAGAAGAATGCTATTTTTTTATAAAAAAATAATATATGAGAGATAATGATTAGAGAAGTACGTATAGGGATATGATTACATCTTGTTTAAATGAGTTTTTGAAATAAGGGGAACAAAACCAATTTTGTACCAAAAGTTAGAAGATCTTAAACTATAAATCGACTAAATTCATTTTATTTTCCTTTACTTTTCCAAACTTTAAACCAAACGAGGCCTAAATAAACTTATAAATTGTTCAACTTATTTTAAATACATTACTCCCTCTGTTTTAAAATAAGTGTCATTTGTTTTTAGTGCACACTTTTCAATTAGTTAAAAGATCTATAAAATATTATTATTTTAGTTAATTTTTGGGTTAATTGCGCTAAATATCCTGACATTTGTAGATAGTTGCGCATAATATCCTGACCTTGTAAGATTTCACGAAATATCCTGACCTTTGGTGTTAGTTGCGCTCTCTACCCTAGATAGATTTCTTAAATTAAAAAATTACACAAATAATGGAAAAATTACACAAAAGCACCCATATTTATATATAAAAAAAAAATTCAATAATCCCTATTTTAATCAAATAAAAAGGAAATTTATACCAAACATATAAAAATGCGTGCTCTAAAAAATTAAAATAAGATCGATTATTTAAAAATAAACTTGTTTCTTATTATATCTTATATTCCTTAAAAATTTATTTTATAAAGCCATAGTTATAATTTACGTAAGATTAATATGTAAGTACCATATTATATGCCCAATTAATCAAGTTTCCATGAGTATATACCCAATTTTCCTATTTTTAATATATGTTTATCATATCTTTATTAATTATAAATAGTTATCATATACTCCGTATTTTACTATTTCTTAGTATTATATTTCATAAATGTATAGTTAACATTTTTTTATAGAATCCTTTTTTAATGTTGTGGAATTTAGATGAGAAATATTTTCTTAAGATTCAATCACAAGATTCCACATAAGATGCTATGTATTAGTTTTAGTGTATATAAAATAATATGGACCAAAAAGAAAATATATATATAAAATAATATATAGAGAATATATGTACAAATCCACATTTATAGATCGGTATATATAAACATAGATTTTCGTATAACACATATTATGAAGAAAAATAATAAAATTAATTATTTTCAATAATTATAATAATTATTGGAGTAGATGTTATCTATTAGAAATGATTTTTGGTTTATTTTTGGGAGGGAGGGGGGGATTTTAAATATATTAGGGGTTTATTGAAAATATTTTATGAATATGGGTGATTTTGTGTAATTTTTCCATTATTTATGTAATTTTTTAATTTAAGAAATCTATCTAGGGTAGAGAGCGCAACTAACACCAAAGGTCGGGATATTTCGTGAAATCTTAAAAGGTCGGGATATTAAACGCAACTATCCATAAAGGTCAGGATATTTAGCGCAATTAACCCTTAATTTTTTATACAATTTTATACTTATTAGTAATAATTATGAATTTATATAAAAATTTTGATTAAAAAATAATATTTTATAACGTTTTTAACACCTTAAAAAACATACCGAAAATGAAAGTGACATTTATTTTGGAACGGATGGATGGAGTATATATTATTCCACCAAACATTTTATAAATATTTAGAAGGGAAAACTAATTAAAATACCCTCACCTTTGAGGTATGGTAAAAATATATCCTCAACTTTCAAATATAATAAAAATATTCCGACCTTTGAGGGTAGTGATAATATATTACCACGGATTTTCTCACGGGTCAAAAATGATGACAATGAAGCCTACATGGATTTTTTTTTACAATGTACCCTGCGTGGAAGTCTTTTTATAAATTAACACTAAAATTGGGTTTTTTTGAACGATTTTCTTAGGCAAAAAAATTAAACCGACAACAAATTTAAACCCGAAAAACAAAATTGATTCAACCAAGCAATTATTCCGGTCAAAATTGGCTCAAATTAACACAACAAGACTATTTCTAACACCAAACCGACAACAAAACTAAATCGACAACAACAAAAACAACGAAGAGGGTGGAAACAAAACTTACTCAACCAAGTCCGTGGACGAATTAAAGAGGGAGAAGGTGTGACAAAGACAACTCAAGATAGGCGAACACGAGGGAGAAAGACTGTCATTGAAGATGAACCATGAGCTACCCGGAAGACCTAAAAGACAATTCAAGAGGCGACCACACGGTCCACGGAAGAAGATAGGAAGGACGAAAAGATGTTGGATATGAACCTGATCCAACTCATTTTTTCCTAAGGAAACCGTTCAAGAAAATCTTTGTAAAAAAAATCAACGTAGACTGCATTGTCAACAGTTTTGACCGTGAGAAAACACGTGGTAATATATTACCACTACAATCAAAGGTCGGAATATTTTTATTACATTTGAAAGTTTAGGATATATTTTTACCTTACCCCCAAAGGTGGGGGTATTTTAATTAGTTTTCTAGGAATACTTACCCCACACACTATTGAGAGATTGAGTAGTGGGGCTTGTTGTTCCACCGCCTTGTGTTCAACATCGATCACTTTCTTTACTTCAAAGAACGACAACGGGACCGGTTGATCAAAAAAAAGAAAAAAAAAAAAAGAACGACAACGGGACAAGCTTCATACTTAAAAGGGATTTCCATCCCAAATATAACTCCTTGCAATTCCGAATCTTCAAATCTTGCAAGGAAGGAAGGTATTGAATGACTTTAGGCAACCGAGCTGTCCTGTTATCAAACCCAATATTGAGTTTGTGAAGATTTGGAAAGGCTTTGAATGACGATTCCAAACGACGAGTAGCTTCCATTTCTTCATTCCCACTTCCTCCTCTTTCCACTTTGAAATTTCTAAACTTTTAAGAGACGTGAGATACTGCAGTCCCTCTATCAACTGCTCGTCCCGACCCCAGACTGTCAACGTTTCAAGTCCCTTCAAGACTTTCCATGGCATCCCATCTGCTTCACTCGTTTTCTTCCCGTCATCGTCTGCAATGTCAGTTATTTCACCATTGTCTAAGCTTAACTCTTTGAGGGCAGTTAAATGTGCCAACCCCCGACAAGATACCCACTTCAGGTTCTCACAAGGTCCGATCTTTAATTTCTGCAGATGAGTAAGGTATCGCAACCATCCCTCCGGAAAGGACGTTAGACCGTCAACGCTAGAAATATCTAAAGTCTTCAGGCTGTTATTTTGGCGGAACTTAAACAAGGAATTAGTCGGAGGAGAGGCATTTGGATTTATATTCTCCATCAGCAACTCTGTTACCAACTCCATATCAACCGATTGAAGACTTAACGCTTCAACTTCCTCAAACAGAGGCATGGGACCTTTAAGCTTTGGACAATGAATTATACGAACCGTTGAAACTTTTCGAAGGCGAGGTCGTTCTGTCGGTGCAAATACTTCTTGTCGCCACCAACCTTTCAGCTTGGGAAGAGTATCAAGTTCAATGCGTTTTAAAGAGGGGAAATATAAATCACCTCTTATTTCATCCTCCAAGTACTCCACCTGACAACAACCACGAAGATGGAGCTCGGTGACATACTTAAGTGTGCCAACCCAACTTGAAAGCATCTCACCCTCATAGTTTGAAACTTTCAAAAATTCAAGATTTTTGTACGGCTCAAGCGCATCCAACACTGCTTTTGCTTCATCTTTTGACACATTCTGGTGATCATGATCCTTCTCCAGCCAATGATAAGCATCATGAGCATCCTTCCACTTTATAATCATCCCACTTAGTTTGGTCTTCTCTGACATGTTTGCTTTTCGTGCATCTTCTATGGCCACTAGCCATCCCTCTCCTGGAAGTGGAAGTTCAATCGGCAAACCCCCGTGCAAATTATCAAGGCCTTGCAAGTATCTTAAACCTCCCATGGAAGGATGTACAATAAATCTATCCAACTTAACAAGGGAGGTCAAAGCTGTCAATCCTGCTGGTGAAGGCCCCAAGTTTTCGCATCCATACACAGAGTTGTCTTAAGCTTACCAACTTCTCTATTTTTGGAGGCAGTTCTTCAAGGAGTTCGCAGCCCACAAGTACCAAAATCATCAACCGGTGAAGCTTACAAATTGAAATTGGAAGGTGTTTAAGCTTGCGGTTGTCAGAAAGGTCGAGATATCTCAAGTGGATCAATTCTCCTAAAGACTCTGATATGCTATCAATTCTCAACGAGGATAAGTGCAATGCTCGTATCATTCTAAATCTTTGCAGTGACATGTTTAGATGTTCTTTATTGATTCGTTCTCTAGGACGGTTAATTACAAGGGTTCTCACTGTCTTTGAATCAGAAACTAGACTCCAGTAGTCAAAAGAATCATCAAACTCCCGACTAATAGAGATGTGACGAAGAGTGTCCCTCTCCCCCTTATTGACCACATAAGCCTTATCAATAAAAGCACTCTCTGTTTTAGCAACATCTATTGCCACATCATGTAATAGATCATGCATTTTAGCAGTATGCCCGTAACGGTCATTTGCATCATCTATAAAGAAAAGGTACTCCTTTTTCACCTCCTGGAAAAAACATCTTTCAACCAAGTGGAAAAAGTATTCCTCTCCCACTTTCTCCAAGCTTTGCTCGTTGTCGGGAAAAGGATTAACAAAACCTTGACCTATCCATAAACGAACTAGCTCATCTTTATCAAACATGTAGTCTTTAGGGAAGAGGGAACAATAAGCAAAACAAAGCTTCAATTTTGGAAGAAGATCACTATAGCTTACCATCAAAACACTTTTGATATTCTCCTGATTCTCATCCCCACTCATTGAAATAGTCCTTGTAAGATCATTCTCCAAAAAACCAGACCATATTTTTCCACTTTTTTCTTTATGGCGTAAAAGGCTCCCAACAACAGCTATTGCAAGCGGAACATTTCCACACCTATGCACAATCTTCTTACCTAAGGGCTCTAATTCTGGATCCTCACCGAGTTCATCCTTGTTATATAATGCATGTTTCACGAACAAAGACCATGCACTCTCTTTCGACAACACAGCTAGATCAAGGCAACAGTTAGGCTTTGACGCATCTAGACATTCGACAACTTTTCTAGATCTTGTTGTTGTCAAAACCTTACTACCGATTTTTCCACAACGAAGGATGCCTTCCAATTTCAGCCAATTTCCAGAGTTTTCATCCCAAACATCATCCAGAACAAGTAAAAATTTTCTCCCACTAATTATCTTCTTAACTTCTCCTGCAACTTCTCTAAACCAAGTTCAGATTGCTTTCCCTCTTTAGATGCTATGATTTCTATCAATACTTGCTCTATATTTGACAGGTAGTTCACACAAGCCCAAAGGTGCACATCAAAACCTTGTTTCACTCTCTCATGATTATACACATATTTAGCCAAAGTGGTTTTCCCCAATCCCCCAAACCCAATGATTGCGATAACAGAAGGGCTTCGGGTCTCGGATGTCTCTCCTATACTCTGAGGGAGTAGCATACTTATTATACGATCCCTATCCTCATCTCTTCCAATTACATCATCCTCATGTACAAAAGAATGAGTTTTTGGCCTCACAAAGGGTTTTACTACAGGAGGTTGTTGCCTTATAAGACCATAGAGTTCCATATCATTCTTAATGCCATTTACAGATTCCCAATTGGTTTTATAAATGAGACCCAATTGGTTTGCATTGGAGAAGAACAAGCGTACCTCTTTGGTGAATGTATTGCCTGACATGGTCCTCTTGTGCAGGATTCGGGCAGCCAATGTGTCGAATAAGTCTTCAGCATCATACATGACGTTCCTCATCCTGGACAGGCAGTCCTGCACGGCATCTTCATTGGAACCTCGTTCCTGGGTATCTTGGTGGATGTAGGTGAGGGTTTTAATGGTGGCTTCAAGACTTGTTAGGTCCTTGTGGGAATTCCAGAGGAGGAGGAACTCGTCTTTGGCAAGGGAGGTGAAGAGTTGGAGAGCAGATTTCGCAATGGAGGCCAAAGCAGCACCATCAGTCATTGTTGGAGGTGTTTGAGAGAAGGGGTTCAATTAAAGGGTGCGGTGCGGATAAAGAGTGCTTAGTTAAGCTGTGGAGACAGAGGGAAGGATGAAGGCATAAATAGGGGAATCGAAATAAAAGTTAATTGAAACCAATTTCTAGCAATTTAGCCTCTTCCCTTTTGCTAGACAACAACGCGGCTTCTAACAGTCTTCTTTCGGAGGCTAGAAATTTAGCCTCTTCCCTTCTAACAGTCCTCTATGGAGCCCACTAATCTCTTTCTTGTTGATAGGATGGATAACTGATCAATTAGCTTTCTGTTGTGGTAAAACAGAGCATTAATAATTGTCATTCTAAGATCCTATATATATGCATAAAAAAGCATGTTATTCTGAGTACGCGGCTTCTTGAGTTTCGTTAGTTAATTTTTACAAAACATGATCCTCTTAGGTTCGTCAATTAAGTAAGATTGATAACCTTTCCAGTTTCCACTCCTAAGAAGCAAACTTAGACAGTTGCAACTCAAAATGCATGTCGAATATTAATGTCAGGTACATACACAACTATTCGGTTTAACAGCCCTGATTCACTGATTGTGTACGTCTCTCAAATGCTAGAAGATGATTATGGTGGTACAAGTTTGCTTATGGAGTTCTGTCTGCAAAGAACGAAAATAAACGAGCCAGGTTAGCTAACCATATCGAACACAACAAGCGAAAAACAACTAATTAAACCAATGATGGTGCTTTTCCAAGGTACCTTTCAGGCTTTCTCAACCAAAAAGTCGGTGAATCTATTCACTATTGTAGTATGCAAAACACTTCCAAGTTCCAATTCACCTTCCATGTTTCCTTCTGCATTGTCACTTGTCCATTTTACAATGAACTAACTATATGGTATATATTAATTTTCCGAAATAAAAGATCAAGAATTGACTTAAGATGATTGAACTCTTTAACCCGGGAAGATTTGTAATTGGGGCCCACGAGCTGGAGATGGAGTATGTGTCAAAGAAGTTGTGGCGTGCACAGTTTCACCTATTGACAATCAGCTCTGTCTGAAGGCTGAAGGTAATATTGAGAAGCTGATGAACTCAGGATGCTTCTTCGTAAGTCATTGTTCAGCTATCTGAAACAGAAAATATAACTCAGGGAGGCCGAAACAATACCGTTTCAAAAATTGTGGCGAATATATGTAGCAGTTCCTTGACAGGGGAAACATAATGTGTGTAGTTCGAGATATAATTTACCAGATTGGCAGATCCTATTGACAATCAGCCCTGCCTCCATTATGAACTCCTTTGTCCCGACTCACGAAAGTTGCAATTATCCGGGCATATTATTCTTTAGATCTAATTCAGCAAACCAAATTTTACAAAGTGGTCAATATAAAACGAAAGTAGTATGTTCTTGCCTCTGATGGTCTCACTGGAGATGATATCCTGAATTTAGAGATGCGGAATACAAAACTCATGAGCCCTCAATCTCAAAAGCACCGTATCTTTTTTCATTATGAGCCAATCTACACACACAAAAACCACAAACAAACGACAAGGTGACATTTAGCCAAAGATGAACTATCATACCAGGTTTTTAGTCATGAAAACATAGTCAGGGCTGCAGAGCATTGAGTCCATAACGGATATAAACATGTAAACTAGAAGATATTTTTTGGTTGGAATTTTAATACATGATTGGCTTTGCGACTTTTTCATGGCCCCAACTCCAATTTTCAAATACACAAGTCTCTGCAAGGCTTTCGATGGCATCCCTGCTTCGCTTCCCATCTTGGATAGATAATTTATAAAAGCCCAGAGGTGCTATGATTTCTCCATAGTGGACAGGTAATTTATACAAGTCCAAAGATGCACGTCGAAACCTTATTTTACTCTCTCATCATTATACACAAATCGCGCTAAAGCAGTCTTCCCCAATCATCGATCCAAACCCAATGATCGCAACCACATAAATGCCTTGGCCCCTTATGCATTGGGATCAACATATCGATCATGCAAACCTTTTCTTGGTCCCTCCCAATTATATCCTGCTGATCAATGCACAAAAGAATGAGTTTTCTGTCTTGCAACAGGTTGATCTAGAGGAAGTGGTTGTTGTTGTATAAAATTGAACCGCTGCGTATTTTTTGAAATCTCATCTAGAAACTCTCTATATTCGCCAATATATACTTTCTATATTCGCCACAAACCCTCCCCGAAAATCACAACTACCTTGCACTAGGATGGATAGTTATAACATCCCCTTCTCTATTGTAACTTAAATCTTTTATTAGTGTAGAATATCACAATATTCCTAACAACTCCACCAATTTCACTTGAGCATTTTGTCAAACATCTTATGTGCCTTATTAGTAGGCATTCAAAATACTAAATTCTCAACAGCACAAATTTAAAATAAATCTCACCAACACAAATTTAAAATAAAATAAATAAATAAAGTAACTTACATTGATCTCCAGAAGGGGCGGTGTAGGGAGGTTGGTAGGATTAATGGTGGTGAAGAAGAAACTTGTAACCCCGAATTTCGGTTCAATTTTTCCTTTTAAGATATGGCCCGGGTGGAGGATTTCGGGTGAAACAGAGCATTTTGAACCTTAATAATTGTCCTTTGAGTTGTGGGAGTGTTTTCAGGTAGTTTTGTCTGAAGTTGAACGTCTCCGGGCGTTGGAGGGAAGGGGGTTTGAGAGATCGAAAGGGTTCAGCCACTTCAATTCTAACTGTATCATTATCTCACCAGCCTCTTCGTGAACCAGTTGGCAGTTCTAAAATATTTTGTTGGGGTTTGGAACCCGGTCATGCCGGGAATCCCCACGCCTATTTCATTAGTTAAAAATGTAAATTACAATTGAAAGAGGGACATTATACAATAAGAATCAA
This sequence comes from Persicaria tinctoria, assembly GCA_037127255.1. NCBI lineage: Eukaryota > Viridiplantae > Streptophyta > Magnoliopsida > Caryophyllales > Polygonaceae > Persicaria > Persicaria tinctoria. Next base: position 85,541,091 of record JBANSL010000004.1, on the reverse strand, counting down.
AGCTATTAGAAATCTGGTGTACACAATCACACTATCCATAAAAAAGACAATGAACCCTCATATTGCTGTATAGTTGGACATGGTAACACTTCCTGGCCGGATCATCCATTCCTACAAGATAAAGAAGGACGAACCCTTAGAAAATCTTTAAATATAATAGTTGTACTACAAACACTTCCGGGGATCATCAATGCAATAGGAATGTTGAAGTTTTTCTTACGATTGTTGGCAGGATGCAATTGCGGTTGGGTTAGCACGTACAACATTCCCTTTCGGGTAGGCTGCCTTCTTGTAAAGGCCCCATGGGAGTTTATTGAGCGAGGAAGAGTTTGCCTGCAACATATGGTATATCAAATAGCTATCTCGGTGCAGTGAAGTTCAAAATTAGCAACAACTATGCCATATATGTATTGCATTATTGCTGAAGTTTATAATAACATTATTAATCAATAACGGAAGTTAATCAGCATAGGAGTGTGAATATCTTACAAGCAAATGAAGGATTCTAGTCGTCATAGAAACCAAGAGGTGTCACTTTCTCTGTAAAGGCGTGTTTTAGTGACTGAATGCCCATAAAATTCATAGATGGCTTTCACCATCTTAAGTTCCTCTTCAGTGAGGGTAAATTCGTAGACGTCTTTCACCATCTTAAGTTCCTCTTCAATGAAGGTAGGCAGTGTCTTACACTGTTTTCGGGTACTCATGGTATACGGTTGGATTTATAAACCTGTGAAAAGATAAAGTTGAACCAGGATCAGATTTAGATTGGTCATAAATTGAGAGTAACAAATAAAGTTCAAGAACTAACGATGGGACTTTTACCAACAGAAACACATACTATGGGCTCATTGCAAAGCCAGGTTGTCATCCTCTCCTCAGATAAGAGGCTCATACCATACAGATACAAGTGAATTCTAACTTCCTCTTGTGTGTTTCCTATAAATAATAAGAGGTGTCGCTTATGCATATCTTATTGATGGCATTTATAACCAATATTTGTAAAGAGCTAGGAGTCTTTTTACCAGTTACTTTGTACTTGCATCTCTAAACAGCAGCGGTATGCCGGTATGAGAGGGTGTGGCTTTGTAGTTGAATTCACAGCACTGCAATTTCCAAATGCCTTGGAGCACCTCAAAGGGGAAAAAAAATCGACTGTCGTAGCCAAGAGCAGCAACAACTTTTGGCTCATCAAGGCCACCCAGTTCTTTACCTTGTGCCCAAATATCAAGAAAAATAAATCAATCAGTATGTCCAGCAAATTAAATCCTTTCTACACAACACAATAGGACTCTTCCAAGATTTTGGACCATGAGATTGATTACCCTTTTCTCCGAGACTGATATAGTTAGCAACGAAGCACGGTACACAGATCAACCTCTTCACAACACTATCTATTTCCCTAGCGTTTGAGAGAGATCATAATTGTAAGTTTTGCATATGTTTTTATGCGTACAAGGACGGAGCTAATTAAACAGTGAGCCAGGTTAGCCAACTACATGGATCAGTATGAAAAGAGAAAAATAGATGGATGAAATGTGACAGTGCTTTTTCATGGTACCTTTCTCATGCAAACAGTCTATCAATGTGTACATTGTGATATGCAATTCCAATCCAATCTGCCTTCCTAGTTTCTTCTGCATTACCCGTTGAACCATTGTGAGTTGTGCATTTGAGATTGTTAAGAAAGCAGTGAAGATCAGTTGTAGGATGCATACTTCATGGCTATCATCATTGGTCTTGTTTTTACTGTTGATTTCTTCTCTTTGTTTATCTCTTTCAACCTTTGGGCTGAATCTTTGATCTTCGCCTGTTAACATGGCCTGCAATAGTCTATGATGTGAGCTCCACATTGGAAAGTTGATGGTACGCTAAGATATCAACTGTCAACAAGTCCACTTGATCCATTGCAATAAAGTGAACTACCAGATTACCATTGATCTTAAAGTACACAATATTCATGGTATACGGTTGGATTGATATAGGTGCCCGGATTGATATAGTCATGGTATAAGGTTAGATTTATAAACCTGTAAAAGGATAAGTAAGTTGAGCCATGTTCAGATTTAGATTGGTCATAAATTGAGAGTCAAAAATAAAGTTCAAGAGCTAACCATGGGACTTTTACCAACAGAAGCACAAGTATGGGCTCGTTGCAAAGCTAGGTTGTCTTCCTCCCCTCGATCAGATAAGAGGCTCATACCATACAGATCCAAGTGAATTCTAACTTCCCGTTGTGTGTTTCCTACAAATTTAATAATAAGAGGTGTAGCTAATGCATATCTTATTGGTGGCATTTATAACAAATATTTGTAAAGAGGTAGGAGTCTTTAAATTTACCAGTTCCTTTGTACTTGCATCTCTAAACAGCAGCGGTATGAGAGCACTGCAATTTTCAAATGCCTTGGAGCACCTCAAAGGCAAAAAATTGATTGTCATAGCCAAGAGCAGCAACAGCTCTTTGCTCGTCAAGGGCCACCCAGTTCTTTACCCTTTTCTGCAAAACACAACAGGACTCTTCCAAGATTTTGGACCATGAGATGGAGATTGATTACCCTTTTCTCTAAGATTGATACAGTTAGCAACGAAGCACGGTACACAAATCTCCCTCTTCACAACACTGTGAGAGTGCTTTTTCATATATAGTACCTTTCTCATGCAAATAGTCTATCAATGTTTATGTTGTGATATGCAATGCCAATCCAATCTGCCTTCCTAGTTTCTTCTGCATTATCCGTTGAACCACTGTGAGTTGTGCATTTGAGATTGTTAAGAAAGCAGTGAAGATCAGTTGTAGGATGCATACTTCTTTGTTTTACTTTGATTTCTATCTTTGTTTATCTCTTTCAACCTTTGGGCTGAATCTTTGATCTTCACCGGTTAACATGGCCTGCAATAGTCTATGATTTGAGCTCCACATTGGAAAGTTGATGGTACGTTAAGATATCAATTGTCACAAGTCCACTTGATCCATTGCAACAAGGTGAACTACCAGTTTACCATATATCTTAAAGTACACAATATTCATAGTGATAAAGGGGAACAAGGAGAACTAACCGAATTGGTTCATCGAGCATAAGCTTTACTTGGAACTTGCACAACATTCAAATGTTGCAATGCATCAATTTTGAGGATCCACAGCGAGCGCAGCATCAAAAAACAACTAGGTGAAGATAGTCCAGGAAATGCCCTTGGCCTAGAATCCAAATCTTTCAAACACAATCAAAACAATTGAAAATAAGTATTTTTCATAAAAGCAGAAGCATGAGAACATGAAATTTGTTTTTCCAATTATTATTTTCTAAGGATGGTGCCGGACTACGCTTCACAAGACAAGTCTGATTCACATTCATGAAAGACAACTCTTCGAAAAATACTGAAAATATTATTTTCTAAAGGAAAAATAAAATTATATAGTAAAAAAAATGTGGGCTATAACATTAAGTCCTTAAACCCACTAACTGAGTTCAAAGTGATAATGCATAACCCGGATTTATATAAGTGCCTGATGTAAAGAGCTAGATGATCTATGTGATCATCCAACATCCAACAACCAGCCTAATACTCCACCCAATACAGCTCCGTAGAAGATTCACCTTCATAGCAATATTCTTGTGCACGCTTGTCATTCTTCCAACTAATTTGCTGGGACACAACTCAATCATGAGACCCCAATCTAAATGGCACCATATTTTTTTATATAGTATGAACCAACCTGCACACCACAAGGTGATAGTTAGCCAAAGTCAAGCAATCATACAAAGTTTTTTTTTTTGGTCAAGAAAACGAGTTAAGACTCCAGAACTGTGATTAGCACTCCTAAATTTGAATTGCATAAAAATGTGACCCAATAGTATACAATTACACAAGATTTTTCATGGCTTGTCTATTTTAGGCTAGATAACGTCACCAGAAATCACCTCTTGTCAGGAACATCCAAGGAATAGCTCTGGATGGGCATCTAACTAGCTCAACAGAAATTGCCTCTTGAGGGTGGAGTTGAGGTTTACACTAATCTCAACAGAAACCCCTCAGCTTATAAACCGTTAAGACGTACAATTGAAGTTCTATGCCAATCAAACAAACTCCTCATGTCTAAAGTGCAAAACAAATAATTCTTTTTTGGGGAGAAATTGCCTTGAGCAGGGTAACACTCCCGGATTATCCACACCTGCCTACAATACATCAAAGTATAAAACATTAAGACAATTGGTGAATAGTTGGACTAGAAATTTAATTTGGTTGAATTAAACATGGGATTCTTACCAACTTTGTTCAGTATTAAAGAGAGAAACAATTGAACGGTGACAATGCTTTTTGTTAAGGTACCATTCATAAGCAATTGAACTGTTAGATCCTGTAACTCCTTCGCAGTTCCATCTACAAGATATCTGACTGTGGATTCTAAGTTCCAACTCCCTTGTGTTTGTTTCTAAACTGAACAGTATAACAAGAAATTGATCAGTAAAACAAGGAAATCAAGTCCTTTCTGCAGAACACAAAATGACCCTTCCAATTAAGATCTTGGAACGCTAGATTGCTTACCTTTAATTTTCATCAATACTGATACAATGAAGCAAATGCGATGACAGGTTGTAGGATGCATATATATATGAACAAGCAAAAGAAGGAGATGGGAGTTAATAGTGGAATTTGGAGAGAGAGAGTCCACATCCCCATCCCTCCTTTCTCCTTCCCCCTCCTTCATTTTCATCCTTCAATTCATTAACCGCTCTGCCCTGGTTTTGATTTCTTAAGAAGAAGAAAACAAAAAGAGAAATTAAATGACTGATGTGGGGACTGTATATATATATGGTCCATATGGAGACAGTATTCAGTACTCCGTAATGATATTTATATGGTCAATTACCTGTTTGCCATTATATCTATGTCAGGGAGGTGTCTAATGAGAGGCCAATCCTCTCCCCTTTCCTTTTGGCATCTCCTTTCCAATTCCGCTGAGCAATTCCTTATTGTAAGGTCGCAGGACGCGGAGCAAGATCACGCGTGATCTCGCTCCGCGTCGGGCATCCGGTCGTAGAGCTAGCCTCCCGGATCAGATATTTTATTAAGCCCCTTAACGCGTGATCTTGCTCCGCGTCGGGCATCCGGTCGTAGAGCTAGCCTCCCGGATCAGATATTTTATTAAGCCCCTTAACGCGTGATCTCGCTCCGCGTCGGGCATCCGGTCGTAGAGCTAGCCTCCCGGATCAGATATTTTATTAAGTCCCTTAACGCGTGATCTTGCTCCGCGTCGGGCATCCGGTCGTAGAGCTAGCCTCCCGGATCAGATATTTTATTAAGTCCCTTAACGCGTGATCTTGCTCCGCGTCGGGCATCCGGTCGTAGAGCTAGCCTCCCGGATCAGATATTTTATTAAGTTCCTTAACGCGTGATCTCGCTCTGCGTTGGGCATCCGGTCGTAGAGCTAGCCTCCCGGATCAGATATTTTATTAAGTCCTATGACGCTGGAGCTTGCTCCGCGTCGGACATCCGGTGGACGCATTGAGCTCCCGGGCTAAAATTGAAGTCATACGACGCTGGAGCTTGCTCCGCGTCGGACATCCGGTGGACGCATTGAGCTCCCGGACTAAACTTGAAGTCCTATGACGCTGAAGCTTGATCCGCGTCGGACACCCGGTGGACACATTGAGCTCCGCGTCGGGCATCCGGTCGTAGCCTGAACCTCTCGGATCGAATATAAGTCCCAGGACGCAGGAGCTTGCTCCGCGTTGGCCATACGATAGTGCTTGTCTCCCGAATCGAAGACTCTACTAAGTCCCTCTCGAGTGACAGAGGGCCTCCGCCGGTAGCTTTGTAAGCTTGCGGAGATAACTCTTAAGCGAGTATAAACTAAGTCCCTCTCGAGTGACAGAGGGCCTCCGCCGGTAGCTTTGTAAGCTCCCGGAGATAACTCTTAAACGAGTATAAACTAAGTCCCTCTCGAGTGACAGAGGGCCTCCGCTGGTAGCTTTGTAAGCTCGCGGAGATAACTCTTAAACGAGTATAAACTAAGTCCCTCTCGAGTGACAGAGGGCCTCCGCTGTTAGCTTTGTAACCTCGCGGAGATAACTCTTAAATGAGTATAAACTAAGTCCCTCTCGAGTGACAGAGGGCCTCCGCTGGTAGCTTTGTAAGCTCGCGGAGATAACTCTTAAACGAGTAAAACTAAGTCTCTCTCGAGTGACAGAGGGCCTCCACTGGTAGCTTTGTAAGCTCGCGGAGATAACTCTTAAACGAGTATAAACTAAGTCCCTCTCGAGTGACAGAGGGCCCCCGCCGGTAGCTTTGTAAGCTCGCGGAGATAACTCTTAAACGAGTATAAACTAAGTCCCTCTCGAGTGACAGAGGGCCCCCGCCGGTAGCTTTGTAACCTCGCGGAGATAACTCTTAAACGAGTATAAACTAAGTCCCTCTCGAGTGACAGAGGGCCTCCGCCGGTAGCTTTGTAAGCTCGCGGAGATAACTCTTAAATGAGTATAAACTAAGTCCCTCTCGAGTGATAGAGGGCCTCCGCTGTTAGCTTTGTAACCTCGCGGAGATAACTCTTAAACGAGTATAAACTAAGTCCCTCTCGAATGACAGAGGGCCTCCGCCGGTAGCTTTGTAAGCTCGCGGAGATAACTCTTAAACGAGTATAAACTAAGTCCCTCTCGAGTGACAGAGGGCCCCCGCTGTTAGCTTTGTAACCTCGCGGAGATAACTCTTAAACGAGTATAAACTAAGTCCCTCTCGAGTGACAGAGGGCCTCCGCTGTTAGCTTTGTAACCTCGCGGAGATAACTCTTAAATGAGTATAAACTAAGTCCCTCTCGAGTGACAGAGGGCCTCCGCCGGTAGCTTTGTAAGCTCCCGGAGATAACTTTTAAATGTGTATAAACTAAGTCCCTCTCGAGTGACAGAGGGCCTCCGCCGGTAGCTTTGTAAGCTCGCAGAGATAACTCTTAAACGAGTATAAATTAAGTCTCCCTCTCAAGTGACAGATGGCCTCCGCTGGTAGCTTCGTAAGCTCACGGAAATAAAACTAAGCCCCTCTCGAACGAGGAATATGTATGAGAAACATGTGCATATGATGCATCATTATCGAACCCCAGTTTAGTCACGACTTAACTGAAATTCGAGGAGCTGTGATGATGCCCAAAATATAAATAATGATATTAACATATAAATAGGGTTCCCCGCTATATAAATAGAGCCTTATATACAGGATGCTAAAGGGACGAACACGAGCATTCGAGTACAAGGCATCCGCGGCTAAGAAACTATCCGCGGATCAGTCAACCCGACCAAGATGTGGGAAAACCCACTAGAAAATCTTACCGACACATGGCGATCATGCCTCCTACACACATGTCATGGCACATGGCAATCATGCCTTCACAACACGTGTCAAGAGGTTAACGACACTTGGCGATATGTGGGCTTGCATGATCGATTACTTGTAGTATAAATAGGAGGGCGAGGTCTCATTAGCAGGGGTCGGAAACTGGAATCTCAGAAGGCTTAGGCCGGATTCACTGGCCATGAGCCCCCCTTTTTCAAGCGGGATTAGTCTCGGCTAGACCGACGTTTGATGGAGCCCCACAGGGAGGACGGTTGTCCGCGAGTGGCTGGAGCTCGGATCGGCACAGGTTCGGGTACGCCGACAGTAATTTTGTCGCGCGTCTCAGGTAAGTCCGATCGTCTGAGCTCGCCAACGTGCAACTTGATCCCGGAATCCGCCGACAAGGGATTCTTCAAAAACGGGTTTCGTCATATCTACAATAAGACCTTAAGAAGATAAGGCGATTAAGAGTGGGTTCCTCTTCAACTATCTTGTTCATTGATGAGGCTTCTTTGGAGTTTTCTCTTGAATTCAAATTTTGGAGAAGTGGTGTTCTTTGCCTTCTTTGTATAATAAACCAGCAAATGGTCATTCCAATTGGGCCGAACAACTGGGCCCATAGGCCCAGCAAGTTTTGGGTAACCCTCGAGGTGTTGAAATGAACAACTCAACAAGTTTTGAGCGGGTAAGGTAGTCTATGGCTCTATGCTGGCTCCCTTGTCAATTTGACTTGCAGAGGTTTTTCATGTATTGGACATGGTAACACTTCCGGGATTAGGGGTGGAAATGGGACGGGTTATGGGTGGATGAAGCCACTCCATCACCCACCCCGCGGGTAAATAATCTCACCCACTCCACCCATCACCCGCAAACTTCTTCACCCTCATCCGCCCCGCGCGGGTGATGCGGGTGGAGCGGGTACCCAATGGGTGTAGTGATGATTTTTTGAGTAACTTTGAAAGATGGATAAAAACTTAAATTTTAATTTATAAATACTACAAATATATATAAGTTCGTGGAATTAAAATATGTGTTATACACTCATACAACACAATAACGTCTTACCTAAAATTATAAAATGATACTAAAATATATGAGAACGGAACTGGAAAAGTAGATTGTAGCAGAATCGCATGTTTTCCCTTTTCAATAATTAAGCCGATTCACCACAATATCCTAGCATGTAAATGAGCAAGTAAACTTATATGTACTCTATTAAACATGTAAAAAAATAAGATAGACAACTACAATTAGAGAAAAATAACTTACATTTTCAATTGGAAGGGTAAAATAGTAAAATCACACCCACATATAGATATATTTTTAGGGTTTTATGCGGGTATGCGGTGCGGGTGAATGGTGCGGGTTAATGGGTGGACTATTGGGGCGGGTGATGGGTGAAAAATCTTCACCCATAATCCATCCATCACCCGCTTCACCCGCACCCGCTCCACCCGTCACCCACTTTTTTGCGAGTTTTCGCCCGAAAAATTAATGCGGGTGGAGTGGGTAAAGCGGTTACCCACGGGTAATTTCCAGCCCTATCCGGGATCATCCACTCCTACGAGATAATGAAGGACGAACCCTTAGAAAATCGTTAAATATAATAGTTGTACTACTAGCACCGGTTCAATATGCAATAACGCCAATAAGAATGCTAAAGTTGTTCTTACCATTGTGGGAGTGTTTTCAGATAGTTTTGCCTGAAGTTGATCGTCTCCGGCATTGGAGAGATCGACTTATTAAGGTGCACATCAAAACCTTGTTTCACTCTCTCATGATTATACACGTATTTAGCCAAAGTGGTTTTTCCTAATCCCCCAAACCCAACGATTGCGACAACAGAAGGGCTTCGGGCCTCAGATGTCTCTCCCATATTCTGAGGGAGTAACATACTGATTATACGATCCCTATCCTCATCTCTTCCAATTACATCATCCTCGTGGACAAAAGAATGAGTTTTTGGCCTCACGAATGATTGAACTACAGGAGGTTGTTGCCTTATAAGACCATAGAGTTCCATATCTTTCTTAATGTCCTCTACAGATTCCCTAATCTTCTTAACCGCATGAGCGGTCTTATAAATGAGACCCAACTGGTTTGCATCGGAGAAGAATAAGCGTACCTCTTTGGTGAATGAATTGCCCGACATGGCCCTCTTGTGCAGAATTTGGGCAGTCAATGTGTCGAAAAAGTCTTCAGCATCATACATGACGTTCCTCATCCTGGACAGGCAGTCCTGCACGGCATCTTCATTGGAGCCTCTTTCCTGGGTATCTCGGTGGATGTAGGTGATGGTTTCAATTGTAGCTTGAAGCCTTATTAGGTCCCTCTGGGAGTGCCAGAGGAGGAGGAACTCGTTTTTGGCAAGGGAGTTGAAGAGTTGGAGGGCAGATTTGGCAATGGAGGCCAAAGCAGCAGCCTCAACCATTGTTGGAGAGTGTTTGAGAGAAGGGGGTTCAAGAGATCGAAAGGGTGCGGTGCGGATAAAGGTTGCTTAGTTAAGCTGTGGAGACACAGGGATGGATGAATATGAAGGCATAAATAGCGGAATAAAGTTAATTCATAAAAAAAAATATGATTCATTGGATTGATTTCCCTCTTTTAAATTACCAGATGTACCGACGACTGAGGGTAGCAGATTAACCGCCAAAAGTATGAGAGTTTTAAATTCAGATTGCTTAGTTGCGTGTTAAGGGAAAGCAATTACATTACTTATTTTATTTTTATAGATAAGAATTAGGTGGATAATATAGTACTCGTATAAGAATAGTGGTGTTAGTTGGTTAATGGTGTGTTAGGTAACGTAATAATGCATCAAACGAATCTTCGGCATATCGTACAACATTTTCCTGGATAGCCAGGACTGCACCAAATTCTCGTTGGATTTCCTTTTCCTCAACATCTTGGAGGGAACAGCTGATGAACTCAATGATATGCTAATGCCATGGTTCGGAGGTCAAAGCAGCAGCCTCAACCATGGTTTGGAGAGTCGAATCTCAAACTCGATCAAACTTAAAAGGGAAATGGAAATGAGAGAGCAATTGCAGAGTTTCTGAGAAGGCCTGCTTCATGCTCATACAACGAGTGGTGTGAATGCTTGATTTGATGTAATTTGCCCTTTAAATTAAATATAATTGACAAAAGTAAAGCAATTGTGATTGGTATTTGGCAGCAACTAACTAAAGTAATTAAAGCATGATTCCTTCCACTAATCTCTTTCTTATTAATAGGCTGGATCACTAGCAATAATTCAAACCACTTTTGATGTGGAGGGCATCAACTACTACGTTGTCTTTTTAGTTTTTACAAACAATAATATTTTAAAAAAAAACAATATAGTAGTAGTTGAAACTTCGTGTGTCTTAGAAGAGCTCTATCAATTCACCATTATTTTTGTTGTTTTGTTTTGAGCGTTAGTTGGACATTTAGGATTGTTACACTCTGGTGTAAATTTTCTTATATGTGCCTAATTGGCACAAACAACAAAGATGAATTGAAGTAACATACCAGGTTTTTAGTCATGAAAACATATTCAGGGCTGCAGAGCTTTGAGTCTATTGGCAGTCCATAATTGATATAAAAATGTAAACTAGAAGATATTTTTTGTTGGAATTTTAATATATGATTGGTTTTGCAACTCTTTTTCAAGCCCCCAACTCCAATAGCCTTCCCACAAGCCTTCTGTAAGTTTCAAGATCTTCCATAATCTCCCCTGAATCTGTAGAGAGCTTTAACCCCCTTTGCAAAGGAAATAATTTCCTCTGATGCAAGAAGGTCCCTTCCATAATTTCCTCTGATGCAAGAAGGTCCCTTCCATAGTTTCAAGATCTTCCATAATTTCCTCTGATGCAAGAAGGTCCCTTCCTTAGTCTTTGAGATCTCAAGAACAAGGAAATATCTAGCTAAACCCAAGTCCTTTATGGTGAACTTCCTGTGCAATGCCTCTTTAGTCCTCAAAATCTCTCTTTCATCATCACCAGTTAATATAATATCATCAACATATATAAGAGCAATCACCAATCCTGCAGGAACTGGGTTAGTGAATAATGAATAATCTTCAATAGATTGTGTATATCCCAACTTAGTGAGAAATTGACACAATGCCACATTCCACTGTCGTGAAGCTTGCTTCAAGCCATAAATAGGCCTTTGAAACTTGCAAACTTTTCCTGAGCAACCAGAAAAATATCCTTCAGGTGGTTGCATATAAACTTCCTCTTCAAGGAAACCATGGAGAAATGCATTATTGACATCCAATTGATACAATGTCCAGTCTCTAATGGTTGCCAATGCAATCAACACTCTCACTGTTGTGAACTTTGCCACTGATGAGAAATTGTGTTTATAATCTTTCCCTTTTATCTGATTATATCCCTTGGCTACCAATCTAGCCTTAAATCTATCCACATTTCCATTAGGTTTATACTTAATCTTATAAACCCATTTGCTTCCTATTGCCTTCTTTCCTTGAGGTAATTCTGTCATTACCCATGTCCCATTTTTTTGCAAAGCCTCAACTTCTGTGTCCATCGCAACTATCAATCTTGGATCTTTCACTGCATGTGAGTAAGAATAGGGCTCTTGTTGTATACTGGTTGTAAGACAATAAGACTGAAAAAAATCAGATTTCTGATCATAAGTATGCTCCACAGATGTTGCCAGGAAAGACTGTGAAACAAGTGAGTTCCTCCCTGTAAATCGACAACCAAAATCTGCAAGTCTTCTTGGCCTAAGAACATCTCTGTTGGATCTCCTCAAGGGAGGAAATTGAGCCAAATGATTAAGCTGTACCACATCTGGCTGTACATTTGGCATCTGAGATGTGTTGCCTGCATCAGATCCACTGCTGATAGTATCTTGCACAACTTGTACTGGATTGAAGGAGATCCTGTTTGAGAATTATTATCAAAATTTCCTGTGATTGGAGTCACAAAAACGTCATAATCAGTGCCTTATACACCTCAACAGAATGAGGCAAAAAAATCCTGACATTGCCTAGATGTGAATTCAGTCCCATTGTCTGTTCTAAAATACTTGACACAACACTTGAACTGATTCTTAATATAAGCAACAAAATCAACAATAGTTTTATGAACTGGTGTTTTACTTTTGAGCAAAAAAAGTCCAGGTCACCCTGGTGTGACCATCAAGCACGGTGAGAAAATATTGAAATCCATTATATGTGGATGTTCTGTAGAGACCCCAGATATCCATAGGGATCAAATCAAAAGGTTTCTCAACCAAATTGTTACTTCATTCAAAAGGCAACGTACATGTGGTGCTTAGCAATAGAACATGATTCACAAGCAAATTCATTCAAGTCTGATGCATTAAACATATTCAAATGTCTCCACTTAGAAACTGAACTATGCCCCAGTCTGGCATGAAAAAGAACTAAACATGTCTTCTTGGAATCAAAAGACTTAGATGCAAAGACTGAACTAAATAGATCTTGAGGGATCCTCTTCTGCTTCAGCTTCCATTCTTCTGCTTGTTCTGAAGTAAGAACTATATAGAGACCATGCTTCCTTTCGCCGGCTAGCACTATCTGTTTAGTCCCAGGGTCCTGAAAAAAACAAGCACTTCTAACGAACACAGCAATCAAGTCATTATCATCCAACAACTTTCCTACTCACAATAATCTGTGTTGAAAATAAGGCACAAGGAGAACATATTACTCAAAGCAACTTTCCCTGTTATCTGAAGGTTACCCATCTCAGTAACAACTTTCACTGATCCATCTTTGGATTCGGCCGAGAGCAGAAGTTGTCCCCTGGGCATCAACTGTTTGGAACGCTGCAATCACGCCGAAGCATTCATTTATCTTATGGATCGCAGCAAAGGGGAAGCTCGCTACAAAGGATACGATCACCTATAGGGAGATTGACAGAACTTGCCCTCTTTGTAACTTATGTCCTGAATCCCAAGAGCACCTATTCTTTAGTTGTAATTACACTTCCTTTGTATGGTCACAGGTTAAAGAGTGGCTCAAGCACAAAAGGAGAATGTCGACAATGGCTAGTGCCCTCAAGTGGACAAAGAAGGATGGTCGAGGCACAAGCTGGGTGTGTAAATCCAAAAAGATAGCACTAGCAGCAACAACATATTACATTTGGATTACTAGGAACGAGAGGGTCTTTGAAGGGAAGACGAGAACCAGGGAAGAAACAGTCCATCGCATCAAACTCCACACATATCGGATCTTGTACGCTTTGTTTCCCATCACCTTCCAGCAATCGGAGCACCTTCAAGCAGACTATCCACAGGATTCAACGGTTCAAGAACCTCGCACCTCAACTGGAGACAACATGGGAGGCGGTTATGCAACTCACACACTTGGAGCACGTACTCTCGAGCTGAATATACAAGGGTCCAGCAGCTCCTTCTTACATATGGGGTCACATATCTTGGATTAACGTCAAACGGAGAGCTGGTTGAAGATTTGGGCTCATAGCCCATCGTTTTTTGAAGGCCCATTCCTTATTTGAAAGTCTTACAACAGCTTGGAAGTTCGAGGATGCTACCATTGGATGGCCTTTCTATTTCTAGTATTACTTATTGATGGGCTACTATATATCGTTGGGTCCTTGTATGTAGGAGGTAGATTAAACTAATTGAGCTAGAATTTTTTTTTTTTGGTATGGCTTAGGTGTGCTAATGTTGCGTATGGATAACACCCTTGATGGCCGAGCCGAAGGGGGTGTTACCCTTATCCAACATTAGGGTGTGTGTCCGACTTCTGATAGCCGAGGCTTGAGGAGATAGGATCCACACCAGGTCTTTAGGACCAACACACCTCATTGGATTGGAACCACCCTAAATGCATGGTTCCATGATTTTGGTAGGATCGCCAAGTGACCCCTACTTCACTTTGGCTATGGGCTCTAAAAACTCTCATTGTAAATATTTCATTTCCTTGCAATATATTAACCTTAAAATCAAAAAAAAAACTTTCACTGATCCATCTGGCAAGCCAATGTGATCTGGTCTTTCTAGTTTAATAGAAGCTGAAGTAAAATGATTTCTAGGCATCATGTGATCACTTGCACCAGTATCCACAATCCATTCATCTAACTGACTATTTGACATAGATAAATTGGCATTTGAAACATAAATTTTACCTGCAAAATTTGCAAATGACATGTCATGGCTTCCTTTCCCCTTCATTTTCTTCATGATCTCCTGGAACACAGCATTTACCATGGTTGGATCCATTTGCCTATCACCATGAGCCTTGTCATTTGGATCATCATCCAATGGACTACTATGTGAGTTCCCGGGACTCATGACTCCTGCATTATTGGCTGAGCTCCTTCCCTTTGCACCAGCTTTCTCCTTTTCCTTCAGAGTCTTGAACCAGTCAGGCACACCATGCAACTTGAAGCATTCCCTGGCCGTGTGACCTCTGCATCCACAATGAGTACATTTCTTCTCATATTTCAGTCTCTTCAACTCTTTCCAATCCTTCCTGGGAGATTGACTCCCTGATGATCCACCCTGATACTGCATATTGCCAAACTTGTTGGGAGCAAATGCATTGCTCTTAGTGGTCCCAACTGATGCATCTGTTGAAGCATCATTTCCTCTTTCAACTTGCTAGAGTATGTAAAATGCCTTGTTCAAGGCAGGAAGTGGATCAGTGGCCAAGATCTAATTCTTAGCAGCTTCAAAATTTTCATTCAAACTCATCAACAACTGCATAACTTTGTTTATGGATTCCATCTCTGTGAATCTCTTCACAACATTGCAAGTGCACTGACTAAGAACACCACAAGTGTACTATGGGAATCCCTCTAAGACCTGCAACTCTACCCAATACTTCTTAAGAGTGTTATACAGATCTGCAAGACTCATAGTACCCTGAGTAACTGTCCCCAGTTTCTTCTTGATCTGATATATCCTAGATGCATTAGACTGACTGAATCTCTCAACAATTTCATCCCAGAAATTCTTGGATGAATCCACAAACATAAAATCTTCTGCTACATTCTTAGACATAGAGTTTAAGAGCCAACATATGACCATGTAATCTGCTCTAATCCACCTCTCTAGATCTGCACTCTCAGCACCCGGTTTGATACATCTACCATTAATGGACCCAAGCTTACATTTAGCCCCAAGAGCCATCATAACTCCCCTAATCCATGCCATATAATTTGTTCCATCAAACGTAATAGCAACAAGCTGAGCACTCGGATGATCAAAGTTGCTTAAATGTAAAGGATCACCAAGATTACCTTGAGAAGAGTCACCAGCATTCACTCTGGTATCTGTACTCATACTGTCACTGACGTGGAACATGAATCAATCCTTCCAAGCTCTCGAATAAGATGGATCTACTCCCTGCTGCTTGGATGCCATGTAAAGAAAACAAATCAAAATGATCAACTAACACTGATGAAACAGTGAAGAAGGAAATGCAGAGAGAGATCAGAGAATGATGCCAATCCCCATTGTTTCCATTCCCGGCGGCCAATGGCCCTTTTAGGTAAACCCCAATCCCCAAAACCCTTAACCTATGATGCAACAGCTCAAGGCTTTATATAGCCCAATCACGTGAGCTGCACACACACAAGGAGGGCAATGTCATAGTTGTAAGACAACTGGTTATTACAAAGGGAGGACCACAATCTTAGAGGGAAAATAAAAAGCTAAAAGACAAAATAATAAAGATTTAAGAGGATGGCAATAAGCTAGAGCTAAACTTATCAAGGAACTTAAGGAAGCTAAGCTTATTCTCCATAGTGATGGTTTCAATGGTGGATTCAAACCTTTTGAGGTCCTTGTGGGAGTTCCAGAGGAGGAATAAATCATCTTTGGCAAGGGAGGAGAATAGTTGCTGGGCAAATTTCGCAATGGAGGCCAAAGCAACCTCAACCATTGTTGGAGGGAAGGGGATTCAAGAGATCGAAAAGGTACGTGCAGATAAACTTTGCTTAAGCTGTGGTTGGTTCAGCTACTTCAATTCTAAATACGTATCATGGGTAAATTTAGGCCAGTTGGTCGCTTCCGCTATGCATCGTTATCTCACCACCACTTCAATTCTATGGATGACTTCAGGCCAGGTATCAAACATATTCATCATGTCATTAACTTATACATCGCCCCTTGCTAAAAGACATTTATATAGAGAGAGAAGGGGGGACTGAAAGCATAAAAATACAATCAAAATCCAAAGGTACAACTCATCCAGTATGAGTGATTGACTAAAAATCTTGATTCTTATCCTCTGTGTGAAGCTCCAGAATGGCAATCGTGTTTCTAATTAGCAGTATCCATCTTTACAGGGGTTCATTTTGCAGCTTAATTCTAGTTTCCGACCTGAGTATCTTCATGAACCAGTCGGCATATCGAACTCGATCTTGAACCAAGATTTGCGCAATACCTTTGGACAAAAAACAAAGACATACTTTTTTGGGGGTTTGGAACCCGGTCATGCCGGGAGGCTCATCCCCACGCCTATTTCATTAGTTACAAAGGTAAATTACAATCAAAAGAGGGACATTATGCCTAAACTCTTCTACAAAATCAAAATACAATTTTTTTTTTTTTTAAAAAACCTTGAATTGAACTCTACACTCTTCCAAAGAGATAAAGTCATCAAGTATACAATAAGAATCAAAGCTCTTAGAAATCTCCTTCTCAATGTAGACAATCATATTATCCATCAAAAAGACAATGAACCCTTTAAACAACATATTGCTGTATAGTTAGATATGGTAACACTTCCGGGATCATCCATTCCTACAAGATAATGAAGGACGAACCCTTAGAAAATCTTTAAATATAATAGTTGTACTACAAACACCGGTTCAATCAATGCAATAGGAATGTTTATAGAGTGAGTAAGAGTTTGCCTGCAACATATGGTATATCAGATAGCTATCTCGGTGCAGTGAAGTTCAAAATTAGCAACAACTAAGCCATATATGTATTGCAGTATTGCTGAAGTTTATAATAACATTATTAATCAATAACGGAAGTTAATCAGCATAGGAGTGTGAATATCTTACAAGCAAATGAAGGATTCTAGTCGTCATAGAAACCAAGAGGCGTCGCTTTCTCTGTTAAGGCATGTTTTAGTGACTGAATGCCCATAAAATTCATAGACGGCTTTCACCATCTTAAAGTTCCTCTTCAGTGAAGGTAAATTCATAGACGGCTTTCACCATCTTAAAGTTCTTCTTCAGTGAAGGTAAATTCATAGACGGCTTTCACCATCTTAAGTTCCTCTTCAGTGAATGTAGGCAGTGTCTTACACTGTTTTCGGGTACTCATGGTATACAGTTGGATTTATAAACCTGTAAAAAGATAAGTAAGTTGAACCAGGATCAGATTTAGATTGGTCATAAATTGAGAGTAAAAAATAAAGTTCAAGAACTAACCATGGGACTTTTACCAACAGAAACACATGCTATGGGCTCATTGCAAAGCCAACTATACATGGACGGAGCTAATTAAATAGTGAGCCAGGTTAGCCAACTATACATGGAGTATGAAAATTAAGAGAAAAAATATAGATGAAATGTGACAGTGCTTTTTCATGGTACCTTTATCATGCAAATAGTCTTATCAATGTGACAGTGATATGCAATTCCAAACCAATCTGCCTTCCTAGCTTCTTCTGCATTATCCGTTGAACCATTGTGAGTTGTGTGCATTTGAGATTGTTAAGAAAGGAGTACGTGAAGATCAGTTGTAGGATACATATATACTTCTTGGCTATCACTGGCCTTGTTTTTACTTTGATTTCTTCTCTTTGTTTATCTCTTTCAACCTTTGGGCTGCATCTTTGATCTTCACCTGTTAACATGGGCTGCAATAGTCTATGATTTGAGCTCCACATTGGAAAGTTGATGGTACGTTAAGATATCAATTGTCACAAGTCCACTTGATCCATTGCAATAAGGTGAACTACCAATTTACCATATATCTTTAAGTACACAATATTCATAGTGATAAAGGGGAACAAGAAGGGAACTAACCGAATTGGTTCATCAACCATAAGCTTTACGTGGAACTTGCACAACATTCAAATGTTGCAATGCATGAATTTTGAGGATCCACAACGAGCGCATCATCAACAAACAACTAGGTGAAGATAGTCCAGGAAATGGCTTTTTATAGAGTGATTTCATCAAACACCTCTCAATTCAAATCCCCCTCTTAACAATAATGTGAGTTATACTAAAATCTCTCTTAAAAAAAATGCAAGATCAACATAGAAACCACCATGGTAATCAAACACTTTTTTTTCAAGAAAAAAAAACAGTATAAAATGCCCTTGGCCTAGAATCCAAATCTTTCAAACCCAATCAAAACACTTGAAAATAAGTATTTTTCATAAAAGCAGAAACATGAGAACATGAAATTTGTTTTTCAAAATATTATTTTCTTAAGAAAAAATAAAATTATATAGTAAAAACAATGTGGGCTATATAACATTAAGTCCTTAAACCCATTAATTGAGTTCAAAGTGATAATGCATAGCCCGGATTGTTGTAGGTGCCTCATGTAAAGAGCTAGATGATCTAGGTGATCAACCAACCTCCAACAACCAGCCTAATACTCCACCCAATACAGCTCCGTAGAAGATTCACCTTCATAGCAATGTTCTTGTGCGCGCTTGTCATTCTTCCAACTAATTTGCAGGGACACAACTCGATCATGAGCCCCCAATCTAAATGGCACCATATTTTTTATATAGTATGAACCAACCTGCATACCACAAGGTGACAGTTATCCAAAGTCAAGCAATCATACAGAGTGTTTTTTGTCGAGAAAACTAGTTAAGACTCCAGAACTTTGATCAGCACTCCTAAATTTGAATTGCATAAAAATGTGACCCAATAATATACATTACACAAGATTTTTCATGGTTTGCCTATTTGAGCCTAGATAACGTCACCAGAAATCACCTCTTGTCAGGAACATCCAAGGAATAGCTCTGGATGGGCATCTAACTAGCTCAACAGAAATTGCCTCTTGAGGGTGGAGTTGAGGTTTACAATAATCTCAACAAAACCACTCAGCTTATGAACCGCTAAGACAATTGAAGCTCTCTGTCAATCAAACAAACTCCTCATGACAGGTTGTAGGATGCATACTTCATATATATATATATATATATATATATATATATGCAACAGATCATGTTGTCGTTGTACGCCGGTGGCAAGAACTGGTTGGAGAAGAAAAAGAAGGAGATGGGGAGTTAAAAGTGGAATTTGGAGAGAGAGAGTCCACACCCCCATCCCTCCTTCTTCCTGCTCCCCCCTCCTTCATTTTCATCCTTCAATTCATTAATCGCTCCGCCCTGGTTTTGATTTCTGAAGAAGAAGAAAAGAAAAGAGAGATTAAATGAATTATTTAGCGGATAAATGTGCGACTGTATACATATGGAGACAGTATTCCATACTCCGTAATTATATGGTCAATTACCTGTTTGCTGTTATATGGTTAATTTTATGGTGTTTAGGCTATTGAATGTAGGGATAGAGGGTGAGGGTAGGGGAGTAGGTCCAGTAGGAGTAGAACTTTGCTGTTGGGAGGTAGAGGACGCCATTAGAGTAGGTAGAGAAAAAAAATCAGTAATGGTTGTGGTGGTGGGGAACCCAGGGTGGCGTGGGCCTAATTTGCTCTGATACCATGCTATGATATGTGAAAATGTAGAAATTCATTCATTCTCCCTTGGTTCATTTACACTGTACACATGGTTTATATAGGCCTTCCTTGTCAAGGATCTAGTGACAAGTGTCCTAATCTCCTAGGGTGGAGTAGGCTCCAAGGATAGTGTTTCTAGAATATACAAATATGAGACAGCTCATTACAATTCAAATCATATATGAATGCAACATTATATTGATCACGTGATCATGTGTTAGTACTATGTCAGGGAGGTGGCTAATGAGAGGCCAATCCTCCCCCCTTTCCTTTTCGCATCTCCTTTCCAATTCCGCTGAGCAATTCCTAATTGTAAGGTTTCTGAGAGAGGTGAGTTTGGGGATCCAAATCGGGAGTGATTTCACATATGAGCACCAATTAATATATAGGGTTCGAATGGAGAGGAGATGTTGGATCCCGTCTGGTAATTGCTCCATTCCTCTAAGATATACGGAACAAAGAGATGAAGAAAGGGAAATAGAGGTACATCGTCTACCCATTCAGCTCCCTGTACGATTAATACTCGTTTGGTAAGTACATAAGCTAAACGAAATGAAAATAAATTTTATATGAAAAAATATATTATTAGTCCTCGTTTGGTAAGTATATAAGCTAAACGAAAAACAAATTTTGTATAAAAAAATATATTAGATAAAAGAAGAATGTTATTGATTGACCAAAAAAAAAGAAAAAAGAAGAATGTTATTTTTTTATATGAAAAATAAGATAGAAGAAGTAATAATTAGAGGAATACAAGATATGATTACCCAATGAGTGATTGAAAAAGAGAAAAAGAAAGTCAATTTTGTATAAAAAATTAAGAGAAGAGAGTAATAAGTAAATTTTTTTTAATAATTTATCTTAAACTATAAATAAACTAACCAAATGAACCATATCATTATTCATTTCCCTTTACCCAAATGAACCATATCATTAGGATCGGAACAACTCTTTCTATATCATTATTTTAGTTTTATATTCACGAAAACATGTGAGTTTCATAAGTTCTCAATAAATTTCATTTAGTTATTGAATTTGAGAAATTTTATATGATACTTCCTTCGTTAATTAAAACCGTTATTTTAGAAATCTGCAAAATTATTAAGAAAACAAACAAAAATACATTTATATCCTTAATTATTACTCTATTTTTTTACTTTCTAAAAAACTACAACTAACAACTATCTAATTATTATAAGAGCAATTTCGTAAAGTAGATGATAAAATACCTATACAATTTTTTTTAACAAGATTATTTGATAGCATGTGAAACATTATTTGATGAGATTGGCTAATTTTTCAAAACAGCAAAATCATGTCCGAAAAAAAAGGGCGCGTCAGCTTTTTGGAGGTGGGTTCCACCATTTTTAATTAAAAAAAACTCTCATTTAATATCTTTTATTCTTTCAATCAAAGGTCTAGATTTGCATAATTATACTTGAAATACATATTAAAACGCTCTGACCTTTCTCTAGTTTTCTAGAGAGAGGGTCGAGTTAGAAAAACCAAGGGTTTCTCCCTTCTTCAACACCGGGGGAAACCCTCGACACATCCTCCTTATGATTCACATCTGTGGGCTTAAAAAACCTCCTTCGGAGCTTGAAAACCTCCCTTCGGGGCTTGAAAAAATTGTTTATAGCAGTCCCAAATCACCCCTTTTCTGGGCACTTTCTTATTCGATTGGAGTGATAAACTCCCCCTCATCAGTTTTCTTGGGTTGATTTTTAGGCTTTCGCTCGGGAATCCGGCGCCACCTTCGTCCAATTTCATGGGTGTTTTTCGCCCTCTGCAATTGGTTGATTCTCACCTCTATTCGCTTGCCCTGTTGCCTCCTGGTCCAGGGTTCGTCGTTCCGGTGGAGTGCTTTCCCTTGGGTGTGCAGGTTTAGCGTGCTTACAATCGGTGTGGGTGGTTCCAGGGGCTTTGCGCCGAGTCGCTTCCCCTGCGCCGCTCTCTCCGCTGCCACCTCCTCTTCGATTGGGTTCCGTCGTCGCTTGGGCCGTCAGTCTTGTTCGGAATTTGACTAAAAACCAAATTGAGAAAGGGCTTTTGCATATCCGTGTTTCTTGTCCCCTTTTCTTCAAATTCCAGATCTAGATTCGGGCTTCATTCCCTCTAATTTCAAACCACGTATTTGAAAATCTGTGTTTTGGCACCGCGTTCCTCCCTCTAAAATTTTCATCTAGGGCTTCTCCAAGACGTTTTGGTCGGGTTTCCGGCCGAGTCTTGCACTACTAAAAAAACAGGAAATAGCTACGAATTTTTAGCCACGAATGTCAGCCGACGCTGTTTTCGTTGCCAATAGCAATGACATTGGTCACGACTGTTCTTGACCGTGGCTATTTTCGTGACTGGTGTTCACCCAAGAATGTCACATCATCAAATTCGTTGCTAATAGCAACGAACACAATGTCCGTGGCGGATTTCGTGGCTGAAGAAGTGGATGCTAGTGGTAATTAGCCACGAAATTAGCTACGAATGCTTATTTCGTGGCTGTATTCAATGTTGATTTGGCAACAACATCAACCTCGTTGCTAAATCCGTGGCTATTCAGCATCAGAAATCCATGGACACGAGGTGAGGGGGCTTGGATCGGTTATTGTAGGCGGGTTGAACATGGGGTGAGTGGGCTTGAATTGTAGCTGAATTCGTGCCCAACAAAGAAGAACAAATGTTATGGGCTCGACATGGATCAATAGCCCATTAGCCCATTAGAAATGATCGGCCCAATTACCTTATTAGCTCGTAGAATAAATTGTGTATTTAGCAACGACTCGATCCGTGGCTAAATCCGTTGCTATTACAATTGAGCTCAAATGTGCTTTAATTTATTATGGGCCCAACTATGACTATACTTTCCCGGATTGGCCCATTGACAGGCCCAAATATGACTATGAATTTTTTTTATATAAATTATAAGTGTTGAAAAAAACATATATTAACTTATTAATAAATTCTTATGAGAATATTATAATGGTATGTTTTGAGGAAAACTCATATAATTGACTAATAAATGTTTAATAAAACCTTATATTAAGTAATAAATTCTTATTATAATACTATAAGAGCATGTTTTAAGGAAAATTGATATAAGTGACAAATAAATGTTTAATAAAACCTTATATTAACTAATAAATTCTTATTAGAATACTATAAGTTTATGTTTTGAGGAAAACTCATATAAGTAACTAATAAGTGTTGAATAAAACCTTATACTAAGTAATAAATTCTTATTAGAATACTATAAGGTTATGTTTTCAGGAAAACTCATATAATTAACTAATAAAACCTTATACTAAGTAATAAATTCTTATTATAATACAATAAGGTTATGTTTTGAGGAAAACTCATATAAGTAGCTAATAAAACCTTATACTAAGTAATAAATTCTTATTATAATACTATAAGGTTATGTTTTGAGTAAAACTCATATAAGTCGCTAATAAAACCTTATACTAACTAATAAATTCTTATTATAATACTATAAGGTTATGTTTTGAGGAAAACTCATATAAACAGCTAATAAAACCTTATACTAAGTAATAAATTCTTATTATAATACTATAAGGCTATGTTTTGAGGAAAAGTTCAAATAAGAAGCTAATAAAACCTTATACTAACTAATAAATTCTAATTATAATACTATAAGGTTATGGTTTGAGGAAAACTCATATAATTAACTAATAAATGTTGAATAAAAGCTTGTATTGACTAGTAAATTCTTATTAGAATACAATAAGAGTATGTTTTGAGGAAAAATCATATAAGTGACTAATAAATGTTGAATAAAAGCTTATCTTCACTAGTAAATACTTATTAGAATAATATAAGAGTACGTTTTGAGGAAAACTCATATAAGTGACTAATAAATGTTGAATAAAACCTTATTTTAACTAGTAAATACTTATTAGAATAATATAAGAGTATGTTTTGAGGAAAACTCATATAAGTGACTAATAAATGTTGAATAAAACCTTATATTGACTAGTAAATACTTATTAGAATAATATAACAGTATGTTTTGAGGAAAAATCATATAAGTGGCTAATAAATGTTGAATAAAACCTTTTATTAACTAATAAATATTTATTACAATACTATAAGAGTATATTTTGAGGGAAAATCATATAAGTGACTAATAAATGTTGAATAAAAGCTTATCTTCACTAGTAAATTCTTATTAGAATAATATAAGAGTATGTTTTGAAGAAAACTCATATAAGTTAATAATAAATGTTGAATAAAACCTTATATTGACTAGTAAATACTTATTAGAATAATATAAGAGTATGTTTTGAGGAAAAATCATATAAGTGGCTAATAAATGTTGAATAAAAGCTTATATTCACTAGTAAATTCTTATTAGAATAATATAAGAGTATGTTTTGAAAAAAACTCATATAAGTTACTAATAAATGTTGAATAAAACCTTATATTTAATAGTAAATTCTTATTAGATTACTATAAGAGTATGTTTTGAGGAAAAATCATATAAGTGACTAATAAATGTTGAATAAAAGCTTATATTAACTAGTAAATTCTTATTAGAATCATATATAAGAGTATGTTTCGAGGAAAACTCATATAATTAACTAATAAATGTTGAATAAAAGCTTGTATTAACTAGTAAATTCTTATTAGAATACAATAAGAGCATGTTTTGAGGAAAAATCATATAAGTGGCTAATAAATGTTGAATAAAACCTTATATTGACTAGTAAATACTTATTAGAATAATAGAAGAGTATATGTTTTGAGGAAAAATCATATAAGTGGCTAATAAATGTTGAGTAAAAACCTTATATTAACTAGTAAATTCTTATTAGAATCATATATAATAGTGTGTTTCGAGGAAAACTTGTACGAGTGACTAATAAATGTTATATAAAGCATTATATTAACTAATAAAATCTTTTCTAAATACTATAAGAGTGTGTTTTGAGAAAAACTTATATAAGTGTCTTATAAATGTTGAATAAAACCTTATATTAACTAATAAATTCTTTTTATATGATTTTTTTATACCAAACCTATAAATATTAAAATTGTTATTTTAAAAATTCGCATAAGATACAGATACAGAACTAGTTTAATGATGTTGGGTAAAATATTATTAAAACATATAGATATCTAATTAAATTTGATAAATTAAATTTATTTGAAATATATATTGTATAATAAATAGTTGTATTCATGGTTTTATTTTCTAGATATAAATTGTGAAGGGAAAAAAAATTAGACTCCTGACATTATTTTACCGCCTGAAGTGTATATTGGGCGGTAAATTTCCCCCAAAATTTTGACCAAAATTTAAAGCTGAAAGAAGGCTATAACCCTAATTTTCTTCTATCTGCCGCTTCATAAAGACAGGCGCCTCTGCCTTCTCTCTGAAGTTCCTCATGCCTCTCCTTCCTTCTTCCTCCTTCCTCCTGGTCACGGATCCCCACCGCCTCCTCGGATCTACGAAGCCCTGCCGCCTCCTCGGATCTGCGTAGCCCCCGCCGCCGCCTCGGATCTGCGAAGCCCCGCCGCCTCCTCGGATTTGCGAAGCCCCGCCGCCTCCTCGGATCTGCGAAGCCCCGCCGCCTGGAGTACCTTCGTCCACGCTCCTCCTCTGCTCTCGCTTTCCTCGTCCTTTCGTCTTCAGATCTCGAGCTCAAGGGGCTTCATGGATCTCCCGCCATTGAAGACTGAAGCTGAGCTCGTTCCCTTTTCTTCCTCCTTGGATTTCGCTTTCACCGTCCTTCTCTCGACGCACCGACACTCACCCACTCAGATCTAGCTGGCTATTTGTGCTACAACTCTTCCTCATCTGGTTAGTTCTTTCTCGATCGATCTAAGTATGTACAAACTTCCTTTCTTTAATTTGCACTCTTATATATTTGTACTCACATCGATCTTAACATTTGTTGTTTTCCTCTTGTTTAGTTAGGCGCTCTGATTTGCTTGTTCGAATCATATTTGTCAAAGCATTTTCTGCAAGCATATTGAATCCCAACGGAAGCAGTACAGGTATGCAAGAATTAGTGCAATGAGTTCAGCACCCCCTTTCCTCTCTTATTTTAATTTAAAAGTTGCCTTTTCACTTTATCATCTTGTTTTTGGATATGTGAAACGTCAAATAAATCACTAAATTGATTAGTACGGTATCACTTGTTACTCAAAAGCAGGAAAAGCAGGAGGAAGGTGAGCCAGAAAACACAACATCCTCTGTATCTATACGCCATCAATTTGTTCGATTAAGTAATAAATTTGTTCGATTATGAGTTTGTTTGATTAAATATGCCTGAAATTTTGTATTTGATTTGTATTTTATATTTATGTAATTGACCAGGGCCATTGAATTTGATACGGTAGAAAAAATTAGTCTAGTGAAGCAATGGGTGCAAGAACAAGGCGGAAGTTCTCAAACTAGTGTCTAGATTCTTAAAATGTGTTGGTGCCTTTTCTCAGATGTAGTATTTATGGATGTTGTACATTATGTGCATATGTTGTGTTTTGTATTTGGACGCATTAGCTATAACATTATATATATATTCTATCGTATAAATAGCCCATTCAAATAACTGCAACAATGTAAGCCACGAATTTAGCCACAACCTTGGCAACGATGCCCACCTTAAAACAAGAAACAACATCAGCAATGAACTCAGCCACAAAATTAGCCACGACTATTTTCGATGCTGTCGTCGTCGCCATAGCCACGACATTCATAAATCAGACCCAGCCACGGAATTAGCCACGACGGTATGAGTTCGTTGCTATTTTCCGTTGCTACATCAGCCCAAATTTAGTCACGAGGCATATGGCTACGGATGGCCCGCCCGTTGCTGAGTCCGTGGCTAAACCTGTTAGCCACGGTCATTCGTTGCCAAATCCGTTGCTATTTTCCGTTGCTAAATCCTGTTTTTTTAGTAGTGTTGGTCGTCCACTCGTCCCCGTCCTTCCGGGCGCTGCTCTCCTCCTGCGCACCGCCGTCATCCTCTCAGTTGCTCTATACGCCATGTACGGACTGAGTCTGTTTTCGGTGTGTGCTCTGTTGAAGTTCTGCTCACGTGCCTTGCAAGGCCTTCTCTCTTCCTTGCAAGGCAAGCATGTGGGCCCCACCTACGGAATTACTTCGGTGATACAGAGTATTGGCCCTCTGTGGTGGTTTCGGGCCCTTATTTGGTGTCCTTTGGGCCAAGGCAATGCCTTGGACCCAAAAGCTGTCCAATTGAATTAAAAAAAAAGGCAAAGAAATAAAATAAAAATCAGTGTTTATATATATTTATTATTTATAAACACTATTGAGTTTGGATATTAAAAAAAAGTACATATATATCTATATATATGTAGTACTGGTATACAACCTGTTATAAAGATTCGAATCAAATCCCGAAAGGGCTTGAAAAATCCCGTGAGGGCTCGTAGTAAAATCCCATTAGGGTTGACTAAATCCCGTTTGGGTTTATGGGTGCTCTTTTCTCATGCGATTTGCGTCTCTGCGGTTGACGCTTTTCTCCGTGGATTTGGTTCTAACTGTCGGAGTCAGGATAGGCTGGGGTCGAGGTGGTGTGTTTTGTGGCGTCTCCACTACTCGGGTTGACTGCTTCCCTGGAGTTTCGTCCTCACTGCCCACAAGATGATCAGATCCTGATGTATCGCTGGCCTACGGTTCTGCTTCAGAGTGGGGCTTGGCTTCGTCCGTCGTCTTCGGCCTCATCTAGTTTGGTTTAGTTCTCCTAGGTTTCGTCTTTTGCAGAGTTTGTTTGTCTGAGTTTACACCGTTATGTATTGTTTTATGTTTTGGTTTGTTTGGTTGTATGTTTGACGGTTCGCCGTCTGCCGACTTTGTCGGCCTCTCGATGAGTCAGGCCTGTCTGGCCTTCGAATTATTACCTTATAAAAAAAAGGCTCAGATTTGCGTACAAGACACATCCTAAGGAGTGAGTACATCCGAACCACCCCGGTAAAAGACTACCCCGACCTCGTTTGTTTTTAGACAAGGAAAGGTAATGGTTAATCTTTCGAATATAGCCAATTTTTAATTTAAATTCATTGATCACTATTATAACCATTACCCTCCTTCATTCATTTTACCTACAAAATCTATTTCCTTTCTTTCCATTTGATTACATACTTTAAGCATAGGGTAACCATATTTCTTATAATGCTCTAACTATTTCTCTATCCCCTTTCTAGACTCAAAAAAATGTTGATTATACAAATTTTACATATAAAATTTGATTCATTTCCCTTCTATTCCTTTTTATTTAAACAAACAAGGCCTAAAAGTGTACAATTAATAAGAGTAGAATTTTGAAGAGTTGTGTACTCGTGGTTTACCAAAAAAAAAAAGTTGTGTACTCCTTGCAAAAGAAAATTAAATTTTTTGGTGCTCCCTAATTGATGATTTTTACTTTACCCCGTAAAATGACATGTATTTTAGTATAGGTATATGGGAGCAAAGATCTAAAATTTTGAGACAGACAGAATATATCTAATGTATGTAAATACAATTTTTTTGTACATAACGTTCTAATTAAAAACAATACGGAGTATAGTTTTGAATATTTGTTGTACTTATACAATATCACAATGCATTATGCAGGTCATGTTGAAAGAAAATTAAATTTAAAATGATTAGGAATACGTACCTCGATCACTTTCTTCACTCCAAAGAATTCCAACTGGATAAGCTTCATACTTAAAAGGGATTTCCATCCCAAATATAACTCTTTGCAATTCTGAATCCTCAAATGTTCCAAGGAAGGAAGGTATTGAATGGCTTTAGGCAAGTGAGCTGTCCTCCCATCAAACCCGATGAAGAGTCTGCTAAGATTTCGTAAGGCTTTGAATGACGATTCCAATTGACCACCTTCCATTTCCTCCTCTTTCCAATTTAAATTTTCTAATTTTTGAAGGGACGTGAGATACTGTAGTCCCTCTATTAAGTGCTCGTCCTGACCTGGGACTGTCAAATCTACAAGTCCCTTCAAGGCTTTCCATGGCGTCCCAGCTGCTTCACTGGTTTTCTTCCCCTCGTCATCTCCAATGTCAGTTATTTCACCATTGCCTAGAATCAACTTTTTGAGGGCAGCTAAATGTGCCAATCCCCGACAAGATACCCACTTCAGGTTAGCGTTCCGAATGGTTAATTGCTGCAGATGAGTAAGGTTTCGCAACCATCCCTCCGGCAAAGACATTAGGCCATCAATTCTACCAATCTCTAAAGTCTTGAGGTTGTTATTTTGGCGGAACGTAGACAAGGAATTAGTTGGAGAGCCATTTGGATTTATATTCTCTGTCATCAGCAACTCTGTTACCAACTCCATATCAACCCCTCCAAGAGTTAACTCTTCAACTTCCCCAAACAGCGGCATGGGTCCTTTAAGCTTTGGACAACACCTTATATGAACCTCTGAAACTTTTGGAAGACGAGGCTGCTTTGTCGGTGCAACTATTTCTTGTGACCACCAACCTTTCAGCTTGGGGAGACAAGTAAGGTCAATGAGTTTTAAAAAGGGGAAATATAATTCACCACTTATTTCATCCGCTAAGTACTCCATCTCAGAGCAACCAAAAAGACGGAGCTCGGTGACATACTTGAGTGTGCCAACCCAACTTGAAAGCATCTCACCCTCATACTTTGAAATTTCCAAATATTCAAGATTTTTGTGCGGCTCTAGCGCATCCAACACTCCTCTAGCTTCATCTTTTGACATATTCTGGTGATCATGATCCTTCTTCCACTTTATAATCATCCCACTGAGTTTGGTCTTCTCCGACATGTTTGCTTTTCGTGCATCTTCTCTGGCATCTAGCCATCCCTCTCCTGGATGTGGAAGCTCAATCGTCAAACTCCCGTGCAAATTATCAAGGCCTTGCAAGTATCTTAAACCTTCCATGGAAGGATGTACAATAAGTCTATCCATCCTGACAAGGGAGGTCAAAGCTGTCAATCCTCCTGGTGAAGGCCCCAAGCTCATGCATCCATGTATATAGAGTTGTCTTAAGCTTACCAACTTCTCTATTTTTAGAGGCAGATCTTCAAGGAGTTCGCACCCCACAAGTACAAAAATCATCAAATGTTGAAGCTTACAAATTGAATTTGGGAGGTGTTTAAGCTTACGATTGTGAGAAAGGTCAAGATATCTCAAGTGGATCAGTTCTCCTAAAGACTCTGATATGTTATCCATTCTCAACGCGGACAATTGCAGTGCTCGTAGCATTCTAAATCTTTCAAGTGACATGTTTAGATGGTCTTTATTGAATCGTTCTCTAGGATGCTTAATCATAAGGGTTCTCACTGTCTTTGGATCGGAAACTAGACCACAATAGTCAAAAGAATTATCAAGCTCCCAACTAATAGAGATGTGACGAAGATTGTCCCTCTCAACCTTATTGACCATAGAAACCTTATCAATAAAAGCACTCTCTGTCTTAGCAACATCTAAGGCCACATCATGTAATAGATCATGCATTTTAGGCTTTTAGCAGTATGCTTGTAGCACCAGTTTGCATCAACATAAGGGTCAAAGCACTTCCACCTTTTCACCTCCTGGAAGAAACATCTTTCAACCAAGTGGAAAAAGTATTCCTCTCCCTCTTTCTCCAAGCTTTGCTCATTGCTAGCAAAAGGCTCAACAAAACCTTGAGCAATCCATAAACGAACTAGCTCATCTTTATCAAAATTGAAGTCTTTAGGGAAGAGAGAACAATAAGCAAAACAGAGCTTCAAATTTGGAAGAAGATCATTATAGCTAGCCATCAAAATACTTTTGATACTCTCGTGATTCTCATCACCACTCTTTGCAATAGCCCTTGTAAGATCGTTCTCCAAAAAATCTGACCATATTTTTCCACTTTTTTCTTTATGGCGTAAAAGGCTCCCAACAACAGCTATTGCAAGTGGAACATTTCCACACCTATTCACAATCTTCTTACCTAAGGGCTCTAATTCTGGATCCTCACCAAGTTCATCCATATTACAAAATGCATGTTTCACAAACAAAGACAATGCACTCTCCTCTGACAGCACGGCTAGATCAACACAACTGTTAGGCTTTGACGCATCTAGACATTCAACAACTCTTCCGGATCGTGTTGTCACCAAAACTTTACTACCAATTTTGCGACAACGAAGGACACGTTCTATTTCCCACCAATTTCCAGGGTTTTCATCCCAAACATCATCTAGAACGAGTATAAATTTTCTCCCACTAATTATTCCCCTTAACTTCTCCTGCAACTTCTCTAAACCAAGGTTAGAGTGCCTTCCCTCTTTAGATGCTATGATTTCTATCAAAACTAGCTCTAGATTTGAGAGGTCATTTATACAAGCCCAAAGGTGCACATCAAAACCTAGTTTCACTCTCTCATCATTATACACATATTGAGCTAAAGTTGTTTTACCCAATCCTCCAAACCCAATGATTGCGATAACAGAAAGGCTAGTCTCTCCTATATTCCTTGGGAGCAACATGTTGATGATACGATCCCTATCCTCATCTCTCCCAATTACATCCTCCTTGTGCACAAAAGAATGAGTTTTCGGTCTAATGAACTGTTGAACTATGGGTGGCTGTGTACTTATAAGGCCATTGAATTCCATATCTTTCTTAGTGGCATCTAGAGATTCCCTAATGGACTTGACCGCATGAGCGGTCTTGACAATGACACCCAGTTGGTTTGATTCAGAGAAGAACAAGCGTACCTCTTTGGTGAACTTATTGCCACCAGTGGTCCTCTTGCGTAAGACTTGGGCGGCCAATCCGTCGAACAAGTCTTCAGCATCGTACATGACATTCCTCATCCTAGATAGGCATTCCTCCACAGAATGGCCCTTGGATTGTCTCTCCTTGGCATCATGGCGGATGTTGGTGATGGTTTCAACGGTAGCTTCAAGCCTTTTGAGCTCCTTCTGGGAATTCCAGAGGAGGAGGAGCTCGTCTTTGGCAAGGGAGCTGAAGAGTTAGAGGGCGGATTTCGCAATGGAGGCCAAAGCAACCTCAGCCATTGCTGTTGGTACGGGATGGTGTGTCAGTGAAAGCGGGGTTCAACAGATCGGAAGGATGCAAAGAAAGAAATTAAGATGGCTAAGCTGTGAAGAACGAGGGAAGGGAAGGCCGTTATATTATATATAACAACAATTGTGTTAGTTTATTGATCCATCAACAGCCATATTAAGATGAGCAATCAAAAGTCAAGATGCTTGCTTGAATTGTACAATTTAACAATTTTAATAACTATATACTATTGATCCAACAGATCGATCTAGAGGTTTTCTCTTAATTTAATACACGAGCTTAGCAGCTGGCATTCACATGGCCGACTGTGGGATTAATTAATTTTAATATAAAACTTCATCGAGATCAAGGGATTTACTCTTATTAAATACACGAGTTTCAGCTGCATTCACATGGCCGGCCTCTCACAGTTCATTAGTACCATTTAATCTATGTACCTACACATATAACGTTCTACCTATACATAACGTTCCAGCCCACTTAGATTTCAATTATTGATTCCGTGTCTAACAACATCACCAATTTCACTTGAGCATTTTGTCAAACATCTTATGTGCATTATTATTAGACATTAAAAAAAACTCAATTCTCAACAGCTTTCAACAAATAAATGGTATAATCAATCATAGGCAAAATTACTTAGGAGAGGGCCAAACAAGCAAAGCTCTTCGGTGTTTAAGAATCATTAAAAAAAATCACACCAGCAATTTTTTTTTTAAGAAAACCTAACTTACATTGATCACCGGAAGGGGGCGGCGTCGGGAGGTTGGTTACTTGGTTGGATTACTGGTGGCGTGGAGGAGGTGATGCCGGAGGAGGTTTCGTAAGATCTGTTCCTGATTGGGAAGGTGAAGAAGAAACTTATAGCCCCGACTAGAAATTTATAGTTCACCACCAACTTCAACGTCTCCCATCTTCAGAAAGCCAACCGTAATTATGTTTAATCACCTAGAAGCTCCTGCTTTCTTCTCTCTTATATGGACAGAAAGAAATCAGCCTGAACAACCCACATCATCAACGGGCTTTCAGGATTAACCCAACTTACCAGGATCTTGTTGGCAATCAGTCCTGCGTCCATCAACTCCTCTGTCCCGATTCCCGAGTGTTGCAATTATCCCCGTATTAATTTCTTCAGAATGAACCAGAATTTACAAGATGGTAAATATAAAACAAAGTGTTTGTCAAAAGTTACAGAATGTATGAAATCAGACAAGAGGATCAAACAGCAAAATGGAATTGAAGAAGATGAGGAACACTCAGAGCTTTGTGTATTCTGTTTCTCTCTCTCTTGTTCTGTTACAACCGATTGCAAATGCTATTTATAATAGCTGTATGTATATGGACAATGGTGCCCTTACAGTCTTGTCCAATTTACATGAAATGTGCCACTCCTATACAATGTATACTCTATTCCCCTCCACCCCAAAAAAAGCCCGTGACTGATCTGCCAGAGAAGAGGCAATTCCCCCAATCAGCATCGCAAAACCCATTCAATGTGATGTTGTTTTCAGCAGGATACAGCAAACCCAGATCAGACGATCCTTTTAGATAGCGGACAACATGGAGAGCCGCTTGTCAATGTGGCACTCGAGGGGAACTCATGAATTGACTGAGGTGCTGGACCGAGTAGGAAATATCCGGCCTTGTCATATTGAGGAACAATAATCTACCCACAACCCTCATGTACTTCTCAGGATCATCTAACACCTCCCCTTTGTCAATAGACAGTTTAAGACCACGAGGTAATGGAAAAGGGGAGGGTTTGCAATCACACATACCAGTGTCTTGAAGGATGTCCAATACATATTTCCTTCGATTTAAAAGTGTGCCTATTGCTGATCTGGCAATCTCCAAGCCCAGAAAATACCGAGCTTCCCCAAGGTCTTTTATAGTGAAGGCATGATGCAAAGCTTGCTTCACTGCAGTGATCTCAAACAAACAATCTCCAGTGATGAGTAAGTCATCCACATATACTAGGATGGCAATCAACCCTGAAGAACCTTGTCTTGTAAACAAGGAATAGTCATACACTGATTGGACAAAACCCAATGAGAGCAGAAACTTGGTAAGTTCTACATTCCACTGGCGAGATGCCTATTTTAAACCATACAAGGAGCGCTTTAATTTGCAAACCTGAGATGGACCAGCCTTGCTATAACCCTCAGGAATCCTCATGTACACCTCCTCATCAAGGAATCCATGTAGAAAGGCGTTATTTACATCCAATTGATGTAATTGTCAGTGCTTGAGAGTGGCTAAGGCAATCAGCAGCCGAACAGAAGTGAATTTTGCCACAGGGGAGAAGGTGTGCTTGTAATCCTTTCCCTTGATTTGATTATAGCCTTTGGCTACTAACCGAGCCTTGTATCTCTCCACACTTCCATCAGGTTTGAATTTGATTTTATACACCCATTTGCATCCTATAGAAGCATGTCCAGGAGGTAAGGTTGTGAGCTCCCAAGTACTGTTTGATTCCAAAGCATTGAGTTCAGCATTCATAGCCTCAACCCATAAAGGATCTTGCTTTGCTTGGTTGTATGTAACAGGTTCATGGAGAGTAAGAACATGAGCTAAAGAGGCTACATATTCTGGAGGATAGTAAGAAGGGTTAGAAATTGAAGTGGCTAAGAAAATATTGGATGGGGAATTTGAAAAATTGGAAGGACCAACAAAGTCTTTGAGATGGTTAGGTAGTCTGGATTGTCTGGTTGACCTCCTTAAAGGAGCTACTGGAATCTGAGATTGATCAGGCTCAGGAGGGTCAACTGGAGGAAGATCACCAGGGGATGAGGAATCTGATATAAAGGTTGCTGTATTAGGTTCAGCAGAGGGTACACCAGAGGGACAATCTCCCTTATTATCATCTTCCAAGGAAACAAGGGGAATATTTGAAACAGGAATGGAAGAGGTGGTGAAGATGACCAGAATGGGAAGGAATCCTCTTGAAAGATCACATTCCGACTGACAACCACCTTGTGAGTGGACAGTTCAAACAATCTGTAGCCCTTTTGGCCTTGAGGAAATCCCAATAGAACACATTTTCTAGCTTTTGGAGCAAATTTATCCTTAGAACCCCCTCTGATCAGAGCAAAGCACAAGCAACCAACCACCCTGAGATGTGAATAATCAGGTGGTTTGTTGTACAATCTCTCAAAAGGGGTAACCCAATTCAACACAGAAGAGGGAAGGAGGTTGATGATATGGGTAGCTGCCAATACACAGTCTCCCCAAAATTGCATAGGCAAATGAGCATGGAACCTGATGGCCCTAGCTGTCTCAATAATGTGTCTATGTTGCCTCTCCACTCGACCATTCTGTTGAGGAACAAAAGGCATAGATTTTTGGTGAAGAATCCCCTTATCAACGAACAAATCTCTGCACTTGAACAGTTCAGTCCCATTGTCACTTCTCACCTTCTTTACTCTAGTATCAAACCGAGTTTCTACAAAATTGATGAATGCAGCAACAACTCTAGGAACTTGAGTCTTATCAGTGACCAAAAAAATCCAGACAGCACGACTGAAATCATCTAAGATAGTAACAAAGTACCTAGCCCCTGATGGACATGGCACCTTATAGGGTCCCCACAAATCAATGTGAATCAACTCAAAGCATGAAGAAGCAATTGATTTACTTAAAGGAAAAGGTAAGGCATGATGTTTTGCTAAAACACAGGGTTCACATAAGTTGGGTTCATCACCAACTGATCCACAATCTGGAATATGTTTCATCATAGAAAAGGAGGCATGCCCCAATCTAGCATGTAAAATAGTCTTGGGAAGCAAAGCTACTGATTTATTACGGTGTTCTTTATTCACTAACTTGTCAAGAACAACTTGTACTGTATTTGCAAAAGCTCCATGATCACCGGACACATCAGCTCGAAACAATCTTTCTTGCACTCTCCTTGCCACCAGCACAATGCTTCCATTCTTAGGGGCCTGAAACACACATTGTGTTTTATGAAATCTCACATCAACATCACTATCATCAATCGATTTTCCAACTGATAACAAGTTAATCTTGAACTCAGGTATCAACATAACATCATGAAGAGTAAACCTAGGCAACTGGACGTCTCCCACTGTCAAAAATGTCTTAATTGTTCCATCAGGTAAGAACACATTAATAGGTTGCTTAGGTTTCCTCTTACAGTGTAACATATCAGCATTGAACGTCATATGGTCTGTTGCCCCACTGTCTATAATCCATGAATTCGAACTTCCATGTAAATTTCTAGATAAACTAAGGGCTAAAGCGAGGTAATTACCTGCGAAACTGAAAGATGCAAGATGTGCAGGTTCCTTTCCCTTCATGGATTTCAGAACCTCTTGGCACACTGCATTAATCAAACAAGAATCAAACTCAGTACTGTCAGTTCCCAGAACCTCTTCAAGAGGTGATTCTTCTGCATCCACTACAGACGCCATAGACTTCCCTTGGCCCTTTCCTTTTGGATTCTTGAACCAATCCGGGTAGCCTATGATTTTGAAACACTCGCTCTTCCAGTATCCAGTCATTCCACAGTGATTACACTTCTTGTTAGCCTTGTCCACCTTATAATCTTTCTTGTTAGACATCGGCTTCTGAGCAGCAAGGGCACTGGAATCGGAACCTACATTTGTAGATCCTCCAATCACCACTTGCTTAACCATATAGAAAGCTTTGTTGATGGAAGGGAGTGGATCTTGAGCCAGAATTTGGTTACGAACACTCTCATAAGTCATAACCATCTTTCAACCCCATCAAAAACTGAAGAAGCTTGTTACAATTGTCTATCTCTTCGAGCTTCCTCGTCACTCCACAGGTGCAAGTACTAAGAACACCACAGGTGCACTTAACTACTCCCTCGAGACTGAGTATTTCATCCCACAGCTTCTTGATTTGAGCAAAATACTCCACCACTGTCTGGTTTCCTTGAGATAGATTGCTCAAATCCTTCTTAAGCTGATACATCAATGGCCCGTTCGTCTGAGCGAACCTTTCTGTGATGTCGTTCCACAGTTCTCTAGAGGATTCTACATACATGAAGCCTTCAGCGATGTTTCTCTCCATGGAGTTCAGGATCCAACATCGGATCATGAAGTCGCATCTCATCCACTTCTGTATTTCTACGGAATTTGTCGCTGGTTGCAGAAAACTCCCGTCGATGAAGCCAAGTTTGAACTTGGCACCTAGCGCCATCGTCACGCCTTGGCTCCAGCTAAGAAAGTTTGATCCATTGAATTTGTGAGCCACCACCTGAGAGCCTGGATGATCCGAATTCGAAAGCGACATAGGATCGCTCGAATTGCTGAAATTGCTGAGATTCCCGATCTCGCGACGCAACATCGCTTCAAGGTTCTCTTCCATATCTCCGGATGATCTTCTGGACTGATTTCTTCAAAATTGCACCACGATTCGGGCGGATCTACAACCGTGATGCCCTGATACCATCAAAAGTTGCAGAATCTATGAAATCAGACAAGAGGATCAAACAGCAAAATGGAATTGAAGAAGATGAGGAACACTCAGAGCTTTGTGTATTCTGTTTCTCTCTCTCTTGTTCTGTTACAACCGATTGCAAATGCTATTTATAATAGTTGTATGTATATGGACAATGTTGCCCTTACAGTCTTGTCCAATTTACATGAAATGTGCCACTCATATACAATGTATACTCTATTAGCTTGGCTTTGAAAAGATCAGAATTGGGGCCAATCGTTTCCGCTTTCCTTACTGGAGATGATAGTGATGGTAAGGAGTAGCTCCTTCGAAGCATGAAACTCTGTTCGTGCCTCTGATGCTCTTAACATGAAGGTTTGTCCTGTTTCTGAAATCCTGAATTCAGAGATGCAGAACACAAAACTCAGATCATTGAGTTTTGTGTTCTTGCCTCTTATTCTTGATCGGGAAGCTAAAGTACGTGCAAGTTATCAAGGCTTTGCAAGTATCTTAAACCTCCCTTGTGACTAGGGTGGCATAAATGGACTCGACCCGGAAACCCCGCCCGACCCGACCCGGAAAACACGGTGTCGGGGTTGACCCGAGATCCCCAGGGGTCGGGTCTCGAGTCAAATTTTAGCAAATCCCGGGTCAACGGGCGGGTCGGGGTCAGACCCGGCGGGTCTCGGGGTCTGACCCGTTGACCCGGTTTTTTTTTTTTTTTTGGCTTTACCTACCAGCCATATTTTCCATACGTATTGCGGTATAGGCTTCGTAATTCCTATTGTTTTTCTTTCTTTTTTACAGTAAAAATTAGCACTTTAGAAATTACTTAGCACTTTTTACAGTAGAAAATTAGCACTTTGGAAATTTGCTAATGTTAGCAAATTAGCACTTTTCCCTCTTTTTCTTTTTCTTTTTCTTTGAAATATTTTAGCACTTTAGAAAATTAGAACGACTTTTTTTTTTAACAGTAGCATAGAATACTAAGAAGAGTACGTTTATATGTAATACGTAACTAATTTGGAGACTAAGGAGTATATGTAATAACTAATATGCGGATGAAAAGTAAAAAAAAACTTTTTTATTTAATTTTAAATATTTTAATTTTGTAACAATTAACAAAATTTTAAAATTCGGGTTTTCGGGTGAACCCGTCATCCGACCCGGAAAACCCGGAATTACAAATCTCGGGTTCGGGTCGAGTGGCGGGTCGCATTTTTAAAAATCTCGGGTCTTCGGGTTGACCCCTACCCAAAATTTTCGGATCGGGTCGACCCGGATCAGCCACCCTACTTGTGACGAAGCACAATAAGTCTATCCAGCTTAAAAAGGGAGGTCAAAACATTCAGGGCTCGTTTGTTTAGATAACTAGGGAAAGGAAAGGTAAGTTATTAAATTTTACACATAAAATGTATATGATCACCAATTTTTGTGAGCTTGGAGAAGAGGATTGAGGGGAATATTAGCCCATCCTAGAGGTATTAGTTACCCCCTCAAAATTAGGGAATAGAAGGATAACACATTTGTATGGAAAATAGGGGAAGGAGGGGAATGATTAGAATAGAGATCAATGAATCTTAACTTAAATATGGACTATATTCATGAGGGTAATCATTACTTTTCCATACCAAAAAACAAACGGGGGCTCAATCTGGAAGGCAAAGACATCAAGCTCATACATCCATGTATAATTGTATATAGAATTCCCCAACTGCTCTAATTTAATCCGGAAGGCAAAGAGACTAACAGATTGTTTTTTATGGGACAATTTGAAAACTGTCCAAAAAAGTTGGTCATATTAGCAAACTGTTCACCTTATTGAAATAATTAGCAAGTTGTCCATTCCTTGTGCCCCCTCGTATGCCCCCTTCCGCGTCAGCATATTTTTTTCGTGTGTCAGTGCTAACGCCGACGGTGATGACATCGGAGGTCAATATATTTGACGTATTAAGTCATTATCAATGATTTTGATTTCACAAATCAAATAACATTAGAAATTTTATATAAAATATAAAAGGAGGAAATCAAAGAAACAAATTAATGTTCTCCAAAAAAAGAAACAAAGGAATATTTTATTTTATTTTTGATAGTGAGAAACAAAGAATACCGGTGAGTAATTAAAACAAATTCAGTATAGGAAGCATTATTGAAGTTTTGATAGTGAGAAACAAAGAATATCGATGAGTAATTAAAACAAATTCAGTATAGAAAGCATTACTGAAGTTCCAATCCCCTTCTCAGTCTTTTCAAAAGTAGTTTGCTGACGCCGACACCGACACCAGATACGCCGAATTAGTCGACGCCGATGATGCTGACGTCCTTCCTCCTCCATCTCTTATATTGCAAAAACGATGTCAACAAATATATAGCTACCTAAAAATATGCATAAAAACGATGTCAGCACATAAAAATACGCATAAAAACGATGTCAGTACATAAAAATACGCATAAAAACGATGTCATCACATAAAAATATGCATAAAAACGACATCTGCACTAAAAAATACGCATAAAAACGATATCAGCACTAAAAAATACGGATAAAAACGATGTCAACACTAAAAA
This sequence comes from Persicaria tinctoria, assembly GCA_037127255.1. Classification (NCBI taxonomy): domain Eukaryota; kingdom Viridiplantae; phylum Streptophyta; class Magnoliopsida; order Caryophyllales; family Polygonaceae; genus Persicaria; species Persicaria tinctoria. The sequence continues at coordinate 85,501,102 of JBANSL010000004.1, read as the reverse complement.
ATAAACCAATTTGTAAGTACTCAAGCATACATATATACTTACCTATATAATATCCAACTAAAAAAGATGTCAGCACTAAAAAATATGCATAAAAACGACGTTGGCACTAAAAAAATATGCATAAAAACGATGTCAACACTAAACAAACCAATTTTTAAGGACTCAAGCATATAAATATACCTACATATATAATATCTAACTAAAAACGATGTAAGCACTAAAAAATACGCATAAAAACGATGTCAGCACTAAAAAACAAACCAATTTTTAAGGACTCAACCATACATATATAGCTACATATATATATAATATCTAACTAAGAACGATGTCAGCACATAAAAATACGCATAAAAACAATTTCAAATTTAATTCTTTATTAAACACAAGATAAATGCATATATCCATTTTTATAGGTAAATACAACAATTGAATTCAATTCTTTATTAAAAGCCACCTACCTCTCATAATAATCAAATTCAATTCTTTATTAATCAATGTGGAAGTTAGTGTTACAAAGTTACTTTTTGATGTAACTTACAGTAAAGTGATCAAATATTAATCAATGTATTTTGATGCAACTTACAGTAAAGGGATGGCTAATGAGTTGCAGCAGCAGAATGGTTCCATTCTGCAGGACTATTTTACCTCAAGCTTGATTAACAGAAAAAAGCCATTGCTTTAGAAATTTTTGTGCAACAAAAAACTAGGAGGCCTCAGAATAAACAAAGGGAGCGCTCTAGAAATCACTCATGCACAACCGTCCGATCGGGCGAGGAATCGAAATTCACACACAAATCATTCAACTCTGAAACTCAATTCACATAAAAAACCTAGCAGCGAATGGAGATAGCAATTAATCAAGCAGGAGCGTCGATAGAGCAAAGACTCTGCCAGTACAAATTGAACAGCTCGGATCCAACCTTCCTTGTTCGATATAGGCTGCACTGTCAGCAGTGAAAAATTCACAGCGAGAACGAACAGAAACGCCGGAGCCTCCACCTCCACCTCGCCGCTGCACTGTCAGCAATGGAGGTCGTCGACAATGTCGACAACTACGGCGTGGCCAAAGTCGATGTTGCATCAGGATTGATTTTCGATGTGTAGATCCCAATCGCTTTCTTTAATTTGCTGGAAGGTTGTCGGACTCGTTCTCCATGAAACCAGCAAGCGACAACCACCCATAGCCGAGCAATAACCACCGGGTCCGGTGGTTCTCCGGTACCGCCTTCCTTCCCTCCCTTGTCATCGCATCCAGCCGCTCAGAGCCGAGCAATAACCACAGGGAGAAGCGGAATCGGAGGAGGAAGCGGGACCGATGAATTGCGAGAGGCCGATTCACAGACGGAGGATCTTCATCGGCATCGTCTTCGCCCTCCAGATCCAGATCCCGTCTATGAGGTTGGGGGGCACTATTTTGTGGTGGTGGACAAATCCCTAATTTCACGAGGATGGGGGACACTCCGCAAATAGAGGCTCAAAAAAGGGCCCGTTGGGCACATTTTCTCATTAGGTTAAAATATATAAGATGGATATAATTTGCTAATTTTTACAAAAACACGAATACTTTCCTAATTTGGTCAAAAAATTGTGTCTTCCCAGCCAATTTTCTCTTTTGGCTCATCCCCACGCACGCCCATTTCACCAATATCAATATCAATATAATTACTTAATTTCGTATACTTCCCAGCCAATTTTCTATTTATGATTGTATTATATTCCTAATTTGATTCTATAAATGTATTATGTTGGCTGTCACATGATGATTTGCTTAGTCTTGCCATTGGGCTTCTTATTTTTAATAGCCATGGTGTTAACTGTAGCGATGAGCTCTGAAGGGTCGATTAACATGTATCAACTAGAAAAAGCTCTTAGTGTGTCTTCCATAATGTTTTTCCAATTTGACACCTACGATAGAGTTACCATTAGCAACCTGATTGTGTGTAGACCTTTTGCCAACTGGAATAAGCTCTTGATGTTGTCAATTGTTTTTCCATCAGATTCATAGAAGATTATTTAAGAATTGGTGATATTTTGCTTAATGGATTAGACTTTCTGAAGCTATTTTTAGGGTTTTTCCTTCCATAGGGTTCTGTCAATTGTAAGAGATATTTTTTGTAACCTATCTTTTGATTAATTGATGTCCATTTGATTGCTTTCTATAATTCATTGTAGGTAATATGCCAGCTGTAAGAAGTCAAGGTATGATAATTGGTTATGTTGCTCAATTTGGATGTTTTCCTTCAAAAGTATGCTCCTAATTCTAGTGAATATCTTCCGACATTCCAAGAAGATTTGAAGACAAAGGTTAGCCTAGAGATGGATGTTCTATCTAGGTCAATTGAGGCAACATGGCAACTGAGTATGTTTATTGCTGTTAAATTAGGTTATAAGGGTATTTGTACTAATATGTAATTTTGCAATTTCTATGTTTTTTTAAAATAATTTTAAGCATTTCATAACTTGATTGGAGTCGTTGACTGACTGGTACGTAAAATAATTTTATGCTTTGCACTTTCTATTCAACTTGATTGAATCCCAGTGTTTTGATCCATTTCAAGCTCAAATATTTCTAGTAAAAAAATTAAAACACATAAAATATTTTTTCTCTTCAGGATTTGCATGGACGAAACCTATAACACCACCTATGTGTCTTTTGTGAACACCTATGTTATTCAAGAACAATATTATTGTATTACCCTTTTCAAATATATATTTGTTTAGATTGTTATTTGATTGTTCCTTATAATCAATATTTAATATTTTATATTCTATTTTACTTTTTTTCCATCACAACTGCGCCATTGCACGGGAATTCCACTAGTTACTTACAAATGTAAAGTACAATCAAAAGGGGGCATTTTGCCTAAACCCAGAAAGTCAAGTATACAATAAGAATCAACTTCTCAATGGCTCCCTTGTCAGTGAACTTCTCTCATGTAGTATATGTAGAAGTTGGCCCCTTCGGTGTCTTGTGATTTGTGGGATCATGCATAGCTACAGTAAAATATAACAAACCCTTTAAACAACATATTGTTTTTTAGTTGGAGTAGATACAATACAAACTTAGGTAGCCTCTCCTTGACGATTTCTTTCATTGTTTTCAGGTAGTCGCCACTCGCAATGCACTACATCTACATATAAGAGAAGTACCACTGAAGAAATGCTGAAGTTACTTTCGACCAATTGGAACTCTCTGTTCTTTTCATCTACATGGTTAAGATATCATATGTGAAACATTTGCAAATCTTCGGCACCATACATCACTTTCCTTAGGTCGGATAGCCAGCATTGCATCAAATTATTCTCCTTGGATTTCCTTTGCTAAGCATCTTGGAGGGAGCAGCTGATGAACTCAATGGTATGCCTAAGCTTTTCGAGGTCCTATGCAGAGTGCCAAAGGAGGAGGAACTCATCTTTAGCAAAGGAAATGAAGAGTTGGAGGGCGGATTGAAGTGAAGAGTTGGAGGGTGGATTTGGCAATGGAGGTCAAAGCAACAGCCTCAGCCATGGTTTGGGGAGTCGAATCTCAAACTCAAACTCAAAACTCTTAAAAAGGGAATGCAAATTAGAGAGCAATTGCTAAGTAGGTTAATGGTTAATTAATTGCATTTGTCATGTGAAGACTGTTGTGCCGGAAGAAGGGGACGTCAGACAAACCCCTTCAACACACACGAATCGGGATGGACAAGAAGTGTAAATCAGAGAGCCAAACTCAAGCAACCCAAACCAACAATAAGACACAAACAGAAGATAAAATAACCAAGCACAAAGAAAAAAAGTGTACATTTAGTATTTTCTTAATTGATTAGATATTGCCGTTTTGGTGTGAACAGAGACCCAATTATACTTTGTCGTAGGCTTTAATTAAAGGTCATCAAACATCATCTATATATTAAAATTCAATCTCGACATAAATAGCATATGGCGTTGGCTCCCTTAACTTGTCAATCCACTTGAGGTTACCTTCGACCAGTTGGAACTCTGTTCTTTTCATCTACAAGCTAAATCAACAAGTAAGATGAAGTTAGCAAACAACATCATCACGAGTCAATAATCCAGATTAAAACTACGTTCGATCTTAAAAGAGACAAACATCTGAACTGTGAAAATGTTTTTTTTTTCAAGGTACCTTTCAATTTCACAAGCAAATGAATAGTTCCTTGTACAATATCAGATGAACCTTTTTATCAGATTCGCGCTAAAGATTGGATCCTGTAAAACCAAGCCATAAGAAATGCTGAAACATGATCAGATCTAATGAGCCACCTTTCAGGCATTCACCATATGCTGGCTGGTGTAGCGAATAAGCCATCCTAGTTGGTGCTTTTCCCGTTGCCTCGAAACAGCAGCAACATCATACAAATAAGGCTGTGAGTCACAATGTAGGGCACATAATTTGAACTCCCAGCAGTGCAGACTCGAAATGCCTTCCTGACAGCTGCGACCAAAAAGCAAATGTCATAGATAGGAAAATGAAATGTCCAATCTCAGAATTTAAATTTAGACTAAGAAGATTGTTTCATTTCATTCATGTGAAAAATATTGATATAATAAAGAAACAAAAAAATCAAAAGATTAATTAACCTTTTCATGGATGAAAAATTGAATATACACTGAATAGCTCCAGCCGAGCATCAAGCTTTAATGAACAAATTCTGTAAAGTTGATGAGATTTTATCTCTGTGTGTAAGAAAAACATTTCAAGAGAATGCTGGATAAAAATAAAAACCAAGAGACACCATGTTTCAATGGGTGTGGTTTACCTGAAGGTCAAAGTCTGGACCTTTCTTTAACAAGATCGAGGATAGTTGTGAGAAGAAGAGCGCAGTAAAGGCACTTAGGAAAATCCTCATACTTCTTCGTGTGGGAATCTTGCAGAATTGTGAAATCCAGTAGAACACCATGATCATAATTGGGAAAATCTGTTTTGTATTGTTTTTTCTATGAGTATGTCCATGAGAGCCAGATCGACAAGGCATAGAAATATACACATAGTCCAATACTCCTTCAAGATCGATCACACATTGAATTTGGAAATTAGGTGTACGTATGAGCACTTAATCAATGAGGTTGCTACTGGTAGCAACTAGATCCCTGACAGATTTTAAGTGCTGAGGAGAATGCAAGATCAAAATATACATTTTTTTACTCAAGCTACTTCTTCTGAAAGATCATTCAGGAAGTCGAATGGGATTATGGGAATATATAAAGGTTGTTGTTTCAATTATGTTTCATGAAATGAAATGTATTTCAGGTTAGTCTTGCAAAAACTAATTCAGCTGGACTTTTATAATACAAGTACAATATCAGATTATCAACATCAAAAAAAATATATGCCCCGTATATGTTGGTTTAGGGGCCAAAAATATATGCTGAAGGTCTGCAGTAGCAGATAATACCACTTTCGTATCATGTTACGGCCTAGAATCAAGATGTGGGAACGACAACAAGGCATACCATAGAACGACTCTTTTCTCGTTGAGTTGTATTCTACATTGATGCATTCAATGTAGTTCATATGTTGCCCTTCGAATAATTGTTGAATAGTGCCTTCCACAACCGTTCCCTGGAGTTAAACAACAAAAATTTGCAAAACATAGAAGGATTCAAGTTTAGGAAGTTCACAAGGCTATCAAAATTCTTTGAGCAAAATATGAAACCTTCATCTTCTCTTCAAGTTTCTCACAAAGAATCCGATTAAGATCCTGTACATCATAAGTATCCCACCCAAAGGATTTGGTCAATTCCTTCGTAGCAACACTGATGTTGCTATACGTACTAGAATTTGTAGAACAGGCTCCGCAAAGCTAGAGGAATGCTTGCAGCTGGAATGTCATTCTCAGTTGTTGGCATATGATACACAGCCTGCACAGAACCTCAAACAGGATTGGAATCCTCTAACATATACTTAAGATGAGAAATATGGTTGATAAAGGATGCAACTGACCTTTCTGAAGTACAGAATATGAAAAAGAGTTTGGTAAAGGGAATTTATGTAACATGTTGTTCCTTGATTCTTAAGGCCAACATACCCAGTCTCCTTTGAATCATAGGACCAATAGTCAAAACAATCTTGCAGACTGCAACCTCAGCCTCAAATCCCTCAATGACAGCAGTATCGTTGACAAAGTAGCCTCTAGTGAGATCATATAACTCACTGAGTGGGATAAACAAGAGCACATGCTCTCTTATAGTTGCAATAAATACTGGAGGATAACATAATAATAGCATCACTTCCTAAATAACAATACTCCTACTTGTTTCGGCTTAATTTCCCTCTGAAAACATCAGTTAAATCATCAACACAATCAAACAGACCAGCAGTTGATAACAATTATGTCAAGAAACCAGGTTATCTAAGGCCCTAACTTTGGACCACTCTGGGTTCCGTCGATACAAACCACTCCTTCAGAATCATCCACTTCAAGCAGTTCCAACTGCGATTTCAAAAGCGTGGCTGGTATGTGTTCCAGTCATCCAGTTCAAAATCAGTTCCACCTCATTAATCTGTGTTCCAGTCATCCACCCCCTTTTCTTCTCTTTCAAATTTGTTTTTTCAATGTTTATTTATAGGCGAAATAATCTTTTCAACCCTTTGCAAATCTGAAAGATCAAGGCACGGTAAACAAGCAGATGTCGCATAGCAAATGTCAGCTATAAATTGACACTAGTGGCACAATCCTAGTGGCACAATCATGACAGCAAAGAGTGACGGAGAAGTTTCTTGTACAAGAAATCACATGAGTCATCCTATAGGCTGAAGAATGTTGACCCAAGGCCAAGGTGTGTGCTACGTGAAAATGGACTTAAAACCGAAGAGCATTTATGTTCAATGTGCCCTTATGTGCAGGAGGACTGTATAAGTTTAACAAATGACCATACAAAGAGGCAGCTGTTACAAGCAAATCAAACGCACATATAGATAGATATAATGAACGCAAAAGCATAGTGTTACACTAACATAAAGAGCAAATCCCAATTAAGGCTACGAGCATGTTAAGATAGACTTAGAGAAAACAACCACCCCTACAACAGACTGAGACCAATTTTCAAATATATTCATCATCAAATTTTTCAATTTCATCTTTATCCTTATCAGCTACATTACCATGTCCAACTTTAACTTCCTCTTCATCGTCATCTTCATCTTCATCTTCATCTTCATCTTCAGGCCAAAGAGGAGGTGAGGCGGATTCATCAGAGGAAAATTTGGGCGGAAATTCTGAAATCACAAGGAGCATATATCAATAAATCATTCAACTGATCAAATGCAATGCCAATTAACAATCAGAAAGCACACAAATACTCAAAAACTGCTAGAAATTTCTCAAATCAGGAGGAGCATATGCGTATTTTATATATATACCTTGAGGTATTAAGCTTGTATTGCCTCCTCCTATCAGATAGGCACGGAACAACCGTTGCTCATCTGTCCGACCATCATTACCCCCTTGGTATGCAAGGACTGATGGTAAGTTGTCAACCATGTACTTTACTATCTTATTCCACACAAATTTATCGTGGAAGTACTCCTCCTTATACTGTACAACCAAACGCTGGAAAACAGAGACATCCTCCTCCTCCTTCCTGTACACAAGCTGTAATTTCCGAATCGCCTCGTTGGCTCTCTCCTCGTCCGATTCGCCGTTCTTCAACTTCTTCGCAACTTGCTCCTCGCCGGTTGACTGCCTCTTGCCTCCGTGAGGGATCGCTGCGTCCGCCATGGCTTAGGGTTTGCCGTCTGCTTTTGAGATTTGATTGTTCTCTCTCGAATGATCGCATAGGGCTCCCCTTTTCCCCTTTTATCAGGATCTTTGGATTGGGTATTCTAATTGGACTAATATTTGGCTCATTCTATTAAATCTCCAACCTTTCGTACATTTTTCACGATCTTCCGTTTTGCATTCAACTTCATTACCTATTTCAATTTGTTGCACCATCCGTCTATTTTGGGGAAATTCCGCCTGGTGTCATTGTAGAGGTTGAACATCTTAAGAAAAAAAAAATTCTCCATATATAAACTTGTTGATGTGAAAGCCTTTTGTGGTGATCAAGGCTGTAGTTGTCTTTCAGAGGGATTGGACCGGGTATCATAATGCAGTGGAATTCGAGAAGAGCTTTGAAGCAAAATTGGGTGTGGAAAGAAAGAGTGCCATGAACAACCCTTGTTGAGATAATGAGATAGCTATGGTCGGTTTGCACGAGTTGATAGTTATCAAGCAGACGGCCATTTGGGGAATCGTCTTCGAGCCAAGGGACAGTTGAAAACTGTGAATGATACTATCCGAGAGGCAAATCAAGACAATATTAGAATTGTGGTTAACTTGAATTGGCAAATGAGCTTGATGAAAAAATGGTTTTCGTCTTTCTTGATGGCATTTTGCATTGAGGAGTCCTTATTGCATTTCTTACTGTGTTGATTCCTGAACCAATCTTGGTTATCATGATTTTAAACATTCCTCTTCCTATCGCATTGATTGTCAGGGAAGTTTGGACTACATGAGCTATTATTTCACATTCAATTCTGTTAGTCCCATATTTGTCATCTTGCCCATATATACTTACATTAACCTGTCTACTGTAAAAAAGTGTTATTTGTGTGAGGTACCTTTGTCTTTAATTTCTTTGTGCTAGGAGTTGTATATGCTTTTTTGCTAAGCAGTATTTGTATTGTTTTGGATCTTGAGAAGTGCTTTATTTGCACATTCCTATTTGCTATGCTATATTCTCTAAAAAAATTATTCTATCTGTTTTGAATAATCTGGTTCAAGGAACATCCAACGGAATGCTCGTGATAATGTTAGAAGAATAATGATGGAACAAGAGAGGCTCAGTCGTGATTTGGAGTCAAAGCGAAGACAAATTGAGCAACGTACCAGAGAATTGAACAAGAGCGAGGCTTTTAATGAACGTGAAAGACAGAAGCTTGATGAGGAGAAGAAAAAGGTCAGTACTTAGTACTATTATGCCCATAAGTCCATTAATTGATGTACTATATTGCTGCATTTGTCTTTACACTTGCAAGTTTTTTTTTTTTTTTTTTTTTGTGTTCTAGAAATTGCTAATTAATGGTGTTTTCCTTTATTTACCCCAATTTGTAAAGCAATCAAAATCTGAATATATATTGAGAATTGCGTGTAAAGAAAAGGAAAAAGTTTTTAAGTCTTTCACCTGTTAGTGTTAAAGAGGGACTAGATGGACCTTTTATTTATTGTAAAAGGACAACAAGATATTCTTATATTTATCTATTTGCACTTAGATTTCTTATCAAGGCCCGGTTAGTGTTCCTTTATGAGTCCAATTAACGAGTTCAGTTACACATTTACACACACTGCATGCTCAACTTAACTTTAGAAATTTCATCAACTAATTAATGATGTTATGTTATTTTCAGAATTATGTCATAAATTGTAGAAGGATATATTGTGAACTTTCAAATTGTTTAGGTAGCTTTGTGTAAATAGGAACACCCCGCCTAAAAGGTTGTTATAACCTCTGGCTGTATAAATAAGGGGAAAGGGTTGAATCCCCAACCAATGTAACAGAACATCTTCATCTTCTTGAATTTGTACAGCAAAAACTCTCTTTCTCTCCATGAACTCGATTTCGACTTAATCCACATGGTATCAGAGCTCAATCAGTGATTTCGAGTGTTCATGGCCGCCGATCGACGACTAACGATGGCAGAGATGCAAAGTCCATTGTTTTTGCATCCATCTGATGGTCCAAATTCGATCGTGGTGTCGGAGAAGCTGGCAGGAGCTGCGAATTACAGATCTTGGAGGAGGAGTATGGAGATCAACCTCTCCACAAAACGCAAGATCGGCTTCGTCAAGGGGACGGTGATTCGGCCTTCCGATGATGCTGTAAAAGCCGATCAATGGGATACCTGCAACAATCTGGTAATCGCTTGGATTATGAATTTTGTTTCTGATTCAATTGCGAAGTCTGTGCTGTACATAGAATCTGCTAGGGAAATTTGGTTGCAATTGGAAAAACGTTTTTCCCTGAGTAATGGATCTAGGAAGTACAAACTGAATCGAGAGATTTACTCGATGAAACAGACAGGAATCTTGATCAACGGGTATTATACTCGTATGAAGTCAATTTGGGAAGAACTAGATGCCATGGATATTATGCCACATCTGGTAGGTGTGTCGGCGAATGTTGTTGAGTATCTCAGGAAAATGGATCAAATCAAGCAGGAACAAAGGTTGTTTCAGTTCTTGAATGGGTTGAATGAAACCTATGGGGCTCAAAGAAGCCAAATATTGCTGATGTCGCCTCTGCCTGGTGTTGAAGAAGCAGGTGCACTGATCCAGCAAGAAGAAAGCCAGCGGGAAGTGTTGGACATGTCAAACAGTAATGCAGATGAACCATCAGTGATGTACAGCAAGTCTGAAGGCAAGTGTAAGGTCTGTGGAAACAAATGGCATCCAAAGGAGAAGTGTTGGGCTATCATTGGATATCCTAGTTGGCACTCAAAGTCTAAGCAATTTCCACAGAAGCAATCAAGTGCTGAGAAGAAATCCAGCAATGAGAAGAAGCCAAAGACGGCTGAGACCAAGTCCAAGACAGTTGCTCAAGTTTCCACCAAGGAAGATAGCACTGGGAATGTATTCTTCACTCAACAACAATTTGCAGAACTGTTAAGAAGTCTACCTCAAATCACCAAGTCAGAGAATGTTGATGAGGTGGATGATGATCTGGATGGAGAGTTTGCAGGTAATGTCTTCTGTGCTCATGCTGATATTGTGAAAAATGAGTGGATCTTGGACACTGGGACCACTGATCATATGACCCCACTGTACAAGGACATTTCGGATCCAAAATTGCATCTACCTAAAACCAGAATCCATCTTCCAAATGGTCATATATCATCCATTACTTATCATGGCAATCACACTTTGCAAAATGCTCTCAAGCTTCATAAAGTTCTGTTTGTCCCATCCTTTGAGTTCAAATTTATGTCCATTTCAAAATTGGTCAAAGAAAACAAGTGCTTTGTAACCTTCTATCCAAATTTTTGTCTAATACAGGACTATGCCAGCAAGAAGCTTTTGGGGATTGGTAAAGAAAGTGGTGGACTCTATTATCTGCTAGACAAGAGGTTGAGTGAGACGAATCCTGAATTTGTCAATAAAGTGGTTGCTTCTTGTGTACAACCATGTACTCCATATTCTTTGTCTTCTAGTCAGTTTGTATTGCCCTATGATTTTCACATATGGCATATGAGGTTAGGTCATGCTCCAAGTACTAAACTCAAACATGTATCCTGTGTTCCTATTCCATCTATGAATGAATCTGTTTTGGTATGTCTTGTGTGTCCTCTTGCCAAACAAACCAAATTACCTTTTCCTGTCAAAGAAACTAGTACTACTGTTGTCTTTGACATTGTTCATTTGGATATATATTTGGGGTCCTTATAAATCCCCTACTCTCAAAACTGTCGATTCTTTATGACAATTGTGGATGATTTCAGTAGAACAACTTGGGTGTTTCTGTTGCATTCCAAATCCCAGTCATTCACTATGATCAAAATATTTTATCAGTTTGTCATCACTCAATTTAAGAGCAAGATCAAGATTTTAAGGTATGACAATGCTCTTGAGTTCACAAGCAAGGAGTGTGTTCAGTTTTAAAGTGATCATGGTGTGGTTCACCAAACATCTTGTGTTGACAGACCTCAACAAAATGGTCTGGTGGAACGTAAACATCGTCATATCTTGGAGATTGCTAGAGCTCTTAGATTTCAAGCTCATTTGCCTCTCAAATTATGGGGGTGACTGTGTCCTTACAACAGTCTACCTTATCAATCGTTTATCAACTCCTGTGCTGGGTAAATAGGAACATCCCGCCTAAAAGGTTGTTACAACCTCTGGTTGTATATATAAGGGGAAAGGGTTGAATCCCCAACCAATGTAACAGAACATCTTCATCTTCTTGAATATGTACAACAAAAGCTCTCTTTCTCTCCATGAACTCGATTTCGACTTAATCCACATAAATAAATAGTTCACTTGCAATGGCTTCCATATATATAGAACAGAAGAAAGCAGATGCATATGAGAATGTTACAAGGCTAGTTGATCGAGCAACAGCAGCCAGCAGTGTTCATATATATTAGTTACATTTGTAATGTTATTTTCCTTTGAGAGGTTTTCTCACATTATTTTTGCAAAATTCATATGTTCAGAGGGAGAAATTAAAGAAGACGCATATTAATGAAACAGGTACGGTGTTAGAGTTGCAATTAAAAACAGTTGATGCTAACTAAGGGAAGTTGAAAGGGAAGTTGGGCGTCATGAAGCACTAGTTAGGAGACGATGCTGTGCGCTCTGTCAAAAGGAAGATTGAAGAGATGTACAGTGAATTGCAGGAGATCGAAGGTTGAGAATCTAGAATCAATTAACCGAGCTGAGATTTCATTGTGAAAGAAAGAGAGAGTAATGATGAAACCTTTTATGGATTATTACTTTACATGCACCAAATTTTTTAGGGCTATTTGCACAAATATACACTTTTTTTTTCCGGGTTTGCACAAATACCACTTTTTTAGAAAATTTGCAAAAATACCATATGTGGTATTAGTGCTAATAGAAGGGGCAAATTGTTTAGCCGGTTGCAGGTTGTCCCAAGGGGAGAGAGAGAGAGAGAGATGGGGAGAGAGAGAGAGAGAGAGATGGGACATTGGATTGGGTGGGGGATTTTGGTGCCAAAATTGGAGAGAGAGGAGGTGAGGTGATGGGAAAGGGTTTCCCTCCATTTTTAAAGTGTAATAAGAGAGGAGGAGAGAGGCCTTTATTTTCGGTGTTCCCGTGGAAAAGAGAGGTGGAGAAGAAGGCTACCATTGGAGAAGAACCCATCCGCATTAAGGTCCAGTTGGTGAGCACGTGTCGGGCTCTTAATTCGTTCGTGTCAGTGTTCGTAAACTTCCGTGTCACAGACATATCTGAGAAACCCTAATTCTCAGTTGCAATGGGTAGGCTTCTCTTCTATTTCTCCTCATTTTCGTGAAGAGTAGATACCCATTACCAATGGTGCTGATCCGAGTTTTCAATTGCAGGGCAAAACGCCAAAGTATGTGTCACTCTCAACTTCAACGGGCGTTGGTTGTTCGATGGTGCGGGGTGGGTGTATTATGGTGAAACAGAGCGGGAGAATGTGATAATTGAAGAGGGCATCGACTTCGCCTCTCTGACTCAACTGTTGAGGGTGAAGGTCGGGCATGATTGTTCATGTGAAGATTAGCGGTTGTGTTACATGCCAAAGGGGGAAGAAGCCGGTCATCCGATAACGATAGGTGATGACGACGACCTTGAGGCTTATAAGTTTCTGAACTCGATGTCTGGGGAACATCCATGGCCCATGGCGATATATATTGGTCCAGTGGTGAAAGAGAGCCTTCAAGTACCACAACCCGGCGTCGGGGAAGAATGCTTGAGTGGGCCTCGTAACTCTCAAAAGGTGGACGAGCTGGAGGCGGAAGGTAAGCCACAACCAAACCCTATGGTTGTAGATGTGGGGTTATTTGGTAGAGGAGGGGTTAGCCAGTCAATAGGGATGACCAACGATATAAGGGTGAAAAACAATGTGGAAACGGGGTTGGGAAGGGGTGACAAAGAAAAATGTGAGGGTGACAAAGGTAAGGGTCCGGAGGTGATCATCTTGGCTGAGGTCATAGGGAAGAGGCAGGATCACGTTACTGAAATGGGTTTTGGAACTGGTGACAAACGTATTTTTGAAGGTGACAAGGGTAAATGTCCAGAGTCGAACCACATGGATGAGGTGATAAGGAAGAGACAGGAGGACGCTACTGAGAGTGGGTTTGGAACTGGTGAAAAGCTTAAGAGTGTAGGTGACAAGGGTAAAGGTCCGGAAATGATCCAGTTGGGTGGGGTGATAGGGAAGAGCCAAGAGCACACATGTGACATAGGGTCTGGAACTGGTGACATGGATATTCTTGAGGGTGACAGGTGTGATGGTCTAGATGTTATCCACTTGGGTGACACGGACTCCTCTCCAGATGACACGGAAAAATGTGAAGGTGACAAGTATAAGGGGGTGGATCTCATATCCATTAGCAGTGAGGAGAGGATGAGGAGGAGGACTTCGATTCCGGAGTGAAGAGGGAAGAAGATTGTTCATATTATTATGACTGGGAGGATTATGAGGAAGACCAGGGTATGAGGGTGTCGTCGGAGGAGGACGAAGTTGAGGAGGAGGTGATTAGGGAACTAGAAGATCGGGTTCCTAGGTCCAGCACATCCCCACCGTCGATGGAGAACGTAGAAGCTATGTTGGACAAAGCAACGCCTTGGACCCAGGAACCACGACGGAATCTGACAGAAATTTCGGAGGGACAAATGTTCGGCTCGAAGGTAGAATTGCAGACTTGCCTGAAGTGGATTGCAGTGCAGAAGTGCTTCGAGTTTGTAGTGAAGAGGTCGTGTAACAAAACCTATTTAGTTGGTTGTTTGGATAGCAAGTGCACGTGGATGTTAAGGGTGTCGACTTACCGGCGCACGAAAATGTGGTGCATCCGACAGTATGTCCAGGAGCATACATGTGACCTGAGCATGATGCACAACCATAGCCGACATGCTACGTCAAACATGATTGGACGCAACCTCGTGACCACGTAAGTGTTAATTTAGTTGCGAACAACTATTTCTGTCACACAACATTATTCCCCATGTCACATGACGTAACACACCATGACACCATTATATGCAGGTTCACCGGTACTCGAAAGGACCTCGTTCCCGAGCAAGTCCACAAAATGACGAAGTCCAAGTATGGAGTATCGTGTAGCTACTGGAAGGCACGAAGGGCACAACTGACAGCGAGGGAGGTGAAGCATGGGACCGACGAAGACAGCTACCGAGATATTATTCCATACTTGCACATGTTGGAGCAGACTAACCCCGGGACATATACTAAGTTAGAGCTGGACGCATCCCAAAGATTCCAGTACTCCTTTATTAGCTTCGGGGTATGGCGCAAGGCGATTCCCTACCTTCGAAAGGTAATACCCCGTGTCGGTACTATAATATTGCATGTCACCTAACATACATAACCATGTCACCTAACCAACTGGTGTCGATATCCATGTCCAGGTGATTTCAGTTGATGGGAGTTTCCTGAAAGGGAAGTTCAGGGGCACGCTTCTATTTGCCACAACCCAAGATGCAGACCACAATATATACCCGATCGCTTTTGCGATTGTCGATGGTGAGAATCACGGGTCATGGGGCTTCTTCTTTAAGAACATGCTACATGTCGTCGAGGATACACCGGACTTAATGTTTGTCTCTGATCGGCATCTTAGTATCGTCAAAGGTTTGAGGGACAACTATGTGTTTGCTAAGCAAGGGGCCTGCCAATGGCATCTATTTCAGAATGCTAGGGTTAAGTACAGGGGGGTGACGGCCCTGCACACATTGTACTTAAAGGTGGCGAAGGGGTACACGAGGACAGAGTTCGAGAAGCACTTTGCTGATTTTTGCACTCAGGCACCCGCTGCGGGCCAATACCTAAGAGAGGCTGGATTCCAGAACTGGGCCCGGGCATACTTCTTGGGGATGCGCTACAACATATTGACGACGAACAACTCCGAGTGTCTGAATTCGGTGTTCAAGGAGCCCCGCGACCTACCCATCACAACCCTGATTGATGCTGTCATCGAAACAATATCCAAGTGGGTTTACGATCGACGGGAAAAAAGCACCAAATCGGCGTCGACGGTCAGCGATTACGTTCAAGGTGAGCTGCAAACGAGCTATTCGTTGGCAACATTCTTGGATGTCAGAGCCCTCAGCTCACACGAGTACACTGTCCGCAGAGGGTCCGACACCTGGGTTGTGAACCTGTGTGCCCGGACCTGCACATGCAAGCGGTTCGACATTGACCAGTTTCCGTGCCAACATGCCATAGCGGCTGCAAGGTATCGAGGTAGCAATTTCTTCTCTCTCGTGAATGACTTCTACAAAGTCGCAGCATGGAAGGTGTGTTACGAGAATGTGCTATATCCGGTTCCTTCAAGAGAAGAGTGGCGAATCCCCCCAGCCATGTCCAGCGCGGTGTGTCTCCCCCCGGACGTGAAGCGACACCCTGGTCGCCCTAAGACTTGTCGATACCCATCTCGGGGAGAATTTAGCCGTTCCAAGAGCCGTCGTTCTTAGATGTGTTCCTCCATTGGTGGTCCAACGCCTTACCTCAGCAGCTGGGTAGTCTTTTGCATTTGCCGTATCGGGTCAGTGGTTGGACCATTATCCATCTATGTTATTTTGTGAACGGGCAACGTATTTGATAGTGTAATTAGGCTGTTTGTGCATATGACGAACTGTAAGTAGGCTGCTGTACTTTTGGGAAGGGTTTCCACAATACAGTGAAGTAGTGAAGAACTTCGTAGTACTTTTGGGGATGGTTTCAGAACAAAAACCAAGTCACCCTATTTGTATTCCCGTGTCAGGTAGAAGGGGTTATCATGTCACAGCTTTCAAATTCATGGTATACATTTCGGTGGTTGAAGCTATGATAATGAATTCAACAATTCATTGACACTTATTTGACAACATGTTTACAATCCTGAGTGGGTGTGGTAGTGGTGTTAGGAATTCACCCTTGTGAACATATTGAAATCACCTTCATGACAATGTTGAAGGGGTTATTATGTAAGGTGACACGGGATTGTTAGTTGGGTGACACGGGTGATTTCCTGACAACTTATACCCAAAGTTTCGACAATAATAACTTAGTCAACCAGTGGTCAAAGATAGACCAAATTTTGCCCAAACTTACATAAATAGCACAATGGGGGATAATTTGGATAAATTGGAGGAAATGGTAGTAAATAGCTCGATAAATTGACCCTTTCCCATTTTGGTCGAAAATGTTGGCCGTAGCTCAAAACAAAAAGAAAACAAAAAGAAAACAACAAAGAATATGTTGACACGCGTCCCGGATATGACCCCACACTCTCTTTTTGTATTCATCTGGACTCCATCTCTAAATTTGCATAACTCAAAACCGTTCGAAAGGGGGAGGAAGAAGAGACGCCGGCGACGAGGAACAACGGGTCGAAGAAGAGACTGCCGGGGACTGTCGGATAAGAGAAGAACGCCGCCAGGAAACTCAGAAGGTACGCCCCCTATCTCTGTTGTCCGTTATCTTCGAATCTGGTTCGAGGTGGGTGGATGGAACAACCTACTATGGTGGTAAGGGATTGAACGTTAAGGAGGGCGGTTTTGTCGATGGTGGAGGTGGTTGCGAATGAAGGACAAGGAGCCGGGTTTTGGCGATTGGAAAAACCCCCGATTAGGGTTTAGTAAGCCCGAAGAGGATGGCTACGGTGGGGGTCGAAATAGGGAATGGGGTAGATTAGGGGTTTGATTGGGAATGGGGACGATTCGGGGTTCCATTATTTTGAAATTCAGATTTGGGGAGTTGATGTGGAATGTATGTCGTCATTGGTTTAGGAACGTTCTGACATTTGTGACATGGGTTTTCAATTTGAGTGACATGGGTTTACAAAGCTAGTGACATTGACTTTAAACTTTCTCGATAACTTATGGTTGCTCTTAAACTGCAGGAAACAAATGGCTCGGACAAAATTTACACAGCCATAGAATCAGCGCTTCCACGCACGGGTAAACGAATGGTCGAGTGTGGCGATGCTTGCCAACATCGCCAACTACGTCGAGGAGACGGACGCCGCTAGGGATCTCGTGGGGAAGACACTCGAGAAGATTATGGATACCTTGGAGAAGATGGATGATAGGGTACTTGAGTCTTTCGCATTATTCACTCTCATATTGTTATTAAGTTCATGACTACGGTAAATAGAATAATGACATGGGACATACAGTATGTGAAAGTGACACGGGATATAAAACTGTTGGAGGAGATGTTGGATTTATTATAACAACTTCTTGTGTGCAGATAAAAGTGTTGGAGGAGAAGGTCCATGAAATGTGGGATGGAAAATTGATTGGAAGAGGCAAGGAACAAAGAGTAAGGGATAGTGAAAAGGATTTTGTACATGTTGGAATCCATCTAAGTTGTAGATCGGTTTTGCAGGTTGTTGATGTTGATGTACCAAGGGGGGCTCGTACTGAAGCTGTGGAGCAGCCCCGACAAGTTGCTAAGGTACACTCCTTGTGGGCCGTGCCATTCATCCGTTATGTTTTCAATAGTGGCATGGGGATGTTAGCTAGGCGATAGGGGTCGTTTTGTTATGTGACATGGGAAATGTTTGTTTGAATTCAGAGGTTGTTCGTCGACCAGGAATGTGAGAGCAAGGCGTGGAAGATAACGAAACCGCGGGCCTCTAAAGGGAAGGACGCCATCGTTCCCGGTGAAGCCGTTTCCATGGGACTAGTTTCTGCGACCGACTATGAGGCCCTACAGGGGTGGTTCGCAAGGTAACCCATCGTCTCATTTCAGTCTTCATTATACGGCACAGTTACCCTTTCATTGATTCCACTCCATTGTACGGTCTAGTGCCGACGGTGAGAACCTGTCAACGGCTTGCGGCAAGGACCTGTTGAAGGAGTTTTTTACCACCCTCCAGACGCCCCGCTATTGGATCAACTCAGAGGTATATTGTATTTCTCACATTTTATTATGATTGCCCTTGTATACGCAATTGGGTTGCTGTTGGACTATGTTGTGGGTTGTCATGGGGGTTAACTTGACGCAGCACTTCGAGCAGTCATGCTACCTGCTACGGAAACAAAGCGCGGAGAGGGGTTTCGAAAATGGGCGTCGAGTCGTTGTGTTGGACTCCTACTTCTCCAGCTTTCTGGAGAGGGAGTGGAAGGAGTACAACTCAGACGTCGGGGGGTATGAGGCGAGTGTCATACTCCTCTCATACTTCGACGGGCGGGCCCCGACGCCCATGGCCCGGCCGTGGTCAGGCGGGGACCTCGTCCTCCTACCCCTCAACCTGAGGGGAAGACATTGGGTTGCCGTTGCTCTTGATCTGAATGAGTGGCAGTTGAAGCTGTATGACTGCGATGTGCACTGCGTGAGAGACGCCGAACTCCCACCCCTGTTGATGCACGTTACCCACCTCCTCCCCATCATCATGGATGCACACACTGAGTTGAAGGTGAAGTATGCATCGAAGCTGCCAGGCCCGTTTCGCATAATCCGCGACAAGCGCATGTCGCAAAAAAAGCTCAGGTATGATTGGTGCGACCCCTGTATTTCATTTAACTTGATGATATCTCCGCATGTGTTTTGACAAAATCTCCGTCATTGCAGTGGTGACTGTGGCCCTTACACGATCAGATTCATGGAGCTCCTCATGAAGAGCGATCCCTCCTTCGATGGGCTGGACGACACGTTTATTGGGCCGTACAGACAGATGCTAGCGGATGCCATCTTCAATGGTCGGCTCGGTGGACGCATAATCTGATCGTCGTTTCGGTGTAGGTATGGAAGTGATTTGTTGTATTTTGTTGTGAAGAACGTTGGTTTCAGTCTTGTCCTTTGGTTGTTTGGATACATTTACTTTTGGAAACGGGTTACACTCTAGTAGTAAGTGGTAAAGAACATCGCAGTACTTTTGTGGATGGATTCTATCAAAAACCCCTGTCACCCTCTTTGTATTACCGTGTCAGGTGGAAGGGGTTTTCATGTCACTGGTTTTAATATCATTATGGAAGTGATTTGTTGTATTTTGTTGTGAAGAACGTTGGTTTCAGTCTTGTCCTTTGGTTGTTTGGATACATTTACTTTTGGAAACGGGTTACAGTCTAGTGGTAAGTGGTAAAGAACATCGCAGTACTTTTGTGGATGGATTCTGTCAAAAACCCCTGTCACCCTCTTTGTATTACCGTGTCAGGTGGAAGGGGTTTTCATGTCACTGGTTTTAATATCATTATGGAAGTGATTTGTTGTATTTTGATGTGAAGAACGTTGGTTTCAGTCTTGTCCTTTGGTTGTTTGGATACATTTACTTTTGGAAACGGGTTACACTCTAGTGGTAAGTGGTAAAGAACATCGCAGTACTTTTGTGGATGGATTATGTCAAAAAACCCTGTCACCCTCTTTGTATTACCGTGTCAGGTGGTAGGGGTTTTCATGTCACTGGTTTTAATATCATTATGGAAGCGATTTGTTGTATTTTGTTGTGAAGAACGTTGGTTTCAGTCTTGTCCTTTGGTTGTTTGGATACATTTACTTTTGGAAACGGGTTACAGTCTAGTGGTAAGTGGTAAAGAACATCGCAGTACTTTTGTGGATGGATTCTGTCAAAAACCCCTGTCACCCTCTTTGTATTACTGTGTCAGGTGGAAGGAGTTTTCATGTCACTTGTTTTAATATCATTATGGAAGTGATTTGTTGTATTTTGTTGTGAAGAACGTTGGTTTCAGTCTTGTCCTTTGGTTGTTTGGATACATTTACTTTTGGAAACGGGTTACTGATGCCGTGCAATTATCGATGACTCCTGGTGACATTGAGGACAACATGAAGGTTCCATTTGATGGCCCTTTCACTCGTGCAAGGGCCAAGAAGATTCAAAATGCGACTAAGGCCTTTCTTGTCTGTCACCATGGAACGTTAGAGCAAGGGTTCAGGCCACCCTGGATCACTTGGCTCAACGTTACTCCGCCAGCACAAGAAGTGAGCTTGCGACCACACACGGAGCTCATGAAGACTCGTCTACACCCGCCATGAGCTAAACCTCACTCGGCATTTCCTAAGGCACTCGAGACCACCAATGTCGAGTGGGCCAAAGGAGCTTGTCGAGTACATGGGCCGAGATCCTTGTGCTTGGGCCAATTATCTAGTTTATTTAATTATGTTATTATTTTATGCAATTTAGATAAATAAGGTGGAAATTAATTATATCTCTTCTAGATATAATACTTGACCACCAAGTTATTAAATATTTATCTCATTAGGATTTATTTATCTTTAAGTTATTTTATTTATCTTAGATAGAATTAATCTATCAAAACCCCTTTCCTTTGCAAAGAAGGATTGGTTAGATCTCTCATAAGCTTTACTATAAATTCATGTTTATGCACTTTGAATTAATCAGATTGAAATAGAATTGAAGAAACCCTTTATGGATTAAGAGTTCTTCGATTATCAATCCCAAAACACTTTCCCACTTTTTGTTCTTGAGATCTTTCGGCAACACAAATCACCATCCCCTTCCTGTTTTTCGTTGACATCGAGCACAGGCCAAACCTTCGTCGAGAAGCTGTCGCAAGAAGGAGGCCAGCCCTTGGTTTCATCCGTGAGGAGATCCGCTCCAGCGAGCGCGGAGCCCCTGCATCGCAGCGCCGTGCCCTCGCTCCGCAGTCCCCGGTGCCCTCGCTCCGCACAGCCCAGGATCCCCAGCGTGCTCGCCTCACCCACTCTCTCGCTCCCAACGAGAGATCCCGCGCGCACCACCCGCACACCCTGAGGCCGAAGGCCTGTGTGCCCAGCAATCGCGCAACCCCAGCTCCGCTTCCCTCGCTGATCTTCGTTTTGTTTTTCTGTCGCTATTACCTTGTCTTGGGTTGCTGGAATTTTCTAAGTCTAGAATCTGTCGCTAAATCAGAATTCTAATTACTTGTTTAAATTTGTTCCAATCAGGAGATATCGAAGAGCATTGCAAGATCTTAGCAAATATACGGCGTGGTTCTTGATCTGAAGCCCACAGGCGAAGGATCGGGTATCCCAAACGTATCAAGTGGTATCGGATTTCAGGTTAATGCAAGTTCTTTACTCTCTTGATTTCTTTATTGAGTGATTTATTTTTCGTGCCTATTTTTCACCATAGCCGCTGCATAAAAGTGAAATCTTTTTTATTCACCTATCAAAATTGGCACTTTATTTTTGTTGTTCTTTGTTTGGATCTTTAATTTCGAAGATATTGAGTTCTTGACTGCAAGTTGTGATCTTTTATTCGTAGTTGCTACATATCATACCTATGACTGTGATTCTTGGATTAAAAGCATTATATGAACTTGCACCACTAAAGAACCCTAATTTCTTCAGTTTCTAGCCTATTTTCCCTATTTCCTTTATTTTTGCTTACTTTTAGATCATCGTAGCTTATTATTTTTATTTTTTTTCCTTGCTCTTAAATTTTCGGTTGCTGCCTCCATATTACCTTGTCTTGGGTTGCTGCCTCCTAATTTTGGCCATCCTAGATTTGATAATGCTCAAGCTATACAGAGACGAGATGTTAAGCTTAAATTAGACACCTTTGATGGTAATACTGATCCTGAAGCTTATCTTGTTTGGGAAAATCATACTGACTATCTGCTTGAACATTTACGCTATGAGGAAACGGAGAAGTTGGAAGTTGTTATATTGCATTTAGTAGGTAAAGCTCGCACCTGGTGGTTCTACACTCGTGAGATGCGCCGACGTCAGGACAAGCAACCTGTTGAAACCTGGCCACAACTTCGCTATCTCCTAAAGAAGAGACATGTGCCTGAGGAATACACGGAGTCTATGAGGATGCAGCTCGCTTCCTGCCGCCAAGGAACTCGCTCTCCCAATGACTACAGGGATGAGCTTGAACGGCTCTCCCATCAGGCTAATGTTTATCTTACTGAACGTGCTTTGTGTACTCAATTTCTTACCGGTCTTAATATTTCTATTAAAAATCCTTTAGCTATCCATTCCATTAAAGATATTAACACTTTGACTCATAAAGCACAGCTTCTGTATGAACAACAACAACATCAGTTTCGGCAGCAAAGGAATCGATTGGACCAGACCTCTCAAGGTCGCAGGTTTGTCCCCTTTAACCCTTCTAATCAATCTAAGCCTTCTACTTCTAACCCTTCTATGCAGCAAAAGGGAGTTTCCAACTCACCTCAACAGGGTTATCAGGTTGAAACTAGAAGAGTTGCTGCACCTTCTACAGATCGCAACAAAGACATCCATTGCTTCACTTGTGGTGGTTCTGGGCATATCTCTCGCAATTGCCCTCAGAAAAGGAAGGTCCTTCTCAATGATTTGGGAGACCATTACTATGAGGAGGAGACTGTTGAGGACCATGTAATTTCGAGTGAAGTGGAGGAGGACCAGCCGTCTGAACCTATTGAGGAGATCGACACATCAGAATATGACAACGTCCTCTGCCTTGTCAACCGGCGGGTCCTACACATTCAGGAGTCTCCCATGGCTGATCAAAGGGAGAACATCTTCCACACGAGATGTGTGGTTCACGAAGCTACCTTAAACCTCATCATCGATGGTGGGAGTTGCTGCAATCTCATCAATGAAAAGGTAGTGGATTTCCTCCATTTAACTACTACTCCTCGTGCTACTCACTATGGATTAAATGGTATCACTGATGATGGATCTGATATAATGGTCACCAAACAATGTTTAGTTTCTCTTTCTATTGGATCTTTTCATGATAAAATATTATGTGATGTTGCTCGCATGGATTGTAGTCATATATTGTTAGGGCATACTTGGTTATATGATCGTTCTGTTCTTCATGATGGTCGTGCAAATACATATACTTTCACCTATGATGGGAGGAGAGTTACTCTCCTACCCCTTTCGCCACAAACTATTCTGAAGGATCAGATTCGCAAGAAGCAACAAAGGGACGCCGAGAAAGAAGCTGAAATGACGGAAAAGCTCCAAGGAAGCTCGGGCCAACAGGCCGCACCCGCGGCCCAGCAAGCCGCGCCCGCGGCCCCACCAGCAGCGCCCGCCGCCCCCCCAGCCGCACGTACAACCCCTTTGGCGCCTCCTCCTCCGCACTCGACGTCGACTCAGTTCTCTTCTGCTTCACTTAAGGGCTCTGTAGAACGTCGATCTTTGGTCTCTCACCCTCAGCAAGGGACCATCACATGGAATGCTCATCGACCTCATATTCTTCTGGTAATGAAACAAGTACTACTTAATGTTGAATTGAGTCATATTCCTGCACCTATTGCTGCACTTCTGCAGGATTATCTAGATGTGCTTCCAGCTGAACTACCCCAAGGCTTGCCTCCTATTAGAGGTATTGAGCACCAAATTGACTTTGTGCCTGGGGCAGCCTTGCCTAATCGCGCCGCTTATAGAGCTAGTCCTGAGGAAACAAAGGAGCTGCAACGCCAAGTCACAGATTTGATGGATAAAGGCTTTGTTCGTGAGAGCCTGTCTCCCTGTGCCGTGCCTGTCATTTTGGTTCCTAAGAAGGATGGCTCCTGGCGCATGTGTGTTGATTGTCGCGCAATCAACCAAATAACGGTTAAGTATCGCCACCCTATTCCTCGTTTAGATGATATGCTTGATGAACTTCATGGTGCTGCTATTTTTTCTAAAATTGACCTTAGAAGTGGATATCATCAAATTAGGATGAAACAGGGAGATGAATGGAAAACGGCTTTTAAAACTAAGTATGGCTTATATGAATGGTTAGTGATGCCTTTTGGGTTAACAAATGCACCTTCTACTTTTATGAGGCTTATGAACCATGTGCTTAGAAGACACTTAGGTAAATTTGTCGTTGTCTATTTTGACGATATCTTAATCTATAGTAAGAATATGCATGATGACTTAAGTCATTTAAAATTGGTTTTTGATTGTGTTAGGAAAGAGAAATTATATGCCAATTTAAAGAAATGTTCTTTTGCCTCCGAGTCTACCATTTTTCTTGGTTTTGTAGTGACTGCATCTGGATTGAAGGTGGATGAGGAGAAGATTCGTGCTATTCAGGAGTGGGCCAGGCCGAACACACCCACTCATGTCCGCTCATTCTTGGGCCTTGCTGGCTTCTATCGACGTTTTGTCAAGGACTTCAGCCTGATTGCCGCCCCCTACATGAGCTGACAAAGAAAGATGTGACATTTCGCTGGACTGACTCACATCAGCAGGCTTTCGACGCCCTCAAGGACCGCCTAACACACGCCCCAATGCTACAGTTACCTGACTTTGCTCAACCGTTTGAGCTCGAGTGTGACGCTTCTGGCACTGGCATTGGAGGGGTCCTGCTGCAGAACAAGCGTCCCATCGCCTACTTTAGCGAAAAGTTGGACACCGCTGAGCTCAACTATTCTACCTACGACAAGGAGCTATTTGCACTGGTTCGCCTACTTTAGCGAAAAGTTGTGATTCATTCGAATCATGAAGCTCTTAAGTACCTCAAAGGACAAGCAGTGCTCAGCAGGCGACTTGCTCAATGGGTGGAGTTTATAGAGACCTTTTCCTATGTGGTTCACCACAAGAAGGGAAAGGATAATATGGTAGCTGATGCGCTATCACGCAGGTATGTCCTCTTAAACCATATGGATGCACATGTTTTGGGTTTTTCTTTGATAAAGGAACTGTATGCTTCTGATAGTTTCTTTAAAACTATATATGCTCAATGTGTGTCCAAAGGTGAAGTTGATTCATTTTTTGTTGATAATGGGTATTTGTTTAAGATGGGCAAGCTTTGTATCCCATCTTCTTCTATTCGCCGATTATTAACTCAAGAAATTCATGAATCTAGGGGACATGGTGGTTTCGAAAAGACCTTAGCTGGACTTAAGGAACATTACTTTTGGCCTAAAATGTCTAATTATGTGCTGAGATTTGTCAAAAGTTGTGTTACATGTGCTAAAGCCAAATCGAAATCTAATGCTAACGGTCTATATCAACCTTTGCCTATTGCTAATGCACCCTGGGAAGATGTTTCTATGGATTTTATTGTAGGATTACCTAGAACTTCTAAGGGTCATGATTCCATATTTGTTGTTGTAGACAGATTTTCCAAAATGGCTCATTTTATTCCTTGTCATAAAACTGATGATGCTATTCATGTTGCTCATTTATTCTTCAAAGATGTTGTTCGCTTACATGGATTGCCATTATCTATAGTTTCTGACCGTGATCCTAAATTCTTAAGCTCTTTTTGGAAAACTCTATGGTCTAAATTGGGTACAAAATTGCTATTTTCTACTTCTTGTCACCCACAAACTGATGGCCAAACTGAGGTCACAAATAGAACTCTTGGGGCTCTCCTTAGAGTCATGCTGCGAACTAACCTCCGGAGGTGGGAAGACTGCCTACCATTTGTAGAATTTGCATATAACAGGTCTAGGCACTCTGCAACAAAGATGACCCCCTTCGAAGTAGTCTATGGCCGAAATCCCTTAACTCCAGTGGACATGATGCCTCGGCCATATAAGGACAAGGAGAGCGTGGATGCAGCTAAGCAAGTGGACTTCATCAAAAGCTTGCATGAGCGTACCAAGGCGCAACTGGAGAGGAAGACTGCGCAATACAAGGCCGCGAAGGACAAGCATCGCAAGGATGTGCAGTTCAACGTTGGTGATCTGGTCTGGCTGCATCTCAGGAAGGAAAGGTTTCCGCAACAACGGAAATCTAAGCTGGACCCCAGGGGAGATGGACCATTCAGAGTGGTTCAGAAGATGGGTCCTAATGCGTACAAGCTAGATCTCCCTACCGATAAGTACATCGTCCATTCTACATTCAACGTCGCCGATCTATCCTTGTTCGTGCCTGACGATGACTCTGACGACGATTTGGGGACAAATCGAAGTCAAGTGGAGGAGAATGATGCCGTGTAATTATCGATGACTCCTGGTGACATTGAGGACAACATGAAGGTTCCATTTGATGGCCCTGTCACTCGTGCAAGGGCCAAGAAGATTCAAAATGCGACTAAGGCCTTTCTTGTCCGTCACCATGGAACGTTAGAGCAAGGGTTCAGGCCACCCTGGATCACTTGGCTCAAGGTTACTCCGCCAGCACAAGAAGTGAGCTTGCGACCACACACGGAGCTCATGAAGACTCGTCTACACCTGCCATGAGCTAAACCTCACTCGACATTTCCTAAGGCACTCGAGACCACCAATGTCGAGTGGGCCAAAGGAGCTTGTCGAGTACATGGGCCGAGATCCTTGTGCTTGGGCCAATTATCTAGCTTATTTAATTATGTTATTATTTTATGCAATTTAGATAAATAAGGTGGAAATTAATTATATCTCTTCTAGATATAATACTTGACCACCAAGTTATTAAATATTTATCTCATTAGAATTTATTTATCTTTAAGTTATTTTATTTATCTTAGATAGAATTAATCTATCCAAACCCCTTTCCTTTGCAAGGAAGGATTGGTTAGATCTCTCATAAGCTTTACTATAAATTCATGTTTATGCACTTTGAATTAATCAGATTGAAATAAAATTGAAGAAACCCTTTATGGATTAAGGGTTCTTCGATTATCAATCCCAAAATACTTTCCCACTTTTTGTTCTTGAGATCTTTCGGCAACACAAATCACCATCCCCTTCCTGTTTTTCGTCGACATCGAGCACAGGCCACACCTTCGTCGAGAAGCTGTCGCACGAAGGAGGCCAGCCCTTGGTTTCATCAGCGAGGAGATCCGCTCCAGCGACCGCGGCGCCCCAGCATCGCAGCGCCGTGCCCTCACTCCGCAGTCCCCGGCGCCCTCGCTCCGCACAGCCCAGGATCCCCAGCGCGCTCGCCTCACCCACTCTCTCGCTCCCAGCGAGAGACCCCGCGCGCACCACCTGCACACCCTGAGGCCGAAGGCCTGTATGCCCAGCAATCGCGCAACCCCAGCTCTGCGTCCCTCGCTGATCTTCGTTTTGTTTTTCTGTCGCTATTACCTTGTCTTGGGTTGCTGGAATTTTCTAAGTCTAGAATCTGTCGCTAAATCAGAATTCTAATTACTTGTTTAAATTCGTTCCAATCAGAAGATATCGAAGAGCATTGCAAGATCTTAGCAAATATACGGCGTGGTTCTTGATCTGAAGCCCACAGGCGAAGGATCGGGTATCCCAAACGTATCAGTTACAGTCTAGTGGTAAGTGGTAAAGAACATCGCAGTACTATTGTGGATGGATTATGTCAAAAATCCCTGTCACCCTCTTTGTATTACCGTGTCAGGTGGAAGGGGTTTTCATGTCATTGGTTTTAATATCATTATGGAAGTGATTTGTTGTATTTTGTTGTGAAGAATGTTTGTTTCAGTCTTGTCCTTTGGTTGTTTGGATACAATTACTTTTGGAAACGAGTTACAGTCTAGTGGTAAGTGGTAAAGAACATCGCATTACTTTTGTGGATGGATTATGTCAAAAACCCCTGTCACCCTCTTTGTATTACCGTGTCAGGTGGAAGGGGTTTTCATGCATGTCACTAGTTTTAATATCATTATGGAAGTGATTTGTTGTATTTTGTTGTGAAGAACGTTGGTTTCAGTCTTGTCCTTTGGTTGTTTGATACATTAACTTTTGGAAACGGGTTACACTCTAGTGGTAAGTGGTAAAGAACATCGCAGTACTTTTGTGGATGGATTATGTCAAAAAACCCTGTCACCCTCTTTGTATTACCGTGTCAGGTGGAAGGTGTTTTCATGTCACTGGTTTTAATATCATTATGGAAGCGATTTGTTGTATTTTGTTGTGAAGAACGTTGGTTTCAGTCTTGTCCTTTGGTTGTTTGGATACATTTACTTTTGGAAACGGGTTACAGTCTAGTGGTAAGTGGTAAAGAACATCGCAGTACTTTTGTGGATGGATTCTGTCAAAAACCCCTGTCACCCTCTTTGTATTACCGTGTCAGGTGGAAGGGGTTTTCATGTCACTGGTTTTAATATCATTATGGAAGTGATTTGTTGTATTTTGTTGTGAAGAACGTTGGTTTTAGTCTTGTCCTTTGGTTGTTTGGATACATTTACTTTTGGAAACGGGTTACACTCTAGTGGTAAGTGGTAAAGAACATCGCAATACTTTTGTGGATGGATTACGTCAAAAACCCCTGTCACCCTCTTTGTATTACCGTGTCAGGTGGAAGGGGTTTTCATGTCACTGGTTTTAATATCATTATGGAAGTGATTTGTTGTATTTTGTTGTGAAGAATGTTGGTTTCAGTTTTGTCTTTTGGTTGTTTGGATACATTTACTTTTGGAAACGGGTTACAGTCTAGTGGTAAATGGTAAAGAACATCGCAGTACTTTTGTGGATGGATTCTGTCAAAAACCCCTGTCACCCTCTTTGTATTATCGTGTCAGGTGGAAGGAGTTTTCATGTCACTGGTTTTAATATCATTATGGAAGTGATTTGTTGTATTTTGTTGTGAAGAACGTTGGTTTCAGTCTTGTCCTTTGGTTGTTTGGATACATTTACTTTTGGAAACGGGTTACACTCTAGTGGTAAGTGGTAAAGAACATCGCAGTACTTTTGTGGATGGATTCTGTCAAAAACCCCTGTCACCCTCTTTGTATTACCGTGTCAGGTGGAAGGGGTTTTCATGTCACTGGTTTTAATATCATTATGGAAGTGATTTGTTGTATTTTGTTGTGAAGAACGTTGGTTTCAGTCTTGTCCTTTGGTTGTTTCGATACATTTAGTTTTGGAAACGGGTTACACTCTAGTGGTAAGTGGTAAAGAACA
The DNA here is from genome assembly GCA_037127255.1 of Persicaria tinctoria. Classification (NCBI taxonomy): domain Eukaryota; kingdom Viridiplantae; phylum Streptophyta; class Magnoliopsida; order Caryophyllales; family Polygonaceae; genus Persicaria; species Persicaria tinctoria. The sequence goes on along the minus strand of JBANSL010000004.1, from coordinate 85,471,712 downwards.
TCGCAGTACTTTTGTGGATGGATTCTGTCAAAAACCCCTGTCACCCTCTTTGTATTACCGTGTCGGGTGGAAGGGGTTTTCATGTCACTGGTTTTAATATCATTATGGAAGTGATTTGTTGTATTTTGTAGTGAAGAACGTTGGTTTCAGTCTTGTCCTTTGGTTGTTTGGATACATTTACTTTTGGAAACGGGTTACACTCTAGTGTTAAGTGGTAAAGAACATCGTAGTACTTTTGTGGATGGATTCTGTCAAAAACCCCTGTCACCCTCTTTGTATTACCGTGTCAAGTGGAAGGGGTTTTAATGTCACTGGTTTTAATTTCATGTGTATCAATCCGGAGGTGACACTTACTTTCAGGTCATGTTTAAATCTTGTGAGTGTATGTCCAACTCGTGTAGATTTTGTCACCTTATTCTCTTTTGAGACACGAGAATTATGTGCAAATTGACCTATATTTCGAGTTCAAATCTACCAAAAAATATATAGTTTCTCAATTCTACCATAAACGATATAGTTTCTATATTCTACCAAAAAAGATATAGTATCTCATTTGATCAATATTTTATGAGCTCCAATTGATCATATTTGGATACAGTAACAATAATATCATTATATGTTATAATAACACATTCGATATAGTATCAAAATTAACCAAACTTAATAGACCGAACACATGTGCAAATTTTTATTTCACCATATTTCGTGTAATCCCCTGAAGCATACCCTCGACTAACCCACACTCAATTGTGCACGTGCATTCCTCACAAGAAAGAGCATCATCTTTATCTTCAGCAAGGAGCTGCAAATTTTTCCAGGGGTTTGATCTTCGACAACTCCGAATTGCTGTTCCATTGTTGATATTTGTACATGTGTTCCGCTTCCATTTGAAGGAAGGTCTTCGAGCAATTACGAGAATATCATAAAATAGATCAGCAACTCTCCGGCGACACGATATTATTTTATGACCCAACTTATGTTTCACACTATTAAGTAATGCAAAGCCTTTGGGTTTGAGCTCTTCAGAGCCGCAACAATACATAGCTATGCCACAAACATAGCTTGCCACGTCGTGTCCCAACTCCGACGCCTTTAGAAGATCTTGAATGCCTGCATCGTTATCGCAATTTGTGAAGAATTTAACCTGCATTTTGAAATGAATCTATGAGGAACTATGATAAAGCATACACCGAACCAATGATCCAGAATCAACGTCTTACCATTCCTTGCTGAAAGATTGCCTCCGGGTTTCCCGCGTTGACGCATTGATTTAAAAAGCTTCTGGGATGACTATCGTTTCTCGATGCGACTACAACCGAAATTCCCCAGTCATCCTGGTATTCAATTGCCATCTTCGCAAGCACAGAATTGTGTTTTCCAACCAAATCAAAAGTTTTGCAACTGCATCACAATGAAGTGATTCAATTTTTTTTCGAATACATAAATTAACGAAATCAAAAGTGGAGGCAATACCTTAACCGTAATCCGAAGACATCTTCTATGGATTGAATTGCTAATCAACCGACAATATCCAATAGGATGTCGAATGGCAGTGTTAGAAGCGTCAATGCCTCTGCTGTCCTTGCCCTAACGTTCTTTCCTTGATCCATTGCAACTATCTTAATTTCGGTTGTTGTTGGTAAGGGAGGATGATGCAATTGAAGGGAATGGGATGATGCAATTCAAGGGAGAATGGGTTGGCTATATATAACAATGCAATGGAGAACGTAACTGCCACCGGAAGAGGAATAGCCGAGACGTGTGCAATGTAATTCAAAGGAAGAGACGTGTGTAAGTGCAATGTACTTGAAACGCAATGGACGTGGATGCGGAATTGGAAGAGGAAGCGGAAGAGATTTTCAATCGTAAATAACTGCCGTGGTTTTAATCTCTATCTATTAATTAATTTTTTTCTGATATTATCTATTTCTTCAATTAATTGTCGGTTAGAATCTTGATATCTGATATTCTTAACAAATATATTATATGTATAACGGATTAACCCTATACAACAGTTTAGTACCCTTGTTTTAAAAAAATAACGGATTAAAGTTTAAAATTTAACCCTTTATTCAACAAAATAACGGATTAAGTATTCAGGGTTTTGTATGAATTAATTATTTGATAAAATTTTATAACGGATGAAAGTGTAAAATTTAACCCTTTATTCAAAAAATTAACGGATTAAGTATTCATGGTTTTGTATCAATTTATTATTTGATAAAATTTTATAACGCTTTATAATAAATTTTATAACGCATATAGAGAGTAAAACATTACCGCATGAAATTAAGCACAAAAGTTAAATCCATATATGTATTTTGCATGGGATAGTAGTTAGGGTTTGTAATTAAAAAAACTATATAAAATATACGTTTTCATAAAATTTGTGTAACAAGTTAGTACTTGATAATAATAGCTACGAAATTGTTTTTACAAATAAATACGAAAGTAGATATTGTCTATAGTTTTTTCTCTAAATATATGCGTGCGTGAATAGTCAACTGACAAGTTTTCCGGAACGGAGGTAGTAGTTCATAGCAACGTACAAAAATACCAACCTTGTTACCATATTCAAATGTATATTAGTGCAACTTGACCTATATTTAATGTTGAAGGCAAGGTTATTACGATCGGGATTCTAGGATCGAATCACAATAGGGTCCGTGGATCGGATCGTAAGATCCCATTAGGGGATCGTAAGATCCTCGAAATAAAATTTAATAATAAAATAATAAAATATATAACAAAGTTTCTTAATTTAAAGTTCTAGAATGAGGGAAAAAATGTTAGTTACACAATATATTTTGATTTTAAGACATAAAAATCTACATTTACGACCTTAGACATTGTCATATTGGTTAAAAGACTCGAAAATAATTGTGTCTAAGCTAATTTTCACGTTCCTTACCTGAATGTGTACTTTTAAACACCCTAAAATCAACCAAGGAAACAAAACAAATGTATAAAAATTTACATATTGTTAATAAAAATAGGATCTTTAGGATCGTGTGGGATGATAAGATCCTATCGATCAATTAAGATTCTAAAGATCTCATTGTAGATCCTACACAAAAAGATGCTATGCATAGATCCGGATCGGGCACCTATGTAGGATAGTAGGATCTTAAGATTCTAAAGATCCGGATCGGGATTCTAATAACAATGGTTGAAGGGGTTATTATGTTACTTGACACGGGATTCGAAATTTGGTGACCCTCACCAAACCCCCACGCCCCCCCCCCCCCCCCGATGGAGCCCCTCTCTCTTCATAAATACCACTCCATCGGTCATTTCACTTCCACTCTTCTCTTGCAAGCCACAAACATTTTCGGGAAGAAGAAGCGACGCCATCGTCTTTGGTTCACCAGTGGTGCTCATCCTCATCCAAAAGCATTCAATTCCAAGTAAGTACAACCCCGATTGCCATATGTGTTGAAAAAAAACTGTTTGTATTTTAGGGTTTTCGTCGATTAGAAGTTTGTGTTGAATGAAATGTGTGTTGTTACTAGGGTTTTGGACATAGAGTACTAATTGACGACCTCCAAAGCTTTATGATTAGGGGCTACGGTTTATGCCTGTGTATGCTGCATATTATGGGTGAATTTGTCCATGGCTCACTGTTTTATGGTATGTGCCTTGTGCAGTGAAAATGTCCATTTGTCTCTTATCTTGCATGTGCTTAGTACATACTTAAGTTGAGTATTTTCATGGAGTTCGTATATGTGTTTATTGGTTGACGCTTCATATATGCAATTAGTTTGTGGAATTTGCTGAATTGGGGCTGAGAAAGCAGCCAGTCAAGTATATATACTTGGTGACACGGGATTACAACTTTGGTGACACGGGTGATTTCTAACCACCTATTTGTAATTGGTCTTTGCTTGCACATAATTCTCTCCTTATCAAAATTATAAGGTGCTTACAGTAATTTAGCTTATATATTACATTGTCCTTTAGTATTTTGGTGACATATCATCTCCCTCTCCCATTCATCTTCTTCATATATACGTACTTGTTATGCTTGAAAAAGAAATAGCACATTTAGCATCCTTTATGTGTGATTCTAAAGCATAAATATGATTAAGCCTATGAAAGTTGCAACCTTTCTCTTTGTTTGTGAAGGTTCTTAGTAGGATGTCTGCCAAGTATATATAATTGGTGACACGGGATTCAAATTTTGGTGACACGGGATTGCAAAGTCGAGGACACGGGTGATTTCTTCCATTTCATATATAACTTTGTCAAAACTTTAAATCATTGATATGAGTTTCATATTCACACTTGTATTTACCATTTCCAACTTAGCTTGCACATAGATCTCTCCTTCTCAACATTCTAAGGTCCGGACATTATTTTACCTTATATTTGACATTCTCCTTTACTTGTTTGGTGACATATCAGCTCACTCTCCCATTCATCCTTTTCACATATATGTACTTGTCTCCAATATAAAACATGCTTACATATTTTTCATATGTACGTATGTGCTTGTGTTTGGTTCTCTTCTGCCATCTGACGGTTATTTTCCCTTGTACTGGTAGGAATAATGTGGCCGTACTCAGACACCGACATTGACACAGACTCCGACACCGATCGGAGCTACTAGAGTGGTGACGACCGGAGGTACTTCTGGCTGCATTCAGACTACGACTACGGGAGGAGCCGTCATGACCGTCGTGATGAGGACGAGGATGATGATCAGTCAGAGACAAGTGACCCCCACCAGGTGGCTGAGGACAACGCGCTATGGGACTTGGCCGCCGAAGAGCTCATCGACCTTCGCCAGCGAGTTCAGTCGCTGCTCAACCGGGATGCTGCCCGGGAGGGAGTTATGGCCGCACAGCGCACTCAACTTGAGGCCGCCCACACGCAGGTCCAGACAACCACTCTTCAGCTGCAGGCCACCCAGTCCACCCTGGAGGCCACAACTACTGATTTGGATCTTACCCAGAGCTCGCTGCAGGCCACAATTCATGAAAACTTGGTCCTCGCCAACAAGTTGGTGAGGAGCGAGGCTAGCAACAAGCACCTGGCGCAGCGGTTGGCCGAGGTGGGATCCTTCCTCTGTGGGCTGTGGGTCGGGCACGCTAGCGAGCAGCTCCGCACCCGACAACTCACCCGGTGGAACAGACTGATGGGGTGGATTCTCGTCCTAATGATGGGAGTTCTGGTGCGTCTGGTCACCAGGGCTTAGGAGCTTCGAAGCTAGTTGTCTTTGTTTTTTGCCAAAACTTGTGATGTTCTTGTAGTAGTTGCCAAATACTGATGTCATCCCAAACAGTTGTGGTTTTTTGGACTCCGCCACAACTCCGTATGTGGCGGATGGCCCCCATTTGTTGCAGTTAGGGGCCTATGTAAGGGTAGTTATAAACAATGTCTCACCCACGCTCGATTAGTTGTCCTTTTTTGGAAAGCAGAGTGTGGTTGCACCATTATGAATGGTGCCTGTATTATCGGATATGGTATGTATAGGGCAATGTCCCTCCTATATTAAACATGTCTATTACATTTCCACTTGTTGGTGTTATGCATGTGTATTACATTCAATCATCCATGACATTCAATCATCCTCGGTGACATGAGAGATTTCCTTACAACTTATAATATGTCTTTCAACCGAGTAAGTTGGTTGCCACATGACATTCAATCATCCATGAGAAAATGAAAAATTGTGTTGTTCCTGTGATACGGCCTTGTAACAATTCGTATAAAAACCTATCAACACATAAACAAGGTTAGAAAATCACCCTACTCACCATCAGTGACACGGAGAATCACGTCACGTGACACGGGATTGCAAGTTTGGTGACACGAGAGATTTCCTTAGAACTTATTATATGCCTTTCAACCGACTAAGTTGGTTGCCACATGACATTCAATCATCCATGAGAAAATGAAAAATTGTGTGGTTTCTGTGATACGGCCTTGTAACAATTTGTATATGAACCTATCAACACATAACCAAGGTTAGAAAATAACCCTACTCACCATCAGTGACACGGAGAATCACGTCACGTGACACGGGATTGCAAGTTCGGTGACACGAGAGATTTCCTTACAACTTATAATATGTCTTTCAACCGACTAAGTTGGTTGCCACATGACATTCAATCATCCGTGAGAAAATGAAAAATTGTGTGGTTCCTGTGATACGACCTTGTAACAATTCGTATATGAACCTATCAACACATAACCAAGGTTAGAAAATCACCCTACTTACCATCAGTGACACGGAGAATCACGTCACGTGACACGGGATTGCAAGTTCGGTGACACGAGAGATTTCCTTACAACTTATAATATGCCTTTCAACCGACTACGTTGGTTGCCACATGACATTCAATCATCCATGAGAAAATGAAAAATTGTGTTGTTCCTGTGATACGACCTTGTAACAATTCGTATATGAACCTATCAACACATAAACAAGGTTAGAAAATAACCCTACTCACCATCAGTGACACGGAGAATCACGTCACGTGACACGGGATTGCAAGTTCGGTGACACGAGAGATTTCCTTACAACTTATAATATGCCTTTCAACCGACTAAGTTGGTTGCCACATGACATTCAATCATCCGTGAGAAAATGAAAAATTGTGTGGTTCCTGTGATACGGCCTTGTAACAATTCGTATATGAACCTATCAACACATAACCAAGGTTAGAAAATCACCCTACTCACCATCAGTGACACGGAGAATCACGTCACGTGACACGGGATTGCAAGTTCGGTGACACGAGAGATTTCCTTACAACTTATAATATGCCTTTCAACCGAGTAAGTTGGTTGGCACATGACATTCAATCATCCATGAGAAAATGAAAAATTGTGTGGTTCCTGTGATACGGCCTTGTAACAATTCGTATATGAACCTATCAACACATAAACAAGGTTAGAAAATCACCCTATTGAACATCAGTGACACGGATAATCACGTAAGTTCACACGGGAATCCAATTTTGGTGGCAGGGTAATTCTGAACTAATTATAACCAATGTTTGCACCATGCCAACATGGTCAGTCACTGCTTACAAATTATCATACAAATAATGTAACAGTCCGCAACACATAACCACTCACCGAAGATAAAGAATGTGAAATAGTTCATACCAACGTACTAAAATACCAACCTAGTGAACTACCGTTCACAACTAAATGTGAGAACCAACAACCATGTTCATAAATATCCAACACAATAAAAACGATGTTCATAAGAAGCTTATACCATAACATAGAATTTCATAACAATGGCCAATGGTGATCACAACTGAGATCATAACCGTGTAGCATTGAAGATGCGAACAACGAGCATGTGCCTGTACGCCCCGATGAATACGTCGTCAAGACCGTCGTAGGTGGGGGCGTCCTTCGTGAGGAGTTGCATGAACCTGATCGTCTGTGGTCCGCAGTCTCCACTGCAATAGACAATCGCCGGAGTCATATTCATTAAAGCCGGATGCAACTATGAGACGAAGATATATTTAAGTGTTGGACAAAAATTACCTCTGTTTGTTTTGCGGAATCCTTTTCTCGCGAATAAGGGCGAACGGCTTTGGCAACTTGTCGACGTAGGTGGCCATCAACGCGGGGTGGGCATTCATCAGTACGGGGATAAGGTGGGTGATGCAGCTTAAGTGTGCCGGTAGATGGCGGTCCCTCACGATGTAGACGTCCGAATCATAAACCCTTACCTGCCACCCAACTAGATCTATCGCTACGACGATCCAGTGAACACTGTCCACGTTCAAAGGTAGGAGGATGAGTTCCGCCCCTTCCCACGCCCGGCCTATCGTCGTCGGGGACCGCCCGTCGAAGTAGCCAAGCAGCTTCTCGTCGGCTTGGTAGCTATCCGCATCGCTCTTGTATTTGCCCCACTCGGTCTGCAGATAGCGACCGAAATATGTGTCCACAACGACAACTCGACCGGCAATGTCGCCTGCCCTCTCCGTTACCCCTTTCCGAAGAAGATAGCATGCTTGTTCCATATGCTGCATCGATTACAACCCTAGTCAAAATCCAAAAATATTCCACTACCTTTTACAGTACATACCGTGTCATTCACAACACAAAGATAGTCACTTAGGCGGGTTTCGTACCTCAGAGTTTAGCCAAACTGTGGGCGTTTTTAGTGCGGTGAAGAACTCCTTACTCAGCGTCGTGCCGTATGCAGTCTTGCAGCTGTCCCCATCCCCGCTGCACAACCACAACCACAATGTTAGGGGATTGGAGTCATCTATGCAATAACTTGGGTACGTCTGCTGATGAGTGTCACCTATCCATCCAGCGGAGGAACCCATCGTTGTCTGACACGGAAACAAGACCCAGCTTAATCGCGACCGCGCCTTCGACAATGTTCTTCCCTTTTCGGCCCCGCGTTTTCTTCTCAGGTGGGGGCTTCACTTCTCCTTCACCTCCTTGACCTCTCTTACTCTTCCTGCCTCGAACGGGCTCCGCTCTTCCAGGCTCTGGGACCTGCCAATTGGTTACACAGTTTCAACGGTGAAGGAAAAAATGTTTTGACCCCCGTGTCACCCCCATCTGTACTCGTGTCGGCTAACACTGATACACTTGTCACTTACGTACTAATATAGATTAAAATGACAATGTGAAGTAACAAGCATTTTACCTTCTTCTCATCTTGTCCTTCCGGCGTCGCTTGGTCGTTCACTGTAGGTGGTACATCCGGTAAACCGACTTTACCGCTTTTGTCCTCAGCATCCCTATGGTTCCCGACTTTCTCTCCACTGACATCTCCCCCAGTTCCTCCAACGGTATCGTCTTTGAGCGCCGCTGAGATTTGGCAATTGGTTACGGTTATGTCAACTCTGATTCAGATCATATATTTGTTCCCTTGTCACTTTACATATTAATACGTGCCGCTTCACTTTAACAACCGTGTGCGTTGTGTACAAAATATTGACACATTATAAATTGTTGATTCTATAACCCCTTCACCGTGGATTCAGAAAATATCATGTCAAGTAACAACCAATTTACCTCCTCTTCTCCTTCTGGTGGCTGGTCTTCCACCGTAGTTTGTCTTTCTGTCCCCCCGTTCTTTCGGTCGTTATCCTCTCCACGGACATCGCCCATTGGTTTCTGCTCACCTCCTGCATTTGACTGGCCATCTCTCATCCCATTCACAACACCTTCCAACACCATCATCTGATACACAAAGTACATAAATGAGGGGTGGTTAGCGAATGTTATTCAGCATTGGGAGATAAGTAACCCGTGTCACCTTTGACAAATATCCGTGTCACATATAAAATATACCCGTGTCACAAATGCCAGAAACGTTACACGTACCTTGGCATCCATGCTCCGCATCCAAGTTGACATGGTTCCCAGCCTCTCCAATATCAGTTCTACTGACTTCCCCAACTTATCCTCCCAGGATTCCCTTGTCCCATCTCGTTGCTCCGAACTCGTGCCGGACTTGCCTAAGCCTTCACCGTAATAACTCGGTGCCAACGCAGCCTCAATGTCATCAAAGTAGAGGTCAGGCTCCTCATGCTGGTAGAAGCACCCGAGCATCAATTCATACTCGCTGGCCTTCGGTACTAGTATCGGGTTGTCTTCGACCTTGATTCTATCAGATTTGTCAGGGTCCATGCAGGACTGGATCGTCTCATACATTAGATTGTCATCATCGGTTGTCCCCCTCAGCATGCGAGGCAACGCTGTGTTCGACACCCGGTTCGCAAACGCCTCCCCAATCCCCGGGACAGCTTCGTACAGCCAAATCTAAAACAACCACACATGTCACTCGAGTGAGTGCATCAATTGCGCGTAAAAGTTCAAGCATAACTTCGGTCAAGTAGCTTACCTGGAACGCATACGGAAAATCCATAAGCCCATATCCATATCGATCGTCCTTGTCGTTCGCCTTCGGCTTCAAGTCAGCGACACGTCGTTCTATGACGCCCGACAGGGACTCGTGGGTGGCCTCGTACACAATCCTGCCCCATGGGTACTCCAGAAATCGATCAAAGTTCTCCACAAGCTTCACAATCCACCCTCATATTGCTTTCCTGGGTTCGCCCCCCAGCAGAACTCCTTCGACGATGAGTAGGAGAGCGATCTTAAAACGCTTTCTAGCACTCGGCTCCTTCAAGATGGAGTTCTTGAAGGCGTTCTCCAGCTCACCGACCTTCATGTTGTCCGTTCCGAATAAGTCCTTGAGAGCCTTCTTTGTCTTCTTGTCATCCTCCGTCTCTGTGTCTTCCCCCCGAACTCGACCACACCGCAGCCCAGTCACGAGCGCAAACTCCTTGATAGAGAATCGCCGCAGCTTGCCTTGAAGCATGTACCAAGTCTCCCACTTCTTTTCTGACACAAGCTGCCTTTGTAACACGTAATGCAGTAGTTGCGACGAGAATTGAACCCGGTTTGCCATTTGCACAATACCCCCAAATTGGCTTCGCAACAGCTTCTCCCAATCGACGGGGTCGACCCAGTCGTCCATGTTGACGAGCAGAGACACTTTGGAAGACTGGTTGACCCGGCCTCGGAAATGCTTCTCCTCCGGCACTGCGAGTCGGGGCTCCACCTTCTTCGGTGCCCGGACACCTTTCCTCCTCAAATTCTGGGACCTTACCATGTTCTTCCTGCAATTACGTGGACATGAGCATTATCAATATCCACACAAAGTCACCCCCCCTACTGAATAAGTCTGTCTGCGACTGTTTCACGAGAAAAGACCCATGTCACCTACTGAAGTAACCTTTGTCACCCAACAGAATAGCTCATGTCATGAATGTAAATTCTTTTATACCCATTTTTCCTACAATACCCGTTTCTGACAGGGGTTTTTCTCCACTCTCACAATCTAGGTTAAAGGACCCGCAACCCTCCCACGCTCTTCTTCAACCTCCCTCGCTCTTGTCTGTCAATTCCTCAGTTCCCCACACCCCTTTTAGCCCAGATCTGTATTTCCCCGTATCCCCAATTCCCCACATGACCGTAATTCAAAATCCCCAATTTCCATTTTTTGTCCAATCCCAAATTGCATGCCTTACAACGAAACAATGGAAGAATGCAAATGAAGTGGGCAAGATTGCAAATTAAGAGAAGATTCAGACTAGTAGAGATGGGTGAGGACAGATTTCAATAATCAATTGAGTTGTACCTGTATTCTTGCACCTTCCTCTCCGGTATTGCCTTCTCCGGCGTCTTGGTCCCTTATCCGGCGACTACCTCCCTCTCCGGCACGAAACAATGGGAGAATGCAAATTAAGTGGGGAAGATTGCAAATTAAGTGAAGATTCAGAGTAGTAGAGATGGGTGAGGACGGATTTCAATAACCAATTGAGTTGTACCTGTTTTCCTGCGCCTTCCTCTCCAGTACGGGCTTCTCCGGTGTCTTCCTCCCTCTCCGGTACGGGCTCTCCTCTTTCCCTTCACTTCACAACCGCCTCCCTTCACTCCTAATATTCGGTCTCTATCTCTCTCGCTCTCCTTCCCTTGTGTAGGTGGTGGTTTTTTTCGCCAACTGCAATGAATGCAAGTTACTTACTTTTACTTTTACTTTTGTTTTGTTTACCTTTTAATTTCGAGGAACACAACATTTTGTTTTGTTTTCATTTTTTTTAGTAGGTCAATGGAACTGTGCAACCAACTGCCACACAGAAAGATTCCTTTTCCTTTGTCGTTTTGTTCTGTTGTCCTAGTATCGGGTCCCGTCTTTCCATGCACGTGTCACCTGACAGGTTTTTTCGTGTCACTATTCATTGTCTCATATTCCTACGTTTAGTGTAAATGACCCATGTCACCCCTTTTAATCCTCGTGTCACCTTACGACAAATACCTTGTCACCAAATTGGATAGATACATGTAGCTACACTACCAAATTGGATAGATACATGTAGCTACACTGTCAAGTTTAACATGTCCGCATACCTACTAACATATACAAAATGTTCACATTCGACAACTACCAAGTTTTGCAAAATATCCAAATGTTTTACTTCCACTATTACAGGAGGGTGTTTATGATTGGAACCAAGTGTTCAACTCCGAAGTCTAGCATCCGAGTCGACCATGGAATACCCCAACAGCTAGCATCTGGCGGTATGCCTCAATGTACGTGTCGTCCAATCCATCGAAGTTCAGGGCGGTCTCCAGCAGGAGGTGCATGAATCTAATGGTGTACCGGCCACAATCACTGCTGCAAAGGGGAACAATCGGTCAGAACGCGGACACCGATTCCCCATCCAATCAAACGAAATTGAACCATGTCATCCAACTTACCTTAGCTTGTTATGTGGAAGGCTCTTGTCCCGGCGAATGGCAAACGACGTGGGGACCTTATCGGCATACTTGACCTTCAGATCTGGGTGTGCACGCATGACGACAGGGATCAGGCTCGTCACAGGCATTAACAGGGTTTGGAGTTGGCGTTCCGTCGCCATGTGGACGTCGCAGTCATACACCCTTACCTCCCACTCCTTAAGATCGATGGCAAGGGCAACCCAGTGTTTGTTCTTGACGTTGAAGGGGAGGAGGATTAGGTCCGCACCTGCCCACGCTAGTCCCAACGGCTTCGGCGACCCCCCATTTAAGTACGCCATTAGTGCATCACTAGGCGCGTACACTTCGGGGGTGGCGCTGTACTCCTTCCATTCCCGATGTAAATAAATTCCCGCAAAGCACGTATCGACTACGATGTCTCCACTGGCCATGTCACCCGTTTTGTCTGCGACCGCTTTGCGCAGAAGGTAGCAGCACTCCTCCATCTCCTGCATGAAGTGAACCGCAATTACAATCCAAAATCCTGACACGGGAATTTTTAGAGGTGACAAGTGTTCATACCACAGTTCCAAACCAATCTTGGAGTTTCTTCAGACGGTTGAGTAACTCCTTCGTCATATCCACACCGCAGGGTGACGTGCGCACCTCCGCGTCCCCATTGCACGTTAAGTTTCTGTCAGGTATTGTGGACGTTCAACTATCTACCTTCGTCGTCTATTCGAGTGTAAGACACATAACCTACGTACCTTGCCAACCAACTTGTCATGGCGTCGTTGTCCGTCGCTGACACCATTCCTAGCCGAATAGCATCGGCGGGAACAGTGGCTGCCTTCTAGGGTCGCGGTTTCTTGGCCGGGGGAGCCAGCTCCTCTCCAACAGCCTTCCTCGTCTTCTTCGCCCCCTTAGATACATAAACCTGAGCTACACTGGGCTTCGGCCTCTCATGAACTTCAATTTTCTTTCCACCTTCCTCATGACCAGACGCCTTTAAACCAACCTCTCCCAACTGCAAACATATCAAACTTCAGCTAAGATTTACACTTTCCCTTGTCACATAACAGATATACTCATGTCACTTGCCATATACTTTCATGTCACATATATAATCACCTTTTTTTCATAAATAAACCTCACCTCGTTGGTCTTTCCTTCCCCCCATCCCCTTCCTTGACAGATTCAGCTTCATCATTCTTGTCCCCGACATCATGACCAGCTAGCTTGCTCTCTCCTGATATCTCATCCCTTGCCTTCACAGTTTCAACTTCTGTGTGCTTATCCCTGCCATCATCCACTTCACTTCCCTTCTCAACAACACCTCCTAACTGCAAATGAAATCAAAATTGAATTATGGCTCAATTTTTCCAGTGTCACTGTTAGGCAAAAATTGTTAAAGGAAAATCTCGCGGAACACATTTCAATTTGAATTATTTTTTATAAAGTTCGACCCTTATCTGTACTTCCTCACAATCTCAAATTATACAGAAACTATAAAAGGACAAGGATTTGGGTTTTTTGGTGGTTTGGACTGCACCCGTTGATGAGGGTTGCCTACGTACCTTCATGGGAAGGATCAAGTCCAACGTAGTTCGAAGATATAAGGTTTTATGTATTTGGGGTTGGTTTGGGTAGACTTTGTGTCTAGTTTGGCATATGGTAAGGTGTTTGGATTTGATTTGATTTAGACTTGATGTCTTATTTGATTTTGGTTATGTGTTTGGGTATATGTGTTTAGGTTTATGTGTTTGGGTTTCAACTCGATAGAGTATCGGGTTTAATTTGTTTTCTTTGAGGTTTGTGATTGGACCCGGATATGGGTTTCCTACGTATCCGTGATGACGGAATCAAATCACTCGTAGTTCCAATGTATAAATTTGCTTTGGAACGTGTGGCTGGACTCGACATTTGTATGGCTTGCTGTCGAGTTTCCTACGTAGCTCGTTTGAGAGCATCAAGCCTTCGTAGTTCGGGCAATATGGGTTTGAGCATGATTTTGACTTTGGATTGCGACTGAACTCAATGAATTTGACTTTGTATTGAGCTTCCTACGTATCCGTTTGAGACGGAATCAAGTCTTCATAGTTCCGCCTTGGCATTTGAAGCAACTTCATTTGATCTCTTCTTTTGGAATTTAGGGTTAAACTCGATTGTTGTATCACTTGTTATCGAGCTTTCTACGTAGCTCTTCGAGAGCATCAAACCTACGTAGTTCTTGAGGACCATAATTTGATTTTGGGGCATGTGATTGAATCCGATATACATGTGTTTTTACCGGATTTCCTACGTAGCTCGTAAAGAGCATCAAATCTTGACGTAGTTCTTATGAACCGATTTTGCTTGATTGACTTAACTTCATTTGGAACCGAAGCAAGTCCTTTTGAAATTTGGGATTGGACTCGATGGGCTTTGGCTTATCATCGAGTTTCCTACATATCCGATAACTCGGAATCAAATCTTATGTAGTTCTTAACTACTTTCACATGATTTTCGGTTAGAGCTTTGAGGCGGGACAGGATAGTTGTGGAGCTTGATACTGCTCGAGTAGCTCTTTGAGAGCGTTAATCCACCGAAGTTCTTGCGGATAATTTAAACTTGGCTTGATGTGACTTTGTATCGAAATTTTGTGTCGACCTCTATCCGTCTTAGTCGTCGAACTAGACTTGCATATGTGACAAGCTCGAGGGACTCTTTGACGGACATGACCAAGGCTTCCAAGCACCGCAATTATAATCCATCATCATCATAGGAGGCTCTCGGAAAGTGCGGACGCAGTAGCTCACCATGAACGGACGCGAACCGTTGCAAAAGAACTTGCAAAAACTGTGTGAACATGCCAACTTTGGAGCCTCGCCATTGCTGTTACCAAGCTCTGTTTTCGTTGAGTTTTGTTACTCCATGTTCCTTGTGATGTCCTCTATCTATCACTAGTTTATGTTGGCTCATATAGTCCCGGAGCTGAACGCAATAGGGCCTTAAAGTGGGCTGCTGGGCAGTTCATTTGCAGAAACTGCGTGAACGTGTCAACTTTGTAGTTTCATCGCTACTGCTACAGAGCTCCGTTTTTGTTGCTCTTTGTTTGGACGCTTTCTTTGCAGTGCCTTCTATTGATCCCAAATCTGTTTATACGTATACATAGATGGAGTTGTTCCCAATAGTATCGCCAACTTGACTGCTATATAGATATTTTTGTTATATAGCATATGTATGGTCTTCGTGGCTCCTTTTGCGTGGTGTTCGAGACTTCTTCGATCGATCCTCAGGGGCATTTGTGAGCCGTCGGCTGTAGTAAGTATGGCATAATATTGAGGAGTTGATTTGGGAACACGCAAGCTTTATCATCGGGTGTTTGTGGAGCGTGCAAAAAGGCCATGTTGTGCTGTAACCGTTCAAATGTGGTCGAGAGGCCAACTTCTGGCATCAGCTGCGGTTACCATGGAGCTCCGTTTTTTCTGCCGTTTCATCCAGCACCTTCACTGCATAGCCTGCTTTTGTCCGCAACTCACCACGGTCTTGGATACATCTCGAATTCTTCGTACAATGGCCCGGAACTTGACTTCCTGAGCAGTTGTTCTCCCTCCGTAAAAGCATGATTTTAGGCCTATTTTTATACTCCCTTTTGTCGGGCGTTCGAGGCTGCTTCGACCACTCTTTAGAGGGAGTTGTTGACCTTCGGTGGTAGGTGGCATGGTATAGACTAGAGAACTTGGGTTGCGGGCAAGATGGATTTGACGACGAATGATCGAGAGGCACGGAAACATGCTTTGCTAGCCATGTATCATGTCTCTCATTGAGCTGTAGTTGATGATCGTCTTGGCGTCATATGGCTGGCTTTCGGAGTTGTGAGAGAGTGTAGGACTACTTGGGTAGCTGTTGGGGATCACCGGGGAAGCTTCGTTGTGAGTCGCCGGCTTCCGAGAGCAAGCTTTTGGCGGCGATGTCGATAAGCCCCATGTGTGGTGTCATGTTGGTGACGATGGGCATTCCTACTGCTCAGTGGCGTGCTTCGCTCAATGTGAATGTTTGGAGATTGCTCAACTCACATATATTCACACTTCCCTTCATCTTTATTTTTTTCATTTGCCACGTGCCTTTTTTTTTTATGATCGACCTGCCCCCATTTTTTATTCGGGCGGATCACACAGTACGCAACCATGCTCCTTGGCCATCATCTTGCTTCTCATTCTTGGCTTTGTTGTGGTAGATGCTACGGGCCTCGTCACCTCCTCCGTCTTCACGGTAGCGGCTGCGAGCTTCATCCCCTCCTTCTTCATGACATCGGTCAGAGCCTCATTTCGACCTTCATTACCCACCTTAGTATATTCCAGCCTCACAAAGTGTCCAGGCGCCAGGAGGTCGTGACGAGAGCCGAAAGCGTAGCTCTAGATGAGGCTCGATCGATCTTTGACAGGAGAATTTGCTCAGCGACGACATGCCGGAAGACGTGACGGAGACGGCATGCCTTTGGTTAGGGGCATCTCTGCACTTTGCCTTTGTTATGGATGATCATTGCTTGATGGCTTGCTGATTTGGCCATGGGTGAAGTTGAAGATGACCCTCCCACCGAAACCTTCACTTGCTGTCCGTTTTAAATGGATGGAGCTCCCCCCTGCGGGGCATTTGATGATCGTCTCGGCGTCAATATGGTGACCTTTGAGGCTGGTGGAGAGCGGGGGCTGCATTGTGCAGCTGTTGGAGATCACCGAGGGAGCTCCTTTTTGAGTCGCCGGCTTTCGAGAGTAAGCTTTTTGGCGATGTTTTGTCAACTCCATGTGGACTTGCTTTAGGCATCCGGTTGCTGCAATATGTTTATTTCCAAGTTGGTGGTGGACGGAGTTCCTTTGCTGTAGCAAGGGTACGCAGTAGGTAAGTACCTCGTAGCCCACTCTTTATTTTTTTATGCTCTCTTTTCTCTCATTTTTTTCTTTTACCTTACGAGAGAACTACCATTGCGATGCCTTATATTGAGACAACGAAGAGATGGAGGATATGGCAGCCCTAGGAAGGCGGGCGTGGAGGTTGCCGGAGTTGAGGGCGTAGAACGTCGGTTTGCCGGAGTAGAGCTTTGGCCGACGTAGATATGCGCCGAGGACTTCACCATTTCTTTTAAAATTTAAGGAGCAAAGCACCCTTCTTGATTTGCCAAATCAATGCGGTGGCACCAAGCTTCAATCTCCACCTTCCTTTGTTTGTTGAACTGGCAACGGGTGGACCTTTGCATTGTTGCCCCTTGTAGAAATCAAGCCTAGCCTCTTACATAATCCTAGCCTGCTTGATCATGGGGACGGTTCACCTCGTCATTGACATCGTCGGCCTTGTTGCGGGCACTCTTAGCTCGGCATGGACATCATCGGCTTGATCGAGGGCACCATTGATCATGGGTATCATCGACATGGACGTCAAGTTTTCTTTGTCACACGCGGGCATCATTGATGTTTGCCTTCGGCTTTACAGCGGCTGCGGGCTGGGTTCAGGACATCGCCTCCATCCTCTTTTGAGGGGATCTCTGGTTTGCAACAACCATCAGCTGGTAGGGACGTGGCCGGAACTCTGGTACCGTTGTGGTGGCATGGTTGGGTCCGTCGGCAAACCCTTCCTTATATGAAGACCATGTAGTGTGTTTTTTTTTTTGTTTTGGTGAGCAGAGCTATGGCCTCCCCCTAAAATGAATCGGTGTATGTATATCTAGCCCAATTTACCTTGTGTACATTGATGGTGTTTTGAAGTCCCATTTCTGAAACGGCTACTCATTAACTTTGCCGTTTTGATTTTGTGTCATTACACCATGGCAATTTAAAGGTGTGATGAATGAGAGCAGCTGTTACACATTTTATCATTATCAACGTACTAATTGTGATGAACCGTTTGCTTTGTAACCGATGACCCCAATACTTGTAACTACGTTGATAATTGTGATGAACCGTTTGCTTTGTAACCGATGACCCCAATACTTGTAACTAATAGCTGCCATTTTACATTATAATTAACGATGTCATCACCTCACTAATTATATGTAAATGGGACTATATAGCTTCGAAGTTTGTTACGGGGATCGGTTCATCCAAGCTTATAAAAATATATGTGTGGAGAGGTCTAATATAAGACCTCGTTAATTTACAATTTTCATGATTCAATCTCTCGATTTTTATTTCGATCGTAACTGATTAAATCATGAAATTTCATCCGTCAACAGTCACTTAACATAACAAATCATGTCACATAGCTACAATCTTCCTGTCACATTCTTCCAGTGTCGCTGAAAATAACAAATCTTGTGATGTTTACTAACAACTAACCTTACCACCTTGTCCACCCTCACCGGCTTTACCCGCAATTGACTCTATCAACTCGTCAAGTTCGGCCTGTAAAATATATATTAACATTTGATATTGAATCCCCGATTTCAAACAGGCCTAAACATCGAAACGCATGTCACGCAAAAATAAACTTACAAACTCATCCCGTTTTTCCTCATCTCCACCTTGTTCTTTATCGGCTGCTTCTTGCCAGACCGTCCCCTTACATTGACCATCCCGCAGCTCAGTCACGGCCACCTCCAATAATTTCAGCTGCAGGTGATCAAATTAGAGGCAAATTATTACTTCATATCACCATAAGGTGAGAAAATTCAACACAATTCACCCTTCATACCACATTCGTTCATTATCTACACTACGTGTCACTTGTCCAATTTCACGTGTCAGGAGTTCATTTACCCTAGTTCACAGTTATCCCGAGTCTCCACAGAACGAATAATTGGGAAGTTATTGCGTACCTCTTCATCCATCTTCTCCATCCCTGTTGACATTGTCGTCTGAAGCTTGTCCATAACTTGTTCCAAAGTCTTGGCCACGTCCCCCACGCAGCCATCCTTCTCATTGCCTCCTCTTCCCGTCGTTGGGGACCTCCCACCAGGGCCTTCGAAATATGTCAGGAAGGGTGCAACTAGGTTGTCGAAAAAGGGGTCGGACTTCTCATCATTGTACCCACACCCATCCATCAGCTCCAGCTCAGCCTCCTCTGGTATGAGTATTGGGTTATCATCAATCTCTATGGCCTCCTCTCCCTCAGCTTCGGTGCGGCTGGCTATATCCTTATAAGCGAGGTTCTCGTCCTTGAGGGCCCATCTCATGCAACAAGGGAATGCCGTCGTCGACACCTTCGTCGCAAACCGGACCCCCCATTTCGGCATGGATTCCAGCAACCAAATCTGCACCGTATCCCCACTCAAATTAATACATTTTCAGCATATGAATTACAAATTGATCATGGGTGTGGTCGAGAAGGTTACCTGAAAGGATACCGGATAACCCATCAGGCCATAACCATTGCGCTTCTTTCGATCTTCTGCCTTTAACTCAGCCTCCCGGCGCTTTACGGCGCCGTTCAGCGACACGTGTGTTGCAGCATAGATGACCCTCCCCCATGGGAATGCCAAAAACCGATCGACATTCTCCACCAACCGGACAATCCAGCTTCTCAGCCCCTTCCTCTGCTCCTCACCTAACAAAACGCCCTCCACAATGTACAGAAGCACTAGCTTGAACCGTCTTCGCGGGCTCCGTAACACCATTATTGAGTTCTTCAGCTCGGTCTCGAGGTCACCAACCGTCATCTTCTCGTTTCCAAAAAACTCCTTGATAGCTTTCTCATCGTCCTCCATGTCACTAGCTGCTGGTTGACTGCACTGCAGCCCGGTTACTAAAGCAAACTCCTTCAGGGAGAACCTCCGGAGCTTCCCCTTAATCTGGTACCACGTCTCCCACTCCTTTTCGCTCGCAACCTGTCGTTGTAGTGTATAATGCACCATTTGTGAAGAAAATTTCACATTGTGCGCCAGCTGCACAACCCCACCAAGCTCGGAGTCAAGCAGCTTCTGCCAGTCGCTAGGGTCAACATAATCATAGATGTTGTTGAGCATTGCCAGTCGTGACCCCTGGTTGACCCGGGCACGGAAGTGCCTAGCTTCGGGGACTACGTACTCCGGCTCTTTGTTCTTCGAGCTCACGTTCTTCGTCCTTACCATTTCTCTCCTGCAATTTCCATCACATGAACAAAGTCAGCTTCTACCAATTATATTCGTCTCCCTCTGTCACCTAACAGACTAACCCATGTCACTCAGTGTGAAACCCATGTCACCCATTATGAATCGGAAGCCTATAACCAATACCTCAAACCTCCTTCAATAGGACACCTACGACATCCACATATCCCAATTTCCACACCTCGTCAATTCTCCTATTCCGCCTACCACAACACATTTAGAAACCCTTCTCTCCAAATTGGAAACCCCTGTCACCCAATGTCAATCCCCTGTCACCCAATTCCACATATCCCAATTTCCACACCTCGTCAATTCTCCTATTCCGCCTACCACAACACATTTAGAAACCCTTCTCTCCAAATTGGAAACCCCTGTTACCCAATGTCAATCCCCTGTCACCCAATTCGAACCTCAATCCACCAATTTCCTCTATCCATAGTTCCCCGACCGTTGTCCTAACCCATTCCGAAAACCACTGTCACCCAATTGGAAAGCCTAACCACCGATTTCCCCTTTCCATACCCGAAAACCACCCATGCCACCACCACCCACCATTATCCACACAAGAAAACCACCACTCCGACCCACCATTCAGGCAGCCATTGCCCTAACCCCTTCACCCACTGCTTCCCCGACCCACACCCGCGCACAATACCACCAAAGGGAGAAGAGTTGGAGGGCGTACCTGATTTATGTCGTGTCTGGTCTACTTTCCGGCGACGGTGGACCTGTCCGCTCTCTCTCCTGTGTTGTTCCTCTCTCGAACCGGCGTCTCTGCAACTGCCGAAGAAGAAACCGCCCTCTCTCTCTCCCTTTCTATGCCTCGCTGCAACTGCCGATGAAGATGAAGAAGCATCTCTCTCTCTGCTATCGTTGTGTTTTCAAACGGGAGAGAGATTTGTGATTGGATGGGCATTTACTAACCCTCCCCCTATTTCTCCTTCCCGCCCTCTCTCTCTTCACTAGGCAATGATGCCTCTACTTTAATTTTCTTTTTTTTTTTGCCAACAAAACACATGATAGCCGGTTTCTGTTGTTGGATTACCGTGGCATTTGTGCAATTTTGCGGCAAAAATGGCATTCTTGCAAAACTTTCCAAATTGCTGGCATTTTTGCAAACTTTTTTGAAAAAGTGGTATTTACTACAATTTCCTCAATTTTTTAGGTTTGTGAAAACTTAATATATTGTTTTCATGAGCATGTCTTGACTCTTGAGAAGCAATTTACATATATGTTTGTTCAGGAATAATCTTTATATATGTAATATGTGGAATGAATTCTCCAATATTCAGATGGTTATTCCAGTACGATTGTCCATGCATGTACGTATAGCAATTTACATGTTTGTCCAGGAAAAATCTTTATATGGATGCAAATCTAGGTGTATAGGATGGATCATGGATCGAATAAGAGTCCATGTATGTATATTCTGGCGTTCCCACAAGAACACCATGCCTGAGAATCTATAAAGATGACCAGCTTCAACATTGAAGACTCTAAAGATGAAGGTTGCAGGAAGAAACATTGAATTCGTGTTTCTTTAGTCGGAGTCTGAACTTGTTTCTTCGTAAACATTGGAGGATGAGCAATCGATTCAATCTTTTTCTAGTCGAATCGTATTGATTGAGATCCATTTCATATTTACCTTTTTTCATTCAGCAAGATCATAAACCTGGTCTAATCCAAAAACACTTCATCTAATGACATTTTGATCATCATATATTGTGCTAGCTGCAATTTTAAAAGGTGACATCATTCTCGGATAAGAGTGATTTATCCTCTTTCAAGAACTCAGACCCTGAAGAGAACTACTTTGTGTGATTTTTCAGCAGCAGACCCTCTAGTAGGAGCTACCAAGAGCCTTGGGAAGCCTCTGATTGGGGACGAAAAAATATAAAAGACTTATCTTCACAACCTTGCTCCTGAGTTCTTCATCAATAGATCTTTTCTTAAAGTCCTGTTTTTTCACATCTAACACAACTTGGTGCTCATCAATCAGCTTCTGCAATTCAGTCTGCAAAAAATTATTACATATTTCAGAGATGTTAAAATATATATACTTTGCAGGGAACCTTGTACAGCTAAATGACAATTTTTTAAAAATAGTTGCACTTGTCTCTACTAAACACATCACAAAATTAATTTCCAGTATTCAAGCTTTGCATCACAAGAATAAATATGTTTTGACAGCTACTACGAAAATTCGTATAGCATACTCACATTTTCTCTCCGACATTAAGCTTTTCCTCCCAAACACATGATTCAGTTTCCTTCTTTTCAATTTTCTTTCTGATTGTATCAACTTTCTTTCTGAGTGTACTTTCTGGAACATCCAAGTCCTGTTTTTTCCTTTCTATATCTGAACATCCAAGTCCTATTTTTTCTCTTCAGACAACAGCCCTAAATTACAATAAGGCTCTAAGGCATTTCAACATTCAGCAACTTTTGTAGAGTGTGTTGTTACAAAAACTTTACTACCACTTTTCCCACAACAAAGGATTGGTTCCAAATAGCGCCAATTTCCTGGATTTTCATCCCAAACATCATCCAAAATGAGTAGAAACCTTTTTACCCGCCTATAATACCCCTTAACTTCTCTTGCAACATATGCAGACTAAGGTCAAGTTTCTTTTTCTCTACTTTAGATGTTATGATTTCTTTTAAGATCTAAATTTTGTTTAATTTGATCTTTTTTGAGGTATGATTTTAATTTGACCTAATTTACTGTAAATGATAGGGAAATGGGAATGAATAATTTACTGTAAGTTTAATTTGGCCTGATTTATTGTAAATTTAGTCTATGTGTTTAGCTAATTCATTGTCAATAGACTTTGTTTTTCAAATTGCTTAAGACCTTGTCTAGATTGTTCAGAATAGTAGAACGGTAATTTTTCTAGCTCCCTGCTTTGTTTTCCATGATTTTGCAAACATATATGTTTAAACTAGTTGCTTTTTGTTATTTGAGCTCATTGTGTATCTCATATTCTCACCCCACAATTTTTTGACAGGTCGCTTCTGGCTTCTGCAAATTTATTCCTGATAATGTCCACTAGCATGTCATCATCTGATATTCAATATGTTCCTTTTCTAAGGCATGGAAACACTGTTGTGGCCGGATTCTGCATCAATCACGTCCATGATATTAACTTGATCCATCAACATCTTCTTTCGCTTCTTCCATTTTAGCTTCAAGAACAAAAGAACAGAAGGATTTTGAGTCCCCCTCATAGCTGCTGCTAGTTCAGATGGCCCCCTTCTCTTAATGTTTTCCATTCTTCTTGTTATGTTCATCTTTCTCAGCGATGTGTTTATTCTTGTAGGTTTCGAGACCTCAATCTTGGGATAGTACTAAGCTCGGATTCAAAATGGTTGACATAGTCATAGAAACAAAAGAGGCATGTAAGATACAATCAAAAGCCAAAGGTAGAACTCTTCCGACCTTGAATATCTTTTCATGTGCCAGTCGGCAGAACTCTTGAACCAGGATCTGCACAATGCCTTCGGGCTAAAAAATGGCTAAAAGATTTTTGTTTTGGGGTTTGGAACCCGGTCATGCCGGGAGGCTCATCCCCACGCCTATTTCATTAGTTAAAATGTAGAGTACAGTCAAAGGGGTGGACATTATATATGCCTAAACCCTTCTACAAAATCAAAATACAAAAAATATTAAAAAAAATTGAATTGAACTTTATGCTTTTTCAAAGAGAGAAAGTCATAAAGTATACAATAAGAATCAAAGCTGTTTAGGAATCTCCCTCTCACGTAGTATGTGCAGCAGTTGGTCCCTTCAGTGTCTTGTGATGGCCAAAACACTAATGGGATCATCCATACCTACAATATAAAAGACAATATATGAACCCTTTAAACAAAATATTGTTGAATGGTTTGATTCAAGAGTCTCACCAGTCACCATTCTTGGACAAAATGAAGGGTTATCATCTTGTAAATAGCTCACGGAATCAAAAGAGCAAGTAAGAGTCTGCCTGCAATGATGGGGTACATCATATGGATAATTCAATTTAGTGAATTCAAAATTAGCAACAAGTAATCCATAAGAGCTGCTCAAGTTACCCTTTGACCAACTGGACCAATCAACTGTTGACTGATTGCTGCCCTCAAAATCAGTAGACCTCTTTCACAATCTAAAGTTCCACTTCAGTGAAATTAGGCAGCCTCTCCTGATGATTTCTTTCATTGTTTTGGGTATCATATATTGGATGCATAGACCTGCTAAAAGCCAAGTTCCACTTCAGTGAAATTAGGTCACTAGTCACTACTTACAAAATTTAAATTGAAACATAAATGAACTGTGGTGTTGCTCTTTCAATATAATGTAAGCTTTCTCAACAATCTCCTGTACAATGTCGACATTCCTTCCAATTCAAGAGCACTGAAAGAGCACCATCACAGTTCATTGGACTTGAGGTGTCAACATGAGATTTACACCAATCTCAACAGAAATAGCCTATGGCGTTGGTTCCCTTGCCAATCGACTTGTTCATTGAGCAGGGTAACACTTCCAGGATCATCCACATCTGCATGCCTACATCACAATGAAGGATGAAACATTAATGCAACATTAATGCAATTGTTTTGACTAGTCGGACTGGAAATTTAGTTCGAATGCAATAGGAGCAGTGAAAATTTTCTTACCATCCTCAGGCAATAATAAAGCCATAAGAAATAATGAGGCTAGCTTCGACCAATTTGAACTCTGTTCTTTTCATCTACAAGCCAGATCAGTAAGTACGCAAATGAAGTTAACAAACAACATCACGAGTCAGTGGACCATTTGCAATAAGACAAGTACCACACAAGAGAAGTACGGGTATGAGTATTAAAATGCGATTGGTTCCACAAATCTTTTCATGGTACATGTTTAGCTTGGATTATACAAATTATCACCAGATCGATCTAATCAACAATAAAAAATTAAAAAAGCGATCAAATATAAAACAAAGTATTGTGTACTAAATAGAAAGAAAGATGTTAGTATGCTTTACCTGGTTTAGAATTGCCAACGCCACCTTCCATGACGAATAAAACTTTATTAGCCACCTTGTTATTGAAATAGTATTACTACACACACTATTGTAGACCATGATCGATCAGAAGAAATGAAAGCTGTCCCGGTGAGCCACCTTTCAGGCATTCACCATAGGATGCCTGGTGTTACAAAGAAGAAGTCTTAGCTTCCTTGTTGGTGCTTTTCCCGTTACCTCGAAACATCAGCAACAAGATACAAATAAGGCTGTGAGCAACAAAGCAGGGCTCAACATGTGAACACCCAACAGTGCATACATGAAATGCCTTCCTGACAGCTGAGACCAAAAAACCAGTTATCATAGCAAGAAAATCAAATGACCAATCTCAGAATTTAGACTAGAAGATTGTTTCATTTCATTCATGTGAAAAATACTGATATAACAAAGAAACAAAAAAATCAAAAGATCAACCTTTTCATGGACGAATACACTGAATAGCTCCAGCTGAGCATCAAACTTACTTTTGCTTCTCGAGTCCTTAAACCAGATCCAAGTCCAGTACCTGGAAATCCCAAATTTAGAGTTGATGAGTTTTATCTCTGCGTGTAAGAACATTTCAAGAGAATGTTGAATAAAAATAATAACAAAGAGAAACCATGTTGATAGGTGCAATTTCAAAAGCATTCATGAACAAATTCCGCAAAGTTGGTGAATTAAAAGATCAAGAACTAACCTGAAATGATTAAACTGTTTAAAGTGGGAAGATTTGGGGGCATGATCTAGCGACAGGGTAAGTGTCAAAGACTCAAAGTACATATTCAGCATGATACCTTACTGAATCCAGAAGAAGAGGTGGTAAGAGTCAGTTTAATAATGTTAAATAGATGCATATTAAATTAGAAAACATTCATAAATATTTCCTACCTGAATGTAATATTAGGAAGCTGACCAACTCAGGCTGCATCTTCGTAAGATCTTTGATAATCACACACTAATAATTCAGGTAAAGTGAACAAGCCCTGCCTCCATCAACTTCTTGACATGCCTAATTTAATGTGTGTTCTTTGAGAAATTTACCAAATCCTGTTTACAATCAGCCCTGCCTCCATCAACTCCTTTGTCCTGACTCCCGAGTTTTGCAATTATCCCCATTTTATCTCTTTCTGCGCTATAGACTTGATAATGTCACCATCAATGACAGATGCAGCTTTGTTAACAAACAACTGAACTGTGCTAAAGAGATGCATATCATCACATTATTAAAGTTAATGTCACGTTATTACACCAAAGGTAAAATTTTCATTCATAGACACAAAAAAACATACGGGGTCATGCTGAAATTTTGCAAAACCTGCAATGCATCTATAAACTCCTTGGCCCTGGCTATTGTAATTATCCCAGATAACTCTTGTGGTCGAAATGGGTAGCAGGACAAAACCGAGGAAGTGATCAGTATACAACAATAGTGGTCGACTTTGAAACGACCAGCTGCTTTCATCTGCACCACACATATATAGGTATCATCTGTAGGTGAACAATAGCATTTGATTGGAAAAAGAGGATGAAGTCGCAAAGGGAGAGCCAAATATTCTAATGCACCCACTCTTATACAGAGGTCCTCCAGCAGGGTGTGCACCCTCTTTTTCTGTTTGCCTCTTCTTCATTGCTTGATTCATTTGCGGATTCGACTTGATTTGAGCTCCTACACGAGTATTCATCAATCATCATGCATATATGGATCTCATAAGCGAAGTCAAGGCAGAAACAAGAGGAAGTGGAAGAAGAATTGCTTGCAAATTACATTGAGGCGTATATGGATGTGTGAGGGACGTGGCGGATGAGAGGCCAATCCTCACCTGTTCCTCTTTCGCATCTCCTTTTCAATTCCGCTGAGCAATCCCCAATTGTAAGTGAGTAGAGAGAGGTGAGTTTGGGAATCCAAACAGGGAGTGATCTCAATTTCTCACATTCCTCAATAGCTAGAAATTGCAAGGAGGTGAGATGTTGGATTCCATCGGGTAATTGCTCCCTTTCTCCCATTCCCCAAAGATTTAATTCTTTAAGGGATAAAGAAAGGGAAATCCAGGGGAGATCATCCACCCACTTTCCCCCCGCCTGCCATAGATAAAAACTTGTAAAATAGATAAAAACTTGTAAAATAGATAATGTGCTTCAAGTGAGAAGGCTTACCACTTTCTTAATGTCCAGGCTACGGATGAGGCTTTGTTGTCCCAGTGCCGTCATCGTGTCATCTTCAACATCGATCACCCTCTTCACCCTCTCAAACACCAACCTCGCAAGTTTCATACCAAGAAGGGTTTTCCAACTCAAATACAAGTCCTTACAATCGGCAATTTTCAAATAATTCAGGGAACGAATGTGTAGAATCCGAGATTTAGGCAAGTGAAAAGTTCCGTTACCAAACCCCATAGAGAGTCCATGGAGATTTTGCAAGGCTTTTATTGGCAGTTCAACTTCGTTCATTTCTCCTTCACCAATGAATACGTCTTTCCATTTCATAATCCATAAATGTCGGAGGGAGGTGAGGTATTGAAGCCCCTCTACCAAGTTGATGTCCCCAACTCCAATAACCAATTCATCAAGTCCCTGCAAGGCCTTCCATGGCATCCCTGCTTCACTTCCAATCTTGTCATCCTCCTCGGTACCTATCTCACCAGACTCGACACTCAAATGTTTGAGGGCGGTTAGATGTGACAGCCCACGACAAGACACCCTTTTTAGATCCTCGCAATCATTGACGGTTAATTCCTGGAGTGCATTAAGGTGCCTTATCCATCCCTCTGGCAACTGAGTTAGACTTGGAATATTATGAAGCTTCAAGTATGTTAACTTGCTATTGTTATGGAATGGAGAAAAAGAAGACTGAGAAGAGCTATTTGGAACCAATAACTCTTCTACCACCTCCGCATCAACTCTAGACAGTTTCAAATTTTCAATTGCCTCGAACAAAGGCATTTGTCCCTTGAGCTTTGGGCACTCCTTTATAGTCAAGCTGAAGACTGTAGAAAGTTGAAGCCGACTTGTCCCTTGAGCCATTTCTTGCCTCCGCCAACCTTTTAAATTTCCCATTGAGGAAATTTTAAGGAGTTGTAATGATGGCAAGTCCAAATTACCCTTTATTCCATCCTCCAAATACTCCACATTATCACAATAGCACAGACAGAGCTGCTTGACATACCTGAGCGTCCAAAACCAACTTGAAAGCATCTCACCACCGTAGTTCATGATACTCAAATATTTGAGTTTTTCATGCGGTTGAAGAGCCTCTAACACTTCTTTTGCTTCACCCATAGTTGTAGATCTTTCCTTCCATTCGATAACCATCTCTTTTAGTTTATTCTTCCTCACCATATTTGCATTTTTGGCATCTTCAATTGCATCTAACCATCCCTCTTGTGGTAGCTCAATTTTCAAAACCCCAGCCAGGTTATCAAGGTCTTTCAAGTATCCTAAACCCCCATCACGGTGATGTACGATGAGTCGATCCAGATTAAGAAGTGAAGTCAACGATTTCAATCCTGATGGCAAAGAATTCATGTCAGAACATTCATCTATGAGGAGTTGCCTTAAGCTTACCAATTTTTCTATTCTCTGAGGCAACTTCTCAAGGCTCGTGCAGTACTTTAGTGCCAAGATCATCAAATGGTGAAGCTTACAAATTGATTCTGGGAGATGCTTTAGCTTTCTATTCGACGAAAGGTTGAGATATCTCAAGTGAATCAACCCTCCTATGGACTCCGGTATACCATCAATTTCTAAATGATAGAGGCACAATGTGCGTAGCATTGTAAAACTTTCCAACAGAGGCTTGAAGAAACTTAAACAAAAGCCCTGATTGTGATTAAATAGTAAGGTTCTCACTGTCTTTGGATCGGACACCAGACTAAAACAATCAAAGGGATCTTTGATGTCAAAATTTATAGAGATTTGACGAAGACCATCTATTTCCAATTTGTTCTCAGGAACTTTATCAAGAAACAGGTTCTCTGTTTTAGCAACATCGATTGCCATATCATGTAATAGATCATGAATTTTCACAGTGCAATATTTGTTGTATTCCCTTAACTCTTGAAACAAGCATCTATCGACCAATTGAAAAAAGTATGCCTCCCCCACTTCCTCTAAGCTTTGTTCGTTGTCGTCAGAGGGCTTAAGAATACCTTGAGCTATCCATAGCCGAACTAGCTCATCTTTATCAAATCTGTAGTCTTTAGGGAAAAGGGAACAAGTAGTAAAGCAGAGCTTCAGATTTGGATGAAGATCGTTGTAGCTGACCATCAAGACTTGTTTGACACTATTATCATCACGGCTTGAAAAAACTTGTTTGAGTTTATTGTCGTAAAACTCAGTCCAAGTTCTTTCGTCTCTAATATTTTTTTGAGCTAAAAGGCTACCAACAATAACAATTGCAAGTGGGACATTTCCACACTTGCGTAGAATCTTCTTCCCTATCGGCTCTAATTCTGGATGCGCACTAATTTCCTCCCCCTGAAATGCCATTTTCACAAACAAAGTCCATGCATTCTCTTCAGACAACAACCCTAAACAATAAGGCTCTGAGGCATGTAAACATTCAGCGACTTTTGTAGATCGGGTTGTTACCAAAACTTTACTGCCACTTTTCCCACAACAAAGCAAGGTTTTCAAATCAAGCCAATGTCCTGAATTTCCATCCCAAACATCATCCAATATAATTAGAAACTTTTTCCCACCTATAATCTCTCTCAGTTTCAATTGTAATTTCTCTAAACCAAGGCCGTAAAGTTTTCCCTCTTTAGATGCTATGATTTCTATGAGGACTAGCTCTAGGTTTGAGAGGTCATTTATACAAGCCCAAAGACACTCATCAAAACCATGTTTTACTCTCTCATCATTATACACAAATTGCGCTAAAGTAGTCTTCCCCAATCCTCCAAACCCAATGATGGCAACCACCGAAACACTTTGGCCACTAGAGTTCTCCCCATTATCGTTCGGGATCAACATATTGATGATGCGAATCTTGTCTTCATCTCTTCCGATTATATCCTCTTGATTCACAAAAGAATGAGTTTTCTTTCTTGCAACTGGTTGATCTAAAGGAAGTGGCTGTTGTGGTATAAAATTGAACTGCTGCATATTTTTTGAAATCGCATCTAGAGACTCCCTAAGGGACTTAACCTCATGAGCAGTACTAACGATGAAACTCAGCTGGTTCGATTTGGAGAAGAAAAGGCGTACCTCTTTCTTGAAAGCATTACCAGCAGTAGTCTTCCTCCGCAAGAGGTGGGCAGCCAATGCATCAAACAAATCTTCAGCATCATACATCACTTTCCTCAGGTCGGATAGGCAGCGCTGCACAGCACGATCCTTGAATTTCCTTTCCTCCGCGTCAAGGAGGAAGTCGCTGATAGTTTCAATGGTAGCTTCAAGCCTTTTGAGGTCCTTTTGGGAATTCCAGAGAAGGAGGAACTCGTCTTTGGCAAGGGAGGTGAAGAGTTGGAGGGCGGATTTGGCAATGGAGGTCAAAGCAGCAGCCTCAGCCATGGTGTGGGGAGTGGAAACTCAAACTCAAAACTCTTAAAAGGGAATGCAAATGAGAGAGCAATTGCTAAGTAGGTTAATGCTTAATTGTGTTTTTCATGTGAAGACAAAGGGGCTGTTAATATATAGAGTGCTGAGTGCTAATTGCATTTAAAAAGTTAAAATAAACCGAAAGGAAACCTCCCCCATGTGAATGCCACCCAATCATACCGTTGATGGCTCCATGTTTCTATGCATATAATCATATAATAATAAAAGAAAAAAGGTGTACAGACAAGCATATTATTAAAATTAACAACGACAAAAAGTGGCATTTGATTTAACTTGGCTACCATTTAGAACATCGAAGAACGAATAGTTATGCAATTTTTTTTTTTTTTGATTTTAAAGGTAAATATATTGCAGAAATTAGATATGTACAAATTTTGAGGTTCGACCCTTAGGCACAACCGAGACTAGCTCTATTGTAGCCATGAAAGTGAGTAAGGCTCACATCCTGCATCTGACCATAAGGGTGGGGGACAATGTCCATGTGTGGATCCTGTCTCTTCAAGCCACGGCTATCCGAAGTCGGACACACACCTCTATATGTTATGAGGTACCCTCCCCTTCGGCTCGGCCATCGAGGAGGTTACACCATAACACATAGAGCACCCTGATTCTAAATTCAGCCTATCGATACAAAATTACCCCTTTTTCAGTACAAACACAAAGACCAATTACAAAGGAGAAGCAACAAGGCCAAAAGGTTGCCTACACACATGAGTCCTGGGCTTAGGTCTTGTATTTGTCATATTCTGGCGGCCTTCCATGGTTGTGCACAGCAGCAAGCAAAAAGTAAATATCTGTGCACATATTCTTCATCGTTATAGCGCCTCCATGGGTAGGTTCTCATTGATTAGTCCATCTTGTAGTTGAGGTGCTGCATTGAAGTGCAATGAGAACCTATGACTTAGCACCTTGTACACGTGGATCTTTATGAGATGTATGAGTTGATCTTGACTCCTCATGGTTTCTTCGAAAATCTTCTCATTTCTAGCTCTCCATATGTAATATACAGTAGCTGCTAGGCCAACCCTTTTTGCTTTTGATTGCCAACTTCTTCCTCTTGCTTCCTTTTTTAGCCACTTGAGAGCTCCCTTTAGTGTATTCATTCCTCTCCAAATTCCCAGCCATTGCTTCACCTGAAACCATATTTGAGAAGAAAAATTACAAGCAAAAAATATATGATCATGAGTTTCTGATGCTTGATTACAGAATGTGCATCTTAAGTCAACTTCCCTTGTCTTGATCTTGTCTTTGGTAGCTAGCCTTGTTCTTGCTGCTAGCCACAGTATAAAAGAGTGTTTGGGTATGATTTCTATGTCCCAAACAACATTGCACCATGGAGGTTTCGGGGGTTTCCTTCTGAAGACGTCATATGCAGCACTGATCCTGTATTTTCCACCCATGAACCACGAGTTTAGTAGCAGTTGAGCCTGCTCTTCAGAACCTGCAATTGTTAGTATCTCATTCTTGATAGATAAAACTTTTTTTATTAGAGGAGAATCATTGACTTTGTGGGGTTCCCAACCCCAAAGTCAATGATACACGAACCTCCTGCTTGAGACGGACTCTGGTGACGGTGTTTGAGCTGTTAGGGAATACCATACTTCTTATGTAATTCCTTGGATTCGGATTTGAGGCGCCAAAAATATATGCTGAAGGTCTGCATTAGCAAATAATGCCACTTTCGTATATCATGTTATGGCCTAGAATCAAGATGTGGGAACGAAAACAAGACATACCATAGAACGACTCTTTTCTAGTTGAGTTGTATTCTACATTGATGCATTCAATGTAGTTCATATGTTGCCCTTCGAATAACGGTTGAATAGTGCCTTCCACAACAGTTCCCTGGAATTAAACAGCAATAATTTGCAAAACACAGAAGGATTCAACTTTAGGAAGTTCACAAGGTTATCAAAATTCTTTGAGCAGAATATGAAACCTTCGTCTTCTCTTCAAGTTTCTCACAAAGAATCCGATTAAGCTCCTGTACATCATGTTGCATAAAAGAATCATAAGTATCCCACCCAAAGGACTTGGTCAATTCCTTCGTAGCAACACTGTTGTCGCTATACGTACTGGAGTTTGTAGAACAGGCTCTGCAAAGCTAGAGGAATGCTTGCAGCTGGAATGTCATTCTCAGTTGTTGGCATATGATACACAGCCTGCACAAAACCTCAAACAGGATTGGAATCCTCCAACATATATTTAAGATGAGTAATAGCGAGTTCACGAAGATTTTGCAAGGCTTTCATTGGCAGTTCAACTCCTTTCATTTCTCCATCAACAACTAATACGTCTTTCCATTTCTGAATCCCTAAATGTTCGAGGGAGGTGAGGTGTTGAAGCCCCTCTACCAAGTTGACATCCCCAACTTCAATTTCCAACTACTCAAGTTCCTACAAGGCCTTCCATGGCATCCCTGCTTCACATCTCATCTTCTCATCATCGTCACCTATTTCACCAGACGGAAAACTCAAACTTTTAAGGGCGGTTAGATGTGACAGCCCACGACGAGTCACCATTTTTAGATCCGCGCACTGATTGATGGTTAAATACCGCAGTGCAGTAAGGTGCCTTATCCATCCCTCTGGCAACTGAGTTAGACCTTCAATCTTCCAAAGGACCAAGTACTTTAACTTGCTATTGTTGTGGAATGGAGAAAAAGAAGACTGAGAAGAGCTATTTGGAACCAATAACTCTCCTACCACCTCCGCATCAACTCCGTATAGTGACAAATCTTCAATTGCCTCGAACAAAGGCATTTGTCCCTTCAGCTTTGGACACGCCTTTATAGTCAAGCTTAAGACTGTAGAAAGCTGAGGCCGGCTTGTCCCTTGAGCCATTTCTTGCCTCCGCCAACCTTTTAAATTGCTCATTGACTCAATACAAAGGAGTCATAATGAGGGGAAGACCAGATTACCCTTTATTCCATCATCCAAATACTCCACATTATCACATTTGCCCAAATAGAGCTGCTTGACGTACCTAAGCGTGCAAACCCAAGTTGGAAGCTGTTAATGTGCCTT
The DNA here is from genome assembly GCA_037127255.1 of Persicaria tinctoria. Lineage (NCBI taxonomy): Eukaryota > Viridiplantae > Streptophyta > Magnoliopsida > Caryophyllales > Polygonaceae > Persicaria > Persicaria tinctoria. The sequence goes on along the minus strand of JBANSL010000004.1, from coordinate 85,437,810 downwards.
GAACGACTGTTGACCGGCGACGCATCGGGGGGTCCGGGGGGTGACGCTCCCCGGCGGTGGGGGGGCTAGGGGGGTGACGCGCCTCTGGCGGGGGGCTAGGGGGGCAGCGCCACCCCGCCTTTATGGTATGCGATGTTTATTGTAAACGGGCCTATCGTCTGTCTATTTTGGGCTTTCAGTCCATTGTCTGTTTAGGGTTCCATGAGTCTCTTCATATACTCATGGAACGCCGACCCCTGTAACCTAATCTGTTTCGCTTCCTCTAATAAGAAAACTGGTTCTCTGCCCGTGGACGTAGGCAACACATCGTTGCTGAACCACGTAAATTTTTGTGTTGTTCTTCGCTTTATCATTCTCGTTATAACAGAAGCATCTCACCACCGTAGTAATGAATTTTTAAATATTCAAGTTTTTCATGCGGTCGAAGAGCCTCTAACACTGCTTTTTCTTCGTCTTTTGCCATCCTTTGTTCACCTAGAATTATAGAACTTGTCTCCCAGCAAATAAACATCTCCTTTAGTTTATTCTTCCTTGCCATATTTGCTTCTTTCGCATCTTCGATTGCATCTGACCACCTCTTGTGTGGAAGCTCAATTTGCAAACCCCCAGCCAGGTTATCAAGGTCCTTCAAGTATCTTAAACCCCCATCACGGCGATGTACAATGAGTCGATCCAAATTAACAAGCAAAGTCAAAGATTTCAATTCCAACGGAAAAGATCTCATGCTATAACATCGATTTACGAAGAGTTGTCTTAAACTTATCAATCGTGCTATTCTTTGGGGTAACTTCTCAAGGAGTCGGCAGTCCTCTAGTACCAAAATCATCAAATGGTGAAGCTTACAAATTGAATCCGGGAGATGCTTTAGCTTTCCATTCCCTGAAAGGTCAAGATATCTCAAGTGAATCAAATCTCCTATAGACTCGGGTATGTCATCAACTCTGGAATTTGACAGGCGCAATGTGCGTAGCATTGTAAAGCTTTCCAACAGAGGCTTCAAGGTGCTTAAACTGATTTCCCAATGAGGATGAAATAGAAGGGTTCTCAATGTCTTTGGGTTGGAAACCAGACTACAACAGTCAAAGGAATCCTTCATATCAAAATCTATAGAGATTTGACGAAGACCATCTATTTCCCCTTTGTTTTCAGGAAATTTATCAAGAAACAGGCTCTCTGTTTTAGCAACAACTATTGCCATATCATGTAATAGGTCATGGATTTTCACAGTGCATTTGTTCTCCTTATTTCCGGAATAATCTACTCTGTACTGCTTTGCATATTTGCTTACCTCTTGAAAGAAGCATCTATCGACCAATTGAAAGAAGTATGCCTCTCCCACTTCCTCTAAGCTTTGTTCGTTGTCGTCAGAGGGCTTAAGAATACCTTGAGCTATCCATAGCCGTACTAGCTCATCTTTATCAAATATGCAGTCTTTAGGGAAAAGGGAACAAGTAGTAAAGCAGAGCTTCAGATTTGGATGAAGATCGTTATAGCTGACCATCAAGACTTGTTTGACACGATTATCATCACGGCTTGAAAAAACTTCTTTGAGTTCATTGTCGTAAAACTCAGTCCAAGTTCTTTCATCTCCAATATTTTTTTGGGCTAAAAGACTACCAACAATAACAATTGCAAGTGGGACATTTCCACACTTACTTAGAATCTTCTTCCCTATTGGCTCTAGTTCTGGATGCGCCCTAATTCCCTCCCCCTGAAATGCCCTTTTCACAAACAAAGCCCATGCATTCTCTTCAGACAGCAACCCTAAATAATAAGGCTCTGAGGCATGTAAACATTCAGCGACTTTTGTAGATCGGGTTGTTACCAAAACTTTACTGCCACTTTTTCCACAACAAAGCAAGGTTTTCAAATCAAGCCAATGTCCTGAGTTTTCATCCCAAACATCATCAAAAACAATTAGAAACTTTTTCCCACCTATGATCTCTCTCAGTTTCAATTGTAACTTCTCTAAACCAAGGCCATAAAGCTTTCCCTCTTTAGATGCTATGATTTCTATGAGGACTAGCTCTAGGTTTGAGAAGTCATTTATACAAGCCCAAAGACACTCATCAAAACCTTGTTTTACTCTGTCATCATTATACACAAATTGTGCTAAAGCAGTCTTCCCCAATCCTCCAAACCCAATGATCGCAACCACAGAAACACTTTGGCCACTAGAGCTCTCCCCAGTATCCTTCGGGATCAAGGTATTGATTATTCGAACCTTATCTTCATCTCTTCCAATTATATCCTCTTGATGCACAAAAGAATGAGTTTTCTTTCTTGCAACTCGTTGATCCAGAGGAAGTGGTGGCTGTTGTATGAAATTGAACTGCTGCATATTTTTTGAAATTGCATCTAGAGACTCCCTAAGGGACTTAACCTCATGAGCAGTACTAACGATGAAACTCAGCTGGTTCGATTTGGAGAAGAAAAGCCATACCTCTTTCTTGAAAGCATTACTAGCAGTAGTCTTCCTCCTCAAGAGGTGGGCAACAATTGCATCAAAAAAATCGTCGGCATCATACATCACTTTCCTCAGGTCAGATAAGCAGCGCTGCACAGCACGATCCTTGAATTTCCTGTCCTCGGCGTCAAGGAGGAAGTCGCTGATGGTTTCAATGGTAGCTTCAAGCCTTTTGAGGTCCTTGTGGGAATTCCAGAGGAGGAGGAACTCATCCTTGGCAAGGGAGGTGAAGAGTTGGAGGGCGGATTTAGTAATGGCGATCAAAGCAGCGGCCTCAGCCATGGTCTTTTTGGGGGGTGGAAACTCAAAATCAAAATGAAAATAGAAAAGGGTGCGGATATACATCGATCAAACAGTCTCAGTGGCCCCCACTAAACTCATCTTTCTTGTAGATATCATATCTCTCAACAATAATTCAAATTAAGTTGCTGTACTTTTATTGTCAGTGGTGAATCCACCATTGACGCAAGTCCAAAAGTTGCAGGGACAGGTGAACCGATTATTTATCAGCGCTTTTTTTTTTAAGGTTAAAATATATTAAACTTGGAAAATATTTACAAGCATAGAAGTAGTCTTAGTAGGAGAACCATAGTCGTCAAAATGAAGAGCATAGCCTTCTTGACCTGTCTGGTGTGAGCGAGGCTCACATCCTAAAGGGGTCAATAGGGAAGTTAATTAGGCAATGTCATGGGCGGATCCATTCTCATCAAGCGAAAGCTATGAGAATTCAGACACACCCCCAAAGTAGTATACCGGAGCCGCCCTTCGGCTAGGCCATCAAGGTAGCTACAGGTCTACAACATAGTGCTTTGGCATCCCTTTGTCAAATTTCAGCAACCGATTACTTATAAGGGCTTCCTGCACTAAGTTGCGCGCAGTCTCCACTTGAGTAGCCTCCAATATAATTGAAAACACACTTGCTTTTGAAAACTGTAAATATTTAACTCCCCATTATATTTTTGGAATCACACTTCCCACTTCATTTACCTTTATTAAAACATGAATAAAAGTTGTAGGATGCTCAAAGCTGGGATTGGAAATTTTATGTGTAGCTGGAGAAATTTACCAGATCAGCTCTGCCTCCAAGAACTCCTCTGTCCCGACTCCAGAGTGAGTGAGTGTTGCAATTATCCCCATATAATTCTTCAGATCTAACTAATTCGACAAACCAAAATTTAATTTATAAAGCAACCGATATAAAACAAAGTGAATGACTTTGAAAAAATCAGAATGGAAGCCAACTGTTTCCGCTTTCCTTACTGGAGATGAGAGTAATGTAACGAATTATGCATCAAACTTTGTTCTTTGCTCTGATTCTCTTAACATGAACAAAATGTTGTGCTATGCCTAAAATCCCAAATTTAGAGATGTGTCTGAGATTTGTCCTAGAATGTAACATGGACATTTCGTAGAGAATAATCTACAGCTGAAATTAAATTTCAGCAAAGCAGTAATGATCATTTGAATAGAATTTAGAGATGCATTTGTAACAAATTGAAAGGAAGTGGGAGTCATCTTACCCCGCTTTCGAGATCCAGCTACAACTCATGCCTCTTGGGAGCAATTGCCAGTGGAGTGGAAGAACGTTGCAGTACTCTATGATGCGAACGAAAGTTGATTATAACAATATAAATTGAAGTTATATCATAACCTTTCTGTTAGCTCAACCTGTGAAGTAAAAAGCTAAGATGAGAATGATTACCTTGTTTCAATCCATCAACATATATAGCTACATCGTCCTGATTGAAATCTATTCCTTCCAACTTTTTGGGCTGCATCGTCGATCCTGGCCAGTAATCTAGAGGCTGCCCTGCAGCAGTCTACAATGTGAGCTCTGGGATTAGAAAGTTGAGGACTAAGATATCATCTTTGAACACGTCACGTACTCCATTAAAGCTATATAAGAGCATTACCGGAGAACCATTTTACTCGTGATATATAAAAGCTAAGGAACGAGGAGGATTATATATCCATCTTGAATTCTGGATCCATCAACCATAACCTCTTCAACTCACAGAATTCAAATTGATAAATTTTCAGGCTCCAAAAGAGAGTGCAGTGTCAATAGCTACAGTCCAGGAAATGACTTTTTATAGTGTGATTTCATCAAACACCTTCAACTGCATCCAATCAACTATGCATCCACTTATAACAAAATCTCAATCTATGACAACAAAAAGGCTTGAACCCAATCAAAATACTAAATATTATGTGATTTCATAAAACAGAATGATGAGAAAAAGAAAATTGCTTTTCAAAAGATTATTGTCTAATGGAAAAATAAAATTTCATAGTAAAAACAACGTGGAGTCCTTAAACCCACTAATTGAGCTCAAAGTGGTAATGCATAGCACTGATTTATTTGGGTGCCTTTTGTATAGTGCCAGATGATCAAAGTGATCCAACAACATCCAACCTACAACCAGCCTATAATAGTCCACCCCAACAGCTCCGTAGAACTAGAAGATTCACCTTCACAGCAATGTTCAGTCATGTGCCTGCTTGTAGTTCTTCCAATTCATTTGTAGGCACACACCTCATGAGCCCTCAATCTAAATGGCACCGAATTTTTTTTCCAGTATGAACCAACCTACACACACAAATATCACGAGCATACCACAAGCTGGTAGTTAGACAGAGTCGACTCATCCTACGGAGTTTTACACCTTGAAAACATGGTCAAGATTTGTCGTGATTTACCTACTTTAGCCTTGATAACATCACAATCACAGTCAGTGACAGTTGCAGCTTTGTTAGCTTTGTTTGGAAAAAATCACAACTAAATGTACTATCAAGTTTCAAAATGGTCACCTCAGCCTGCCTAACCAATATATAATTCCTGATTCGCCACAAACCCTCCCCGAAAATCACAACTAAAGAGACTAGGATAGTTATAATATCCCCTTCTCTACTGTACTTGCATCTTTTACTGGTGTTCTATATGCCTTACCCACTCTAAATTGATGGTAGAATATCACAACATTCCTAACAACTCCACCAATTTCACATGAGCATTTTGTCAAACACCTTATGTGCATTATTATTAGCCATTCAAAATACTCAATTCACAACAGCACAAATTTAAAATAAATCACACCTTATATGCACTAACTGACATTGATCTCCGGAAGGGGTGGTTTAGGGAGGTTGGTGGGATTACTGGTGGCGTGGAGGAGGCGCTGTTCGGGGGATGATGGAGGTGGTGCCAGAGATGAAGAAGAAACTTGTAACCCTGAATTTTGGTTCAATTTTTTATAGCCCGGGTGGAGGATTCGGTTTATATAATTTTACTATAGAACTCGGTCGTCCAGCCACTCGGATTATATATATAATTGGCGGGATTAAGTTAAACAACTGATCTTGTAAACTTGGCTGGATTATAATCCTTTAGCTTCCTGTTGCGGTCAAACAGAGCATGTTATATATTCAACATAAGCGATTGGGATCGCAACACTCACTAATGCCAGATGCCAAACTGGCACTTTGAGCATTACTTGGGCATTAGGATTTGTTACACTCTAGTGTAAGTTTTCTTATATGTGCCTAATTGGCACTTGTTAGTGTAGACAACAAAGCTGGTTCGTAAGTCAGAACAAACAACTAAACAACTGAAGTACAATCCTCTGCGGGAGGCTCCACTTCACATTGATCAATTAGATTTCTGTTGTGGTAAAACAGAGCATCAAGAATTGTCATTCTAAGATCTCATGCATAAAAAAGCATGTTATTGCTTCTGAGTAAGCGACTTCTTGAGTTTCGTCGGTTAATTTATACAAAACATGATCCTCTTAGATTCGTCAGTTAACTACATGGCATATATGAATTTTCCGAAATAAAAGATCAAGAACTGACCTGATATATATTATTGAACTCTTTAACCTGGGAAGATTTGGGGCCATGAGCTGGAGACAGAGTAAGTGTCAAAGAAGTGCCGGTGAGAGCCGCACACAAAGTTTAACTTATTGACAATCAGCCCTGCCTGAAGGTAATATTGAGAAGCTGAAGACCTCAGGTTGCTTCTTCGTAAGTCATAGTTCAGCACTTCAGCTAGCTGAAACAGAAAATACAACTCAGGGAGGCTGAAACAATACCATTTCAAATATTGTGGCGAATATATGTAGCAGTTCCTTGACAGGGGAAACATAATGTGTGTAGTTCGAGATATAATTTACCAGATTGGCAGATCCTATTGATAATCAGTCCTGCCTCCATTCTGAACTCCTTTGTCCCGAATCACGAAAGTTGCAATTATCCGCATATTATTCTTTAGATCTAATTCAACAAACCAAAGTTTACAAAGTGGTCCATATAAAACAAATTAAAGTGGTTGGCTTTGAAAATTTCAGATTTGATGCCAATTATGTTCTTGCCTCTGATGGTTTCACTGGAGTTGATATCCTGAATTTAGAGATGCGGAATACAAAACTCATAAGCCTTCAATCTCAAAAGCACCGTATCTTTTTTCATTATGAGCCAATCTACACACACAAAAACCACAAACAAACGACAAGGTGACATTTAGCCAAAGATGAACTATCATACCAGGTTTTTAGTCATGAAAACATAATCAGGGCTGCAGAGCATTGAGTCTATTGGCAGTCCATAACGGATATAAACATGTAAACTAGAAGATATTTTTTGGTTGGAATTTTAATATATGATTGGCTTTGCGACTCTTTTTCATGACCCCACCTCCAATTTTCAAATACACAAGTCTCTGCAAGGCTTTCGATGGCATCCCTGCTTCACTTCCCATCTTGGACAGTTAATTTATACAAGTCCAGAGATGCACGTCAGGTCAAAACCTTATTTTCCTCTCTCATCATTATACACAAATCGCGCATTGCGCTAAAGCAGTCTTCCCCAATCATCGATCCAAACCCAATGATCGCAACCACATAAACGCCTTGGCCCCTTATCCATTGGGATCAACATATCGATCATGCCAACCTTTTCTTGGTCCCTCCCAATTATATCCTCCTTATCGATGCACAAAAGAATGAGTTTTCTTTCTTGCAACTGGTTGATCTATTCTAGAGGAAGTGGTTGTTGTTGTATAAAATTGAACGTACTTCTGCATATTTTTTGAAATCTCATCTAGAGACTCTCTAATGAACTGATGGTACTTCCCACTACTGCCTTTGTAGAATCATTAACCCATAAATGTACTATCAAGTTTCAAAATGTTCAGCTTAGCCTGCCTAACCTATATATACTTTCTGAATTCGCCACAAACCCTCCCCGAAAATCACAACTAAAGGCACTAGGATATTCTCTACTGTAACTTACATCTTTTATTAGTGTTCTATATGCCTTACCCTCTCTACATTGATCGTCGAATATCACAACATTCCTAACAACTCCACCAATTTCACTTGAGCATTTTGTCAAACATCTTATCTTATGTGCCTTATTTATTAGTAGGCATTCAAAATACTAAATTCTCAACAGCACAAATTTAAAATAAAATAAATAAATAAACTAACTTACACTGGTGGTGAAGAAGAAACTTGTAACCCCGAATTTCGGTTCAATTTTTCCTTTAAGATATATCCCGGGTGGAGGATTTCGGGTTAAACAGAGCATTTTGCACCTTAATAATTGTCACTATAGGATCCAATGAATATAAAAACATGTTATATATTCAACGTAAGCGATTGGGAAAGTGGTCTCCTTTGAGTTGTGGGATGGGAGTGTTTTCAGGTATTTTTGCCTGAAGTTGATCGTCTCTGGCGTTGGAGGGAAGGGGGTTTGAGAGATCGAAAGGGTTCAGCCACTTCAATTCTAACTGTATCATTATCTCACCAGCCTCTTCGTGAACCAGTTGGCAGATCGAATTCTTGAACCAGGATTTGCGCAATACCGTTGGGCAAAAAAACAAAAAAACAAAAAAAAAAAATTTTGGGGTTTGGAACCCGGTCATGCCGGGAGGCTCATCCCCACGCCTATTTCATTAGTTACAAATGTAAATTACAATTGAAAGAGGGACATTATACAATAAGAATCAAAGCTATTAGAAATCTCCTTCTCAGTGTAGACAATCATACTATCTGTCAAAAAGACAATATAAAAAGACAATGAACCTTTAAACAACATATTGTTGTATAGTTGGACATGGTAACACTTCCAGGATCATCCATTCCTACAAGATAATGAAGGACGAACCCTTAGAAAATCCTTAAATATAATAGTTGTACTACAAACACAAGTTCATATGCAATAGGAACGTTAAAAGTTTTTCTTACGTACGATTGTTGGCAGGATGGAATAGTGGTTGGGTTAGAACGTACAACATTCTCTTTTGGGTAGGCTGCTTTCTTGTAAAGGCCCCATGGGAGTTTATAGAGCGAGTAAGAGTTTGCCTGCAACATATGGTATATCAGATAGCTAACTTGGTAAAGTGAAGTTCAAAATTAGGAACAACTAAGCCATATGAACTGCTGAAGTTATAATAACAGAAGTGAATCAGCAAAGGAGAGTGAATATCTTACAAACAAATGAATTAGAATGCCAGTCGTACGTCCTAGTAACCAAGAAGCATCGCTTTCTCTATAAATGCGTGTAATTTTAGACTTAGCACCCAAGATGTGCATGACTGAATGCCCATAAAATTCATAGCTAGACAACTTTCACCATCTTAAGTTCCTCTTCAGCGAAGTCAGGCAGTGTCTTACACTGTTTTTGCGTACTCATGGTATACCGTTGGATTTATAAACCTGTAAAAAGATAAGTAAGTTGAATCAGGATCAGATTTAGATTGGTCATAAATTGAGAGTAAAAAATAAAGTTCAAGGACTAACCATGGGACTTTTACCTACAGAAGCATAAGTTATGGGCTCGTTGCAAAGCTAGGTTGTCTTCCTCCCCTCTGATAAGAGGCTCATACCATACAGATTCAAGTGAATTCTAATTTCCCCTTGTGTGTTTCCTACAAATAATAACAGGTGTAGCTTATACATATCTTATTGATGGCATTTATAACAAATATTTGTAAAGAGCTAGGAGTCTTTAATTTTACTAGTTACTTTGTACTTGCATCTCTAAACAGCAGCGGTATGAGATGAGCACTGCAATTTCCAAACGCCTTGGAACACCTCAAAGGGGCAAAAAAAATCGATTGTCATAGCCAAAAGCAGCAACAACTCTTGGCTCGACAGCTCGTCAAGGGCCACCCAGTTATTTACCTTGTGCCCAAATATCATAAAAAAGAAATCGATCAGTATATCCAGCAAATTAAGTCCTTTCTACAAAACACAACAGGACTCTTCCAAGATTCTGGGCAATGAGATTGAGATTGATTACCCTTTTCTCCGAGGCTGATACAGTTAATTAGCAACGAATAACGGTGCACAAATGACAAGTCTCCCTCTTCACAACACTATGTATTTCCCTAGCATTTGAGGAGATCATAATTGTAAGTTTTGCATATGCTGCGCGTACAAGGATGGAGCTAAACAGCAAGCCAGGTTAGCCAATTATATGGAGTATGAAAAGAGAAAAACAGATGAAATGTGAGAGTGCTTTTTCACGGTACCTTTTTCATGCAAATAGCTAGTCTATCAATGTTTATGTTGTGATATGCAATTCCAATCCAATCTGCCTTCCTAGTTTAATTTCTTCCGCATTATCCGTTGAACCATTGTGAGTTGTGCATTTGAGATTCTTAAGAAAGCAGTGAAGATCAGTTGTAGGATGCATACTTCTTGCCTTGGTTTTACTTTGATTTCTATCTTTGTTTATCTCTTTCAACCTTTGGGCTGCATCTTTGTTGATCTTCTCCTGTTAACATGGCCTGCAATAGTCTATGATGTGAGCTCCACATTAGAAAGTTGATGGTACGTTAAGATAACAATTGTCACAAGTCCACTTGATCCATTGCAATAAAGTGAACTACCAGATTACCATATATCCTTAAGTGCACAATATTAATAGTGATAAAGGGGAACAACGAGAACTAACCATATTGGTTCATCAACCATAAGCTGTACGTGGAACTTGCACAACATTCAAATGCTGCAATGCATGAATTTTGAGGATCCACAGCGAGCGCAGCGTCAACAAACAACTAGGCGAAGATAGTCCAGGAAAAGGCTTTTTATAGTGTGATTTCATCAAACACCTCTCAATTCAAATCCCCCTCTTACCAATAATGTGAGTTATACTAAAATCTCCCTCTTCAAAAAAAGAGGCTTGAATCAACATAGAAACCACCATGGTAATCAAACCACCTTGGCCTAGAATCCAAACTTTTCAAACCCAATCAAAACACTTGAAAATAAGTATTTTTCATAAAAGCAGAAGCATGAGAATATGAAATTTGTTTTTCAAAATATTATTTTCTAAAGGAAAAATCTATATAAAATACTAAAACAGAGACCGCTGGAGCGACCTCGCTGCCGCGGAATTTTCTGGATTAAACGGGATTATTTTTGCTTACATGACATTTTCTAGATTAAAGCGGTATTATATTTCTGGGCCACATCAATTAATAATTCAATATAGTTACGCAAAAAACTTATCTTTTTAGATCAATAATCTATTCAATATGACCTTATATTTTAATTAAATAAATATATATTATACGTAATAAAGTTATGGTTGAAAACATATCCAATCTAACTAAACAAATATAATAATATTTAAAAAAACCGATCCAAGTTTTTTACCATTTTTTGCTTCCAATTAGTTTTTTTTTTTTAGCAATTCCAATTAGTTTATAACCACGGGTAGTGGATCATTTTTTGCATTGTATTTTAATGTAGTATTGTTATATTAATTAAAATATATCAAATAAGGTAATACGGAGTATAAATTTACGTTGTATATCATCAGAGATGTAAATTTACGCTATATATATTTGCGCGGGTTAAAATATAAATTTACGCTATATACATTTATGTGGTTATAATTCATCTCATCACAATTTGAATATATTTGTCAAATTAAATCTTTGTTAAATATTCTATCTTTTTAGATTTTAGATGAAATTGAATACATTTGTATAAATATTCAACCTTATATTTTAATTAGGTAGAAAAATTATCTTTTTAGATGAAGTTGAATATGTCTACCGTATCAATTAATTTTTTTTATATAAATAGTGAAAATATATTTAACAATTTTTATATTTAGATTTGGCAAAACTTATCTTAATTTATTTCTTATAAATATACATGATCTAGAATATTTTATACGTATACAAATTTACTTTTACAAATTTCTAAATTAAATGATGATTAAATGAGATTACAATTTAGTGCCCGAAAATTCCAACCCAACTAGACTCGATAGATGGATATTTGAACTGTTTTTGAACAAATTAAGACCTAGCTAGATATATAGCACATTTATCCTGTGGGGGCTAGGACATCGTCCAGAGTTGATGCATAAATCAAAGGTAATAATTTACCTTATATTTACATTATAACGTAATTGAAAATTATATATTTATCTTATATTGAATATTAATTTATTGGTTTATATAATAAATAAAATTTATTAGTTGTTTTATACTTAACATTTAACATTGTTATTAAATATAATAAAACAATATAAAATTTACCTATAATCGCATATATCTACTTTATATTAACTCAAAGATGTTTTATATAACTTTCAAACAAAAAAAAAGATATTTTATATAATAAAAATTTATTAAAAAACCGCATAACGGGCGGGTACCGAATACTAGTAAAATTATATAGTAAAAGCAATGTGGGCTATAACATTAAGTCCTTAAACCCATTAATTGAGTTCAAAGTGATAATGCATAGCCCGGACCGGATTTATATTGGCGGCTTATGTAAAGAGCTAGATGATCTATGTGATCATCCAACAACCAGCCTAATACTCCACCCAATACAGCTCCGTAGAAGATTCACCTTCATAGCAATGTTCTTGTGTACGTGCGCTTGTCACTCTTCCAACTAATTGGCAGGGACACAACTCGATCATGAACCCCCAATCTAAATGGCACCATATTTTTTTTATATAGTATGAACCAACCTGCACACCACAAGGTGACGGTTAGCCAAAGTCAAGCAATCATGCGGAGTTTTTTTTTTGTCAAGAAAACGAGTTAAGACTGCAGAACTTTGATCGATTAGCACTCCTAAATTTGAATTGCATAAAAATGTGACCCAATAATATACATTTACACGAGATTTTTCATGGTTTACCTATTTTAGCCAAGATAACGTCACCAGAAATCACCTCTTGTCAGGAACATCCAAGGAATAGCTCTGGATGGGCATCTAACTAGCTCAACAGAAAATTGCCTCTTGAGGGTGGAGTTGAGGTTTACAGTAATCTCAACAGAAATAGCCTATGGTGGTTGCTCCCTTGTCAATCGACTTCATACTTCTAGTAGTGTCATGAAACCCCTCGGCTTATAAATTGTTAAGACAATAAAGCTCTTTGTCAATCAAACAAACTCCTCATGGGCCATGGCTAAAAGGATACTCTAAAAATGCAAAACAAATAATGCTTTTTGGGGAGAAATTACCTTGAGCAGGGTAACACTTCCGGGATCACCCCACACCTGCCTACAATAATACATTAAAGGATAAACCGTTAAGACAATTGGTGAATAGTTGGACTAGAATTTTTTGTTGAATTAAACACGGGGTTCTTACCAACTTTGTTTGGTATTAAAGAGACAAACAACTGAACTGTGACAATGTTATTTTTAAGGTACCATTCACAAGCAACTGAACTGTTTGTTCCTGTAACTCCACAGTTCCATCTACAAAATATCTGACTGTGGCCGTATAACAAGAAATTGATCAGTAAAACAAGCAAATCAAGTCCTTTCTGCAGAACACAAAATGACCCTTCCAAGATTTTGGACCACTAGATTGATTACCTTTAATTTTCATCAATACTGATACAATTAAGCAAATGCGATGACAGGTTGTAGGATGCATACTTCATATATATGCAACAGATCATGCTGTCGGTGTAGGCCGGTGGCGAGAACGGGATAGAGAAGCAAAAGAAGGAGATGGGAGTTAAAAGTGGAATTTGGAGAGAGAGAGTCCACACCCCCATCCCTCCTTCTTCCTGCTTCCCCATCCTTCATTTTCATTCTTCAATTCATTAGCCGCTCCGCCCTGGTTTTTATTTCTGAAGAAGAAAAGAGAAATTAAATGAATGATTTAGCGGATCAATGTGGCGACTATATATGTATGTATGTATGCATGTATGTATGTATATGGAGACAATACCCAGTACTCCGTAATTAAGTGGTCAATTACCTGTTTGCTGTTATATTTATGTCAGGGAGGTGTCTAATGAGATGCCAATCCTCCCCACTTTCCTTTTCGCATCTCCTTTCCAATTCCTCTGAGCAATTCTCAATTGTAAGGTTTTTGAGAGAGGTGAGTTCGGGGATCCAAATCGGGAGTGATTTCACTTCTGAGCAATCCCAAATGTATAGGCTTTGCAAGGAGATGAGATGTTGGATCCCGTCGGGTATTTGCTCCATTCCTTCTATTGTAGAAAGTCCCAAGTAGATAAGTGAAGAAAGGGAAATCCAGGGTACATCGTTTACCCATTCAGCTCCCTGTACGTTCTCCATTAAAGCAGCACACTTTATAAATATTTATGTTTATAATCATAATTGGGAATCCAAACTCTCCCAAACTTTCTATACACTCTTCTCATTATTTCTGTTTTCATGAGAAGGCTTTGTTGTCGAAAGAAAATTAAATTCAAAATGATTTGGAATACGTACCCCAAACGATAGTGAGAGACGATGCAGGGGGCTTTGTTGTTCCACCGCCTTGTCTTCAACATCGATCACTTTCTTCACTCTAAAGAACTCCAACCGGATAGGCTTCATACTTAAAAGGGATTTCCATCCCAAATATAACTCCTTGCATTTACTAATATACAAATATTTCAAGGAAGGAAGGTATTGAATGGCTTTAGGCAAGTGAGCTGTCCTGTTATCAAACCCAATTTCGAGTTCGTGAAGATGTCGCAAGGATTTGAATGACAATTCCAAACGACGACTAGCTTCCATTTCTTCATCCCACACTTCCTCCTCTTTCCAGTTTGAAATTTCTAAACTTTCAAGGGACGTGAGATAGTGCAGTCCCTCTATCAAGTGCTCGTCCTGACCCGAGACTGACAAATTTTCAAGTCCCTTTAAGGCTTTCCATGGCATCCCGGGTTCTCTAAGTTTTCCCCCCTCGTCATCTTCAATGTCGGTTATTTCACCATTGTATAAGCGCAACTTTTTGAGGGCAGTTAGATGTGCCAATCCCCGACAAGATACCCACTTCAGGTTCTCACATTTACAGATTATTAATTCCTCCAGATGAGTAAGGTGTCGCAACCATCCCTTCGGAAAGGACATTAAACTGTCAACGCTATAAAGCCGTAAAGTCTTCAAGTTGTTATTTTGGCGGAACGTAAACAAGGAATTAGTCAGAGGAGAGCCATTTGGATTTATATTCTCCATTAGCAACTCTGTTACCACCTCCATATCAACCCCATTAAGAAGTAAATCTTCAACTTCCTCAAATAGGGGTATTCGTCCTTTAAGCTTTCGACAATCACGTATACTAACCGTTGAAACTTTTCGAAGGCAAGGTCGTTCTGTCGGTGCAACTAGTTCTTGTCGCCACCAACCTTTCAGCTTGGGAAGACTATCAAGTTCAATGAATTTTAAAGAGGGGAAATATGAATCACCTCTTATTTCATCCTCCAAGTACTCCAGCTGACAACAATAACAAAGGTGGAGCTCGGTGACATACTTAAGTGTGCCAACCCAACTCGAAAGCATCTCACCCACATAGTTTAAAATTTTCAAATATTCAAGATTTTTGTGCGGCTCAAGTGCATCCAACACTGCTTTTGCTTCATTTTTTGACAAATTCTGGTGATCATGATCCATCTCCCACCAACCATAATCATCATGAGCACCCTTCCACTTTATAATCATCCCACTGAGTTTGGTCTTCTCCGACATGTTTGCTTTTCGTGCATCTTCTTTGGCATCTACCCATCCCACTCTTGGAAGTGGAAGCTCAATCGTCAAAATCCCGTGCAAATTATCAAGGCCTTGCAAGTATCTTAAGCCCCCCATTTGATGATGCAAAATAAGTCTATCCAACTTAGCAAGGGAGGTCAAAGCACTCAATCCTGATGGTGAAGGCCCCAAACTCTCACATCCATGTATATAGAGTTGTCTTAAGCTTACCAACTTCTCTATTTTTGGAGGTAGATCTTCAAGGAGGTCGCAACCCACAAGTACAAAAATCATCAAACGGTGAAGCTTACAAATTGAATTTGGGAGGTGTTTAAGCTTACTATTGTGAGAAAGGTCGAGATATCTCAAGTGGATCAATTCTCCTAAAGAGTCTGATATGCTATCAATTCGCAACGAGGATAAGTGCAATGCTCGTAGCATTCTAAATCTTTCCAGTGACATGTTTAGATGGTCTTTATTGAATTGTCCTCTAGGACGCATTATAAGGGTTCTCAGTGTCTTTGGATCAGAAACCAGACTCCAATAGTCAAAAGAATTATCAAGCTCCCTACTAATAGAGATGTGACGAAGATTGTCCCTCTCACCCTTATTGACCACATAAGCCTTATCAATAAAAGCACTCTCTGCTTTAGCAACATCTATTGCCACATCATATAATAGATCATGCATTTTAGCAGTATGCCCGTAGCGGTTATTTGCATCACCTGAAAAGGAAACATACTTCTTTTTCACTTCTTGAAAAAAGCATCTTTCAACCAAGTGGAAAAAGTATTCCTCGCCCTGTTTCTCCAAGATTTGCTCATTTTCAGCAAAAGGCTTAACAAAACCTTGAGCTATCCATAAACGAACTAGCTCATCTTTATCAAACCTGTAGTCTTTAGGGAAGAGAGAACAATAAGCAAAGCAGAGCTTCAAATTTGGAAGAAGATAATTATAGCTAACCATCAAAACACTTTTGATACTCTCCTCATTCTCATCCCCACTCTTTGCTATAATAACCCTTGTAAGATCATTCTCCAAAAAATCAAACCATATTTTCCCACTTTTTTCTTTATGGCGTAAAAGGCTCCCAACGACAGCTATTGCAAGCGGAACATTTCCACACCTATGCACAATCTTCTTACCTAAGGGCTCTAGTTCTGGATCCTCACCAAGTTCATCCTTATTATAGAATGCATGTTTCACAAACAAAGACCATGCACTCTCCTCTGACAGCACAGCTAGATCAACACAACTATTAGGCTTTGACGCATCTAGACATTCGACAACTTTTCTAGATCTTGTTGTTGTCAAAACCTTACTACCGATTTTTCCACAACGAAGGATGCATTCTAATTTCAGCCAATTTCCAGAGTTTTCATCCCAAACATCATCCAAAACAAGTAAAAATTTTCTCCCACTAATCATCTCTCTTAACTTCTCCTGCAACTTCTCTAAACCAATGTCAGATTGCCCACTCTCTTTAGATGCTATGATTTCCCTCAAGACTTCCTTTAGATCTGAGAGAGAATTTATACAAGCCCAAAGTTGCACTTCAAAACCTTCTTTCACTCTCTCATGATTATACACATATTTAGCCAAAGTGGTTTTCCCCAATCCCCCAAACCCAATGATTGCGATAACAGAAGGGCTTCGGGTCTCGGATGTCTCTCCTATACTCTGAGGGAGTAGCATACTTATTATACGATCCCTATCCTCATCTCTTCCAATTACATCATCCTCATGTACAAAAGAATGAGTTTTTGGCCTCACAAAGGGTTTTACTACAGGAGGTTGTTGCCTTATAAGACCATAGAGTTCCATATCATTCTTAATGCCATTTACAGATTCCCTAATCGCCTTAATCGCATGAGCGGTCTTATAAATGAGACCCAATTGGTTTGCATTGGAGAAGAACAAGCGTACCTCTTTGGTGAATGTATTGCCTGACATGGTCCTCTTGTGCAGGATTCGGGCAGCCAATGTGTCGAATAAGTCTTCAGCATCATACATGACGTTCCTCATCCTGGACAGGCAGTCCTGCACGGCATCTTCATTGGAACCTCGTTCCTGGGTATCTTGGTGGATGTAGGTGAGGGTTTTAATGGTGGCTTCAAGACTTGTTAGGTCCTTGTGGGAATTCCAGAGGAGGAGGAACTCGTCTTTGGCAAGGGAGGTGAAGAGTTGGAGAGCAGATTTCGCAATGGAGGCCAAAGCAGCACCATCAGTCATTGTTGGAGGTGTTTGAGAGAAGGGGTTCAATTAAAGGGTGCGGTGCGGATAAAGAGTGCTTAGTTAAGCTGTGGAGACAGAGGGAAGGATGAAGGCATAAATAGGGGAATCGAAATAAAAGTTAATTGAAACCAATTTCTAGCAATTTAGCCTCTTCCCTTTAGCTAGACAACAACGCGGCTTCTAACAGTCTTCTATGGAGCCCACTAATCTCTTTCTTGTTGATAGGATGGATAAATAACAATAATTCAAAGCACTTTTGATCTGGAGGGCACCAATTACTACCTTCTCTTTTTAAAGCATTGATTCCTCTATTGTTATGTTTTAAGCGTTACCTTTTTTTTTTTTTTTTTGCTCTTATTTTAAGCGTAACTTGGACATTAGGATTTGTTACACTCTGGTGTAAGTTTTCTTATATGTGCCTAATTGGCACTTGGTATTAGGCACTTGGTAGCGAAAACAACAAAGCCGGTTCATAAGTAGGGCCGTCCCGATGTTTACAATGGCCCGGTACGGTAATTAGAATTAGGCTCCATTATATTTATTTTGTTTTATGTTTTGTAGGGTCATAATTAATTATATTTATGTATAATATGTGCATGAATGATATTTTTTAATGAACAATTTATCTTACATTTATATGAAAATTATGTGTTAAATGTTAAAAGTATTCATAAATTAGGAAATTGAAAAATGGCACATAATTATATATTTTTTTAAAGACACTCATACATCCTCCTATACTTAAAAATACTAAATTTATATTTTATTTATAAAAGAACATATCTTTTTACAATAAATTAACAATAATTCAAAGCACTTTTGATTCGGAGGGCATCAACTACTCCGTCCTCTTTTTAAAGCATTGATTCCTCTATGGAGCCCACTTATCTCTTTGTTGTTTTGTTTTGAGCGTTAGTTTGACACTTTGACATATTGGGTAAGTATAGGGCGGGATAGCAAAAGTGACTAAAATTATAAATAAGTTAAAATTGATAAATTGTGTAAAATAAAGGTTGAGAGATTATAAAACAATATAAACTCTATATGGTACATAAAAGAGTTTATTTGTAAAAAGGTGGTGTTTATTTGATTATTATTAGGGGTATTATGGTAATTTTAAACCAAATAAACCTTTAACCAATAAGATTGTGTTTATTTGTAAAAAGGTGGTGTTTATTTGATTGTTATTAGGTGTTTGTTTGTAAAAATTATTGGTTAGTGGTTGAGTCCATCCAATTTTAAATAAGATTCAATCAACCCTTTTTTAAATATTGGGCACAAATTTTCATTAATTTTTTTTTTAACAACTACTTTGCCTATCTTGGCCATTTTGCTAATTTTTTTTGGTATTTTGGCTAATCTGGAAAAAAAAAAAAGTGAGGCTAGAGGCAAGATGTCGGAATGGCTATTGACAAGATAATTTCACCTAAATTACAACAAGTCCTTTTCATTTTTTCCGAACACATTGCAAAAAGACCCAAAACTCTCTTTTCCGAATCGAAACCTAAATCTGACGAACGAATTGTTTTGATTGAATACAACTTAAAATCGATGAAATGAATCAAAATATCAATTGATTGACACACGAATTGGTATATATCGCTCGCTTTACGTGATAATCGAAAGACGATTTTTGGTTTTCGTTCGAAAAAACCGTCGAAGGAAAGAGCTCGGCAAATAAGAATGAGGTTCATGCATAAGCTCGGCAAATTTAGGTGAGGTGAATACGTAACCTCGGCGCATACACATGAGGTTATGAAAGAGCCTCGTCTACGTTTTAGGAGGTATATAATGGCTCATTTGAAGATCTTATCTAAATCCTCATTGACATAAGTCGAGCTTGATAAATAACCTCGGCTTCTGTTGTTGAGGTTAAGGAGGGAGCTCGGCTTTTGTTGTTGAGGTTAAAGAGGGAGCTCGGCTTCTATTGTTGAGGTTAGTGAGGGAGCTCGGCTACTTTTGTTGAGGCTATAAAATAGCCTCATTGACACGTATTGCATAAATTTATTAAATTGTGTATATGTGTGATGGATATTGTTATAATGCAACATATAAATAATAATAAAACTAAGAGGAAAAATTAGAGTTCGTTTGGTTGGCAACCTAAAAACCCAGGAAGTAGAACTTCCCAGGAAGTAGGAGAAATTCCTGTGTTTGGTTGGTGTTTTTGAAATTAAAAAACACAGGAATTCAACTTCACGGGAAGTTGAATTCCCCCCAAATGGAGGAAGTTCACTTACATAGTCTCCCCTAGGTAAGTTCAACTTCCCCCATTTTTAACTTGGAAATTTCCATTTCCTGCATTTAATCTCCTAGAATAAAAAATCAACCAAACATATTTTTAGAATTCCCGTCAATTGGATTTCCCGGGAATTCAATTCCCATGAAGTAACTTCCCGGGAATTTCAATTCCCACATTGAACCAAACGAACCCTTAGAAATATTATTTTTTTACATAATGATAAGTCTAAAATTTAACCTAATACAAATAAATAATAATAAAAATAAATGAATAAATCTATATAACTTATAAAAGAGATTTCGTTTTGCCCAATAAATTAAATGAATTAACGAAATATATCCTTAACAATTAGGAAAACTTTTAGATTAAAAATAATAACAATATATCTATTTAGATTAACCATTTTAAAATTAATATTGTAAATCATAATAATCATATTATTTATATTAGAAATCATAATAATCATATAAATTGGCATAAACATCATTTTTTAATTAAAAAATCAATATATTAAATTTTAAGAATGAACTTATAAAAGAGATTTTTTTGCCCAATAAATTCATTCACTAAATGCTTTCTCGTCAGTTAGAAATATCCTTTTTAGATTAACATTATTCATTTATTTAATTTCATCATTTTAAAATTAATATTAGAAATCATAATATATCATATTAATTTGAATAAATAGAAGCAAGAAAAAGGTTAGTTGTATAATGTTTGTGGTGTTAAATATAATATTAGTATGAAGCACGAAAAACTATACATTTGATAACAATTTACCGGTTAAAGTTCATCATAAATAATCTCAATATATTTATACAAAAATATTTTTCCCTAGTGATAAATCTTTAATAATTATACCATCAAATTATTATTTTATATATAAAAAAAAATTAGACCCGTGCGTAGCACAGGCCAAAACACTAGTGAATAGATGTATTCGTTATGAATGTAACATCAATAGAGGTAATTTAATATTTCGATATTACTTGTCGAACTGACATATATCAATATTTTTTGTTCATGAAACCATCGTGAATGCAACGTGGATGTAATTCCTAGTTGTTTTACTATTGCTAATACATCAGATTTCCATAGCATAACAACAGTCACTACCAATGGCTTGTTATTTAGATTCTTCATGACCAATGTGGAGATTCTCAACTTATCCTTGAGTTCTTCGCATATCATTGCTTAATAGTGTGATTTTGTTCTCCGTTCTTCTCTCTCTATTTTTGTAATTCTGTTATTTTTTTACTTCATTAATTAATTACCTTAACATGTCAAATCTAATTTTGAGGATAGGTGGAAAGTGACCACTTGAAACAATTACTAGAAGATAAAACATTAAAATATGCATTAATCCGTTTCATGTCTGATTAAGAACAACTAATTTGCTATTTAGATAAAGTTATGATATTGAGTTAGTCATTGAGAGTTACAATCAAAAGTGGGGAAAACAGCATTTTCTAAACTAATTTAGTCATTTAGTCTGTCTCATTCTTAGAAGCATATGAGTTTGCATTATAATAAGATCCATCACACATACCTCTACACACAATTTAATGAATTTATGCAATACGTGTCAATGAGGCTATTTTATAACCTCAACAACAGTAGTTGAGCTCCCTCAATAACCTCAACAACAGAAGCCGAGCTCCCTCCTTAACCTCAACAACAGAAGCCGAGGTTATTTATTAAGCTCGGCTTAAGTTTATGAGAATCTAGATAAGATCTTCAAAAGGGGTCCTTATAAACCTCACAAAACGTAGACGAGGCTCCATCATAACCTCATTTGTTTTCGCCGAGGATGCGTATTAACCTCGTCTAATCCGGCCGAGCTTATTCATTCGCCTCGTTTCTGTCTGCCGAGCTCCTTCCTTCGACGGTTTTTTCGAACGAAGACCTAAAATCGCTATTCGATAATCACGTAAAGCGAGCGATATACCAATTCGTGTGTTGATTGATTGATCTTTTGATTAATTTCATCGATTTTAGGCTGTTTTCAATCAAAACAATTCGTTCGACATATTTAGGTTTCGATTCGGGAAAAGAGACTTTTGTCCCTTTTTGCAATGTGTTCGGAAAAAATGAAAAGGACCTATGATAATTTAGGTGAAATTATCTTGTCAATAGCCATTTAAACATCTTGCCTAAAACCCTTATGAAAAAGAAATCATGTTTTCTTATATGTGCCTAATTGGCACATCCGCACATGGTAGCGCAAACAACATAGCCGGTTCATAAGTAGGTTAGCAAAACTCGGAAGTCAGAACAAACAATTAAATAACTGATCAATTATCTTTCTGTTGTGGTAAAACAGAGCATTAATAATTGTCATTCTAAGATCCTATGTATGCATAAAAAAAAGCATGTTATTCTGAGTAAGCGACTTCTTGAGTTTCGTTAGTTAATTTTTACAGAACATGATCCTCTTAGGTTCGTCAATTAAGTAAGATTGATTACCTTTCCAGTTTCCACTCCTAAGAAGCAAACTTAGACAGTTGCAACTAAAAATGAATGTCGAATATTGTCAGGTACATACACAACTATTTGGTTTAACATCCCTGATTCACTGATTGTGTACATCTCTCGAATGCTAGAAGATGATTATAAGTTTGCTTATGGAGTTCAACCTGCAAAGAACAAAAATAAACAAGCCAGGTTAGCTAACCATATCGAGCACAACAAGCGAAAAACAACTAATTGAACAAATGATGGTGCTTTTCCAAGGTACCTTTCTCAACCAAATAGTCGGCCAATCTATTGACTATTGTAGTATGCAAAACACTTCCAAGTTCCAATTCACCTAATTCCATGTTTCCTTCTGCATTGTCACTTGTCCATTTTACAATGAACTAACTATATGGTATACATGAATTTTACGAAATAAAAGATCAAGAATTGACCTAAGATGATTGAACTCTTTAACCCGGGAAGATTTGGGGCCACGAGCTGGAGATGGAGTATGTGTCCAAGAAGTTGTGGCGTGCACAGTTTAACCTATTGACAATCAGCTCTGCCTGAAGGCTGAAGGTAATATTGAGAAGCTGATGAACTCAGAATGCTTCTCCCTAAGTGATAGGCTAAAACCTACACCCACAAGTGTATGGGATTCAGTTGTAGTTGTTAAACCCCAACCCGTTAGCTACCGATTCGAGTTCTCAACGAGATGAACGAAAGTAAATCTAGAGAACACAACGATTTGTTAACGCGGTTCGGTTTCCCTACTCCGCGGGGCCTCAAGAGGGGAGACCCGGTCCCGAGAATACCACTAAACTCGAACAAAGATACAAGATCTGGTTACAAGTGTGGAACACAGACGAGAAACGCTTAATGAGCTAGCAATCTAAACGCAAAGAGACAAAGAGGTAAAAGGTTCAGAGATTTGAAAGGGTAAGAGCCCCCTTTCCAGCTCTTCAAGCCATATGAGGACGTTGCAGACTCCAGGTGACAGGAATCAAGGCCTCCATGGATGAGCAAGGTGCTGCCTTTCAGTCTCGCTCTTCCTCGCTCTAGGTTTAGGGTTTCTTGCCGTCAGAGCTTCTCTCTCATCAACGCTCCAAATGATGAACAGGAGCATATGTATAGAGGAGGGAGTGGCTAAGTAGGGTTACAACGTTCGGAAAGGGATCCAGATGTGGAAGCAGGCCATGGGTTTGGACTCTATTCTCATAAGAGAATATTGTCCAAGTGATTGGGCCGGCCCACAATCCAGAAACACATAAACCTGTAACACAGAGCAAAGCACACACCTGTTGTAAGAGGAAATCGAGAATGCAAAACAATAAGTAAACAAAGTAAAGCAAACCGATCGAATCCCAGCAAATAATGTTCAAGACTCCCTCCAATGTAGTAAGAGCAAGTCAGGTTCGAATCCTCGAGGAAGCTGGTCAGCGGATCCTAGGCAGCAGCGGAATCTCACGGACAGAAGTCGACAACAGGAGCTAGATCTCGACTAGGGTTAGCCGACAGGAGATCAGGCAGTCGAACAAGGCAGAACAGGTCGGCAAAGGGTGGTCGAGATCGACCAGGGCCTACTCGATCTCGAGTTGGGTCCTTGTCGACTTCGGGTTGGTCTTCGTCGAGTCCTGCACAAATTGAGCTACGACGATCTGGGATCGGAGGTCAGTAGTCGAGGTCGACCAGAAGCTGGTCGAGATCGACAAGGGTGGGAAAAACGTAAAAACAAATGCAGATTCGGTTTTGTGACTTTATGAATGTGGGGAACTTCCAAGATTAGGGTTTGCGACAACGATCACCATGCAAGCGGAATAAGAATCACAAAAGGCGGCAACTTTATCGATAAAGGAAAAGGCTTTCACCTAATCCGACAAATAGGAATACAAATCTCGCGATAAATAATCCTAATTACATCTATTCCTTTTCATAATTAGCATTCATAATCTTTCGAATAGAAATCCTAATTACTACCCAAGTTTCGCAACATGAGTTCTTCAATTTCTCAATCAAAGATGAAGCACATAGGGAATAGATTAAGATAACGACAAAATACCTCCTTCCGTAATTGCTAATCCGCCGACATGGCTTCCGTTGTGCTCACCCCAACCCCAGAAGTAGGTGGACTACTCACGCCTCATTGCAATTGCAGACATCATTGATTGAAAGAAAATAACTTGCATTAACTAAATTCAAAGCCTTTACAATTCCGGCAATCAACCGTCGTAAATTGCCAAAACCTTAAAAACCTTAAACTCCTAAATCTCTATGTGTGATTGTCTCTCTGAAATTTTATGAATGAAACGGAGCCCCATGGGCTTTATTTATAGGCTTCTAATCCTTGCTAATCAAGGATAGAATATCTATATCTATATCTAAAACTATATCTAAGACTTTAAAAGATAAATAAAAGACATAAAGGAATTAAATCCAAAAATAGGGAAATATATCTAAATTGTCTTAAGTGGATAAAACTCTCTTCTCCATGATAGATGTGGATAAATCGGATAGATCTTTCTTCTCCTCGGCTTCAAGGACTCTATCTCGAGTAGGACTGCACTCAGCGCGTTACGCGGCTTCGGGAAATCCTCGTCGACTTCGACAAGCGGTGGTCGACCTCGAGTAGGAAAGTCATCGACTGGGCCGCCTTCGTCGTCTCGGCTAGCTGGCACTCGACAAGCTCGGACAGGACTCATGGCTCTAGTCGATCTCGACGAAGCCTCGTCGATCTCGACGAAGGTTGTGTTCTCGACTTGGTCTTCCGAGGTTGTCGAGTCGGATGTGGGTTCTCAGACTTGTCGACCTAGAGGAAGCTTCCTCGATCTCGACGAGCGGATCATCGACCTGGTCGTCTCGGGTAGCCCTTGTCGACGTGCTCGGACACTGTCTCCTGGGCGTGGTCGATCTCGACAAACAGCTTGTCGAGCTCGAGTAGGTTTTTGCCTGGTGTTCTCGAGCAGTGCCTCTTCGACTTGGCTCGGGGAGTGGGGTCTGGATCTTGTCGACCTCGAGTAGAGCTACTCGATGTCGAGTAAGGTGTTGCTCTGCTCCGCGTTGTCTGGTCAGGTCTCTACTCGACTCCAGTGTGTCCGGGCTTGGCTTTGTCGACATAGACAAGAGTCTTAGTCGATATAGACTAGACTTGCTGCTTCTGTCTTTGTTTCTTGGTTTTCTCCCGAAATGTTTCCATATTCTGCAGTATTAAACAGAAACTTATGTAGATCTCCATTTCTAACAAATAAACATATACTACATAAATTCGACATATTCTCAACCCGAAATATGCAAAATGTAAAGAATATGGAACTGAAATGTGCATAAAAACATGGCTACTTTGGAGACATCAAATCACCCCATACTTAGACTTGCTTGTCCTCAAGCAATAACCAAACAATAACCAAGACCTACAACACATCCTTCAAGTCTTCGCCTTTGTTAAAAGCAACATCTTAAATAGTAGCAATGCAAGACAAGTGAATTTAACGTCATCACACATATATGAGCGATCCATAGGCATAGGCAATATAAATCCAACCTTACAGGAATAATGTGTTTGCGCTCCGCTCTCAATGTGTTTAGGCTTTGTGTTTCAACTCTCAACTCAATTCCATATACAGTCTCATAAACATTGCAATTTAAATATGAATCCACTTCGCAACCAATTATGAAAATGCAATAAGAATTATCAGGAGGACTTCGCTCAATAGAAGTCTTCAAAGAAGATTCCATTCGGCGGGGTTGTAATGGGGCTTGGTAAGAAATAATAAGGTATGGAATTATTTGGCCATGTGGTGCTAAATATAATTCGGGAATCAAGACTCCTAAATATTCCAACACAACCAAACCATAACTCCTCAATCATATGTATCAACCAAACTCTCCAATTTTGTTCTAATGGAGTATATAACCTTTCAAACTCTCTAAATCTCTCCCAAATATATAACTCGCAAAATAATGAAAGAAATAAGGTAAATTTGGCTCATGCACTTTATTCACTAACATATGTACTTCTTTTTTTCTTCTTCTTTTTTTTTTCGGATTTTTCTTTTTTGAACGAAAATATAAAATAATACTACTAGTGCATTTATAATGTGAGCCAAAAATCCTTTTACATAATATGCTTGGCAAGAAAAAATGTATAACCAACCCATATCTCAATAACTTCCATGATCCTTCTTGAAATGCAACATAAGCTCATTCTTTCCACAAACCATTATTTCAACCAACTCTAAGTCTTAATTCCCAAATGGGGGTCAGGCTCAATTTGGCTAAGGAAAATTTTGTGGAGTTTATAATAAAAGTCTCAGGCTAATGTTCTGGCTTCAAGCAGGGATAATGCAGGGTAGGTAAAGAGAGGATAAAAGTGGCTTAAAAGGTGCCTCCATCATTTAATTCTCATCAACATAAACATATAAATGCATTGGTCTTGAATAACTATCACAACATTTAGATATGCATAGGAAGAATAAATACACTCAAGAAAGCAGAGGGATTTTTAATGTTCTCCCTATAAGGCCAAAATTCTCACTGGGATAATTTCTGTTGGATTTTAACCTTTAGCTTAGGATCATATGTGCTTAATTTCATCACAAGTTCACAATCCTCATAAAAACCATTTTTGGGGACTTAGGCTAAACCTTCCAAACACGCCATGGGATTTACATGATCAAGTCAGTCATTATGTATCATCATAGGACATCTAAGTTAGGGTATATAACAAATAATGCAAAAATTTAAACATACATATATTTTTTTTATTTTTTTCGACATTTTCTATTTTTTTTTTATTTTTTTTTAAGACTAAAATATGCATAAAATTCTAAATATGCGAAAAGAAATAACTAAAGTGTAACTAAATAACTTAACTACCAAAGTTATGCCATGTCTAAGAAATCTATTACAGACCATGAAACAAAGCTTTTAAAGGATACACATAAATCTGCAGCATATAACCACATAAAAATCCCCTGTACAATCCTTTCTCCCACCCCATACTTAAAATATACAGTGTCCTCACTGTTAAAGAAATAAAATCAAAGGGAGAGAAAAGGAAACTCACAGAGGTATCACTGGTGTGGTGGTGGTGGATCATAGGGGGGAAATGGAGGGCCAGCCTGATAGTCAGAAGCTCCTCCGTGGGAAGAGCTACCAGGCTGATAGTTGGGCCCTCGCTGGAAGTATTGGTGCAGTCCCTGAAAGCCTTCTCGCATATCAGCCCTTATTGCGTCCTGGCCTAGTTGGAGGTTGGCCATCTGGTCCCGGAGGAAGGCCAACTCAGCGAGCACTGGATCGGATGGGCCACCATAATGATGCTGCTGCTGGGAATGGTAGGAGTGCTGAGAATGGAGGGAGTGCTGGGAGTGGTGGGAGGCATGGACACTGTCTGACTCATCGTCGTCGTCATCCTCCTCCATGTCTGCTGTGTACAGAGGCTCATCCCTCAGCGTCAGGTCGGCGGTCGGGTCAATGGTGGGATGATATTCTACCCCTGTCCAGGTAGTGTACCAGTTGCGGACTTTGTAGGGGTTCATCCGTTGTCGCTGAATTGCAGTGTGGTGGGTATACTGGACCCAGATGTTGTTGCGGCGAGCTATAATATGGCCCCTTTGTAGGGACCCAGCGTCGATCCTCATAAGTCGCCGTGAAGAGTATGCCTCAAGTGGGACCTCCAAGTGGCGAGCGAGAATGACCACCATACATCCATCATATATTGCCCCTGAAAAGTCTCTCTGGCGGGTCAGGCAGTGACGGAGCCAGGCGTAGGCAAGTGGCAGTGGGTCAGATAGGAAAAGCATCCAGCGGAGGCATTCAAGTTCTGGGTGGATGGGTTGGCTTAGCTCTGGCCGGGCCCATATAGTGCTACCCAGAATCCGGAGGATGGTAGCAAGGAGGGGGTTGGCGATGGAGGTGGTGCGAGGGTTCCTGGGCAGATGTAGGACCCCTGTCAAGTACCGCCACATTTCCGCAGGGTCGCAGATGATGAATGGCTCGGTGGTGTGGTGGAAGTTGAACGCATCGCCAATCTGTTCTAGACTCATTGTCCGGCGGGTGTTGCCCAGCTGAAAGTGGACATTCTGTTCTGAAGCCGGTGAGTCAGGTACTCGGCGGAGAGTAGCTAAGAACTCTCCAGTCAGGGCTGGGTAATGCAACTCGAGTGGCTGAAATAATCGCTCTGCATCAATCCACCCGAAAGCCTGCTCCAGCCAGTAATGCATGTCTAACTGCTCCATGGCAGGCTGGTCATACCACCGGGCATTTTCAGCCCGTCCCGCAATATGCCAGGCGAGATCTAGCTTGTCAGCCTCCTCAATCCGTAAAGGGTCCATTCCTGCCATTTATAAATATGTTTATAAGATAAATACTCCAAATAAAATAACCCCATACTTAGTTCATGAACTATCCTAAAAATGTAACAAATAAGTATATGGAAGCATATATTATCAAAGCATGAAATAATTCATATAAGGAATCAAAAATATGACATATATATGAATTTAAATAAACCACAAAATTTATGAAATGTCCATATATGGCATGATATTGGTCCATAATATTCATAAATTCCCTTTGATAATATAAATGAACTAAGTATGGAATCATATATAAAAAATCAGCCCACCAAAAATAAATATTACCAAAAATAGCAACCCTAATCATAAATAACAATTGTTCATACAAATTTCAAACCCTAAACATTCAATACATAACTCAAGATCCAATCTCTACCTAGGTTCTCAAAAATATATAAATCTGAATTTTAGAGAGAAAAGAGGGAGAAGTCATACCTTGAGTCAAAAGAGAGGGTAGAAACTGTAATTAGAGAGAATTTAGGGGCTGTTTTTTAGAAATATTGTAAAGAGAGCTTGGTGGGGGCCGTGGTTTTCAGATCTGGGCTCGGCGTTGGACAAGGAGGTGGATTCGGCTTAGATCTCGGCTCGGGTGAGTGTTGGTGAAGGAGATCCGGGGTGGATCTGGTCTCGGCGAAGGCAGATCTGGGCTCGGCTATGGCGCAGGCGGTGGATCTCAGTCGAATCTGGGAAGGAGGATAGCGGATCCGGCTAAGGCGAGGGTGGATCCGGGTTGTTGGTGCGACTGGTGGTACTGGATGCAAGATTCGGGAAGGGGAGGGCGAAATCCGGCTTCGGCGAGAGTAGATCTGGGCGGGGGTGGCGGATTTGGCTCTGGTGATGTGGAATCCGGCTCGGCAAGGGTCTCTGTGGGCCGAAACAGGAGAGAGGTGGCCGGATCTGTGCTTGGGAGGCCGGAAAATCAGCAAGGTGGGCGGATTTGTGTTCGTCGTCGGGGGACCTGGGCAGGAGCGGAGGTCGAGGACGAGAGGGCCTGTGCGCTGTACTCGGGCTCGGCTTGGTGTGGTGGTCTCGAAGAGAACTGGGCAGGGAAAGCTCGAGGAAGAGGGGAGCGAGAGATCGAGGAAGAAGGTAAGCGTGAGGAGGAAGGGGAAGATGGCGGCTAGGTCTCTTTGTCGAGATCGGGTAAGCGCAGAGGGAAGGAGGAGATAGGGTTCCATAAGGTAAGGGGTTTTATTTCTCTTTTATTATATATTTTTTTTTTTATATAAAAATATATTCCGAAAATAAAATAAATAAATATAATTTCTGAAAATAAAAAATTAAATTCTAAAAAAATCTGGAAAAATTACCTATATTATTATTTTTTTTATTTAGAAAGAAAGAAAACTTACCTGAAACCTCCAACTTACCTGCGTGGCTTACTCGATCGAGACGAACCTGATTGATATAAATTCCTCTTGAATGCCTGAATGTAACCATGAGAAGAGATTATGCACAAGTTCTAAGAAAATATAAAATAGGAAAAGAAAAATAAAGAAAAATAGGAAAGAGTAAAAAAAAAAACGGGTTGCCTCCCGGAAGCGCTAAGGTTCAAGTCGTTAGCTCGACCTACTTCCCTGTTCTAGACTTTGACTAACGCCAGGGTGGCGCGAATCTCCTCTTCCGGGTCTTCTTTATCATAGTATTTCTTGACCCTGTGCCCATTTACTTTAAAGGTGGTGCCGTCAGTGCCAATTAGCTCTACTGCTCCATGGGGGTATATGTGGTGAACCAAGAAAGGTCCACTCCATCTTGTCCTTAGCTTTCCTGGAAATAGGCGCAGTCTAGAATTATATAAAAGCACTTTGTCACCTACCTCATATGTTTTTGGCACTAGTTTCTTATCATGCCATCTCTTGGTGCGCTCCTTGTAGATCTCAGCATTCTCATAGGCTTTCAATCTTAATTCCTCCAACTCCTGTAAATCAGTAAAGCGTTTCTTGCCTGCTTCATCGAGATCCATGTTGAGCTCCTTGAGAGCCCACATTGCCTTATGCTCCAGCTCGACAGGTAGATGGCAAGACTTGCCATAAACCAAGTTGTAAGGAGTTGTTCTCAGCGGTGTTTTGTAAGCCGTCCTATAAGCCCATAGCGCATCATCAAGCTTAGATGACCAATCCTTCCTAGAGCGAGAGACTGTTTTCTCCAAGATGGCCTTGATTTGACGATTAGAGACTTCCACCTGACCACTGGTTTGGGGATGATAAGGTGTTGCTACCCTGTGTGTCACCCCATACTTAGCCAAAAGAGCCTCAAATCCTCTCTCGATGAAATGTGAGCCACCATCTGAAATAAGAACTCTAGGAACACCAAAGCGAGGAAATATGTTAGTTTTAACAAACTTTGAGACTACCTTCGCATCGTTGGTCCTAGTTGCAACAGCCTCCACCCATTTAGAGACATAGTCAACCGCCACAAGGATGTATTTGTAAGGTCCTGAAGCAGGGAATGGTCCCATGAAGTCAATTCCCCATACATCAAATAGCTCGACCTCCAAAATTCCTGTGAGTGGTGTCTCATTTCTCCAAGTAATGTTGCCTGATCTTTGGCATTCGTCGCATGAAGTGACATAAGCCTGCACATCCCTGAAAAGATTAGGCCAGTAAAAACCACATTGAAGTACCTTAGATGCAGTTTTGAAGCCTTTGGCATGTCCGCCTGTAGGGAGAGTATGGCAATGGCGAATGACACTTTCCACCTCCTCCTCCGGAATACAACGTCTGAAGATATGGTCCTTCCCTTGTTTGAATAGGTAAGGATCATCCCAATAGTATTGTTTGACGTCGTGGAGGAATTTCTTCTTTCCCTATGAAGATAAGCCTGACGGAATCTCATTTCCTACAAGGTAGTTAGCAAAATCCGCATACCAGGGTACCTTTGGTCCTTTTATAGCATATATATCATGAATAGGACTAGTAGGAGGTGTAAAGAAGAAATCGTCACCGGAATCTAATCGAAGAACCTCACCTGAAATCTCACCTGAAGCTTGTCGATATCGAGTAGAGTTACTCGACATAGGTGAGGCTGCAGCGTCGACAGGTGAAGAGCACGGATCCTGGTGGTCAACTGTACTCGATCTCGAGTTGGGCTCGTCGATCTCGAGTACAGCTGCGGTGTCTGGCTGCATCGTCCTTGACTCCTGGTGCTCATCGACAAGGGTCCTTGTCGAGGTCGACGACGGGTACTCGACTTCGAGTACGGCTGTGGTGTCTGCCTGTGCCGTCCTCGACTCCTGGTGCCCATCGACAGTGGTCCTTGTCGAGGTCGACGACTGGTACTCGACCTCGAGTACGGCTGTGCTGCTTGTCTGTGCTGTGATCGGCTCCAGGTGCTCCTCGACATGGGTCTTTGTCGATCTCGACGACGGTTTACTCGAGATCGAGTAGGCTTTGTCTACGTCGAGGAAGACCGTGTCGGTCTGCATTAGGTGCTCGTCTGGACGAGAGTCGTCGATTGGTCTAGCGTCATGGGCCTCCTCTAGCATGTCTTTGGGAAGCCTGGACAAGTGATCGGCGACTGAATTCTCTATGCCCTTCTTGTCCCTTAGCTCAACGTCAAATTCTTGAAGTAAGAGCACCCATCGTAGCAACCTTGGTTTTGCATCCTTTTTTGTCATTAAATAACGAAGAGCAGCATGGTCAGTATGGACAATGACTTTAGAACCAACAAGATAGGAACGAAATTTTTCAAAAGCAAAAACCACAGCCAAAAACTCCTTCTCTGTTGTGGTGTACTTAGCCTGAACCACATCCAGAGTTTTGCTTGCATAGTATATGGCATGCAGTTTCTTGTCTTTCCGTTGTCCTAGAACTGCTCCTACGGCATAATCGCTGGCATCACACATGATCTCGAATGGTAGTGACCAATCCGGCGATTGAATGATTGGAGCTGAGATGAGAGCTTCCTTTAACCTGTTGAAGGCTTTAAGACATTCGCTAGAAAATACAAACTTAACATCCTTCATAAGCAGGTTAGTCAATGGTTTGGCAATTTTAGAAAAATCTTGAATGAATCTTCTATAAAAACCAGCATGACCAAGAAAACTCCTTATCTCTTTAATGGAAGAGGGTGGGGGCAATTTCTCCACTAGCTCTATTTTCGCTCTGTCCACCTCAATTCCTTTCTTGGACACTTTGTGGCCTAGCACGATCCCCTCTTGTACCATAAAGTGGCATTTTTCCCAGTTAAGTACCAAATTTGTCTCTTCACAGCGCTTGAGTACCCTGCGTAGGTTAGAGAGACAAATATCGAAAGTAGTGCCATAAACTGAGAAATCATCCATGAATACCTCCACTATGTCCTCAATCATGTCGGAGAAGATGGCCATCATGCACCTCTGAAAAGTAGCAGGGGCATTGCAAAGACCAAAGGGCATCCTCCTATATGCAAAAGTTCCATAGGGGCAAGTGAAGGTGGTCTTTTCCTGATCATCAGGATGAATGGGAACCTGCCAAAAGCCAGAATATCCATCCAGGTAACAAAAGTAGTCATGTTCAGCTAACCTTTCGAGTACCTGGTCAATGAAAGGGAGTGGAAAATGATCCTTCCTGGTGGCGGTGTTGAGCTTTCTGTAGTCTATGCACATCCGCCAGCTGGTAGTGATCCTTTTAGGGACAAGCTCTCCCTTCTCATTCTCCTCGACGGTCATTCCACCCTTCTTAGGGACAACATGAACAGGGCTAACCCACTTGCTGTCGGAGATTGGGTAAATAATTCCTGCATCCAGCATGCGATGGATCTCCTTTTTGACAACTTCCTTCATGTTGGGGTTAAGCTTCCTTTGATGCTCAATTGTTGCCCTGTGATCATCTTTCAACAAAATTCTATGCATACAAGTAATGGGTGAAATACCCTTTATGTCCTCTAGGGAATAACCTATGGCCTTCCTATGAGTACGGAGGACATCAACTAGCTTGTCTACTTCCTGTGGGTTCAATGAAGCATTTATAATTACAGGAAAAGTAGAGTTAGGACCAAGAAATTCATACCTAAGGGTGTCGGGTAAGGGTTTCAGCACCGGAGAAGGGCCCTGTGGAATCAAGATAGGCTCAACTTCCTCCATCTTCATGATCTCCCCTAGGTAATCTGTCTCAATCCTCATAGAAGAAGCATCCAAATCAGCTACAGGAGTTGGCGTCGACCAGGCATACATCGATGACAACGCTGAATTGGACATAGGACTGTACTGCAGGAAGCTACTCGAGAATGGGTTAGAAAGATCAAAATCGACCATCTAGCTCATTAAAGTGTCTCTACTAGTCTATTGCATCCAAACACTTGCCATCCTAGATCTATAAAATACAAAGACAAAACTTAGGATTACATTATAACAAATGCCCTCCTAATCTTGAGTTTGTATCTTCTTTGTTCTTCCAGTTTTCGGTGGTCTTCTTCCAGGGACGTTCCTCTCCCGTCAGTCATCAGCCCGCGTGCCTGTCATGAGCTAAGGCACATCAAAGATCTTTAGGAAATTTCTGCAGAAATGGAATTTGTTAGTTGGAACTATTTTGGTACCAAAATCTGCAGGATTTACATCTCCTAAGATCTTATCAACAGAGATATTTTCTTTCTCAATCTCATCTCTAATAAAATGGAATCTAACATCGATGTGCTTGGTCCTCTCATGATACATGGGATCCTTGCATAAATATATAGCACTTTGATTATCAGAAAACACAACAGGGATGTAAGATTTTCTTTCTACTTCCTTCAAGATTCCTTTCAACCAAATAGCTTCTTTTGCAGCCTCAGTTGCATCAATATATTCAGCTTCAGTAGTAGATAAAGCAACAATAGATTGCAACTGAGATTTCCAAGATATACAGTTTCCAGCCCAGGTAAAGAAGAATGAGGAAGTAGACTTTCTGTTATCCCTATTACCAGCATAATCAGAATCAACAAATCCATGAAGTTCATTTCTAGAAGTGTGTTCAGCAAACATAAGACCCATAGATTTAGTGCCACATAAATATCTGAGCAGGTATTTCATTGCATTCCAGTGTTTTTCTCTAGGATCAGACATGAATCTACTAAGTGCACTCACAGCAAAAGCAAGATCTGGCCTAGTGCACAGCATAGCATACATTACAGAACCAGCAGCAACATCATAGGGAATGTTTTCCATTTTCTTAGATTCTTCATCAGTTTTAGGACTATGATCTCTGTATAATTCTAGATGCCCTCCTAAAGGGATAGGTGTAGGGTTAGAGTTGTTCATACAGAATCTGTCCAACACCTTAAGCAAATAATCACCTTGAGTCAGCCACATTACTTTCTTAGATCTGTTTCTAATAATGTTAATCCCTAGAATTCTTTTAGCTGAACCCAGATCCTTCATATCAAAATGCAATTTCAAGTCATTTTTAGCACCAGCTATAATAACTTTGCTATTACTGATCAGAAGAATATCATCAACATAAAGCAAAACATACAAGGGATTCTTAGAACCAGCATGCTTAAAGTAAAGGCAGGTGTCATATTTGCTTCTGGTGAAACCTAAGGATCTCATACATGCATTGAATTTCAAGTTCCATTGCCTAGGAGACTGTTTCAGACCATATATGGATTTTTTAAGCAGACAAACATGATCAGATTTTCTCTTATCAATAAATCCTTTAGGCTGTTGCATGTAAATTGTTTCCTTTAGGTCACCATGTAGGAAGGCTGTTTTAACATCCATCTGTTCAAGTTCCTAGTCATTAACAGTAGTAATAGCAAGCATGAGTCTCAGAGTCTTATACTTAACAACAGGTGCAAAAATATCCTTATAGTCTACCCCCTCCTTTTGCCTAAAGCCCTTAGCTACAAGTCTAGCTTTGTACTTAGGTGGATCAGTAGGAGTGACACTGTCTTTCAGTTTGTAAACCCATTTGCACTCAATAACTTTAGCCTTTTTAGGTTTAGGGACCAAGAGCCAAGTTTTGTTAGCATACATAGACTGTAACTCTTCATGCATAGCTTTCAACCACTCATTAGCACTAGAACTTTTCATGGCTTGATCATAACTCTCAGGTGTAAGATGTTTCACAGTTTCAACAGCCAAGAAAGCAAATTCAACAATATTAGAGGTGAACCTTCTGTTAGGTATCCTAACTCTAGGCTCTCTGTCTCTAGTAAGTTGATAATTAGACAAGTCAGGCACAACATTTCCAGCAGTATTCATAACAGGCAAAGGAACATGATGAGAAGCAGGAGTATCAGTAGAAGAGGATTGAAGAGAGCTCGAGGGGGATGAAGTACTGTCACTTACACTTCCACCAGATTGGTGGGAATTAGTAGAGATACTACCTTGTGAGCCATTTCCTTCAGACTCACTGTTTTGAGGAGAGTTTGACACCTCAACTTCTGGAGATTGAGTCTCAGAGGTTGAGTTTCCATTGTTTGAGCCTTGTGGAGTTCCAATGTCAAATTCATCATCCTCCATGTCATCATAGTCATTTGGATCATAGAATCTTTCAGCATGGGAAGGGTCTTCTGGGGTACCTGTATTCTCAGTTTCAAGTGTTAGATTCTTCTTGAAATGATATTCCTTTTCATTAAAAGTTACATTTCTAGAAGTTATGCATTTATAAGCTCCAGGTTGAACAACAAGCAATCTATATCCTTTAGTTCCTTCAGGATAGCCCAACATTACACACTTTTGAGCTCTAGGTTGTAGCTTTCCCTGAGATACATGGGAATATGCACTACAACCAAATGGTTTCAAGTGTGTAATGTCAGGCTTCCTTCCTGACCACATCTCTTGTGGAGTTTTGAAGTCCACAACAGATGATGGGGTCCTATTGATTAGATAGGCAGCAGTTGTCACTGCTTCACCCCATAAGGAACTCTTAAGGCCAGCACCAATGAGCATGCACCTTGCTTTTTCAAGCAAGGTCCTGTTCATCCTCTCAGCAGTGCCATTCTGCTGAGGGGTGCCAGGGACTGTGAGATGTCTCTTTATCCCTTTTTCTTTACAGAATTCATTAAAGGCTTTATGGCAAAACTCTAAACCATTATCAGTTCTTAGCACTTTTAATTTGAAATTAGATTGACTCTCAACCATAGCATTCCAAGACTTAAAGCTGTCAAAAGCCTCATCCTTGGATCTTAACAAATATACCCATACTTTTCTAAAGTAGTGATCAATAAGAGAAAGAAAATATTTTCTTCCTCCTATTGTCTCTATCTGTGCAGGCCCCCACAAGTAAGAGTGCACATACTCAAGGGGCCTGGAAGCAGTATAGGTAGATTTGTTGAAGGGATGCTTGGTTTTCTTACCAAAAATGCAGTTTTCACAGAATTCCAGATTGCAAGGTTTAAAGTTTATCATGCCATTTTTAAACAGATGCATCATGCCAGTGTTACCTATATGCCCTAACCTATCATGCCACATCTTAGTATGAGTAAGATTTTCAACATCACTCACATGGGTAGACACATTCAATTCAGGAGATCCTATCACATGATATAGACCTCCCTTTTTGATGGTCTTTATAAGAATGACTCCATTTCTGGAAACATTCTTACAACCCCTAAATGTGTTGATGTTGAAATCCATATCATCAAACACAGACTCAGAAAGAAGGTTTCTCCTCAAGTCAGGCACCCACCTGACATTTTGGATAACCCTGACCCTACCATCATGCATTCTAATAGGAACATTACCTGTGCCCTTGATTTCAAGGACAGTGTGATCCCCTAGCATTACCTTACCACCATTGCAGATTGTAATGGAAGAAAAGAAAGCCCTGTTGGGGGTAGCATGCAAAGTACACCCTGAATCAAGTATCCAAACATTGTCAGCAACATTTTCAGAAGAACACACAAGTAATTCCTGGGGATAACTATCA
Organism: Persicaria tinctoria; assembly: GCA_037127255.1. Taxonomy (NCBI): domain Eukaryota; kingdom Viridiplantae; phylum Streptophyta; class Magnoliopsida; order Caryophyllales; family Polygonaceae; genus Persicaria; species Persicaria tinctoria. Next base: position 85,400,249 of record JBANSL010000004.1, on the reverse strand, counting down.
CAAGTTTCAACAACACCAGTGAAATCAGGTTCAGATTTAGACTTGTTTTGTTGATCCCTTCTTCTCATTGTTTTCTTTCTCAGATGATTTATCTTTATCAGATTGACTCTTCTGACCACCTTTGTTGTTGTTATTACTCTTAGGCTTGCCTTTCACAACCAGAACTTCAGTTTTAGTCTCAGATCTATCAGTTCTAGAATCAGTTTTAGACTTAAACACTTTAAGGACCTCATCCTTTTCAATAACAGCTTCAATGATTTTATCTTTGGTGATTTCTTCTCTGCTATACTGAATAATATCCTTAAAGTTGTCAAACTGTGAAGGCAAAGAGTTTAACAGAATAACAGCTTGATGAGTGTCTTTTATCTTGTCATCACATTTTGCTATCTCCTGTGTCATTTTCAGAAATTTATCCAAGTTTTCATGCACAGTGAGACCAACATTCATTTTGAAAGTGAACAACCTACATAACAGAGAAATCTTCCTAGGCAAAGAAGTTTTCATGTAGGTGTCTTCAAGTGTTTTCCAGAGAGCTTTAGGTTCAGAAATCGTTACCACTTGTCGAGCTACCTCATCAGACAACCTGATAACTATTTCGGAGTAGGCCTGATCCTTGAGCTCCTTTTTGTCTGCATCAGACATCCCAGCAGGAAACTCTTCGGTGACAGCCTTGTAGCATTTCTCCTTCATCAGTAAGGCCTTCATCTTGAACTGCCACATGGGGAAGTCCATTGTTCCATCGAAGGCCTTAATTTTTAAGGAGTTATCAGCCATAACTTCTTGTACCTGCAACAAGGGAGATACAAAAAATTAGAAACTCTCAACTTCGGAAACGCTAAACCAAAAGTGTAAACGCAGCGAAAGGATAAACAGAAACAGTAGCTAGGGTTTGGTTTTCGGAGTCAGAACAAGGCTCTGATACCAAATTTGTTAAACCCCAACCCGTTAGCTACCGATTCGAGTTCTCAACGAGATGAACGAAAGTAAATCTAGAGAACACAACGATTTGTTAACGCGGTTCGGTTTCCCTACTCCGCGGGGCCTCAAGAGGGGAGACCCGGTCCCGAGAATACCACTAAACTCGAACAAAGATACAAGATCTGGTTACAAGTGTGGAACACAGACGAGAAACGCTTAATGAGCTAGCAATCTAAACGCAAAGAGACAAAGAGGTAAAAGGTTCAGAGATTTGAAAGGGTAAGAGCCCCCTTTCCAGCTCTTCAAGCCATATGAGGACGTTGCAGACTCCAGGTGACAGGAATCAAGGCCTCCATGGATGAGCAAGGTGCTGCCTTTCAGTCTCGCTCTTCCTCGCTCTAGGTTTAGGGTTTCTTGCCGTCAGAGCTTCTCTCTCATCAACGCTCCAAATGATGAACAGGAGCATATATATAGAGGAGAGAGTGGCTAAGTAGGGTTACAACGTTCGGAAAGGGATCCAGATGTGGAAGCAGGCCATGGGTTTGGACTCTATTCTCATAAGAGAATATTGTCCAAGTGATTGGGCCGGCCCACAATCCAGAAACACATAAACCTGTAACACAGAGCAAAGCACACACCCACACACACACAATAGGTTAGTCTCATAGAGTCTTGGTGCATCTAGAGTCCGAACCAAGATGGTCTTGGGGTCCCTTAGATGTGTCCAAAAAACTCAAGACCACACCTATAGCCTTAGCTAGCTCATTAAAGTGTCTCTACTAGTCTATTGCATCCAAACACTTGCCATCCTAGATCTATAAAATACAAAGACAAAACTTAGGATTACATTATAACAGTAGTATATCGAGTGTCGAATCACAGGGACTATGTGGTATCGATTGTAATTTCAAACTGATTAAACTAAGCCAGGAAACCAAGGAAGAAATATTAATACGGATGGAGAAAGTAACCAACTAAAACTAAATAACTATACAAAAGGTGGTATTCAAACACAATAGAACGAGACAAATCTAGGATAAGGGATCCCCACAACAATTATTTAGTAGATTAATAACGATATTCGTGCCCCATTGTCTGAGTTTGTTGAAGGTAGCTATCTAAGGTACTTACTAATCTCCTTTCGGTCTCATAGTAATTGTGCCTAAATTGGTTAACCATCTCCTTTCGGTCTCAAGCAACCAATTCAAACCCTTTACGCTCTTAGAACCTAGATCTCAATTGCATCAATATCCACTTTCGCGCTCAATCAAATACAATCTCTACCTAGAGTTTCTACGATAGCTATGAATCCACAAGGAATCTTATAAAGCTTTCACAATAATAAAATTCCAGGTTCAATCCTAAGGTTCCGATAGTAAGTTATCGCCTTTCGGCCTCAAACCCTTATCTAATTGCCCTATTAGTCTTATCTCCTTTCGGTCTCAAATTCTAACAGAACTCCAATCAATTATAAAACCAATCAGATTAAGCACATTAGGATTGAATCTAACAAATTCTCAGACAAACGAATATCAATACTAACGCTACCAAATAATTATCGGGATCACTCAAACCCTAGAACGGAGAAATCAACCAAACATATTATAATAAACGATGAAATAAATTATAGACAGAAATAGATCAAAGTCTAGAATAATATGCAAACCGAAATCTTCGTCCTCGATCCAGAGTGGAATACCGAAAAGAAATAACGAAAAGCTAAACTAAAACCCTTGGCCGAAGCACTGTACGGCGCTAGTCCGAACTCCAAACCTCTTCCCCTTTTTCACTTCTGTTCATACGAAGTATATATAACATAACTTTAAGAAAATTACACTTTCAGCACATGAAATTAATTAATTAAAATTCAGCCCAACACTTAAGTACAAATTTCAACCCATAAAATCCCAATTTGGCAAGTTTCGCACTTTAGCTTTCAAGTTCCGATCCAGCCATGCTCGCTCCTTCGTATAAACTCTTGAATTTCCACAATAATAGCTTCAAAATGCCTGAAATAAATAGAAAGTAGGTGTAGACTCCGAAAATGCAAAATAAAATAAATAAACTACAAAATATGATAAATATGCATGAAAATGGTCTAAACTAATATGCAAATGCAACCCTAAAATATGACTAAAATAGATGTTATCACTAAGTCATTGTTCAGCTATCTGAAACAGAAAATATAACTCAGGGAGGCCGAAACAGTACCGTTTCAAATATTGTGGTGGATATATATATATATAGCAGCTCCTTGACATATGGGAAACTTGATGTGTGTAGTTCGAGATATAATTTACCAGATTGGCAGATCCTATATATTGACAATCATCCCTACCTCCATTATGAAGTCCTTTGTCCCTTGTCCCGACCCACAAAAGTTGCAATTATCCCGAAATAATACCGTTTCAAATATTGTGCGCAATACCTTTGGGCAAAAAAAAAAAAAAAGACTAAAATATTTTTTGGGGTTTGGAACCCGGTGATGCCGGGAGGCTCGTCCCCACGCCTATTTTATTAGTTACAAATGTAAATTACAATCGAAAGGGGGACATTATGTCTAAACCCTTTTATAATTTTTTTAAAAAAAAACCTTGAATTGAACTCTACGCTGTTTCAAAGAGATAATGTAATCAAGTATACAATAAGAATCAAAGCTATTAGAAATCTCCTTCTCAGTTGGAGACAATTTAAAAGACAATGAACCCTTTAAACAACATATTGATGTATAGTTGGACATGGTAATTAACACTTCCTGGCCGGATCCTACAAGATAATGAAGGACGAACCCTTAGAAAATCGTTAAATATAATAGTTGTACTACAAACACCGTACCAGTTCAATGCAATAGGAATGTTTAAAGTTTTTCTTACGGTTGTTGGCAGGATGCAATTGCGGTTAGGTTAGCACGTACAACATTCTCTTTCGGGCAGGCTGCCTTCTTGTAAAGGCCCCATGGGAGTTTATAGAGCGGGTAAGAGTTTGCCTGAAATATATGGTATATCAGATAGCTAACTCGGTAAAGTCAGTGGCGGATCTTGGCAAATATTTCCGAGGGGTCGATTTTTTTTTTAGGGTTTGGAACCTCAATACCTCTAGTAGCTGAAGCAGGTGCTCTATTTTCTTCTAAATCACTTGCAAGATTTGAATGAGATTCAGGCACACTTAATGCAACAGAAATATCTCTGGGTTCTAATGGAGCCTCTTCCTCTGTCTGTTTTCTTTTGAAAAATGAATCAATTGTCTTCACCTTCTTCACTTTCCTAATCTGATTTATTGATGGGTGATGAACATGTAGTATGCTAAGCCGTGTATCAAGCAAGCCAACCTCATAAACTGTGTGTTCTTTTTTCTTTTGATCAGATAAACTGTGTGTTCTAAGCTATGAAGAAATAAGACTATAAAACATGATCAATCACAATCAAAGCAAGAAATCAACACAGAAAGGCATATTCAAGCCTTCTGTCATCAATACTGCAAAATGGAAGAAAATGGCTATCAAGCCTTAATGAGAGTCGGCTGCAATCCCCAAAACCCTACATTTGAGGGAACAAAGTATTGTCTTATATAGTATGCAAGGTAGGGGACATGTGCCTTGCACATGGGGTAGCAAACCCTTACCTCACAAGATGACAAACAGCATAGAACATGTGTTCAGGACCACATTCCAGCTGTAGCCAACAGAGGCCATATTTGGCCGGATTATTTGATGCATAAAAGACTAACATAAATGAAAATAACATGATAATCTTCATATCCCCTCCTCAAGTTGGACATGGTGGGAGACCAACAAGTCCCAACTTGGAAGCAAGGAAATGATGCTGCTTCTCTCCCAGTGGTTTTGTGAGCACATCTGCAAGTTGGACCCCTGTCCTGACATGTTGAGGAAGAATGAATCCCTCTTGCAGTTTTTCACGGATGTAATGGCAGTCAATCTTCAAGTGTTTGGTCCTCTCATGAAATACTGGATTTTCTGCTATGTGAATAGCAGACTTACTGTCACAGAATAGAGAAATAGGCCTTGGCACATTGATCTTCAGTCTTTGCAAAATGCCTTCAACCCATACAATTTCACTAGCAGTAGTAGACATACTTCTGTACTCAACTTCAGCTGAAGATTTGGAGACTGTAACTTGCTTCTTAGTTTTCCAAGATACTAAAGATCCACCAAAGAATACACAGTACCCTGTTAGAGACCTTGCACTGAACTGGCATGAGCCCCAATCAGCATCACAGAAGGCATTAAGTATCATTGGATGATCTCTTGGATAATGCAAACCAGTGGAAACTGTACCCTTTAAGTATCTGATCACATGAATGGCTGCATCATAGTGTAGTTGCCTTGGCTCAACCATGAACTGGCTAAGATGTTGCACAGCATAGGATATATCAGGCCTAGAAAGATTTAAAAACAACAATCTTCCTACAAGTCTCCTATACTTCTCTGGATCAGGCATTATTTCTCCATGATCAGTAGATAACTTTAATCCTCTTGGTAGAGGAAAAATGGCAGGTTTACAGTCTGTCATTTGACAATCCTCAAGTATGTCAAGTATGTACTTCCTTTGATGAAGCAAAGTCCCAGCTTTGTCATGCAAAATCTCAAGGCCAAGGAAATATCTGGCTTTTCCAAGATCCTTGATGGTGAAGGCTCTATGTAGAGCCTCTTTAGTCTGTCTTATGACATTCTCATCATCACCTGTGATCAATAGATCATCCACATAAACTAATGCCACCACAATTCCAGATCTCACTGGCTTAACAAACAAGGAATAATCTCCACAAGATTGTTTGTAACCAAGATTCAAGAGAAATCTACATAGTTCTGAATTCCATTGCCTTGAAGCTTGTTTCAATCCATAAATGGACTTTTTCAATCGACAAACTAAACCAGGAGTTCTCATAACATATCCTTCAGGAGGATCCATGTACACTTCTTCTTCCAGCCTTCCATGCAAGAAAGCATTATTTACATCCAACTGATATAAATTCCAATGTCTCATAGTGGCAACAGCTATGAGTATTCTCACAGTGGAGAATTTAGCAACTGGAGAAAAAGTATGTTTGTAATCCTTTCCTTTAATCTGATTGTATCCCTTAGCAACCAGTCTAGCTTTGTACCTTTCTATGCTCCCATCAGGCCTATACTTAATCTTATAGACCCATTTGCTCCCAATAGATTTATGACCTACAGGTAGCTGTGTCAACTCCCAAGTATCATTGCACTCTAAGGCCTGTATTTCAGTATTCATAGCATCCATCCATTTAGGATGTTGAGAAGCCTGTTTGAAGGTATAAGGTTCCTTCTCAGCAGCCATGCACACAAAGGAGTTCAATATCTCTGAGTCCCTACTGACTTCATCTCCCAAACATTGAGCTAGAAAAGACTGAGACATAGAATCTCTTTGCCTGTTATTTCTGCATACATAATCCTGCAATCTCTTGGGAGCAATATGATCACGAGTTGATCTTCTCAAAGGAGGAAAGACATTAACATCCTGCAATATCTCAGGAGACATTTGTCTAATGCTCCCACTAGAACTTAGAGAGTCTGCTACTTGAGATGGAGGAACATACTGTTCTTGATTACTGTCCACAGGAGCTTGTGGTGGAGGAGAATGAGTTCCAGAATTCTCTGGTGAATGGTGCATACACTGAGTGTCATCCAGTGCAGGATTCACTAAGGGCAACATCACTCTTCCCTCATAGGGTGTCTCTGCAATGCTATCAATTTTATCCTTGAATGGGAACACATCCTCTCTGAATTCTACATCCCTGCTTACAAATACATTTCTTGATTCTAGATCCCATAGCTTGTATCCTTTTTGTCCAAAGGGATACCCAAGCAATACACATTTTCTAGCTCTTGGTTTCATCTTGTCTTTGCTGGCAAAAGATACAGGAGCATAACATAAGCTCCCAATAACTCTAAGATCATCATACTGAGCAGGTCTGTTGAACAACTTCTCATGAGGTGTTTTCCAACTTAGAACCTCAGTAGGCATTTTATTGATAAGATGAGTAGCAGCAAGCAAGCATTCTCCCCAAAATCTCAAGGGCAACCCACTGTGTATTCTCAGACATCTTGCAGTTTCAACCAAATGCCTATGCTTTCTTTCCACTCTCCCATTCTGTTGAGGAGTATAAGGAATAGATTTCTGGTGAATGATCCCTTTAGATGCAAATAATTCAACACACTGCCTTTGTACAAACTCTGTACCATTATCTGTTCTGACATTCTTCACAGAGAAATCAAACTGATTCTCAACATAGATCAAAAAATCACTCACTGCTTGAGGAACCTGCATTTTGTTCTTGAGCAAGAAAGTCCAGGTGACTCTAGTACAATCATCAAGGACAGTAAGAAAGTAAGAGAAACCATTATAAGTAACACATTTATAAGGTCCCCATAAATCCATATGGATTAGCTCAAAAGGCTTACTAGCCATGTTTAGACTCCTCTGAAAAGGAAGCCTATGATGTTTAGACAAAGAACATGATTCACAATGGAATTCATCCATATCTGAATAACTGAACAACTTTAAGTGTCTTAATTTGGAAATAGAACTATGACCAAGTCTAGCATGGGCTATTTCTAAACTAGCTTTATTACAACTTCTCATCAAACTGTCAACACTTGAGCTGGTGCTGGGTAACTCTGAGCATATCTTGTATAAGCCATCCTTTCTGACTCCTGATAAGATTGTCTTTCTAGATCCAAGGTCCTGGAAATAACAATGAGATCTAGTAAATATGGCTACAAGATCAGATTCATCAAGAATTTTGCCAACTGATAATAATCTGTGTTTGAAGTCAGGTACAAGCAACACATCACTTAGCATTATGGAGTCAGTCAACTGCATTTTTCCCATTTCAGAGACAGATTTAATAGAGCCATCAGGTAGCCCTGTATGAATAGGCTTGCTCAATTCCTCCTTATGCCCAAGCATACATGAATCAGCTATCATATGATCAGTTGCTCCTGTGTCTATAATCCAATCAACAGAAGTGTTTTCTTTCAAAACACTATTAACATGATTATAAGGAATCATACCTGCAAAATTAGCATAGGAGCCAGCTCCCTCACTTGGATTCTTTCCTTTCATCCTTCTGAGCACCTCTTGATAGACTGCATTCACCATGGCTGTATCAAGGTTCCCATCAGCAATATCATCATCTAAAGGACTGTTTTGAGACTGAGACCCCACTGAACCAGCCACATTTGCAGATCCTCTATTAGCAGTACCAGCTCTCTCCTTCTCTTTCAGTTCTCTGAACCAGTCAGGTACTCCATGTAGCTTAAAACACTGCTCTGCTAGATGCCCTTTCATCTTGCAATAAGTGCAAGTTGAGTTTTGTTTGATTCTTTTCAACTCTCTCCAGTCCTTTGTCTCCTTCTTAGGACCAGAATTGTTGAAACCAGAATTGTTAAAGCCAGAATTGTTGTTGCTGCTAGTGTTTCTATTTTGGAAGCTTCCATTTCTGTTAGCTGCTAAGGCACTAGAATCCATACCAATTCCTTGAGACCCAGATGTCCCATTAGAAGCTTCATTTCCTCCTTCAACCTGCTGAAGAATATAATATGCCTTGTTGATACTAGGCAAAGGATCTGTAGCTAATATAGAGTTCCTAGCAGCATCATATCTGTCACTCAAACTAGCTAGGAATTGCATAAGTCTGTTACGAGATTGAATCTCAGAAAACTTCCTTTTCAGATCACATGTACAACCTGCTAGAGCACCACATAAGCATTCAGGAATGCACTCTAGAACTTGTAACTCATCCCACTGTCTCTTGAAAACATTATAGAGATCTCCAATACACATGTTGCCCTGCACAATATTTCCTAGTTTCTTTTGAATTTGAAAGATCCTAGGAGCATTGGTCTGTCCAAATCTCTCAACTATCTCATCCCATATGGCTTTAGATGAATCCATACACACAAAACCTTCAGCAACAGTTTTACTCATGGAATTTAAGAGCCAACATCTTACCATGTAATCTGCCCTGATCCACTTTTCAAGATCAGCATGCCCAGCTGCAGGCTTGACACAGGAACCATTTATGAAGCCAAGTTTGCTCTTGGCACCCAGAGCCATCATCACACCTCGGTTCCAAGTCATGTAGTTGGTACCATCAAAAGGTATTGCAACTAATTGAGCCCCTGGATGGTCAGAATTAGATAAAAACAGCGGATCATTAACATTAGCATTAGTTGGTGTGGCCATCTCTTCAGTATTTCTCTCTACTGTGTTTGATTGATCAATGATAGTAAACATAAGAAAGCTTCTAAATCAAGTAAAAAACTAATCAAAGACCCCAGAATCGAGCTGTCGCTCTGATACCATATGAAGAAATAAGACTATAAAACATGATCAATCACAATCAAAGCAAGAAATCAACACATAAAGGCATATTCAAGCCTTCTGTCATCAATACTGCAAAATGGAAGAAAATGGCTATCAAGCCTTAATGAGAGTCGGCTGCAATCCCCAAAACCCTACATTTGAGGGAACAAAGTATTGTCTTATATAGTATGCAAGGTAGGGGACATGTGCCTTGCACATGGGGTAGCAAACCCTTACCTCACAAGATGACAAACAGCATAGAACATGTGTTCAGGACCACATTCCAGCTGTAGCCAACAGAGGCCATATTTGGCCGGATTATTTGATGCATAAAAGACTAACATAAATGAAAATAACATGATAATCTTCATATAAGCTCCTGCAAATTAAGAATAGAAGAATGTGAGAAAGTGTGGAGATGAAGTGATATTCTATACGGAGTAGTTTATTAAATTAGAAAAATTGAAAGTGTTGTACAAGTGTAAAAGTCAAGTGAAATGGGTAGACAAATAATAAAGACAGTCATTAAACTTACCTGCACACGGTACTCATGCAACTTCTCAAGGATTGATATGATTGAGTTTTTTTTGTTTTTTTTTTTGGGTTGAAGGATATGATTTGAGTTTTAATACTCCGCACTTTTTTTGGCGTCCGGGGGGCAATAACCCCTTCTAGCCTCCATTGAGGTCCGCCACTGGGTAAAGTGAAGTTCAAAATTAGCAACAACTAAGCCATATGAACTGCTGAAGTTTATAATAACATTATTAATCAATAACAGAAGTGAATCGATCAGCAAAGGTGAGTGAATAACTCACAAACAAATGAAGTTATGCAGTGTCGATTTACACTGTTTTCGGGTACTCATGGTATACGGTTGGATTTATAAACCGGCCTGTAAAAAGATAAGTAAGTTGAACCAGGATCAGATTTAGATTGGTCATAAATTGAGAGTAAAAAATAAAGTTCAAGAACTAACCATGGGACTATTACCAATATTTACAAATTTAATAATAAGAGGGGTAGCTTATGCATATGTTATTGATGGCATTTATAATTATAACAAATATTTGTAAAGAGGTAGGAGTCTTTAATTTTACCAGTTACTTTGTACTTGCATCTCTAAACAGCAGCGGTATGAGAGTGTGGGTTTTGTAGTTGAGTTCTAGGCACTGCAATTTCCAAACGCCATGGAGCACCTCAAAAGGGAAAAAAAATCGATTGTCATAGCCAAGAGCAGCAACACCTCTTGGCTTATCAAGGGCCACCCAGTTCTTTAGCTTGTGCCCAAATATCATGAAAAAGAAATCGATCAGTATATCCAGCAAATTAAGTCCTTTCTACAAAACACAACTAGACTCTTCCAAGATTTTGGGCTATGAGATTGAGATTGATTACCCTTTTCTCTGAGACTGATAAAGTTAATTAGCAACGAAGCACGGTACACAAATCTCCCTCTTCACAACACTGTATTTCCCTAGCATTTGAGGGAGATCATAATTGTAAGTTTTGCATTACGTACAAGGATGGAGCTAAACAATGAGCCAGGTTAGCCAATTATATGGAGTATGAAAAGAGAAAAACAGATGAAATGTGAGAGTGCTTTTTCATGGTACCTTTCTCATGCAAATAGTCTATCAATGTGTACGTTGTGATATGCAATTCCAATCCAATCTGCCTTCCTAGTTTCTTCCGCATTTATCTGTTGAACCACTGTGAGTTGTGCATTTGAGATTGTTAAGAAAGCAGTGAAGATCAGTTGTAGGATGCATACTTCTTGGCTATCATTGGCCTTGGTTTTACTTTGATTTCTATCTTTGTTTATCTCTTTTAACCTTTGGGCTGCATCTTTGATCTTCGCCTGTTAACATGGCCTGCAGTAATCTATGACGTGAGCTCCACGTTGGAAAGTTGATGGTACATTAAGATATCAATTGTCAACAAGTCCACTTGATCCATTGCAATAAAGTGAACTACCAAATTACGTACCATATATTTTAAAGTACACAATATTCATAGTGATAAAGGGGAACAAGGAGAACTAACCAAATTGGTTCATCAACCATAAGCGTGCTGTAGTGTACGTGGAACTTGCACAACATTCAATTGCTGCAATGCATGAATTTTGAGGATCCACAGCGAGCGCAGCGTCAACAAACAGCTAGGCTAAGATAGTCCAGGAAATGGCTTTTTATAGTGTGATTTCATCAAACACCTCTCAATTCAAATCTCCCTCTTAACAATAATGTGAGTTATACTAATATCTCCCTCTTAAAAAAAAAGGCTTGAATCAACATAGAAACCACCATGGTGGTAGTCAAACTCTTTTTTTTTCAAGAAAAAAAAACAGTATGAAATGCCTTTGGCCTAGAATCCAAATCTTTCAAACCCAATCAAAACACTTGAAAATAAGTATTTTTCATAAAAGCAGAAGCATGAGAACATGAAATTTGTTTTTCAACATATTATTTTCTAAAGGAAAAATAAAATTATATGGTAAAAACAATGTGGGCTATAACATTAAGTCCTTAAACCCATTAAGGCATTAATTGAGTTCAAAGTGATAATGCATAGCCCGGATTGCATGTAGGTGCCTTATGTAAAGAGATAGATTATCTATGTGATCAACCAACCTCCAACAGCAGCCTAATACTCCACCCAATAAAAGCTCCGTATAAGATTCACCTTCACAGCAAAGTTCTTGTGTGCACTTGTCGTTTTTCCAACTCATTTGCAGGGACACAACTCGATCATGAGCCGTCAATCTAAATGGCACCATATATATATATTTTTATATTATGAACCAACCTGCACACCACAAGGTGACAGCTAGTTAGCCAAAGTCAAGCAATCATACGGTGTTTTTTTGTCAAGAAAATGAGTTAAGACTTGTGAGCTTTGATTTTATTAGCACTCCTAAATTTGAATTGCAAAAAAAATATGACCCAATAATATACATTTACACAAGATTTTTCATGGTTTGCCTATTTTAGCCTAGATAACGTCACCAGAAATCACCTCTTGTCAGGAACATCCAAGGAATAGCTCTGGATGGGCATCTAACTAGCTCAACAGAAATTGCATCTTGAGGGTGGAGTTGAGGATTACAATAATCTCAACAGAAATAGCCTATGGTGTTGCCTCCCTTGTCAATCGACTTCATACTTCTTGCATCACCATCATATGATACCTCTCAACTTATAAACCTTTAAGACAATTGAAGCTCTCTGTCAATCAAACAAACTCCTCATGGATAAAAGGATACTCCAGAGTACTGCAAAACAAATAATGCTTTTTGGGGAGAAATTGCCTTTGATCGAGCAGGGTAACACTTCCAGGATCATCCACACCTGCCTACAATACATCAAAGGATAAACCGTTAAGACAATTGGTGAATATATAGTTGGACTAGAGATTTTGGTTGAATTAAACATGGGATTCTTACCAACTTTGTTCGGTATTAAAGAGATAAACAACTGATTAACTGAACTGTGACAAAATATAACAAGAAATTGATCAGTAAAACAAGCAAATCAACTCCTTTCTGCAGAACACAATGAAGCAAATGCCATGACGGGTTGTAGGATGCATACTTCATATATATATATATATATATATATATATATATATATATATATATATATATATATATATATATATAGGGTGTGGTTCGGGTGTGCACACCCCTTAAAGTGTGCATTGTGCACAAATATTATTCGGTGAAATGTGAAACATTATTCGGTGAAATTTGAAGCATTATTCGGTGAAATGTGAAACATTCAACCGAATACTGTTATGTTTTTTTTCCCGTTCAGTTCAGATGAAAAAGTCCCAATTCCACTGAATAATTTATAACATTTTACCGAATAATGTTTAGTTTTTTTATTTATCCATTTCAAATAAAAGAAACCTCAATTCCCTAAACAATAGTTACAATTTATATGAAATGCCTCAAATTTCACCAAATAGTGTTTCACATTCCCCTAAACAATACTCACATTTCACCGAATAATGCTTCAAATTTCACTGAATAATGTTTCACATTTCACCGAATAATATTTTGTGCACAATGCACACTTTAAGGGGCGTGCACAAGTTACCCAGTCTCTCTCTCTCTCTATATATATATATATGCAACAGATGAAGATGTGGTTGTAGGCCGGTGGCGAGGACTGGTTGGAGAAGCAAAAGAAGGAGATGGAAGTTAAAAGTGGAATTTGGAAAGAGAGAGTCCACACCCCCATCCCTCCTTCTTCCTGCTTCCCCCTCCTTCATTTTCATCCTTCGATTCATTGACCGCTTTGCCCCGGTTTTGATTTCTGAAGAAGAAGGGAAAAAAAGAGAAATTAAATGAATGATTTAATTAGCGGATTGATGTGGCGACTGTATACATATGGAAACAGTATTCAGTACTCCGTAATTAAGTGGTCAATTACCTGTTAGCCGTTATATCTAGGTAAGGGAGGTGTCTAATGAGAGGCCAATCCTCCCCCCTTTCCTTTTCGCATCTCCTTTCCAATTCCTCTGAGCAATTCCCTATTGTAAGGTTTTTAAGAGTGGTGAGTTTGGGAATCCAAATCGGGAGTGATTTCACTTCTGAGCAATCCAAAATAGATAGGCGTTGCAAGGAGATGAGATGTTGGATCCCATCGGGTAATTGATCCATTCCTCTTATATCAAAAAGACATAAGTCGTAAAGAGAAGAAAGGGAAATCCAGGGTACATCGTCTACCCATTCAGCTCCCTGCATGTTTTGTATAAGTATGTAACGTTAAGAAAACATATCAAGAATGCAATTTTTTTGTTGAAAAATAATAGGAGAGATATTGATTAGAGAAGTATAGAGTATAAGGATACGATTCATCTTGTTTAAATGAGTTATTGAAATAAAGGGAAACAAAATTAATTTTGTACCAAAAGTTATAAGTAATGATAATTTTTTTTTTAACAATGTATCTTAAACTATAAATCGGCTACATTCATTTCATTTTCCTTTATCTTTTTAAAATTTAAACCAAACGAGGCCTAAATAAACTTATAAATTGTTCAACTTATTTTAAATACATTATATATTATTCCCACCAAACATTTTATAAATATTTAAAATGATTAGGAATACTTACCCCACACAGTATCGAGAGATTGCGTACTAGGGTTTGTTGTTCCACCGCCTTGTCTTCAACATCGATCACTTTCTTCACTCCATCGAACGACAACTGGACAAGCATCATACTTAAAAGGGATTTCCATCCCAAATATAACTCCTTGCAATTCTCAATGTACAAATCTTGCAAGGAAGGAAGGTATTGAATGACTGTAGGCAAGCGAGCTGTCCTCCCATCAAACCCAATTTTGAGTTCGTGAAGATTTCGTAAGGCTTGGAATGATAATTCCAAACGACGACTATCTTCAATTTCTTCTTTCCAACTTAAAATTCTTAAACTTTTAAGGGACGTGAGATACTGCAGTCCTTCTATCAAGTGTTCGTCACGACCCGAGACTGTCAACGTTTCAAGTCCCTTCAAGACTTTCCATGGCATCCCAGCTGCTTTACTCGTTTTCTTCCAATCATCGTCTCCAATTTCGGTTATTTCACAATTCTCTAAGCTCAACTCTTTGAGGGCAGTTAAATGTGCCAACCCCCGACAAGATACCCACTTCAGTTTCTCACAATACCCGATCTCTAATTTCTGCAGATGAGTAAGGTGTCGCAACCATCCCTCCGGAAAGGACGTTAGACCGTCAACGCTATAAATCTCTAAAGTCTTCAGGCTGTTAAACAATGAATTAGTCGGAGGAGATGCATTTGGATTTATATTCTCCATCAGCAACTCTGTTACCACCTCGATATCAACACCACTAAGAATTAACTCTTCAACTTCCTCAAACAGAGGCATTCGTCCCTTCAGCTTTGGACAACGAATTATATGAACCATTGAAACTTTTCGAAGGCGAGGTCGTTCTGTCGGTGCAACTACTTCTTGTCGCCACCAACCTTTCAGCTTGGGAAGATGTTCAAGTTTAATGGATTTTAAAGAGGGGAAATATAAATCACCACCTATTTCATCCTCCAAGTACTCCAACTGACAACAACCACGAAGATGGAGCTCGGTGACATACTTAAGTGTCCCAACCCAACTTGAAAGCATCTCACCCTCATAGTTTGAAACTTTCAAATATTCAAGATTTTTGTGCGGCTCAAGCGCGTCCAATAGGACCAACACTGCTTTTGCTTCATCTTTCGACAATTTCTGGTGATCATGATCCTTCTCCCACCAAAAAACATCATCATGAGCACCCTTCCACTCTATAATCATCCCATCTAGTTTGGTCTTCTCAGACATGTTTGCTTTTCGTGCATCTTCTATGGCCTCTAGCCATCCCTCTCCTGGAAGTGGAAATTAATCGTCAAAACCCCGTGCAAATTATCAAGGCCTTGCAAGTATCTTAAACCTCCCATGGAAGGATGTACAATAAATCTATCCAACTTAACAAGGGAGGTCAAAGCTGTCAATCCTGCTGGTGAAGGCCCTAAGTTCTTGCATCCATGTATAGAGAGTTGTCTTAAGCTTACCAACTTATCTATTTTTGGAGGCAGATCTTCAAGGAGTTTGCACCCCACAAGTACCAAAATCATCAAATGGTGAAGCTTACAAATTGAAATTGGGAGGTGTTTAAGCTTGCAATTGTCAGAAAGGTCGAGATATCTTAAGTGTATCAATTCTCCTAAAGACTCTGGTATGCTACCAAGTCCCAACGAGGACAAGTGCAATGCTCGTAGCATTCTAAATCTTTCCAGCGACATGTTTAGATGGTCTTTATTGAATCGTTCTCTAGGAGGCTCAATTATAAGGGTTCTCACTGCCTTTGGATTAGAAACTAGACTACAATAGTCAAAAGAATTATCAAACTCCTTACAAATAGAGATGTGACGAAGATTGTCCCTCTCGCCCTTATTGACCACATACGCCTTATCAATAAAAGCACTCTCTGTTTTAGCAACATCTATTGCCACATCATGTAATAGATCATGCATTTTAGCAATACACCCATAGCGATCATTTGCATCATGATCAAAAGGGGAAATGTACATCTTTTCCACCTCCTGGAAAAAACATCTTTCGACCAAGTGGAAAAAGTATTCCTCTCCCTCTTTCTCCAAGCTTTGCTCATTTCTAGCAAAAGGTTTAACAAAACCTTGAGCTATCCATAAACGAACCAGGACATCTTTGTCAAACCAATAGTCTTTAGGGAAGAGAGAACAGTAAGCAAAACAAAGCTTCAAATTTGGAAGAAGATCATCATAGCTTACCATCAAAACACATTTGATACTCTCCTGATTCTCATCCCCACTCTTTGCAATAGTCCTTATAAGATCATTCTCCAAAAAGTCAGACCATATTTTCCCACTTTTTTCTTTATGGCGTAAAAGGCTCCCAACAACAGCTATTGCAAGCGGAACATTTCCACACCTATGCACAATCTTCTTACCTAAGGGCTCTAATTCTGGATCCTTACCGAGTTCATCCGTGCTACAAAATGCATGTTTCACGAACAATGACCATGCACTCTCCTTTGACAGCACAGCTAGATCAAGGCAACCGTTAGGCTTTGACGCATCTAGACATTCGACAACTTTTCTAGATCTTGTTGCTGTCAAAACCTTACTACCGATTTTTCCACAACGAAGGATGCATTCTAATTTCATCCAATTTCCAGGGTTTTCATCCCAAACATCATCCAAAACTAGTAAAAATTTTCTCCCACTAATTATCTCTCTTAACTTCTCCTGCAACTTCTCTAAACCAAGGTCAAATTGCCTTCCCTCTTTCGGTGTTATGATTTCACTCAACACTTGCTCAAGATCTGAAAGATAATTTATACAAGCCCAATGGTGCACATCAAAACCTTGTTTCACTCTCTCATGATTATACACATATTTAGCTAGAGTAGTTTTTCCCAATCCCCCAAACCCTATGATTGCAATAACAGAAGGGCTTCGGGTCTCGGATGTCTCTCCTATATTCTGAGGGAGTAACATACTGATTATACGATCCCTATCCTCATTTCTTCCTATGACATCATCCTCATGGACAAAAGAATGAGTTTTTGGCCTCACAAATGGTTTTACTACAGGAGGTTGTTGCCTTACAAGACCATAGATTTCCATATCTTTCTTAATGCCATCCACAGATTCCCTAATCGCCTTAACCGCATGAGCGGTCTTATAAATGAGACCCAACTGGTTTGCATCGGAGAAGAACATGCGTACCTCTTTGGTGAATGAATTACCCGACATGGTCCTCTTGTGCAGGATTCGGGCAGCCAATGTGTCAAAAAAGTCTTCAGCATCGTACATGACGTTCCTCATCCTGGACAGGCAGTCCTGCACGACATCTTCATTGGAACCTCGTTCCTGGGTATCTTGGTGGATGTAGGTGAGGGTTTTAATGGTAGCTTCAAGACTTTTGACAGGCCTAAGGTCGTTATGCCAAATCAAAGTAAATTCCTAAGATGCAAACTATAACAAGTATAGTAGGTAAGTTAGGGTCGAACCCACAGGGAAACAGAATCAATTGTAAAAGCAAGTATTATTACCCAAAAGTAACTGATTAAAGGGGGAGTTTTGTGTGTGAGAAATAGTAACAGAACAAGTTGCAAGTAAAGGTTGTGAATATATGATGGAAAGGTATCACACCAGGTAATTATCCGCACAACAATTGAGATGGTTCATCATCGCATTCTATGAATCTCAAGTTCTAATGTCCAGTAATTGTTCTCAATTCAGATCGTGTAATAGCTTTTAGTCCTACCAGTCCTAAAAGCACTTATCACCAAATTATAAGGGAAAACCTTCACCAAATAATAAAGCAATAGCATTCAAACATGAATTATAATGAGATACAAGCGATTCTAACAACCCGTTAAAATAGCTTGCAATCGAATCTCCCTCACAATCTACCACAAGCAACCCGCGTATGGAGATTGTGTTTGCTACAATGAATCTACAACCCCAAACCTGGAATTGGAAACCCTAGCAATATGACTAGTATCGATAAACCTAGGTGATCAGTCCAGATTAACCAATAATAAGCAATCAAGCAATAAGCTCAGGAGATCGAAACAATTAACAAAGGACGAACAAGAGTAGAATACTCACAACCAAATCAATCGAAGGCTTCAAAGAACCAAGTGCAACAAAGGAGAGTTAGTTCTCCATAGGGTTTGTGAGATGAACAAAAGGGAAAATACGTCTCTGGAAAATAACCTCCTTAATTCTCTACTGCCTTCTCGGCCTATATAACCTAATAAAATCGGGTTTAACATCCCGTACAATTATAATAATAAAATATTAAAACTAATAAGATAAACAGAATCGGATAAGAATCCGACTCCAGGTCTGACGCGGGCGCGCCAAGTGCAGCGCGGGCGCGCCAGCTTGGATCTTGCTTCTTCTGTCTGTTCAGCAGCGCGGCCACTTCCTCCTAGCAGAGTGGTCGCGTCGGGTAGCAGCGCGGGCGCGCCAGGTGCAGCGCGGGCGCGCCAAGGTCGTCAGTCTTCAGCTGCTTCCGATCTTCTTCGCTTCTGTAACTTGCATGATTTCTTCAACTTCTTCAATATGTTCCGAATCACCAAGTTCACACAAATATCTCTCATAATGACATGTAATTGATGACAAAAACTATTAAATGCGCTATGGAATATATCGCATATCAAATTCCCCCATACTTAAACCTTTACTCGTCCCGAGTAAGCATAGAAGCTAGCCTACTCTCACCATAAATCTCAAAGGTTCACAGACAGTACAAGGAAAATGAACACTAAGTACTAGTAGTTTTCACCATCTCAACAATCAGCACAGAAGACAATCAAAATAGGAAATGAGAATTACACTTGTATCTCAACCATCTACACCTTATAGCTCCCAGTGGCCTACCCGAAAACCTCCTTATAACTCCACTTCTTGTGTCGCCTTCGCCAAGAGATCAATCCTAAACACTCAAAGTAAACGCTCATCTTGCCAAGGCGCCCTTTCGGGTTTTCACCAAGCCACTCATTTTTTTTTTCAAAGATGGTGCTCACATAAACATTCTCACTTCCCTGAAGTCTCATTTTGCCAAAGCCTAAGGCTCGCCAGACTACCTGCTTTTTGCCTGAGTCGCCTTTTCGGGTTTTCAACTCATCCCAGGATTTTGATTGCTTCTTTTTTTTTTTTCTTTTTCTTTTTTTTTTTCTTTTTTTTTTTTTTCTTTTTTTTTTCTTTTTTTTTTCTTTTTTTTTTTTGAATAAGTGCAGAATAAAATATGTACATGATATGTGAATCCTTTCCCTCCCCCATACTTGAATGAAGCATTGTCCTCAATGTGAAAGAAGACAGAAATAAATAGGGAGAGGAAAAACAGAAAGACTCACTGAGGGGGTGGATAGTGGCGAGAGTAGTCCTCTCGCATGCGGCGCATCTCTTCCCTCATCTCTCTGAACTCGCCAAAGCCCTCCAAGATGTCGGCCTGCTGGTGGAGAATCTGGTTTGTCACTGTCGTCAGACTCCCTACGTCTTGGCGCAGAAGGCCAATCTGATCAACCAGGTAACCCCACTGCTGGGGCTGCTGAGAAGCTTGTGCAGGCCAAGGGGTCCACTGACGCGCATCCTGCTGGCTCTGAAATGTCGGTTGAGAATCCCAACCGTGCGACGTGGTCTGATAAGCAGGCATCTCCTGATGTGGGTTCTGTGTGAAACCCTGTGTACCTGTCTGAGCAAAAGTCTGCTGAGCCATAGGCGCATCCTCCATCGTGGCAGCCCCAGCTGTGCCACTACTGCTGCCCACCTCCATGCGACGCCTTCTACCCAGAACTGACGTTGGAAAGTAATCCGCCTCAATGTACCAGTCAGACCAAGACTCTGACCAAGGTAGGGGCTTAGGGAGCCTGAACTGATGCTCCTTCTTCTTGCCCGTGCACCAAATGGCTCCCCCATCCGGTGCAGTATCCAGCATCAAACATCTCCTCAGATACTCCTCTGTATAGGTCCTGGCCACGACCTGTTCCTCCAGCTCCTCCAGACCATTTTGCCCAACGCATGCAGCTATGGCGACTCGAGTAATAAGGCCGCTCTGGACCATTTCTGGGCCAGCGGCACTGCGGTCCTTCCTGATCCTGTCGAGGCCATCGAAAAAGAGCCTAACCCAGTCAGGCGTATAATCTGCAGTAGGCACTGCGCTGTAGGCAAATCTCAGATGCGTTATGGAAAGTTTTGTATCCGTGATCAGCCCATAGTATGTTCCAGAAACGATCTTGCACAACATCCGGAAGACAGGATGAGTAATCCTGCTGTTGTACTCGTTGCTGGTCAAGAATTCCTCTCCAGACACCGCTCTGAAGAATGCAACTAGGTCGGGGTCGGACGCGGCTGTGACCCATCCGTCAGTTGGGGCTTTAGTGACCCCCAGAGCTTTTCGCAGCCTTGATGCAGAAGCCCTGTAGGTGGTGCCATTGTATCTGAAAGCAACCCCTCTAATGCTGTTATCTCTCAAGTACAGATGATATGTCGCGAGGAACTGCTTGCACAGTTCCGGGTATCCTACAGAGCCCAAGTCCAGAAAGTCACCAATACCAGCATGTGCTAGACAGTTCTGCATACACTCTAGCATCTGAAGTTTCTGAAGTGTTGGTCTATGCAAGTATTTGGTAGAACTGACACAGCTAACCTTATTGTAAATAGCCAATTCCTCATCAGACATATCTAACCCATTATCATATCTACTCGTCTCCTCCTCCGATGAACTCATACTCGATAGATAATAAGATGAAATCGGGATCGAAAGAACTCACGAAGAACAGCGAAGTCTCGGCGCAGGGGCAGACGCGGGCACGTCAGAGGTGGCGCGGGCGCGTCGAGGGTGGCAGCGCGGGCGCGTCGATTGCAGCGCGGCCGCGTCGGGGTGTCAGTCGCCTGGTGGATTTCTCTGACGGGCGCGGGCGCGTTAGGGGTGGCGCGGCCGCGTCGGCGATTTCTCCAGATATGGAAATCGTCGAAACCGGCTCGTTGATGTGGGGCCCGCCGATGTTTCTCCGGTGCCGATTGTAGGCGGTTCTGGTGGGGGCTCGCCGACGGCTGATGCTTCAGGGAGGGGCGGATTTGGTGGTCCAAGGGGGGTTGGATTGTGATGGGGTGAGAGAAGAGAGTGTTTGGTGAGGGAGGTAGGGTTTGTTGTGATAATGATGGGGGAGCTGATGGGCTTGAAGCTGGCGGGCTGGCCCGAAGTGGGTTTTCCAGCCCGTGGCCGAATTTATTTATTTATTTTTTTTTTTATTTTTTTTTTTTGACGAAAATTATAAATGAGTTAAAGGAAAGAATGCAATACCTTGGGTTGCCTCCCAAGAAGCGCCTTTGTTTCATGTCGCTGGCTCGACCAAGCCTTTTTTGACTATTCTAGCTCTGCATTTGGCTCCTCCAAAACCAACTCATCCATAGCCTCCTTTGTGAACCCTTCATAGTATGTCTTAAGCCTATGACCATTTACTTTGAACTTCTTTTGGCTATCCGGGTCATATAACTCTACAGCTCCATGTGGGAAAACTTCAGCAACAATGTATGGTCCCCCCCCACTTTGACCTGAGCTTCCCAGCGAAGAGTTTCAGGCGAGACTGAAAAAGTAGGACTTTGTCACCAGCTTTAAAGTCCTTCCTATTGATGTGCTTGTCATGTCATGCCTTGGTTTTTGCCTTGTAGAGAGCCGCATTATCATAGGCGTCCAACCGTAGCTCCTCGAGCTCACCCAACTGTAGCTTCCTGTGTTCTCCAACCTCGTCCCTCTGCATATTGCATTGTTTCACAGCCCACCAAGCCTTGTGCTCCAGCTCAACAGGAAGATGACATGCCTTCCCATAGACAAGTCTGAAAGGAGACATCCCAATTGGAGTTTTGTAAGCAGTGCGATAAGCCCATAAAGCATCATCAAGTCTCAAACTCCAATCCTTCCTGTTAGGATTCACGGTCTTCTCAAGAATGGCTTTGATCTCTCTATTGGACACCTCTGCTTGACCATTCGTCTGTGGATGATATGCGGTGGAAACTCTATGTGTGACATGATATTTCTTAAGCAAGGCAGTCACAGTTTTGTTGCAGAAATGGGTACCCCTGTCACTAATCAGCGCCCTAGGAATACCATGCCTGGCAAAAATATTGCTTTTCAAGAACCCTGCCACAACTTTAGAATCATCAGTCCTGGTGGCCTTCGCTTCCACCCACTTGGAAACGTAGTCCACCGCAAGTAAAATATATAAATTCCCACAAGAACTAGGAAAAGGTCCCATAAAGTCGATGCCCCAAACATCAAAGATTTCGCAAAAAATCATTGGTGATTGTTGCATTTCATTCCTTTGGGAGATATTCCCCATTCTTTGACACCTATCACATGCCTTGCAGAAAGAATAAGCATCTTTAAAAATATGTGGCCAATAAAATCCAGATTCAAGTACCTTTCTAGCAGTTTTATTGGCACCAAAATGTCCCCCACATGCTTGAGAATGACAAAATTCAAGAACAGATCGTACCTCATTATCTGGAAGACAACGACGAATGACCTGATCTGCACAATGTTTCCAAAGGTATGGGTCATCCCAAATATAGTGGTTTGCTTCTCTTCGAACCTTCTCCGTCTGGGCCTTGGTGTGATCCGGGGGAAATTCCCCACAAACTAAGTAGTTCACAATGTCCCGGTACCAAGGGCTTACAGAGTGAAGGCCTTGAACGGATTGAGATGGACTGAGAAACAATGACGTGGGTGCGGCAGAGGTTGACGCGGGCGCGTCCGATGTCAGAGCGGGCGCGCCAGAAAGCAGCGCGGGCGCGCCAATTTGCAGCGCGGGCGCGCCAAAGTGCAGCGCGGGCGCACCACAGTTCAGTGTGGGCGTGTCGGACTCCAGTGTGTTTTTGTGCTCGAGTCTGCATAATGTGTCATCCGGAAACGTGCCTAAGATGGGTTTCTGTGACTCCGGCTTGTCCTCCTCATTCACCAATCTGCTTAAGTGGTCAGCTATCAGATTCTCCGCTCCTTTCTTGTCCTTAATCTCCACGTCAAATTCGCTGAGCAAAAGGACCCATCGAATCAATCGTGGCTTTGTCTCCTTCTTTGTCATCAAGTAGCGGAGGGCTGCGTGATCTGTGTAGATAATCACTTTAACCCCAAGCAGATACTGTCGAAACTTCTCTAGTGCAAACACCACAGCCAGCATCTCTTTCTCAGTGGTGGAGTAGTTGCGTTGCGCTCCATTCAGAGTCATGGAAGCATAATGGATCACATGAGAGGCTCTTCCCTCTTTTTGGCCTAGCACTGCTCCCACTGCATAGTCGCTTGCATCGCACATGATCTCAAATGGGCGAGACCAGTCTGGGGCCTGAATGATTGGTGCACTAGTGAGGCGTCCTTTCAGCTGGTCGAACGCCTCTTTGCACTCTTGTGTGAGTGCAAAGGTCACATCTTTCTTCAGAAGCTCGCACAAGGGTGAGGATATCTTTGAAAAGTCTTTGATAAACCTGCGATAAAAACCTGCATGGCCTAGGAAAGAACGAACTTCGCGCACATTAGTAGGATAAGGCAGAGATTGAATTACATCAATCTTTGCCTTATCGACCTCAATACCCTTTGCAGAGATTATGTGACCTAAAACAATTCCTTGTTCTACCATAAAATGACACTTTTCAGAGTTCAAAACCAGATTAGTTTCAACACATCTTTTCAACACTAGTGCCAAATGGTTCAAACAAGTATCAAAGCTATCCCCATGTACTGTGAAATCATCCATGAATACTTCAATGAAATTTTCAATGTACTCAGAGAAGATACTAACCATACATCGTTGAAATGTCCCGGGTGCGTTACATAGTCCAAATGGCATCCTGCGATATGCAAAAGTACCGAAAGGACATGTAAAAGTAGTCTTCTCCTGGTCCTCTGGCGCTATGGCCACCTGAAAATAACCAGAATATCCATCAAGAAAGCAATAATAGGGGCGCCCAGCAAGGCGTTCTAGCATCTGATCAATAAAGGGGAGGGGGAAGTGATCCTTCCTGGTTACTGTGTTCAGCTTGCGATAGTCTATGCACACCCTCCAACCTGTTTGTGTTCTGGTGGGGACCAACTCGCCTTGTTGATTCTCCACAACTGTAATCCCTCCTTTCTTAGGGATAACTTGGGTAGGACTTACCCATTGACTGTCAGAAATTGGGAAAATCATGTTTGCTGATAGCAATTTCAGCACTTCCTTCTTCACCACATCCATCATGGGAGGATTGAGCCTTCTCTGTGGTTGGCGTGATGGCTTAGCTCCTTCCTCCAGTAGGATCCTGTGCATGCATGTAGATGGACTAATTCCCTTGATGTCAGCGATGGTCCACCCCAATGCAGTTTTGTACTCCTTTAGAACCTCCACTAACTTTTCCTCCTGCTCCACTGAGAGCTTACTTGACACAATAACTGGTAAAGTGTCATCAACTCCTAGGAAAGCATACTTGAGATGACTAGGGAGTTGCTTGAGTTCAATTTTAGGTGCCTGCACAACAGATGGAACAAGCACTTCGCTTGGAGTCAGTAGATTGGGGCCAATGCCCAAAAGAGTAGGGGACTCACCTTCTATATCCATCTGGGCTACTAATTCCTGCATGTTAGATGAAATTGAAAAATCTGTATAGGACTCGTCAATATCATTCTCAATAATTGACTGCAACTCATCTTCCCTAGAAATATCAAATAGATCTTGAGCTAATGGTTCAATCACATCAATAGAGCACAGAGAATGGTCATCAACAGGATGTTTCATAGCCTTGTAGAGATCGAATTCAACCTTTTCCCCATCAAATTCCATTGTTAGTGTCTCAGAGACACAATCAATTTTTGTCCTAGCTGTTTTAATAAAAGGTCTACCTAACAGAATAGGTGCATCATGCTTATCATGTTCCATATCCAGGACAAAGAAATCTGCAGGAAAAATCAGTTTATCGACCATGACCAAAACGTCTTCAACTACTCCTTTAGGGTACTTATTAGACCTATCAGCTAGTTGCACAATTACTCCAGTTTCATGCAAAGGTCCTAAATCTAGTGATTTGTAAAGTGAGTAGGGAAGCACATTTATGGAAGCACCCAAATCAAGCATAGCTTTATCAAATTTTACATCTCCAATGACACAAGGGATAGTAACCATACCTGGATCAGCGCACTTTTTCGGCATTCTCCTCTGAAACATAGCGGAGACTTGCTCACTGACTTTCACTTTCTTTTTCCCTTTCAGCTTCTGATTCCTCTTCACTGTGCACAGCTCCTTCAAGAACTTGGCGTACTTGGGCACAGTTTTTATCATTCTCAGCAGAGGAATGTTCACCTGACACTTGCTAAACGTCTCAAACAGCTCTGAATCATCGATTATCCTCCTCTCTTTGAGTGCCTCAGGGAACGGAGGTTTTGGTTTCTCCGACCCGAGAGGGGGGAAATTCGGTCGTACATATGTATCGACATAGGGCTCGGCTTCAGGCGGGATCGGACTCGACGTGGGGGCGTCAGACTCCAGCGCGGGCGCGCCAGAGGTCAGCGCGGGCGCGCCAGGAAGCAGCGCGGGCGCGTCAGATTGTGGCGCGGGCGCGTCAGATTGTGGCGCGGGCGCGTCAGATTGTGGCGCGGGCGCGTCAACGTTGGGCGTGGCCGCGTCAGTGACCTGCGTGCTTTCCTCCTCTTCTTCCTGACTTTTCAGCTCTTTTCCATTCCGAAGAGTTATAGCACTGACGTTTTCCCTTGGATTGACCACCGTTTGAGATGGTAGATCCCCTGACGTCTTTGCCTCTATTCTCGTGATTGCTTCAGCCATTTGCCCCATTTGTTTCTGTATATCTTTTATGCTCGATTCAGTTGTCTGAACATGCGCAGTGAAGTGCTGTGTCAGGGTATTGAGCATGGACTCAGTAGATGGAGCGTTACCCTGCTGCCTCTGATTGTAGGGAGGTGGTTGTTGCTGATGTGGTTGGTTTGGGGGATCCCTCCATCTGAAATTTGGGTGATCCCGCCAACCTGGGTTGTAGGAGTTTGAGTAGGGGTCATGTCTGGGTCTCTGAGGTCCATTTCCACCTATAGCACTCACTTCAGCGGTGTCCCCCTGGAGTGTAGGACACGCATCAGTTGGGTGGAAGTCATCACCGCAAAATTCACAAGCCTTGAGTTGTTGAGGAGTCCCTTTCAGAGTGAGCCTCCTAACCATATCCTTCAGTTCAGCAATATCTCTGGCTTGGTTAGAGTCTACCGAGTTGACTCCTTTCTTTCTGGTGGATTTCCCAAAATTTCTAGTCCCCTCAGCCATTTCCTGAATCTTCTCCATAGCTCCCTCTGGCGTGGCATTCAGAATATTTCCTCCGCAGGCGGCATCAATCATCCTCCTATCAGATTCCAGCAATCCCCCGTAGATGTATAGGACTAGGTCCTTCGTGCTGTAGCCATGGAAAGGGCAATTAGCGCAAAGCTTCTTGAACCTTTCATTGTAATCATAGAGGGTTTCATCATCTTCCTGCTCTATATTGCTGATTGCCTTTTTCAAGGTGTTCTCCTTCTTAGCAGGGAAGAATTTCTCCAGGAAGGCCTTGTGGAGCTTAGGCCAAGTATCGATGCTCCCCGTAGGAAGGCTGTAGTACCAGTCATCCGCAGCATCGACCAGCGTGAACCCAAAAGCTCTCATCTTTATCTGTGCTTCGGTTATATTGGCTGGTTTCATGCTCATACACACATTATGAAACTTCCCCATGTGCTTGATGGGGTCTTCTCCAGCCAATCCATGGAATTTGGGCAGTTGATGGATCAGCCCAGACTTTAGCTCAAAATGGTTGTCATCCCCTATAGCAGGGATTGTCACAGCAGGTGCCTGCTGTGCGATGTTTGATGCTGTCAGCTGTCGCAGCGTCTGATTTACAGCATTTTCAGCCATTGGATCGGGCTGTTGGGAATGTTGGTGTTGTTCTCTAAGACGGCGGTGGTATGTCCTGTCAATTTCCCAATCAAAATCAACAAGATGGGGATCAGTAGCACGAGTGCGAACCATGCAAGAGGTTCGCACCCAAATAGGTAATAAAACAAACAAGAACAAAGATTAACCGAATCCCCGGCAACGGCGCCAAATTTGACAGGCCTAAGGTCGTTATGCCAAATCAAAGTAAATTCCTAAGATGCAAACTATAACAAGTATAGTAGGTAAGTTAGGGTCGAACCCACAGGGAAACAGAATCAATTGTAAAAGCAAGTATTATTACCCAAAAGTAACTGATTAAAGGGGGAGTTTTGTGTGTGAGAAATAGTAACAGAACAAGTTGCAAGTAAAGGTTGTGAATATATGATGGAAAGGTATCACACCAGGTAATTATCCGCACAACAATTGAGATGGTTCATCATCGCATTCTATGAATCTCAAGTTCTAATGTCCAGTAATTGTTCTCAATTCAGATCGTGTAATAGCTTTTAGTCCTACCAGTCCTAAAAGCACTTATCACCAAATTATAAGGGAAAACCTTCACCAAATAATAAAGCAATAGCATTCAAACATGAATTATAATGAGATACAAGCGATTCTAACAACCCGTTAAAATAGCTTGCAATCGAATCTCCCTCACAATCTACCACAAGCAACCCGCATATGGAGATTGTGTTTGCTACAATGAATCTACAACCCCAAACCTGGAATTGGAAACCCTAGCAATATGACTAGTATCGATAAACCTAGGTGATCAGTCCAGATTAACCAATAATAAGCAATCAAGCAATAAGCTCAGGAGATCGAAACAATTAACAAAGGACGAACAAGAGTAGAATACTCACAACCAAATCAATCGAAGGCTTCAAAGAACCAAGTGCAACAAAGGAGAGTTAGTTCTCCATAGGGTTTGTGAGATGAACAAAAGGGAAAATACGTCTCTGGAAAATAACCTCCTTAATTCTCTACTGCCTTCTCGGCCTATATAACCTAATAAAATCGGGTTTAACATCCCGTACAATTATAATAATAAAATATTAAAACTAATAAGATAAACAGAATCGGATAAGAATCCGACTCCAGGTCTGACGCGGGCGCGCCAAGTGCAGCGCGGGCGCGCCAGCTTGGATCTTGCTTCTTCTGTCTGTTCAGCAGCGCGGCCACTTCCTCCTAGCAGAGTGGTCGCGTCGGGTAGCAGCGCGGGCGCGCCAGGTGCAGCGCGGCCGCGCCAAGGTCGTCAGTCTTCAGCTGCTTCCGATCTTCTTCGCTTCTGTAACTTGCATGATTTCTTCAACTTCTTCAATATGTTCCGAATCACCAAGTTCACACAAATATCTCTCATAATGACATGTAATTGATGACAAAAACTATTAAATGCGCTATGGAATATATCGCATATCAACTTTCTAGGTCCTTCTGGGAGTTCCAGAGGAGGAGGAACTCGTCTTTGGCAAGGGAGGTGAAGAGTTGGAGGGCAGATTTGGCAATGGAGGCCAAAGCAGCAGCATCGGCCATTGTTGGAGAGTGTTTGAGAGAAGGGGGTTTAAGAGATCGAAAGGTTGCGGTGCACGTACAGGCTGGGAAGGATGTTGCTTAATTAAATTGTGGAGACACAGACACAGGCCGGGAAGGACGAAGGTACCTAACAGTCTTCCCTTATGCTTGTTGTTAATGTGTCTTGAACGACTGTTGACCGGCGACGCATCGGGGGGTCCGGGCAGATATGTTCACTAAGCCAGTTCCAGAGAGAAGGTTCCAACATTGTTTGGACTTGCTTAATATCACCAGTTGTTGAGTTGCCCTACGGGGCAGTCTGGGTCCTTCTTCAAGGACCAATCTGAGGCAGAGAACGTCTGGGCACTTTGTCATAGGTGCATCTGTTTATGAGAGGATTCAAGTCAAGGTAGAGATTTGTTAATGTGCCTTGAACGACTGTTGACCGGCGACGCATCGGGGGGTCCGGGGGGCGGAGCCCCCCGGCGGTGGTCTCGCTGTCTATTTTGGGCTGTTTATTGTAAACGGTATGCGTCTCTTCATTCCATTGTCTGTTTAGGGTTCCATGAGTCTCTTCATATACTCATGGAACGCCGACCCCTTGTAACCTAATCTGTTTTCGCTTCCTCTAATAAGAAATCTGGTTCTCTGCCCGTGGACGTAGGCAACACACCGTTGCTGAACCACGTAAATCTCTGTGTTGTTCTTCGCCTTTATCGTTCTCGTTATAACACTTGTCAACAACGCGGCTTCTAACAGTCTTCTATGGAGCCCACTAATCTCTTTCTTGTTGATAGGATGGATAACTAACAATAATTCAAAGCACTTTTGATCTGGAGGGCACCAACTACTACCTTCTCTTTTTAAAGCATTGATTCCTCTATGGAGCCCACTTATCTCTTTGTTGTTATGCTTTGAGCGTTACTTGGACATTATGATTTGTTACACTCTGGTGTATGTTTTCTTATATGTGCGTAATTGGCCCTT
Organism: Persicaria tinctoria; assembly: GCA_037127255.1. Classification (NCBI taxonomy): domain Eukaryota; kingdom Viridiplantae; phylum Streptophyta; class Magnoliopsida; order Caryophyllales; family Polygonaceae; genus Persicaria; species Persicaria tinctoria. Next base: position 85,370,502 of record JBANSL010000004.1, on the reverse strand, counting down.
GGTAGCGCAGACAACAAAGCCGGTTTGTGTAAGTCAGAACGAACAACTAAACAACTGAAGTACAATTGGGTAGATCCTAATCCTAATCCTGTGCGGGAGGCTCCGGCCACTTCACATCGATCAATTAGCTTTCTGTTGTGGTAAAACAGAGCATTAATAATTGTCATTCTAAGATCCTATATATGCATAAAAAAGCATGTTATTCTGAGTAAGCGACTTCTTGAGTTTCGTTTGTTAATTTTAACAGAACATGATCCTCTTAGGTTCGTCAATTAAGTAAGATTGATTACCTTTCCAGTTTCCACTCCTAAGAAATAAACTTAGGTGCAACTAAAAATGAATGTCGAATATTAATGTCAGGTACATACACAACTATTCGGTTTAATAGCCCTGATTCACTAATTGTGTACATCTCTCGAATGCTAGAAGATGATTATAGTGGTACAAGTTTGCTTATGGAGTTCAACCCGCAATGAACAAAAATAAACGAGCCAGGTTAGCTAACCATATCGAGCACATCAAACGAAAAACAACTAATTGAACCAATGATAGTGCTTTTCCAAGGTACCTTTCTCAACCAAATAGTCGGTCAATCTATTCACTATTGTAGTATGCAAAACACTTACAAGTTCCAATTCCCCTTCCATGTTTCCTTCTGCATTGTCACTTGTCCATTTTACAATGAACTAACTATATGGTATATATTAATTTTCCGAAATAAAAGATCAAGATTGACTTAAGATGATTGAACTCTTTAACCCGGGAAGATTTGTAATTGGGGCCCACGAGCTGGAGATGGAGTATGTGTCAAAGAAGTTGTGGCGTGCACAGTTTAACCTATTGACAATCAGCTCTGTCTGAAGGCTGAAGGTAATATTGAGAAGCTGATGAACTCAGGATGCTTCTCCGTAAGTCATTGTTCGATCAGCTATCTGAAACAGAAAATATAACTCAGGGAGGCCGAAACAATACCGTTTCAAATATTGTGGCGAATACATATAGCAGTTCCTTGACATGGAAGATCCTATATATTGACAATCAGCCCTGCCTCCATTATGAATTCCTTTGTCTCGACTCACGGAAGGTGCAATTATCCGCATATTATTCTTTAGATCTAATTCAACAAGCCAAAGTTTACAAAGTGGTTAATATATATATAACAAATTAAAGTGCTTGGCTTTGAAAATTTCAGAATTGATGCCAATTATGTTCTTGCCTTTGATGGTCTCACTGGAGATGATATCCTGAATTTAGAGATGCGGCTTACAAAACTCATGACCCCTCAATCTCAATGGCACCATATCTTTTTTCATTATGAGCCAACCTTGAATTTGGTAAATAAAGAGTGGTCATCCGGAGTTCGAACCAGAGACCTTTGGGTACTATCCGCAAGTCCTTTCCGGTTGAACCATTCCGGAAAGGTTCATTATGAGCCAACCTGCACACACAAAAACCAAAAACAAACGACAAGGTGACATTTAGCCAAAGATGAACTACCATACCAGGTTTTTAGTCATGAAAACATAATCAGGGCTGCAGAGCATTGAGTCTATTGGCAGTCCATAACGGATATAAACATGTAAACTAGAAGATATTTTTTGGTTGGAATTTTAATATATGGTTGGTTTTGCGACTCTTTTTCAAGGCCCCAACTCCAATTTTCAAATACACAAGTCTCTGCAAGGCTTTTGATGACATCCTTGATTCACTTTGTAATGTTTGTAATCCTTGTATTTGATGTATTACAACATTGAACTATGGTTTAAGTTGTATTGTATGCACAAGCTCTAGGTTTTTGGTTTCTTAGTGCCACGTACCACCTAGCCATTGCCGTGACCATGGAAAAGCTCATTGGTCCCTTGGCTTGACCATGTTTGGATCCAATGGCTAGCCATGGTTCACAAGGTGAAGCTAAGCTTGGTATATAGGCCTAATCTAGACATTATATGTGGGTTATGTCTCGGTTATGTATGTTGGACAGATCTTGAGCTCTCTCATTGGGCTTAATTGTTAGGCCCATTTCTGGAAGCCCAGAACTTTGCTCCTTCAGTCGATCGTTGTAGCTCGCATATATATATATATATATATATATATATATATGTTCTTAAGGGGAAACCCTAAGAACTGTAGCACAAAGCTCTGAGGTAAGAAAACCCTAATCGACTAGGGTTTCTGGAGAGCTCCCTGAAGACGGCGATTCCTGAGGTGCTCGATTTGCTTAAGTGCTACCTAAGTACCTGGTTGAGCAACGAAGACGAAGAAGAAGACAAGGAGAAGCTGGGAGTGAGAAATCTCAAGGGAGATTTCTCGGTGTCCTTAATCGGACGATTTCTTCCCTATCTCTGTTCATCTTTGTTTTGTTGAGTCTTAGTCTAGAATCGTCGCTTAGTGCTTGTGCATTCATACCTCTGTAACCAGTTCTTTGGCCTTGGATGCCTAGTGAGTTGGGTGAACCTCCCCTCCTGAGGTTCCGCGGATGTAGGGAAACCGAACCGCGTAAACAAAGCCTTGTGTGTTTGTGTTTGGTTTTCGTTTAAGTTCTGTTAAGCGTTTTTCGTTTGTCTATCAACGTTGATCTAAGAGGAACCCTAGAAACAACACACTTCCCATCTTTGAGAGGTAATTTACAAGTCCAGAGGTGCTATGATTTCTTTTAAGAGTTGCTCCATATATATTTGGACAGGTAATTTATACAAGTCCAGAGATGCATGTCAAAACCTTATTTTACTCTCTCATCATTATACACAAATCACGCATTGTGCTATAGTAGTGTCCCCCAATCCTCCAAACCCAATGATCGCAATCACATAAACGCTTTGGCCACTAGAGTTCTCCCACCTATCCATTGGGATCAACATATCGATTACGCAAACCTTTTCTTGGTCTCTCCCCATTACATCCTCCATCTTTGCACAAAAGAATGAGTTTTCTTTCTTGCAACTGGTTGATCTAGAGGAACTGGTTGTTGTTGTATAAAATTGAACTGCTGCGTATTTTTTGAAATCTCTGTAAGATCATGAGATTGATTGTAATGTCCTCCTTGAGGGTTTCCATTAATTGATAAATATATATAGGTTACAAAGGTATTGGGCCTTAACGGGCTTTTAGCCCACTATACATGAGGAGACCTATGTAATCTATCAAACCCCCGCAATCGAAACGGGAGGGGTCCGTACAGTGAGACTGGAACGAAAATCAATGAACAATTGTCTAGGTAAACCCTTGGTGAATATATCAGCGTACTGATAAGAGGACGGGACATGTAGAACGCGGACATGACGAAGTGGAGATCAAGCTCAATGTGCTTCGTGCGTTGATGTTGGACTGGGTTGCTAGCCAGGTAGATGGCGGAGACGTTGTCAGTGTAGACCAGAGTGACCTTCTGAAGGGGACAACGGAGCTCAAGCAGGAGATTGCGGAGCCAAGAGCACTCTGAGACAACGTTGGCAACACCCCTGTATTTAGCCTCAGCGCTGGAGCGAGATACGACGGACTGACGCTTGGCTGACCATGACACAAGGGTGTCGTTGAGGAAGACACAATACCCAGACGTGAAGCGACGTGTATCAGGACAACCACCCCAATCCGCATCAGTGTAAACAACAAGATCAAGCTTCGAGGAAGGAGTGATCGTGGTGCCGAGCTCGAGGGTGCCGCTGATGTACCGAATGATCCGCTTCAACGCCTGGAAGTGAGGCTCCCTTGGTGCATGCATGAACAAGCAGATTTGCTGAACAGCGTAACTGATATCTGGCCGGGTGAAAGTGAGATACTGAAGAGCACCAGCGAGGCTCCTGTACAATGTCGGATCATCAACCAAAGGACCGGAATAAGCACTGAGCTTGTTGGATGTATCGACAGGGGTGGCGACTGGATTGCAGTTGACCATCTTAGCCCGAGCAACAATCTCAGCAGCATGCTTACTCTGTGAGAGAAACAGACCAGACGAATGACGCTGAACAGCAACTCCCAAGAAGTAAAACAACTGACCCAGATCAGACATGGCGAATTCCGCACTCAATTGCGAAATAATGGAAGTCCGAAGAGCATCAGAAGAGGCGGTGAGAATGATGTCGTCGACATATAGCAGGAGGAAAGCCAAGTCTGAGCCTCTGCGATAGATAAACAGAGACGTATCCGAACGGCTGCCAGTGAAACCCAAACGGAGCAGATGAGAGGCAAAACGCTGGAACCAAGCCCGCGGAGCCTGTTTCAGACCATAGAGAGAGCGCTTGAGGAGACAGACATGCTTCGGACGCTCAGTATCAGCAAACCCCGACGGCTGAAACATGTAGACCGTCTCATTCAGATGGCCATGCAGAAAGGCGTTCTTGACATCTAACTGATGGATGGCCCAGTTGCGCGACAGAGCTAGACTCAAGACCACTCGGATAGTGGCAGGCTTGACCACAGGGCTGAACGTCTCATCACAATCAATACCTGCCTGCTGAGACCTACCGTTGACCACAAGACGGGCTTTATATATAGCGCTCCAACGTCCCATCAGAGCGGAACTTGTGACGAAAGAGCCACATACAGCGGATGACGTTCGCCTCAGGAGGGCGAGGGACCAGAACCCAAATACCATTCTTCGTAAGGGCCCTGTATTCGTCTAGCATAGCCGCCTGCCAATTCGGGTCGAGGAGGGCTGTTTTGTGGGAGGTGGGATTGGGGGAGAGGGAGGGCGGGGGGAGGCAGAGGTTGATTGGGAGTCGGGGGGGAGAGGGAAGGACGGGGGCAAAGCCTGGGGGAGGAGCGGCGGGCGTAGCGTGGGAGGTAAAGGCGGCGGGGGGAGCGGCGGGCGCAGTGGCGGAACCTGGACAAAAGCTTTGCAGGGGCCAAATTTTTTTTAGGGTTTGGAACCTAGTCAACTGAGGAGACTTATCCTTACGCCTTTTTCATTAATACTAAAAAAACAAAGTACATATATAGGAAGGGAGTACTTGATGCCAAAACTCCATACAAAAACTAAATTATAGCTAATTCTATCTAAATAGTACTCTACGTTCTTTCATAGAAATAAATTCATCTAAAATTTCATCGGATAATCCCACATATATGGACGTTTACCGGGATCCCTTTCTATATTAGTGCCATCGACATTGAGTTGAGGTTGTTGCTGCTCAGCAATTGAATCTACTCGAATGTCTGGATTCTCGGGTGCCACAACTTCTAGATCAGTTCTTGGATGATTAGCAGGCGGTTCGAAAACGGTAGCGTTGACAGTAGCAGTAACAGTAGCGTTGACTTCTATTGCAGGATTTGTAGATGTTTCTTCTTGTTTTCTTTTGAAGAACGAATCAATGGTTTTCATCCTCTTCGTTTTGGATTAGGATTTTTGAGATATTCTAGGTTCCACCGTATGAATTAGGGTTTGAATTAGGATTTAGGAGATAGTAGATTAAGAGATATGATATTAAGTGGTTAAGATATTAAAAATATGGAAGTTAAAAATAAAAATCTTTTTTTTTGTCAACTAAATAAAATCTTAAGGTGAGGAAATCTAAATATTTTAAAAAAAATTAAAAAACCGAAATCTAACTTAAAAAAAAACACTAGCAAACGTGGCTATTGAATCATTAAACAACAATCTAATAAGTTTTTTTTTAAAAAGAAAAAAGTAAAAGAGCAAGCGGTTGCACCGAATTGAAATTCTGATCGAAAGGAGTGAAAGTAAATCATATATATGCACATATTATTAAAAAAAAAAAATATCTCCCGGGGTGGCCATGGCCCCCACTCGCCCTCGAAGCCTTCCGCCACTAGGCGCAGCATGCCCGCCGCGGATTGATTGGCCACGGCCGCAGCAAGATGCTGCGGCCGCCGCCAGTACGAGACTCTCTAATGAACTGATGGTACTTCCTACTACTGCCTTTGTAGAATCATAGCCCATAAACGTACTATCAAGTTTCAAAATGTTCAGCTTAGCCTGCCCAACCTATATATACTTTCTGAATTCGCCACAAACCCTCCCCGAAAATCACAATTAAAGGCACTAGGATAGTATAACATCCCCTTCTCTACTGTAACTTACATCTTTTATCGGTGTTCTGTATGCCTTACCCTCTCTACATTGATCGTAGAATATCACAACATTCCTAACAACTCCACCAATTTCACTTGAGCATTTTGTCAAACATTTTATATGCATTATTAGTAGACATTCAAAATACTCAATTCTCAACAGCACAAATTTAAAATAAAATAAATAAATAAAGCCCGAATTTCGGTTCAATATTTCCTTTAAGATATAGTCCGGGTGGAGGATTTCGGGTCAAACAGAGCATTTTGCACCTTAATAACTGTCACTCTAGGATCCAATGAATATAAAAGCATGTTATATATTCAATGTAAGCGATTGGGAAAGTGGTCTCCTTTGAGATGTGGAGTGTTTTCAGGTAGTTTTGCCTGAAGTTGATCGTCTCCGGAGTTGGAGGGAAGGGGGTTTGAGAGATCAAAAGGGTGCAGATAAACTCTGCTCAAGTTGTGGTTGGTTCAGCCACTTCAATTCTAACTGTATTATTATCTCACCAGCCTCTTCATGAACCAGTCGGCAGATCGAACTCTTGAACCAGGATTTGCGCAATACCTTTGGGGAAAAAAAAAGACTAAAATATTTTTTTGGGGTTTGGAACCCGGTCATGCCGGGAGGCTCATCCCCACGCCTATTTCATTAGTTACAAATGTAAATTACAATCGAAATGGTGTGACATTATGCCTAAACCCTTTTACAAAATTAAAAAAAAAACCTTGAATTGAACTCTACGCTCTTTCAAAGAGATGAAGTCATCAAGTATACAATAAAGAATCAAAGCTCTTAGAAATCTCCTTCTCAGTGTAGACAATCATACTATCCATCAAAAAGACAATGAACCCTTTAAACAACATATATTGCTGTATAGTTGGACATGGTAACACTTCCGGGATCATCCATTCCTACAAGATAATGAAGGACGAACCCTTAGAAAATCGTTAAATATAAAAGTTGACACCGATTCAATGCAATAGGAATGTTAAAAGTTTTTCGATCTTACAATTGTTGGCAGGATGCAATTGCGGTTGGGTTAGCACGTACAACATTCTCTTCCAGGTAGGCTGCCTTCTTGTAAAGGTTCCATGGGAGTTTATAGAGCGAGTAAGAGTTTGCCTGCAGGCTGTACCATATATGGTATATCAGATAGCTACCTTGGTAAAGTGAAGTTCAAAATTAGCAACAACTAAGCCATATGAACAGCCGAAGTTTATAATAACATTATTAATCAATAACTGAAGTTAATCAGTAAAGGAGAGTGAATATCTTACAAACAAATGAATTAGGATGCTAGTCGTCCTAGTAACCAAGAGGCTTCGCTTTCTCTATAAATGCGAGTTTTAGACGTAACAAGATGTGCATGCCTGAATGCCCATAAAATTCATACACAGCCTTCACCATCTTAAGCTCCTCTTTAGTGAATTTAGGCAGTGTCTTGCACTGTTTTCGGGTACTCAAGATAAATTGAGAGTAAAAAATAAAGTTCAAGAACTAACCATGGGACTTTTACCAACAGAAGCACAAGTTATGGGCTCGTTGCAAAGCTAGGTTGTCTTCCTCCCCTCTGATAAGAGGCTAATACCATACAGATCCAAGTGAATTCTAACTTCCCCTTGTGTGTTTCCTATAAATAATAAGAGGTGTAGCTTATGCATATCTTATTGATGACATTTATAACAAATATTTGTAAGAGTTGGGAGTCTTTAATTTTACCAGTTGCTTTGTACTTGCATCTCTAAACAGCAGCGGTATGAGAGTGTGTGGGCTTTGTAGTTGAGTTCACAGCACTGCAATTTCCAAACGCCATGGAGCACCTCAAAGGGGCAAAAAAATCGATTGTCATAGCCAAGAGCAGAAACAACTTTTGGCTCGTCAAGGGCCACCCAGTTCTTTACCTTGTGCCCAAATATCATGAAAAAGATATCGATCCAGCAAATTAAGTCCTTTCTACAAAACACAACAGGACTCTTCCAAGATTTTGGGCTATGAGATTGAGATTGATTACCCAATTCTCCGAGACTGATACAGTTAATTAGCAACGAAGCACGGTACACAAATCTCCCTCTTCACAACACTGTATTTCCCTAGCATTTGAGGGAGATCATAATTGTAAGATTTGCATATGTTGTGCGTACAAGGATGGAGCTAAACAGTGAGCCAGGTTAGCCAATTATATGGAGTACGAAAAGAGAAAAACAGATGAAATGTGAGAGTGCTTTTTCAAGGTACCTTTCTTGTGCAAATTAGTCTAGAAAATTTGGTTGAACTAAACATGGGATTCTTACCAACTTTGTTCGGTATAAAGAGACAAACAACTGAACTGTGACAAAATATCTTGAAGAAACGTGATTTTGGGGGAATTTTCCGATTACTTTCTTAATTGATGGAAACCAAACTTACAAGCTATATATACACAGGATTAGAGGGCTAAACTAACACTAAGAACGAGCTAACTAACTTCTAACAGCTTTCTAACAAACTTAAGCTAGGTGGTGGTTGTGGGCTCGGAACCCATAAGCTGAGTATGGGCTGGAGGCCCAGGTCCAGTATTCTCTACAGCCCCCCCGCAAGCTGGACTTAGGGGAACCATCAAGCCAAGCTTGAGACAGAGAGAATGATGGCGCATAGCTCCCAATGCCTTCGTGAATACATCAGCAAGTTGAAGATCAGTTGGCACAAAGGAGGGGATGATGAAACCTTCAGCAATGAGCTCCCGAATAAAGTGCACATCAATCCTAATATGTTTGGTACGTTCGTGAAACACGGGATTGATGGACAGCTGAATTGCAGCTTTGTTATCACAAAACAAAGCAACCGGGAGAGGAACTGGGACCTGCAGATCAGTGAGGAGCCCATGAAGCCAGACAATTTCACTTGAAGTAGCAGACATGCTACGATACTCACTCTCAGCCGTGGACTTAGAGACAGTACGTTGCTTCTTGGTTTTCCAGGAGACAATAGAATCCCCAAGGAAAACGCAGTAGCCTGTAAGTGAACGAGCAGAGAAAGTGCAGCTACCCCAATCAGCATCACTATAGGCCCTGAGTTGTAGTGATGAAGAGGATGGATAGAAGAGAGTGTAATTGAAAGTGCCTTTAAGGTATTTCAGAAGATGAATCACAGCTTGAAGGTGAGGCACTCGAGGTTCAGAGACAAATTGACTCAATTGCTGCACTGAGTAAGTAATGTCTGGACGGGTGAGATTCAAGTATAGAAGGCGACCCACAAGACGTCTGTATAACTCTGGATCAGGCAAAAGATCACCATCTGTGGGTGTGACCTGAAGTCTGTGTTGCATAGGAAAAATGGCTGGCTTGCAGTCCATCAATCATGAGTTTGAAATGATGTCGAGGATGAATTTACGTTGATTGATAAACACACCTCTGTCAGTTCTTGATATCTCCATGCCTAAGAAGTAACGGGCATGGCCAAGATCCTTGATGGTGAAGGTCTGGTGTAGGGAATTCTTGAGAGCTACAATCTCGGACAGAGAATCACCAGTAAGCAAAATGTCGTCTACATAGACCAATGCCAAAGTCTGGTCGCCAAGCTGCCCTTTGGTGAAGAGAGAATGATCATACTGAGACTGAGCAAATCCTTTGTCCAACAGAAACTGCTTGAGAGTGAGATTCCATTGCCGGCTAGCTTGTTTTAAACCATAAAGAGATCGAGTGAGCTTGCAAACTTGACCAGGAGCTGCTTCAGAATAGCCATCTGGGGGGATCATATACACTTCCTCATCAAGGGATCCATGTAGAAAAGCGTTGTTCACATCCAACTGGTGAAGGGGCCAGTGCTTAGCAGCTGCAAGAGCAAGCACAACTCTGACTGTTGGAAGCTTTGCAACAGGAGAAAACGTGTGCTTGTAGTCCTTATCCTTCACTTGATTGAATCCTTTGGCAACAAGACGAGCCTTATGTCTCTCAACAGACCCATCAGCTCGATATTTAACCTTGAAAACCCACTTGGAACCAATAGCCTTCTTCCCAGGAGGCAAATCAGTCAGTTTCCAAGTGTTATTGTCTTTCAAGGCCTGAAGTTCCTTAGCCATAGCCTCTTCCCAATCTGGATGCCCTTTAGCTTGAGCAAAACAATGAGGCTCATAGGTATTGAGCATGCAAGCAAGAGAGTGAATGAATTCTGAAGGGAGATGAGCAAGATGTTGTTGAGTAAAAACAGCAAAAGATTGAGAACTGGAACTCTCAGGTGCCAGCAAAGGTCTGGAAGGAAGGGAGGTGCAAATGAAGTCATTGAGCTTTGCTGGCATGGAAATAGGACGTGAAGAACGTCTTGGCATGATAGGATCAGGTTCAGGATGCCTGAGGCCTGAACCACTCATATCATGGCCAGGAGATACACTTTGAGTCACTTCATCATCAGCAAAATTATTCATTTCAAACTGATTGCTGGAAGTATCCTCAACTCTGGAACTGTCATGATTGTCATCATGATTGGCACTGGCATGAACAGGCAGAGACTCATCAACATTATTAGTAGAATCAAATCTAACCAATGGCAAGCTGTCAAGCTGGGAGAGAGATTGACCAGCCTCTAACTCCTTGAAAGGAAACCTATCCTCTCTGAACACCACATGTCTAGCTGTGAATATAGAATGAGTAGTGAGATCATAAATCCTATAGCCTTTCTGTCCCTGAGCATACCCTATCAGTACCCCCTTGATAGCAGATGGTGCAAACTTATCTTTACACACCTTGCTCTTACTGGCAAAACACAAACATCCAATGACTCTCAAGTCACTGTATGATGGCAGCTGCTTATAGAGTAACTCATAGGGAGTCTTTCCTCCAATGACAGAAGAAGGGAGTTTATTAATGAGGTAAGTGGCACTCAAAATGCACTCACCCCAGAATTTAATAGGTAGATGAGCATGAATCCTAATGGATCTAGCAGTTTCAACTAGATGTCTGTGCTTCCTCTCAACACGGCCATTTTGTTGAGGAACTTCAGGAACAGACCTCTGATGTAGAATACCCTTAGAAGCCATGAATTCTGTACACCTTTTTTGTACAAATTCAGTCCCATTATCAGTCCTGAAGCACTTAATAGTCACATGGAACTGATTCTCAACCAATGCAACAAAGTTCTCAATGTGCACAGGGACTTGAAGCTTATCCCTGAGCAAGTAAGTCCAAGTACAACGACTGTGATCATCTAGGATGGTCAGGAAGTACTTAGCACCCGAGAGGGTGGGCACTTTGTATGGACCCCAAAGATCCATATGAACCAAATCAAAAGGTTGATTTGCTCTAGACAAACTATTATGAAAGGGCAATTTATGATGCTTGCACAGAGCACAAATGTCACAAAAAAACCCATCTAAATCATGTGATTTGCAGAAATCCAAATATCTCATCTTAGAAACAGATGAGTGACCAAGTCTAGCATGTAAAACATGTAATGGAGTTTCATCACGACAAGTCTCACATGAGTTGACAACTCCTTTATTTGGATTAGAAATACCATTTCTAGAAAAAGACTGTCTAGCCAGCAGCTTGTATAATCCTCCTTCAGCTCTTCCTTTAGCCACATTAGTCTTAGTTGTAAGGTCCTGGATAACACATGTAACATCATTAATACGAAGCTCCAGCTTACTGCCATGTAGCAGTCTAGAGACAGATAGCAAATTGTGATTAAACCCTGGTACATAGAGGACTTTGTGAAGAACAAATCCTTCATCAATAACCACAGTACCAGTATGCTTAACTGTCTTGATTGTGCCATCTGGAAGCCCAAGCAAGACCAGCTTCTTTAATGCATGAATCTCCACAAAACTGGATGCATCAAAGGCTATATGGTTCGTGGCACCAGTGTCTATAATCCAGACATTGCTACTGCCTTGCTGATTCAAAACATCAATAGCAGTATGTATATTACCTGCAAAGTTTACCATAGCATGGCTGGGGTCATTGTCATTCTGATCAGCTATTCCCTTCCCTTTCATCATCCTCAGTATCTCCTGATATACTGCAGCAACAGCATCCTGATTCCCTCTCTGCACATTCTCATGGAGTGGAGTCTCAGCAACTGGAATTTCCTCTAACTGAGCAGCAAAGTTCCTGGTGTTAGTCTGTGGCTTGACTAGTGCCCTGGATGTAGAAGCATCATCATCACGTGGTCCTGTGTACCACTCAGGGTAACCAATGAGCTTGAAACATCCTTCCTTGATGTGTCCCCTAGCACCACAATAGGTGCACAGTCTCTCATACTTGATGCGTTTTTGCTCTCTCTTCATCTGTTCATACTGTGACACATCTGACTGTCTTTGCCCCTGAAATCTCCTACCAACAGCAAAAGCACTAGACTCCATTCCAGCATTCATTCCTGAGACAACTTCCCTTTGTCTCTCGATCTGGACTGCCATGTGGAAAACTTTGTTTACACTTGGCAACGGATCTGTAGACAGCACTGTGTTCCTCAAATTCTCAAAAGTATCAGTCAATCCCATCATAAACTGCATCAATTTGGCCTTAGCTTCCCTCTCAATTATCCTCCTTATCACAGCACACCTGCACCTAGTCATAGCTCCACACTCACAATTAATTGTTCCTTCTAAAGCAGCTAGTTCATCCCAAACTTTCTTAAGCTTCCCAAAATACGCAGCAACACTAGAATTCTCTTGTCTAATGTTGCTCAACTCTCTATGGAGCTGATATATCAGCGGATCATTCGATTCCGAGAACCTCTCACAGATTTCATCCCATAATTCCTTTGCGGATTCAACATACATAAAATTCTTAGCTAATTCAGGTGTCATCGTGTTTAGAATCCAACACATGACCATATAGTCTGCTCGAGTCCATTTTTCGAGCTCATCAGCATTATCTAATGGTTTAACACACGCACCTGTGATGAATCCGAGCTTCACCTTTGCTCCGAGCGCCATCCGGATCCCTCTGCTCCAGCTGGAGAAATTGGATCCATTGAATTTCGTCGCTATCAGTTGCATTCCGGGATGATCTGATCCCGAAAGGAAGTAAGGATTGTAGGCAGCAGCCGCCACTTGATTCTCGACCACAACTCCTGGAATTTCGACATTTTCTTCATTCCTATTATCCATGATTTCAGAAACCAATTCGATCTATCTTAGTGCTTGATCTCAGATTCAAACACACCAGATCTGGAAACAGATCTCTCCTTCCAAGTCAAAAACTCGTCGAAATCAGCTACGAGTTCTCTGGCTCTGATACCATGAAGAAACGTGATTTTGGGGGAATTTTCCGATTACTTTCTTAATTGATGGAAACCAAACTTACAAGCTATATATACACAGGATTAGAGGGCTAAACTAACACTAAGAACGAGCTAACTAACTTCTAACAGCTTTCTAACAAACTTAAGCTAGGTGGTGGTTGTGGGCTCGGAACCCATAAGCTGAGTATGGGCTGGAGGCCCAGGTCCAGTATTCTCTACATATCTCCCTTGTGTTTGTTTCTAAACTGAACAGTATAACAAGAAATTGATCAGTATAACAAGCAAATCAAGTCCTTTCTACAGAACACAAAATGACATTTCCAAGATCTTGGACCATACTTCATAATTATTTCCACCAAACAGTTCATATATATGCAAAAGTTCACGCTGTCGTTGTAGGCCGGTGGCGAGGACTAGTTGGAGAAGCAAAAAGGAGATGGGAGTTAAAAGTGGAATTTGGAAAGAGAGAGTCCACAACCCCATCCCTCCTTCTTCCTGCTTCCCCCTCCTTCATTTTCATCCTTCGATTCATTGACCGCTTTGCCCCGGTTTTGATTTCTGAAGAAGAAGGGGTAAAAAAAGAGAAATTAAAGGAATGATTTAGCGGATTGATGTGGCGACTGTATAAATATGGAAACAGTATTCAGTACTCCGTAATTAAGTGGTCAATTACCTGTTTGCCGTTATCCCTATGTCAAGGATGTGGCGAATGAGAGGCCAATCCTCCCCCCTTTCCTTTTCGCATCTCCTTTCCAATTCCTCTGAGCAATTGGAAATTGTAAGAGACCTGAGAGAGGTGAGGTTGGGAATCCAAATCGGGATTGATTTCACTTCTGAGCCATTCCGAATAGATAGGCTTCGCAAGGCGGTGAGATGGTGGATCCCTTCGGGTAATTGCTCCATTCCTCCTATTTCATAAAGTCCCAAGGAGCGAAGAGATGAAGAAAGGGAAATCCAGGGTACATCGTCTAACCATTCAACTCCCTGTACGTTCTCCATTAAATATAATACACACCGCACATTAGGATCTGGACCGTTTGGATTTCAAAGTGTTTTGGCTTATAATAAACTTAATTATTTTAAATATATTATAAATTATTTCCACCGAACACTTCATAAATAAATATTTATGTTTATAATCATAATTGGGAATCCAAACACACACTCTTTCTATACGTACCTCGTCATATATTTGGAGAGTACATAGTGGGCTTTGTTGTTCCACCGCAGCCTTGTCTTCAACATCGATCACTTTCTTCACTCCAACGAACGACAACTGGGAGAGCTTCATACTTGAAAGGGATTTCCATCCCAAATATAACTCCTTGCAATGCTGAATAAACAATATTTCCACGGAAGGAAGGTATTGAATGAATTTTAATGGCAAGCGAGCTGTCCCGTGATCAAACCCGATTCCGAGTGTGCGAAGATTTGGCAAGGCTTTGAATGACGATTCCAAACGACTACCTTCCATTTCCTCCTCTTTCCAATTTGAAAATTCTAATCTTTCAAGGGACGTGAGGTACTGCAGTCCCTCTATCAAGTGCTTGCCCTGGCCCGGGACTGACAACGATACAAGTTCCTTCAAGGCTTTCCATGGCATCCCCGCTTCACTCAATTTCAACCCTTCATCATCATCATCATCATCATCATCTCCAATTTCCGATATTTCACAATCCACTAAATACAAATCTTTGAGGGCGGTTAGATGTGCCAGCCCCCGACAAGATACTTGGTACAGGTCACCAAGACTCCAGGCCCTTAATTCCTGCAGATGATTAAGGTGTCGTAACCATCTCTCCGACAAGGACGTTAGCCTGTCAATGCCATAAAACTTTAAAGCCTTCAGTTTGTTATTTTGGCGGAAAACAGACAAGGAATTAGTCGGAGGAGAGCCATTTGGGTTTATATTCTCCGTCAGCAACTCTGTTACCAATTCCATATCAACCTGTGCAAGAGTTAAATCTTCAACTTCCTCAAACAGGGGCATCTGTCCTTTAAGCTTTGGACAATCACGTATACTAACCGATGAAACTTTTCGAATGCAAGGTCGTTCTGTCGATGCAACTACTTCTTGTCGCCACCAACCTTTCAGCTTGGGAAGACTATCAGGTCAATGAGTTTTAAATAGGGGAAATATAAATTATCACCTCTTATTTCATCCTCCAAGTACTCCACCTGACAACAACGACGAAGATGGAGCTCGGTGACATACTTAAGTGTGCCAACCCAACTTGAAAGCATCTCACCCTGATAGTTTGAATTTTCCAAATATTCAAGATTTCTGTGTGGCTCAAGCGCATCCAACACTTCTTTTGCTTCATTTTTTGACAAATTCTGGTGATCATGATCCTTCTCCCACCAATCATAATGATCATGAGCTTCATTCCACTTTATAATCATCCCACTTAGTTCGGTCTTCTCTGACATGTTTGCTTTTCGTGCATCATCTATGGCATCTACCCATCCCTCTCCTGGAATTGGAAGCTCAATTGTCAAAATCCCTTGCAAATTATCAAGGCCTTGCAAGTATCTTAAACCCCCCATGTGAGGATGCAAAATAAGTCTATCTACTAGAGATCAGCATAGCTCAGCCCACAATGATCATATTGAAGAGCCCAAAGGAGAGTCCAAGAAGACAGCCCGGGGCAATGCAACCCAGTGCAATGAAGCTCCTCCTTACTCACGGACAGCTCATCCTCCCAAACAGACAAAATAGTGAATATTCTCGAATAGGGTGAATACCCACATTCTTGTAATATATATACCTGATGTATTTCTCCATCAAGAGCAATGAATAGAATCCTCTCCATCCACCTCTCTGCTATGGCAGACCTATCTTTCAGTACTATCCAACTTAGCAAGGGAGGTCAAAGCACTCAATCCGGACGGTGAAGGCCCCAAACTCGAACATCCATGTATATAGAGTTGTCTTAAGCTTACCAACTTCTCTATTTTTGGAGGCAGATCTTCAACGAGGTTGCACCCCACAAGTACAAAAATCATCAAATGGTGAAGCTTACAAAGTGAATTTGGGAGGTGTTTAAGCTTGCCATTGTGAGAAAGATCGAGATATCTCAAGTGGATCAATTCTCCTAAAGACTCTGATATGCTATCAATTCTCAACGAGGACAATTGCAATGCTCGTAGCATTCTAAATCTTTCTAGCGACATGTTTAGATGGTCTTTATTGAATCGTTCTCTAGGATGTTTAATTATAAGGGTTCTCACTGTCTTTGGATCAGAAACTAGACTACTATAGTCAAAAGAATTATCATGCTCCCAACTAATAGAGATGTGACGAAGATTGTCCCTTTCGCCCTTATTGACCATAGAAACCTTATCAATCAAAGCACTCTCTGTTTTAGCAACATCTATTGCCACATCATGTAATAGATCATGCATTTTAGCAGTATGCCTGTAGCACCACTTTGCATCAACATAAGGGTCATAGTACTTCTGCCTTTTCACCTCCTGGAAGAAACATCTTTCAACCAAGTGTGAAAAGTATTCCTCTCCCCCTTTCTCCAAGTTTTTCTCATCGCCAACAAAACCTTGAGCCATCCATAAACAAACTAGCACATCTTTATCAAATCTGTAGTCTTTCGGAAAGAGAGAACAATAAGCAAAACAGAGCTTCAAATTTGGAGGAAGATAATTATAGCTAACCATCAAAACACTTTTGATACTCTCCTCATTCTCATCCCCACTCTTTGGAATAATAACCCTTGTAAGATCATTCTCCAAAAAATCAGACCATATTTTCCCACTTTTTTCTTTATGGCGTAAAAGGCTCCCAACAACAATTATTGCAAGCGGAACATTTCCGCATCAATGCACAATCTTCTTACCTAAGAGCTCTAATTCTAGATCCTCACCAAGTTCATCCTTGTTACAGAATGCATGTTTCACAAACAAAGACCATGCACTCTCATTTGACAGCACAGCTAGATCAAGACAACACTTAGGCGTTGACACATCTAGACATTCGACAACTTTTCTAGATCTTGTTGTTGTCAAAACCTTACTACCGATTTTTCCACAACGAAGGATGCACTCTAATTTCTTCCAATTTTCAGAGTTTTCATCCCAAACATCATCCAGAACAAGTAAAAATTTTCTCCCACTAATTATCTCTCTTAACTTCTCCTGCAATTTCTCTAAACCAAGGTCTAAATGCCTACTCTCTTTAGATGCTATGATTTCAATCAAGACTTTCTCTAGATCTGAGAGAGAATTTATACAAGCCCAAAGGTGCACATCAAAACCTTCTTTCACTATCTCGTGATTATACACATATTTAGCCAAAGTGGTTTTCCCCAATCCCCCAAACCCAATGATTGCTATAACAGAAGGGCTTCGTGTCTCGGATGCCTCGCCCATATTAGGAGGGAATAACATACTGATTATACGATTCCTATCCTCATCTCTTCCAATTACATCATCATCATGCACAAAAGAATGAGTTTTTGGCCTCACAATTGGTTGAACAATAGGAGGTTGTTGCCTTGTGAGACCAAAGATTTCCATATCATTCTTAATGCCATCTACAGATTCCCTAATCGCCTTAACCGCATGAGCGGTCTTATAAATGAGACCCAACTGGTTTGCATCGGAGAAGAACAAGCGTACCTCTTTGGTGAATGAATTGCCCGACATGGTCCTCTTGTGCTGGATTTGGGCCGCCAATGTGTCAAAAAAGTCTTCAGCATCATACATCACTTTCCTCAGGTGAGATAGGCAGCACTGCACAGCACGATCCTTGGATTTCCTTTCCTCGGCATCTAAGAGGAAGCTGCTGATGGTTTCAATGGTAGCTTCAAGCCTTTTGAGGTCCTTCTGGGAATTCCAGAGGAGGAGAAACTCGTCTTTGGCAAGGGAGGTGAAGAGTTGGAGGGCGGATTTAGCAAGAGCTATCAAAGCAGCAACCTCAGCCATTGTTGGAGAGTGTTTGAAAGAAGAGATCAAAAGGGTGCGAATGAAGTTCGCTTAAGTTGTGGAGACACAGGGCAATTCAAGGATGAAGGCGCGATGTTATATATAGGCGCGCTGTTTTGTGTGTGTGGGTGGGTGTTGGGGGGGGGGGGGGGGTGAAATTTTTAAATAAAATCTCAAGAGGCAAAGTAAAAGAATGGATAAGAATGGTATATATATATATATATGACCAATATCCGCCAATAAATCACCAATCTGAATCATTTTTATGTTCTAAGTACTTACCTATAAACAGATATTTTAAAAAATTAATTAAAAAAAGTTATAGATGAACAAATTATGAGCGTTCTTAAAGTGGTTTTCGAAGCTTAAAATTTTATATCACAGGTTTTCACTAGCTACTCCAACCGCTAGTTCTAGCCAAAATCATAATAGGTTATTAACATATATTTAACATAGATAATATATGCATCGGTTTTAACTATCCTATCAATTTCAACTACTCTGTCAGCTAGTATTTTGCCAAACGGAGTTGAGGATAAGCAAATCATAATTGCCATGATTTGGGCCAATCAAAACAACCATTTCATTATCTCATCCGAGTAGGGTAGATTAGATGGATCAAAACATACGGAACGAAATGAAATAATTATTCCGGAATGATTCACTGGAAATGACTTTTACTTCTATGAAATTTTTCTACTAACAATGTCGTATGTAAACCACAACTTATGAGTTTTTTGGTTATATTTTTCTGTTAATATTTTTTTTCATTTACCAATGACGAATTCTTTAAAAAATTTATAATTCTCTTTCAATATTTTAAAAAAAGATCTTAACCATGCTACACATATATATAAATTATTAAATATATTTTTGAAATCACCAATCCGAATCATTTTTATGTTCTTAAGTACTTACCTATAAAGAAAAAATATTGATAGTTTTAAAAGTTAATTAAAAAAAGTTAATATTATATAGAGTTTTTATCCCATTAAAAAGAATGTTAAAAAGTAAAATGATTTTTATATATATTGTGACGGAGAGTATATGGACGTAATAGATGAACAAATTATGAATGTACGTTCTTAACGTGGTTTTCGGAGTTTATGATTTTCTATTTACAAGTTTTTATTATACTCGACTTACTCCAATCATTAGGTTTACCAAACATTATACTAGTAAGATATACGGAGTATTTAACACAAATAATGCATCAATACGTTTTAACTACCCAATCAAATTCTGGTACTCGTCAGATGTATTTTGGCAAACGGAGTTGAGGATAAGAAAATCATAATTGCCATGATTTGGGCCAATCAAAGCAGCCATTTCATTATCTCATCCGGGCCGAGTATAGAGTAGATGGATCAAATCAAAACGGAACGAAATGATCGAAAATCTCGTACGTAATAGTCAGCAACACGGCTTTCAACTTTAATCGTCGATCAACAACGCGCGCGGCTTTCAACGTGAAAATCTCATAACTGACCATTCAAAACCACAACGTACAATTCGATCATTATCGATAGAGGCCGGTATATACAACAAATTAAATGAGAAAAATGCTTCGACCAAAAAACAAACAAATGAGAAAATGTTAACGAACTAGGACAATTTAAATTCCCGAAATGAAAGGGCGACTAGATATAACGTAAGATGCGCGTTCTTGAATTGATTATCTCTACCAGTCAACATCTGGCTTCTAACAGCTGGCCGGCAAGGCTACCAAGTTTGACTGTACGTACGTGGAGGGGTTGAGGATAAGACTATCCTAAATGTCAAGATCGATCGATGGATGTGGGTCAATCATATCAAAACAGCCATTTCATTATCTTGCCTAAGAATAGATCGATCACAACCAAATTAAATGAATGGACCGAAATGAAATGAAGATTGAGCTAGTTAGCGTATATTTCTAACGGGTAAGGTGCGTTCTTCATTACAACACACTCGATCTTTGAACGCGCCTTCTAAGTTCTAAGTACACTCAATCCAATTCATATTTAATTTTAACGCATTTGGATTCGATCATCTGCAAGTCTGCAACCAAGAGTAGGTGTCGATTGCTCCGTAGCGTAGAGGTGTGTTTTAGATGCAACAAGCTAAGCTATACATCACATCATGATTGATGCCCACAAAATTCATACACCCCTTTCACCATCTTGAATTCCTTTTCTGTGAATTAAGGTGAATGTGTGGGGGAATTATAATTAGTTGATAGATCGATGGTAGCAGACTTGTCCATGACAGAGTTGACTAACTCAGTGAGATGGTAGCAGGCCGTACAGCCAAGCTCAGTGGTGTGAGCCCTTCTCGCCATAAATATCCAAAAAAAGGAATCTCAATGGACGATTTGAGAGGCTAGCTCGTGCAAAAGAGGAATTCGATCTAAGGTATGCTAGCTGCAGGATTGATTCCTCTATACAGTAGCTTCAATGAACTCATCCCTTGACCTAAGATGCACATTAGAGTACATGTTAATAAAAAAAGGATATTCACATTATGAATAAAACAGCCAATAGCTTAAAAAAAGACATCCATATATGAAAAGCAAATGGATGAGGGCTTCATGTTGCAATATATCAAGTCCTACATATTATTAATTTGCATTAGCCGCTGGCTTTACACGACCTCATTTTGCAGCTTCATTCTTGTTTCCATCCCTTAGTATCTTCATGAGCCCGTCCGCAAAACTAATGGCCCAATTGGAACTCTTTTCATTTCATTTACAAGATCAGCCAGTTGATGAAGTTAACAAAACAACATCGATCAACGATTCAGGTTAGCTAGCTATTCAGTAATAAAAGAGACAAACATGAAACTGTTGTAGCAATATTTTATAAGTGACTATTTCAACATTATGATATCAGCAGCCAATGCTATGATATAGAAGAGAATTTGGATCACAAGATACAAAAGTTGAGGGTTTAACAGAATTAATTAAGAAGCATAAGCTGTAAATACCCCATTGTTGAATAGTTGTACAATAGATAAAAACTTAGGTTAATTCGATGCAATAGGAATGGTTAATCTCTCACCATTTTAGGACAAATTAATAAAAGGTTATATCATCTTGTAAATACCCCATCAGAATTCAACGAGCGAGTGGGAGTCTGCCTGAAATGATAGTCTGTATCACATAGATAATTCATCATGCATATATGGATCTCATAAGCGACTAGTCAAAGCAGATACAAGAGGAATTAGAAGAAGAATTGCTTTCAAATTACATTGTCACGGGGATGTATGTGTGAGTGACGTGGCGGATGAGAGGCCAATCCTCACCCGTTCCTCTTTCGCATCTCCTTTTCAATTCCGCCGAGCAATCGGAAATTCTAAGTGAGTATAGAGAGGTGAGCTTGGGAATCCAAACAGGGAGTGATCTCAATTTCTCACATCCCTTAAGCCATAGACGTTGCAAGGAGGTGAGATGTTGGATTCTGTCGGGTAATCGCTCCCTTTCTCGCATTCCCTCAAGATATAAAGATTGAAGGGATGAAGAAAGGGAAATCCAGGGGATATCATCCATGTTGGGAAAAATCTGGTTTTCCCGCTTCGTGTGATTAAGATGGGCAAGACTCACTTTGTATAAAAGTGGACTTTTATTATATAGTGGAACTCTTACAAATTACAACTCTCACTATATAATTTTGTGGCTCACTTTACACTCACTCTTAGTGGGACACTTGATCACTCTACACTTGCTCTCACTTGAATTGCTTTTGCTTGTGTTGGATGGTCCATACCAAGACTCCCTTAGGCTATTTATAGCCCTCCTCCACCGACCTTCACTTGTTACAAAATCACATAGAATTTTCTAGTTATCTACCCTTCTAAATATCACATGAAAATTCTAGACAAGTATCATCAATTTGTCTTGAAATTTCTAGATGAGAAATTTCTAGATGGTGGGCTGATTTAATAACCCAAATTAAGGATCCTTCTTAGCCCATTAAGGAGGGAGCCCAACAATCTCCCCCTTCCCGACTTAATCATGGGCGTGTCACGATGCCGGATCCTTGACGGCAGTCTTCAAACTTCTTTGTCGGGATTACCTTGGTCATCATGTCGGACCAGTTCTTCTCTGTGTGCACCTTGTCAAGCTGTAGAAGCTTCTCTTCGAGAATGTCTCGGATCCAATGATATCGGATATCGATGTGCTTCGAGCGAGAGTGATAAGTAGGGTTCTTTGCCAGGTGAATGGCGCTTTGATTGTCACATTGCAAGATATATTTGTCTTGCTCTACTCCCAACTCGAGTAAGAAGCTCTTCATCCATAGCATCTCCTTGCAAGCTTCTGTAGCTGCAATGTATTCTGCTTCAGTGGTGGACAAGGCAACAGTCTTTTGGAAACAGCTCCCCCTGCAAAGGTAGTCAGATAACCTGATGTTGATTTCCTGGAATCGTTGTCTCCGGCCCAATCTGCATCTGTGTATCCTTCTAACACAGGCTTCCCATTGCCGAAGCATAAGCACCGTTTAGAAGTACCCCGTAGATACCGAAGGATCCATTTCACTGCAGCCCAGTGTTCCTTCCCCGGATTTGCCAAGAAGCGGCTTACGACTCCGACGGCGTAGGCGATATCAGACCTCGTACAGACCATTGCGTACATGAGACTGCCTAGCGCGGATGAATATGGGGTGCTCTTCATCTCTTGCTTCTCCTTCTCACTTGTTGGACTTTGCTTCGAGCTCAGCTTGAAGTGTCCAGCAAGTGGCGTGCTCACCGGCTTGGCTTTGTGCATGTTGAATCTCTCCAACACCTTCTCGATGTATCTCTCTTGGGATATCCAAAGAAGCTTACTCGTTCTATCACGAGTGATTGTCATCCCAAGGATTTGCCATGCCGGTCCCAAGTCTTTCATGGCAAAGCATTTGCTCAAGTCTTTCTTTAGAGCATCTATTTTGTTGCGGTCCTGCCCTACTATTAACATATCATCAACATAGAGCAAAAGTATGAGAAAGTCGCCGCTTGCGTACCTCTTCATGAAGACACAGTGGTCATTCATGGTTTTCTTGAAGTTGTGATCTTCCATGAAAGAGTCGAACTTCTTTTACCACTGTCTTGGTGCTTGCTTTAGGCTGTAGAGGCTCTTCGTGAGTCTGCACACCAAATTCTCCTTGCTTGGAACTTTGAATCCTTCAGGCTGCTCCATGTATATTTCCTCTTCAAGGTCACCATGGAGGAATACTGTCTTGACGTCGAGTTGTTCGATCTCCAAGTCTAGGCTTGCTGCTAAGCCCAGAACAACTCGGATAGAGGACATCTTCACGACCGGTGAGAATATTTCTTCAAAATCGATGCCCTTCTTTTGGCTGAACCCTTTCACGACTAATCGAGCCTTGTATCGGGGCTTCGAGTTGCTGTCCTCGGTTTTCAACCGATACACCCATTTGTTCTTCAAGGCCCGTCTCCCTTTTGGTAGCTTCACCAGCTCATAGGTGTGATTCTCATGCAGGGATTGCATCTCCTCCTGCATGGCTTTTAGCCACTCAGCCTTGTGGATGTCATCCATAGCCTCCTTATAGCTTTGAGGCTCCCCCTCATCCGTGAGGGTCACATACTCATCTGAGCTGTATCGGTTGGACGATCGCTTGTCTCTAGAGGACCGCCTCAGCTCAGGCTCTACCGGAGTGCTTGATTCTGCTTCCGGCTCAACTGGGGCATCTTCTTGATCATTCTGCTCTTGAGAATGATCTTCATCATCAGCTTCGTCATCGCTCTCGATCGGAGCTTCTTCTGAATCGTCATGCTGTGCATTCAAGGGGCTTGGCTCTTCCCTCCTTTGTCTTGGCGTCGGCTTTGTTGATCTTCGGATGTCTTCGATCGTCTGATCTTCGAAGAACACAACATCTCGGCTTCTAATCACCTTTCTGGTGGTTGGATCCCATAGCCGATAGCCGAACTCGTCTCTGGGTGAACCAAGATAGATGCACTCCTTTGTCTTAGCATCAAGCTTGGCCCGCTCGTCCCTAGGAATGTGAACGAATGCCCTGCACCCGAACACCTTTAGGTGTTTGTAGGAGACCTTCTTCCCTGACCAGACTTCTTCTGGGATATATCTGTTTAGAGGGACAGAAAGTGTGAGGTTGATGATGTCGACGGCGGTCATCAAGGCTTCTCCCCAGAACGACTTGGGTAGTTTGGCATGGGAGAGCATGCATCAGACTCTCTCTGTGAGAGTACGGTTCATCCTCTCAGCAACCCCATTTAGTTGTGGCGTCTTGGGTGGCGTCTTCTCAAGCCTGATCCCATAGGAGCTGCAGTATGCCTCAAACGGTCCTCGGTACTCACCACCATTGTCTGATCGGACACACTTGAGTTTCCGACCAGTCTCCCGTTCCACCTTGGGATGGAACTCCTTGAATGCTTCGAGGACTTGATCCTTTGATTTCAACAAGTGCACCCAGACCTTTCTTGAGTGATCATCAATGAAGGTCACAAAATACAGTGCACCTCCATTGGATTTTTCTGTCATTGAACACACATCCGTGTGTACAAGGTCTAGGATATGCTTCCTCCTTGTGGGTGAAGATGATCTCTGAAAGGCAACTCTATGTTGTTTACCGACTAAACAATCAGAGCATGGGTCGAGGGAAGTACCTTTCATGTTAGGGAGGAGCTGCCTTTCTAGCGAGGATTTGAATGCCCTTCTCGCTCATGTGTCCAAGTCTTTGGTGCCAGATCTCCATGTCAGTGCTGGCAACGTTCACCTCTCCCTTGCAAACCTTTGCTTCTGTCCAGTACAATGTGCCTTCTTTTCTTCCTCGAGCCACGGTTAGGTTACCTTTAGTCAGTTTCCATTTGCCTCCGCCATTTTGAGTAAAGTAACCATCATCGTCTAGCCTTCCAGTTGATATGAGGTTACGTCTCATATCAGGGACATGCCTCACATATTTTAGGATGAGCTTGCATCCTGTGTTGGATGTGAGGATAATATCTCCTCTCCCCACAATCTTGCTCCATCCATGATTTTCCATCAGGACGGTACCGAAGTCTCCACTTCGGTAGGATGAGAAGAAGCTTTTGTGTGGGGTAACATGAAAAGAGGCGCCAGAATCGACAATCCAGGAGATATCATTACATTCAATGTTTAGAATGTTACCTCCTTCAACGAGATATGAATCCTCGCCTTCATCAGCCATGGCGGTAGTGCTCCTTTCTTCTCGCCTCCTCATAGGATTGATCTGGTATGGCTTCACATTTCCGGCCTTCTGATCTCTCTTGAGGATGCGACATTCTTGTCTCTTGTGGCCTGGTTTGCCACAATAGTAGCACGTGACCCTGGTGCGTGACTTGGACCGTCCTCGAGACTGATCTCGGTCTCGGTTTTGCTTCCGTCCACGGGCATCATTATTGCCACGGTTGTCAAGGACATTAGCCTCGGACTGATTAGTTATTCCTCTCTCCTTCCTCCTAGCTTCTTCATTGAGAAGACTATCACAGACGGTATCCATGGTGAGCTTCCCGTCCGGTGATGAGTTACTTAGAGTAACTACCAGAGTATCCCAACTCTCTGGCAGAGAGGTGAGGAGTAGGATGGCTTGTAACTTATCATCAAGCACCATATCCACCTTACTTAGCTGATTGACAAGCCCCTTGAAATTATTCAAGTGCTCAATCATGCTTTGGCCATCCTTATACTCCATCTTCACCAACCGTCTAGCTAGGAGGGCCATGTTACGAGGCGATTTCTTTTGAATCATGGACTCTAGCTTTGTCCACAATTCAAAAGCATTTGTATAATTAGAAACATGCTCAAAGAGAGTTTTATCGATATACTTACGGATCATGACGACCGCCTTCCGATTAAGGAGATCCCACTCCTTATCACTCTTTCCTTGAGGCTTGTCCTTGTTGAAGACGGGTTCGTACAGGTCCTTGCAGTAGAGATGATCCTCCATCATCGGCTTCCAATAAGAGTAGTTGTCTGCCGTGAGCTTGAACATGTCACCCTCATAAGTGATGCTAGCCTCCATCTTGATCCGCACGAGCTAACACCTTCCGAAAATGAACCTCGCTCTGATACCACTGTTGGGAAAAATCGGGTTTTCCCGCTTCGTGTGATTAAGATGGGCAAGACTCACTTTGTATAAAAGTGGACTTTTATTATATAGTGGAACTCTTACAAATTACAACTCTCACTATATAATTTTGTGGCTCACTTTACACTCACTCTTAGTGGGACACTTGATCACTCTACACTTGCTCTCACTTGAATTGCTTTGCTTGTGTTGGATGGTCCATACCAAGACTCCCTTAGGCTATTTATAGCCCTCCTCCACCGACCTTCACTTGTTACAAAATCACCTAGAATTTTCTAGTTATCTACCCTTCTAAATATCACATGAAAATTCTAGACAAGTATCATCAATTTGTCTTGAAATTTCTAGATGAGAAATTTCTAGATGGTGGGCTGATTTAATAACCCAAATTAAGGATCCTTCTTAGCCATTAAGGAGGGAGCCCAACAATCCCCCACCCACTTTCCCCCCGCCTGCCACACCACACACCACATTATAAAATTTATTAATCTTTTAACATTTAATTGTAACAGAGAACAAAACTTGGGGGGGGGGGGAAACAGAGCTTCTTTTTATAATATGTTTAAAGCTTTGAATTAGAAGGCTTACCGTGTCGAAAATGAAGAGGTGACGTAGGAGGCTTTGTTGTTCCACCGCTTTCATCGTGTAATCTTCAACATCGATCACTCTCTCCACCCTCTGAAACGTCAACCCATCAAGTTTAATACCAAGAAGGGTTTTCCAACTCAAATACAAGTCCTTGCAATCGGCAATATTCAAACTACGCAGGGAATGAAGGTGTAGAATCCCAGATTTAGGCAAGTCAAATGTCTCGATATCGAATCCCATCTTGAGGACATGAAGATTTTGCAAGGCTTTGATTGGCAGTTCAACTCCTTTCATTTCTCCTTCACCAATGAATACGTCTTTCCATTTCTTAATCCTTAAATATCGGTATTGAAGCCCCTCTACCAAGCTGATGTCCCCAACTCCAATTTTCAACCGATCAAGGCCATGAAGGGCCTTCCATGGCATCCCTGCTTCACTTCCCATCTTGTCATCCTCCTCACCTATTTCACCAGGCATGACAGTCAAACATTTGAGGGCGGTTAGATGTGTCAGCCCACGACGAGACACCCTAACCCCGCAATCCTTGACGATTAATTTCTGGAGTGCAGTAAGGTGCCTTATCCATCCCTCTGGCAATTTAGTTAGACCTGCAATCTTCCGAAGCTTTAACTCCTTTAACTTGCTGTTGTTGTGGAATGGAGAAAAACAAGACTGAGAAGAGCTATTTGGAACCAATAACTCTGCTACCACCTCGATCTGCATCAACTCCATATAGTTCTAGTTTTTCAATTGCCTCGAACAAAGGCATTTGTCCCTTGAGCTTCGGACACCCCTCTATAATCAAGCGTAAGACTTTAGAAAGATGAAGCCGACTTGTCTCTTGAGCCATTTCTTGCCTCCGCCAACCTTTTAAATTTCCCATTTGAGTAAATACGAAGGAGTTGTAATGAATGGAAGTCCAAATTACCCTTTATTCCATCCTCCAAATACTCCACATTATCACACTTGCACAGACAGAGCTGCTTGACATACCTAAGCGTCCAAAACCAACTTGAAAGCATCTCACCACCGTAGTTCTCGATACTCAAGTATTCGAGTTTTTCATGAGGTCGAAGAGCCTCCTCACCTATTTAATTATTAAATGAATTGATTGTTATATTATATGAGATTATGACTTTTAAGTTGTTGAGATTTAAATTATATTCACGGGTGTAGGACTAGCCTTTGTATTAATAATTTTTTTAAAAAAATATGCAGGGAACATGAACAAGAGACGGAAACCACGCTCGAAATTATGTCTTTTAAGAGAGGAATAGCCTTATTTATGGACAGTCGTGGATCTTGGAAGGTTGACAATCGCCACATTTGCAATAAGTTATATTTTATAAATAGTATTTAATAATGTTAGTTATTATTTATTTATTTATTTATTTATTAGGATTAATAATTTTACGATAATTTTTCTTAGGGGATATCCATAGCAAGTACCATATGATAAATGGCTCAAGTTTCATTGTTGCGTATTCGGGAAGCGTAAAATTCATAAGACAACTCAAGACAAAAATAGCAGAACGAGGTTTGGAGGGCTTCGATCTGGATGAAGCTAGGAAGATTACTGACCATATCATTTCGGAGATAGTTGGTTCTGCTGAATTTCAAATTGAAGGGTCCCCAAAATTTGGAGGGATTTTGATATGGGACAAGACAATGACAAGGTAAACTATTATTACAGTATTATTCTTCTTTTAAATATATTGATTTTATAATAATAATAATAATAACAATAATAACTAATATACTAAAGTTTTAAATTGACCATAAGAAATGGAAAGCGTATATGATAGGTTATAAGGCTAAAGAACCGATCAATAAGGATGTGAGTAGATTCAAGTATCATATATGCGGTTTGGGGAAGAAAGAAGCTATCAAAGTGCTCCCCACCCCGGGGTAAGTTTTATTTTATAAAGGCCAAATGTAATTTAATTTTGTTGCTATTTTTTATTTGTTTTTTTAATTATTGATAATGTTTTATATAAACAGGGATATCCCAAATCAAACGAGCAATATTTTACGCCAACCTTCGAACATCCGCTAGCGGGGGTCCAACAAAGGGTAAGTGAAGTTTTTATAGCATGAAATGGCCATACTTGGAATAGCTTGTGTCAACTGGTGTTTGAGGATGGGTTTATCCCCTAACACAATTCTCCCTAGCTTTGTACCTCAAAATCCCATTCCACCAACTATACTTGGAATTTGGCTTCACAGCTGCCTCTGCTATTAATTCTTTCACCACCACATCCCCTTCATAGCTACTAGTGACCTCTTTCATCCACCACTAACAATGCAGCTGTCGATGCTACATCAAACTTCCAGGATAAAACATCAGCAACCAAGTTTTCCTTTCCTTTCCTTTCCTTTCCTTTCCTTTCTTATAGATGATCGAGTAGGAAAGGCCCAACAAGTTCCTAATCGCCTTCCTCTGCAAAGCAAGTGCCGCAGAGCCTGGTGATCAGACTGTCAAGTGGCCCGGTTCCAGATAGTGCCTTCACTTGTCTACGGCCAGAAGAATAGCTAGCCATTCCAATTCTCATAAGTGGACAAGAACAAGTGTTGACCATGTATAGCTTTACTTATATAGGCCAATGGATGTCCTTCCTGCATCACTGCACCAATTCCGGTCTCGCAAGCATCCTGTCTCCAATCCAACCTATAGGTGTTTATATACTAATTCCCCTTCATTATAACCCTAATAATAGTCCCCTTCCTAACATTCCTCAATCCAACCCTTGTTACATCTTCTCTTCAAGCTTAGAAGGATTCAAGTTTGCAAAACTTAGAAGGATTCAAGTTTAAGAAGTTCACAAGGTTATCAAAATTCTTTGAGCAGAATATGAAACCTTCATCTTCTCTTCAAGCTTCTCACAAAGAATCCGATTAAGCCCCTGTACCTCATAAGTATCCCACCCAAAGGACTTGGTCAATTCCTTCGTAGCAACACTGCTGCATGTCGCTATACGTACTAGAGTTTGTAGAACAGGCTCTGCAAAGCTAGAGGAATGCTTGCAGCTGGAATGTCATTCTCAGTTGTCGGCAAATGATACACAGCCTGCACAGAACCTCAAACAGGATTGGAATCCTCTTAACATATAACATTTAAGCTGAGTAATATAGTTGATAAGGATGCAACTGACCTTTCTGAAGTAGGGAATGACCTTTCTGAAGTAGGGAATGTGAAAAAGAGTTTGGTAAAAGGGAATTCATGTAACATGTTGCTCCCTGATTCTTAAGGCCAACATACCCAGTCTCCTTCTTTGTAAATGTACGTGTAGCCATATGTAGCCATGTGTGTATTGGAATTACTATTCTAACTTGAACTCACAAGGGCTCCCATAAGAACTAAGACGCGGAGTACTAAGAAATTATAAGTTTAACAAATGACATACGAGAAAGGCAGCTGTTACAAGCAAATCAAGCGCACATATAGATAGATATAATGAACGCAAAAGCATAGTGTTACTAACATAGAGAGCAAATCCCAATTAAGGCTACGAGCATGTTAAGATAGACTTAGAGAAAACAACCACTCCTACAACAGTCTGAGACCAATTTTCAAATATATTCACCATCAATTTCTTCAAGTTCATCTTCATCCACATAAGCTACATTACCATGTCCAACTTTAACTTCCTCTTCATCTTCATCTTCATCTTCATCTCCATCTTCATCTTCATCTCCATCTTCATCAGTCCATTGAGGAGGTGATTCCTCAGGGGAACATTTGGACGGAGAACCTCAAATCACAAGGAGCATATATCAATAAATCATTCAACTGATCAAATGCAATGCCAATTAACAATCAGAAAGCACACAAATACTCAAAACTGCTAGAAATTTCTCAAATCAGGAGGAGCATATGCATATTATATATATACACCTTGAGGTCTTGAGATTTTATTGCCTGCTCCTATCATATAGGCGCGGAACAACCGTTGCTCATCTGTCCGACCATCATTACCCCCTTGGTATGCAAGGACCGATGGTAAGTTGTCAACCATGTGCTTTACAATCTTATTCCACACAAATTTATCGTGGAAGTACTCCTTCTTATACTGTACAAACAAACGCCGGAAAACATCGGCATCCTCCTCCTCCTTCCTGTACACAAGCTGTAATTTCCGAATCGCCTCGTTGGCTCTCTCCTCGTCTGATTCGCCGCTCTTCAACTTCTTCGCAACTTGCTCCTCGCCGGTTGACTGTCTCTTGCCGCCGTGAGGGATTGCTGCGTCCGCCATGGCTTAGGGTTTGCCGTCTGTTTTTGAGATTTGATTGTTCTCTCTCGAATGATCGCATAGGGCTCCCCTTTTATCAGGATCTTTGGATTGGGTATTCTAATTGGACTAATATTTCGCTCATTCTATTAAATCTCCAACCTTTCGTACATTTTTCAGGATCTTTCCGTTTTGCATTCAACTTCATTACCTATTTCAATTTGTTACACCATCAGTCAATTTTGGGGAAATTCCACCTGGTGTCCTTGTAGAGGTTGAACATCTTAAGAAAAAATTCTCCATATATATATATAAACTTGTTGATGTGGAAGTCTTTTGTACTGTGGTGATCAAGGCTGTAGTTGTCTTTCAGAAGGATTGGACCGGGTATCATAATGCAGTGGAATTCGAGAAGAGCTTTGAAGCAAAATTGGGCGTGGAAAGAAAGAGTGGCATGAACAGAAGGAAAACCCTTGTTGAGACAGCTATGGTTGGTTTGCACGAGTTGATGATTATCAAGCAGACGGCCATTTAGGGAATCGTCTTCGAGCCAAGGGACAGTTGAAAACTGTGAATGATATTATCCGAGAGGCAAAACAAGACAAGATTAGAATTGTGGTTAACTTGAATTGGCAAATGAGCTTGATGAAAAAATGGTGTTCGTCTTTCTTGATGGCATTTTGCATTGAGGAGTCCTTATTGCATTTCTTACTGTGTTAATTCCTGAACCAGTCTTAGTTATCATGATTTTAAACATTCCTCTTCCTATTGCATTGATTGTCAGGGAACTTTGGACTACATGAGCTATATATAGGACAACCCTTTATTTCACATTCAATTCTGTTAGTCCCATATTTGTCATCTTGCCCATATTTACATTAACCTGTCTACTGTCAAAAAGTGTTATTTGTGTGAGGTACCTTTGTCTTTAATTTCTTTGTGCTAGGAGTTGTATATGTTTTTTTGCTAAGCAGTATTTGTATTGTTTTGGATCTTGAGAAGTGTTTTATGAGCACATTCCTATATATTTGCTATGCTATATTCTCTACAAAATTTATTCTGTCTGTTTTGAATAATCAGGTTCAAGAAACATCCACCGGAATGCTCGTGATAATGTTCGGAGAATAATGATGGAACAAGAGAGGCCCAGTCGTGATTTGGAGTCAATGTGAAGACAAATTGTGCAACGTACCAGCGAATTTAACAAAAGCGAGGCTTTTACTCAGAAGCTTGATGAGCAGAGGCGGATCCTCTTTAGGGCCAGTAGGGGCAGTCGCCCCCCCAGCCGAAAATGAAATTTAACATACATATTCCTCTCGTCGATAGCTTCGATTTGATATATTATAAGCTCAAATCCGACATCTGAGCAAAAAGTTATAAGCGTTTCAAATTTCAGCACTGAATTACAATATTTCCGACATCATTTACCAACCGATAGATTTTTATTGTAATTATCATTTATTAATTTCATATTTTAATAATGTAATTATATCCGAGAACTTCAAATTAGGAGGTTATATTGAAATATTTGAAAACCATGAAATAAATCATGCAAAATTTATGTTTTTATTCTAGTTACACGTCCATAATATTGATGATTTTTTTGAAAAGAAAAATTAGGGTTTAATTTTACATACAATATTTTTTATTGTAATTTTTTCGCCCCCTCAATCAATAAGTTCAGGATCCGCCACTGTTGATGAGGAGATCGAAGAAAAAAGTCAGTACTATTATGCCCATAAGTCCATTGATGTACCGTATAGTCTATATTGCTGCATTTTTCTATACACTTGCAAGTTTGTTTTTGTTCTAGAAATTGCTAATGGTGTTTCCTTTATTTACTCCAATTTGTAAAGCAATCAAAATCTGGATACTGAGAATTGCATGTAAAGAAAAGGAAAAGGTTTTTAAGTCTTTCCCCTGTTAGTGTTAAAGATGGACTAGATGGCCCTTTTATTTATTGTAAAAGGACAACAAGATATTCTTATATTTATCTATTTGCACTTAGATTTCTTATCAAGATATTCTTGAATCAGATCACATATATAGCAGCTCCATGAACAAAAGAACAGCCACTATGCATCTCAGGTGACGACCTTAATTGCCTTCGTCACTTCAAAGGTATCCAGGTGACGGAACAATAAACACTCGTCACTCCAACTCTCCATCCGGGTAAGGGTTCCTGCGGTCTATTCAAGTGACCAATAATGGTATGCGTTCGTCACTTGAAATAATTCAGGTGACGGAGCTATACATGTTAGTCACCTGAATGAGTCCCAAAAGTAGATCATTGCTAATGTCCGTCACTTGAAAAAATTCAGGTGACGGAGTAAACAAGGTTGGTTGCTTGAATGAATGCCAAAAAATAACAATCATTCAGGTGACGAATTTTTTTTAAAGTCACTTGAGATAATTCAGGTGACGGAGATAACATGTATAGTCAATGTTTGTCGCTTGAAAACGAGCACCCCATTGGACCCATTTTAAAAAAAATCTTATGAGTTATAAAGATAAGGAATTTATATTCTTTTAAATTAATTATACAATTTTAATCTTATAAGTTATATTTATAATGTTTTAAAATCGTAATTTATAAACTTATAATTTTGACACCCCAAGGCAACTTCTATTTTGGATGAGATTGAAGCAACGAACATATTGAAAATGGTTACTTGAACAAATGTCGAGGGTTGACAAAAAATAGATAATACTTAGGCAACGAACATAGTGGAAATTTCCGTTGCTGGAATGCTATACTTAGGTAACGAACATATTGTAAATGGTCACCTAAAAAAATGTCGAACGTTGACCCAAAGTAGGGACTATTCAGGCAACGAACAAGTTCCCAATGTTCGTTACTAGAACTTGATTACAAGAATCTTCTAATGGTTGCCTGCCAATCTTAATATTCAAGCAACGAACAAATGTAAAGTACGTTGCCTGAATGTAGAAGGTAGCTAACATGCACTTTACTCAGGCAACGAACAAATATTTATGTTTCACTACTAGAAATTTGTGATTTAACATCGGGTAATAGCCGATGTCTTTCAAAAAAAAAATCGATGTCTATGTGGGTGATGTAAAAAGTCAAAAGTTTTTCACATCGGCCAAAGCCCGATGTCTATATAATTTATAACATCGTTTCTTATTATAAAAATGATATGTTTAATACTTTATAACATCACTTGTATAGAAATCATACATATGCATATTCATTTTCTCTCTATAATTTGTAATATTATTTTTCACCACAAAATTTGACTATATGGAATAAATACAAAATCGATGTTATTACGTATATTGAAATCATTTTTTGGTATTAAAACCGTTGTTTATATATAGTAAAGACATCCTAAATTATTAGTGAATCAAATGTGTTTAGTTCGTAAAACAGATGTGTTTAGGTCGTAAAAATGATGTGTTTAGTTCATAAAAATGATATGTTTAGTTCGTAAAACTAATGTTTTTTGTACGGAGAGCTGATGTGTTTAATTCGTAAAACTGATGTTTTTAGTACATAGCACTGATGTTTTTAGTTTGTAAAACTGATGTCTTTCATTACAATAAACCGTTGTCTATTGCTTGTAAATCTGATGTGCTAGCTTATGAATCGAAGCAATTTGGTTCATAAACCCAATATCTTGTCTATATATATACACATACACCATACCACAATACCAACCAAAGAGAACATGTTCCTATCTATATATACACATACACCAGACTTCAATACCAACCAAATAGAACATGTATAAATCCTAAACTGTAAATGATTTAGCATAGGAAGTTACATTGGGTGCATCCATGGCAATGAGGAAAGACGTGCTCCTTTAGGACTTGGCTATATAGAGGGTTGTCATAAAATATTGCAAGATCCTCCTTTCTTTGGAAAAGCATGTAGACATCATGTGTATACTCTTTATTTTGACCAGAGGTTCGCCCTACGAGAATACCTGGAAGAACACCCAAAACCTGATCACTAATGTGAATCAAGATATATTAATATATAATAAAAACAAAGATGATGATGATACAGAGAGCAGCAACTTCCTAACAATGAGCTCAAGTGACCGTCCGGGGTTAGAATTTAGAATCTATAATTCTCAGGTCAGGCAAAGAAACAATGTCAGAACCTATAATTCTCAGTTTAGGCAAAGAAACAATGTATTTCTTTGAATGTTAAGACTATCAGGTGCTTGACTGAAGTCAATCCCATCTAGTCCAAGATGTTTCAATTTCTGAAGATTGAATGCCCATTCTAAGCTGTTTGTCTCCATTTCACAATAAAAACAAGCAAAACTGAGATCAAGGAAAACAAGTTCACTAAGATCCTAAAACAGTAGGTCCTTTTCCACTGAAATTTGAAACATAGAGGTCTAGATGTTGTAGTTGTCTCATTGACCCAAAGAACTTAAGAAATATAGACCCATTAAAGTCAACAGAGCTTAAGTCTAAGGATGTTAAATACTTCAACTCAAATAGAGCAGGGTTTACCTCTCCGGCTTTTAAACAAGATAGGTAAGAAAGCGATTCAAGGCTCAGATCAAGCTTGATAATGATGCCTGTAACATTGTCGCGTCTCACTCCCTTCCAGCTGAAACAGGTTATCTCTCCGGGTTTACCTCTCCGGCTTTTAACGAAATGCAGAAGTAGTAAGCCAACACGAGTATCCACCGACAGGTTATCTCCGCCACTCATGGCTTGGCACATCAGCTCAGCAGAGATCTAGTAAAATGTTCCCGTGCTAAGGCTAATGCCTGCGATATGGTCTGCATATGGAAGAAAATAAGGTTAGCAGTCTTAAACTGAGGTTCAAAGGTTAACTTTTCATCATGGAGTTTTCAAAATAGGATAGTTGAAGGGTTTGGATTCACACAAACCTGCTCAGAGAGTAATGCGGAAGTATCCAGACTGTTTGAAGCTAATTTCCCAGCAATGACATTGGCATCGGTTTCAAGAACCATCATGCCAAGAGGAAACACTAGTAAGAGCTAAGAATTGTGGAGAAACGATAGAGAAATCCAAGATGAAGAATGCTCTGGACATCACTCACAAAACCAATATTTAACAAAATACAGTTAGTTCGATCAGAAAGAGGGGTATTGGCAGGGAACAAATATGACGGAAAGCATGATCTTTTCTTTCAATTGCAATCACCCAAATTAAACAATATCAAATTCACCGAGAATGAATTGGACGAAAAAGCCTTGATATAAAGTACATGATAGATAAGCTAGACTTAAGCAGCGGAAATTATTATTTTTTACCTCTCCAAACAAATCAGAGACTTTGATTATTTTAATCACTTGCATGCTGGTAAAGTACAAATTAGCATTTAGAGCGATATGAAAGCATTTGAAGCTTTTCACCATGATCAAACTGAATGTTTAAAGAATCTGCTAATGTGTCAAATTTTAGTTCCTGCTTAAAGTTACCTCAAATTCTGCCTTGGTCCTGATGATGAAATGCTTGTCAACAAGCCTCTGGTCACCAATTGATAGATAATAACGAATACCAGATTGCCGCACCTTAACCCAATCATTTATACGTGCCTCTTCACTTGCAGAAGGTGGCCGAAGATACATTTCAATATAGCTAAGAGAAACAAGAAGGGGTAGGAATGTAGAATAATTAGCTAATCTAGATGATCTGTGAAACTGATAACCTTTGTCATATACAACATACTCCATAATAGTTTGATGCACTTTAATCTTATTGCTACTAAGATACTAAAGTATCCTTTAACTCGAAGAAAAAAGGAAATATATCAAGACTTACTTATCTCTTTGTGTTTCTTGTCCATTAAAAATTAAGTCTGAGTGTCCATTTGGTGACTATCAATGTGCTTTCTAAACAACGGGAAGATGTTGTCAATGACATTATCTAGAGAACGAGAATCTCCAATGCCATACTGAACCTTTGAAAGAAGACTGAAATGAACACCGCCAACCTAACCAAAATATTTGCAAGCAAACCATGCATTATAACCTAAAAAGGAAAAAACTCCCTAA
Source organism: Persicaria tinctoria (assembly GCA_037127255.1). Classification (NCBI taxonomy): domain Eukaryota; kingdom Viridiplantae; phylum Streptophyta; class Magnoliopsida; order Caryophyllales; family Polygonaceae; genus Persicaria; species Persicaria tinctoria. The sequence continues at coordinate 85,333,448 of JBANSL010000004.1, read as the reverse complement.
TTCCTATACGTGCAAAACTAAATTTCACACAAGCTGCCAACAAAATGGATTAATAAGAATCAAAATAGGAGAAATTGATCAAATTACCACTGCAGCCCGAATATCCAGGAAAGACCGTAGTTTTGCATGCAAGGCATATGTGCCATCAACAATAACCTACCAAAAAAGGGATAAGATCAATGCCAGCTCATCCCTCGGTTTCAGGAATCCATGATCTTATCTTACTTACCACACCAGAAACACTACTTTTACTAGTTTTGAACCAATGCGGCACTTTTGCTGGAAATCAAATACAGGCAACACAGTATCCTTACCCTTCATCAAATCCTAGATTAAAACAAAAAGCCCAGTCAGAACAGATTTATAACATTTCAAATTCCATTTCACTCGGCAAAAGCAAGGAAAGGGGTCTGAATCTCTATCTCAATATTGGGGCTCTTGTTTCCATTTCACCAGTCAGTATAGATAATTTAGAATATTTGTTGTGTTTATTTCATCATTTCCTAGACTAAGAGGATGTGCTTGTAACTGTGTATTCTTTATGATAAAAATATAAAACTTATTATGTATAAAACATTTTTGTCTATAGAATAAAAACAAAGAACCTTGAAAATAACACTTTTGCAGTAAGATACACTATTTGAAGTCCAGAATCGGAAGGATTCCCTATTCAGAAACACGAAGAGCTACAAATCTTGCAAAAACACTGAAAAAATACAGGGCAGAAAAAATACCTCTCTTAAACCCTCCTTAGCAGCAGCAACAATTTCTGGAGTGATTGGCAGTCTTGAAATCAGCCCATGCCATAGCCGTGCAAAGCAGCTCAATACAAGCTGTTCGAAGCTTGTTAAAGGATGTTGCCACTTTGGGATTCGTAAACTTGACAACCCAGACATTCTCATCAGCCTCAGCAATATGCAATGACTCTTAAAGGAAATTAACCAGCTCTGGTATCAACTTTAGGAGAGGAGGCCTCAAGGCCAAGCAGAAATTCAAGGCAGTTACAGTCCCAACCTACATAAAATGTATTAGCTTCAGTTACATGTGTTACGAGGTACAGTACAAATAAATAAATAAATAAAATAAGCTGAATTTATTGTGTCGTTAACCTGTTGATCAACAGTCTTTGAACGAAGAGGCTGGACAATAAGTGGCTGAAGTAAAGGTTGATACAAAGGCTCAAGCAGCTCAGAGACCTCACTACCAGTTCGTTCAGCAAGAAGATCTAAACATGATTGGACATTCTTTCTAACATTAATTTATTTATGCTATTTGAGCGAGGGTGTTCCCTCGTTTCATTACCAAAAAAAAAAAAAAAGAGTCAATTTGTTAGATCACTAACTACTAACAAGTCTATCTCAAAAATAATACTCAAGAAACCGTGAAACAAGAAGCAAACTGAAAGCATACTGTTTTGTGAAATTGCAATAGAGTCAGAGAATTGCACCATCTTATCGTTAACAAGATTCCAATGCATATTTATACATTAGATTAATTAGAAATGGTAAAACACTAGCGCTATTCAACCCTAACCTCTCAATTAAAAGTAACAACAGATAACACTAACAAAGAGAAGAAAAATAATCACCTATTTCTCTAATTTATGAGAAGAAAAATAATCACCTTTGATAGAGCCAAAGGAAGGGAGAATTACCCTCTGAACAAGAATCCAGACTTTGTTAGGAGTTCCAACAACAACGGCAAATTTGACACCAGCTAAACTGAATCCAAGCTATCAAATGACAAGCATCAAACTATCAGAGGAATAATCTCTTAACTTTACAAAACACACAAAAAAATAGCAATACTGCAAAATTTAGGGTCCAACCGGAGTTGAGCAAATTATAGACAAATTAGAAGGGAAAAAAATGAGATAGAAAACCTAACAAATGGAGGAGCAAGAACCTCAAACAAATTATTCTCGAGTGGCAACAAAGCGGCGACGTACATCGGTGACATCGAAAGGAGAGAGCTTTGGGTGATGTGGGTTGGAGCACGACCGCATGAGTTCAGATTTGAGATGGATGGAGTAGAAATGCGTGAGTTCAGATCTGAGATGGATGGAGAAGAGATGCCTTTTCACCTTGGGTTGGAATGGAGAAGAAGAATGAGATGCGGGTCAGATCTAAGATCTGAGATGGAGGTGAAGAAGAATGTATGGAGGAGATTGAGATGGACAGAAAAGACAGAGATGGAGGTCAGATATGAGATCTGAGAACTCGAGTGTGTGAAAGAGGGATAACGAAAGACGAAGGTTGGAAGCAAGAGTCTGAGACAAAGCGAGAGAAATGGAGAAAGGAAAAGAGATGAGAACAAGAGACATACTCCATTGTAGGAGTGCTTGTCTTCAAACTAACCATTGTAGAAGTTAGGGTTCTTGGCTTCCATGGCGAGTGAAGCTGTGAAGGATGTCGGAGTCGGGATTTCGCTGTCGCGGGAGGAGGAGGGTTTGGAATAGGGGTGTGCATAACCGGGTACCCGACACGAACCGGTTAATCGTGTCGGGTACCCGAAACCATTAATCCCAACTTCCCCGAACCGTAGCCGACACGACTTAACCCGGGTACCCGACACGGTTAAGGTATTCGGTTCCGTGTCGGATACCCGGGTACCCGACACGAACCAAGTGTCTTTCTTTTATCTTTTTTTTGTTGTGTGCTCTATCTCTGTGCTGTAGGAGAGATGAGGAGAACACAGGCCAACCACGCTTCCTCTTCCAGTCCACCGCCGGATCCAAGGAGTCGCGAGGGAGGGCGAGTGGGAGAGAGAGAGAGACTAAGAGGGAGGCGCGAATCTGATTCCGAAAGAAGCGACGTCGACGAACCCTAACCCTAAGTCTCTCAAATCTCAGATTTAGCTTTCGATTTAACGCTCTACACTTCGATTTCTGGCGATTCAGGTTCGCTTTCGTGTCTTCTTTGCATCGATCCACACGAGAGACGGAGAGAGGGAGGGAGAGAGAGGGAGGCGCTAACATGATTGCTTGAATAGCACCCTGATTGCCTGAATGAATCAACTGTCGAAGGGGCGAAGGGCTATGACGTGAGCTGCTCTCTGTCGCTTTCGTGTCTTTTTTGCATCGATCCACACGGGAGAGGGAGGGAGAGGCTAACCTAATTGCCTGAATAGCGCCCTGATTGCGTGGATGAATCATCTGTTGAAGGGGCGAAAGGCTATGGCGTGAATGAATCAATTGTCGAAGGGCTAGGGCGTGAGCGGCTCTTTGCCTCTCTTTCGCTATGTGCGATAAAAAAAAATGAGTTAGGGTTAGGAAGGGACAATATAAAATGTTTGGGAAAAACAAATAAAAAGGGAGGGAAGGGGTTTCAAACCTGGGTCTCGTTACAAGAACGGAAAGGATGCAGTTACTTGAACCAACTGGGCTAGCAGAATTATTTGATATATAAAGAATTCTGTTTATACTAGTATTATACTACCCAGCCTAAAAATTAAAATTTTAAACGGTTCGTGTCGGGTATCCGACAAGGCAATTTTCCCGACCCGAACACGAACCGTTTGCAGCCGTGTTTTCTCGGTTCGTGTCATTATCGTGTCGTGTTTTTTCGGTTTCGGGTTTTTTCGTGTCGTGTTGTCGTGTTTTCGTGTCGTGTTTTCGATTTCGGGTTTTTCTGCACACCCCTAGTTTGGAAGAGGGAATGAAAAAGGTTTTCTAAGTATTGGGGGTGTGTTTATTTTTCCTTAAAATTTTTTCTAAGTGTTGAATTATTTTGCGTGTATTTTATATGGGCGGGATTTGTCCCGCTCTTTTTTTTTCCAAAATTTTTTTTTTAACATCGGTCAAAAAATAATGTGATGTCTATTTTATTTTTAACATCACAAATTTATTAACCGATGTCAAAACACTTTTTTACATGGCAGGTTTTTCTGGACGATGTTAATGAACCGATGTTAAATAACATAATTCTAGTAGTGTTTGTTGCTTAAATTAAGGGTCCCACATGTGACATTTTAAATTGTGTTTGAGGCAACAAACTTTTCCTAGGTTCGTTGCCGGGATGAATGGGTCCTACCTACCGAAATTGATGTTGTTGTATGAGCATATGAGGCAACAGATATGTTCCCGTGTTCGTTGTCGGACTAATTGGGATTGTGCTTGTGTTGAAAAATGAAATTCGTTTTTACAAAGTAGTTTAAGGTTATCAGAATTTCTCCTAAATTTGAATTTGGTTGAGAAAGAGAATTAGAATTATATTGAGATTTAAAATATAAATATTGGTCTCATTTTATCCTTATCATTTAATAAAATCACAACCTTATAATTTTATTATTGAAGTATTATGAATGTTGAAATAACATTTCATAGTTTATGAATTATTTTGACCACACATTTCACTTCTTGATTTGAGTTTAATATTAATCACCTATGGCAATGATACTCTTTTCAAATAAGTTAAGGTTATTATTTTGAATTACTTTATATATTATTAATGATGCAAATGATATTTTTATATTTAGATATTTTTATATAAGTTAAGTATGAATTTCCAATTTATGCTTGAGACTGATCGATATCGAGGTTTGAGATTAAGATCAATATTTTATAGTGAGATCAAAATTAAGTAGCTGTGCTGGAGCGGAGATAGCTAAAAGGTTTGTAGCCTGAGCTCTAAATTTGGTTGATACTAATGAATTCAGTTTCAGATTCCTCACCTTTCCATATTCCCCTTTCAGGTTTAGAAATTAGGGATTTAATGATTTACTGTTGCTACTGTGAAATGGAAACTACCTTGATTTCCATACTTTTTGCGTTGCTTTTAGGTTTTGTAATTGAGGATTTCATTATCTTTATATGCATTTGTATTCACAGCTATTACCAAAAAGAATGGACTCATTATTTTTGTATGAATTAATTGGTGATATCACAACATACAACTTTTAATTCATCTCAATTCATAGATGAAACAACGGATTTACTGACTATGGTCTTCTCTGAATCTCCTTGCATTTGTTCCATGAAATCTCAAAACTTGTACCCATCTTTGATAAGGAGATTAAGACATGAATTTGTAGGTTGTACACTAATTCTAGTCTAACTCTTTATGAAGTTAAAGATGTTTTATGTTTTGATTTTTGTTTTGGAATCTCATGCCCCCATTATTTTGCCTTTGACTGTATTTGGCTGATGTTAATCTAATGTATTAAAAAATCAGGAAGTAGAATGTGAAAAAACAACTTTCCTCTTATGAACTTTTTTCCCAGCTGTGTTCAATTAAAGGACATTCTTGAACATCTTTGGAGGTCGAGGTCAGTGTTTGAACCTCAATTTGTTCTTGTGATTTGAACTATCTTTTTGTTTCTTGTGTGATTTGATTTGAACTTACTTCCTTCAATATTTGTTTTGTTTTATAGCATTCTTGGTATATCTTTACTTCCTTCAATAATTACATTTGATGATAGCTTGTCATTCCAACTATTTGATCCCTGTAATTAGATTACTTTCTTACCTGATAGTTCATGTCTGTTTGCTGAAATTGCTATGTTAATTACCATTGTTTAGTTGGTACTTCGGCTGCAGGATGCCCAAAATAATAGAAGTAACTAATTCTGTATTGATCTTTTAGAACAATGAGTTTGAATCTGATTTTCTGGACAACTAAAATGCATGCTTTTTTCTTAACATCCTATGTTTTATGTCTTTTAATTATATTCATTCTATTTAGGTCCAATCATGAGAATGACAAAAAAAAACCCAGATGTTCTAAACTTAAGCATTCAATATCGTTTATAATTGCCAATTTTATGATTCTCAATAAACATTCTGAGTTAAAAGTATTGTCTTGAAAGATAATTGAGGATTCACTTTTAAATGCTATTGTGGCTTGAGTTTACTTCATTGTCTATTGTCATATTATTCATCTTTATTCAGTAATACTAAAGATCCCCCTTGTAATACTTGTATTAGGCTTACCCCTTGTAATACTTGCATTAGGCTTATTGTTAATTGTTTTATTTCTTTCTTGTTTTGCAGGTTGTGATTTAATACAAAAGACCCCATTTGTAATACTTTGTTAATAGGTAATCTTGGCCAAACAATAAATGAAGATGAGCTAAGAGGTCTTTTTCATGTAAGGCTTCTTTCTTCCTTATTATATATCAATTCCTTAGAAAATAAATCAATTTTGTTTATAGTTTATAATATATATATATATATATATATATATATATATATATATATATATATATATATATATATATATATATATAGTTGCTTAGGAAAAAAAACCTAAACAAAACTGAAAATTACAGATTTGTTTAGTCCAAACAATTTTGGTCACCTGATTTCAACCATGTATACATTCTCATCAATTTTGTTTATAGTTTCTACCACTTGTGTACATTCTCATCAATTTTGTTTACACCAAACAAAACAAATATGAAAGATTTTAAAACTGATTGTGTTATAACAGATTGTATTACTGATTGTGTTATAACAGCATGTATTGTTTATCGTGCTTAAAGATTTTTAAACTGATTGTGCTTAGAGATTTTAAAACTGATTGTACGTGCTTGACAAATTATGTTACTGATTGTTAGTCTTTTATCTATATAGGCAAGGGAGGGGGTTGTTCGATGGCCAGCAAGGAAGCTCGGGGGTCATGGAACATCGCCGCTGCAGATCTAGAAAAGTGGAAGGAGTTGGAGGAAAGAGCCAAAAAGTCGAGGAGGATGCACACAAAGCTAAAGAGGAATCCTAAAGAGTTAAAAGAGAAGTCAAACAAGCCAACGAGAAATTTTATAAGGTGATGGGTGAAAATGAAGCCTTGAAGGAGTGTGTGGCGGCATTGGATTTGGAGGTGCTCATGAACAAGTTCATCAATTCACTAAAAAGCTCCAAGGTTACCAACTCTTAAACTCTATCCATGAAAGCTTTATGTAATTTTTTTTGGGTAGAATTTGTAAGGGGTGTGGAGTGTGGACATGGCTGTGAACTATTGGATGAACGGTTGGGAAATGACATGGTTGTGAACTGTTGGCCTTGTGAACATGTTTGTGCAGGTTGCAAATGTAAAGGTTTTGTGGTATGTTTTGTGTGCATTTGGTATGGAATAAACAAGGGCAGTAACGTCATTCAGAATTTTTTTTTTTTACTCAAAATGTACTCAGGTGACGAATAAAGGCTAGATTAGTTGCTTCAAATTTTATTTTATTTTAAATCCAAACATAACTCAGGCGACGAACATTTAAAATAAAATGGTCACCTGATTGACCCGGTGACGGAACAACAGTACAGAGAGTGGTCACAAAAAAATTCAAGTGACGGAACAAAGTCGTCGCCTTAATGTTATGACCTTCTTGCAATGACAAGCGACGTCTCCAGAGTTCGTCACTTGAAATGGTTCAGGTGACGACGATACATGGAGCCGTCACTAACTTACTCAGATGACGAGCGCCTAGTGACGACCCTTCAGGTGACGGAATAGTCGTCACTAGAATGTTCCAGTGACGAAAACCCTATTCAGGTGACGAGTTTTGGTCCGTCACCTGGAGTGCATAGTGGCGTAGTGAGAAGGATTTTGAGTTCCCCCATAGCTGCTGCTAGTTCAGATGGCCCCCTTCTTCTTGTTATGTTCATCTTTATCAGCGATGATCGAGTTTATTCTTGTAGTTTTCGAGACCTCAATCTTGGGATAGTACTAAGCTCAGATTCATGAGCCGGTCAGCAGAACTCTTGAACCAGGATTTGCAAAATGCCTTTGGGCCAAAAAAAAGATGGCTAAAATATTTTATTTTTTGGGGTTTGGAACCCGGTCATGCCGGGAGGCTCATCCCCACGCCTATTTCATTAGTTAAAATGTAGAGTACAATCAAAGGGGACAGTATATATGCCTAAACTCTTCTACATAATCAAAATACAAAAAATATAAAAAATATAAAATTGAATTGAACTTTATGCTTTTTCAAAGAGAAAATTATAAAGTATACAATAAGAGCTCTTAGAAATCTCCCGCTTCTCATGTAGTATCTGTAGCAGTTGGTCCCTTCAGTGTCTTGTGATGCGCAAAACGCGCAAAACACTTGTGGGGTCATCCATACCTCCAATATAAAAGACAATGAACCCTTTAAACAACATATTGTTTTATAGATGGAGTAGATACAAGCTTAGGTTCGATGCAAGAGTCTCACCAGTCACCATTCTTGGACAAAATGAAGGGTTATCATCAATTGTAAATAGCCCACGGGAATCAAAAGAGCAAGTAAGAGTCTGCCTGCGCGCAATTATAGGGTACATCAGATGGATAATTGAATTTAGTGAATTCAAAATTAGGAACAAGTAATCCATAAGAGCTGCTGAAGTTACCCTTCGACCAATTACATTGGACCAATGACTGATTGCTGCCCTCAAAACCAATAGACCTCTTTCACAATCTAAAGCTCCACTTCAGTGAATTAGGCAGCCTCTCCTTGACAATTTATTGCATTGTTTTCGGGTAGTTAACACTCACAATGCACTAACATATATTGGATGCATATAAAACCTGCTAAAAGCCTAGCTAGTACAGTAAATTGGACATGGAATTCATGAATATATATTCAAACTCAAAGATTAAACCGTTGAATCCATACCATCCAACATAGAAGCCCCGGGCTACTTGCATAGCATCTAGGTTCTCTAACTTGTCCCTCCCTCGATCTGGTAAGCAACGAGCCAGGTTAGGTCAATACTTACAAAATTAAAAGAGAAACATATATAAATGAACTGTGATGGTGCTCTTTCAATGCATCTTTCTCAAAAAACTGAAATAGCACCATCACAGTTTAATGGATTTAACACCAATCTCAACTGAAATAGCCTATTGCATTGGCTCCCTTGTCACTCGACTTCTTCATTGAGCAGCGTAATACTTCCAGGATAATCCTGCATACCTAGTTACCTACATTTAACCGAAGGATGAACCATTAAGACAATTGTTCTGAATAATTGGACTAGAAATTTAGTTCGAATGCAATAGTAGTGAAAATTTTCTTACCATTCTCAGGCAATAATAAAGCCATAGCTTCGACCATTTGGAACTCTGTTCTTTTCATCTACAAGCTAGATCAACAAGTACGCAGATGAAGTTAACAAACAACATCACGAGTCAGTAAGACAGATTAATTGGAACGCTCTGTTCTTTTCATCTGCTTGGTTAATATATCATCTGTCGACCATTTGCAATAAGAGAAGTACAAGTATTAAAATGCGATTGGTTCCACAACTCTTTTCATGGTACATGTTTAGCTTGGATTATATAACTTCTCACCAGATTGATCTATTCAACAATCAGAAATTAAAAAGGCGATCAAATATAAAACAAAGGATTATGTAGTAAATAGAAAGAAAGATGTTATGTTTTACCTGGTTTAGCCTTGCCAACACCACCTTCCATGATGAATACAACTTTATTAGCCACCTTGTGATCGAAATAGTATTACTACGCAAGCTATATTGTTGGCCATGATCGAAAGAAATGAAAGTTGTCCATTGAGCCACCTTTCAGGCCTTCATCATAGGCTGCCTGGTGTTACAAAGAAGAAACCTTCGTTGTTGGTGCTTTTCCCGTTACCTTGAAACATCAGCAACAAGATGCAAAAAAGGCTGTGAGCAACAATGCAGGGCTCAACATGTGAACACCTAGCAGTGCATACTCGAAATGCCTTCCTGACAGCTGAGACCAAAAAGCAGTTATCATAACAAGAAAATCAAATGACCAATCTCAGAATTTAGACTTGAAGATTGTTTTCATTTCATTCATGTAAAAAAGAAGAAGAAGAATCAAAAGATTAAGATTTTCATGGATGAATAGTTGAATACATTGAATAGCTCCAGCTGAGCGTTATCTCAGCATGTAAGAACATTTCAAGAGAATGTTGAATAAAAATAATAACAAAGAGAAATCATGTTGATAGTTGGTGCAAGTTCAAAAGCATTCATGAACAAATTCCGTAAAGTTGGTGAATTAAAAGATCAAGAACTGACCTGAAATGATTACACTCTTTAAATTGGGAAGATTTGGGGGTATGATCTAGCGATAGGGTAAGTGTCAAAGACTCAACGTACATATTCAGCATGATGCCTTAATTTTCCTAAATCCGGAAGAAGAGGCGTGAGAGTCAGTTTAACCATGCTAAATAGATGCAAATTAAATTCGAAAACACTCATACTGCTTAAGTTACGAGGATAAAGAGAGTGACATGAAAGTGGTGCCTTGTAATTATATAATAGCTTAGGTTTTGTTCATAAATCTTTCATACCTGAAGGTAATATTGGGAAGCTGACCAACTCAGGCTGCATCTTCGTAAGATCTTTGGTACTCACACACTAATAATTCAGGTAAAGTGAACAAGCCCTGCCTCCATCAACTGCTTGACATGGCCAATTTAATTTGTGTACTTGGAGAAATTTACCAAATCATGTTTACAATCAGCCCTGCCTCCATCAACTCCTTTCTCCTGACTCCCGAGTTTTGCAATTGTCCCCATATTATCTCTTCCTGCTAACGTTACGTACCATCAATGACAGGTACAACTTTGTTAACAAACAACAGCATCGGCCGATGGGCCAAGGTAGATAACTATGGTCAGTATTAAAGAGACGAACAAAGGTAAAATTTTCATTCATAGACCAAAAAGAACGTACGGGGTCATGCTGAAATCCTGCAAAACCTGAAATGCATCGATAAACTCCTTGGCCCTGGCTACTGTAAATTATCCCGGATAGCTCTTGTGGTCGAACCGGGTAGCAGGACAAAGCTGAGGAAGTGATCAATATACAACAACAGTGGTAGACTTTGAAAAGATGAGCAACATGCTTTCATCTGCACCACACACATATATGGGTATCATCCGTAGGTGAACAATAGCATTCGATTGGAATAAGTGGATGAAGTCGCAAAGGGAGAGCCAATAATATTCGAATGCACCTACTCTTTTACAGAGGGACTCCAGCAGGGAGTGCACCCTCCCTTTTTTCTGCTTCCCTCTTCTTCTTCATTCCTTGATCCATTTGTCCTCCACGACCTACACGAGTATTCAACATGGATGGATCATGAGCGACAAGTCAAATCAGAAAGAAGAGGAATAAGAAAAAGAATTACTTGCAAATTACCATGTCTCTATGATGTATGTGTTAGTGACGTGGCGGATGAGAGGCCAATCCTCACCCGCTTCTCTTTCGCATCTCCTTTTCAATTCGGCTGAGCAATCCCTGATTCTAAGTTGTGTGAGAGAGGTGAGTTTGGGAAACCAAACAGGGAGTGATCTCAATTTCTCACATCCCTCAATTTCTAGTTTTCGCAAGGAGGTGAGATGTTGGATTCCGTCGAGTAATTGCTCCCTGTAGAAGGATATAGTGGGCCAAAGGCCCAACTGGTTGTCCGGCCCAATGGTTGATAGTTCCGGGTTTGTTACAGGGGTTGTTACTAGATTAGTTAGTTAGCTATTAGTTTAGCTTAAGCGGTTGTTAGTCATGTATATATATACTTGTATCTCCATTACTCTGATTAAGTTTTACAATACACAAAATTCCCAAATTGATCTTGGTTTCCACATGGTATCAGAGCCTGTGGTGCTCGGAAACTAATCGATTTGCGCGAATCGATTGGAGTGCAGATCTCAGCTTGATCGAGTGCTTCGCTTGAAGCTGAGGTTGATTGCTCTGTGGATCTGCAATCATGGAGGAAGGAAATGAAAGGAGAGTTCAGGATCTGCGAAATGAAGGAGGAGTTCATGACCTGCGAAACGGAGACATGAATCGTATTGGAGAGATGCTGAATCAAGGAGCCATTGCCTACAATCCTTACTTCCTCTCTGGATCTGATCATCCAGGGATGATGCTGGTGGCGACGAAGTTCAATGGATCGAACTTCTCCAGCTGGAGCAGAGGAATCCGCATGGCCTTGGGAGCCAAGATGAAACTCGGTTTCATCTCAGGTGCGTGCGTTAAACCTTTAGATGATGCTGATGAGTTAGAAAAATGGACTAGAGCCGATTACATGGTGATGTGCTGGGTAATAAACTCGATGACAACGGAAGTAGCCGAGAATTTTATGTACGTTGAATCGGCAAAGGAATTATGGGATGAGATATCAGAAAGGTTTTCTGAATCTAATGCGCCTCTAGTTTATCAGTTACACCGAGAACTTAGCAACATTAGGCAGGATAATGCGAGTGTTGCTACTTATTTTGGAAAACTGAAGAAGCTGTGGGATGAATTAACTGTGATTGAGGGAATTATAAACTGTGAATGTGGAGCTCTTGCTCAGTGCAGGTGTACTGTCATAAAAAGGATGCTCGAAAAGGAGGCAAAAGCAAAACTGATGCAATTCCTCATGGGGCTTACTGATGCCTTTGAAAATGTCAGGAACACAGTCTTGTCTATGGAACCTTTGCCGAGTGTCAACAAGGCATTCCATATGGTGCTGCAGATTGAGCGCCAGAAGGAGATCACCTCTGGAATGAATGTGCAGGGTGAATCCAGTGCCATGGCTGCTAATAGAGCTTTTCAGCAACGTCAGGGCCAGGGGGAGCTGTCCAAGTATGAACAGGCTAAGCGAGAGCAGAAGAGGGCCAAGTATGACCGAAAGTGTACTTACTGTGGGGCTAAAGGTCACCTGAAGGAGGATTGCTTTAAGCTGATAGGTTATCCAGACTGGTACACAGGTCCTCGAGATGGTGAGAAAGATAAGCAGCCTCAGGGAAGGAATTTTGTGGCTCGATTTGAAGAGGTGGCAAGCCGTGACAGTCCTCTTGATTGTGAGTCTTCTAATCATAAAGTTACTCCAGAGATCATAGCTACTGTCTACCAGGAAGTGATGCGCATGATGAAGGGAAAAGGACCAGCTAATGGCAATGAGTTTGACTTGAACCATGCTGCAGTGAACTTTGCAGGTAATATACACACACCTATGTCTGTGTTGAATAAAAAAGGGAGTAAGTTAGTTTGGATAATAGACACAGGAGCTACCGATCACATTGCCTTTGATGCATCTATTTTCACTGAAATACATGCATTAAAGAGGTTAGTGATCCTTGGTTTGCCTGATGGTACTACCAAGACTGTGAGGTACTCTGGCACTATTATGATTTCTAAAGGATTTGTGTTGAGAAATGTACTCTATGTACCTGGATTTCACCACAACCTGATGTCTGTGTCCAAGCTACTGACTGGTGGATTTTTGGAATTAAGATTTACTGATGTTGCTTGCATTCTTCAGGACCTTACAACTGAGGATGTACTCATTAGAGGTACAGCTGAAGGAGGGCTATACAAGTTGATTGCTGATGATCATTTACTGTTTACTCGCAACAATAAGGTAGTTGTCAATAACTGCAAATCTAACAGTGGTGTCAATGATTTGCATCTCTTACATGCTCGTCTAGGTCACTCATCTCTTTCCAAGATGAAACGACTTCCTTTCTGCAACTGTTCTAGTTTGGATTCTTTTTTTTGTGATGTTTGTGCTATGAGTAAGCACCATAGACTTCCATTTGCTAAGAATATGTCTCTGGCTGAACATGCTTTTGATCTTGTCCACATGGATGTGTGGGGACCTTACAAGATTGTTTTAATTACTGGTGCACGTTATTTTCTTACTGTTTTGGATGATCATACAAGATGCACTTGGATCTTTTTGTTAAGGGACAAGCTCCAGGTTTTTTCTGTGATAGTCAGTTTTGTTGCTATGGTAGAAACTCAGTTCAATGCTCTTGTGAAGTGCTTTCGAACTGACAATGGTACTGAGTTTACTCAGCAGAAATGTAAGGATTTCTTTGCTTCAAAAGGAATTGTACATCAAAGATCTGTTGCTGAGGTTCCTCAACAAAATGGTCGTGTGGAAAGGAAACACAGACATTTAGTTGAGACTGCAAGATCTTTACTTCTCCATGCTAATCTTCCTAGTCGGTTTTGGGGAGAATGCATTCTCAGTGCCACCTACATCATCAATAAATTGCCTTCCCCTATCATTGGATGGATTACTCCCTTTGAAGCCTTACACCATACTCCCCCTTCCTATGATGATCTTCGAGTCATTGACTGTTTATGCTATGCCTCTAAGAGCAAGGTTCACAGAGATAAGTTTGCTCCTACTGCTGTGAGGTGTGTCTTGCTGGGTTATGCAAGTGGTCAAAAGGGTTATAGAGTTTATGATCTGGCCAACGGGACTATTTTTGTTGCTAGACATGTGGTATTTCAGGAAAAGGTATTTGCTTTCAAATCCAATGGTTCCCAACCTCTTCCATCTGATCATCAGCTGTTTCCTACTTTCCTTGACAGTGGTGATGATGATCTTATGCTCCCTCATACCAATCATATAAATTCCCCTGCTGTTTCTCCTTTTCCTGATGAAGTTCCCACTGAACTTCTTCATGAATCTCCTGATCCTGTTGTTGAGGTCTCTCCCCTTCCATCACCTACTGTTGTTTGTCCTACTGCCATTGATATTCCTGATCATCACAGTCACCATGTGCCTTGGGACAATGGACCTGAACCTGTTCTTCCTCGTAGGTCTTCCAGGCAGGTTACTCATCCTCCTAAATTCAATGATTTCATTTGTTCATATCTGCCTGCTAAACATCATGGATCAGACAGTTCTCCTTCTCAATCTTTTGGAGTTTTCTCTGCTCAAAATCTCACTCACTTATCCCATTCATACATTAATTCCCTGGCTCTCATGCTTCATACTTTTGAGCCTCACACTTATAAACAAGCTAAAGGGAAGCCTGAATGGGAAGATGCTATGGCAAAGGAACTCCATGCTCTGGATCACAATCACACTTGGGAACTCACTTCTTTGCCTCCGGGAAAAAAAGCTATAGGTTGTAAGTGGGTTTTCAAGGTCAAGTATAGAGCTGATGGGACTATTGAAAGGCACAAGGCAAGGTTGGTAGCAAAAGGGTTCAACCAAGTGAAGGATAAAGATTATAAACATACCTTCTCCCCGGTTGCCAAGCTCTCAACTGTTCGTGTTATCCTTGCTCTTGCTGCTGCTAAGGGATGGAATCTTCATCAACTAGACATCAATAATGCCTTTTTACATGGCACTCTTGATGAAGAAGTTTACATGGTGCCACCTGATGGCTATCTCAAAGCTGCCCCTGGACAGGTTTGCAAGCTCACTCGTTCATTATATGGTTTGAAACAAGCGAGCCGCCAGTGGAATATCACTCTCAAGAATTTTCTGGTCAGCAATGGTTTTGCTCAGTCTCAACATGATTATTCATTGTTTACTAAGGGTAAATTGGGTAGCCAGACCATTGCTTTAGTATATGTCGATGATATGCTGCTTCTTGGGGATTCAGAGGTTGATATTGTTGCTCTGAAGCAAGCTCTTCATAAGGCCTTCACAATCAAAGACCTTGGTATGGCGAGATACTTCCTTGGAATGGAGATATCTCGGTCTGACCAAGGTATTCTCCTTAACCAACGCAAGTATGTGTTAGACATCATTGAGTCTGCTGGGGTTACAGGTTGTAAGCCAGCTTTGTTTCCCATGTCTCATGATCAGCGTCTAACTCCTACGGATGGGGATCTTTGTCCTGACCCTGAACGCTATCGTCGATTGGTGGGACGTCTCTTATACTTGACCCTTACTTGCCCTGATATCACTTATACCGTGCAGCAACTGAGTCAGTTTGTGTCTGAACCCAGGGTCCCTCACATGAATGTTGCTCTATACCTGCTTCGTTACCTAAAGGGGTCTTTCAACTTTGCTTTGTTTTACCCAGCTCAGTCGTCTTTGTCCCTTACTGCTTACTGTGATGCCGATTGGGGTCGTTGTGCTTATACAGCTCGTTCACTAACGGGTTATTGCGTTTTTCTGGGTGGATCTTTGGTCTCGTGGAAGACAAAAAAAACAGAAAACCGTGTCCAAATCTACTGCTGAGAGTGAGTATCGCAGCATGTCTGCTACTGGGAGTGAGCTTGTGTGGTTACATGGTTTGTTGAGTGACCTGCTCATCCAAATCCCTCTTCCTATTCGTCTTCACTGTGACAACCGAGCAGCAATTCAATTGGCTCTTAACCCCGTCTTCCACGAACGCACTAAACACATCAGAATTGATGTTCATTTCATTCGGGAATTGATCGAGGATGGGTTCCTGAATCCTGTCTTCGTTCCTACTGGTACCCAGCTTGCCGACTTGTTCACCAAAGCGCTTGGCGCCTCCGCTCATCACCGTCTTTGTGGCAAGCTTGGCCTGATCATTCCTCCCAGTCCAGCTTGTGGGGGGGATGTAGAAGGATATAGTGGGCCAAAGGCCCAACTGGTTGTCCGGCCCAATGGTTGATAGTTCCGGGTTTGTTACAGGGGTTGTTACTAGATTAGTTAGTTAGCTATTAGTTTAGCTTAAGCGGTTGTTAGTCATGTATATATATACTTGTATCTCCATTACTCTGATTAAGTTTTACAATACACAAAATTCCCAAATTGATCTTGGTTTCCACACTCCCTTTCTCCCATTCCCCAAAGATATAATTCTTGAAGAGATGAAGAAATGGAAATCCAGGGGAGATCATCCACCCACTTTGCCTGTACTCCACAACACATTATAAAATTTATAATCTCTACCTTGATTGTAACATAGATAAAAAAAACTTGTAAAATAAATCGCTTCTATTTATAAAGTGCTTCAAGTGAGAAGGCTTACCACTTTCCTAATGTACAGGTCACGGAGGAGGCTTGGTTGTTCCAACGCCGTCATCGTGACATCTTCAACATCGATCACCCTCTCCACCCTCTCAAACTCCAACTCATCAAGTTTCATAGCAAGAAGGGTTTTCCAACTCACATACAAGTCCTTGCAATCGAAAATCTTCAAATCATTCAGGGAATGAAGGTGTAGAATCCCAGATTTAGGCAAGTGAAATGTCTCGTTACCGAACCCCATAGAGAGTCGATGGAGACTTTGCAAGGATTTCATTGGCAGTTCAACTCCTTTCATTTCTCCTTCACCAATTAATACGTCTTTCCATTTCTTAATCCATAAATAGCGCAGGGAGGTGAGGTATTGAAGCCCCTCTACCAAGTTCATGTCCCCAACTCCAATTTCCAATTCATAAAGTCCCTGCAAGGCCTTCCATGGCATCCCTGCTTCACTGCCAATCTTGTCATCCTCGTCACCTATTTCACCAGACATAACTTTCAAACGTTTGAGGGCAGTTAGATGTGACAGCCCATGACAAGACACCCTTTTTAGATCCCCGCAATCATTGACGGTTAATTTCTGGAGTGCATTAAGGTGCCTTATCCATCCCTCTGGCAACTGAGTTAGACCTTTAATGGTACGAAGCTCTAACTCCTTTAACTTGCTATTGTTGTGAAATGGAGAAAAAGAAGACTGAGAAGAGCTATTTGGAACCAATAACTCTTCTACCACCTCCCCATCAACTCTCTCCATTTTCAAATATTCAATTGCCTCGAACAAAGGCATTTGTCCCTTTAGCTTCGGACACCCATGTATGGTCAACCTTAAGACTGCAGAAAGGTGAAGCCGACTTGTCCCTTGAGCCATTTCTTGCCTCCGCCAACCTTTTAAATTTCCCATTGAGGAAATTTCAAGGAGTTGTAATGATGACAAGTCCAAATTACCCTTTATTCCATCCTCCAAATACTCCACATTATCACAATTGCACAGACGTAGCTGCTTGACATACCTGAGCGTCCAAAGCCAACTTGAAAGCATTTCACCACTGTAGTTACGAATGCTCAAATATTTAAGTTGTTCATGCGGTCGAAGAGCCTCCAACACTGCTTTTGCTTCGACTTTTGCCATTCCTTGTTCACCCGCAGTTGTATATCTTTGCTTCCATTCGATAACCATCTCTATTAGTTTATTCTTCCTCCCCATATTTGCTTTTTTCGCATCTTCGATTGCATCTAACCACCTCTCTTGTGGTAGCTCAGTTGTCAAAACCCCAGCCAGGTTATCAAGACCTTTCAAGTATCCTAAACCCCCATCACGGTGATGTACGATGAGTCGATCCAGATTAACAAGTGAAGTCAATGATTTGAATCCTGACGGCAGAGAAGTCATGTAAGGACATCCCTCTATGAGGAGTTGCCTTAAGGTTACCAATTTTTCTATTCTTTGAGGCAACTTCTCAAGGCTACGGCAGAACATAAGTGCCAAGATCATCAAATGGTGAAGCTTACAAAGTGATTCTGGGAGATGCTTTAGATTTTGATTCCCTGAAAGGTCGAGATATCTCAAGTGAATCAACCCTCCTATGGACTCCGGTATACCATCAATTCCTAAATAAGAGAGGCACAATGTGCGTAGCATTGTAAAACTTTCCAACAAAGGCTTGAAGAAACTTAAACAAAAGCTCTGACCGTGATTAAATAGTAAGGTTCTCACTGTCTTTGGATCGGACACCAGACTACAGCAATCAAAGGAATCTTTGATGTCAAAACTTATAGAGATTTGACGAAGACCATCTATTTCCAATTTGTTTTCAGGAACTTTATCAAGAAACAGGTTCTCTGTTTTAGCAACATCAATTGCCATATCATGTAATAGATCATGCATTTTCACACTGTATTCTTTGTTCTCATAGTATTCGCTTAACTCTTGAAAGAAGCATCTATCAACCAATTGGAAAAAGTATGCCTCTCCCACTTCCTCCAAGCTTTGTTCATTGTCATCAAAAGGCTTAAGAATACCTTGAGCTAGCCAAAGACGAACTAGGTAATCTTTATCGAATTCATAGTCCTTAGGGAAAAGGGAACAAGCGGCAAAGCAAAGCTTCAAATTTGGATGGAGGTCGTTATAGCTGACCATCAAGACTTGTTTGACACTATTATCGTCACCACTTGAAAAAACTTCTTTGAGTTTATTGTCGTAAAACTCAGTCCAAGTTCTTTCATCTCTTCTTTTTTGGGCTAAAAGGCTGCCAACAGTAACTATTGCAAGTGGGACATTTCCACACTTGCTTAGAATCTTCTTCCCTATCGGCTCTAGTTCTGAATGCTCACTAATTTCCTCCCCTTGAAATGCCCTTTTCACAAACAAAACCCATGCGTTCTCTTCTGACAACAACCCTAAATTACAATAAGGTTTTAATGCATGTAAACATTCTGCAACTTTTATAGAGCGTGATGTTATCAAAACTTTACTACCACTTTTCCCGCAACGAAGGATGGTTTCCAACTCAAGCCAATGTCCCGAATTTTCATCCCAAACATCATCCAAAACAATCAGAAACTTTTTCCCACCTATAATCTCTCTCAGTTTCAATTGTAACTTCTCTAAACCAAGGCCACAAAGCTTTCCCTCTTTAGATGCTAAGATTTCTATGAGGACTAGCTCTAGGTTTGATAGGTCATTTATACAAGCCCAAAGACACTCATCAAAACATTGTTTTACTCTCTCATCATTATAAACAAATTGTGCTAAAGTAGTCTTCCCCAATCCTCCAAACCCAATGATGGCAACAACAGAAACAGTTTGCCCACTAGAGTTCTCCCCATTATCCTTCGGGATCAACATATTGATGACGCGAACCTTATCTTCATCTCTTCCAATTATATCCTCTTGATGCCCATAAGAATGAGTTTTCTTTCTTGCGACTGGTTGATCTAGAGGAAGTGGTTGATGTTGTATGAAATTGAACTGCTGCATATTTTTTGAAATTGCATCTAGAGACTCCCTAAGGGACTTAACCTCATGAGCAGTACTAACGATGAAACTCAGCTGGTTCGATTCGGAGAAGAAAAGGCATACCTCTTTCTTGAAAGCATTACCAGGAGTAGTCTTCCTCCGCAAGAGGTGGGCACTGGGCAGCCAATGCATCAAACAAATCTTCAGCATCGTACATCACTTACCTAAAAGGTCGGTTAGGCAGCACTGCACAGACCGATCCTTGAATTTCCTTTCCTCGACGTCAAAGAGGAAGCTGCTGATGGTTTCAATGGTAGCTTCAAGCCTTTTGAGTTCCTTATGGGAATTCCAGAGGAGGAGCTCGTCTTTGGCAAGGGAGCTGAAGAGTTGGAGGGCGGATTTCGCAATGGAGGCCAAAGCAACCTCAGCCATGGTTTGGGGGTGGAAACTCAAAATCAAAATTAAACTCCAAAGGGAATGCAAATAGGAGAGTTGCTGAAGAGGGTAGTGCATAAAAATTGCCTTAATGATGTCAAGATGGAGGGCTGTATCATACAGTGAGTAGTTGTAGTTCAGTCAACGGTCACACATGAGTCAACCGAACCAACCCATGTGATTTGAAGTAAGGCCTCACCATTCAAGTTCCCATCCCATACCATTATACCAACTAAGCTAACCACTCTTATTAATTTATTAATATTTTCAAAGTTGTTTTTAACCCTTAAATTATAAAAATTACAAAATATTTTTTTTACGTTTTCCTCTGACCTAGGGGCAATAGAGTTTTAGCTTTCTCAAGCAAATAGTTGATCAATCTATTGTAGTATGCAACTCCAGCCACTTCCAATTTAGCTTCCCGGATCCTTCTGCATAACCAATGAATCCATTGTCAACTGCATTTCTTTAGTAAAAATCATGAACTGACATGAATAATCCATTAACCTGAAAGATCTGTGACCATGAGATGGAGAAACGATATGCATCAAAGTGCAGGTTTTGCATGATATCTAATCTACGACTGCACTTTCCTGAATTCATAAGAACAGGCGGCGCCAAAATAAATAATAAAACTATTCAACAATGGAATAACGGGACATCCCGTAATTGGGAAAGCTACACAAGACAACATATCAAAAATGGGAGTCTTTCAAGGTGTTACTCGAAACCAAACTGCAGATGGTTTTCGAAAAGTTGTCTATAAGATCAATTTTAATGGGTCCATGTTAAACTCAGGTGAAGGATCATTGTGCTTTCCTATTTGCGATCACTCCGGAGGCGCGGTTTGCAATGCTATGCAGCTCTATTTCAGCACTGGTGGCAGTTGCTAGGCTACATCTTGGTTTGGCTACGGCAAGGCTAGGAGGCTCAACGTACATTCCGAAGATAATTGTGAAAGGTGATAGCCTTGGGTCATAATGCCGTTTGGGGACGTGGAAGTGGACAGCCTATGGATGTGGTTTATAATCTAATTGAAGTAGAAAAATAGGAGAGAAGATCCTGTTGGCAATCAGTCCTGCCTCCATCAACTCCTTTGTCCCGATTCTCGAGTGTTGCAATTATCCCCATATTATTCTTCAGAATGAATTCAACAAACCAAAATTTACAAAGTGGTCAATATAAAACAAAGTGCTTGGCTTTTAAAAGATAATAATCGAGGTCAATTGTTTCCGCTTTCCTTACTGGAGATGATATTAATGAGTAGCTCCTGCTAAGCATCAACCTCTGTTGTTGCCTCCGATGCTCTTAACACAAAGGTTTGTGCTGTTCCTGAAATCCTGAATTTAGAGATGCAGAACACAAAACTCAGATCATTTGAAGAGAATAATCTGAGTTTCGTGTTCTTGCCTTCGATTCTCAGGGAAGCTCAATTGCCAACATCCTGTGCAAGTTCAAGGCTTTGCGAGTATCTAAAACTGCCCTTGTGATAATGCACAATAAGTCTATCCAGCAAGGGAGGACAATGAACTCAATCTGGAAGGTAAAGACCCCAAGCTCATACATCCATATAGAATTGAATGCCGGGGTGTTGAACTTGCCAGTGTGAGAAAGGTCGAGATATCTCAAGCGAATCTCCAGAATGGAAGTCATGTTTCTTAGCAGTAGCCGGCTTTACAGGACCTAATTTTCAGCTTAATTCTTGTTTCCGACCACCATGAGTATCTTCATGAGCCATTCGGCACAACTCTTGAACCAGAATCTGCACAGTGCCTTCGACAAAAAAATTGATCGACATTGTTTTTTGGGGTTTGGAACCCGGTCATGCCGGGAGGCTCATCCCCACGCCTATTTCATTAGTTCCAATTGTAAAGTACAATGTATTGAAAGGGGGACATTATGCCTAAACCCTTCTACAACTTCAAAAAAAAAAAAAATTGAACTCTACACTCTTTCAAATATAGAAAAGTCATCAAGTATACAATAAGAATAAACTTTTCAATGTAGAGAAGGTAACAATTGATGTTGTCCAGCAATGCAACCATTGATGTTGGCTCCCTTGTCACTCTACTTCTCAACTTCTCTCATGTAGTATGTGTGGAAGTTGGTCCCTTCGGTAATATGCAACACACTTCCAATTCACCTTGTTCCCATATCTCGGAAATGCCTTCAAATTGTCCAACAGACCCAATCAACAATCGAAAATTTCAAAACTGATATACAAAGAGTGTTGTGTACTAATAGATGAAAACTATAGCTCTGTGGATTTTTTCCTCCCAAATAGAAAGATGCTATGTTTTACCTGCATTAGCCTTGCAACGTCACCGTCCATGACAGATGCATATCTTTTTTAGCCTTTTCAGGCACGTTGAAGAGGAATCGCTAGCTCTGGATGAGCATCGAGCTTGTTCATGACAGATACAACTTTGTTAGCCACCTAATGATCAAAATATATAGTACTACCTACATAAGCTATTGTAGGCGATGATTGAAAGAAATGAAAGCTACTTGTACCATGATCAGATCTAGATTGGCTATCTGCCTTTCCTCTACTAAGAGGATCCAATCCTTCCCTTCTGTCTTTCCTACAAAGTGTGCAAGTCTGTCCGATTGCATCTGTAACATGTTGCATTCTCATAATTTCTGCAGGCAGGAGCTCATATATCATAAATCAGTCATCCTTACAATAATTTAGTTAAACTGACCAACAAATAAATAGTAACATCCAAATTTACCAGATCATGAATTTTGATAATTCGATTCTAAATGAGATTCTACGCTTTACACCCAATCATTCCGGATAACGCTCCATAGACTATTTGGTCCCAGCTCTTGCAATTATCCTGAATTCAAAGGCGGAGGTGGATGCTGATGAGTTTTTATTCCCAGTGTGTAAGATGATCATTTCAGAGAATGTAATGTTAGTTGATAAGTGACGATTTCAAAAGAATTTATGAAAATAATTCAAAGGCGGAGGTTGACCAGATTTCAATAGTATGTACCCAATCTCAGTTGTAACTACGTACGTTAAACAGAAGAATATCAAGTTATTAAATTCTCGGTTAGGGATTTCATTAGTGCAAAGGGAAGACTACAACTTGGACGTTATTAAATTGAAATTCAATCTACAAAGTAAAAAGCATAGATTCTTACCAAGTTTTAATCCATCTCCATAGCTACATTGATTTGATACAATTCTGTCTCGTCCATCTTTTTTAGGCTGCATCATCGATCTTGGCCCAAGTTTTAATCCATCTCCATAGTTAAATAAAGTGAAATTTGATATATTAAAAAAAAAAACAAGTTTTCTCTGTTCTTATTCCCTTATTCTTCTTAGTTGCATCAATTTCATGTTTGTTATCCGATATATGTAATAACATCTCAATGAAGTTGCATCTAATTAATTTAATTAGAATAAGTGGAAGTGCTGATTTTCACTATGAGTTGATATGCTCAATTCAAATTCATTACTACTGTTTGGGATGTGTTTTTTTATTGCTTATAAGTTGTAAGGAATGGAAGTGCATTGTTGTTTTTCATTGTTTTTGTCTGAATTAATCCTGCAAAATTTGAGTGCTTATGGCTATCTTTCGGTCGGTCGTGACTCGTTATCAAATGTGCTTATGCTGGTATTCTTGTTAAAAGATTCTCTACTTCAATGTGCTTTTGCAGTACAGTGAGGCATGTTCTTGCTTAGCTCTTAGGCTTGAACGGAGCCTATAAAATTACTGCACTTCAATCATGTTTAGAAATAGTATGTTTCACTTAGAGCAACATTTTAAAGTCAATCAACAACAGTAAAATTATTCTAAATATTTTTTAGAAGAATGGAAGGTTTTTTTTAAAATATTGTTTAGCTCTTAGGCTTGAATGGAAGGTTTGTTGGCATTCACTGTTGGTGTGGTTTGGCTTTGTTCTCTTTCTTGTTCTCCATTTCACTTCCTCATCTAAATCTGCTTGTATGTTCAAGATGCATTCCTTCATCCTTGTTCTGCAACCAGAATACTTATACTGGTGCAACTACTAGAATTTCATTCAGCCATCCTATTTCATAGCCTCTAGTCCTCTAGTGTATATAGCACATAATCTGCTTGTATCAAGATGATCTGCTTGTATGTTCAGATTACTAATAATCTGCTTGTATGTTCAGATTACTGATAATCTGCTTGTATGTTCAAGATGATCTAGATTCTATGAATACCCATGTGAAATCAAATCGAGTACTCTAAGTTGGAGTTAGATGCATTCCTTCATCCTTGTTCTGCAACCGGAATACTTATACGACAACTGTGAGCAGCAACAACATGATGCTGTATAACATCTTTAAATCAGTCCTAAACCTGGGTTTCTAAGGCTGGTCATACCTCCTGCTTTTTCCCAAATTCACCTATTCTGATAGCTTCAATGCTCTGAAATTTGAATGCTCTGAAATTCTGACAGCTTGCATCTTAACAGATTTTAACATATCATCTTAATAGAAATTTGAATGCTCCCTTGACATCTTGTTTATATATGTATCCATCCAGATTAAAATGCTTAGGAATTCAAATGTCAAATATCTATTACATACTTTGTACCCACTAAATCCATTGCTTGTATTTTCAGATGGAAGTAGATTATAAGTTCTTTGCATGACCACTAAGTTCAACTTATTGCTTGTATTCATTTTTTTTCATTCGTATCTCGATAAAAATTTATGCTTTGTATGTTGCTGCTTTGTCTAGAGAACTTGGAAAGTTTGGAATCTTTCTTTGGTTCTAAACTACTAGCTAGTTTTAAGTCTTGAAGTGCTTTGTGAAGTTGTTTCAAAAATACCCAGAAAGGTTTCTCCAAGTTAGATCCTTGTCATTGTCTCATGGGTTTCTGTCATTAGTTGCATTTTGTTTCAAATGGTATTCAAGTAGAACACTTTCTGGATTGTGGGTCTGAAGAAAGTTTTAATCTTGAAGTGAGTTCCTCAAAGATACATCTCATTAGTGTAATTTGCCTTTACTAGACAATCAAAACCCCCAACTTTTACCTACTTGATTTGACCACATTTTCATCCAATCACAAAAATCAGCTGCTTGGCTAAATTAAAACCCATAATCTGGAATGGGTTTCTTGTCAGGATCTTCAAAGGGTTCATGGCACCCAGAGCTGACATCAGACACAACCATTCCAAGATACTGGCTGAATTGGAGAGCATTGGTGTGTGCCCTTTGGTTACTGCTGGCAATGGTCTTTGCATCCTTCCTCATATCGAGATACGAAGGGCCTCGGAACGGAACCCCAGGGTTCCCGAGGAAAGACAAAGAGGAGGAGGACGATGAGGAGAAGACGAAGATGATCAAGTCGAACATCCCGGGATTTTTCATGAGGATGAGGTTTGGAGCCCTTGCATTAAAGGAATGCACCCAGCTTGGCTATTGGCTTATAGGACTCTTGCCTTCTTTGTGCTCCTCATTTGGCTCATTCTCAATGTGGTTTTGGATGGAGCTGACATCATGTATTATTACACAACATTGCTATGAGCATGAAAATATACATATATATGGTGCACACAATAGATGTTCTCTAGGATTATGACAGCAACTACCCTCCCTTCTCTATATGACATTGACAGCAACCCTCGTACACTGAAAACATACATATAGTGCACACAGTAGCTAATTTAATCATGAATGTTTTAGGAATATGGATTCAAACCTTATATGTCATACAAGAAGCTCACCCTTATTTAAACAATCAAAATGAGCAAAATTGACAAAACGAAACGAGCTCAAGCTCGAGATTGTCTAATTACTCGCAAGTCGAATATTATCACAAAACCAAACTTGATAAAAAAAATATCACCCCCTATTGACGATGTATGATTTTGGCTTTATAGCCCGGACTTGTTGTTAGGCTATAAAGTCATGTATTTTTTCTCTTTTATAAAGGAACTTTAACTTTATAGCCCGGGCTAAATATGACCAGACTCTAAAGTCATGCATTAAATAAAATAGATCCATTTTGGTAATTTGACAATTTAATCTCCAAAAAGCTTGGATAATCAAAGCCATGTCAAACAAGATGTTCAATTTTAAGCTAGATTATTATCTTAAGCTAAATTAAATTTTGTATCTAGATTATAATCTTAAGCTAGATTATAATCTTAAGCTAGATTAAAAAATGGGCATGCCAAACATGCCCTAATCTCTCACCATTTCTGGACAAATGAAATGTTATATCATCTTTGTAAATACCCCATCAGAATTCAACGAGCGACTGGGAGACTGCCTGAAATGATAGCTATATCAAATAGATAATTCAATGTAGTGAATTCAAAATTAGCTACAGGTAATCCATGAGAACTACTAACGTTGCCTTATACCAATTGGACCGATCGGTTGTCGACTGATTGATGCCCTCAAAATCAATAGACGACTTTCACAATCTAAAGCTTCCCATTGAAATTATCCCAGATAACTCTCATGATCGAACTGAGGAAGTGATCAATATACAACAACAGTGGTTGGCTTTGAAAAGATGAGCAACATGCTTTCACCTGCACCACACACACATATATATATGGGTATCATCCGTAGGTGAACAATAGCATTCGATTGGAATAAGAGGATGAATTTGCAAAAGGAGATCCAATTATTGAATGCACCTACTCTTTTACAGAGGGACTCCAGCAGGGTGTGCAGTACCCTCCCTTTTTTCTGCTTCCCTCTTCTTCTTCATTCCTTGATTCATTTGCGGATTTGACTTGATTTGTTCTCCTACACAAGTATTCATCATGCTTTAATCATAAGCGACTAGTCAAAGCAGAAACAAGAGGAAGAAGAAGAAGAATAGCTTGCAAATTACCTTGTCATAGTGATGTAGAATTTGAGGTGGCGGATGAGAGGCCAATCCTCACCCGTTCCTCTTTCGCATCTCCTTTTCAATTCCTCTGAGCAATCCCCAATTCTAAGTTCTGTCAGAGAGGTGAGTTTCGGCAACCATATAGGGAGTGATCTCAATTTCTCACATCCCCAAATCTTTAGACATTGTAAGGAGGTGAGATGTTGGATTCCGTCGGGTAATTGCTCCCTTTCTCCCATTCCCCTAAGCACTAAATCTTCAAGGCATGAAGAAAGGGAGATCCAGGGGATATCATCCACCCACTTTGCCCCCGCCTGCCACAATACAACACAGTATAAGATTTCTAATTTTTTACATTTATTGTAACAGTGAACAAAACTTGGAGAGAGAGAGCTTGCTTGAAGCTTTGAATGAGAAGGCTTACCACTTTCTTAATGTACAGGCAACGGAGGAGGCTTTGTTGTTCCAACGCCGTCATCGTGTCATCTTCAACATCGATCACCCTCTCCACCCTCTCTAACTCCAACCCATCAAGTTTCATACCAAGAAGGGTTTTCCATCTCACATACAAGTCCTTGCAATCGGCAATCCTCAAACTATTCATGGAATGAAGGTGTAGGAGGCTTTGTTGTTCCACCTTTAACATCGTATTATCTTCAACAGCGATCACCCTCTCCACCCTCTCAAACGTCACCCTATCAAGTTTCATACCAAGAACGGTTTTCCAACTCACATACAAGTCCTTGCAATCGGCAATCTTCAAATCATTCAGGGAATGAAGATGTAGAATCCCAGATTTAGGCAAGTGAAATGTCTCGTTACCGAATCCCATCTCGAGGACACGAAGATTTTGCAAGGCTTTCATTGGCAGTTCAACTCCTTTCATTTCTCCTTCACCGATCAATACGTCTTTCCATTTCTCAATCCTTAACTGTCGCAGGGAGGTGAGGTATTTAAGCCCCTCTACCAAATTCATGTTCCCAACTCCAATTTTCAACCCATCGAGGCCCTGCAAGGCCTTCCATGGCATCCCTGCTTCACTTCCAATCTTGTCATCCTCGTCAGTACCTATCTCAGCAGACCCGGCACTCAAACATTCAAGCGCGGTTAGATATGACAGCCCACGACAAGACACCCTATCTAGATCCCCGCAACCCTCAATGGTTAATATCTGGAGTGCAGTAAGGTGCCTTATCCATCCCTCTGGCAACTGAGTTAGACCTTCGATGGTCCGAAGCTTCAGCTCCTTTAACTTGCTATTGTTGTGGAATGGAGAAAAACAAGACTGAGAAGAGCTATTTGGAACCAATAACTCTTCTACCACCTCCGTATCAACTCTCTCCAGTTTCAAGTATTCAATTGCCTCGAACAAAGGCATTTGTCCCTTGAGCTTTGGACAATCTTGTATAGTAACGCTTAAAACTGTAGAAAGTTGAAGCCCACTTGTCCCTTGAGCCATTTCTTGCCTCCGCCAACCTTTTAAATTTCTCATTGACTCAATACAAAGGATTCGTAATGATGGGAAGTCCAAATTACCCTTTATTCCATCCTCCAAATACTCCACATTATCACAGTTGCACAAATAGAGCTGCTTGACGAACCTGAGCGTGCAAACCCAAGTTGGAAGCATCTCACCACTGTAGTAATCAATTTTCAAATATTCAAGTTTTTCATGCGGCCGAAGAGCCTCTAACACTGCTTTTACTTCGTCTTTTGCCATCCTTTGTTCACTTGCAGTTATAAATTTGTACTTCCCCCTGATAACCATCTCCTTTAATTTATTCTTCCTTGCCATATTTGCTTCTTTTGCATCTTTGATTGCATCTAACCACGCCTCAGTTGGAAGCTCAATTTGCAAACCTCCGGCTAGGTTATCAAGGCTTTTCAAGTATCTTAAACCCCCATCACGCTGATGTACAATTAGTCGATCCAGATTAACAAGCGAAGTCAACGATTTCAATCCCGACGGCAAAGAATTCATCTTAAAACATTTATTTATGAAGAGTTGTCTTAAGCTTACCAAGTGTTCTATTCTTTGAGGCAACTTCTCAAGGTGTCTGCAGCCCTCTAGTACCAAAATCATCAAATGGTGAAGCTTACAAATTGAATCTGGGAGATGCTTTATCTTTTCATTCCCTGAAAGATCAAGATATCTCAAGTGAATCAATCCTCCTATAGACTCCGGTATGTCATCAACTCTGGTATATGGTAGGCGCAATGTGCGTAGCATTGTAAAGCTTTCAAACAGATGCCTGAAGGTGCTTAAACCGATATCCTGAAGAAGATTAAAACCGAAGTCCCGATGAGGATGAAATAGAAAGGTTCTCAATGTCTTTGGGTTGGAAACCAGTCTACAACAGTCAAAGGAATATTTGAGATCAAAATCTATAGAGATTTGACGAAGAAAATCTATTTCCCCTTTGTTTTCAGGAACTTTATCGAGAAACAGGTTCTCTGTTTTAGCAACATCTATTGCCATATCATGTAATAGATCATGCATTTTCACGGTGCACTTGTTCTCCTTATTTCCGGAATAAAATCGGTTTTTCAACTCTGCATATTTTTCGACTACCTCTTGAAAGAAGCATCTATCGACCAATTGAAAAAAGTATGCCTCTCCCACATCCTCCAAGCTTTGTTTGTTGTGAGCACTAAGAATACCTTGAGCTAACCATAAACGAACTAGATGATCTTTATCAAACGTGTAGTCTTTAGGGAAAAGGGAACAAGCAGCAAAGCAGAGCTTCAGATTTGGAGGAAGATCGTTATAGATGACCATCAAGACTTGTTTGACAATATTATCATCATCTCTTGAAAACACATCTTTGAGCCTATTGTCGTAAAACTCATCCCAAGTTGTTGCATCTCTTGCTTTTTGGGCTAAAAGGCTACCAACAGTAACAATTGCAAGTGGGATACTTCCACACTTGCTTAGAATCTTTTTCCCTATTGGCTCTAATTCTGGATGCTCACTAATTTCCTTCCCTTCAAGTGCCCTTCTCACAAACAAATCCCATGCCTTCTCTTCTGTCAACGGCCTTAAATTAACATAAGGTTCCAAGGCACACAAACATTCAGCAACTTTTGTAGAGCGTGTTGTTACCAAAACTTTACTACCTCTTTTGCCACAGCAAAGTATGGCTTCCAAATCGAGCCAGTTTTCTGGATTTTTATCCCAAACATCATCCAAAACGATCAGAAACCTTTTCCCACCTATAATACCCCTTAACTTCTCTTGCAACATCTCCACACTGAGGTCAAGCTGATTTTTCTCTACTTTAGAAGCTATGATTTCTTTCAAGACTAGCTCCATATCGGACAGGTAATTTATACAAGCCCAGAGGTGCACTTCAAAACCTTGTTTCACTCTCTCATCGTTATACACAAATTTAGCTAAAGCAGTCTTCCCTAATCCTCCAAACCCGATGACTGCAACAACAGAAACTCTTCGATGACTAGAGGTCTCTCCTTTATCCATAGGGAACAACATATCGGTGATGCGATCCTTATCTTCATCTCTTCCAATTATATAATCTTGATGCACATAGGAATAAGTTTTCTTTCTTTCAACTGGCTGATCTAGAGGACGTGGTTGTTGTGGTATAAAGTTGAACTGCTTCATATTTTTTGAAATCGCATCTAGAGACTCCCTAAGGGACTTCACCTCATGAGCAGTATTAACAATCAAACCCAGTTGATTCGATTTTGAGAAGAAAAGGCATACCTCTTTCTTGAAAGCATTACCAGGAGTAGTCTTCCTCCGCAAGAGGTGGGCAGCCAATCCATCAAACAAATCTTCAGCATCATACATCACTTTCCTCAGGTCAGATAGGCAGCGCTGCACAGCACGATCCTTGAATTTCCTTTCCTCGGCGTCAAGGAGGAAGTCGCTGATGGTTTCAATGGTAGCTTCAAGCCTTTTGAGTTCCTTCTGGGAATTCCAGAGGAGGAGGAACTCGTCTTTGGCAAGGGAGGTGAAGAGTTGGAGGGCGGATTTGGCAATGGAGGTCAGAGCAGCTTCAGCCATGGTTTGGGGGTGGGAACTCAAAATCAAAATGAAACTCCAAAAGGAATGCAAATGGGAGAGTTGCTAAAGAGGGTAATGATGTGAAGATGGGAGGGCTGCTTCATACAACGAGTGGTTGCAGTTCAGTCAACGGTCACACATGAGTCAACCGAACCAACCTCCCCATGTGATTTGTGAAATTCTTACTATAACTTTTTTTTTTTAAATCAGTGTCGGCAAAGCTCAATCATTGTATTCAAGCTACAAGTTCGGACAAATTTGCCTTCAGATCGATCAGTGAATTAAAAGGAGGAATAAGAATGAGGATGATGTGAGTAGAGAGGGTTGAGCCAATCAAAACCACCATTTCATTATCTACATTACAAATGAGAAGATGTGACAATTTTAAGCCCCACAACCACAATGGGATGGGAGTGGGTTCAGTGGGACAAAACTTAATTTCAAATGATAATTATGTGAAAAGAACTGTAAATTCATCTCTCAATTGCAGTAGTGAAACAGGGCTTCCGGGCTGGGTTTTACGGGTATATTTGGATTTCAAATGATTATGCATTACAATTATAGTTATTTTAATAGCTCGAAAGCCGCCAGGACAACGTCCTGGCGGCTTTCGAGCTTTTTCATCACATGAAAACGCGCAAGACTGGCAAGAGGGGATACATGGCGCTGAAGCTTGACATGGCGAAGGCGTATGATCGGGTTGAGTGGTCGTTTTTGGAGCATTGTATGCTGAAATTCGGAGGCGCGGCTTGCAATGCTATGCAGCTCACTCCGGAGGCGCGGCTTGCAATGCTATGCAGCTCTATTTCAGCACTGGTGGCAGTTGCTAGGCTACATCTTGGTTTGGCTACGGCAAGGCTAGGAGGCTCAACGTACATTCCGAAGATAATTGTGAAAGGTGATAGCCTTGGGTCGTAATGCCCTTTGGGAACGTCGAAGTGGACAGCCTATGGATGTGGTTTATAATCTAATTGAAGTAGAAAAATAGGAGAGAAGATTTACTTTGAGGTTAACCTTGGAAATGACTTTGGAAGTGTTTTTCAAAGAGTCTAAGATGGTGGTTAACAAGGTTACGTATCTTGTCCGATCGGGAAATGGAATCAGGAATGTGAATGTTATATCTGAACTTTACTTTACCAAGTTAGCTATCTCTTAATTGCTCTTAAGTGAAGTTCAAAATTAGGAACAACTAAGCCATATGAACTGGTGAAGTTTATAATAACATTATTAATCAATAACAGAAGTGAATCAGCAAAGGAGACTGAATATCTTACAAGAGGCATCGCTTTCTCTATAAAGGCGTGTTTTAGACTTGAGAAGATGTGCATGACTGAATGCCCATAAAATTCATAAACAACTTTCACCATCTTAAGTTCCTCTTCAGCAAAGTTAGGCACTGTCTTTACCCTGTTTTCGGGTAATCATGGTATACTGTTGGATTTATAAATCTGTAAAAAGATAGGTTGAACCAGGATCAGATTTAGATTGGTCATAAATTGAGAGTAAAAAATAAATTAAGTTCAAGAACTCAGCATGGCACTTTTACCAACAGAAAAGCACAAGTTATGGGCTTGTTGCAAAGCTAGGTTGTCTTCCTCCCGGCCCTCTGATAGGAGGCTCATACCATACAGATCCAAGTGAATTCTAACATCCCCTTGTGTGTTTCCTACAAATAATAAGAGGTGTAGCTTATGCATATCTTATTGATGGCATTTATAACAAACATTTGTCAAGAGCTAGGACTCTTTTTACCAGTTACTTTGTACTTGCATCTCTAAACAGCAGCGGTATGAGAGTGTGTGGGCTTTGTAGTTGAGTTCACAGCACTGCAATTTCCTAACACCTTGGAGCACCTCAAGGGGGCAAAAAAATCGATTGTCATAGCCAAGAGCAGCAACAACTCTTGGCTCGTCAAGGGCCACCCAGTTCTTTACCTTGTGCCTAAATATCATGAAAAAGAAATCGATCAGTATATCCAGCAAATTAAGTCCTTTCTACAAAACACAACTGGACTCTTCCAAGATTTTCGGCTATGAGATTGAGATCGATTACCCTTTTCTCCAAGACTGATACAGTTAATTAGCAACGAAGCACGGTACATAAATCTCTCTCTTCACAACACTATGTATTTCCCTAGCATTTGAGGGAGATCATAATTGTAAGTTTTGCATATGTTGTTATGCGTACAAGGACGGAGCTAAACAGTGAGCTAGGTTAGCCAACTATATGGAGTATGAAAAGAGAAAAACAGATGAAATGTGAGAGTGCTTTTTCATGGTACCTTTCTCATGCAAACAGTCTATCAATGTTTATGTTGTGATATGCAATTCCAATCCAATCTGCCTTCCTAGTTTCTTCCGCATTATATCCATTGAACCACTGTGAGTTGTGCATTTGAGATTTTTAAGAAAGCAGTGAAGATGACTTATAGGATGCATGCATACTTCATGGCTATGTCTTTCACCCTTTGCGCTGAATCTTTTATCTCTTTCACCCTTTGGGCTGAATCTTTTATTTTCGCCTGTTAACATGGCCTGCAATAGTCTATGATGTGAGCTCCACATTGGAAAGTTGATGGTATGTTAAGATATCAATTGTCACAAGTCCACTTGATCCATTGCAATAAAGTGAACTACCATATATCTTAAAGTACACAATAATCATAGTGATAAAGGGGAACAAGGAGAACTAACCAAATTGGTTCATCAACCATAAGCTGTACGTGGAACTTGCACAACATTCAATTGCTGCAATGCATGAATTTTGAGGATACACAGCGAGCGCAGCGTCAAAAAACAACTAGGCCAAGATAGTCCAGGAAATGGCTTTTTATAGTGTGATTTCATCAAACACCTCTCAATTCAAATCCCCCTCTTAACAAATAATGTGAGTTATACTAAAATCTCCCTCTTAAAAAAAGGCTTGAATCAACACAGAAACCACCATGGTAATCAAACACTTTTTTTTTAAAGAAAAAAAAACAGTATGAAATGCCCTTGGCCTAGAATCCAAATCTTTCAAGCCCAATCAAAACACTTGAAAATAAGTATTTTTCATCAAAGAAAAAGCATGAGAACATGAAATTTGTTTTTCAAAATATTATTTTATAAAGGAAAAATAAATTATATAGTAAAAACAATGTCGGCTATAACATTAAGTCCTTAAAGTCTTAAACCCATTAATTGAGTTCAAAGTGATAATGCATAGCCTGGATTGATGTAGGTGCCTTATGTAAAGAGCTAGATGATCTATGTGATCAACCAACCTCCAACAACCAGCCTAATACTCCACCCAGTACAGCTCTGTCGAAGATTCACCTTCATAGCAAGGTTCTTATGCGTGCTTGTCATTCTTCCAACTAAATTGCAAGGACACAACTCGATCATGAGCCCTCAATCTAAATGACACCATATATTTTTTTTATATATATATTATGAACCAACCTGCACAATACAAGGTGACAGTTAGCCAATGTCAAGCAATCATACGATGTTTTTTGTCAAGAAACCTTCCTAGAACTCTTCATCATCTATGGGCTCACTAATACCTCTAGAGAGCCATGCATCAACATTCAACACTGGCCTTCCGGAGCCATGGCTTTGGTCCTTTGTCATGATAAATGGTATAGACTAGACATGCCATTTCTTGAGCCATCAAATACTGAAGGAATGCTAAGGGTAACTGTGCAGCTAGAAGGATCTGCAGGCAATTTCAGAATCAACACATAAACTATGAGCAAGAGCAAATACAGTAGCCAATAAAATAGAAGAGGAACAAGAAAGCCAATAAATAGAAGAGGAGCAAATACAGTAGCCAATAGATAGAAGAGCAAATACAGTACTCTTAGAATGTCCATCGGAGGTAAAGTATGAAAGAGTTATCCTAAATACATAATGTCATTCTATATGACCAAATATGATGATAACCTTCCTTTCGCAGCAATAGAAAATAAATTCATCCCATGGAACTTGTATCTTCAGATCAAAACTCAATATTGAGATAAAGACCATCTCTATGCCCCAAAATAAAATTCCACAAATCATCTCTATGCCCAAAGGAAAATGCACAGACAACATAAGATCGTAATACATGATCCTTCACCCTTGCAATAAAAAAATGTCTTCATAGTTTTACAGATTCCAAGAAATGCAAATAAAGATCCTGACCTGAAGCAAATCATATGTGGTAGAACTCATCTCTACATCAAATTGAACCATGATTGTAGTACATACCTCTAGTAAGAAGCTGTACAGTCCCATCATTCATCCTCAGCAGTACATATGGATCAACAATAGACACAAAGCAGACAGCCGAACTCTCTGTGGCTAATCCTGCCTCCGAGCTACAAAGTCCAAAACTCAGCTCCTGGATCCATCAAGGATTTGAGCTCCATGAGCATACACCTGGACGACACGACGTCTATACAAGAAAATGGAAGATATATCAACATAAGAATAAAACAAGCTGGAACTCAAACATTAACTCATTTAATATTGCACAAGTGTCTAAATATTTCATCTGAAGGAAAAGAAAAAGTATAAAATGCAGGAAAGTATACAAAATATCTAGCTGTAGACATTCACTTGAATAGTCGACAACATGTTATGTTGTGGCCCCACTGCAA
The DNA here is from genome assembly GCA_037127255.1 of Persicaria tinctoria. Taxonomy (NCBI): domain Eukaryota; kingdom Viridiplantae; phylum Streptophyta; class Magnoliopsida; order Caryophyllales; family Polygonaceae; genus Persicaria; species Persicaria tinctoria. Next base: position 85,297,929 of record JBANSL010000004.1, on the reverse strand, counting down.
TCCGAAAAAAAAAGGAAAACATGTATGCTAGATCCCAAAATTTCGAAAGTACACAAAAACATGAGTAGAAAATTTATAATATAAATCCAAGAAGTTTAACAATTAGTCAACATACAACATAAATATCTTTCAAGCCTACAAAATCGGGGAAGTTAATGTGTTAAGCCCAATAAACACAATGCACCACCACTCCAGCCAACAGGTCTACAACCGATTATATTTAGGTTTGAATAGCAAGATTTCTTAAAAACGCTAAAGGACACTTTGGGAAAATGTACACCAATCACATGAACAAATGAAATTTTTCCCACAATAAAGAGAACCAGAAGGTGTAATGGGGTCAGTATGCTGAAGGACTTGATGAATGAAAAGGTTTCTCATAAGTATGTGATATCATGTATGAAATTACCAGAAGAAAAAAGATGCGTTTAAACAAAAATCAATCAATCATAACAAATTCCATTCTATGTACTCAATTCAAGTAACAAAACGATTTAACCAAACAGTAACTCTCAGTTAAGATACATACAGAAGAAAAAAGATCATCTTCCTTCACAATCCTCGGGAAGCTCATCCATCGTTCTCGTTACCATCCTACCTATTCTTAAAAAAGAACGATAAAAAAGAATATGGAAAACAAAAATTAAAATAAATAACAACAAAGAGAATAAGAGGATAAATGAAATTCTACCTTGAGGCAGGAGTCAAAACAAGAGTGTTAACCATTGGTGCAGTAAGAGGAGCCCCTTTCATCATAGATGAGCAACCAGGAATCTGTCCAACAACATTACGAGAAATCTGGCTGCTGCGTGCACTGACATAACCAGGCCACATATATGCTGATGTATCTAATAGATCTCTTGCAATGCAAGCCTCAACAATCAAGTGCAACATGTTTCCAGGTGCATAAACCAATAGATCAGAAAGAAGAGTGAAATGGGAAATTCCTAAACGCAAAAGAGAGCGTCAAAAACTGAGAAAGGAGAGATCCAATTATGATCAATCTCTAAGCTAAATGGCCGAATGGAGCAGAAAACACGATGCAGAAAATCATAAGTTACTTTTCTAGATGGAATGCTAAGCAACGCCAATCAAAGATTAAAAACAAGGAGACATTCCTCTTCTGAATTAGGTGCAATCAAGATAGCTAGTAATATTTCTCTCAAAACAAAAACAAAAGAAAAGAAAGATAGCAAGTAATAACTTGAATCCAGGATCTTTGAAAGTTCATAAATCTAGTAAATAGTGACTATATGAAATATATTTTGCTTGTTCATTTCATGAACTATGAGATGTAAATAGCACATGAAGGCGGACGGTGAGCTGCTGTTAAAATGCAGAACAGAAACACGAAAAAAAAAAAGTTACCATTGCAGAAATGTAGTGGCACACAGAAAGACCCAAAGAAAAAAAGAGCCAAGAAAAATATTCACTTACATCAATTCACAGGCATGAGGCATGTCATCCTCATCCATGCTGACAGAGTCAAGATATCCAATTATCCACTACCATTGGTAATGCCAGAAAGAAACATCATTGCTTTAGCAGCAGCCTGATTAGCCTCTGGAATAATCGACACAGGAGGAGTTAACAAGCCTTGATGTTCACCAAGTAACTGTAAACAGGATATCAACTCACGACGACGCCTTCCAACTACAGGTTTATCCAGACTTTGAGCTATGGAGAAGCATTCAGGCTCTTTAGTCACTACATTTTCTTCCTCCTCGATGATTTTCCAACTGTCAGTAGAAAAACTCACACCCCATAGCACCAGCTTCGATAATGTAAACCTTTGAATCCTTGAGTTTCTTTTGAAGTTTTGATCCGAAAACAGAAATCTGTGCATCATATCTACTATTCAATGTCCTCAGGTCCTCGGGATCCAGTGGTTCTGGGGGAAGTGATTCCACTGAATCGAAGAAGAAAAACTGTCACATAATATGCGTAAGAACAAAATTAGAAATAAAACCCTTTACAAAGTAGCCAGATAAAGAGGGTAAAATGATAAGGCAAAAACAACAGAAAAAAGAGAGTGAAGGCAACATCCAAAGAAAAGCATCTTCAAACACTATGATCAGAAAGCAAACAATAATGTACTAAATCCCAATTACAAAAACAGTTTAAACGCCTTTTCTTAAGTGGAACGACCTACCACTTGTCTTTAAAACAGCACTCTAACAAAATGATTCAATCTAAATTAGCTAACCTGGAAGAGAGGCTGAGAGGATGGATCTTTCCATAACAGGCTTTCAAAACTTCCTGACCAACACGACCACCAAACATAGCAGCCATGGGATTTAAAACAGCATTTGCTCCATATGCAAAATGCCGAAGCACTTTTTGGTCAATTTCTTCAACCTTCCCATCAACAGAACTGCCATTAATGCTATTCGTGATAGAAATCAGTTTCTGAGCATCATCTTTAGAGCCAGCAACAGGAAAGTGTCCCAACTCCGCCCTGAACCTATCCAATGCTTGAAATGCCAAATGCAATAGCTGTGGACGATCAAACTATGAGAAATCACTGAGGAGGAAATCACCAGGGTCCTTGAGTGCAATGCTAAGAGGCATGAAATTCAACTCCCTGGGCTGCTTTACTTGGGTGACAATACCACCTCTCTCATATGCACCATAGTTTGTTGTGTCTTCCTCCAGGGTGAAGGAGTAGGGCCTTGCACTTTTTATCTTCCTTGGCTTTCCATCATTCAATTCAGTCATTCCCTTGACTTCATAAAACACGACGAGATCACCATCTTCAAATTCCAGCCTCTCATCATCCACGCATGTAATATGAGCTGATTTGTCATTGCTGATTGATGCTGTTATTCCTATATGTGGTTCGTTACCATCAACATCAGTAACAGTGAACTGTGGACCAAAGTCACAAAAAACACTTCCTAAAAGGCTTAAAGTCCTCATCAAATTCAAATGCTTTCTCCAAGCAGATGTCAGTGAACACAACAGCCTACAAATTTTAATTTACATGAGTGAGATGATAAGCGTAGCACTCCAACTTATATTAACACACAAACCCATCCATAAATGAGACTAAGCCGACTACCACAACAATTGACCCACTGAAGCACTTAGTATTTAAATAAGCGAGAGCAGAAGCTGTAGTAAGCAACATCGTGGGCGTATTCTGCATGAAACATACACACATAAAATCGCATGTGAAGAGCATCTGAAGAAAATGGGAAAGCACAAAATTCAGGTCAATTAATCTTGTCAGTGACTTAGATGACTCAATTCCTTCCCATGTTTTGGTCCAACAGTAGAGTGGTCGAGGATAATTTTGGGATTGATCAGTGGATAGATCTAGCAATGCCACATGATAATATTGATATATACTCATCTAGAGTCTTTCTCACCTCATTATACCAACATATCCATCATCCTTCAGTCACATAGAATACCATAATTTACCAGCTCTTAGGAGATAAGACAATGTCCACAACTCATATATAAGACACACTCAGCCTCTTACTTATTACTATACAGTCAATACTACTATTTAATCAAGAGTTAGAGAGCCCTTAGTGTATCATCTCGAAGTAAACTTGAATTATGACTTAAAAATAGAGGCCAAAGTCGTAGAAATATAGGTAAGCATAGAAAGCTCATAGCAAAAACAAAGAGCAGCCATTTCCATAGTACCTGGAACTGTGAAAGGTTTTCTTTGGTGAGTTATGCAGTCAATGTATTAACTAAAACAGCGTTGTTAAGCTCTTGCAGTTTCTGGACAGAAGCAAGCGCACGATTCTTTCCAACATCGTCCTCTGAAAACAGAAAATTACTAGACAATTCCCACAGCTCCACGGCTCCTCCGTCATGCAACGTGACAGATTTCACACCAGCAAGAATGAGATTTTTAGCTGCAAGAAAATTATATAAAGAAATAATAAGCCAATAACCAAAATATGAAATTCAAAATATCAGCGTATCCATCAGTTTTCATTCATGTATATCCTTAGCAAACTCAGTCTTTACTCTTGCAAGTCTCCATACACATGAGAATCACGTATTTATTCTTTATACACTCTACATATTGCTAATATTTTTTTAATGAACTTCAACAAGGTTAAACTTAAATAGAGTTGTAAATTTAACTGGACTGAAGCAAATACAACAAGCAGTGCTCATGATGGAGCATCTTCCATAGCTGGTACACAAGCCCAATAAAATGCTTCAATTCCAATTTGCCCAGAATACATGAAAACCCGAAAATGGAGAGAAAAATACAATCATAGAAAAAGAACTAAGTACCTTAGGTACAAGAAGTTAATGCACCTGTTCATAAAAACCAACACAATACATAACTCAGCTCAACCAAGCCGAAAGACCTACCAAAATTGGGAAGAAATAATGTAATAAATCTTTAAAAATGAAACAAAAATAAGACAAGGGCTCAAAAATAGGCAGATAGTAGCAACAAATGGGCAAACAGAGAGATCTCTCACCTCAGTCAGGTTGAATTCGACAGAAATGGACAAGGAAAACTAATGCAGGTGGCGGTGGATCACATTGAGATCAACCAAAGATATCGTAAGATGTTAAAAGGATGGTAAGTTAACTTGATGTTGGTACTAATATGACCTTCAAGAGTGATGGAAAATGTGGGATAGGAAAAAATCATGGCAATGATTAAGCTGTTGTCATGTTTATAGTGGAGATGTGGAGTAATGCAGTTTAATATAAATTAGAGTCTGAATTTATCATCATTTAAAAATTGTAATGACATGGAAAAAGACCATACTGTGTATCAAACTCACATGATTAATATAAACCAATTGTTTATGAATAGAAAAAATTGAAGGAAACTAAAAACGATCTCATGATGTGACACTGTTCAAGCATACCTCTTGGTTGGGATGTGCATTATCCCAATAACCCAAGAAAGTTTGAATGTTATCATGAAGTTTCTCCAGATTTGAAATTTAAGCCTGGTCCAACAACTTTCCATAGACACAGCCTGAAGGGTGCTTGTTTGTGCAGTCCTATTATGACAATTTGGATAGCACATAGGTAACCAACAAGACGTTGGTCTAAAGGATAACAAGCATCTTCTTGACGTGGTTATCGATCTCCTCAGTGGAGGGTATCCATGGAGGTTGGATGTCGTAGACACCAGGTCAGATTCTTGTACCGTACTTGACTCCCTAGCAGAAGACGAAGAGGAGCTTCTCGTCAGATCGGGAGTTCTCAATGGTGATCACATCAGCGTCCATGTCGATGATGGAGTGAATGATATCATTGAAGTGGTTGTAGATCTGTGGGAAAACAAGCGTGTACTGTTAGTACAACCCCTGAAGTGTTATTGTAATAAGTAGGGGAGGGAAATTTGAACCTGGGTGGTATCCTGGACGCCATAGTCGGTGATGCGAAAGGAGTGAACAACCCATTTCAAGTAGAAAGTGTGCTCAGACTTTCGCAGAGGCAGACCTTCTCAGAGAGCAGCCTCGTCGATTTGGAATTTGGATAAAATTGATGCCAACCTTTTCAAGGTCCTAAACTTCATCCTTGATAGCAAGAGCAACCTGGTAGCGGATCTCGAATCTGGAGTAGATGCATAAGAATGTTATTCATGATTGGGAAACAAGTATCATGAAAAACAAGCAGTTCAGATTTTGAATATTTGCTTGTTTATGAGATAAGTGTACCTGGGTTGGTCGTTTCTGACAAAGGACCCATTGAAGATGGTGACCGGGCCAATAAGCATACCCTTCATTGGGTGGTTAGTCATGTTCTGGGGAAGAGATGATCGGAACCCAGTCATCGTCTTGGGGCAGCTCACATCACCATAGATGACAGGTGACTTTACATACCGAGAACCATAGGACTGCATCCACACATTGATAGTGAGGGCGAAAACAATTGCTGCCCAAATTACTCAACAATACTATTCTCTGCAAAGAAAAAACAACACGATCAGAATAGACATTTCAGCTGATATTTTCTCTTTGACTGATCTTGACAAGGTGTTACAAGTAAAAGAAGGAGACGCACCTCAGGCTCTCCATGAACCAACACATCGATATCAAGCTCCTCTTGAAGCTTGACAACCTTGCTGATTTCCTCCTTGATGGAGCTGCCATACTCTTCCTCAAAGATCCTTCAAAAATAACATAAATAACAGGAGTAAGATATCAAAGAAAATACTAGTGTTTTGCGCTACTTTGGTAATGGCAGGATGTTACCCTTGCTAAGGAAGGGTTGAATAATGAACTCCAACATGAAATTCAAGAGCTTTTAATAGATTCATACACATCTAAATTTTTTCAAATGGAATGAAAAATTACATGGCTATCTGTGGGACATTTCATCGTGCATCACTAAATTAAATGTGTGTCCCTTAAACTGGAAGAGTTTTAAATCCAATGTTTCATCAAAGTGTGCAGAGAAACAAAACTGAGATATCATCAAACAAAATTGATAGGTATTCTTTGAATTGAAGATTAATAAGAAAGATTAAAATAAACATCTCTGCACACATCCAGAAAAGTGATTACAAAGGAGAAATAAAACCTAAAGGCAAACAAATAAGATATAACCCTAAAATCATCTAAACTCACAAAAACGACAACAAAATTTGTTTAAGGTTGTAGTTCGCCGGCCGATTCAGAGCTTAGCACCGACAGAGAGCCAGAGGAAGAACTGATAAGGAGGGTTAGGCGGTGAAAAGCAGGACATCCCCAAGAGCCTTCTAAGCTACCAGGAGCAATTAGGATCATTGATAAAAGTATACGGAAGGAGAAGAAATCTAGAAATTTTGAATGGGACGAAAGCGGTGGGAAGGCTGCGAAATCAACAAAATGGAACCCCAAGGTGGGAAGGCTGATAGGGAAGACAAATGAAGCAGGAGGTGGAGTGGACCATGTTTGGAATACAGGAGAAACAATTTTAACATCATTGAAGCAGCAAAGCAAAAGGGGAAAAAAGAGTAGGCCAAATTCATACCTGCGCAGGAAGGTGGCTGGCCCGTGCTCAATTCCAACAGAGGGAGCGGCGCTCCGACAAAGAGCGCGCTGGAACTGGAAATCGATCCACAAGAATAGGTCAAGCCGATCAAACACTTCGAATTCCAACTCCTGCAAAGGAAGTTGGATCAATTCGAAAAAGGAATAATCAAATCCCCTAATAACCCTAATTCGATTCATTGAAGCAGCAAAGCAATTTAAAAAGGGAGAAAAAAGAGTAAGCCAGATTCATACATTCGCAGCCTGAATCCGAACAGATACGGCGAAGAGAGAGCAGGCGAAGGAAGCAGGCTGGCCCGTGCTGAATTCCAACAGCGGGAGCGGTGCTTCGACAGAGAGCGCGCTGGAACTGGAAATCGATCCACAAGAAGATGCAGAACGGGCAAAATAGGTAAAGACGATCAAACACTTCGAATTCCAACTCCTGCAAAGGAAATTGGATCAATCAGGCCATAGAAAACTACTATACTCAACGACCAAGATCTCTTAAAACATTACATTGCCCACCCCTTGTTACTGTGATGGCATCTGGTGGTTTGTGGTTAGTGGTTATAGACGAAGGTGGCGAAATGCTCTCCCCGGCGAGTTGCCTCTGAACTGAAGATAGGAAGGCTGTAGAAAGCATAGCCGTTCGATCCTTAATTAATGGACGGCCAGATAGATATCTCTGGGCTCTAGGTGTATGAACAGCTGAGTAAAAGGATTCCTGCTTTGGCTGCACCTACCATGTGTTATGTGTAGAGGCTGGTGAGTTGAACCGCACCTGGATTAATATGATGAGGCTTACCAGATAAATACAAATCAAATATATCTATCTATCTATTAATATTACTAATTCTGCTAGCATTTTGCGTGTCCCGCTCACAATTAAAGTTGAATTTTTTATTCAAATGAGCTTTTCTTATTGGTCAATATTATTATGGAAACTTTAAAATATTTGTTTCCTATTTTAAATATGATTTGAATCCATTCCCTTTTGTTTTATTTTCAGTTATATTGTCGTAAATATTGACACATGTTTCCATTTTTTTTTCCGATTGCAATATATCTATCTTCTATCTTCTATTAATATTACTAATTCTGCTAGCATTTTGCTGACGTGTCACGCCCACAATTAAAGTTGAATTTTTTATTCAAATGGGATTTTCTTATTGGTCAATATTATTACGGAAATTTGAAAATATTTGTTTCCTATTTTAAATATGGTTTTAATCCATTCCCCTTTTTTTTATTGGTCGGTTACGTAAATCTTGAGATATGTTTCCTTTTTTTTTTTTCCCGCTTGCAATATTCTCATAATTCGTCTACATACATTGAACTTGAATTTGAATCTTGGTATATTTTATTTTTGAAAATTTATACTCTACATACACTCATATCCAAGTATCGATTTATAAAATATTGCGCAGTATAAATTAACTTTCACATATGTTCATATTTTCTGACCAACCATGCAAGTAGTTCATTTTCAAATAAATTAATCGGATATGTACTCGGATTGTCTACATTCATTATCTTAACGGATTGAATTCATTTAAATATTTATTTATTATATCACATTTATCACAATCATGTTAAAATTTATTGCTCTCTATTCGCTTAGCTAAATAAGGTGTTTAATATTCATTCACGCTTTGTTAGGATGGTAAAAATGAACTCCCCCCAACCAATGATTGCTTCTAGGGGTGAACATGACTCCAGGCCTCCAACAGAGGGGGCGGATTTGGTGGCCGACATAGCCAATAGAAGATGAGGCAGATGCTCGAAGAAGATTTCCGGCCTCAACCGAGTGGATTTCTCTTTGCGCGCGTGTCGCGCGTTCTCCCTTCATTCCGGGGATTTTAGATCGCGTTTGTTTCACCATTAAATCGGATTTGATTTGATTATACAAGATCTTATAAATTTGGAATAGTATATAATTAAAACGTTGAATCATTGAAAAAGTTCTTCTAATTAAATTTTAAAAAATTCTTCTAATTTTTATTCCTGCGACTGTCAGGTATTATGACTTTCCCGAAGGAGAAGACATGAAAAAGTTCTTGGAGAAGAAATCAAGCAATGCCTATTCGGTTTTGAAATACGACTGTCATATGCACTTCAAGGAATATAGAGAGGATGTTCCATTGGAGTTCGTCATGCACGCGCCCCTAGCAGTACTTGGTCAAGAATGAGTTTCTCGACGAAACAAAACAGGTAATATATGTAACCTTGTATTTTTTTTAGGAACTTATTTTCCTACATTTATAATTGATAATTTCATCATTTTCTTCTTCCAGGCCGTGTGTGAGCGAAACAAGATGAACGAGACCAAAAACCCGAACCCCATCAACCCCCCACAGTGGCTCCATTCCCAATGAGCTTCCGAGCAACAGACCTCATGGAGAAGCATAAACATCCCTCAACAATCGTACAAACATTAACCGTTGACGCATATGAGTTGTGTCCAAATGCAAAGGACTGAGTGTTACGTCTACACCCCTTGAATTACGATAAAGTAAGTTTTATAAGTTTTATAACTAAGTTTTATAAAAAGAAAAACTCTTAAGTTTTATAATTAACTACATATATAAAACTATAAGTTTTATGAACCGAAGAATCTCTAGAAGTTTATAAAACTAATAACTTAAAAATCAGTAAGTTTTATACTGAGTAAGTATTACAAAACTTAAAAATCATTTTAAGTTTGTGAAACTGATAACTTAGAAATCAGTAATAAAGTTTTATAAGTATTACAAAACACAAAAATCAGTTTAAGTTTTTAAACTTATAATTTTTTTATAAGTATAACAAATCTCGAGAAGTTTATAAAACTAGCTAATAAATTAAAAATCAGTAAGTTTTATAAGTATTAAAAAACTTAAAAATCAGCTGACGTTTGTAAAAATCAGTTTGAGTTTGAGTTTTAGTTTATAAAACTCTCGCTTTTAGTTTGAGTTTATAAAAATCAAACTTAAACTAAGTTTTAGTTTATAAAAATCCGTAAGTTTTAAAAAACAGTAAATAAGTTTTAGCTGTTTTTTTTCAAACTTAAACTAAGTTTGAGTTTTGTTGAGTCATGATCGAGTGAAACTTAGTTGAACTTGAGTGAGGTTTGTATTGTATATGTGTACACCTCACTTGTAGACAAACAATTCTCTTGTAACCGACCTTTCTCTCTCTATAAATAGGAAGGCGGGAAACTTGTAACAACACTCAAGAAATACAGATTGTTCATTCATCATCATCATATTTATCGAGGAAAAATAATTCGCCGCTGATATTTTGGTCGCTAATAGGGAATTCTGTTGTAGTGTGTATTCGGTGAGAATGCAAGCGAGCAAGGAAGTTAGGAAGGACAAAGAGAGCACGGAGAACCCCGGTTTCAGCATTTCAGCAATGTTGGTAGAGCGAGGAAAAACAAAGAGAGCACGAAGAACCCCGGTTTCAACATTTCAGCAGGTAGAGCCAATGTTCTTAATTAGCTAATGTAAAAGGCCGGTAGAGCTAATGTTTTTAATTACCTAATGAGAGTTTGGATATTGGCAGTTTCAGCAAAAAACATTACCTTGCTGAAATTGATTTTTATAAAATTGTATGAGCTACTATATCTTACAAGCATATATGACAACATTTCAGCTTTTCTATTTTCAGTATTTCAGCATTTCAATAGCTTGTATTTATAACATTTTCAGCAGTGTCAACAATAATCACTTCAACATCAACAACGTTGTTGAAACCGGAGTTTTAGCATCAACAACGTTGTTGAAACCGGGATTTCAACATCAACAACAGTGCTGAAACCGGGGTTGTAGCAACTTCGGTTTGAGCAACGCGGAAAAAAAAAACAAAAAAAAAACTGCTGAAACAAAGGTGGACAGGGGTTTCAGCAACTCTGGAAACGCGAAAAAAAAAACGAAAAAAAAAAACGGTAAAAAAACTGCTGAAACAGAGGATGGCATAGGGGTTTCAGCAACTCTGGAAATGTGGAAAAAAACGAAGAAGAAAAAAGCGAAAAAAAAAACAACCGAAACAGAGGTTAGCACAGGAGTTTCAGCAACTTTATTTTAGGAGTGGACATTTTGCTAATATGGAGAGGGTGGTGGACATTTTCCTAATAAAGCCCAAAATTATGGACATCGAGGTAATCACCCCTTATAAAAATCCGTAAGTTTTAAAAAACAGTAAATAAGTTTTAGCTAATTTTTATCAAACTTAAACTAAGTTTGAGTTTTGTTGAGTCGTGATCGAGTGAAGCTTAGTTGAACTTGAGTGAGGTTTGTATTGTATATGAGTGCACCTCACTTGTAGACAAACAATTCTCTTGTAACCGACCTTCCTCTCTCTATAAATAGGAAGGCGGGAAACGTGTAACGACACTCAAGAAATACAGATTGTTCATTCATCATCATCATCTATGTTTCTTCCTTTCCTTCCGCCATTACCACACATCTAAAGCTTTGTTTTACATTTAATCACAACTTTTGTCATGGTATCAGAGCTCGAGAATGATTCCGACAACCGGAGAACTGAACTCGGCGTCATCGATCCCATGAGTGAGCTGTTCCTTCATCATTCTGACCATCCGAATTGCGTCCTCTCCACACGTCTTCTTGATGGCCGCAATTTTAGCCATTGGACGAGATTAGTGGAGGTCTCGCTTATGGAAAAGAACAAATTCGGTTTTGTCACCGACTCATGTCAACGTCCGACGACATATCTTCTTCTTCAACAACACTGGGATAGGTGCAATCACATGGTAATCTTGGCTTATTCACTTTGTAGAAAAGGATATTGCAGAATCAATCATCTATTGTCGTACTGCTTGTCAAGCTTGGCGCCAATTGGCAAATCGATTTGGATCTGCCAATCGAACAAGATTGTACCAAGTCCAGAAGGACCTTGCTGCAGTAGAGCAAGGTACCTTGGGAATTCCTGAGTATTTTACCAAATTTAAGCGCCTTTTGGATGAGTATGTGCATTTGGTTGTAGGTAAATTGTGTGATTGTGGATCCAATGTTGTTGTGATAAAATTGATACAGAATAAGCAAGTGATCCAATTCCTCATGGGGTTGACAGATGCTTATAGTGTTGTTCGAGGAAACATTAATTTTGATGATGAATCCTCCGATCCACTAGATATTAATGAAAAACATATAGGTTTTTTATCCAAGAAGAGCAACAATGAGGAATGAATAAAGGATCTTCAACTGAGAGTGATGGTGTTGCATATATATATATTATCATTATAGTATATAAATATATATATATATATATATATATATATATATATATATATATATATATATATATATATATTTATACTTAGATTATATGAATGAGTATACTTGCATCTATATTTTTTAGGTTAGATTATACTTAGATTATTTGGATAATATATCGATCGTCTCCATACTTACATTATATATATGAATGATTATATATCCTTAATTTTGTTGAAGGCATGGGCGGGGTTGGTGAGCGGCTTGCTAAAAAACGGGGGGACCGTGGACTGCCAAGGCTGACCAGAGGCAGAAAGAGGTGGCTGAAGCGAATGTTGAAGGCTTGAAGCTCAATGGGCAAAGGAGGTGGTTGCGGAAGCAAAGACTTGCGAGGGAAGCTAGAAGCGAGAATGGAGAGTTGAAGGCGCGCATAGTAGAACTGGAGATCGAAGAAGATGCTCGACTTCCTAGGTGCAACAACGAGCTCGCATCCGTCTATCACGTCAGTTGCACAGCCATATGTACCGTCTCATCCTGATGTTCCTCTCGCGTCCTCTCAGCCCTCCTCCCAGCAGTAGAAGGTAGATGTACTCTCAGCCCTTGGTTAAATACTTTTGCATATATTATTCGGATTGGTTTAGCTTTGCAAGTAATTGTATAGGTTTGAATTAGATTTGGGGGATTTGAAGGGTTGAATGGTATATATGTGTTTCTTTGGATTGTGCTTGTGTTTAGAATTTGATGGTTTTGTTTGGAATTGTGTCTGTTTGAGTTGCGTTTGTGTTGAGTGCACAGGTTTTCTGTAAAGAATGTGCATATTTTTATGCAAATTTTGGGTATAAACAGGGGGCAAAAAGTGATTCCAAATTATTATTTTTAAATCAAAACGCACTCAGGTGACGAATATCTGCAATTAATTATAGGAGGGATTGTCATTGTGCGGTCGCTTGAGAGGTATGCCTTTTTCCTTCCTTATTTTGTTAGTTTTTTCCCCTTATTTGATTTGATGCATATATTTATTTATTTTTCTTATTTTTAAATGAAAAAATAAAGGCATTTTATTCAATGTTTTTATCCTAAAACGATAATGTTTTATCCTAAAACGTCAGCATTTGTTGTCGTATTATATAACGTTTTACTATTAATTCAACCTATAGTTAGCAAAGTGATGTTGTTTTATTCCAAAACGATATCGTTCCTACACAGTTTTGTTTGTATCCCGTCTAAAAACTTTTTGACTCTACTATTATATTACTATTAAGGAGTACCTTTTTTTTTTAACACAATTCAAATATTATTCTTGGTAATATTGAACTCTTTTATCTATTATTGTTTGATTCTCTCATAGTATTAAATATATTATATGTTGCATGTATAAGTTTTTGTTATCTAGTAGACTAGTACTACTATTGTTTACCACTAACCTACTTCCGCTCAGACTGAAACGTTTGTGGCTCCGCCGCTACATACAACCTTACTACAGAGCACAAGGTTTCAATAAACACCACAATGGCGCATTTCCATCGTACGTTAACGCAAACAAATGTTTGCCTGCATTATGTGGGCCCCATTCGATTTCTGTCCCTCACAAGTCACAACGTTCACATCCAAACAGTGCCCAACTGCCCATTGTTATCCCCCCAAAAGTAACCCATGAAAAAAAAGGAAATACATTAATGATTTAATGCAAACAGATCGAAAATCTGATTCATTTAAAGGGGGAGGGGGGAAGATTGGAAACAAACAGAAAGGGCTTTCTCGGAGCCAAATGAGTTGGAAAAATTAAAGGTAAATTCTAATTCCTAATCCGGGGCAAAAAGGTTTGTCCTGGTTCGGGTCGTTCGACCCAACGGCCAAAGGGTTAAAAAATTCGGTTTTTCAAAGACTTTTTTAAAAATATTAATATATTATAAAAATTAAATTGTAATATAAATATTTCAAATTAAACTAAATAATAATATTATAATTAATTTTATAAATTTTTATTATAATAATAGTATTATATTAATATTGTAAGCATAAAAAAAACATATTTATAGAAATAAGTGTTCTAAACATACTATAATGATAATATATATACATACACACGTTATTTAGTTATGAGTGATCTTAACGAACACAATTGAATTGCATGACGAATATGTGTGATGTCAATGTGGTGGATGTGTGACATCTACACGGTGCTGACTTACCGAGTCGTGGGTCTCGACCCTAGTAAAAGTCATGGGTCATTTGGGTTTGGGTAGATTTCGGGTCCCGGGTATATATCACCGGGTTCAAACCCGCAAAATTACCGGACAAGTAAGTCGGACTTTTCAGGTCGGATCATATTTTGATAGGTGTGAATTTGCATGTGTTCTTTTTGAATTATTCTTTGTCAAAATGATGTTTAATTGTGTTTTAATTTGCATGGGAAATTAGGTGAAATTTTAATAAATGAAAAAGTAATGATGACGAAATTATAAATATAAATAAATGTTGTATTATACTATTTATAATATTTTTAAAATAAGGTGAATTTAAAATTAAATATCTTAAAAATTATGTGAACACAATTTGCACCATTGCATAAAGCTAATAATAATTAGCTATATTATAATCATTGATATAATTTATATGATATTTTATTGAAAATTTTTATTATTTAAAATGCTACAATGTAAATTCTGTTAATTAACCAAAATACTTTAAAATTGTCGATGCTCAATTAATTCGGGCTACAACAAACTTTTGAAAAAAAAAGAAAAGAAAAAAGAAGAAAAGATAGAAGAAGAAAAGGAGTAGCAGCAGGGCTGGACGGTACGCAGTGCAAAATCGAAAACCTACAACTGCAATTATCTTCAAGCTGGCCTCTCCCCCTCATTTGAAATTTTGAACCCAAACCCAAATGGCAAATGCAGCCTTCCTCCAAACATAGCCCACACAAACCCTAGCCAACCCTTCCTCCAAATTTTCGAGGAGCAGCCAGAAACAAATCGAAGTGGAGCCGATGCTGCTAGGCCCTTTTCCGTTCAAGGTACTCTTTCCCTCTTTCTTTTGACAAAAAACACTATAAAGGTCAGGCCTTTTATAACTCTTCCTTCGTTCTAGGCCAGTCTATCGTCTCCAACAAGCGGAATGAACCCCGACGAGCACCTCCGACGACTCTCCGACGAACTCGAGCACATGCTCTCTTATAGTTGCAATAAATACTGGAGGACTGTAAGATCCGGGGTCTTAAGAGGCGCCAACCCATGCCACCAAGCCCTCTCAGGTCCGTTGTCCTCACTTGGAGCCTGAAAAGGAAGAGCTCTTGTGACATAGGTAGGGCTTGAATAACTTATAAATCACTCCGCACATCCTTATTATATCCGATGTGGGACGGGGGTATTACAATCTCCCCCACTTAAAGCACTGACAACCCCGTCAGGCCCAAGGGACTGCCCTCCGGGAGGAGCGTACCCAATAATACTGTCGGCGCACCTCCGAGCCCGGAGTCGGCTCTAATACCATCTGTAAGACCCGGGGTCTTAAGAGACGCAAACTCATGCCACCAAGTCGGCTCTAATACCATCTGTAAGACCCGGGGTCTTAAGAGACGCAAACCCATGCCACCAAGCCCTCTCAGGTCCGTTGTCCTCACTTGGAGCCTGAAAAGGAAGAGCTCTTGTGACATAGGTAGGGCTTAAATCACTTATAAATCACTCCGCACATCCTTATTATATCCGATGTGGGACGGGGGTATTACAATTCTGTAAGACCCGGGGTCTTAAGAGGCGCCAACCCATGCCACCAAGCCCTCTCAGGTCCGTTGTCCTCACTTGGAGCCTGAAAAGGAAGAGCTCTTGTGACATAGGTAGGGCTTGAATCACTTATAAATCACTCCGCACATCCTTATTATATCCGATGTGGAACGGGGGTATTACAAGGATAATATAATAATAGCATCACTTCCTAAATAACAATACTCCTACTTGTTTGGGCTTAATTTCCCTCTGAAAACATCAGTTAAATTATATTCACGAGTGTATGACTAGCCTTTGTATTAATAATTTTTATTAAATAATAAATATACATGGAAAATGAACAAGAGACGGGAACCACGCTCAGAATTATGGCTTTTAAGAGAGGAATAGCCTTATTTATGGACAGCGATGGGTCTTGGAAGGTCGACAATCGCCGCATTTGCAGTAAGTTATATTTTATAAATAGTATTTAATAATGTTAGTTATTATTTATTTATTTATTTATTTATTTATTTATTTATTTATTATGATTAATAATTTTACGATAATTTATCTCAGGGGATATCCGTAGCAAGTACCATCTGATAAATGGCTCAAGTTTCATTGTTGCGTATTCGGGAACCGTAAAATTCATAAAACAACTGAAGAAGAAACTGGAAGAACGAGTTTCGGGGGGCTTAGATCTGGATCAAGCTAGGAACATTGCTAACCTTGTCATTGAGGAGATAGTTGGTTCTTCTAAATTTCAAAGGGAAGGGTCCCCAATATTTGGAGGGATTTTCATGGGACAAGACAATGACAAGGTAAACTATTACTATTATTCTTCTTTAACAATAATAACTAATATATTAAAGTTTTAAATTGACCATCAGAAATGAAGAGCGTATATGATAGGTTATAAGGCTAAAGGACCGGTCAATAAGGATGTGAGTAGATTCAAGTATCATATATGCGGTTTGGGGAAGAAAGAAGCTATCAAAGTGCTACCCACCCCGGGGTAAGTTTTATTTTATAAAGGCCAAATGTAATTTAATTTTGTTGCTATTTTTTATTTGTTTTTTTTTAATTATTGATAATGTTTTATATGAACAGGGATATCACAAGCAAACCCAACAAACAGGATTGTTTGATGAGAATCAAACGAGCAATGTTTTACGCCAACCTTCGAACATCCGCTAGCGGGGGTCCAAAAAAGGGTAAGTAAAGTTTTTATAGCATGAAATGGCCATACTTAGATTATTTGGATAATATATCGATCGTCTCCATACTTACATTATATATATATATGAATGATTATATATCCTTAATTTTGTTGAAGGCATGGGCGGGGTTGGTGAGCGGCTTGCTAAAAAATGGGGGAACCGTGGACTGCCAAAGCTGACCAGAGGCAGATGTAACAACCCATAATTATGATTTCCGGGTTACGTTTCAAGGGATAAAACCCCTTGTTCGGATCTTGCAATCCAGGTACGGGTCGAGGTTTCAAATTCAATTTTAAGGTCAATAATAAAGGGGGATTTCAAACCCTAAAAGCATCGTAAGGCCGTTGGGTACCCTTAACCTGTCTTATGACTATGCCGTGAAATTCAATTCGAAATAAAGTAAAGCGGAAGCAAAGTTAAGATACAAAGTGTCACGGTAAAGCCGGGTCAAAACCAAAAAATAAGCAAATGATTACCATTTATTCCAAGTCAGAGAATTAGCCAGGTTCTTCGATCCGCAAAAAGGGAACCCCCGTTATATAGACATCGAGCACTCAAAATCTGCAGAGAATACCTTAAAAAAAAGAACGGGGAAAGGAGTCAGATCGAGCCACTCATGCGGGACCGGCAGTCCTCGCTGAAGCCACATAGTATGTGATATACCTAATAAAGATGCTCTAATGCAGTACGGATGTTAAACACACTAGCATGCTCCTAGTTCATATACGAAAAGACAATTAAGGCGCCCACATAATGCCAACTGGCATGTCCCTCTCCTACCTCTGCACCCTTTCCCGTTAGTGCAGAGACTGGCCAGTTCGGGCTATAACATAGCAATTTCATCATGGTGGTGCACAAACCACGACATCATCATATCATATCATCTCATCGATTGCCTGATGGTGCTGGGCTATCATATCATGCTCATATCGACTCGATTGACTCAGGGTACCCGATGAGGCTGGGCTACCCTATGACCCTAGCAAAGACTCTAGGACTATCACAGATACTGGCCGTTCTGTTTCAAACGCATAAAGTAAGCAGATGCTCATTCAATTAGTGCAACCTAAACAGGATACTACATGTTCATGCTTTTATGCATATGCAACACCTAACATAAAATGTAACAACATGCATGAACCAACCTGAGTAAACCCCATAGGGAACTTACCTGAAATGCCGAACATCAAAAGATAACGCAAGCGGAGTCCAACAAGCAAAAATCACCTAACAAATATACAGATATGTATAAGTCTATCTAAATTACACAAGGCGCCCCTAACTATCACACATAACTTCACATATCTCATTTCCGATCATTTTGTCTTATCTCATCACATATCATTCCATGTTCATATCATCTCAATATCTCATCCATCATCTCATTTTATTATTATTTCAAGACAAATCCGACAAGGTTAGTATATTTCCAAAATATCTCCAAAATACCTTCATAAATATCTCCAAAATACCTTCATTAATCCCAAAATAATACTCCCTCCGTTCAACAAAACTTGACGTTTTACTATTCATGCACGCTTTTTTAGGAGCTAAAAACTATATAAAATATCGACTTTTTAAATAATTTTTTTTAACAATTTCGTAGTTATTATTAATAAGTGCAAACTTGTTAAAAAAAATTTAATAAAAAATGAATATTTTATATAGTTTTTATCATTCTAAAAAAGCGTGCGTGAATAGTAAACGACAAGTTTTGTTGAACGGATGGAGTACTTGTATTTCAAATCTCAAAGATTATTATTAAATACCATTTGTTAAACACCTTCATAAATATCTCCAAATCTCTTAAAAATCCCAGCCATTTTATTTTATAAAAATCAACCTCTTTTAAAATTACCAAAACCGCCCTTTAATTTATAAAAATTACAACCGACCCTCTTTATTTTAGTAATTGCCAAAACCGAGCTCACCCCTGTTTTTTAAACCCCAACCGAATTTATTTTATAAATATAACCCCAAAATCATTTGGTTTCTCAAAACAATAGTCCAATCCATTACATTTGCTCTTAGAAGAAATTAGGCCCAAAATCTCCTCCTTTTAAAATGCAATACCCAACCCAAAGAAAATAGGCCCAAGAGCATTTCCATGGCCATTCTTCATTTCATTTGACCGGACAGAATTAAAAAAAAAAAGAGAGAGGGCCCACGTTGAGTTGGAAGCCATGTGGCACAAGGGCCCACTAGGCCTTCTTCAACCTTCTTGTTGTTCGAACGAAGGAAAAACAGAGTGGCCTTGCGTTCGACGGAAGGAGAAAAGGAGGGGCGATGAGGCTCGCTGGTGGTGGCCTAGGTTTCACTCCGACCACCCTCAGCCTCTCCGATACCCATCCCGACACCCATAGACCACAAAATTGACAAGAAAAGAAGAAGAAAGAAGCGCTCACCGAGGGGAAGTTCGAGGACGTCGGAGGTTTGTCGGAGTCGCGCCATGCTTCATCAGGGACGGAATCAAGCGGGATTAGCCTAGGAAGGGAGGAACAGGCTTAAAGGCGCGACCTTTATGGCATTTTAGAGCGGAAGGAGGAGGAAAAAAAATCTTACCGGACTTGAATCGAAATAGGGGAGATGAGGAGAGCTGTGTCTCGGCGGTCGGTGCCTCCTGGGGCTGTGTCGAGCGTCGGAGCTGGGATGAGGCTCGAATTTATTGAAACAGGATTGTTGGGTGATTTCCCTCGGCATACAGAGCTCGAAGCTCGGGGGCTGCGGTGGTGGTGTTTTGGTGGCCGAGGATGGGTGGCGCAGTGGTGGTGATGGAGTTTGGTGTGCACAGCGGAGCAAAAGAGGCGGAAGGGATGCCGGAGCTCATGGTAGCAGCGAGGAAAGAAGCAAGGGAGGAGGAAGAGAGCTTAGGGGGGGTGTTTGGGGTTTCCTTAAAAATGAAATGTAAAGGGGGTTTTGGATCTGATCTTTTGTTTTGAAGAGGGAATGGTAGCAGTAACCTTCGGTCAAACAGGAGGACAGAACTGCAGGTTGTTTGTTTGTCAAAATAAGTGAAATCAAGTAGAGAGTGAGGGAAGGTGAGGATAGAATTTGCGTAAAGGGTTGAAGATGAATTGGAGAGGGAGATTGCCTCAAATCAGATCAAATTGAGGCTTGACAATTGGTGGGCACGCCGAATCAAAAGGAGGGGGAAACAAAAGTGTGTTTCCAAAATACCCAAAACAATTAACCTTGAAACCCGCTCTCTCGATCTTATCCCGACTCGATCAAATAATGTTTTAACAAAAAGGATATCGACATCCGGAATTAATTTCGAATCCCGAGGCGGAAAGACAAAATCGTTTGCCAAAAGTTCGAATTTAGGTCGGAAATCCGTTCCATGAGTTTTTAAATCTTATTTAATGAGTTTTTCCTTTAAATTCAAATTCTAAATTCATTTTAATTTTCCTTCTTCCGAAATTCATGATTTAAAATCCGAGTCTTTACATCATCCACCTCTAAAAACAAGTCTCGTCCACGAGACTAAAATCACTCTAAAACAAGGGAATGAATGAAGTTTGAAATTGGTGAGTTCGAGGACCATGTCCAAGGATCTTGTAATTATCTTGGTTGCATCTTCCGGTATTCTCACAACATCCTAGTCACGATCGTGACATCTCCAATTGGCCTTGACAAGTACGCAATAAGCGCCCCTATCACATCCTCGCTTTGACTTTTCGGAAGTACCACAACTCTAAAAGTTCTACAATGTCATCACTAGGTCTTAGCAAGCACCCTACAAGCGCCCTCATAAAATGCTTGTATCCACTTCGTGAAGTATCATAGAGTTGCCCGGGTTTGAAAAGTTTTAAAGGGGATTCCGCAATTGAAAAAGATTGGCTTCGAAATCGTTGAAACTCTCGGCAACGTTTATTCTTGAAAATTCCAAGTAATTCTTTTCAAACCGCTCAAAATCTTCAAATAAGACGTTTAACCAAGCAGCTTTACACCAAAACAAGTAAAACCCTTTCGATCAAATTTCGTCAAAATCCTCCAAAACCAAATCAGTTTCCCGCATAAAAATCAATCAAATTCAGAAGCTCGGAGGTGGAATCATCCACCTCTAAAGGCTAATCCATATTCTCTTCCTAGTTTCCAGATCATGCAACATCATTCACAATTCAACAAGTAACAAAGAAAGAACAAGCCTCGACATACTAAGAATCATAAGGTATATCTATATCATACTGAAGGCATCACAAGCGAATAATCAAATGTTCATCATTCATCACGTAAGCACACATGTCTAAAAATCAACGGGTTAGGTGTTATCGGGTTAGTACGTCAGTACACATCAAATCTCACAATCCCATATCGATATCGCAACACAAGTAGAACATATTCATCACGTTAACATATCAACACAATAAGGGGTATCATGCCCCATTAGTCACACTTTCTCTAGAAAATTTCTCGATCACCGCCCCAAAATTCTTTCACTACTCTCCAACCACGCTACCAAATGACCTCACCCACAGGTTTAAGGAAGAAGTAATTATGAAAAGCATCAAACATAAGGTCTACATCATATCAACTAGCATTTATAAACCTAACATCATGGGTTCAACAAGTTTCAATTTACCATCATGCTCAATAATCATCACAAACATCATATATGAACGTAATCAAGTCAAGCTAGCATGTTACATTATAACCTTATCAGATACAATTCATGTCTCTTATGTAGTTCACATTTTACAGGCAACGGAATTCAAATCATGCTTAGCAACTTAGAGTAGCAATACATCAAGACATCATGATACATGAGATCTATAAGGCATCACATCATATCATCATAGACGACAGGCAATCAGGAAACAGTCATCATCAAGTCAGCACATCAACACGTAAATCTCATCACCAGGTTAGTGCAATATCATTGTCAACAAGTTCAAAAGGGTTAGCAATTCGAATGGAGAACACTCTCGCTTGCAAGTCATATCTTACTCAGTAACCGTAATTCTTGATGTGTGCCCGTTCTGCCAACATCATTGATCCTAAGGCCCGTGGGTTATGAGCCCACACTTCCGTTGCGCTGTTCTATCGCTATTTAACTCCTCATTCTCTTTCTCATGCGGTCGCTCGTATAATGTATCGCGCAAGAGTACAAGTTAGCGGAGATAGGGGAGTGACAAGAGCGGACAACCCAAATTCCTTTCGGGGACAAAAACAGACCACAGCTAAAGACGACAACTAGAGACGAAACTCCGACCCGAGAATAGCAACGATGCCCTAATGGAAGTCTATTAGGTTACAATTGTGACGAGCAAAATGGATTCTTCATGGAACACATCATTCATATTAATCCACACTAACATGTACCTATCGCAAGGAGAAAGACATGCATATTCACTCTAAAGGCACAATCGAGTCCTACACTGATGCTTGTGAGACAACTAACAGTCTATTATTCTATGGAATCAGAGATGTCTAGGAACTTCAAGCAAGATATGTGGAACCAGTAATGATCATGCATGATTCAAAGTCATGCGGGATTTAATGAGGATAACAGGTATCATGTATATGAACGATGGACGAACATGGTATACTCATCAACAATTGAGTTCAAATATAGCATAACGAGGTATATCATAACAATCAGACGAAGCGTCATACGAGCACACATAAAAGCAGCATAGTAACTATCACATCTGACAACAACGATCATATAGTAGGTTAAGAACGACATGTAATCATACGACGAGATACATTTAGAAAGCAGAGGTCCTGAACAGTACTAGCGTTACATGACAAGGCATGGGCATAGTCAAGAGTCATTTAAAAGAGTTCAACATAATGTTAATAAAGCATGAGGCATCATTACAGAGAGTAACCAAGAGGACATCACCAGTGATAGATTATAAGCATGCTAGGAACAATTGTCACAGTGCACATAAAACGGTATAACAACTATCACATTATGGGACAAGCATGTTCACGTAATAGAATAAGTATGGAAAATCATCATTTACCGAGTCTTATTGGGGAGCATAAATCCCTACAGGATACTACTAGCACATATCAAAACATGACTACAACCAAAGTAATTCGAATAGATTCATTCCAACATTTAGGTGTCATGCATATGCGGAATCATGATATAGCGTGGTGTGTGATCATGCGAGGTGTCAAGTCATACATCTATACAAGCACGAGAGGATGTCATAGAGTAATAGAGAAACACTACCGAGCGATAACCTGCAAGCATGCTAGGATTGCTCATTACGGAAAGCAAGTCAATCATCGAATTCGACAGTAACTAATCAGGATGAGTACAACAATTTAAGATGATAGAAAGGGGAAGAACCACACTATCAGGGAATTTATGTAACATGTTGCTCCCTGATTCTTAAGGCCAACATACCCAGTCTCCTTTGAATCATATGACCAATAGTCAAAACAATCTTGCAGACTGCAACCTCAGCCTCAAATCCCTCAATGACAGCAGTATCATTGACAAAGTAGCCTCTAGTGAGATCAAATAACTCACTGAGTGGGATAAACAAGAGCACATGCTCTCTTATAGTTGCAATAAATACCGGAGGATAATATAATAATAGCATCACTTCCTAAATAACAATACTCCTACTTGTTTGGGCTTAATTTCCCTCTGAAAACATCAGTTAAATTATATTCACGAGTGTATGACTAGCCTTTGTATTAATAATTTTTTTTTAAATAATAAATATACAGGGAAAATGAACAAGAGACGGGAACCACGCTCGGAATTATGGCTTTTAAGAGAGGAATAGCCTTATTTACGGACAGCGGTGGGTCTTGGAAGGTCGACAATCGCCGCATTTGCAGTAAGTTATATTTTATAAATAGTATTTAATAATGTTAGTTATTATTTATTTATTTATTTATTTATTTATTATGATTAATAATTTTACGATAATTTATCTTAGGGGATATCCGTAGCAAGTACCATCTCATAAATGGCTCAAGTTTCATTGTTGCGTATTCGGAACCGTAAAATTCATAAAACAACTGAAGAAGAAACTGGAAGAACGAGTTTCGGGGGGCTTAGATCTGGATCAAGCTAGGAACATTGCTAACCTTATCATTGAGGAGATAGTTGGTTCTTCTAAATTTCAAAGGGAAGGGTCCCCAATATTTGGAGGGATTTTCATGGGACAAGACAATGACAAGGTAAACTATTACTATTATTCTTCTTTTAAATATATTGATTTTATAATAATAATAATAACAATAATAACTAATATATTAAAGTTTTAAATTGACCATAAGAAATGGAGAGCGTATATGATAGGTTATAAGGCTAAAGGACCGGTCAATAAGGATGTGACTAGATTCAAGTATCATATATGCGGTTTGGGGAAGAAAGAAGCTATCAAAGTGCTACCCACCCCGGGGTAAGTTTTATTTTATAAAGGCCAAATGTAATTTAATTTTGTTGCTATTTTTTATTTGTTTTTTTAATTATTGATAATGTTTTATATGAACAGGGATATCACAAGTAAACCCAACAAATAGGATTGTTTGATGAGAATCAAACGAGCAATGTTTTACGCCAACCTTCGAACATCCGCTAGCGGGGGTCCAACAAAGGGTAAGTAAAGTTTTTATAGCATGAAATGGCCATACTTAGATTATTTGGATAATATACCGATCGTCTCCATACTTACATTATATATATGAATGATTATATATCCTTAATTTTGTTGAAGGCATGGGCGGGGTTGGTGAGCGGCTTGCTAAAAAATGGGGGGACCGTGGACTGCCAAGGCTGACCAGAGGCAGAAAGAGGTGGATGAAGCGAATGTTGAAGGCTTGAAGCTCAATGGGAAAATGAGGTGGTTGCGGAAGCAAAGACTTGCGAGGGAAGCTAGAAGCGAGAATGAAGAGTTGAAGGCGCGCATAGCAGAACTGGAGATCGAAGAAGATGATCGACTTCCTAGGTGCAACAACGAGCTCGCATCCGTCTATCACGTCAGTTGCACAGCCATATGTACCGTCTCATCCTAATGCTCCTCTCGCGTCCTCTCAGCCCTCCTCCCAGCAGTAGAAGGTAGATGTACTCTCAGCCCTTGGTTAAATACTTTTGCATATATTGTTCGGATTGGTTTAGCTTTGCAAGTAATTGTATAGGTTTGAATTAGATTTGGGGGATTTGAAGGGTTGAATGGTATATATGTGTTTCTTTGGATTGTGTTTGTGTTTAGAATTTGATGGTTTTGTTTGGAATTGTGTCTGTTTGAGTTGCGTTTGTGTTGAGTGCACGAGTTTCTGCAATGAATGTGCATATTTTTATGCAAATTTTGGGTATAAACAGGGGGCAAAAAGTGATTCCAAATTATTATTTTTAAATCAAAACGCACTCAGGTGACGAATATATGCAATTAATTATAGGAGGGATTGCCATTGTGCGGTCGCTTGAGAGGTATGCCTTTTTCCTTCCTTATTTTGTTAGTTTTTTTCCCCTTATTTGATTTGATGCATATATTTATTTATTTTTCTTATTTTTAAATGAAAAAATAAAGGCATTTTATTCAATGTTTTTATCCTAAAACGATATGTTTTATCCTAAAACGTCAGCATTTGTTGTCGTATTATATAACGTTTTACTATTAATTCAACCTATAGTTAGCAAAGTGATATTGTTTTATTCCAAAACGATATCGTTCCTACACAGTTTTGTTTGTATCCCGTCTAAAAACTTTTTGACTCTACTATTATATTACTATTAAGGAGTACCTTTTTTTTTTAACACAATTCAAATATTATTCTTGGTAATATTGAACTCTTTTATCTATTATTGTTTGATTCTCTCATAGTATTAAATATATTATATGTTGCATGTATAAGTTTTTGTTATCTAGTAGACTAGTACTACTATTGTTTACCACTAACCTACTTCCGCTCAGACTGAAACGTTTGTGGCTCCGCCGCTACATACAACCTTACTACAGAGCACAAGGTTTCAATAAACACCGCAATGGCGCATTTCCATCGTACGTTAACGCAAACAAATGTTTGCCTGCATTATGTGGGCCCCATTCGATTTCTGTCCCTCACAAGTCACAACGTTCACATCCAAACAGTGCCCAACTGCCCATTGTTATCCCCCCAAAAGTAACCCATGAAAAAAAAGGAAATACATTAATGATTTAATGCAAACAGATCGAAAATCTGATTCATTTAAAGGGGGAGGGGGGAAGATTGGAAACAAACAGAAAGGGCTTTCTCGGAGCCAAATGAGTTGGAAAAATTAAAGGTAAATTCTAATTCCTAATCCGGGGCAAAAAGGTTTGTCCTGGTTCGGGTCGTTCGACCCAACGGCCAAAGGGTTAAAAAATTCGGTTTTTCAAAGACTTTTTTAAAAATATTAATATATTATAAAAATTAAATTGTAATATAAATATTTCAAATGGCTTGAAAGACCCTACAACGAGGGTCGCTAGTCAAAAAAGAAAAAAAAACACTAGCCTAAAGATAAAATTAAAACATCTAGAACTTGAGCCTTAAAGATAAAATTAAAACATCGATCTAGAACTTGCGCCTTGTTTCTTGATATCATCTGGATCGGTGGCTTAGACGGCTTGCATGCAAGCCAATGGAGTTGTTGATCGAGTTTGACAAGGTTGGCTTAGAAAGCGACGATGGTTGTGATTCTGATTCCGGATTCGGTGATGGCTAAGCTCGAGGAAGGCTCCAACCCCGGAAAGCCAATCACCAAGTTGAGGCTGCCATATAGAACAATGTTGAGAACGAAGAATATTTTTTTTTTTGATTGGGTAAGAATTCGGGGGCCTCAAGCTACCCGATGGAATCCTTACGGATGAGGTCTGCAAGACCTATATCGGAATCAAAGGTGGTGGTGGTGGCAACTAGAGCAAGGTGTGCTACCTTATCTGCTACAGCGTTGCCGCTTCGGGGTATGAAGGAGAACGAAACCTCGTTAAACCCCGTAATGAGGGAGCTAATATCAGCCATAATTAGCTCAATTTTCCAATGACATTTTGTTTTGGCCTTTAGATGATCTATGATGATCAGTGAGTCACCTTCAATCACAAGACTAGGGATTTGCAACTCGCGAGCCTTAAGAACCCCTTCTCTTAACGCTAATGCCTCTGACAGTAAAGGTTTCTGTAAGCCTATTTTTCTTCCCCCAATTTCTGTGACCATACCATTATTGTCACGGATAATATATCCTATAGTACTTTGTGTATTCCCTCCAACAGCGCCATCAAAGTTTAGTTTCCATTTACCGGGCGGAGGGGTTTTCCATTTCCTTTCCTTTTTTGGCCTCTGGCGTTTTTCCCTTGTAACTTGTAAGCAAAAATTGAAAAAGAATCTGAATTTGTTTTTTTTTAAAGGGATAAAAGATATTTGAAGATTTGTAAAAGTTGGTGCAGAGGCAGGACTTCATTTTTGGACTGGAAGAAAGTTTTTTTTTTTGTTGTTATTTGTTTTTTTTTTCCAGTTTGGGATCGGAAAGAATATTTTTTCAAAATAGCCAAAAATCGGAAAATTATTTGCGAAATCGCCAAGATCTGAAAATTATTAGCGAAATAGCCAAAACAGCGACTTTACCCAAGATTTTTTTAAAAATTAATAAAATAGGTAAACAGCGACTTACCTCTATTTTTTTTTAGTTTTAGGTTAAAAAAATTAATTTTATCTAAAAACTTAAAAAATATATATATATTGGGAGAGTCGTTGTTAGCGACTCTCCATTTTTTAATTTTTTTTTAATGACGTCGAACAACAAAACGGGGGCCGGAAAGATAGGTGGAAGAGCAAACCGACGATGGAAGGCTTGAAGCAGCGATTTAGGATCGGAGCAAACAACGACTCCCTTCGCCGGAAATAGGAACGGAGCGATTCGCCGGAAATAGGATCGGAGAGGTCGAACATGAGGCAAAGATGTCGATCAGGGTGGAGATCCGGATCTGGAGATGTCGAACAGGAGGCGGAAATCGGAGCAAACCAGCAACTCCCAGCGCCGCCAGCGATTCCTAGCGCCGTGCGCCCTCCCTGCCGGATTTGGAGCCCTAGAGGAGCTGCCGATTGCGCCGATTGTTCGATTGCTCAGTCGATTGCGCCGATTGCGGTCGACCTTCAATGATTTAATTCAGATGGCCATGGCTGTTTGATTGCTCAGCCGATTGCGCCGATTGAATTCGGTTGGCCATGGTTGTTCGATTGTTCGCCAATTGCGCCGATTGCTCAGCCTACCTGTGTTGTGGCGCCGGGGACTTCGGATCTCAAATCCGCGGCGTCGAAGGCTGCAGTGGCTGGTGGCAGAATTGGAGTCCGTTGGGGGCACGCCGATCGGCTGAGATTGTGGAGCAGCAAACGGGAGAACGCTGATCTTCAACCGGTAAAAGAACAAAGAGGGAGGAAGACTGGAAGAGGTCGGCCCTGTTACCCGTTCTAGGTTCGACGTTTTGGAAACAGCGATTCTCCCAATATTATTATTTTTAAAAAAAAAATTAGATAAAATTAATTTTTTTTAACTTAAAACTAAAAAAAATACAAAATAGAGGTAAGTCGCTGTTTGTTAATTTTTTTTAAAAAAATTAGATAAAATTAATTTTTTTTAACTTAAAACTAAAAAAAATACAAAATAGCGACTTACCTATTTTATTAATTTTTTAAAATTTTTTGGATAAAGTCGCTGTTACAAACGACTTTACCCTGTTTTGGCTATTTCGCAAATAACTTTCAAATCTTGGCTATTTTGCAAATAATTTTCAGATTTTTGACTATTTTGAAAACAAATTCGATCGGGAAGCAGTTTTTTTCTTTTTTTTCTTTTTTGAGATTTGGCTAAACAAACAGAATCTGGGAGGAGGGAGGGTTGTTAATGGAGGAGGAGAAAGGAAGGAAGACGCCGGAGGATGGGGAGGGCGGGCGGCCAGGGAGTCGAGGAGATCGATTACCGGCGCCCCCGGGCCCATCACGGCCAGGATCAGGAACCCCGGGTGGCCAGACCATCGCATGCAGCGGTGGAGGACGGACGGGGGTGGTGGGGATAGTCTCACCAGAACGCCGGAGGAAGGGAGAAGCGGTGACGGCGGGAGCTTGGACGGAGCGACGCTGTGGAGGAGGGCCAGAGTCAGTGGGTTGTCGTGCGGGCCGTCGAGGAGGAAATCGGTACCCAAAAGAGGCGACTATAAAGGCTCGGATTTTCAAATCTTAATTTTTCGGAAAAAGAGAATTTAAAAATGAATTTAAATCGGATTTAAAACTCGTAGAGTGGTTTCCGACCTAGATTTAAAAATTTATCAAACGATTTCCGTCCTTTCACCTCGAGATTTAAAATAATTATTTCCGGGTATTTGTTTACCCATTCCCACCCTCAATCCTCACCGACTCCTCACCTCACCTTACCCTGCAAACCGAACCCATCCCCTAACTATGTCAACCCGTCACCTTCATGTCCTTCACCATTCACCATCATCACCTATCCCTCTCCCCCGTCTTCATTCATCATCATTCACCACTCCTCTCTCTCTCCTTCACGTCATCTCTCACTCTTCACCATTCCATCACCTCCGTTGATCACCACCGAGGCACCATGATCACACCACTGTTTTCGCCTCGCTCTTCCACTTCCTCCTTCAACCTCTTTTTCCCAAGGACCAACAGCAGCCCTTCGACATCCCTCGGAGCCACCATCGGCGTCCGGAGCCGCCCAGAAGCCGCCACCAGGAGCAGCTGAAGCGCAGACGACCATCGCCTCGCCTGTCCGAGCGCGTATAACGTTCCGGTAAGCCGTTCTCCT
Source organism: Persicaria tinctoria (assembly GCA_037127255.1). Lineage (NCBI taxonomy): Eukaryota > Viridiplantae > Streptophyta > Magnoliopsida > Caryophyllales > Polygonaceae > Persicaria > Persicaria tinctoria. The sequence continues at coordinate 85,268,073 of JBANSL010000004.1, read as the reverse complement.
TCGTTTCCGATCCAAACCACTCTCGAGCCCTATCATCACGCTCACCCAGGCACAGATCCGACGAGCTATCGTGAGCCACCGACGACGCTCAGAACTCCGATCGAAGCTCCGACTTCCGCGAAATCACCTCGGTGAGCTTCAACCGTTTATTCCCTTCCTTTTTTCGATTTTGTGTAATATTCAATGGTTAGATTAGTCGGGAGTGAGTGAGGGCTGAGTGCAGGATGATCGGGTGTGCTCGAGAGCTCCGGCGAGCTCGAGAGCGGTAAGGTCGTGTGCGGCCCGTGAGTGCGAGAGAGAGAGAGCTAACATCGAGAGCGAGCGAGCGTCGAGCAGAAACCGAGGAGCGAGCACAAGAGGCCGAGGGAGGCGGAGCTGGGCGCAGGACGACGCCGAAGACGGTGGCCGGGAGGTGGAGCTCGGCGTCGGCGGGAGCGAAGCCTCGGGTGGAGCTTTGGCGGGGCCGGTCGGGAGCTTTTGAAATGAAGAAGATGACTTGTGGGCCTTCTTTACATTGTTACGGAGTACATTTTATTTACTATTCAACCGGTTAGGAGTATATATAATTACGGGCTCGGTTCGGTTTGGTACGGTTCGGGTTATCCGTTTATTATTTAACTAATTAACGATAATTAAAATATATTATAATAGTATTTGAGGATTTAAAAGATAAATTATTATTCTTATGGAGATTTATAAAGGGTTGGTTTCATCGAATACAAATGGGTTGGAATCATTTCATAAAGAATTTAGAAGTACTCTATAAAAGTGTTGATAAAATGGTGTCTAAAATATCTATAAAATCATTTGGGATTTAAATAAAATATATTCGGATTTGTCGATTTAAAAAGAGAAGTTGGGAAAATGAATTTCAAGCTAGGAAATGATGTATTAAATAATTAAAAAAAGGGTTTTGTTAACATTTTTAAGAATTGGGATTTCTAACCGTTTGACTCGGATTTTGAAACGGCTTGGGACTAACTTGGGGATATGACTTATTCCATGATTAACTAGCATGATGATATGAGTGTTTGACTAACGACATGATATGTGTGACTAATAGCATGACTTGCGGTGATTTACTATATGAGATTAAATGATAGATATTATGATGTTGATATATAACTGTATGTCAAGTGTGAGTATGAAACAGTAATATGTGAAATTGGTTAAGTATGATATGGAGGTTGGCATGAGCTGATGAGGATGATGTTATGATCGAATTGAGAAAGATGTTAATTTATGAGATATGATGAGACAATATGAGAATTGAAGATGAGATGATAATGTTAATAATGACAAGATTGTTGAGTTATCATATGTGTGTATCTTACATGTTTCATATGTGACTTGTGTGCTTTGTGTAAATTAGACTTAGACTTATTATGTTATTTATGGGATTATTAGGTGATCTCTGATATGTTGGATTGCTTGCCATTGCTGATCATTGTTTGGATTATGCGCTTCTTCAGGTAAGTTCTTTGAACTTACTCATGATGGGCGCTCTATGCACTGGGTGTTATATAGTAGGCTAGTGTCCATGCACCATACGACCTAGAAACACGCTTAGGAGCTAAAATGAAAATCATATGATTGCTATATGTCCTTGCAAGACAACGACCGTTATTTGTGAAGTAACTAGAGTCTTTGCTAGGGTCATAGGACGACCCAGTCCCATCGGGTCCTGTCCTGAGTCAATCGAGTCATGGAAGTTCATTTACTTATATTATGAGCATGATTGCGAAAGCTGCATGCGGGCTTTATTATTTCTTATGGGGCGGGTTGGGCATGCGTGCCGCCTGATTATTATGGAATGCATTCACGAGCTGGCCAGTTTCCGCCCTATCGGAAGGGGTTGAGGTAGGAGAGGGACATGCTACTTGGCATTCGGTGTGGATCCATTTATCGCTTCCTGCATTATATATAATATAATGCAGGAAGCGATAAATGGATCCACACCGAATGCCAAGTAGCATGTGTGTGTGTGTGTGATTTAATTTCCGCACTGCATTACACATTTCATCTTAGGGATATGATGCTTATTATATGCCTCTTAGAGTGTGTTTACACACGCGCACGAGTGACCTCATGATTGACCCAGATCCCTTTTTTTTTTAGATTCAGGTACCCGTTTCACTCCTTGATTTCGTGCTGTTCTGACGGGGTCAATTCATATGGCGGAAAGTGAGTGTTGAACTATGACTTCACCAGATTTACACTTTTTGGGACTTCTTCCTACTTATACTCTGTTTGACCCGGCCTTGCCGCGGAACTGGTTGTATCGTTTTCAGGACTTATGTCCTTTGCATGATAAAATGTTTTCCGCGTTGTAGACTTAGGACAGGTACAAGGGTTTACCCTGGGGTATCCAACGGACTTTCAGGATTTGGGTGCGAAATCCCGCTTTAAACTACAAATCTTCAGTTTCAAACCTTCAACCTGTACTCGGAGCGCAAGATCCTAACGAGGGATTTTATCCCTCGAAACGTAACTCGGGAATCATAATCCTGGGCCGTTACAGCGACGATGGTGGGTGCTTGTGGGACCACTGCACAGGCCACCGGAGCGGAGAACCACCATTAGTGACGGCGGCGGCCGGAGCAGGGGCAGCGCTGATGGAGATCTCTAAAAGGGTTGGATTTTTGTTTTTAGGAAGGTTTTGGGGGAGGATTTGTGGGCTAGGGTTTTGTTTCATGGGTTGTGCTAAGATGTGATGGTGGGTGATTTGGAGGCGTGGGTCGCGGCCGATCGAGAAGGCATCCGGAGGTGGTGGTAGTGCTACATGTTGATGGCGGCTAGGGTTTTCCAAAGGCAGCCGGAGGTGGTGATGGTATGAATTTGCATGTGTTCTTTTTGAATTATTCTTTGTCAAAATGATGTTTAATTGTGTTTTAATTTGCATGGGAAATTAGGTGAAATTTTAATAAATGAAAAAGTAATGATGACGTAATTATAAATATAAATAAATGTTGTTTTATACTATTTATAATATTTTTAAAATAAGGTGAATTTAAAATTAAATATCTTAAAAATTATGTGAACACAATTTGCACCATTGCATAAAGCTAATAATAATTAGCTATATTATAATCATTATATAATTTATATGATATTTTATTGAAATTTTTTATTATTTAAAATGCTACAATGTAAATTCTGTTAATTAACCAAAATACTTTAAAATTGTCGATGCTCAATTAATTCGGGCTACAACAAACTTTTGAAAGAAAAAAAGAAAAGAAAAAAGAAGAAAAGATAGAAGAAGAAAAGGAGTAGCAGCAGGGCTGGACGGTACGCAGTGTAAAATCGGAAACCTACAACTGCAATTATCTCCAAGCTGGCCTCTCCCCCTCATTTGAAATTTTGAACCCAAATGGCAAATGCAGCCGTCCTCCAGACATAGCCCACACAAACCCTAGCCAACCCTTCCTCCAAATTTCCAAGCAGCAGCCAGGAACAAATCGAAGTGGAGCCGACGCCGCCATGCCCTTTTCCGTTGAAGGTACTCTTTCCCTCTTTCTTTTGATAAAAAACACTATAAAGGCCAGGCCTTTTATAACTCTTCCTTCGTTCTAGGCCAGTCTATCGTCTCCAACAAGCGGAATGAACCCCGACGAACACCTCCGACGACTCTCCGACGAACTCGAGAACTTTCCGTGAGATCCTTTCATTTCTCCCTTCGATTTTGAACTTAGGTTGTGTTAAAGGGGTAGCCGGACACCTTCGCCGGCGGCAGCCCCTTCCCTCCCCTTTTTCTCTTCCGTTTCGAGCGGTAGAGTTTTGGGGAGGGAGATGAAGAGTAACAGGTTTTCTATTTTGTTTGTTTCTGGTCCGGTCCGGCATTTTGTTTTAATTTTTCCGGTTCGGTTTGTTTAAAAGATAAGATTGGGTTATACTTGGGTGGGCTAAGATCCAATTTTGACAAACAAATGGGCTTGGGCCTATCCAGCTACAGGTTTATCCAGACTTTGAGCTATGGAGAAGCATTCAGGCTCTTTAGTCACTGCATTTTCTTCCTCCTCAATGATTTTCCAACTGTCAGTAGAAAAACTCACACCCCATAGCACCAGCTTCGATAATGTAAACCTTTGACGGAGGGAATTTATGTAACATGTTGCTCCCTGATTCTTAAGGCCAACATACCCAGTCTCCTTTGAATCATAGGACCAATAGTCAAAACAATCTTGCAGACTGCAACCTCAGCCTCAAATCCCCCAATGACAGCAGGGGCGGATCCTTTAAAGGACCAGGGGTGGCAGTCGCCCCCCATAAAAAATGAAATTTAATATACATATTACTCTCGTCAATAGTTTCGATTTGATATATTATAAGCTCAAATTCGATAACTAAGTAAAAAGTCATAAACGTTTCAAAACTGAAGCGATATAAATTATTTTTCACATCATTTACCATATTAATACACTTCTATCATACTCATAATTTTTTAAACTTAATAACTTAATACTATAATTAAACCCGAAAATTTCAAGTAGTGATGATTTTTTTTGGAAAAAAATTAGAGGATCAATTTTTCGCCATCTCAATTAAACGTTTTAGGATCCGCCACTATCTACAAGATCAGCCAGTAGATGAAGTTAACAAATAACAACATCGTTCAATATCGGATATTATTTGATATCTTGAGATACGAACCACTAGATAATACTTCGTATCACTTAACAAATACTAGATGTCAGATATTGCCTAATATCCAATATCTAATATTTACATAACAACACCAAACGTATTTTAAATCCTTAAACCCATTGATTGACCTCAAAGTGATAATGCATAGCCAGAATTTATTTGTCTATTGGAATCTTTAAAGACGGTCAACGGTCAACACCATCCAAATTGAACACCCACCCCCTCACGCGGTTTCTGGACCCAACCCAATCGCCCTCAAATGTCAGCCATACAAATACCCCACTTGAACACTTAGCTTCTGGAAGCTGTGTTATTCATCCAGTGTACTGATAAAGGAGACACCTTTGTTTAGCTTTCAACTGATGCTTTCTACTACAAGAGTAAAAAAAAGACACTTTTAGTGCATACATGATCATCAGTACATATACTCTTGACCTACTTACTGTATACCCTATGTAAGTTACTGCAGATTAAAGTATTTAGACCATCTCATTCCAGTCCTACTGGTCATGGGGTAAAAACTATTTACAGCAAGAACCAATGAATTATCAGATTTTGACCTAACCAAGATCAGTCTCTTAGCCAGTCTAGAGTAAAATTCTCCTCTGGGACCTGGATGTGAAGCTTTGGGAGGGCCTTCTCATGGTCTTTCCACAGACAAGAGATCTCCTCATCGCAATCGACACGGCGTAGCGCCTGCAACAAGGCCACAGAGTTGGGCAGGCTGTTGATGCGGGGGCAATCTCTCATATCAATCTTCTCTAAGCTCATGAGCCTGCCGATGCCTTCTGGCAGGCTTGTCAAGTTCAGGCACTGGGAGATGTTGAGGTACTTGAGCCAGACCAGCTGGGTGATCCCGGGTGGGAGGAATTTTAGCTTAGGGCAGGCGCAGAGCCGGAGGGTTTGGAGGGAATCTAGCATGCCCATGTCGGCTGGCAGGTCGAGCAAGCTGTGGCAGTTGGTGACGCTCAGGCTCGTCAGAGAGTTCAGCCAACAGATGCTCTTTGGGAGGTGTTTCAGATCGATGCAGTGATCGATTGTGAGCTCGGTGAGGTTGGGAAAAACCCAAGGCAGATCCACAACTGAAGGATCCGAGTGGCTATCCATCTTGCAAAGGATCAGAGAGAGTTTATGCGTTTTGTCCAGCAATACAGTGGATTTGGGTAACTGAGGAACACAAATGCCTTCTAACCAAATGCTTCTCAAGTTTTGCATTTGAGTGAATACGGAAAGGTTATGGAGGATAGCATGAGACGTGCTATGATTGATTAATATGAGTGATCTAAGCTTCGGCATGTTGCTTACGAAGGGGGGTAAGAAGTATTCGCTTGACGAGAAGTTCAATATGAGCACTTCGGCCTTGGGAAAATCCAGGGACAACCAGTCCCTTTCCTCCATTTTCCCTACATATATAGCAAAAGATTGAAATTAGTAATTTCTAGAAGCAAGTCAGACTAGAACCAAGCATGTAAATCATAAGCAACTTCGTCATGTATATCATCAGCAAGTGATATAAGCACACAAATGGAACACCATACTGGTAGAAGCAATACCTGTCTGAAGTGAGACAATCTTGGCATTGAATGGTTCATCCACGCTCCTTTCCCATTCCTTCGGTAGCCTTTCTTCTCTTTTAGGCATCATAAGTCTTCTTCGTTGATGAACACTGTCTTGACTGCTCAAATGAAGAGCTAGATCCCTCAATACATCATGTTGGGTCACATATATCTCAGAAGAACTGCTGAATTCGTCGCCATCACTGGAAAATATACAGGAAAGAGGTTAACTGTTAACAAAGTCTACTGATGGCATACTGAAATGTTTTTTAGTGTTTCAGTGCAGAATAAGTCAGATAACATACCCTGAATCTTTTACCAAAGTAAGAAGATTTTTCTCTGAAAGCTGAACCAGAATGCCGTAGGCTTCTAAGTCACTGATATCATGAAGCTCGCCCCAAACGTTGATCAAAGCCTCCAAGGGAATCTTCTTATCTTCGGGAAAGACAGCCATGTCCAAGAAACAATCCCTGACCTTTTCCGGTAAGTAACCAATGCTTGGTTTCATACGTTCCAGCAAATTGATCTCGTGAGACTCGCAAATAGGCTCACCACGCGACAATCTATTCTTAGCGCTCATCCAGAACATTAGAGGCTGGTTGCGCAACGATGCCCCAACTACTTTAAGGGCCAAAGGAAGCCCCTTGCATTCACTTACAATCTAATCAAAGAAAATCAATATTGTTGTGTTAGCGGCAGTTGCTATAGGCTTGATCATACATAGACAACCAAAGATGAACGGCTGTCAATTACCTGCTTAACCAAGTTCTCATCAGCAGAGAAGGGTATCGTCGGCTGGCCAAAAGCAGAGATGCAGAACAGACTCAAAGCTTCATCTTCTTTCAACAATTCCACCTCATAGGTTAGGTTGAAGACGGTTGGGAACTTAAACCTCGAGATCACCAGAGTCTTGCAACCAGGAACCCTAAAAACCAAGTGCTCCAACACCTGGAGGGACCAAACATCGTCCAACACAACTAGCTTCCGGATTCCAAGCTTCCACTCGCGCTGGACGTTCCATGGAGGAATCGTACTCGTAGCTGGTACACCAAAGAACTCGGTTCCTGATAGAAACCTCCATATCTTCAGCCTCAATGCCTCCAAGTTGGGGGATTGTGACACTGTTAGGAATAGGATTTTATTCTCAAAGTAACCTGCCAGAGGGTTAATCACCCCAATCAGCAACAAATTCTCAATCAATATACTTATCAGTCAAAGGATAACCCTAACTGCTGAATCGAACAGTTAATTGGATCATTGAAAGAGGGGAAATTGGTAAAAGTACTTACGTTTAACATCATCTTCGTTGCAGATCTCCTTGGCCAGAGTAGTTTTCCCACTACCACCAATCCCACAAATCCCTAAAACTCCATCTTCCTTCCCCATCAGGACCTGTTTCACGTTCTTCACCCCAACCTCAATAGAAGCGCTGTGCTTCCCCAAATTACCCTCGGATTTCTCTCCCGATTCCTCCATCCTCGCAATCTCCTCCTCCAGCCACCCCAATCCAGTTCCAGCAGCAGCTCCAGCCTGCAAGCCGACAAGCCGGTGCTCGATCCGGCGCGAGGACTCCTCCAACCGGTCGAATCGCTCGGTCGTTTCGAACCTCAAGTGATGGACATCAGCGAGCAAGTGAGCCTGCATCGGCCCCTGAATGAACGCCGACACGCGCTTCTCGAGCTTCTCCATCTTCCTCGATAGCTGGGCGTTCTTGTAGAGGTGCCAACGGCGGGAGTGGAGGATCTCGCGGGAGAGGTCGAGGCCCTCGCGGAGCAGGCCAGAGAGAAAGTCGAGCTGTGACCTACGGAAAGGAGAGAGGTCGACACCGGTCTTCTTGATCTCTTGGAAGATGGGGTAGAGGTCGTTGACATGGCTGATGAGCTCCTCGGCGGTCTCTCGGCAGAAGGAGGACTTCTGGACGACGTTGACGAGTTGCTTGAGGAGCTCGGTGGTGATCTCGCCGGCGAGGAGGTCAGTCACCCCCATAGGCGGGGAGGTGCAGCGGTGATAGTGGTGGTGCCGTGAAGGCGGGCGATGAATGATTGTGGGTGGTGAGATTGAGGGCAATGGAAGAAAGGAAGTGGTTGCAAAGAGTAACACGGGAGTCTGAGATTGAGTGCCCCCTAAAGTCGCCTAACTAAAGCACACCAGTCAAAGTTTTCACACTTAGGTGGGGCCCACTTTTTTTTTTTCTTTTTCTTTTTCTTTTTTGCAATTGATATTACATTATTGACCCGATAACACATTTACTAATTTACGTTGATTCAACGCTTTGAATGAGAAGGCCTACTCCTTGGCTAATGTTGAGGGAAGTAGATCCTCCTAATAAGTTCCTAAAAAAAAATATTAAACATTGGTGTATGGATACTAGAGAGATATGAGAAACTTTTTTATACTTGGTGTATTTGTAATTAATAGTGTGTTAGGATAGCCGGAGGCAATTGTAAAATTTCGAAAGTGTAAAGGTAAAAAACGATGTCGCATGCATCGCTTGAAGCTAAAAACGCCACGTTTAGGTATTGTACCTCGTTTCAAGAAATCAGAGGAAGGGGACACGTGTCGAGAAGGGATTCATCTGCAGGTTGACCAGCTGCATGGCCGACACAACACGTGGCTTAAGATGGATGATTGTGATTGTTTGTTGTGCAAATTTAATTTACATGTTTAAATTTAAATTTTGGTGTTAAATATGTAAGAAAATATTACCATAATACTATATTCATTTTTATTTACATGTTGACATCAATTTTGAATATGTTTGATTATATTTAAAAAAAAATATTTCTCTTTGATTATAAATATGCAAAAAATGATCCGAAAAATTAAATTATAATTATGGAAGACTTTTGAAGAATAAAGAATGTAAGAATATGAAATAATTAATTATTAAAAAATACTTGTTGATATGTGAAAGTTGATATGAACACTTTTGCATATAAATACATATCATTACCAAGAGAGTAGATCTGAGCAAACATGGACCAACCCGCCCAGAAAAATATGCGGGCATGGACAGAGTAGTTGCCCCAAGCGGGTCGACGGGCCCGGCCCGGTAGGCCCAGAGGGTCGGGCTTGGGCAGAGGGTGAAGTCGAAGCGGGCCAACAGGCCCGGCCAGGTTTTATAATAATATTATATATAATTATAATTATATAAGTTATGTAGAGTATTGTAAAAATATATACATAATTTCTATAATTTATAACTATATTACCAGTATCATACTACTGCTAAGTGGTAACTGTTCTCGATCATAAACGCTCTCATCTTCAAAATCAAATCCAATTGAGAAATAAAACCCTAAATGCTCTCTCTCACATAGCTCAAGTGTCGCTTGAAAGTATTGGTACATTATAGCGTTGATTTTACATTTGTTAGTAAACTAATATTTTTCCAGATTTGCCTTGCATTTGAAAGTATTTATACAATGTTGTGATTTGCCACTTTTTTTAGTTCGATTTTGGACAAAAAACGAATTTGAGATGCTAGACCCGCTTGGCCCGGTGGGTGGCCCGACCCGACAAAGAGGGTGGTCTTGGACAAGACACTAGACCCTAATACCGGGCCTCGCCCAAGCCCTGCTCGGGGTAATGGGCTGAAATTTTGATCGAGGCTCGGCCTGTCCGGCCCGACCCATGCTCGGGTCTACAAGAGAGCAGCACACACCACTTCTCTTCTTCACCATCATGGATCCATCCCAAAATCCTTCTGATAATCTCTTCTTCTCTAGCTTGGGTAATATGTCACTTTCTTCTAAATACAATATGACATATTACTCACAAATTCTCTCTTCAAACACAGAAAATTATACCTCAGTCACTTCTGGAATTGAAAATGCACAACACTCCCAATCGATCCCAACATATAGCACCCAACTCGGTGTTGGCGACTCCTCAACAGGTGGTAGTGGCGGTTCTCGTGGTCGAGGTGGTGGTGCTCATGGTTTTAGTGAAGTTGCAGAAGGTGTTGATGAAGTTCGTCATCCTCGCGCCTATTGGGACGTGGAAGACGACAATCTCCTAGTTAACGTTTTTATTAACATCTCCACTAATGTGATCACCAACACAGACCAAGACTCGCAAGCATGTTTGGCTAGGATTGGAGCTTTCTATGAGAAGTATAGGAAACCACACCAAGTGAAAAAGAGAAATATCAAAATGTAGGCACGATGGAAAAAAAAATCACCTTTAATGTATCTAATTAAGTTTGAGAACATATGGTGAGTCCAATAATGATGTCCTCATGAGGGCACATAAACTCTATACTTTAAGAGTGATGAGAAGCGATTTAGAGAAGAACATGCATGGTAAGTATTGCGTAATGAGCCCAAGTGGAGTGTTGATTACTTAGAAAAAGTCAATCGATGCAATGCAAGCAGTGGGAGAGAGGTCGTGCTCAGTTGTCTAACGATTACTTTTGCGTGATGTTATGGAAACAATTTCGAAGTTTATGCATTATCTCTGTTGTAAGATCCTTTTGTTTATTTATTTAACAACTACTTATGTATTTCTATTGAAACATTTCAAAACCAAGTCCGTTCATAAACAAAGTTTTGAGCATAAAAGACTAATATCTACTGACCAACCAATGTCATAAAATTCTACAACTACTGACCAACGGAGATTATAACATCCTACAAATTTTGACTTTTGAGCAACAAAGTACACTCGACTTCTTGCCTCGCACACCCTCCACTGGTGGGACCTTCTCCTTCCCTTCTGTTGTAGTCTCAGTCACCACAGTATCCTTAGCAGCGTCAGACACCTAGACCATGCATTAACAAAAGCGTTTCAGTCTCAGATTCAGATTGAAATGCTGATGGGTTAACAGAGTCTGACACCAACCAAACTCTTACCTTGTATAAAAAAAAAGTGAGATAAGTGTATTGAAAAGCTAACAAGTTCAGGTGAACTCTCAATGTTTATATTTGCAACTTTCCTTAATTTAAAGGAGGAATAAGATTGAGAATGACGTGACATTGTGACTACCGAGGTTATTGAGATGTAAAAAAAGTACCGAAGTTGTTGAAATGTAAAAGAATAACGTTTCTCCTCTAAAGTTGAATATAATAAGTACGTTGCATGTATTAATATATAAGTTGATGGGTTGTGAAGATTGAAGTATCAAACTTATCATTTCCAATGTGCATTTCATTATCTAGTACTATTATTCTAACTTTTTTAAAAGCAAATAAGAAATATATAATTATAACTATAATTTATTATTATTATTATGCAACGTCCTTTTTTACTTTTTTTTTTTAACCGGAAAAAATTTGGCTATAGAACTCAGTTCTATCCGCCAAGAGCATCATTACGGATGAGACTATGCAGGAAAGAGTCGTCAAGTAGTACAATCTGATGGAAAGCGAAATTAAAGTGAGGTAATCTATCTGCTACCATATTTGCTTCCCGATAAACATGACGAATCTCAACAGAATCGAAGAAGCCCAGCAAGACTAGACTGTCAGAGACAATCATTTCACAGTCTGCAGAAAGCTTCTTTAAACCTTTAAGACATTTGATGATGGTAATATTGTCTCCCTCAATTATTATTTTCCTAATATTGAGGTCCTTTGCAGCTAGGAGGCCTTTCCAAAGACCAAGGCTTTCACGGCCACAAACCGAGGAGAGAGGCGAGCGGCCTGATCCCCCATAGATCGGCGTTCCCTTATGGTCTCGTACTCTCGTATGACAAATCCATATGAACCGTTATTATCTGTCGATAAGGCTCCATCAAAGTTTAGTTTGTATGTATCCTGGGGCGGAGGCTCCCATTTTGTTCTTTTCCTTTTGGAGTGTGGCTTTGGCCTTTCCTTTTGTTTCTGCTTACTTGTAGTTGCTGTGTCATGTTCATTTTTGGCAGTGTACCAAACCAAAAAAACTATAACTAACCAATTAGTAAAATCATTATAAAGGCAGTATTTTTTTTGAACAAAATAAACACTATAAAATAACGAATTTTACCGAACGAGTACACTCGCAGACAACAAATGGGAAGATGTGATCAACAATTTTAATCCCAACAATGAGATGGGAAGCCAATGTCTTGATTGATGATCTCTATTCTAGTAACTCTACCAGTCAAAGCTTCCAATAATAGAGCTTACTGTAGCTTTTTTAAAAGCAATTTCTCATATTTGTGGCTTATCAATTTGTGAAAACAAGGCAAGTTCATGTAAATTTATCTCTCAGCTGCAGTAAAACAGGAAGGGTTTTTATTCAACTTGAGGAAAAGTACGTTCAAGGGGGTGAATCATTCCATCTTTAAACTTGCTCTACTTCTTGTTTCCCCTCGAGTACTCTCTTAAACCAGTAGGCAGACATCTTTGGGTGCCTCTTCAGGGTTTTGAAATCAACATACACTATCCCAAATCTTGAGGTATACCCTAATCTCCACTCGAAGTTGTCCAACAATGACCACGCAAAGTATCCTATCACATTGGCTCCCTCGTCAATCGCCTTCTTGAGTTCAATCAGGTAGTTTTTGTAGAAGTTGATCCTCTCGGTGTCGTGCAACCCCTTAGGAAGGGTGACATTTCCCGGGTCATCCATACCTACAATACAATGCACATGACTGATGAAGCGTTGAACAAATTGCTTAGTAGTTGGATCAATTAGACACTTGAACGAGATGTTCCTTACCATTTTCGGATAAGAATATGGTTGTATTACCATACCGCTCTTTTACATATGTTATTGTCTTGTAAATACCCCATGGAACTTCATAGAGCCAGTATGAGTTTGCCTGCAACATTACGAAATATAAGAGAGACGATTTTGTGCAACAATAAGCCACAACAAATGCAGGAATTATGTTACCCTTGGACCGATTGGTACTCCATTCTTCTCATCTGCACCATTGACAGATACGAAAAGTGAGCGAGTAAGAGTGAAAGTCAGTAACAAGCTAATCATGCGAAGGAGTGAATATCATACAGGCAAATCCGGCACGCCACTCCTCCTGGTAACCAATCGACTTTGGTTTCTTCAATGAAGGTGGATTGTAGATGTAGAAACTAGTATACTGGTTGATGCCCACAAAATCAACCGAGCCCTTTACCATCTTAATCTCCTCTTCGCTGAATTTAGGTAGCCTCTCCTTGACAATCTCTTGCATTGTTTTCGGGTACTCGCCATACACTATTGGATCCATAAACCATCCTAAGTGGAAGTCACGAGCTCGTTGTGCAGCTAGATTGTCCGCCTTCCCTCTGGTAAGCGGCTCATACCATACAATGTCCAAGAGAATTCCAATCCTCCCTTTTTGTTGTTCCTACAAAATAAAAAAGGACACCCCTGTTTGAAATCTTGTGTTCTAAAAACATACATACCATAGGCCATTAAGAACCTTCTTACTTGGTACTTTTCTCTATATCTCTGAACCGCAGCTGCATGAGATAAAATCAAATTGTGCGCCGCAATGTAAGGTTCAGTAGCGGAGTTCCCAGCACTGCAATTTCCATACGCTTTGGAGCACCTTCCAGGAGCATGAAGGCCATTGTCATAGCCAAGAGCAGCAATGACTCGTGGTTCGTTGAAGGTCATCCAGTTCTTCACCCTGTCCCCAAATGTCTTGAAACAGAAGTCTGCATAATCAGCAAAGTCTCTTCTGCAAAGCCCGCCATTTCGTTTGTTAGAATTCAGATCGCAATAAGACAGTCACAGTTTTGAATGCCATGGTACTTACACAACTCTTCGGCTTAACAAGCCCATGTACTTCTTCTCCAATGCTAGAGGAAGATCGTAGTGGTAAAGGTTTGCATACGGAGTTATGCCTAAAAGGAAAGAAACAGATGAGAATAAATCAACTAGGTTACTTAACAGTCAAATTGGGAGATTCCAAGGTACCTTTCTCAAGCAAATAGTTGATCAATCTATTGTAGTATGCAACTCCCTTCCAATTTACCTTCCCGGATCCTTCTGTATAACCAATGAATCCATTGTCAAATGCATTTCTTAAGTAAAAATCATGAACTGACATGAATAATCCATTAACCTGGAAAGATCCGTGACCACGAGATGGAGAAACGATACGCATCAAAGTGCAGGTTTTGCATGATATCTACATCTTCCTGAATCCATAAGAACAGGCGGCGTCAGAACAAAAATGATCCCCATGTTAAACTCAAATTTCATTCATCAAAGAACATACCAAGTAGGATTTGCCAAAAAATGAAAATGCTTTTTTAAATTCCTCACACCAAATTAGCTACATTTCTCAGTTTTAAGGTCCTTCCCCCAATTCATCATAGCTCCTTGTTTCTTTGTAAATTCCTCACACCAATTTAGCAAGGCGTGTACTAAATTTCATTCGCCTTCAAGTTTAATGAGATGGTGGATTATTCAAATTTCAGTTTCACAAAGCTAACAGATCGATTCTAGACTGTGGAGATTGGGGGAGGCAATTAAAAACTTGGCCTTGCAGTGTTGGTCCGAACCCTAAAGCTAATCCAGAAATGTTTTTGCTCAATTCACACTCCCTGTCTCCCTGGTTATGCAAAACCCCTAATCCAGAATTGAAAACGAACCAGTACTTCCAAAAGGATGAAGTGACCTTGTAATGGTGGTACTGATCCACGGTGACATTTGCCGATCCATTATTCGCTATCACCCCTGTCACCAACAATTTCAACAAACCAACCCACATTAATTAATTCATAAAAATAACCTCGATTAATGCCTAATAATAGTACGGAGTAATAATTAAGTAATTAATTGCAGATCCTACCGGGAATGTTGGCGAAGGCGTCCCAGATGGAAGGGCCACGGCCGTCCCCGTGAGCCATCCCTTCCACTTGGTATGCCGACGTGGCTGTTCCGAACACGAACCCCTTCGGAAAGCTCTCTCTGCTCAGCCCTCCCGTGTCCAGCTCTGGCCCGACGGCCCTCACGACCGGCGCCCAGTAGTGGCCGCCGACGAGGAGGACGATGAGGAGGCTCGGGATTACTGGATCCAGGCTTCTCATTTTGTGGGAGTTGCAAGGGCAACGAGTAAGACTGAGCTGGTGTGGGTGATGGCTCAAATGAATTTGGATAATCGGATCCCATTAAATAGAACTACACGGAATTATGATTATCTGTTACAGTGTCGGCTGTGTCGTCATAAAAATATGTGTATATATATTTTAAATTTCAACCATTAAATTTGAGAAAACGAGCTGCTACTTATCCTCTCTTTGCCTTCATCGTTTTCTCAGCCTTGAATTTTCCCTCCATAGACCCCTCCAATTTTCAGTTTCTGGTTTTGGAGTGAAGCTCAATGGAGCTTATGGCGCCTGCGACCCTGTTTAGGTCAAGATTTCATCCCTCCCCGCACCTTAAGGTTAGCATCTCTCTCTTTCTCTCACACACACGCAGACTCGCCTACCCCATATTAAAGCATCAAGTTACTCATATGCAGGTTATTGTGGTGAAAAAAAATGGGGATTCTGTAGGTATTTGGTAGAATTTCATTACTGTTAGTGCGATGCGTATTGGGGATTTTGGCCTTGCGGAGGAAATTGAGATTAATTTAATTAGGCGCATTGAAATGTGGCTTATCTGGAATGTGATGTTTGATGTTTCAACGGGGTGCGGTTTATCTGGAGGTCTAAGCCTGGACCTTTTATGAATAAGGGAGTCTTGTTCAAGGAAAGGAGACAAATTGAAGAGGGGAAGACTTGATGCTAGTTGTGAGAAGAAGAGTGTGAAGTAAAGGCATTTAGGAAATTGGTGACTGAAAGGGTATTTGGAGACTTTTAGTTGTTTCAATTTGGCATGGAGTTCAACATAACTCTGGAGGTTGGAATGTGGGAATCTAGTGGAATTGTGAAATCTGGTCGAACACCATCAGATTGATCGGAGAAGATAAGAGAGGAAGCGAGGGTTTGGAGAGGGAAAATCCGGTTTGTATTGTGTATTATACGAGTATATCAATGTACAGATATAGTCCAATATGGAATTGGGAAATTAGTTATATGAACACCTGATCAATGAGGTTGCTATTGGTAACAACTTAATGACACAGATGTAAAATGTTCAGGACTCAGGAGAGTGTGAGATCAAGATGTAAAAATTTACCTCAAGCTACTTCTATACAAAGTTCATTTAGGAAATTGAATGTCAATATATATAGGTTGTTGGTTAAATTATGCTTAGTTGTCAATAGATTTTGTGTTTCAAATTGCTTAAGAGTCAAGACCTTGTCTTAGACTCTGAAGTCTGAAATGTCCGGAATAGAATTGCAGTATTTTTTCTCCATGCTATATTTTCCATCTATATGTAACTTCATCTTGATTTTACGAACATGTTTCCACGTCCTGTGCATCTCATATTCTGAAATTTTCATCCCATAATTTTTTTGGCAGTTAATTTCTGGCTTCTGCAAACTTATTCCTGAAAAGAGAATGTCCATTAGCATGTTATCATCTGATATTCAACATGTTCCTTTTCTAAGGTATGGAAACACTGTTGGATTCTGCATCAATCACAACATCCACGCAACTTGATTCATCAAAATCATTTTTGATTCTTTCAAGCCATGGCATTTTCCACCTATGCATATTGCCTTACTCTATTTTGGAGTTGCATAAATAGTGCCGAAAACATTTTATGCAATAAATATAACCTTTTTCCTTTTGATGGGCTGGTTCTAAATCAGATCACATACATACCAGCTCCAAGAACAAAAGAACAGAAGGATTTTGGGTGCCCCCTTCGCCGCTGCTAGTTCAGGTAGACCCCTTTTCTTAATCTTTTCCATTCTCAGCTCTTCTTATTTTGTTCATCTTTCTCAGTAATGAATTCTGTGTAGGTTTTGAGACCTCAGTCTTGGATCCTGAGGACAGTACTAAGCTCAGGTTCAAAATGGTTGATATAGTCGTAGAATCAAAAGAGGCAAGTAAGATACAAGTAAGTCCCTGGAATTCTATTCACATTGACGCAATTCGTTTTTTATGCTGACAAAAGGAAAGGAGATATATTTGTTGCCTTGTTTATCCAGGTCAATTGGAATGTATGAATTTGTATACCTTGCACAAGCAATTCAATATTATAAAATAAACTTACTAACAAATGACAAACCAACAATGTTGTTCATTAAACTGTAGAAAGGAAAGGTTGCACTTGTGCACACTGTGGCTCGCCTATACTTCATTCTCATATTTCAAAATCTTAGATTTTGCAGTGAATGTAGGTGTTCTTTCATATATCATAAGCTAGAAAAGTTTGTATCATTTGAACACCAGCTCATGCGTCCTTAAGCTTCGTCCCAGTTTTTTATTATCTGATAATCTTTATAACTTTTACCTTTTCTTTCCACATGTTAAGTTGTGGCAATGCTGGTTAAGGTAATACTCCATGTAGGATGATTCTAAAGTAATACTTTCTCACTAACCCATAATTTCATAACTGCAAATCACTTTTGGAAATGATCCTTGCAATTCTTTCCTACCAAATGCACAAAAAGATATGGTGTATGCTTTTATTAATTGCTCGTGCCATAGTTATCATGGAATTAAGAGTCTAGTTCGTGTCATTGTGCCTTATTCACGCTTGCCTCAAGGCATTCTTCAAGCAACTTTCTGAGCTGCATGTTTACCAATTTCAGAAAAAGAAAAACACTTTCTAAGCCATGTATTTACCAGTTGCGATTGTGTACTTGTTATGAAAACAAAATCATGACTAGTTGTTAGTTTATGTTCTAGACCCATGAGTTTCTATGTTTTTTTTTATCGAATCTGTCCAGTTGAGAGTAGACTTGCCCGGGGAAGAGACACAAAAGGCATTTGATATAATTTTAACGAAGTTGGGTCGTTCAGCACCACCCATTCCAGGGTTCCGTAGGCAGAAAGGAGGTACCACATCCAATATTTCAGCATACATCTTATTTTGAGATGAGGTGCATTGGAATTTTTAAAAAAAATGAAATTCTACCTTTCTCTTTACTTGCTCTGTCATTTCGCTGTTCTTGACAAAAATTCCTATTCTCGTTCATCTATAACTATCTTGACTGTTATTGAAAATCTTCTGTCATTTAAAGGAAAATATCCTAATATAGTCATCTTCTTACAAGCTCTCGAATAAGCTATAGAAAATAAAGCCTCAAGGGAAATGAAAGGCACAAAGGATACTAATAGTTCCTTTGAAATGTAGCTTCTGGCTGATTTGACACATGCCTTTGAGATGAATATAGCCCCCATATCAAATTTTGGTGTATTTTAACTAAATTCGGTTATTTTTTGTCACATTTCTGAATTAGTTTTTTGTTTTAGTCTTGTTGTCATCTCAATTATTTTTATCACATGGCTGAATTTCTAACAGTCAGGGGATAGTGGTATTCTTTTTTGCAAGTGATCCAAGATTTTACAGCTATATCATTGTTTTATGTTAAAATACAACGACAACAACATCCCAGTATATATCCCGCAATAAAGCAGGGTTTGGAGGATCATTATTTTCTGTTAAAATGAAAATTAAAATATTTCTCTATGTTTGTTTATGCATTAATCGCTGCTCTGATGAAGAACAACCTAACCTTTAATCTGTTTTTTATTTGTGCATGGTAATGCTTCAGGAAAAACTTCACAGGTATGTAAAAGAAATCTTCCCGGTTAAACAGCGATCCTGTGAATTTTGAGCAAACTTGCTGCTTTTGAATGTAATAATAATTGTAGGTTGCTGACTTTGAAATCAGTATAGGTGCCGAAGGGCCTGCTCTTGAATATGCTTGGACAAGAGCGTGTCACAAAATTTACCTTACAGGAAATTGTTACATCAGTTTTGTCTGATTATGTAACGAAGGCAAGAGACTTTCTTCTTCTTACTATGATATCAATGTGCCCCAGTAACTTGTTATTTCTCATATCATACAATCTAAAATGGGTTTGTGCATTTGTTCATCCATATATAGCCACACCACTTTTTTTTTCCCCAGAAAATAATATGCCTGTAATCCCATCAAATGTGTTCTAATAATTCAAATCCTTCCATCCGAGTGCCATGCCAGCTGAACTCAATCAAATGAGGAATGTGCAAATTTCCGTTTGTTTTGATGTTGTTGTTGGATGTAGGAAAATCTTGCGGTGAAGGACAAGAAGATCAGCACGACCCAGACGGAAGATGAACTCAAACAATCATTCTCCCCTGGAAATGCGTTTGGGTTTAATGCAGTATTAGAACTTGAAGAAACATAAACAAATCTCTTACACCAAAGCCATTGTTCTGCCCATATCTCCATCACCTCTAATCTTACCAATATTTTTATTGAATCCAAGGTAAGATCACAGCGCTTATTCTATTGTAGCCTGTATCATTAACTAAAGCTCAGTTTTACAAGTACTTTTCTTGATTGGTAAACCAGTGGTCATTTTGCTTCGCGCTTAGTGGTCATCTCTCCTGCTTTTACATTTGTTCTCTGGTGGCAATGAGAGACTTCACCGGCGTTCAAAATGCCATCAAATGCGCAACCACAATCCTGTTCGGAATGGTACATTGCCTCCTCAATACTAAGAAAATCGTGATATGTCACAGTTCAGAGTGCCTGTTGTTGATTTTACTGTATTTTGTTCTTTTACGCATTCAATGTGTGTGCTATAGATGCATTACTGAAAATGTTTGTTTGATGCATCAATTTTAGCAATGACTTAAGGTTGTAAAAGTTTCACTTTCTTAGATTATTAATCAATTTGGATTTGAAATCAGAAGTACTTTTGATTTCAAGGGTCTACCATAGCCAAAGAGAATTTGAAACTAATAAGCTTATCATTGAAAAAAAATTCAAATTGATTTAAGAGCTATGCATATGAAAAGAGAATCTCACAAAGATTATAGAAAAATCTATCTGACTAGGCTGTACCATACTACCATGTCTAAACAATTATTGAGTTGGATGGGTTGTGGCCTGCCACCAAACTCTTCTGTGAACTTTGATTCACATACGCCTGGATATGTGCTCTAGCACATTAAGTCGATCACATCTAAGTATCATCTGACTGATATTTTCTTCTGCTGGTGGGCTATATGGTTCTATAGGAATCAGGTGGTCTTCGGTAATATCTTGTCTGTCTTAAGCAATTGCAGTTCTTTATGGTTACGAATAAACAATCTTGGCTTGAGGCGGCCCCGTTCTGACGACTTCGCTTACGACTCATATGGAATTCTCAGTGATTCTTCTGGCTTACAGGTTCCAAAGACGCAGTGTATAATGTATATTGCACTATCACTGGGATAGGCCTTTGCCTAACTCGTTTAAACTTAACTTGATGGTTCTCTTCTTCACTCGGTTATTAGGTACCCAACCGGCGAGATTTTTACCTTGGGAGGAGTAACAACACTTTGATCCTCTATACTGAAGCTTTGGCCTTACGGAATGGGGTTATTACCGTTATTAAGGCTGGAGAGTTAGGCGTTATTAATTTTTTTATTGAAGATGACAACTTGATAGTTGTTCAATCCTTATTAGGAGACTGTAGCTGCCCTTGGAATATCGACCTCATATAATCGGATACTAGATCTTTGGTTTTTTCTTTTAATTTTGTCTTCATTCATCATATTTTCAGGGAAACGAATGTTGTTGTCGATCGGATTGCTCATCTGGCCAGTATTCCTGCCGATGACGTAGCGCGTATTGATTCAGAATTTTGGGTTCTCATCCGAAATAATGCTCTAGGATAACATAATTTTAGACAAAGATAGCTCGATTCTAATGTATTTCCTGTTATGAAAAAAAAAAAATAGAAAAATCGATCATTACGATTATAGAAAACAAGCAAAATGCTACCATTTTCACAAGCTTAAACCCTCTTACAAACCTTTCTTTAAAAAATCCGATACATCAGTTAACCTAATAATAACTCACTAGGCCAAATAAGAACATGTTTGGTAGTGGATTGTGCTTTTGAGAGATGAAGAGTATTATTGGAATGAAGATTATTTTTTGTGGATTATAAGGGTTGAGAAGAAGAAATTGCACGACAATCCACTTATTTTGGTAAATAGAGAAATCAGGACCTTTGAGTTTGAGTGCTATTCGAGTCCTTTTTATACGAACTATTCTGAAATGGTTCTCACTTCTCACCGATAATCCCCTTAATCCCAAGCATGACCCAAGTCGATGAAAGGCCCATATGAATCGGCCCAATGTTCTATGGGTCAATCCAGTGAAATCCCATATAAACCTGCCCAAATTTCCATGGAAGATTACAGCCCAATACAAACCCTAGCTCGCCCTCCACTCATCCCCTTCCTCCGTATATAAATCTCACATCAATCTCCCCGCCCCTACTCTCATCGCTTCACCCTCTCTCTATATCTCTCCCAGTGCCGCCGAGGAAAAAACCACCAAGCAATCAGCCATGGGAGATCAGCTTGTGCTCCGCGGCACCATGAGGGCCCACACCGACATGGTGACGGCCATCGCCACCCCCATTGACAACGGCGACATGATCGTCTCCGCTTCGCGCGACAAGTCCATCATCCTCTGGAACCTCACCAAGGAGGACAGGGTTTACGGTGTCCCCCGCCGCCGTCTTACCGGCCACTCTCACTTCGTCGAGGACGTCGTCCTCTCCTCCGACGGTCAGTTCGCCCTCTCTGGTAGCTGGGACGGTGAGCTCCGTCTGTGGGACCTCGCTACCGGCACCACCGCTCGTCGCTTCGTCGGTCACACCAAGGACGTCCTATCCGTCGCCTTCTCCATCGATAACCGCCAGATCGTATCCGCTTCCCGTGACAAGTCCATCAAGCTCTGGAACACTCTCGGTTAGTTCTCTCCTTTTCTAGATTTGTCTGTCATATATTTTCGGTTCAGCTGACTCTCTCTTCGATTACTGATTTATTTACGCTAACTAGAATTTAAACCGCTGATTTTTGTGTACATTTACAGATTGAACATTTTCAAGCTATTTTTTTTATAATTATTGATAGTGCCAATCTAGATCCAAATGTTTATTATGTGCGGGAATATGGAAATTTATTTGCTCCTTAGTAGCTGGGTGATTTCTTTGTAATATTTTCTGTTTTGATTTTACGTTTTCTGAGGATAGGGATCGAAAAAATTCTAAATTTAGCTACAAGAGCCTCCATCATGTGAGTATGGGATTTATTTCTCCACTGTAGAGAGATCATCCTGGTTCTTCATAAGACATTGTATTATAATGGTGATAAAGATATGATCTTGATTTTGTTAGCTAGGTATGAACCCTTAAAATTGAATTGATGTTGAACCTTTTATACCTCACAGAAGTTGTTTGATTGTTTGGAATATAAGATTGTGGGTTGAATTTGCAGGTGAATGCAAGTACACCATCCAGGACGCAGATGCTCACAGTGAATGGGTGAGCTGTGTCCGCTTCAGCCCAAACAATCTGCAGCCAACTATTGTCTCAGCTTCGTGGGACAAGACTGTCAAGATATGGAACTTGTCCAACTGCAAATTGAGGAACACCCTTGCTGGACATGGTGGCTATGTTAACACTGTTGCTGTCTCACCTGACGGTTCACTCTGTGCTAGTGGTGGCAAGGATGGTAAGATCTTGTTGTGGGATCTGTCTGAGGGCAAGCAGCTGTACTCCCTTGAGGCTGGTGCCATCATCCACTCCCTCTGCTTCAGCCCGAACAGGTACTGGCTCTGTGCTGCCACTGAGAATGCCATCAGGGTCTGGGATTTGGAGAGCAAGTCTGTTGTTGATGAGCTGAAGGTTGACCTTAAGTCCGAGGCAGAAAATGTTGAGGGAGCTGCTACTGCTTCCAAAAAGAAGGTACTTTTTAGTAATTTATTTGTCATTGATTCATGTTTTGTTAATTTTGGGAATATTAATATTTTTCTAGAAGGTGTATTGCTATTATTCATGATTGGTTTCTGTTGTCAGTTAGCATATGTTAATGCCTGCATTCTTGAATACAGCTTATTTCGGATTAAATGTATGTCTTGAAAAAACACTGTTTTATGTAGGTACCTTGATTTTTTTGTTAATCTTTGAAGACTTTCGATTATAAAGAAAAATTCAGTCTCATTAGCAGCTGCTGAATTTTTTGAATGAATTTTTAGTATGTTATGGTGAGATATCAGTTTAAGTCCTTCATTTTAGCTGCACTCCAATATAGTTGCTCTGCCTTCTGTTACCTATTGGTATAAGCCTTTCATTTTGAACTTTGTTATTGCTTTGACAACTGCCCCCTTTTAGTTATCTAAATTGTGTATTTTGCCACAAAGGAATACCTTTTGGTGGAATAATTTTTCCTCAAGCTTCTACTAAACTTTCCTTGCTTTATATCAGGTTATCTACTGCACAAGTTTGAGCTGGAGTGCGGATGGAAGTACATTGTTCAGTGGCTACACTGATGGTGTCATTAGGGTTTACGGTATTGCTGGCCGCTTTTAATGAAGCTTATGCCTAAATTTGGGTTGTTTTAGGTGCTCAGGGAACGTGTTGCAGTTTTGTTGAGGATTAATTTGTTTTACATCAGTCTGACTTGGTTTGTTTTGTGCCACCATCCTATGCTTCCTTGTTATATGGTTAATCTATATTTCTGAATCTTGGTTATTTTTATAACTGCACACCTTTTTCTTTCTCCAAGTTCTTCATTCTCTTTTCCAAGGTACATATTGAAATTGCATGATTGCTAAAATCAGGCCATATGCTAGAATTTGACCAATTATATCCAGTGAAGTAGAACAGTGCGCTCTAATCTGATTGTGCGTTTAAATGATATCCATTATGCTTGAAGTAGAACAATGCTGCATTGCAACTCCACCGTATTATAAGCGGGTTACGGTGGTTTGTATTGTCTTTGTATAACCATATATTTTTGTACGGATGTGATTTACGTTAACATTTCTTTGAGAAAATGTATCTATATAAGAAAGTTGCAATCTTCTGATAAAAAAGAAGGAAAGTTGCAATCTAATTTTCAGTCAGGAGTGTTATAACTTATAAAGTATGTCATTGGATTGAGTAGGAGAAGGTAGAATTCCATATATGCATCAGATAAGGTAACTTCTCTATTGTTTTCAAAGTCGAGCATTACTAGCTTAGTTAGGAAGATTTACGTGTAGTGTGACACTGATCAATAGATCACGAGTTCAGATGGTAAAGGAATACATCGTTTCCAACTCAAAAGTCGAAGAGAACATAATTAGGTTATAAAACATTGCATGTTGAACAGTGAAACCATTAATACCATAAACCTAATGACACCATCAGTGTAACCGTTGAACAAGTGATGATGATCTTGTGCAGTTGATAACCTGGAAAATCAAAATAAAACCATAAATTGACAGCTAACAGATTTATACAACAAACTGCAGTCAAAGGAATGTAGCCGCAACCTTGACATTCATCTGCCTGAAAGATTGTGAGATTGAGTAATTGCAAAGCCGATAACAAAAACATCCTTTCATATCTAAGGATAAAACCAAAACTTTACAAGACAGTATCACGAATGCTGATGAGTGATGAACAAAGCAGCCACAGCTCCCTCATATTTTCAGCCTCAGCCTTAAGATCAACCTTAGCTTCGATGATGCTCTTGCTCTCCGAATTACCTGTTTGGGCTGAAGCACAAAGCATGGATGATGTTGCCAGCTTCAAGTGAGTACAGCTGCTTGCCCTCAGCTAAATCCCACAAGAAGATCTTACCATCCTTTCCGCCATTGGCAGTCTTGTCCCACGAAGCTAAGAAATATTCGTATATATTAAGCAAAACTCATTCAGAATGCTTCCAAAACCAAAATTAGAGAAATATCTACATTGCCAATTAAGATTCAAAGGTCTCACAGCTACACATCTTATCTACTCTCCTTTCGAACACAAAGACTCAACGTCCAAGAGCAAGTTGGATGCTGAAAATCGAAACACCTTCAATAGGGACAGTTCTACATATTTACAAAATACAAAACCAACTTTACATGTGAAGATTGAGGAATGAATACAAGGATAACACTGCAAACATTCGAACAAGTGAATTACAAACATCTGAATAAGTGAACTACAGTTTTTGACAATCAAAATTCAATATATATCATCACGATAACAAGTTAACAACGGTGTTTTAGCTCAAAACTGTGTTATTAGTTGCTATATACTCCCTCTGTTAATTAAAACTTATTTTTTTTGAGCAAATTAATTAAAACTTATCGTTTACTATTCATGTACACTTTTTTAGAATGAAAAAATCTATATAAAATATTAACTTTTGTTAACATTTTTTTATAAATTCATACTTAATAGTAATAAGTATGAAAATATTTTAAAAAATTATTGAAAAAGTTAATATTTTTATATAGTTTTTAACTCCTAAAAAACGTATGTGAATAGTAAAATGTCAAGTTTTAATTAACAGAGGCGGTGTTTTTTTTAACTTAGATAACTTTTTACCTACTAAATAATTGTCGAAATGAGTAATATAATCTCTCATTTCGAAACTCTTAAGATGAATTATGATATGTGAATGTCAATCTAAATAAAATATAAAAACATTATAGTTTATTATAATAAAACTAAAATGATTAATATACCTCCAATTTTCAAATTTCTTGACTTTTTATTTAGATATCATATTAGAGCGTATTATCAAAACAAAATTATCAACGATGAGAATATACATAGGTAATTAGTCGAATGAGGGAGGCACTTGCTCCTCATGCCCCCTGGATCTGCTCCTAGCAGGCAGGGTTTTCGGTTTTTAGGTCCCATAGGTGGAGCTCGCCATCTCAGTTACTATAGAGAGCAAATTGGACAATGGAAGAGAGAACGACATCCTCGATGAAGTGAGAATGGTCGGTGAGACGACAACAGTGGCGGATCGAGGAATTTATTTAGGGGGCTAAAAAAAATTTAAAAAATTTCCGGGTATATATGAAAAATAATTTTTTTTGTTCAAATATATTTATTAGAAAAAAAACTTAAAGTTCTTATATATTTTAATAATTATTTTAGAAGAAATAATTAATAAAAAATTATCAAAAATTGAGATTATATATATATATATATGTATATGCAAAAAAAAATGTTTTTGTTATATATTGGCGAAACATTTAAATTATTTCATTAGATATTTTTAGTATAAAGAAACTAAGAAAAATAAAAATTATTTAAAAAATAAAACTAAGGAGGGTTGAATATAACAAATACTTCCCCTTACCAACTAAGTGAAGGCTTTTTTTATCATTCTGTACTCTTTTGAAACTATTTTTTTATCCCTAAAATTAATAGAAAAAATTATCAAAAAACAGCAACATATAATTAGATTCCAATTAACATAAAAGCACCGCAAAATAGATGATTACTTAACTATTTGGTAATGCCATACTTGATAGTATACATAAAACAAACATTAGGCACTTGAACTTACCAATACCGTTCCACAAACATAGCAAGGTGGGTATATTATATGACACACCCACCACCATACAACAAGACCAATGAAAACTAGCCATGAACGCACAAACACACAACATATGTACGTACGTGCGACTCTTATTTATATTGCCAACAACTTTAAAGCATTTTAAGGTTGTCCCGATTAGTTAATTAGTCATTCAAAAGTGGTTTAACATTTCAACCATCTCAAACACATTCCTCACAAGGGAATCTTCAGAAGCTTGGTTGCTCTCCGGAGGAGGGGGCGGCACATTGTCCCAGCATATACCAAACTCCGGGAGACAGTTTCCCGGTCCACAATAGTAAACAGTATCGCCACAATGTCCATGGGTACTACAACATGGATACGGATACCCGCATGTTTGGTTGTTGTGCTCAGGCCCACATCCTTCCTCAACGACGTGGACTAGTGAAGAAGATTCAGGAGGAGGAGGAGGAGGGATGTTGTCCCAGCAGGTTCCGAACTCTGGGAGGCAGTTCCCTGGGGCACAGTAGTAAACAGTATCGCCACAATGCCCATGGGTACTACAACACGGATACGGATACCCGCAAGTTTGGTTTTGGTGATCGGGACCGCATCCTTCCTCAACGGTATGGACAAGAGATTGTTCAGGGGAAGGAGTGGATGGGGGAGGAGGGGGAGGGACGTTGTCCCAACACGTCCCAAACTCAGGGAGACAGTTTCCTGGGGCGCAGTAATAAACAGTATCGCCACAATGCCCATGAGTACTACAACACGGATACGGATACCCGCAAGTTTGGTTTTGGTGATCAGGACCGCATCCTTCCTCAACGATATGGGCAAGAGATTGTTCAGGGGAAGGAGCGGAAGGAGGAGGGGGAGGGACGTTGTCCCAACATGTTCCGAACTCAGGGAGACAGTTTCCTGGGGCGCAATAATAAATATTATCGCCACAATGCCCATAGGTACTACAACACGGATACGGATACCCACAAGTTTGGTTGTGGTGATCCGGACCACATCCTTCCTCGACCGCAAGGCCACGAGCTGTTGCAGAGGAAGTGTCTGTGAGAACGAAGAAGGTGAGAGATGTAAGGAGGATGGCGACGAGTAGAGAAGGCTTCATTGTGGAGGCAATGCCGGGGATATGTGGAGAGGGAGGAGTGGGTTTATGCAGCAAATGAAGAGGTTAACCATGCATTATATAGAGCAAAGAGTGTAAGTGTTCGTACTACTGCATTCTTAACACAACAAAGCCAATAATTAAGGACCAATAATTATAAATTCTTTATTAATTAAACATTAACAGGTGGGCGCCTCTTCGACTCAATCAAGAGACCTAATTTTCCCCGTTATTATTTTAAGTATATTATCACGTTTCAATTAAGGATAAAAGCGGACGTGATTAAACAGAAACTGAGTTAAATTGTTTTAATAAGTTACTCTGTAGAATAGTAAGATGTTGGATCGATAATAATTCTAATCAGGTATGAGGTAGTATAGTAAGGTGTGTTGGGTCGTTTGGAAACGCAGGTAGCTTTTGATTTTAATATTTTATAGTTTTAAATAAGTTAAATATAAGATTTTAATTTAATTAGCTTTTGAAATCGGATTTTCAATCACTACTTATCTCAACTCCCAAGCTTTTAAGAATTCTACTCATTTTCTCATATCTGGTCAGCTAGTTTGTATCAGCTACTCTATCGGTTGAGTTACCAAACACCTTACTAGAGGTGGAAATGGGGCGGGTTATGGGTGGATGAAGCCACTCCATCACCCGCCCCGCGGGTAAAAAATTTCACCCGCTCCATCCATCACCCGCAAACATTTTCACCCGCATCCGATCCGCGCGGGTGATGCGGGTGGAACGGGTACCCAATGGGTGAAACAAGAAAAAACCAAATCAAAACAAGTAGTCCAATTATAACTCAAAATTACAAAGGGGCCAAGGGGGTGGGTTTATGTATTTATATTTTTGATCGGCAAAGCACTGAAATCACGAGCTAATTGAAATTTGAAAGTGGAAGGGTATATATCTCTATACTAATCATATACTAATCTAGTATATCCTTTGATATAACATGGAAGAGCAAGCTGAGATTCTAATTGAAATTTGGTGGGCAAAACACTAATCAAGGATTAGGGTTTGTAGAAGTTAAACTTGAAAAAAGTAAAATAGTAAAATCACACACATTATATATAAAAAAAATTTAGGGTTTTATGCGGGTGTGTGGGGCGGGTTAATGGGTGGGTTAATGGGGAGGGTTATGGGTGAAAAATCTTCACCCATAATCCATCCATCACCCGCTTCATCCGCACCCGCTCCACCCGTCACCCACTTTTTTGCGGGTTTTCACCCGCAAAATTAATGCGGGTAAAGTGGGTGGAGCGGGTACCCGCGGGTTATTTCCAGCCCTACACCTTACTAGCTTATAAAAACTCTAATTTAATATATATTTAACACACTTAATCCATCAGCTTCAGCTACTCTATCAGTTTCAGCTACCCCATCAGCTCCGTGTTACCAAACTGACCGTTGGGTCAGTTTGGTAACCTAATCAATAGATTTGTGAATTCAAAAAAATGAAAATCTTGGAATTATCATGTTGAAAATCTAATTACAAAGTTAACTAATCTACAATATTAGGCTGTGTTTGAATTCCAAGTCATTATAATTACTTTGAAAGTGTTTGTTTAATACAATTATATTGTGTTTAAAATATCATAATTTAAATAAAATACATCATAAATTGTGTCAATTAAACACCCACTATTTTTCCAAATTTATAATTACACTATAAACTCAATGTAATTTATTAACATAATTTATAAGTTATTTTATTTTTAAATTCACACTATTTTAAATACATTGTAAATTAGGTTAAATAAACATTTTCAAAATAATTATAATTATAACGCATAATTAGAGCTCGTTTGGTTGGCAACCAAAAACCCAGGAAGTAGAACTTCTTAGGAAGTAGGAGAAATTCCTGTGTTTGGTTGGTATTTTTGAAATAAAAAAACGTTGGAATTTAACTTCTCGAGAAGTTGAATTCCCCCGAAATGGAGGAAGTTCACTTACCTAGTCACCCCTAGGTAAGTTCAACTTCCCCCATTTTTAACTTGGAAATTTTCATTTCCTTAATTTAATCTCCTAGAATAAAAAATCAACCAAACATATTTTTAGAATTCCCGTCAATTGAATTTCCCGGGAATTTCAATTCCCACATTGAACCAAATGAACCCTTACTTGGTTGGAATCCAACAAACCCAGTTTTTACTCATTTAAAACTCTATAATATTAAACGATTTTTCTATCATATGCCCCAATGGCATAGGATATTGGATAAGAGTATAAGACCCTAAATTTAGAATTTTTTTTTAAAATTTTAATTAGTTTAGTTTTTTTTTTTTAATTAGATTTTTAGTGACGCTTGTCCTTTTTGGAAGAGGATCATCTCCTCATAAATCCCTCCTAATAAGTTCCTAATAAGCTAATCTTAGCCATTGAAAAAAAAAGGGTCAAGAACAAGATTAGATCTTCTAAATTAATTAATTCCAAAATCAATTAATTAATTCAAAAAAAAAACCTTGTCTGTCGTCTCTTCCAAAAGAACGATTGAAACCCTCTTCCCTCTACCGTCTCTGTACGCCTGACTGAGCGTCTTCCAAAGGAGAAGAGAGAGCGATTGATTCAGTGCCTCAGTCGGGCCGATTCAGGGAGAAGCTGATTCCAAAGGAGGAGAGATCGATAGCAAGTAGGCGATGTGTTCCATCACCGAGGTTCATCTCCAGTGCCGAGGTTCATCTCTAGTGTCGTCGCCGAGTTCCATTCCCGGTTCGTTGATTCTCAGCCATTGAAAGGCAACTTCGAGTCTTCAACGGGAGAGGAAGAGAGAGCTTGTCAGACGCTAGTGGTCCATCACCAAGACGTCCACCTCGATCCTCATTAGACCATGGCGTTCTTGTTTGCCAAAGCTTGTCTTCACCTCCGCCCTCCAAATTTGCTGCTACACTTCATGCTTGAGAGACGATTCCAAAGGAGGAGAGATCGATAGCAAGTAGGCGATGTTTTCCCCTTCTCTTGTAAAATTTTGATATTATCCAAGTAGCCTATTAGGCATTAGCTCAATTGGTAGAGCGATGTGTCTGCGCACAAGGATGTTGGTTCAACTCCCACATAGGCTAATATATTCTCTTGAACAAACTAATCAACTATTCCAATACGTGAGACTCCAAAAATAGGAAATTGAGTTGCTGCAATATGCTGAGAAAACATAAGGCGTTGCTTTCAGTACAAGAATAAAACTATCTATAATAAATGTTTATACCCGCGTCTTTGTGTGCAAACACACCGCTCTACCAATTGAGCTAATAGGCTACTTTTCAATATAAAAAGGTAAAATTGCAGAAAATATCCCCAACTTTGGGGGTAGTTGCGCTAAACACCCTGAACTTTTTAAATTTCGGGTAATATCCTATACTTTAGGGTACGTTTCTTTCGGTATATATCCTCACATCCCCCATACATGAAAAAAATCTGGCTATAGAGGATGACATGGCATATTTGAGGATGGCATGGCATATTTGGTGTAATTAGGGGTGGGCATGGGACGGGACGAGATTGGGGTAATCCCGCGTCCCGTACCGCGTATTTTTTTGCGTGACAGGATTGATTTTTTTTTAAAATCCCGCCGGGTCTTATCCCTCACAGAATGGGATTTGTCAGTCGTAATGAAAATAAAAAATAATTCAATTAACTTAGAAAGGTGGAAATTACTAATCCCATTACAAGTTAAAGTATATATTACATACAGTAGACTAGCAAGTTCTCCAGGCAATTAAAGTATGTATATTACATACAGTAACACCTAACCAGTACCACTCCCAAGTATATATTACATACAGTAACCACTGCCAAGTAAGTGCATCAGTAAGTCTACTTTTATTTCTTATATGTTTTTAATGTTTTATTATTATTTAAAATTTAGATTTAAATAAATGTTAAGGTACGCATAATATAAATATATTCTTATATTTTTTTTTTATTAATTTTAATTATATATATAAATATATATAATTTTATATATGTGCGGGACCAGACGGGAACAGAACGGGATTGAAAATTTGTCATGTCATCCTCTATGGTCAGATTTTTTCATCGATGGGGATGTGGGGATACCGAAAGCAACTTACCCTAAAATATAGGATATTACACGAAATTTAAAAAGTTCAGGGTGTTTAGCGCAACTACCCCAAAGTTGGGGATATTACCTGCAATTTTACCATATAAAAATTTCAAAACAAGTTCAACGACAAAGCCAATCTCAATGTAACGCATAAAGCCAAAAATCATCCAGCTTGTATCACAACGAGAAGAGAAGTTCACAATTATCGAATGCTCAATCTTAATAGTGGAATGAAGATGCTAGAAAATAAGAAAGCCAAGGTTATCTTTGTCGCATTGATCATCAAGCACGTACATGCTAGAAATGGGGAAATTGATTTCTTTGGGAAATAGAAATGAGAAATGATGAATCAAACTGTTTTTTCTATTATTAAAGGTCCATCATCCATTATGAAGGATGCAATCTTCCCCTTACACATTTTTAGATGCATATGGGAAAGAATAAGATGCACCAGAAGATGCAGCTACTTGGAATAAAAAAGGCAAAACATATCACAAGGTCATTCAGTATATTGAGTGGCAGAATACCTTAGGCGCCAATTAAGTTGTGTTTACCAGATCTAGAACACAGGTACTTTTATTCGATTGCTCAATGAGAAATTCAGAACAAAAGAAAGAAAAGAAAAGTGCAATATTTCTACCGTCATAATATTTGTTACTTTTTTTTTTTGAAGCAAGATAAGAACTTCAGTTCTCTAGACAAGCCTAGAGAAACCGAGAGACCGGACAAGCCGATGGTCGGACTAACCATCATGTACAACAGAAACAAATAACTGAAGCAAATGACAGAAATAAATAACATAAGCAAATGACAAAAAATAAAAATAAGGAACGTACAAGCCATCCTACACTGCGCAACACAAGCTAAAGAAGAACGAAACGATCGACCAAAGGGACAACGCACACAGCGAACTCTGGGGACCAGCGGACACTCAGATTATGGACTCGAAGAGCCTTCCGATGTCAATCGCACGTTCACGACGTCATCGAACATGACCCATCAATCAACGCTCAGAAGAAGCCTACAACACAACAAGAGTAGCACAATACAATTTCATATTTCAGATTCCTATTTTCTTGACACTCAAGATATGATTCAAGGAGAAAAGGAGGGCTCTCTAGTCTCTACATCGAGACATACTGTGGTTTCATCAGATTTGGCCTCCCTCTGGCGGCGACGCTCTCCTGCAGTGTCGGCATCAACCTTGATCCCTCCTCCGCGTCCTTCATCTGCGTCTATGGTGGAAGGCATATTTCTAACATCATAGTAATCCTCTCTTTCTCACCCGTCGAACGCACCTGGAGATTTGTCGATTTGAGCAGATGAGTTCTTCGATTAGAGAGGAAATAGATGTTGAAGGAAGCGGCCAGCGGGTTTATGATTAGAACTAAATTTTAAGAGGCTTAACTATTAGATCTAATCAGAACCCTTAATTTAATTCAACGATTGATATTGATTTATTAGGAGAGGATCCGCTTCCGTCTTTTTTTAAGGAAATCTTTCTCAATTTAAAGTTTTATCTAAGGCATATGATAGAAAAAACTGAATATTAAAATCAAAAACACTAAAAATCTACTAACATTATTTAACAGATCATATACCATCACCGGTTAGTTCACCAAAAAAAAAACCATCACTGGTTAAATAATTTCCCGCCCATTTTAACTCCAGATCCAGTCATCCACGTTACCATAACGGAGATTCTCCAATCAGGTTGAGCCCTGATATAACTTTGAGATGTACATAGTGATTTAGATAAGGCAAGGTACTTCCCACGGACTAGTTTTCTTCAGGCTAAAGTAGGACATAGTCCGAGTTATGCTTGGAGGAGTCTAGTTTCGGCAAGGGGTGTTCTAGAGGAAAGATTGATGTGGTCAGTGGGTAATGGAGCCTCGCTTTGGGCATGGGAAGACCAGTGGTTGCCTCGGCCTTTGTCTTATTGTCCGGTGGCGAAGCCGGCTGGTAGTGATGCTACAGCGAGGGTGATAGACTTCATAGATTGGGAGAGGGGTCACTGGGATGAGGAAAAGGTGAGGGCAGCCTTCTTGCCACTTTCCACGTGCTCTTCGGGTGCCGGCGAGGCGAGCGCGACAAGTCTGGGAGAGTATGCCGGAAATCAGGACGTTCGGCAAGAAGGTGAGGAGTATTGTGCAATGGATGGAGCGACTCAAGGATGGAGGGGATGAGTCTCGGTTGTTACTATGGCCGCATATGTTATTAGCGAGTTATGGCATGCTCGCAACAGGAGAGTTTTTGAGGGCGAGAACGTGGAGCCGGATGAAATCACTTGAAGGGCTTTAGCTTGTGCTGAGAGACATAAGGGAGCAATGACGTAAGTGGAACACGGTTCCAAAGCAATAGGGGGTGAGAGGGACTATGCCAGATGGTATTTACCGGAGAAAGGATTTGCAAAATCAATTGTATTGCGGCTGCGCCTTCTGTGAACGGATGCGGGATTGGGGCCATCGCAAGAGGCGCCTTTGGGGAGGTGATCTGGGCAGCTGCGGAGATGATTCAGGCTGAGTCTGAGCCCCTTGTTGCAGAGCTTGAAGCTATATATACTGTGGGGACTAGTAGCGTGAGCCCATATTGTATGAAGAAGCCCAATATCAAATGTTGTATGAAAGAAGCAAAGACAGCTGTATAGCACTACATGTTTGGTGTGCTCCATATATATATAATTGTATAAACCCTCAAATATCAATGTGAATGAAATCTAGCAAAATATCAAAGGCACGTTTTGTTCTATGGTACCAGAGCTCTTAGGACACCTGTCCAAAAACAATTGATCCTCTTCAAAAACAAAAAAAACCCTATTCCCATCTTCTTTCTTTACTGCCGCCATGGCATTAATCCCACAAAATACAGATTCACCTTTCTCCTTTTCGTCCTTCTCGGCAGCCTCACATGTTATTACCGAGAAGCTCACACCCAACAACTTTCTCATGTGGAAAACCCAAATCACCCCCTACCTGAAGGCTTCTGGCCTCTTCTCTCTTATCGACCGCTCCGACCTATGTCCAGATCCAGTCCTCAACGGAACCCCAAATCCTGCCTTTGCCAAATGGCAGACTCGGGACCAGACGGTTATGGCCATTCTTACGGCCTCTCTCACCACCGACATACTTGCTCAAGTCATTGACTGCACCACTTCAGCACAGATCTGGGATAACATCCACGAGATATTTGCAGCCCAGTCACAGGCTCAAATTGTCCACTATCGACTGCAACTTGCTTCCCTAAAGAAGGGAGCAGAATCCATATCTGACTACTTCAACAAGGCAAGGAGCTTCTCCTCCCTTCTTGCTGCTGCCGGACAGCCCATCTCCGACGCCGAATTTGTCACTTATGTGCTCGCCGGATTAGGTATGGACTACGATCCCGTTGTTACCTCTATCTCCACCCAAATCGAGACCCCCAACCCTACCCAAACACTCTCCCATCTCCTCAGATTTGAAGCCAGGCTCACTAAAAACACCACTCCCACTGACAACTTCTCCATCAACTCCACCTCCTCCGAGCCACACCCACAGGCCAACTTTACCTCCACCTCTAGGGGACGTGGCTCCCACAACAACAATAGAGGTGGGTTCCGAGGAAGCGGATACGGTAGGGGCTCCTCTTCAGGTCGTGGCCGCGGCCGAGATAATTCTACCAATTTCCATGGCGCTCCCGAC
The DNA here is from genome assembly GCA_037127255.1 of Persicaria tinctoria. Classification (NCBI taxonomy): domain Eukaryota; kingdom Viridiplantae; phylum Streptophyta; class Magnoliopsida; order Caryophyllales; family Polygonaceae; genus Persicaria; species Persicaria tinctoria. The sequence goes on along the minus strand of JBANSL010000004.1, from coordinate 85,232,682 downwards.
AATCGCCCCGTATGCCAACTCTGCAACAAACGGGGACACACTGTGATCAAGTGTTGGCATCGATTCGATCATGCCTATCAAGCCCCTCCACCTCATTCCTTCCAGGCCAATATGACTGCCCATCAGGGCTCGTGGTTCCCCGACACCGCGGCCACCCATCACTACACACCGGACATTGCAAATCTTCGCTTCAACAGCTACCCCTATGAAGGCACCGACCAGATATCTCTTGGTGATGGCTCTCAAATTCCCATCCACAATCATGGTTCTGCCCCTCTCTACTCTTATAATCGCATTTTTCATCTCTCGCATCTCTTACATTCTCCTACAATTACTAAAAATCTGCTTTCGGTTCGCCAATTTTGTCATGATAATAATGTCTATTTTGAGTTTCACAAAAATCTGTTTAATGTGAAGGATTCACTGAGCAAGGCGCTTCTTCTTCAAGGCCACGTTAGGAATGGGCTCTACGAGTTTCCGGCCACCACCGTTGCACCTCCGTCTCCTTCCCCTCAAATGTCACTTACTTTTGTTCCACCGACTGCTTTCTGGCACTTTAGATTGGGACACCCATCAGCTAGGGTTACCTCTCAAGTCATCAGTCAATTAGGCCTCTCACATAAGATTGGCCCATTGGGCTCTTTTGGCATCCCAGACTGTCTCTCCTGTTCTGCAGCAAAAGCCCATGCCTTACCCCATTCCCCTAGCCCTAGTAGATCAACTAAGCCCTTACAACTTTTGTTTATGGATGTTTGGGGCCCAGCTCATCACCTCTCTATGAATGGACATCGGTATTATCTTGCCATTGTTGATGATTGCACTAAGTTTGTATGGCTTTTTCCTTTTGCCTCAAAAAATGTGGTCTCTAAACTTGTGCAAACCTTTATCACCTTTGTGACCAAATTTTTCAACACAAACATTTCTTCCATCCAAACTGATGGTGGCGAAGAATTTATGCCATTGAAACCCATTTTTCGCTCCCTGGGAATCGCCCATCGCATTACATGCCCTCACTCCCATCAACAAAATGGGAGCATCGAGACCCGCCATCGCCGCATTGTTGACACCGGTCTTACCCTCCTTAAACATGCCTCCTTGCCCTTTTCCTATTGGGATTATGCTTTTGAAACCGCTACTTACCTTCTCAACCGTCTACCAACACCAATTCTCCAACACAAAAGCCCCTACGAAGCTCTTTTCAATACCCTTCCCGATTACCAATCCCTTAAGGTTTTCGGATGCCTTTGCTTCCCGAACCTCCGTCCATACAATAAATACAAGCTCTCGTTCCGTTCTACTCCAACCATTTTTCTTGGGTATGCAAGCAACTACAAGGGCTACATATGTTTTGATTGGTCCCACCATCGCACCTACATATCTCGAGATGTCATTTTTCACGAGGCTATATTTCCACTTGCCAAATCCACTACCAGTATTCCTCAATGTTTTCCCACAAAAGCTCATTTACCTCCTCTTTTGCCAACCCCTCCTACTCTTCCTCCAATTCTGTCGACACCCCCTGCTCCCACTTCACCACAAAGTCCAACTTCTCCTTTGATGGAGCCCCCATCATCTCACGTAGCACAACAGCCCACCATAGAAATACCCCAAAATAATGAATTCCCTCCCTCACCTAGGCCACCTAACCAGTCGTCCCCACCTTTAGCCTCTCCCAACGCACCATCAACAACCCCCCTGCATCCTATGCAGACTCGTCTGAAAGATAACATCACCAAACCTTTAACCAGGACCGATGGCACAATCCCATGGCCCTCGCCCTCATGCTCCACTGCTGCAGTAATCCCCGATGAACCTCGCAATTTCACCGAAGCCGCTAAGCACCATGAATGGAGGGCAGCCATGGATACAGAATTCCAAGCACTCCTTTCCACTCAGACGTGGACACTGGTGCCTCCTAATACCTCCGCCAATGTTCTTGGCGTGAAATGGGTTTACAAAACAAAGCGACATGCCAATGGGAAAATTGAACGCCGGAAGGCGCGCCTCGTTGCAAAGGGCTTCAATCAAGTTCATGGTCTGGATTACGATGAGACATTTAGCCCGGTCGCAAAGCCCTCCACCATCCGCTTACTCCTCTCCTTGGCAGCTATGCAACGGTGGTCCGTTCGGCAACTCGATATACAAAATGCATTCCTACACGGGACCTTGTCGGAGGACGTCTTCATCCATCAACCTCCAGGTTTTATCCATCCTTCATTCCCCCACTATATTTGCAAGCTTCAACGATCTTTATATGGTCTGAAACAGGCCCCCCGGGCCTGGTTTCATCGCCTTAGTGATGCTCTTGTCGCCATGGGCTTCCTCCCATCTGAATCAGACACATCTCTTTTCTGCCATCACCATGGAAATCAGGTTGTCTTCGTATTGGTATATGTTGATGATTTGCTTGTTCTCTCTACCACTGATCTTCTCTCTTCTGCATTTGTTAGTGCCCTATCAAAACAGTTCCCTGTTAAAGACTTGGGGCCTCTCAATTTCTTCTTAGGGATTGAAACACACCGCACCTCAGCTGGCTTTTACCTTAATCAAACCAAATACATTCGGCAACTTGTGGAACGGGCTAATATGGCAAACTCAAGGGCTGTCACTACTCCCATGGCCACCACCTCCATATCGGCCATAGCAGATTCTTCACCGTTTCATGATCCCTTCCTTTATCGTAGCATTGTTGGTGGCCTCCAATACCTTGGCTTTACCCGTCCTGACATCTCATTTGCCGTCAATCGGGCATGTCAATTCATGCACCATCCCACTACAAAACACTGGCAGGATGTCAAGCGTATCCTACGCTACTTAAACTCCACCGCTGATCTCAAGTTTCTGCTCTCCTCTGAGCCTAACTACCAAATTTCAGCCTATTCAGATGCTGACTGGGGCGGCGATCCCCTTGATCGACGTTCAACGACGGCCTACTGCATCTTCCTCGGGCCAAACTTGATTTCTTGGACGTCAAAGAAACAAGACACCGTCGCTCGATCGTCCACCGAAGCAGAGTATCGAGCTGTCGCCAATGCCTCCTGTGAAGCCTTATGGATTCAGTCCTTGCTCCGGGAACTTCGTCTGTTCCTTCCGGCTCCCCCGCTCCTTTGGTGTGACAACATTGGGGCTACTTACATTGCCACCAATCCCGTCTTACATCATCGCATCAAACACTTGAGCCTTGATTACCACTTCGTTCGTGAGCGTGTCAAGAATGGCTCTCTGCGCGTCTCCTTTATCTCTTCGACAGACCAGATTGCAGATGCACTTACGAAGCCTTTGCATACCACCAGGTTCATCTCTTTACGCTCCAAACTTGGGCTCACCCAAGTTCGAATCGAGGGGGGGTAGTAGCGTGAGCCCATATTGTATGAAGAAGCCCAATATCAAATGTTGTATGAAAGAAGCAAAGACAGCGGTATAGCACTACATGTTTGGTGTGCTCCATATATATATATAATTGTATAAACCCTCAAATATCAATGTGAATGAAATCTAGCAAAATATCAAAGGCACGTTTTGTTCTAGGGACTATAAGTTGTGGTGGTGGAGTCCGACTGTTTGCAGGCGATTCAGCAGCTTCAAAAACCGTCTGGATATCTAGGGATGGTCGGGCGACTCATTCACAAGGTGAAGTTGCTTGCTCGGGACTTCCAGGCTTGTCAATGGAGCTTTGTTCGCCGGTTCAGTAATTAGGCGACACATTTTCTCGCAAATTTAAAACCAATTGTTTCTTTTTATGTTTGCTCGGAGGACGAGTTGTGCCCTACCTTATTTGACATTGTGCTTTGTGTGACCTTATGATTTATGAACAGAGTTTCGTTTTCGATCCAAAAACAAAAAAAAAAAGTAAACGATCATTCAGATAAAGAATATAATTTTGAATTTTCATTTGATCATCAATTTATGTATTAAAAATAGACAATGTCTAAGGATACAGGGTGGTCACTTCAAAGATAATCTCAAATACACAATAAAATTTTCTTAGATCAAGCAGATCACAAATTTGCAGTGCTTAGAATGGGCCAAGCCGATTACCTATTTGCACTATTCTCGACCAAATTGAATTAACTTCTTTTCAATTTTCTTCCACTTCTAGTGTAAGGAATATTCATTTGTAAAAACAAACTTTTTCAACTGTGGCAAGCCATGAATGACTGATGGATGGATAAGGAATTGAGTATCCTTGGGAAAAGTCATAGATAACCAAAACCAGATAGAGCTGACAAACGAGAAAGGTACCGCAGCTAATGCCAATGACTACAGTAGACTAACAAAATCTGCAGCATGTTTCAACTAATAACGGAAGAGAACATAAAACTATGGCAGATGATTGTATGTTGCAATCAAAGTATACTAAAAGCGACCAACACCATAAACCCTGATCACACCGTCGGTGTAGCCACTGAACAACGTGCTTCCATCTGCACTCCAGCTCAAACTTGTGCAGTAGATAGCCTGGAGAGCGAAAATAAAACCAGAAACATGTTCAGATTTTACTTACCCAGTAAATTATCAATGTGCATCAAAAAGCTATCAGACATGTAAGATTGCATTTGAAAGGAATTAAACTGAAACTTTAAAAACTAGTGGTGAAACACCTTGTCAAAGTTTCAGCTTGCATGTTAGCAGAGTCAAAACACAAAGGATAACAAATGGTTTTACATTTGCAATCATTATTACAGCTTGTGTAATAAGGAAACTGCAGTCGCTGCATTATGCAACAAAAAGGCCATAACATGATAGCAGAAAGCACATATACTGCAAGGTACAGATCATCAATGATAGGAAACCCAGCAGTTAGGACCTCACCAGTCACATGGCAAGATGATGAATACAAGATATCAGCATGAACTGTTCAACATTATGCAGTCAATGATAGAACTTATAAAGTGCAAATGCAACAACTCAATACCAATCTAGAAAAGCATGCACCAATAAAACAAGAAACTGCATCAGCAGGAAGCGCCCTCAGCAACACCCAAAATAAATTTATGAAAAAACCAATCAAGATCAGAATAGGGTGAAAATGTACCTTCTTCTTGGTAGAGGTGGCAGCTCCCTCGACATTTTCAGCCTCAGTCTTAAGATCAACCTTCAACTCTTCAACGATGCTCTTGCTCTCCAAATCCCAGACCCTAATTGCACTCTCAGTGGCAGCGCAAAGCCAGTACCTATTTGGGCTGAAGCACAAGGCATGGATGATGTTGCCGGCTTCAAGGGAGTACAGCTGTTTGCCCTCAGCCAAATCCCACAACAAGATCTTGTTATCTTTTCCTCCACTTGCACAGAGTGAACCATCAGGGGAAACAGCGACAGTGTTCACATAGCCACCGTGGCCAGCAAGGGTGGATCTCAATTTACAGTTCGACAAATTCCATATCTTGACAGTTTTGTCCCATGAAGCTGAGACAATAGTCGGCTGAGTGTTGCTCGGGCTGAAGCGCACACAGCTGACCCATTCGCTGTGACCATCACCGCCCTCAATGGTGTACTTGCATTCGCCTACAAAATTATCAACACCAAACAACTTGTTTATTTGGCACAATAACTCGTACATTAACTATTCAGGAAATCACAACATAGGAGAAGAATTCCAAGATCTATAATTTCAAAATTAACTATCATATCATAAGTTCATAACCATATATCTACCTACCTACCAAATCCTTACCCCACCATAACAATAGCTCCCCACATTGCCAATTCAAACATGTTAAATCTAAACATTTAAGCATAATAAATCAATGATTGAGAGCAAATTGGATGTTCAAATGGACAAATGCTGATATTTACGGTGAACAGAGAAATGAAGTACTAGACATTGACAATCAACATTCAAGATCATCACAACAAATGCCTGCTATAACAGGAGTTTAAAGGCTTCAATCTCTAAGTAATCTCGCAAAGTCATGGATTCAAATTCAATTTAATCCACGAATTAGACCTAGATCAGTTTCTTACTATATACTAGAGGTTGAACAAATGTAAAAATAGAGATGACTAACCAAGAGTGTTCCACAGCTTAATTGTCTTGTCACGGGAAGCGGAAACGATCTGACGGTTGTCAATGGAGAAGGCAACGGAGAGAACGTCCTTGGTGTGACCGACGAAGCGGCGGGCGGTGGTACCAGTAGCGAGATCCCAGAGACGGAGCTCACCGTCCCAGCTACCGGAGAGAGCAAATTGGCCATCGGATGAGAGGACGACGTCCTCAACGAAGTGAGAGTGACCGGTGAGACGGCGGCGGGCGACACCGTAAACCCTGTCCTCCCTAGTGAGGTTCCAGAGGATGATGGATTTGTCGCGGGAAGCCGAGACGATCATGTCGCTGTTGTCAATGGGGGCGGCGATTGCCGTCACCATGTCGGTGTGGGCCCTCATGGTGCCGCGAAGGATGAGCTGCTCTCCCATGGCTGATTCCGGCTGCGCTTGCTTGCTGTTTTCGACGACGGCACAGGGAGATCGAGGGAGAAGCAAATGGAGAAGTAGGGAAATTGACTGATCTGAGATTTTATATGCGGAGGAAGATGATGAACGGCGATCTAGGGTTTCTGCTGGGTTTAACCGTTTAAGGTCTACTGATGAAATTTGGGCTGGTCATTTTTGCAGTATCGGCCCATTTTTGTTGTGGGCATTCCTGCAATTACCACATTTTAATTTTGTTAATTATATAACACACCTAATAATAAACACATCTAGTTGTTATTTCAAGTGGAACGAGCCGAGTTTGGCTTATATATTCAAACTGGGTTTATTTGTTAAATGAGCTCGAGCCGATCTGAACCCAATTTTTAAACAACCTTTTTTTATTATCAAGTTTTACTTGTTTAGGAAATAAACTCATAAAATTCGAGCTATTCGAGATTAAATCGAACGAGACGAGATTTCAACTGAAATTAAAATCATGTTCATGTCAACTTGTTTAGATAAGTGAATGAACTTGAGTCAAGTTTTTTTTCGAGCCGGGTACATCATAATTTTTTGGTGTTTATCCAAATAAATAAGTACTTTTGTCCAAAAAATGTATTACTATAATTTCAGCCTAAAAAAGTGCATTCAAACTTTACTTAAAAAAAATTAGATTATATTATAAAATGGATATAGATTACACTTGATGTAAAAAATAGTTTAAAGTTTCAAATTATGAAAAATAACATCAACTATGATGAGAATGAGTTATGAATCATGGACCAAGAAAAATTGAGTTTCAGTTACATAACATGGTCAACGTTGATATAATCTTGCTATGTCAATTGTGGATCAAGACTTGTGAACAATATTTAAGCTATTATTTGCAAATTGACAATATTAGTATTCTTAAATATGGTATTCAACTAATGCATGAAGTTCTTGACAATATAATTGAACAAGTATGAAGAGAAGTATATCACTAATGTACAACTTTATGTGGCCATACTAATTTAATCATAAATTTTATCAATGCCATTTTTCTTCTTTGAAAAAGAGATCACCATTTTGTAATAGATCACCACTCTCACTCTGCAACAAATGTATCTAAAATGCCGAAGTAATTCCTATTTTGTCACAATATACAACTCATAAACTCAATGTTAAGAGTACTGTATTAATTTCGACAAGAAAATGACAATCCTACACCAATCAACATTTGGTAAGGAATCGCTATGGGAAACGTTGGGGTTTCCACTTTTAGCTTGACATACGCTTTCAAATTAATGAGAATCTGTAAATTTGTATACTATCTCCGTTCGGAAAAATTTGACACTTTACTGTTCATGCACGCTTTTTTATGAAATAAAAATTATATAAAATATATAGTTTTTTTAATAATTTTTTTAACAACTTCGTAGTTATTATTAATAAGTACAAACTTGTTAAAAAAAATTATAAAAAAATGAATATTTTATATAGTTTTTATCGTTCTAAAAAAGCGTGCATGAATAATAAACGACAAGTTTTGCCGAACGGAAGGAGTATAAGATAACTTCTCAAATTTTCGCAATGGTCGTTACTTGTTGACAATGTACTAATATATACTATATATGCCTGAATGAATGAACTCTACAATGACCTATCTTAAAGAGGGAGAAAGTATACATTACAACACAATCATGGTATACGTGAGGCTTACATGAACTCCATGTAAATCCCACTCTCTCAAGTACCCCTAATCATATATTCATATGCAATTGTTTGACTGCACTTTCATTTGGGTTTGTTCTCCCCTTCACCTCTAATTTTTCTATTATAAAACATCAATTAATTTTTCTATTATGACTATCAAATTGAACAATACCTTTTTTAAACCTCCTTTCAGGCTTTCACCATTAAACACCACCGACTCAACCTAATGTTTTTTTATTAGTCAAAAAACAAAAAAAAAATCCCATGTAGGGGAGGTAGAGGAAATGTAAACTACAAAGACAAACAGACGTGGGGAGCAATAACAAAGAACAAAGAGATTCCTCAACAGATTCACTTGTGAAAACCAAATGTCAAATACATTACACCAAATCTCCAATCATCCCTTATTTGACAGTTCAGAGATTGCGAAATTTCAAGTACCAATGCACAAACTTGATGAACTATATAACATATATGGTTCTGCATAACTTATAAGCCTTTTGAGAGAGGTCAAAGCTTGTCAATAAGAGAAAATGAACAGCGAGTTGATCGCGAGAGGCTTCAGCAAGCACGATAAGAAGAAGCTCTCCAGGGCCTTCCTTGGTTGCTTCGTTATGGCGATGAGCTTATTCGCCCTTCTCAACTCCTACATGGGCCCTCTTTCTCTTTGTAAGTCACCTATAGCATATACATTTTTCATTGTTCTTCTACAATCTTCATTCACAATATACATGTTTTGGCAGTGAATTTTCAGATCACCAGCCTTAATCTGAAGGAGTATTTGATCATTGACATGAACGATGCCCCGATAGAGAATGTATCAAAACCGCCACCAGGTAGGACCATCTCCAACCTCATTGCATCCTTTACATTGAGAGATTTTATTGAGATGAGATTTTGGGTGCTTTCCTGCAGGAATGTGTGATTTCTCCCTTCCAAGATCAGACTTTTGCGAGATCAATGGGGACGTGAGGATCCATGGGAACTCATCCACAATCTATATATCTCCATCCCTATTGAGCAATGTCGAAGGAAGCAACAAAGTAGCATGGACATTAAGGCCATATGCGCGTAAAGTAGATAGGAATGTCATGAAGAAAGGGAGAGTTATATCATTAGGATCACCCTCCTCCTTTGGTCTTGATGAGATGCCAAAGTGCTCCATCAACCATACTGTCCCAGCCATCGTCTTCTCGGCTGGTGGTTATGCAGGGAACATCTTCCATGAATTTTCCGACATCCTAGTCCCACTCTACATCACCTCCAAGCCCTTCAATGGCTCGGTCCAACTCCTCGCCACAGGCCTAAAGCCTAGGTGGGAATTCAAGTACAAAGCCCTCTTAGATTCGCTGTCCAACTATCCCATCATCGACATGGATAACTCAAATGTAGTGCATTGCTTCCAGAGCATGATAGTCGGTCTAAAGAACCACATCGACTTTGGCATAGACCCTTCCAAGACCCCACAAGGCTACTCCATGAGAAGCTTCACGCGGCTTTTAAGAGGTGTATACTCCTTGAGTAGGAGCAAGGTGGAGCCACTAAGAGGCACAAGGAAGCCAAGGCTGTTGATCTTATCAAGGAAGAGAACGCGCGCCATCCTCAATGAAGACGAGGTGGCAGCAGAGGCAAGGAGACTAGGCTACAATGTGACGGTCATGGAAGCGACAAGGAACGTGACAGACTTCTCAAGGAGGGTGAACTTCTTCGACGTGATGGTGGCTGTGCACGGTGCAGGCATAACCAACAGCGTGTTCCTGCCAGAAAGCGCGGTCATGATCCAGGTCGTGCCACTGGGGCTTGAGTGGGGCTCAAGGAATTACTATGAGCTGCCAGCCATTGCCATGAACCTGAGGTACTTGGAGTACAAGGTAGGCAGGAAGGAAAGCACTTTGGCAGATGAGCACTTCATTGAAGACTCGGTGGTAGGGAACTCGACAACGTTGAAGCCAGTAGAATGGCCTGAGTTCAAGAAGTTCTACTTGGATGGCCAGAGTGTGAGGATTGATGTGAAGAGATTCAGACCCACCTTACTGAAAGCTCTTCAGCTCCTTCAGTGATTACTTAACTTCTTCCTTTCAGATTGATTCTTTTGAGTTTATGATGAAATTAGGACACACATTTTGCAAGATCCTTTGGTTGTTTCCTTTGTAAATAAGCAATTCATTTGGTATCTGAGTTTTGCATTTTGTCCAAAAGTAATCACATGAATTTGGATTTGGCACAAACAATTGCAAATCAGTAAAATTAGGTCTGTATTATTCATAAACCTATAAATCCCTTTCCAAGAATTTGACAAAGAACATCATTGATATTACCTGTTAACTACTCAGTATGTCTTACATGAACATAGCCCTTTGTTTAGTTGCGAAACGTCCTGATTTTGTCCACAATGACACACCAAATACATAAAATAGGTGTATAAGAGTCCAAATTATTGCATAACAAATAGTTGAGTGTCAATCATTCTACACTAAACTACACCATATAACAATTTGTTGGGAAAAATCGGGTTTTCCCGCTTCGTAGGATTAAGATGGGCAAGACTCACTTTTGTATAAAAGTGGAACTTGTATTATATAGTGGAAACTTTACAAGAATATAACTCTCACTATATAATTTTGTGGCTCACTTACACTCACTCTTACTAGGCTTGATCTCTCACACACTTAGGCTTGGATTTGCTTTTGGCTTGGATGGATGATGGAAAGTGTCCATCTAAAGCCTATATATAGGCTCCTAATGTCGGTGAAAACTTTCACCAATTAGCCTAGAATTTTCTAGTGATTATACAAATTCCTAGGATAGAAATTAGCACATGATTCTACACTTTTCTATACCCATCTAGTGCTTCTACCGTATGATCCATCTAGACTTTCTTCATTGAATTAGTCTAGGACCTTCTTCATCTTTCTTGAACATGGGCTCATCCATATCATTCATTTGGCCCATCAATTCCTTAGCCCATATTAAGGAGGGAGCCCAACAATCTCCCCCTTCCCGACTTAATTATGGGCGTGTCACGATGCCAGATCCTTGACAGCAGTCTTCAAACTTCTTTGTCGGGATTACCTTGGTCATCATATCGGACCAGTTCTTCTCCGTATGCACCTTGTCAAGCTGTAGGAGCTTCTCTTCGAGAATGTCTCGGATCCAATGATATCGAATATCGATGTGCTTCGAGCGAGAGTGATAGGTCGGGTTCTTCGCCAGATGAATAGCACTTTGATTGTCACACTGCAAGACATATTTGTCTTGCTCTACTCCCAGCTCGAGTAAGAAGCTCTTCATCCATAGCATCTCTTTGCAGGCTTCCGTAGCTGCGATGTATTCCGCTTCAGTGGTGGACAAGGCAACAGTCTTTTGTAACTTTGATTGCCAGGAAACAGCTCCCCCTGCAAAGGTAGTTAGATACCCTGACGTTGATTTCCTGGAATCATTGTCTCCGGCCCAATCTGCATCTGTGTATCCTTCTAGCACAGGCTTCGCATTGCCGAAGCATAAGCACCGTTTAGAAGTACCCCGTAGATACCGGAGGATCCATTTCACTGCAGCCCAGTGTTCCTTCCCCGGATTTGCCAGGAAGCGGCTTACGACCCCGACTGCGTAGGCGATATCAGGCCTCGTACAGATCATTGCATACATGAGACTGCCTACCGCGGAAGAATATGGGGTACTCTTCATCTCTTGCTTCTCCTTCTCACTTGTTGGACTTTGCTTCGAGCTTAGCTTGAAGTGTCCAGCAAGTGGCGTGCTGACTGGCTTGGCTTTATGCATGTTGAATCTCTCGAGCACCTTCTCGATGTATCTCTCTTGGGATATCCATAGTAGCTTCCTCGTTCTATCACGAGTGATTGTCATCCCAAGGATTTGCCTTGCCGGTCCCAAGTCTTTCATGGCAAAGCATTTGCTCAAGTCTTTCTTTAGAGCATCTATTTTGTTGCGATCTTGCCCTACTATTAACATATCATCAACATAGAGCAAAAGTATGAGAAAGTCGCCGCTTGCGTACCTCTTCATGAAGACACAGTGGTCACTCATGGTTTTCTTGAAGTTGTGATCCGCCATGAAAGAGTCGAACTTCTTGTACCACTGTCTTGGTGCTTGCTTTAGGCCGTAGAGACTCTTCGTGAGTTTGCACACCATGTTCTCCTTGCCTGGAACTTTGAATCCTTCATGCTGCTCCATGTATATCTCCTCTTCAAGGTCACCATGGAGGAATGCTGTCTTGACATCGAGTTGTTCAATCTCCAAGTCTAGGCTTGCTGCTAAGCCTAGAACAACTCGGATAGATGACATCTTCACGACCGGAGAGAATATTTCTTCGAAGTCGATGCCCTTCTTCTGGCTGAACCCTTTCACGACTAATCGAGCCTTGTAGCGGGGCTTCGAGTTGTTGTCCTCGGTTTTCAGCCGATACACCCATTTGTTCTTCAAGGCTCGTCTCCCTTTTGGTAGCTTCACCAGCTCGTAGGTGTGGTTCTCATGCAGGGATTGCATCTCCTCCTGCATGGCTCTTAGCCACTCAGCCTTGTGGATATCATCCATAGCCTCCTTATAGCTTTGAGGCTCCCCCTCATCCGTGAGGGTCACATACTCATCTGAGCTGTATCGGTTGGACGGCCGCTTGTCTCTAGAGGACCGCCTCAGCTCAGGCTCTACTGGAGTGCTTGATTCTGCTTCCGGCTCAACTGGGGCATCTTCTTGATCATTCTGCTCTTGAGAATGATCTTCATCATCAGCTTCGTCATCGCTCTCGATCGGAGCTTCTTCTGAATCGTCCCGCTGGGCATTTGAGGGACTTAGCTCTTCCCTCCTTTGTCTTCGCATCGGCTTTGTTGATCTTCGGATGTCTTCAATCGTCTGATCTTCAAAGAACACAACATCTCGGCTCCTAATAACCTTGCTGGTGGCCGGATCCCATAGCCGATAGCCGAACTCATCTCTGGGTGAACCAAGATAGATGCACTCCTTTGTCTTAGCATCAAGCTTGGCCCGCTCGTCCCTTGGAATGTGAACGAACGCTTTGCACCCGAACACCTTCAAGTGTTTGTATGAGGCCTTCTTCCCTGACCAGACCTCTTCTGGGATATCTCCGTTTAGAGGGACAGAAGGTGTGAGGTTGATGATGTCGACGGCGGTCATCAAGGCTTCTCCCCAGAATGACTTGGGTAGCTTGGCATGAGAGAGCATGCATCGGACTCTCTTTGTGAGAGTACGGTTCATCCTCTCAGCAACCCCGTTCAGCTGTGGCGTCTTAGGCGGTGTCTTCTCAAGCCTGATCCCATAGGAGCTACAATACGCCTCAAAGGGTCCTCGGTACTCACCACCATTGTCTGATCGGACACACTTGAGTTTCCGACCAGTCTCCCGTTCCACCTTGGGATGGAACTCCTTGAATGCTTCGAGGACTTGATCCTTTGATTTCAACAAGCGCACCCAGACCTTTCTTGAGTGATCATCAATGAAGGTCACAAAATACAGTGCCCCTCCATTGGATTTTTCTGTCATTGAACACACATCTGTGTGTACAAGGTCTAGGACATGCTTCCTCCTCGTGGGTGGAGATGATCTTTGGAAAGCTACTCTATGTTGTTTACCGACTAAACAATCAGAGCATGGGTCGAGGGAAGTACCTTTCAGGTTAGGGAGGAGCTGCCTTCGAGCGAGGATTTGAATGCCCTTCTCGCTCATGTGTCCAAGTCTTTGGTGCCAGATCTCCATGTCGTTGCTGGCAACGTTCACCTCTCCCTTGCAGACCTTTGCTTCTGTCCAGTACAATGTGCCTTCTTTTCTTCCTCGAGCCACGGTTAGGTTACCTTTAGTCAGCTTCCATTTGCCTCCGCCATTTTGACTAAAGTAACCATCATCGTCTAGCCTTCCAGTTGATATGAGGTTACGTCTCATATCAGGGACATGCCTTACATCTTTTAGGATGAGCTTGCATCCTGTGTTGGATGTGAGGATAATATCTCCTCTCCCCACGATCTTGCTCCATCCATGATTTCCCATCAGGACGGTACCGAAGTCACCACTTCGGTAGGATGAGAAGAAACTTTTGTGTGGGGTAACATGAAAGGAGGCACCAGAATCGACAATCCATGAGATATCATTACATTCAATGTTTAGAATGTTACCTCCTTCAACGAGATATGAATCCTCGCCTTCATCAGCCATGGCGGCAGTACTCCTTTCTTCTCGTCTCCTCGTAGGATTGATCTGGTCCGGCTTCACGTTTCCGGCCTTCTGATCTCTCTTGAGGATGCGACACTCTTGCCTCTTGTGGCCCGGTTTGCCACAGTAGTAGCACGTGACCCTGGTGCGTGACTTGGATCGTCCTCGAGACTGATCTCGGTCTCGGTTTTGCTTCCGTCCACGGGCATCATTATTGCCACGGTTGTCAAGGACATTGGCCTCGGAATGATTAGTTATTCCTCTCTCTTTCCTCCTAGCTTCTTCATTGAGAAGACTATCACATACGGTATCCATGGTGAGCTTCCCGTCTGGTGATGAGTTACTTAGAGTAACTACCAGAGTATCCCAACTCTCTGGCAGAGAGGTGAGGAGTAGGATGGCTTGTAACTTGTCATCAAGCACCATATCCACCTTACTTAGCTGATTGACAAGCCCCTTGAAATTATTCAAGTGCTCAATCATGCTTTGGCCATCCTTATACTCCATCTTCACCAACCGTCTAGCTAGGAGGGCCATGTTACGAGGCGATTTCTTTTGAATCATGGACTCAAGCTTTGTCCACAATTCAAAAGCATTTGTGTAATTAGAAACATGTTCAAAGAGAGTTTTATCGATATACTTACGGATCATGGCGACCGCCTTCCGATTAAGGAGATCCCACTCCTTATCACTCTTTCCTTGAGGCTTGTCCTTGTTGAAGACGGGTTCGTACAGGTCCTTGTAGTAGAGATGATCCTCCATCATCGGCTTCCAATAAGAGTAGTTTTCTGCCGTGAGCTTGAACATGTCACCCTCGTAAGTGACGGTAGCCTCCATCTTGATCCGCACGAGCTAACACCTTCCGAAAATGAACCTGGCTCTGATACCACTGTTGGGAAAAATCGGGTTTTCCCGCTTCGTAGGATTAAGATGGGCAAGACTCACTTTTGTATAAAAGTGGAACTTGTATTATATAGTGGAAACTTTACAAGAATATAACTCTCACTATATAATTTTGTGGCTCACTTACACTCACTCTTACTAGGCTTGATCTCTCACACACTTAGGCTTGGATTTGCTTTTGGCTTGGATGGATGATGGAAAGTGTCCATCTAAAGCCTATATATAGGCTCCTAATGTCGGTGAAAACTTTCACCAATTAGCCTAGAATTTTCTAGTGATTATACAAATTCCTAGGATAGAAATTAGCACATGATTCTACACTTTTCTATACCCATCTAGTGCTTCTACCGTATGATCCATCTAGACTTTCTTCATTGAATTAGTCTAGGACCTTCTTCATCTTTCTTGAACATGGGCTCATCCATATCATTCATTTGGCCCATCAATTCCTTAGCCCATATTAAGGAGGGAGCCCAACACAATTCCCCCTTATTTTATATATATGATCAAGCAAATCACAAATTATTGGGGATCGACGAATCAGAAAAGAACACTTGTTTCATTTCTCTTTAAAAAGTCAAATGAAATTGAGTTTATAGGCTCGAATATGGTTCCGGGGTGCATCAACTTATGCACCTCCTATATGAACCAAAGAACACATGAAGAAGTGGAAGCTGCTGGATTGTTTAACAAAGGGAAACGTGGGGAGCAGTTTCACTTATTAAACACATTAAATTAATCATCCAAAATTTTCTCCTTCATGGCCATTTGGCACCATAGGACTGAACCTTCATTAGTATATAATTGTTCAAGGCTTTGGAGATCTAAAAAAAGCTCAAGTTGGTACTTGAGGCTGGAGAAAATGTACGGAAAATCATTCGCACGAAGCTTCAGCAAGCAGGATCAGAAGAAGCCGTTTACCTGTGCATTCTTCGGTTGCTTGGTTATGACATTGAGCTTGTTCTGTGCTCTTAATTTGAACTCCTACATGGGTCCTCTTCCTCTTTGTAAGTTACTTAAAATGTCCTTGTTTGTTCTTCAATCCTCAATTGTAGGAAAAGTGAGATTAATTCAGTTTTCTTCCTTTTGCAGCGAGTTTTCAGCTCTCGCGTAGTCTTTATCTCAAAGAGCCTGTAATCTTCAGCCCCAGAAAAACTCCTAATCCGCCACAAGGTATTACTTCATTGAGATTATTAGGCTTGATCTTTGTGTGTAATCAATGTAAGATAACAATATCTGTTGAGATATGTGAAGAGACCAAAGAGAGTCTCACATTGAAAATATGAATGAACAAGCCTTAATATATCCTTTTGTGAAATCCATGACAGTTGCAGAGGTTGTCCAGCAAGATCAAAGGAAGAATGCAGCTGCTATCTGCAATTTCTCACTTCCAAGATCAGACTATTGTGAGATCAATGGAGATATCCAAATCCATGGGAACTCATCGACAATCTACATATCTCCATCAACCCTCTCAAGCAACACCGAAGGGAGCAACAACATCACATGGAGACTAAAGCCATATCCTCGCAAATTTGATGGACATGTGATGAAAAGTGTGAGGGAGTTGACATTAGGATCACCCTCCTCCTTCGGCATTGATGCAATGCCACGGTGCTCCATCAACCATACCGTCCCAGGCATTGTCTTTTCGACTGGTGGATACTCAGGGAACCACTTCCATGCCTTCACCGACGTCCTAGTCCCTCTCTACATAACCTCCAGACCCTTCAATCGCGACGTTCAGTTCCTCGTGACAGACATAAGGCCAGCACGGCTCATCAAGTACAAAGCCCTCCTAGACTCCCTCTCAAAATACCCCATCATAGACATGGATAGCTCAAATGAAGTACATTGCTTCGAGAGCACGACAGTCGGTCTAAAAAGCTACAAGGAGTTCGACATAGACCCCGCGGAAACCCCACAGCACTACTCCATGAGAAGCTTCACGCAGTTCCTACGAAAAGCCTACTCCTTGCGGAGGACCAAGGTGACCCCAAGCCTCAAGAAACCGCGGCTTCTGATCATCTCTAGGAGGAGATCGCGCGCCTTCCTCAATGTCGGTCAGCTAGCAGCATTGGCCAGGAGGCTAGGCTACAATGTGGAGATCTCGGAAGCAAGCTCGAACCTGCAAGATTTCTCCAAGAAAGTGAACTCGTTCGACGTGATGGTGGGTGTGCACGGTGCAGGTCTAACAAACAGTGTGTTCCTGCCAGAGAAAGCAGTCCTCATTCAGGTTGTGCCGATAGGCCTCGAGTGGCTCGCGGTGCATGACTTCGAGCAACCGGCCATCTCGATGAACCTGAGATACTTGGAGTATAAGGTAGAGTGGAAGGAGAGCACTCTAGCTGACAAGTATCCATTGGATCATCCGATGATAACGGACCCATCGATGAAGGTGAACGGCTGGGTCGGATACCAGGCGACTTACTTGGATGGTCAGAAGGTGAGGATTGATTTGGGGAGATTCAGAGCTACCTTGTTGAAATCACTGGAGCTTCTGCAACAGTAGGAGATGCAATACATTTTGCCAGATTCGATCTTTTTATTTGTTTGTTTGATTCTGGGTTTTTTTTCAGCAGCAAGTTTGTTTGTAAATCCTGTATAATCAGTCTTGAATGTTACTCCAACAGATGATCATGTATCAGCAGCAGTAGTAATTACAGCTCATGTTAACTGGACTCTTTAACTAGTTCAACTCTATCAAGCTGATGAAGCCGGCCTCTATGATGAATTCCTAGCCAAGGAATTCAATCTGTTGGAGGAGAAGCTGGATGTCCGTGATGGTCATCTCAATCTCCAAGGACATTGCCAAACATCGGAGATTGCAATAGTGATGATAGTGAGACTATCACCCCCAATCTCAACACATTGCAGGCCCAAGTCTCTAGCTGCAATAATGCAAGAGTGGAGTGTCAAAGCTTTGGTCATCAACGAAGAGACAGAGCCGCACTGAGAAGAGCCCGAAGATGTAACTAATCCAACATGATCATGAATCACAAAGCCAATAGTTGCACGTCCAGAAGACAACCTAGATCCATCAAAATTGATTTTGAAGTGGTTTACAAATGGTTTCTTCCATCGAAGAATTTTCATGCGCCTAAGTGTACATTTTTCTTTTATCAGATTAGTTTCCATATATGTCTTCCCAAAATAATGTTTTGAAGTCCTTGAATTATTGTAGTTGTTATGCTTCTTGTTTCATATTGTATGTGATTATGTGAAGTTATGACGAGGAATTCACCTTTGTTGATAAATCCCGAGCACGTGACTCAATCGGCAAGAACCACTGATAAGGGAGCAAGACAAACCTTGAATGGAAATTCCAAAGAAAGGGGCGGAGGGAGGGATCGAACCCGGAACCTCACCACTAGGCCACCCCTTTCCGTATGACTTTTGGTAAAAAAAGTCATTTCATGAAATTACTTGAAAATTCAATCTCCCAGTAGGCCTCTAGTGGCTCTAGTGGAGTAGTGGTTTTATTCCCGCAAATCACTTGCCCTACCGCCCAAACACCACGTCCCTTGGCTCCTTGCCCTCTCGTTTTCTCTCCACAGCGTCCGCACCAGTCCTTCGCAGTCCTCTTCCTTACTGTTCTTCATCTACCTTGCTTGTTCTCTGTTCGTGTCGCCCGCTGGGAGCATCGCGACTCCCCGGTACAGAGTAAGCTCTCTCTCTCTCTCTTCTACACACCTGCTGAACTAATTTACAGGGATTCACCGCGCTTCCGTTCAAAATTGCCCTCCTTGCTGATGTTTATGCGCTTGGCCGTTTGCTTTCTTTGACGGATTAGGGTTTCTTTTCTCGCAATTTGAGTCTTACTTGTGCTGCTCTTACTGATAATAGATGAACGAAACAGTAGCACAAACATTAGCTTACTTCATTAAGTGGCTCGATAAATTGTTTTCAAGTTATTTATCCGTTCGTCTATTCGATTTTTTTAGCGGTGTGTTTTGTGTTAATAGTTCCTATTCCTTTCGAGTTTTAGGCCGATTAGCTTAAATGTTCATGTGACATTGATTTCCAATACCATGGCGTGTCATCATTTGCACTCCCTGTTGAAGAACTTTTGCTGCATACGGAAGAAAGCTTCGATTATACCGGCTGTTGGTGTAAACCATGGGAGGTTCAATCTCATCAATGTTTCTTCGGCATTTCATTTGAAGGTAAAATAAACTGAATCATTTGATCTTTCCATATGCAATCCCTGTTTGTTAACTAACAAGTAGAATAACCTTAATGAGGTCCAACTTCTTCAACTTTTCTGGTAGTAGTCGGAGGATGATTGGGGGACAGGGTTGTGGGAATAAAACTTATCCGTATAAGTTAAGCTATGGTTTTCTTTCTTGATTGAACATCCTTGATGCCTGTTTCTGGTACTTTAGAATTGGCAACAATATGTATAAGTTGGGGAGGAAGGGACATCATATTCTTATTTTGTGATCATATATTCATATGTCTGTATTTTATAATTTCCCTCACTACTAGAACTTGAGATTTGTCTAGATCCTACAATGACAGAGGTTCCAGAATTATGCTATTTTACTGCTTATCCTAAATAATTTATCTTTTATCAGGGTTTCTCCTCATTATCATCAACATTGAAATCAGAAAATTCCAATACACAACAAGTTTCAAGCTGCAATGCAGTACTTCCTTCGGATACTTTGGCATCGGATGGGGCTGGAAATGCCCATGTTTCTTCTAATAGCAGGATGGGAATGACCTCCACAAGTGCAGAAGAGCTGGGAGAATCCATGGTTTTTAATTCAGTCAAGATTGTGAATAGTCTGGCTAGCAGTAACTGCTCAAATGGTAGATTGATGCTCATTGATGGCACCTCTGTCATTTACCGGGCATACTACAAGCTTTTGGGTATGTAATTCCTATAACTCATTATGTATGCAAACAAGGCAAACCTATGTTCAAAGGAATATATATAGTGATAGTACTAAGTGTAAACTTAGCTAACAATTGATTACTGAACCTGTTCCTAACATTTCTGTCCTAGGAATTGAGTTGAAAAGTTCTTGAAATTTTAAGGGTCTGGAAATAAAGGCAATTTATTTTTCATAGTTCTCTAGAAAGAACAAGTTCTGATGATTTGTTGTGGATGGGAAGACCCTACCCTGTTGATGACAATGCCTGATGTTAGATGAAAGTATTTTTTTGGACTTCAGGACTGCGGGTTGGTTAGTTGGTCATGGCTGGAGTCTATAGCAACTCATATGAGCATGTAACATGTTGAGTATGATTTTAAGGAAACGAGGATCACATATTTGTTAAAATCCCTTGCTCTTTATATATTGCATTTGCTTGGGTAAATACGGTGAAGTGTTCTCATGCTTCGCATATATTTGAAGATAATATGTGGATGTACATAATTGGATTATATAAGATTGAACATCCTTTTGTGGCTCATCTATGCGGAACATTTTGGAGACTACCTCTTACTCTATAACCAACTGGCATTCTAGGATCATTTTTAACTTTTTACTGCTATGTTAATTTTGATTTGTTTTCTCACTATCCTACAATGATTAATTGATTATTTTATTCATATGTTGAGCAGCGAAACTGCAACATGGCTATCTGTCACATGCTGATGGCAATGGAGACTGGGTGTTGACTATATTCACAGCTTTATCTCTTGTAAGTTAAATGTGATTGAATATAATGCATTGCATACGCTCTTTTATTCCATAAATTCAGTTATCTACCAAATGCCGCCTTTCCTTGTACGTTGTTCTGTAAAGAGCAGTTTATTCTAATTTCTACTTGTCTAGATTTCTTGACACAAATCAGGTTAAGATAATGTTGTTATTTTTTTTAATAGGAGCAAGATGTGATATGTACATGGAGAACTAAGGAAATGTATAAATAATAAATAAGATTTTTTTTTTTTGCAAAAATATTTAAGTTTAATGTCCTCCCGCCTCAGCTTGCGTTGCTTACAAGCAATTCCTCTCAGAGATAATATCAAGTGAATTCATAGTTTTTTTTTTTTTTTGGTAAACTGAATTCATCGGTAGTTAGATAGAGGTATAGATCTTTCTGGAAAGTCTCTGTCCTTCCTTGAGACTTTAAAAGCCAATTGCACCAAAGAAGGGGCAGGGCTAATAGAGTGATCTATTACCAGTTTCTTGGAAATCATTTCCTACTTCTTATCAATTTCTTGCCTCAACTATTAACCACTTATAAGTTAAAGCTTTAGGTGGGATTGCCTTCCTTACCTCAGATTTTGTTATTTTGCTTTCCTTGTCCAAATAAAGTTACTGTAATTACCGAATCCTTCAATTGAGTCTTCAATACAGCTTGCTGCATGATGTCGTCATCCTTTGAATCACTCTTCCTCAGCCCAAATCATAATAAACGGCTACATCCCCGTGGTTGTTGAAAATCCTTTTACAGCACGCCCAATGTTACCTTGCCGTCATCTTGGTGTCACCCAAATGATTTTCATCATGCTATTAATCATTTAATTGTTTTACAATTGTCTGATTCCCCCAAAGATCCTTTCCACATTCGAGATGAGGCCATGTCCCTGTGCAAGGCATATCTCATAGATGAATAAGTGTCATAGAC
Organism: Persicaria tinctoria; assembly: GCA_037127255.1. Lineage (NCBI taxonomy): Eukaryota > Viridiplantae > Streptophyta > Magnoliopsida > Caryophyllales > Polygonaceae > Persicaria > Persicaria tinctoria. Next base: position 85,210,914 of record JBANSL010000004.1, on the reverse strand, counting down.
TCATAGGGCTTGCTTTATATCTTCACAACTTTTAGATTTGCTTATTTATTTCTAATGCCCTCAAGGTATACTTTTATCAAATGATAAAGCAAGACAAGGAACATAAAATCTCTGTTAATGAAAAAAATGCACTACTGTGAGGGACTTCTTTAGGTTGTTTGTGAGTTTCAAGATTCAGCTTCAAATATGAAGAAAGCAGCTCCTTATTGATGGTTCATTTGCACTCTTTTGTGTATGACCTTTATAACATTGTGAACCCTAGCATTATTTTGCCAAAAATATGACGGTTTTACGATATAAGTTAAGTTTTGAAATGACAGTTCCTTTTTCTTCTTATTTTGTGCAGATTATTGATGTACTGGAGTTCATCCCTACACATGTAGCGGTATGATTCTTATGACTGGGAACTAAGTCCTTCCTTCTTATTTTATATTGCTTTCTTCAACCCTGAAACGCTGTCCATATATTTTTCCGTCCTTTAATTTATTAGAGGTAAAAGGCAATAATGAGTTCGGTTTAACCTTTTGTTTCCCTCTGTTTATTGATGCATCTTGCTTGAAGAATTTGGCATGAGCCTAATATCAAACGATATTCGTTGTTAGAAGAACTTAGTTTATTATATTTTCTAATTGCATTCTATTGGTTGTGGTTGTGGACTTGTGGTTAAATTGTGATGTATAGGAATTTGGCTAAAATTGGAAAAACCTGAAGAATTGTATTGGAAAGTACTAGATTCAAAGCCTTGCTAGTCACTCAATACTGTGTGCTCAATTGGTTGTCCTACAATCTTGCTGCCTTTTATGATTTTTTTTGGCCATTCAAAATAATTGTTGCTGACTATGATTTGTAATGGCTTCCCTGCAGGTGGTGTTTGACCATGATGGTGAGGCTCTGCTTAAGCAAAACTTATTTCATGTACATATTTCCTCCCATATGAGTTTTCATTTAAAAAGCATGCAGCTCTCTGTACCTATAATTTGGAAGTTTTAGTTTCCAAAAGTATGTTTCCTTGCTTGTTTCAACTTCTTTTCTACTTAGTTATCTTCATGGGGATCTAATATGTGGTTTCCAATTGCATAAATAATGTGATATGTAAGTTACAGATGTTTGATATTTGATAATTTTGCTTTCCATACCTTTCAACTATTTTTGGTATTGCATTCTCCCCCCCAAGCTGGAGAGATTAGTCATCGTATGATGGAGAAAGCTTTTCTGTTTCAGGAATGCCATTTCGTCAAACTTCTATTTCATCAAAACAAGTTTTTACAGCAAAAGGTATGCTTTGACTTCCAATTTATAATATAAGAGAGGGCTATGAACGTGGGGGTCTAGGGATTGGGTTTGATATTTTTCCTGGAATTTCGCGACTATAATAAAATAAAATCTAAAACTTGGCTGTTCAGCGTTCTTGTATTTCATATATTGTCTTATTGCTCATTGAATGTACATCTATAAAGCCTAAGACACCCGTGAGGACCAAAATCTAGGTCTGTGAGAACAAGTTGATTTGAAGGTCCAAGAGGAGCTGGTTGGCTTTGCAAACTTTATATCACATGGTTCTTGAATTCTGAGTGCAGCAGTAACTTTTGTTTAAATGAGGGGAGGACGGGAGGGAGAATCAGTCAAGAAAAGTAGTCATCAGCTCATACTAAAAGTTATCTACCTTTCGTGCCTTTCCAATTTACTAAAGGAATTAAGATCATCTTATTTTGGTTGATGCTCTATCACGGCCTGTCGAATCCATGACCAATTAGTTACTAAGTTTTCCCTTTGCTAGTGTGTCATTGGCCCCATGTTCAATTAGGTTACCTTATTGTTGCAAATTCAAAACTTCTGTTTGTCCTTTGGCATTCTGTTTCTAGTCTTTCCTTTCAATTATATTTCATAATGATCATTTATTTTTTGTGTATTATTCACATTTTTTGCCATTTCCTGTAAGATTGACAATATGAAATAGATTTTACCCTTCCAACAATTAGAATGTAGCATGAGAACACACATGGTTGTTGATAAGAAGCAGTCTTGTAAATTTGACAAAATTGCTTCTACTTCTAAAAGGACAAGCACGATCTTTTTTTTTTGGTGGGCAGACAAGCACGATCTTTGTCACTTATAAAGGGAAGTTTCAAACTTTGAGGAAGCAAAATATTGTAAGGAGGGAAGGGAGGATTAAGCTGTTTAGTTTCTTCAAGAGTTTGTCCCTGCTAACGCATCTAATGCTAGGTTTTTTCTGAAATTTTGCAGTGTGCATGTATTTGTTTGTTATTGTGCAGGCATGAATTTTCGTCACACATTATATCCATTATATAAGAGCAATCGTCCTCCTACACCTGATACTGTTGTTCAGGGGCTTCAATACTTGAAAGCATCCATCAAAGCCATGTCAATTAAAGTCATTGAGGTAACTTGTTAGGGTATCTTTGGTCTTTGGTGGATGGTTTATGAATTAGTTGAAATTTAAAAATGAGTTTTCATTTTTAAACCTGTTGAAAATTCTACAAGTGCTTTTTCTCTCGATACAGATAAATCAAAATAAAAACTCGTTTATTCTGAAACACACCCTTAGCCTTGGTAAATGGAAATGAATAGATGAAAATGGTAATCAATTGCATTTATGTTGCCTCAACAATCAAGAGATTTAAATTATAGTTTGCTCAACTATAAAACGACACACCCCCGCCTCTCATTTTCTCCCATTGGATTTTTCACTCCATAGCTCTTATACTCACCTAGCACCCTCTTGCATGTATAAAAACGTGCTATTTGACTCAATTTCATATTTACATTTTACTTTGCGGCAAAATATACTTGGATGTGAGCAAGTGTTCAAATCTTCCCATTAATTTTCTCTCTACCAAATGGGGTTGTATTAAGAGTTAGTAAAAAGCCGCCAGTATAGGCTTCATTTTTGAGAGGTTCTATATGATCGTTAATGGCGCCTCTTCTTGCAAATCAGGCCCCTGGTGTCGAAGCTGATGATGTAATTGGAACTTTGGCCATAAGAAGTGTCGAGGCTGGTTACAAGGTATTTCTGTAAAGTTGACACTATCTTTATGTTGGTCCATGTTATAACTGTCAGTCTATATTAAGCATATCCTTACTTTAAATTTTCCATTTCCTGGGAAGATGTTAGATATAGTTAGAAGGGTTATAAAATATAAATATTCTGATGCAGCTCAAGGTCTATGATTATTTTGGAAACTCTCCGCAGTCTGAACTTCAATATAAACTAAAAGCTGATTTTTTTTTACAGTAATCTCAATTCTGACAGAACTATAGATTAATCATTAATGACCTTGCCATGCTGGACAAGCACCGAAAACTTCTGGTAGAACTAGGGATCAGTACCCCAGGGAAATTAATAAACATATGTAGGAAGTATAACAAATACTAAAATAATTCTAGAGATTGCATTTAAACTCCATAATACTATTAAAAAAATCAAACTAATTAAATCCCTTGAATACTTGAGTTAAAAAATAAAGGATGTTACCCTTTGTAGCTAGTAAAAGATAGATTTTGCTTGGGATTCTACTAGATAATGTAGTTAGGATATGTAATGAATTAGTGATCCTCAACAGATCACGGTGCTTTGATCCCTGTTCCCATTTGTGCAGGACACTTTTGCCTACACTGATTTGGGGAGATTTCTATATCAAATGCAGCCAAAACTCTGCCAATGCTGTTAAACAGCTTCTGCAATCATTGAACGCATAGGGTCCTTTCATGAAATACATAATAAAACTAACAATCGATATCCACAAAATGCTAGTTTGACTAGAAACCTGGCACCCTCTCTAGAATTCCATTGAACTGTTCAATTTCCGCCGATAGTCATCAGATCCTCAATGGTTCTTAAAATGACTACAGTCTCGTCATAATTGGACCCTTAACAAATTTACAAGATGGGGGGAATTTCTCAAGTGATAAAAGAAAATGAGTTTCTATGTCAATGTCAAGATGTTAGTTTGAAGATGATGAATCCAATTGAGCTCTTATTACTTTTTATTCTTCTGTGTGTCTTATCAGTTTTGTTCCTTGTACAAAAGTCCTTCATTCTCGATAGTTTGGATAATGTTTATTCTTTATTACAGTGAATTTTAGCTATGTTTTATTTTCATCAAAGCTTGGTATCCTAATTCTAATCAGTACTCTGTGGTAGGTTCGAGTTGTCTCTCCTGATAAAGATTTCTTTCAGATTTTATCCCCGTCCCTGCGTCTTCTAAGAATTGCACCCCGTGGACATGAGTAAGTATTGCGTGTAGATATTTATGAGTACTTGTTACTTGTTAGACCTGCTTTCTCTTCATTTATGCTATGGACTTTCATTCTATTTTCTAGTTTACTTAATTTCCCCAGCTGAGCATGTGTTGTGGACTTGGACATGACATAATGATATGCAGACAAGATACTTTTGCCAATGAAAACATGTTTAGGATATTAGTGGAACCTGGCAAGTAAAATTTTATCATGCAACTATTGCTATAAGTTACCAACAGTTTTTGTCATCTTTGATTCTGCCATGTACAAAGGGGCATATATATTTAAGTATTTTTTAAGTGGGGCAAAAGTTTCCTTGTATTTTTGGGATTGAAATTCTTGTTAAGTTTTTAAGCACTTTACTGAGTTTGAACTGTATGTTGCAATCCTCAAGGTACCCATGAATGGGTTTTTGAAAGATGGTGTTGAAGAAACCATCCTGGTGCTAGTGATATTTCCTAACTTATTTTTAATAAAACAGAATCACAGTCACAGAAATGCAGCCATTTTTTTCCCTTCACGTTCACACAAGGTTCTTTAGCTAAGCTAGTTATAGTATTAGAAACTGATGCTATTATAACAGCATCTCCCAAGTCAGGTAAATTTGCTTGCTACCTAGTAGCGTTTGCTCTAATTTTACCAAGTAAAAAATTGTGTCCTGCCACTATATTTGGAAACTAAATTGGTCCTTGTGTTATTATTAGAGAGTGATTTTACTTTTACATATGCTTGTAGTTGACCATCCCCACTCCCTGGACAGGATGATATCGTTTGGATTGGAGGAATTCGCGGGTAAATTTGGATCTCTACTACCTAATCAGTTTGTTGACGTGGCTGCACTTGCTGGAGACAAAAGTGACAACATTCCAGGTTATTTATTTATATGCTTTGAAGTGACAGTATGCCAATAGTGATCAATTTATATCAAAGCCTCAACCCAAATTTCGCCTAGAGTTAAATATCATTGGGAGCCTTGAAAATTACGAAAGAAGAATGCTGTTGCACGTATTCAAGAACCCAGTCACTCTTAAAAAAAAAAAGAACTCAGTAATTTGCAAGTTTTTTCTTTCAGCCAGTGTAGCATGGTAAAAATGAAGGTTTAGTTGATGACCAGTCAAATAATCGATATTCATGAGCAACTTGAGAAGCTCAACTTCCTAAAATGATGCGGAATTGTATCTGACTAGGGTTAAACCAAACTGGGTTTTATTCTACCCAATTGTATCTGACTAGGGTTAAACCAATTTTGAAGTTTTGATGGGTATATACCCAATTAATGAAGTTTTTATGGGTATATATATCCAATTTTGCCATCTTATATTGCACTTGATTTTCTTTCATTTTTCCATTCTACAATGGCCATTGAACTTCACATATTGTTTCTGGTTCTTACTCACCATATCAAGTCCCATGGGTTGTCCCACACTCCCACCCAAATTTGTGTCTAATTTTCTCCTATCCTAGACTCCTAGATAATTTTTTGATATTCATTTTTATTCACTTGCCAAGCTTCACTGTGAAACCTAAAAAGGATCACGGCAATTAGTTATCAAAGACAAATTGAAGCGTGATTTTTTTTAAAGTGCAGGATTCTCAATAATTATACAAGATGCTACTTCTTTATTTAAGTCTTTGATAATATCTTATTGTTTTTCTTCACGTGGTAAATGATATTCATAGAGTTAATAAACATATTTAGTGCAGCGTATGTATAATTCTTTAGTGCAGGAGTGTCAGGAATTGGAGATGTGCATGCTGTAAGGTTGATTACCGAGTTTGGTTCACTGGAGAAGCTACTGACAAACGTTGACAAGGTTCAACCAGACCATATCAGAGAGGTAATTGTTACTGTATAATTCTATATAGTTGTTTTGGTCAATCCCAACAGGTCAAGAGTGTCTTTTATTTGTATTTGTATTTTATTTTTATTCAATTATCAAAATATTAGACTATGATGTAGTGAGAATGTAGATATCAACCCTTTGTTTAGTTGACCACTTTTTTGGCTGTAATTTTACTAATGTTACTCTTACAGATGCCATTGCATACTGTAGTAAATGGGGACACTATTACTTGTTCACTTTTCTCAAACTGTGGTTTGTTTTTCAGGCCATTAAAAAGGATGCTGATATGGCTTTACTGAGCAAAAATCTGGTAAGTCTATCTTCTGTTCATTCTTGTATTTCGGCATCATTTGGAAAGCACTATCCCTTGTGTTGAAGAGCGGAGCTTTTGCAGGTAATGTTGCGATGTGATCTTCCACCCTATATGGTCCCCTTTGCTACTGAAGACCTCATATTTCAGTTACCTGAGGTTAGTATAATTCTGTGTTACCCTAACCTTTCGTTTGGTCACCTACCCTAAAATATGGCATTGCTCTGTCCCCCCTTTTGGAAGATGAGGGCAATACACTAATAACAGAAAACGTTATTAAGCATATAGGAATTCAATATTTTAATACTTCATAAAGGATAAAAGAAATAGAGAAATGTAAGCAGCACTTGATGTTACATGTGAAATGGAGAAATGTATGCGGCACTTGAACAAAAGTATCCGACAATGGTTATGTATGTTGTGGCTTGTGATCACTCCTCTGGGCTGTGAATAATGAATAAACAATTATCGTTAGCATCTTGTTGAGATATATGTGCGGCTTCCTTTTTCAAGTCTCACATTTGTTCGTTGTTTCGGATGAGCTCTTGGCTGTTTTTATTCTCAACAGTGGTAATTTAGAGATGATCACCATTTATGATGTTCTGCGTTCTGTTGAGGATAATGCAATTTTCGCAATGTTCTTTTGGTTTGTGCAGGACAATGGGGAGAAGTTCACAAGCTTATTAACAGCGATGGGTGCATACGCTGAAGGCTTTTCTGCCGATCCAATAATCAAAAGAGCACTTTATTTGTGGAAGAACCTGGCCAAGCAAAAACTCAAATCTTAATTTTTCTGCAGATCTATTCACAAGTAACTCGACTCCATATGCAATTAGAATGCAGGGCATTTATGTAATCAATATTTTGCAGTGCCATATATGCAAGTCTCTTGATTAATTTTGTATATTCGCCAAACATTGCTTGAAAAGGAAGAGATTGGTTCCTTGTCTCTCTTCGGCATTGTGATTGATTAGAACACTCCAGGTTTTATAATAATAAATTATAGGTGAATCGGCTGGAAAAGGCTAGATATGTAGCGAGTATAGGTCGGTGGTGTTAGGCCTTTAAACATGGCCTTATGCAATCATTTTGGTGTGGAGTTGTGAGTAGTCCTCCTAAGAGAGTGTGTAAGGAGTGAGTAACGAGAGTCAAGTGCAAGAGTGTGAGTTTGCGAGTGGGAGTCGGTTAGGGTGAGTGGTCCATCTCGAGTAAGGTTGGTGAGTGAGAGTCTTGTATTGTGTGGGTTGTACAAAAACTTTTATATATTAATAAAAATCTTCATTTGTAAGGAGAATTTGTCCATCCGAGTCGAACACGAAATCGAGTGTTAGATATTCGTTTTCCCAAACACATTATACACTCTGGTTTCTTTTGTACCATTTGTTGTAACGAGAATGATAATATAAAAGAAAGACACAGAGATTTATGTGGTTCGGCAACGGTGTGTTACCTACGTTCACGGGCAGAGGAGTATGATTCTTTATTATGGAAGCTAAGAAGAAACTAGGGTTACAAATTGTGGTGTTTCATGAGTAAGTATAGGGACTTATGAAACCCTAGTTAGACTATGAGCCTAAGTCCGAAACAAATAATATGCCCAAATTTAAGGCATATTAACAAATCTCTACCTTGACTTGAATCCTTTAAGAAACAGACGCACCATGACAAGTGTCAGAAGTTCTCTTTGCCTCAGATTTGTCCCCCAAAGAGGACTCAGACTTGCCCCCGAAGGACAACGTAACGGCTTGTGATATTAACCAAGTCCAAACAGTGTTGGAAGTTGCTTTCCGAGACTGGCTTGGTGAACATATCAATGAGATTATCATTTGTTCCCACCCTCTTCACCTTGATTCTCTTCTCATTCCTCAGAAAATGATACCTGACATCAATGTGCTTCTTCTGCTCATGATGGACTTGATCCTTAGTTAAAAATATTGCACTTAGGCTGTCACAATACACTAGAACATGATCCTAATGTAGGCCTAGATCATTGAGCAATCTCTTAAGCCATATTCCCTCCTTAACAGCTTATGTCAACTTCATGTGCTCTGCCTCTGCGTAGTAGACAAAGTGACAAAGACTTCTTCAATCTCACATGAGGGCTCAATCACTTTCGCTAACCCACCTCTTGTCAGTATATTCGCATGCTCAATCCTTAAACAAACATGAAGAAACACATCAAGTTGTGCTCATGAGCATTTCTTGGCCATTTTTTCATATGATTAATGAACTTGCATGTGAGCGTCGTCTCACCTGAGGGCAATTGCCAACAGAAAAGTGATTGCAAGGACTGAATTCTGCATCGCGGATGCAAAAGTTGGAGATGAATAATACAAGCCAAGGGTGTAGAAACCTTGGGTTCATGTGATCCTGTTCTAAAAAACAAACGCTTATATCAACAAAAACTCTCTCAAATGAAGAAGCGGAAATGGAGACACCAGTACTTAGTGCTTACCCGAGAAGGGCGAGTAGGAAAAATTGGAACAACGTGGAGAATGTTAAAGGAGGCCTCTCTTTGCTGGTAAAATGAAACAAAATTTGAATCAAAATCCCGAGTTTACAATCTTCAAGGCTATCACGAAAAAAGATCGAAAAAGAGGGAACAAGAATCACCTTTCCAAGAAGTATGCACAGCACCAACAGAGTCAAAAAGAGGGAATACACGATCTTGCTTATGGCAATGTTGAGGGCTACTCTTGAGACTATGTGGGAGCCTGCAAAGCATAACTGGAGGGAATCTACAAGAAGAGTTGGTAAGAGACAGTTTGAACATGTTAAATAGATGCTTATCAAATTACAAATTTACAATGGCAAATTTAATGGGTGTACTTTGAGAAATTTACCAGATCATGTTGACAGTCAGCCCTGCCTCGATGAATACCTTTGTCCTGACTCCCGAGTATTGCAATTATCCCCACATTATTTTTCAGATCTAATTCAACACACCAAAATTTGCAAAATGGTCAATATATACAAAACAAAGTGCTTGGCTTTGAAAATATCAGAAATGAAGCCAACTGTTTCCGCTTTCCTTACTGGAGATGATAGTAAGGAGTTGCTAGTGCTAAGCCTCAAACATTGTTCTTGCCTCTGATGCTCTTAACATGAAATGTTGTGATGTGCCTGAAATCCCAAATTTAGAGATGTGGAATACAAAACGGAGATTTGTTCTCACAACCCTGTGCATTCCCGGCCCCTAGTATTTGAGGGAGATGATAGTAGTCTATGATGTGAGTTCCACCTTCATTGCAATTTTGATGGTTAAAGGTATCAACTGACAACACGTCCACTCAATTCATTGCAATAAATTAAGTGAGTTACCAGAGAAGCTATATATATATATATATTAAAGTACACAATCTTAATAGTGATAAAGGGGAACTAGGCCGGAGAACTAACCATATTGATTCATCAACCATAAGCTATTGAAGTTGCACAACATTCAAATGCATGAATTTTCAGGATCCAAAAGCGAGTGCAGCACCAACACAGTCCAGGAAGTCACTTCTTAATTCTTATAGTGTAACATAAGAAGTCCTGGAAATGACTTCTTATAATGTGAACTGGCCATACTGATTATTGTCTAAAGGAAAAATAAAATGTTAGTGAAAACAATGTGAGCTATACATTAAGTCCTTAAACCCATTAATTGGGCTCAAAGTGATAATGCCATAGCCCTGATTTATTTAGGTGCCTTGTGTAAAGATCCAGATGATCTAATTTGTGATCAACCAACATCCAACAACCAGCCTAATACTCCACCCCCAATAGCTCCGTAGACGGTTCTCCATCACAGCAACGTTCTTGTGCTCACTAGCTTGTTTTCAACTCATTTGCAAGGACACAACTCGATCATGAGCCCTCAATCTAAATGGCACCGTATTTTTTTTGTTTTTTTGTTATTATCAACCAACCTACACATCACAAGGTGACAAACAAATATACAGTTAGCCAAAGTACGTGTCGAGCAATCATATATCATATATATATATATATATATATATATATATATATGGAGTATTTTTGTCATGAAAACATAGTTAAGACTCTAGAGCTTTCACTTTATTGACACTCCTCAATTTGAAGTACGTGCATACAAATTAATTAATGTGACCCAATAATAGGCGACAGCTACCATCATTGACAGATACATCGTTGTTAGCCTTGTCAGGAACATCGATCTAAGAAATAGCTGTGGATGCATGAGCAATTGAGCATCTAACCTGCTCAACAGAAATCACCTCTTGAGGGTCGACTTGGGCGAGGTTTACAATAATCTCAACAGAAATAGCCTATATGACATTGACTCCCTTAATCGACTTCTTTTCTAGTAGGCATGTCCTATAGATATAGAAGTTGATCATCCTGCAGGTGTCATGAAACCCCTTGAGCAGGTTAACCCTTCCAGGATCAACGTAACCTGCCTACAATACAACAAAGGATATAAAATGTTAAGACAATTGTGGACTGGTTTGACTACAAATATAGGCCGGTTGAATGTAACATGGGATTCTTACTAGTGGAGACACAGTTATATATAGAGTCTTTGCGCGGATAGTTTGTCTTCCTCCCCTCTGGTGAGAGGCTCATACCATACAGATCCAAGTGATTTATTATATCAGAAGCAATAGAAAAGCTTGCAATCAGAGTAAGCAAAGGGACAAGTTAGTGGAATATGCGCTTGAATTTGGAGAGAGAGAGGCCGCCACACCCTCCCTTTTTTCTGCTTCCCTCATCCTCTTCTTCCTCCTCCTCCAATTCGCCATCTGATATGCTATAAATACTGCGCAATTAAATTTCCAACAACATGAAGATGATTAATTAATTACTACAAGAAGCCACAAGCTAGCTGGCATGGGACAAGTAATTAATATAAGTTCAGCAATTTTTGTAGGATTCCATTTACCTTTCCATTATTTCCTTTTCAGGGATGTGTTGAATGAGATGCCAGTCCTCTCCCCCTTCTTTGCATCTGTTTTCCAATTGATCCGCATAGTAATTCCCAATTTCAAGTTGTCCGAGAGAGGTGAGGTTGGGAATCCAATCAGGGAGTGATCTCAATTTCTCACATCCCCAAATCTTTAGACATTGCAAGGAGGTGAGATTTTGGATTCCGTTAGGTAATTGCTCTATTCCTTCTATTCCCAAAAGTACTAAGTAGTGAAGAGATGATGAAAGGGAATTCCAGGGCACGTCGTTTAACCATTCTGCTTCCTGTGCGTTCTCCATTAATGAGCACTATATAGGATCCATTAATGGAATAAATAATTTAACAGATGGGTACGTATTTAAAAAAACAACTTTGGACAAATGAGTACTGTATTGAAAAACCTGGTTCATTAAATTCTACTGTATTTGACTTTAATTAATTTAATTTGGCATTGAAAAACAACGTGAAACAGTCAAATAGGTCATTTTTTTATACCAAAACCGAGTTCATTAAGTTCTATTTGACTTTTGAACCGAGTTTAATTTTCTTTTAATTATCCTTTCAATTTTATTTTTTAAAAATATATTATTATTGCATGAATTTATAATTAAACTAACGCATAAAAATTATCAAGAAAATAATATATTACAAGAAATTATTGCTTTATAAACTAAAAAACTGCCATTTGCATTTTCAAAAACGAATCAAGATTAATATTGAATGAAATAATATTGTATAGTTAATATTAACTTTATTAAAAAAAATTGAATTAATTACATTGTTTAAAAATATTTTAATTTTAGACAAGAAGAAAAAAGACTTTATTATGGAAAAATATTATATTGTATGAAAAACTATAGTATAATTTTAAACATGGATAAATTTAATGAGAAGTCAAAGAAAATTAAATTAATACTGTAATGATTAGGAATACCGACCGCTTCGCCTAGATAGAGATAGTCTAAGTGGCTTTGTTGTTCCACCGCATTGTCTTCTTCAACATCGATCACTTTCTTCACTTCATCGAATTCCAACTGGACAAGCTTCCTACTTAAAAGGGATTTCCATCCCAAATATAACTTCTTGCAATACATAATCTTCAAAGATTTCAAGGAAGGAAGGTATTGATATTGAATAAATGTAGGCAAGTGAGCTGTCCTCTTTCCAAACCCAATTTCGAGTCTCTTAAGATTTCGCAATTCTTCAGGATGAGCCACTTCCTCGTCTTCCAAGTTTTCTTCATCACCCCCTTCCTCAGTTTCATCATCACTCCATTCCTCGTCTTCCGAATTTTCTTCATCACCCACTTCCTCATCTTTCAAAGTTTCTTCATCACCCACTTCCTCGTCTTTCAAAGTTTCATCATCACTCCATTCCTGGTCTTTCAAATTTATATAATCATACACATCCTCTTCTATCCAATTTTCAATTTCTAAACTTTCAAGGGACTTGAGGTACTGCAGTCCCTCTAGCAAGTGCTCATCCCGACCCGGAACTGACAACCTTACAAGTCCCTTCAAGGCTTTCCATGGCATCCCGGGTTCTCTCATTTTCATTCCGTCGTCATCTCCAATGTCGGTTATTTTACCCCTTTCCAACTCCAAGTCTTTGAGGGCAGTTAGATGTGCCAACCCCCGACAAGATACCCACTCCAGGTTATCACACTCCCAGATTACTAACTTCCGCAGATGAGTAAGGTGTCGTAACCATCCCTCCGGCATGGACACTAGATCAAAAATGCCGGAAAGCCTCAATTTCTGCAGGTTGTTATTTCTCCGATTAAGAAACTGTTTTACCAGTTCAATATCAACATCTGAAAGAGTTAAATCTTCAACTTCCTCAAATAGAGGCATTTGTCCTTTGAGCTCTGGACAGTTATCTACTTTAACCGATGAAACTTTGCTATAGCAAGGCCGTCTCGTCTCTTCAACTACTTGTCTCCACCAACCTTTCAGATTGGAAAGACCCTTAAGGGTAATCTTTTTTAAAGACGGGAAATCACTTACATCATCCAGCAAGTACTCCATCCGATTACAATTATCAAGATGGAGCTCGGTGACACACCGAAGGGTGCCGACCCAAATTGAAAGAATCTCACCCTCATACTTTGAAATTTCCAAATATTCAAGATTTGTGTGCGGCTTAAGGGCATCCAAAACTGATATTGCTTCATCTTTGTGCATCTTTTTATCCTTCATGTCTGTCCAATTTATATACATCCCGCTTAGTTTGAGCTTCCTTGACATGTTTGCTTTTCCTGCATCTTCAACAGCATCCAACCATCCCTCTTCTGGAAGCTCAATTGTCAAAATCCCGAGCAAGTTATCAAGGTCTTGCAAGTATCTTAAACCCCCCGTTTCACGATGCACAACAAATCTATCCAGCTTAACAAGGGAGGTCAAAGCTGTCAATCCTGAAGGAATAGACCCTAAACTATAACATCCACTGATATAGAGTTGTGTTAAGCTCACTAACTTATCTATTTTTGGAGGCAGATCCTTAAGGCAGCTGCAATCCACAAGTACAAGGATCATCAACTGGTGAAGCTTACAAATTGAATCTGGGAGGTGTACTAGATCGTGATTGTGAGAAAGGTCGAGATATCTCAAGTAGGTCAATTCTCCAACAGACTCGATGTTTTCAACTCTCAACCGTGACAGGTGCAACACGCGTAGCCTTCTAAATCTGCTCAGCAACAATAGGTTTACGGTCTTTTTCTTACCAAAGTATTTTTCAGAATGAATTATAAGGGTTCTCACTCTCTTTGGATCAGAAGCTAGACTGCAATAGTCAAAAGAATTATCAACCTCACAACTAATGGAGATGTGACGAAGATTGTCCCTCTCATCCCTATTGACCATAGAAGCCCTATCAATCAAAACACACTCTGTTTTAGCAACATTTGTTGCCATATCATGTAATAAATCATGCATTTTAGCAATTTTTCCATAGCGAACATTTTTATCATCTCCAAAATATTCTGGCTTCTGTTTTACATCCTGGAAGAAGCATCTTTCAACCAAGCGGTAAAAGTATTCTTCCTCTTTCTCCAAGGTTTGCCCATTATCAAGCTTAATAAAACCTTGAGCTATCCATAAACGAACTAGCTCATCTTTTTCAAATATGTAGCCTTTTGGGAAGAGGGAACAATAAGCAAAACACAACTTCAAATTTGAAAGGAGATGATTATAGTTAATCATCAGAACATCTTTGATACTATCACGACTCTTATCACCACCCATTACAATAGTCCTTTTAAGATCATTCTCCAAAAAATCTGACCATGTTCTCATATCCTTGTCCATCCCTCGAAAAAGGCTTCCAATAATAACCACAGCAAGCGGAACTTTTCCACACCTACGCACAATCTCCTTCCCAAGGGGCTCTAATTCTGAATTCTTTCTAAGTTCCTCCTCGCTAGCGAATGCTTTTTTTACAAACAAAGACCATGCACTCTCGTCAGACAACACCGCTAGATCAACACGATTTGATGCTTCTAGACAATTGGCAACTGCTATAGACCGTGTTGTGACTATAACTTTACTACCTTCACTGCCATATCTAAGGACCCCTTTCAATTCAACCCAATTTCTAGCAGTTACGTTCCAAAGATCATCTAGAATGAGTAAATATTTTTTCCCACTAATTTTATTTCCTAGCCCCTTCTGCAGCATCTCTAAAGAGTCAGATTGGTCGACCTTTTGATAAGACCCTATAATATTTGTCAAGACTAGCTTTAGATCTAAGAGGTCTTTCATACAAACCCAAAGGTGCACATCAAAACCATGTTTCACACTCTCATGATCATACACATATTTTGCTAAAGTGGTTTTTCCCAATCCTCCAAACCCAATGATCGCGATAACAGAAAGGCTTTGGTTATTAGATGTCTCTCCGATACCCTGAGGGAGTAGCATATTGATTACATGATCCCTATCCTCTTCTCTTCCAATTACATCCTCCTCGTGCACATCAGAATGAGTTTCTCGACTCACAACACTAACAGGTTGTTGTGCACTTGTAACTGGGATAAGGCCATTGAACTCCATATCGTTCTTAAGGGCATCTAGGGATTCCCTAATGGACTTGACCGCATGAGCGGTCTTAACAATGACACCCAGCTGGTTCGATTCAGAGAAAAACAGGCGTACCTCTTTGGTGAACTTATTGCCACCATTGGTCCTCTTGCGCAAGACTTGGGCCGACAATCCATCGAACAAGTCTTCAGCATCATACATGGCATTCCTCATCCTGGACAAGAACTGCACGGTACGGCCCGTGGGTTCTCTCCCCTCGGCATCGGAGGCCATGTTGGTGAGGGTATTAATGGTATCTTCAAGCTTTTTGAGCTCCTTCTGGGAGTTCCAGAGGAGGAGGAGCTCGTCTTTGGCAAGGGAGCTGAATGTTTGGAGGGCGGCTTTCGCAATGGAGGCCAAAGCAGCAGCCTCGGTCATTGTTGGAGGGTGTTTTTGAGAGCTAGAAAGGAGTTCAAGAGATGGATGGAAAGGAGCCCTTGGATAAAGTTTGATTAAGCTGTGGAAAATCAAGGAAAGGGATGATGGAATGTTAAATAGTAGGAAAGGAAAGGACGATGAGCCTCCCCATGTGAATGCAGCAATGCATTCCGGATCTCCAAACTGCAATAATGGTTCGATCTGCATAGCTTATATTTTAATCAACTTTTGAAAATATATTTTTTAAGGAAACGACAGAGAACGGGCCGCTTTGAATAAATTAATTGTTGGAGGGTGTTTGGCTGGTCGATTCAAGAATCCGAGAATTAAAAAATACCCAAGTGGTGCGACTTGCGAGAATGAGCACAGATTATCTAGCTAAGATGGTTAAAAAATACATAGCTCTACACATTGATGGAGTCTTATATGGGCCCATAGATCCATGTGAAGTAATGAAAAGAAGCACTAGCAATAGATGTACTTCTGTCAATTCAAATTTGATGGCTGATTCTCGGGTTTTCAATTCATTCTGCAGGCGGCTGTATTGGTTCTGTTTAACACTTCAGATAGACTGAGCTATTCGGAGATCAAGACTCAGCTGAGCTTGAGTGATGAGGACGCTTCTCGTCTTCTGCACTCTTTATCGCGTGGTAAGTATAAAATCCTCAACAAGAAACCGAGCACGAATGCAATATCATCAACCTACTACTTCGAGTACAATGCCAAGTTCACGGACCAAGCCACAAGGATCAAGGTAACAACAAAATATGCAAAATGTAGCATTTTCCCCCCTAGTGAATTGAATGTTGTGTATACATCATTCGTAACGATTTTGCGAAACATAGCTTCCTAGTCCCGCTGCAAGCGAGAAGAAGAAGGTTGTTGAGGACGTTTTTGAAGGAATTGGTGTCCTTTAATTGATGTGTGAAATACTAATGATATAATAGGATTAAAATGGAGATTTATAATCTGAATAATTTAGGTAATTATAGTGCTTTGCTAGAAGACAACTATAATTTATAGATTAAATTATATTTAATCTATTGCTATTTTATTCAGGTCCTATAAGGTCACACACAAAGAGTATTAGGAATTGGATAATTGATTAATAATAATAATAAGTTATTATTGTTGATATAGTTTGTGGATAGAAGATAAAAGATAAAGGTGACTTATTAGGAATAAGTTGACCTAGTTTCTACAATATATAAGGAGACTTATTGAGAATAAGTCTTAACTTAATATTGGATTATACGTGTCTCCAAAATCTCCTCCCACCACAAATCGCTAGCCTCCCTAACCCGTAGGGTGTGAGTTGCAATCCTTCGATCATTCGTTCTAGCAAACGGAGACAAGGAGATCCAATCCCGTGCTCGTGTGGACCAAGTAGAGGAGTCGCACTTGAGGCTCTTTTCTCCAAAGGTGATTTCGAATCAAGGTTCCGCACAAGAAAGGTACGACTTTTCCCCTCTATATTGTTCATATCAATTCATGCATGAGATCCCGAATTAGATGTTAGAAAATAGTTTTCTACCCTTCCGCTGCGCATCTAATTTTCCTACAGTGGTATCAGAGCCTCTTGCATAAATTGATATGATCAATTGATTTTCTTGTTAGTTTTGATTCAATTTAGGAATATATTTGATATATGGAATAATTTGTATGATTAAAATTATTATTTTGATCGATTGGATATAGATCTTCGTACGTGAAATCGGTTCACAATTATTGTTTTTAAACCGCTTAATCGATCATGCCGTCGACTTACACAGGACGACCATTGTTCAATTTTAGAAAATTGTTTCTTAATTAACCGAGTTGTTTAATTACTAAGTCAAAGGTTGATTTTTTCATTCACCGATTTCACGTACGATCATTGTTCAATTTGAAATCGATCGGTCAAAGGTTGACTTACACAGTACGACCATTGTTCAATTTTAGAAAAAAAAAATTTCTTCTCGAAAACAGTTGGTTTTGAAATCGATCGGTGAAATTAATTTGTACAATTTATACGAAAGATATGATTTTTTGTATAAACTATGAAATATTTGATTTTGTAAAAGTACAAGTTGATTTAAATTTATGAAATTGAGAATTTTATGATTTTGATGCATAAACTTGATAAATTTTATGTGAATTTGATTCAAATATTAATTTGTCAAAAGTTTAAGTTTCATGAAAATTTACCATCTTAATCCTACGATTGTCAAAGTTTGTAATTGTTACAAAATTTGAGTGGGAGTGGATGGGGGTGGAATTAGGGTTATGGAAGATATTTATGATTTTAGTGTAAAATCTTAAATTACCTTAATTAGATATGGTAGATATCTTATCCCTAATAAAAATATTCTATCCAATTATACAAGGTAATAGTTACCCTAAAATTTATTCCATATATATGATTGCTAAATTTGAATTAAATATCAAGAATATTAAATTAGTTATTTTATTAGATAATTTAATTGATTTGAGTTAAATAGTTTATTAATATGATTAATATTCTATTTCTTGTTTATATTAATTTGATTAATATTTTGATGTTATATTAATTGTGATTAATATTTATTTAATATTTGATATTATTGCATGCGGTGACTAGTATGGCCCAAGTAGCATATAAATACGATCTGCGTATCGTTATGTATTTTTGTACACGATCTGCGTATCGTTATGTATTTTTGTAATTTAATTTTTGAAAGTAAATTTATTTATACATTGTACAAAAGAAGATGTTACAAGATTCAAGGATGGAGATCCAAAAGGCGATTCTAGGATGGAGATCCAAAAGGAGAATCAAGGATGAGGATCCAAGAAGCTAGAATAACCTTGAAGATTTATCTTTTTGGTTTTCTTTTCATTAGGGGCCATACTAGGATCACAATTTATTTTTGTGCATGTGTTTGGTTTATGCTTGCATGTTTGATTATATTGTTTGTTCACTTGATAATTAGACTTGCATGACAAACCTAGTTCCCTTAAAAGAAAATTGAGAGTATGCCTTTCCAATTCATAACCTATGAGGCCCTTGGAATTTGATGGATAGGTTTTGCCAAAGCAAGGTGTCCATGCTTTGACCTTGGGATAGTACGGGTAAATCTATATAAGGGATTTATAGCCTTGAATTGGTTCTACTCAACAAAAGACCAAAAGACAAAGTTTTGGATTTTGAGGCATGGGATAGATTTACATAAGATGTGATCTATCAACCAAGAGTTATAAATGTTATAACTAGTAAAAGTTACTTACCTTGTCACATAAGAGTTAGGGTAGTGCCAAAGCACGCTAATGTCTTATCTGTAATAGGATCTTGGAATCATTTTATTCAAAGGGAAATTTATTTTATGAATAAAATGGCATTAGCTTATTTACATTTAAAGCATGTTTAAATTTTAAGCTTTTTGCATGACAAACATGATTCATATTTTGCATGTTCTATGTTGTAGATATCATGAACAGAAACGATAACCCAACCATCATCAATTTGCGTTCAATTCTTGAGAAGAATAAGTTGAACGGCAATAATTTCCTCGATTGGGAAAGAAATCTGAGAATTGTTCTCAGGTCTGAAGGAAAAGAGAGTGTACTTGACACCCCAATCCCAAAATTGACTGATGCCTCTACTCAAGCTGAGAAGGATCAGGAAAAACAAATCAGAGATAAGTCAGTGATTGTCACATGTCTTATGCTGGCTTCTATGGAGTCGAGCCTTCAAAAGAGGTTCGAAAAGATGGATGCTTGCACCATCATTCGCACCTTGAAAGTTATGTTTCAGGAACAAGCGAGGATGGAGAGGTATGAGACTCATAAGGCAATACTTGATTGCAAACTTGAGAAAGGCAAGCCAGTTGGTCCTCATGTCTTTGAAATGATTGGTCATTTTGAAAACATGGAGAGACTTGGCCACCCCTATAGCCAAGAGTTGGCTACAGACATCATACTTCATTCTCTACATGATGGATTTACTCAGTTCAAGCTAAACTTCAATATGAACGGAGCTGCAAAAACGCTTGAAGAGTTGCATGGGATGCTTAAGACCGCTGAGCAAAATCTAACTATGGGCAACAAGAAGGAGATCTTGATGGTCCAAAAGGGA
Organism: Persicaria tinctoria; assembly: GCA_037127255.1. NCBI lineage: Eukaryota > Viridiplantae > Streptophyta > Magnoliopsida > Caryophyllales > Polygonaceae > Persicaria > Persicaria tinctoria. The sequence continues at coordinate 85,191,023 of JBANSL010000004.1, read as the reverse complement.
AAAGGGTTCAAGAAAGGGGCATCTGGGCAGCAGAAGAATGCTAAAGGGAAGGGTAAACCAGTTACCCAACCCAAGAACACTTCTGAGAAAGCTAAAGTAGCTGCTGACCATGATTGTTTCTACTGCCATACCAAGGGTCACTGGAAGAGAAATTGCCCAAAGTATCTGGAGGATAAGAAGAATGGAACTGTGAGTTCCAATTCAGGTACGCGTGTTATAGAAGTCCTATCGGCTAATGCTTCTAGCTGGGTATTCGACTCAGGCTGTGCAGGTTCTCACATTATTACGAATGTGCAGGGGCTAAAAAGGCGTAGAAGCTTGGCCAAGGGAGAGGTAGATCTTCGAACTGGAACTGGAGCAAAGGCTGCTGCACTTGCTGTTGGAGATTATAGTCTACCTTTACCTTCTGGTTTAGTTTTAGAACTTAATAATTGTTATTTTGTTCCGTCTATTACTAGAAACCTTATTGCGGCTTCTGTTTTGGATTTAGAAAGCTACAATTATTCTTGCAAAGATCAACGCTTGTCTATTTTCAAAGATAACATTTTTTATGCCGATTTTGTGTTGAGTAATGGACTCTACATTTTGGATCAAACATCTGGCATTTATAACGTAAGTACCAAAAGGCAAAAATCAGACGCAGGTGATAACACCTACCTATGGCATTGTCGATTGTGTCACATAGGCTTAAATCGCATGAAGAAGCTCCATAAAGATGGACTTTTGACATCAATTGATTGTGAATCATTTGACACATGTGAGTCATGTCTAATGGGAAAAATGACAAGGTCACCTTTTACTGGGGTAAGTGAAAGGGCAACTGAGCTCTTGGCACTAATACATACTGATGTATGTGGACCTATGAGTACAGAAGCTAGAGGTGGGTATAGATACTTCATAATTTTTACTGATGACTTGAGTAGATATGGCTATATCTACTTAATGAAGCATAAGTCTGAATCATTTGAAAAGTTCAAAGAATTTCAGAATGAAGTTGAAAACCAGCTTGACAAGAAAATTAAGGCACTCCAATCTGATCGTGGTGGTGAATATTTGAGTCAAGAGTTTGATCATCATTTGAAAAGTTGTGGGATATTATCACAACGAACTCCACCCGGAACACCCCAAATGAACGGTGTATCTGAAAGGAGAAATAGGACCCGGTTGGACATGGTTCGATCAATGATGAGTTTTGCTAATCTTCCAATATCTTTTTGGGGGTATGCTCTCACAACCGCAATGTTCACACTAAACAGGACTCCATCTAAGGCTGTAGAAAAGACACCATATGAGTTATGGACTGGAAGAGTTCCAAGTTTGTATTTTCTCAAGGTTTGGGGATGCGAAGCATACGTAAAATGTTTACTAGCAGATAAGCTCGCACCCAAATCAGATAAGTGCTTCTTTGTAGGGTACCCTAAGGAAACTAAAGGGTACTACTTCTACAATCCCACCGAGCACAAAGTGTTTGTTGCTAGGGATAGTGTCTTTTTGGAAAAAGAGTTTGTTTCCAAAAAGTCAAGTGGGAGAAATGTTGATCTCGAAGAGGTTCGAGAGAAGCAACAAACCGAGCAGCAAGAAGACATGGATCACTCCATGACTGAGGCTGTGAGCTTTGAGGACCTAATTCCAGAAGAAGATGGAACTCAAACTCATACAATGGAGGAGGTGGAATTGGAGGTGCAAGACCCCATTCCCAATAACCCACAAAATGTTGTGGTGGAACCTCTAGTTGCTCAACCCACGCGTAGATCAGAAAGGGCAAGATCGCTACCAAATAGATTTGCTGAATTCATATTGAATACAAGTCTAGACATTCTGTTGTTAGAAAGCGATGAACCCACTACATATAAGCAAGCTTTGATGAGTCCAGACTCCAAGAAGTGGCATGATGCCATGGTATCCGAAATGGATTCTATGTCTGAGAATCAAGTATGGGACTTGATAGATCCACCAGATGGGATAGTACCCATTGGGTGCAAATGGGTTTACAAACTCAAAACAGACAAGAATGGAAAGGTAAATCTATTCAAAGCAAGACTGGTTGCGAAAGGGTTTAAACAGGTTCATGGTATTGACTATGATGAAACTTTCTCACCAGTCGTTATGATTAGATCCATCCGGATACTCCTAGCAATTGCAGCTCATTATGATTATGAGATTTGGCAAATGGATGTCAAGACCGCGTTTCTAAATGGATACTTAGAAGAGGATGTGTACATGACACAGCCTGAAGGTTTTGAGGATCCACAAAATCCTGGGAAGGTATGCAAACTTAAGAAATCCATTTATGGACTTAAGCAAGCATCAAGGAGTTGGAACCTTCGATTTGATGAAGTGATCAAACAGTTTGAATTCATCAGATGTGAAGAAGAACCTTGTGTTTACAAAAAGTTTAGTGGGAGCAAAGTTGTATTCTTGGTTTTGTATGTGGATGACATACTACTCATTGGGAATGACATTCAAATGCTTGAGTCTGTAAAAGACTGGCTCAAGAAGCATTTCTCAATGAAAGACCTTGGAGAGGCAGAGTACATTTTAGGCATCAAGATCTATAGGAATAGATCCAAGAGACTCATTGGACTAAGTCAGGGAACTTATATAGATAAGGTTCTAGACAGGTTCAAAATGAAAGATTCCAAAAAGGGATTTTTGCCCATGCAACATGGTCTATATCTAAGCAAGAAGCAGTGTCCAGTAACACCTGCTGAGCTGGATAGAATGAGTCGGATCCCTTATGCATCAGCAATAGGATCCATTATGTATGCCATGATATGTACTCGCCCAGACGTTGCATTTGCCTTAAGTGTGTGCAGCAGATACCAATCGAGTCCAGGTGAAGCACACTGGAGTGCAGCTAAGAACATCCTCAAGTACTTGAGAAGAACTAAGGATGATTTCTTGGTGTATGGTGGTCATGATGAGTTGATCGTTCAAGCTAAGGGACTCAAGTCCATTGGTGAATGGATTTGATTTATATGTTTAACGCATTAGATATTGATCAAGATTGTTGAAACATATTTTCATCATGTTTGTTTGAAATAAAATTTCACTATTATTCAATTATGGTTTAGAATTGAATAAAATGTCCTAATAATTTATGATTATCAAATAGGATCGCTGCGAAAGTCGTGGTGGTTGAGACCCTATTAAGTGAACTGATATTATGAATTATGCTTTGCCATAGTCTTAATCATTAAATGGGACATAAATGATTTAATATAGACTATTATGCAAGTTGATTGATAGCGCCAAGTTTCACGGGCTATAGGGACATAGAGATGTCTAATCAATTGTATAGACAAGTATGGTGGATACTTGTTAGGCAGACCTGCCTTAAGATTTTTCAAATAAGTTGAAGAATTAAAGGTTAAAATATTATTAGTAGGTTCCTCAGACATGAGTGTGATATCCCTCTCACTTGATGATTGGTAGCCTTTGACACTGTCAACCGCTGATCCGTAAAAGGCAGTCATAAAGGCAGTGATTAGGGTTGCTAAAATTTAAGTGGGAGCTATAGTCACGCAAGATTGGAGAAGTCCTCCTATTCTGGATATTAGGATATCTGAGTAGGAATAATGTTCTGGCCACTCGAAGAGTAAGAACTGTAAAATGCATGGCCATGCTCAAATGGATTAATACGTAATCATTTGTTTATTTGACAGCTCAAGCTCGGGATCGAGAAATAATTTGAATTGATATGGATAACATGAGATGCTATCATATCGTCAAATTGAACATTAAGTGACAAAGGAATTGAAACCGCACATCCACTTAAGGACAAGTGGGAGATTGAAGGAATTGGTGTCCTTTAATTGATGTGTGAAATACTAATGATATAATAGGATTAAAATGGAGATTTATAATCTGAATAATTTAGGTAATTATAGTGCTTTGCTAGAAGACAACTATAATTTATAGATTAAATTATATTTAATCTATTGCTATTTTATTCAGGTCCTATAAGGTCACACACAAAGAGTATTAGGAATTGGATAATTGATTAATAATAATAATAAGTTATTATTGTTGATATAGTTTGTGGATAGAAGATAAAAGATAAAGGTGACTTATTAGGAATAAGTTGACCTAGTTTCTACAATATATAAGGAGACTTATTGAGAATAAGTCTTAACTTAATATTGGATTATACGTGTCTCCAAAATCTCCTCCCACCACAAATCGCTAGCCTCCCTAACCCGTAGGGTGTGAGTTGCAATCCTTCGATCATTCGTTCTAGCAAACGGAGACAAGGAGATCCAATCCCGTGCTCGTGTGGACCAAGTAGAGGAGTCGCACTTGAGGCTCTTTTCTCCAAAGGTGATTTCGAATCAAGGTTCCGCACAAGAAAGGTACGACTTTTCCCCTCTATATTGTTCATATCAATTCATGCATGAGATCCCGAATTAGATGTTAGAAAATAGTTTTCTACCCTTCCGCTGCGCATCTAATTTTCCTACAGTTTTAACAAGGCTAGACGCCTTTCCATCGATGCCTCCATTGTGCGAATTATGAAGAGTCGTAAAGTTTTGAGCCAACAAGAGATTTCCATGGAGTGTTCAAAGCAGTACGTTGAGCCACATCTTCAAGGTACATACATTATAAGAGATCACTACACAACACAAGACAATTTGTCTTTGATGTTTTAATTAATAGCCCGTTGAATGTAAATGCAGCCGGGCCCTAAGGCGATAACGAAGCGGATTGAAGACCTTGTTAATCGCGAGTATCTACAAAGGGACAAGGATGATCCTGAAATGTTAAAAGTACTCCATCCTGTTGGTGTTGGTGGCTTGGCGCTGATGATGTGTGTGTGTTCATATGGGCACTGGTACATTTTGTACCTAGAAGGATAAATAGGTTTTAAATCTGGTTTATTCACAGTCTTGACATTTTTTTAAATTGGTTTTGGAAAGGGATGATTTTTTAGGAGAAAATGCTTTGTTGAATACCATGTCTAATTTGACTACTTGGTCTACGACAAGTCCATCTCCGGCAAGCTCTGATACGCCTCCATCACCGAATTGAAGAGGATTGTACAGAAGCTCTTCCTCTGGCGAGATCAAGGTCTTCAAATACAAGGAAGAGCTTCCAGTTGATGAGGATGATGGCAAGGGGATCCATCCCCTCCATCTACTTGAAGGGAGATCCGGAATATTTTGATTTTCCCATCCCTTTCTACCTTCAACTAAACAACTCATCAGTTTGAAAAGAAAAAAAATTCCATCCACGTGTCCAAGTCTAGCCTGAATAACATCCTAGTCTCTTCTTACCGGCAGAAATCTCATACCTGTAGCAGATATCCAATAAGGTGTCGCGAACGATATTATGTCGATGTTTAATGGCCACAGTACCAGCGTACGACACAATAACATGATCGATCTCCATAGACATCACCATCAAAGACCTGAGAATAAGTCAGACAAGACCTAGATACCGCGAATAAAGGCCCCGGGCGAATAAAAATTAGGGTGATTTTGATACTTGACCTTTTTAGAATATTTAATTGGGCACTTAGGCCATAAATCAATTTAATTAGTTTTGCCCTAACCCCCTTCCTAATAGGGTGGGTCGGTCAATAGTCAACCGTTTGACCGTTGACCGGTCAACGTTGACCAACCCATTTTGATGCTAACTTTTTTTTTTAGTGATGCCATATTTTACCGTTTTGATGTAAAAATTTTACTATATTTTATTTTCACTTTGATGCCACTTTTCTAATGGAATGATTGGATGACACTTTTTAATGTCACTTTTTTTAAACCTTGATGACATTTTTTGTTTACAGTAATGTCACGTTGATCATTGATGCCATTTTTTTTACTGTTAACGTCAGATGCCACTTTTTTTTATGTCAATTTTTTGATGATATTTTTTTTACCGTGATGCCATATTTTTGATGATATTTTTTCAATGTAGTATTTTGATGACATTTTTTTTCTTTAATGTGATACAAATTTTTCAAAATGGTATTTTGATGTCATTTTTATAATGTAATTATTTGATGCCATTTTTTTAATCAAATCGATTGATGCCACATGTTTTTTTAGTGATGTCATGTTTTACCGTTTTGATGCCAAAATTTTACTATATTTTATTTTCACTTTGATGCCACTTTTCTAATGAAATGATGCCATTTTTTTAATGCCACTTTTTTTAAACCTTGATGACATTTTTTGTTTACAGTAATGTCACGTTGATCATTGATGCCATTTTTTTTTACTTTTAACGATTGATGCCACTTTTTTTTATGTCAATTTTTTGATCATATTTTTTTTACCGTGATGCCATATTTTTGATGATATTTTTTCAAAGTAGTATTTTTGATGACATTTTTTTCTTTAATGTGATACAAAATTTTCAAAATGGTATTTTGATGTCATTTTTATAATGTAATTATTTGATGCCATTTTTTTAATCAAATCGATTGATGCCACATGTTTTTAATTTAATCAATTGTATATCGATTTAATTTCATCGATTATACTTTCATTCATTGATGACACGTTTGTGATTACACTTCATTGATGCAATCACTTGTGGTGACACCACAAGTCATTGATGCAATCACTTGTGGTGACATATTCATTAAATTTTTATTCATGGATGACATTTGTTATTACGCTTCATTAATCACAATTATTTATGGTGACAATTTTATATAATTGATGACATAAGAGATTAAAACGTGGAATCAAAATATTGTCACCTTATTGCACATATAAAAATACAAAGTCTTTGAAACTACGACATTAATATTGGTTGTATACGTAAAAACACCTATTATAACATGTCATCAACTAAAAAAAAATGCATCAATGTAAGTAATATAACGCGGAATCAATAAAATATAGGGTCAACCACTTCGGGGGTTACATATCATCTTCAGGATATGTGAATACTTCACAAGGACAAAATTTGCATCCCTAAAAGTTTTATGCCGCTTTCTGTAATTATATAAAAAATATGGCCAATTTGTAATTTTTAAAAATTTCAGGCCGGTTTCGTGATTTATTATAAATTACAACACAACCCCTTCTTCCGGAAAAGGCTACACATACACTTGGTGTATGTATACACCATTTTTTTTTTCTTGAAAATTTATTTTTTTAGGGTTCACCATTTAAAATTTAGGGTATCATTAGTGATTATTGAAATTTTTAGGATTTATTCTTTATAATATGAGTATAATAGAGTTTTAAAGAAAAATTTCAGGGTTAATTTTTACAATTTTAAAAGTAGTGGATAAATTTTACAAATTTTTACACATGGAAAAAAGATACACCAACATACACCAAGTGTATGTGTATCATCCTCCCCTTCTTCCCCGTTGGAGATTTGGAGAGATGGCGGCCAACAGATCCGAGCCCCAACGCCAGCCCTCGTCGACCGCCGCCACCCCAGATCCGAGTCCCTCCGGCCACCCACACCACAGATCCGGCCACCGAAAGCCCGAATCCGCCGCCACCGAGCCTCGCTACAAACCCAGCCGCCATGGGAGGGGAGTCGAAAAATCCAGATCCGGTGAGCTCCGATGGCGACTCCAGCTTCGTCGGCTCCAGATCCGGTGAGCTCCGAGGGTGGCTCCGACTTGCTTGGCTCCAGATCCGGTGAGCTCCGAGGAAGAAGATGGGAGGAAGGAAATAAGATGGGAGGAAGAAGATGGGTTCCTTCGGCTAAAAAAAAATTAGATGGGTTGGTTGTGCTTAATAAAAAAATTAAGGGGCTAACTACCTAAACAAAAATGGTAAAAGGTTCATTTCATCAAATTTCCTCTAAAAATCAAGGGTCCTAATAATTTGAAATTTATAACCATCCCCAACAACAAATTTGATTGATTTAATATCCATATCATTTCTAAAATTAAAAATGGTTCAATTGACAATAATAGAAAAAACAATAAAACACTTCAGTAGTAACAAAAATTGTTTTGCATCAAAACTCTTCTGTAGCAAAAACTTCACCCGACTTTAATACCATAAAATTAAAATACAAATATCCAATATAAACAACATCGCTCTTCTAGATTTATAACCAAAACTCATGAATTTCAAAGTCAAATCCATTATAGATCTAGAAACTTACAAAAACCCAAATTGAGTTTGCAAACCCATCTACTGTAACAACATATTACATGGAGAAAAACTAAATCTTGGCTGTTCAACCTCCCCTCCCCACCCGCGAGGACCAATGCAAAATCTAGGTCTGTGAGAACAAGTTGCATGTGAAGGTCCAAGAGGAGTGGTTGGCTTCGCAAACTTTTATACCACATGGTTCTTGAATTCCGAGTGCAGCATTAACTTTTGTTTAAATGGGGGAGGTAGTATCAGTCGAGAAAAGTAGTCATCAGCTCATACCAAAAGTTATCTAACTTTCTTGCCTTTCCAATTTACTAATTAAAAGAATAAGGTCATCCTCTATCACGGCCTGTCAAATCTGTGACCAATTAGTTGCGAAGTTTTCCCCTTTGCTAGTGTGTCTTAGCAGTTTTGTTCCTTTTGCAAAAGTTATCTTCATTCTTATTAGTGTGGATAATGTTTATTCTTTATTGCAGTGAATTTTAGCTATGTTTTATTTGGGTGATGATATCTTCACCGCTAATTTTTACTATTTCCACCGCTAATCACCGCATAGATATGCGGTGGGTTTAATGACAGTAACCGATCCCACCGCATAGGTATACGGTGGGTCACCGCAATAGGTATACGGCGAGTCACCGCAATACTATACGGTGGGTTACCGTGCACATGTCAAAAACCGTCGCCATAACAGTTCAAAACCATCGCAATAATCCACCGCATAGGTATACAATGGGTTTGAACCGTCACTATACAATCTAAAACCGTCGCCATAACAGTCACAAACCGTCGCCATAACCCACCGTATAGGTATGCGGTGGGTTATGACGACAGTTTTGGATAACTTCTACAACCTTTTCCAATTGCCAAAAACCCAACGCATGTATACCGTCGCCATAACCCACCGCATAGGTATGCGGTGGGTTCGTATACGGTCAACGGACCTACCGTATGTATAGTGGATTAAGACCACCGCATACCTATGCGGTGATTAGCGGTGGAAATAGTAAAAATTAGCGGTGGAGATATCGTTTCCGGTTTTATTTTCATCAAAGCTTGGTATCTGATAGGGTCTATTTTAGGCGTATATTTGCATATTATATTAGGCCTTGTTAATGTATATTTTACATATTTTATAGTTATTTTGTGTTATTTTCTTTTCGGAGTCTACACTACTGTTTTTTTATATATATTTCAGGTATTTTTGAGCTGGATCGTAATGATTTGGAGATTACTTGTAATATGTTGGTGGCAAATGAAAAGAAATGTGAAGAGTGATGGTTGTGATCCCTTTGGCTCTGCACAGTGCACACATATGACGATCGATTGGGGCAGATTGGGCTGTCCGTGGAATTGTGTGGAATAATGATATAATAAAACAAATAAAAAGCAGTGCGCACATATGACGATCGATTGGGGCAGATTGGGCTGTCCGTGGAATTGTGTGGAATAATGATATAATAAAACAAATAAAAAGTGAAGAGTTTGAAACCAAGACCATTTAATTCTCTTCCCTCCCCTTTACCAATTGAGCTAGATAGTAATTCTGCTTTAAATATCACTTAAATTTTTTATATTATCTTAAATATACTAAATATATGTAAAAAAATTATTATTTTTTTGTATTTTTTTTCCAGCCAGGGGGTGCTCGAGCACCCCCAGATTATTGCTAGGATTTTGTAGATTTCTCGTAGCGAACCTTAATCCATAGTAGCAATCATGCCTTTTTAGGACTCGTAGGACTAAACTGGTGTGTAGAGAATCAATTACATGTTGAATATTGACTCGTAGCTTGGTGTTGCATGTATCCTGGTTAATCCTTAATCTTAGTGCTACTAATAGGTTGAATCTTGACCGTGTTAGGGTTATCTAATTCGGAAGGGTTACTAGGACTCGGACTAGTAATTTACACAAGAAAAGGACAGGAACAATAATAGGATGAAAAGAGAACTTGATCAATCAACCAAACTAAAGTGGATATTTATAGATGGAACTATTTTCTCAATTGTTATCTCTACTAACTTGTTTATAATTTCTTTTCTTTACTTCAATCACCAAAACCATCCTGTTAGGGATTTAGTGGTAATAAGAACAACGGGCGCGCAACGGAAGAACGGAATCACAAATAGAGAGAGTAAGGCAAAATAGAACACACAAATTTAACGTGGGAAACCCGAGTACCGGGAGGAAAACCCACGGGCGGCAACAACCAACAAATCCACTATCAAATAAGAAAGAGTACAACGAGCCTTCTAGGAAATACAAGGGGTAATGGACAAAACTCTCTCTTTACAATATAGTGGAATAGAATGTGTTTGTATGATGAAGGCTTTGTGTGGAGGCTTGGATGGACTAATGTGGATGGAGCTTGAATGATGTGGGATGATTCAAGGGAATGATTCACCAAGAGACTAATTAAGCTTGAGTCTCTATTTATAGACCTCAAATCCTTTGGAGAAAGCCTTGAGAATTCTCTAGAGTCTTCACCAATTTGGATGAGGTCAAAAGAATACTATAGAGAGTGGGAGAAGGCTCAAAGATGTGATAAGGCTTAAGGAAAGATCTAGATAAATCAAGAGGGAAAGATGAAGCTTGGAGAAGCTTGATTACACAAATCCTTCTAGAATGTTCCTTAGCCCAAAAGTTGATGAACCCATTCAAGCCCAACTGAAAGGTGATCCAAATCCAATTGAGGATATAGAGGCAACCCAACACATCCCTTCTCCACTAATTGGTAAATATACTTTATGAATACTTGATTATCTGTGGAACGACATCTTGTGAATCGGCCGTTTTGAAGTTTTGATGGGTATATACCCAATTAATGATGTTTTCATGGGTATATATCCAATTTTGCCATCTTATATTGCACTTGATTTTCTTTCATTTTTCCATTCTACAATGGCCATTGAAATTCACATATTGTTTCTGGTTCTTACTCACCATATCAAGTCCCATGGGTTGTCCCACACTCCCACCCAAATTTGTGTCTAATTTTCTCCTATCCTAGACTCCTAGATAATTTTTTGATATTCATTTTTATTCACTTGCCAAGCTTCACTGTGAAACCTAAAAAGGATCTCGGCAATTAGTTGTCAAAGACAAATTGAAGCATGATTTTTTTTAAAGTGCAGGATTCTCAATTATTATACAAGATGCTACTTCTTTATTCAAGTCTTTGATAACATCTTATTGTTTTTCTTCACGTGGTAAATGATATTCATAGAGTTAATAAACATATTTAGTGCAGCGTATGTATAATTCTTTAGTGCAGGAGTGTCAGGAATTGGAGATGTGCATGCTGTAAGGTTGATTACCGAGTTTGGTTCACTAGAGAAGCTACTGACAAACGTTGACAGTAAATATATACATTGGTGGTAGGACAAATATGTGAACATGGTAAGACAAATTCATAAATCTCTCCAAACTAGGGGTTCGTATGAGACGGAGTTAATAAACCGACTAAAATTATAAACAGGGTAAAATTTATAAACTGTTGGTAAAAAGTAGTTAAAAATTTATGAAAAAATATAAACTCCGTATGGGTTGAAAAACAGTTTATTTGTAAAAAGTGTAGGTTTATTTTGTTATTATTAGGGGTATTATGGTATTTTCAAATAAAATAAACCACATAAACTCCCAAAAAGCTATCAAAAATAGCTTATTAAATAAACCCCCAAATAAACTAAAATCTCCTAATAAACCCCTCCTCATACAAGGTTAAAAATTTTAACCCCCAATTTTAGTAGTTTATTAACTACTAAAATTGCATCCATACACACCCTAGGTTTTACTCAATTTTCTTTCTCCACATGATGATCATGAACTTGTCAGCGATGACTGGGTACTTCTGAGTGTCAATATTCACTACTTGGATCTTGTCTTTCAGTGCAGCACTAACTTTATCCAGGATAGGGACCATAGCTTGAGATTCATCATCACACATGATATATCCATGTATAGCTTTTGCATCTGTGGTTCATATAACTCCAGTCTCTGCCTGTGGAGCATGCCTTCTCCTTTTGCTTTTCTGAGATTCATGTGGAAGTAAATTTTTTTCGTAAAGTCAATTATGCATTTACATTTTTCCAATAGTATAAATATATCGTTCCATCAATGTGCATCTATCCTACCATTAGTGTCAAGTTATATAGGAATTACTGGGTTTCCATTATGATCCTACCAATATCGTTGTTTTCTCCTACCATTAGTTTCCATCAATCCTATCATTCTGATCCTACCGATATCGTTGTGTTCTCCTACCATTAGTTTTCATCTATCCTACCATTTTTGTGCATCTATCATACCAATTTAAATAGCTTTCAAGGAAAATCAAGCTAGAAACCGTAGCAAATTATGTTCCACATTTTTCAGAAAAACAACCAAGGGTAGAGGGTTTCCGGTCTACAACAGGAGATGAAGGAAACCTAAGTAACATTATATCCAAGGGTAGAGGCTCTAATTCGGTTGTTCTAGCATTGGATTAGATTGGATTCATGAATTTTGATTGATAGAAATTGGATTGAGATTGAGATTTATGGATTGGTAATTGAGATTGAGATTATGGTCAATTCACACCTCAATGATTACTAGTCTGGGATTTGTGGATTGGTCAATATTAATTCTACTTCTTTGTCAATAGTACCAATATATCTTACCATCCGTGTACATCTATTCTACCATTAGTGTCAAGTTATACACTTGAGAATTTCGGCGATTACATTTTTATCATACCAATATCGTATATTTATCCTACCAGGTTCACAAATTTGTCCTACCACTAGTCTATATATTTCCTACCAAGTTCATACTTTTATAAGTTTCCTACCAAGTTCATAATTTTATAAGTTTTTTTTTTTGAAGTTAAAATAGTGGAATAAAGGGAGGAGTGAGGTTTGAACCCATGACCTCTTGAATCCCTTCCCCTTCATTCCCTCCTTTTCACCAACTAAGCTAGACAAATTTAGTAAAATAACTAAATCATAATTTTATAAGTTCAGAGATATTCATAATTCATAAATTTGTCGTACCAGATTCACAAATTTGTCCTGCCATTAGTGTATATATTTCCTACCATGTTCAATCATATAAGTCCAGAGAGATATGAACACATACATTCAATTAGCCTATTTACAAATACATTAGGATATATTGTAAAGCATTCATCACAAGCATCTCCCATTAGCCTATTTACAAATACTCCCTACGCTGCAGTCTCTTGACACTTGGTTTCAACATTACTATCAGCAGCTAAGACTCGGTTGCCATCTCTTCTTTCAAATATCTTTGGATCTAGCTATAAACAGATCAAAATGTTTCGAGGCGTCGTTGAGGCATCTCTGTCTACAGGTTCTACAGCCAAATCACCATTGTTGCCCTCTTCCAGGGAGTTGAGGTAGGCTGCAGTAACCTTGGTGTTTAACTGAGCCAACACAGCACAGTGAGAGAGAGTGGCTCCACCCAGACAATTTGGTAACTCTTTTAGTCCATACATGCCACTTATCAAGATTGGACGATCAACAAACCCTTATTCACCGAGAATGAAGGGTAGGTGTTGTTCTGATCAAACTCCACCTAAGTTTGGACTGGACTTAGAACCTTGATAAACAAAAAACAACCAATCATTGTAAGATAATCATTGTAAGATAATCTTCATTGTAGACTGACCATTATCAAGAGATAATATAGTAAGAGGAGTTCAAAAGCTCACGCTAATGATTTTCAAATGGCCTCGAGTCCCTTGATTAAAAGATCTTGGAACAAATCAACCAACAAAGACCTCCAATCTTCTGTTGAATAGATTTAAGGTTTAGAGGTGATAAGAAACAATAAAAGAACAAGATCAAACTCACCCACCATATGGTGAATAAAAGACAAGGAGCTTTGTATTGTATCATCACTTAGCACTGAAATCTTAGAACTGGTTTCATCGCAAAGCTACAGGGACATCGAATCTACTGAAGTACCACTCTTTTTCTAGAGCTTTTCTTTCACCAATTCCACGGTTGTTTGAGAGAAGATCACAAGCACCCACTTGAAGTGATCTATATTTACATGATCTAGACTCACCCACCAATAAATTGAAAAATAAACATTAAGGGGAATGAATGTATTGATCACACATAAGGGGAATTAATTCATCTTGCATTGAAGTGCAAGAAACCCATTCAAAGTTCAGTGCCTAAAAAGGGCCTAATATTAGCTCAATGATCATTTTCCACACTTTCCTCTGCATCACATCCTACCAAATTAGAAAGCATAATCATCTCTATCTTACAAAACCCACATGTAGTGGTCTGGGTCAGCTAATTTGAAAGTGATTTTTGCAATTCATCTTTCAAACTGCATAGAAACATTGAAAGTCAATATCAGCTCAACTTGGATTCAAAGCAATAGACGATACAAGCATCCCAGCAACCAAAATTGACTAGTAAGTTAAGGTTCCTGAGCTACCTAACCCCAATCTCTCATAATCTAATATGGAGTAACTAATAAATAAATATGTCAACACATCAAATCTAGAAAGTGTTAATGCGAATCGAAGAACCAAAAATATGACATAGACTTCATGCAATTTCATCCCAATTCCTGTTCCGGAATCAACTAATAAGGGGGCAATTTCAGGTAATTAAATCCGGAGCTCAAAAAACACAAATTCGAAGCCTTGAAACAGAAAGAGAGATGAAATAACAACCTGATACATAGGTTTGGGGAAGCCGTAGAAATCATAGATGGTGTCAAGCGGACCTTGGACGGCGTTGACGGAGGGGACATCCGCCTCCCAGTGGTCGGAAATAACAAGGATCGCCTTAGGGCGGCGGGCGGGAAGCACCTGCTCCTTCCATCCCTGGAGGAAGTGCCTCGCCGGGAGCGACTCGTCGATCGACAGAGTCGGAGATCCGTGGGAGATGTAAAACAAACAGATGAACATCCCTTCCAATCTATGAATCACCGAATCAAAACCCCGCCGATAAGCAAAACTCCGAGAAATCCAATTCAAAACCTAAATCAGATTCATACCTGCAGCTGCAAATCGAGACGGGTTGAAGCAATCGAGAAGCCCTAAAAAACTGCCTAATTGATAGATTTGCTCAAAGAAACCTCAAATCGAAACCTCCATCATCTCCCTCCTCCTCCTCCTCGACGACGCTCCTCCTTCTCCTTCTCGTGATTCTTTCCGTTCGCAAACCAGACCCCTTTCTTCACCTCCTCCATTTGCTTCTCCACCGCCATGGAATTCACCGGACACGCGGCGGCGGAGTGGGTCTTTAGCAAGAGCGATGAGTTGCTGGCGCGACTGCAACGAGAGTTCTCGGAGGTGGTTTCGTCTGACCATTGGAGAGCGTTCCCACCTGCTACACCCGGTTCCCAATAGTGTCAAAAAGCCGGAAGTTTTATTTGCTTGGGGTAGAGGGGTTATTTTGGTCTATTTTTTAACCTTGTGGTCTAGTTGTGCAAATAGGCCCATTTTTTGGTCTATTTACTAGCATTTCCTCTAATAGAAAACGTTATTAAGCATATAGGAATTCAATATTTTAATACTTCATAAAGGATAAAAGAAATAGAGAAATGTAAGCAGCACTTGATGTTACATGTGAAATGGAGCAATGTATGCGGCACTTGAAAAAATGGATCCGACAATGGTTATGTATGTTGTGGCTTGTGATCACTCCTCTAGGCCGTCAATAATGAATAAACAATTATCATTAACATCTTGTTGAGATATGTGTGGCCTCCTTTTTCAAGTCTCACATTTGTTCATTGTTTCTATCAAAGTCCGACTCGGACCGATGACGGGGGTCGTGTGCACGGGCGCACATGCGCAAGTAGCCTAGCATACAAGCCGAGTGAGGTTCCATTCTAAAACCAATTGGCAATAGAAGGAGTAGCTCACCGAGCTCATATACTAGGTGATGCGGATCAAGATGATCTTCTGTGGGTCAAACAATGATCTTGATCCAGGCGAGCTCTCAAGACCGATTCGAGGGCCATTGATGGGGAAGAGTGTCATCCTCAAAAGGAGGAAGAAGGCTCCACCATGGAATAAGACCCAAAGGAGCAAGTGGAGCTAATGGTCAAGTTGGGTTCGTTCTTAATGGGTTGACAGCATTTCGACGTCTCAGTAAAACGGATCGTTCGGAGTCTATATTTATCGGATGAGGTCGTACCATACCTTGTTGGAACGAAGACGAAAAGATCTACAACTTTGCTGTTGAAGGTTTCTCCAGAATCGACATCGAGAATGGCCGAAATTCATCATCTTTACAGCTGTCACTGTTTGGACGAATTTCCACATATTTATTTAGTTAATTTCGAATTTTAATTAATTAGATATATTTATTTTATGCAATTTAGATAAATAAGGTGGAATTAATTATATCTCTTCTAGATATAATCCTTGGCCACCAAGTTATTTAATTTCTATCTTTATTAGGAAATATTTATCTTATGTTTATTTTATTTATCTTTAGGTAGAATTAATCTATCCAAACCCCTTTCCTTTGCAAGGAAGGATTGGTTAGATCTCTTAGAACTTTACTATAAATTCATGTTACACCCTTTGAATTTAAGCAGATTGAATATAGAATTGAAGAAACCCTTAACGGAATTAGGGTTCTTCGATTATCAATCCAAAACCACATCCCGGTTTGTATACTTTCATGGTTATTTAGTTAATTGGTGTCAATTCACGGAATACGAAGAGCATAAGCAAGATCGACGTTTTTAGTTTAGCAATTGGCCAGTCTAGCCAATTGCTATACATCAATTGGTATTCAGAGACAGGTTATGCTACGCTCTTTGTTTCTTTGATGTTACTGATGTTTTGATTTGATATGGCTTGGGAAGTTTGGGGCGACTTGGATGATGATCCCGATCCATTGGATGGATTTTTTGCTTTGGAACGTGCTAAACAACAACGACGCCAACAAGAGTTACGTCGGAGAGCTTGGCTACAACAACAAACCCTAGAGCGTCAACGCGAAGCCAAAAGACGTCAACTTTGGCTTCAACGTCAAGAGGAAGAACAACGTCAATTGGAGATCGAAGATAAGAGGTGTCGACAACGCTATCAGATTCGGCTTCTCCAACAAAGAGAGGCTGAGGAGGCACGGCGACAAGAGGAGGAGGAACGTCGCCGAGAGGAGGACTTGGAGGAATTGGCGAAGGCCATCTCGGATAGAATTTATCAAGAGGAGGAGGAACGTCGCCGAGAGGAGGACTTGGAGGAATTGGCGAAGGCCATATCGGATAGAATTTGTCAAGAACTTCCTTCAGCCCTCACCCCTGTTCCAGCAGCTATAGTTGCCTCAACCGACGACGAGGTAATTGAGCTTAAGGAGCCTTTTGTTGATTTCGTTGCCCAGAAAACAGCACAGCGCGTCGAACTTGTTTCGCAAATTCCCGTTGACTCCGACCTCAGAATTGAGTCAACTCAGTCTTGTTGCGAAGCTGACTCGACGAGCTTTCCAACGGTGGGTCACACGCTGCAAGACTCTCCCGGGAAGACCTTCGAAATCGCTCTGCAAGTGGACTGCAGCGCTGCGCCAGATGATGTGGTTGCTTCTGACGACAACGATGAGGACGTTGGGAACACTTCTCTTGAGTTAGCTATTGTACCTCTTGAGAATGTTCCTAATGTTGAGAATTCTGAAGTTCATAGGGTTATTGAGCCTATTGATATTGTTCCTCTTGATTGCTCAATGTTCCCTATGTTAGGTGTTGTTTTTGAGGTTCCTTTGCCTCAAATTCTGCTGGCGCCATCTCAAGTTGATTGTCAAGGAAGTTACTTTTTGGTGGTTGCTCCTTCCCCTTTGATCATCAACGACTCGATTCGAGGACGAATCGAAGCTAAGAAGGGGAGAATGATGCGGATCAAGATGATCTTCTGTGGGTCAAACAATGATCTTGATCCAGGCGAGCTCTCAAGACCGATTCGAGGGCCATTGATGGGGAAGAGTGTCATCCTCAAAAGGAGGAAGAAGGCTCCACCATGGAATAAGACCCAAAGGAGCAAGTGGAGCTAATGGTCAAGTTGGGTTCGTTCTTAATGGGTTGACAGCATTTCGACGTCTCAGTAAAACGGATCGTTCGGAGTCTATATTTATCGGATGAGGTCGTACCATACCTTGTTGGAACGAAGACGAAAAGATCTACAACTTTGCTGTTGAAGGTTTCTCCAGAATCGACATCGAGAATGGCCGAAATTCATCATCTTTACAGCTGTCACTGTTTGGACGAATTTCCACATATTTATTTAGTTAATTTCGAATTTTAATTAATTAGATATATTTATTTTATGCAATTTAGATAAATAAGGTGGAATTAATTATATCTCTTCTAGATATAATCCTTGGCCACCAAGTTATTTAATTTCTATCTTTATTAGGAAATATTTATCTTATGTTTATTTTATTTATCTTTAGGTAGAATTAATCTATCCAAACCCCTTTCCTTTGCAAGGAAGGATTGGTTAGATCTCTTAGAACTTTACTATAAATTCATGTTACACCCTTTGAATTTAAGCAGATTGAATATAGAATTGAAGAAACCCTTAACGGAATTAGGGTTCTTCGATTATCAATCCAAAACCACATCCCGGTTCGTATACTTTCATGGTTATTTAGTTAATTGGTGTCAATTCACGGAATACGAAGAGCATAAGCAAGATCGACGTTTTTAGTTTAGCAATTGGCCAGTCTAGCCAATTGCTATACATCACTAGGGCTTGATATATTCAACTTTCCGATGTGGGATACTTTGGTCTCATTCACATCTCTAACAGTTTCAGATGAGCTCTTGGCTGTTTTTATTCACAACAGTAGTAATTTGTAGATGATCACCATTGATGACGTTCAACGTTCTGTTGAGGATAATAAAAAATTTCACTATGTTGTGGTGTTGTGCAGAACAATGGGGAGAAGTTCACAAGCATATTAATAGCGATGGGTGCATACGCTGAAGGGTTTTCCGCCGATCCAATAATCAAAGAGCACTTTATTTGTGGAAGAAACTGGCCAAGCAAAAACTCGAATCTTAATTTTCTGCAGATCTATTCATAAATAAACTCCATATGTAGTTATAATGCAGGGCATTTATGTAATCAGTGTATTTTGCAGTGCCATATATGCAAGTCTCTTTGTCGAACATTAGCAACATTCATTTGTCGAACATTAGCAACATTCACTGTTGATTCCACCTTGATGATGTGCATATATTTGTCATATATTTTTATATAATGGAAGACAAATAATATCAATTAGTATTTATTTATATGTGCTGATTTATTTAATTTATTGATCTTGCATTCATATTATTCATTTGTTTTATTTGTGGAGATTTTGTGGAGGTACGTAAGTTTGTTTAAAGGCTTTTGTTTAATGGGCATAGATTTGCTTTAGACTACGTAATTTATATATTTGGTTTATATGCTTTAAATTCTATCTTATCTAACCATATATATATTAGCTTGTTTGTTGAGATTTTTTTAGGGATTTGATTGACCAAGCCTTTAGCCTTCATCATTTCAAATCAACCAAATCCTTGGTGTACGTAGCTTCTGGAAGAGTTTTCAAATTGTTGGTTCTTCTCTCCGTATCTCCAGCAAACGTCTCTCAACAAATCAAGCGTCCAAAGTTCAAGCGTTCAAATTAATTCAAACTCGAACGGACGGCCTTTATAAGGAGGAGAGGAAGATTGCCGAAGAATACAACACTCTACAGCGCTTAAACGTCTTCTGCAATTTCATCTCCTGCATCAACCGATCTCGCATCTCTCTCTTTGCTTAATTGTTTTATTTCTTTGAGAGCTTGTGAGGTTTACTTGAGCTTTATCGTACAATTCATTCTAGGTTATACTAAGGGTACATCTCTACCCAAACGTATAGATACTTCGGTATCGGTAGGTGCTTTGTTTCACTAGAGAGTTTGGGTTGCTAGATAGTAAGGAAGTCTAGAAGTGTGTAAGTCTTCTAGAGGTTGTATCTAGGACTCATAAGGCAAAGTGAAATAAAGTGTGTTGAATCCTACGGGTTGGATAACCCTAGGCGGGGACGTAGGCGGTTGTACCGAACCTCGTTAACAAGTATCGTGTGCTTTTCTTTCTGCTCTTTACTTTCGTGCTTGTGTTTGTCTTTACTTCTTATTCATTATTTCGTGCTTAACTTGCTACTGTTTTACAGATAAGGTCTTACCTCTGGCTGGTAAGGTCTTACAGTTTTCAGCATTTGTGAAAAGTTTGCATACTCTTTCTTCCTCCCTTGCTAGAGTACTTGTTAGCCTTTTATCTGCCTATTCCGCACTTCAATTGGTATCAGAGCCTAGCTCACGTATTTGGATATCACTATCTGTGAGTACTAACCATGGCAGGCGAAGGACAAGGCGGCTTCGGACAAGGAAGATCTGTTATACGTCCACCTCTCTTCGTTGGGGATAACTTCTTGCATTGGAAATCCTTGATGCAAATGTTTATCATTGATTAGGATCTAGAGCTCTGGCGTATTATTACGCGAGGGCCTAATATACCCAAGAAGAATGGACCCAATGGGACGAAAGTGAACAAGACGGAAGAAGAATACAATCAGACGGATCTGGAAAGCACGGCTAAGAATTTCAAAGCCATGCACGCATTGTATTGTTGGTTGAGTACCGATGAATTCAACTGCATCTCCTCTTGCAAGACTGCAAAAGAAATTTGGGATAAGTTGGTAGTCACCTATGAAGGGACTAGCCAGGTCTAAGAGACCAAAATCAGTATCTTTCTTAGACAATATGAATTGTTTAAGATGAACCAAGATGAGTCGGTTAAAGCAATGTTCACCCGTTTTACGGAGATCATTAACAACCTTGACTCATTGGGAAAAAACTTTCGAGAACGAAGAGAAAGTTAGAAAGATACTCCGATGCCTTCCCAAATCTAAATGGGGTCCTAAGGTGACCGTCATAGAAGAAGCGCAAGACCTTACAACTCTAGCGTTGGATGACCTTCTTGGAAAGCTTATCACGCATGAGATGGTTCTCAACGAAGAGGATGGTCAACCATCCTCCAGTATAAAGAATTTGGCGCTTAAAATCAAGGAGGATGTGCCATCAGAGGACGACGATAGTGATGATGAGGAAGATCCCTTCGACTTGATCACAAGGGGACTTGCTCAGATTCTAAAGATGAAGAATCAATTCTCTAACCGAGAATATCCGAGATCATCAAAGCATAAAGGTAAGTCTTCTAACCTTAATAAGAAGGCAAAAATTCTTACATGCTATGAATGTGGTGAAACAGATCACTTGATGAAGGAGTGTCCTCAAAGGAAGAAGAACAAGCAAAAGAAGAATGATCGAAAGAAAGACGATTCGGATTCTACAAGTGAATCGGATTTGGAAAATGATCCAGTAAATCTTTGCTTGATGGCGGAGCAAGACGATCAACATCTAGATGGTATTGTAAGAAATCTTATCTCTAGTCCTATTGATGTTCTCTCGGAATTTTTGAAAAATATGATTTCTAATGAGGAAAATTGCAGCAAAGAAATCAGCACCTTGAAAGAGAAGGTAAAGGATCAAGAAGTGTGCATAAGGAAGCTGTCGCAGAATCTGCAAGATCTTGACAGTCAAAATTCAGATCTTATCACTGAGGGTAAGGCCTTACGATCGGAAAATTCTGAACTAAAGGCAAACCTCTCTTCTCTTAAGGCTCATAATAATGACCTTGAGAATGAAAAGGTGAAATTATCTGAAAAATGTCAAGATCAACAAACAGCCCTGTTGCAATTCACTAGATCCAAAGCCACTCTCGACAAGATGCTTGGAGAAAAACAACTTTCCTTGAACCGATGTGGTATAGGTTACAACAGGAATTTTCCTGTAAAACCTACTACCACATTCGTTAAGGCAAAAGGAAGTTGGCGATCTCCTACTTGTTTCTTTTGTTGCAAAAAGGGTCATGTAAAGGAAACATGTCCATATAGAAGAAATGACCCTTACATCATTAGAAATACCTTTCCTGTACGTTTAAATGAACGGATAAGACAAATTTGGGTTCCTAAAGGGACAAGACCACCTAACATGGTCTATCCTAATTATGAATCCAAATTTGTACATTGGTCTAGCCGGAAAGGTTGATGTTTGTTCGTTTTGCAGGATATCACCAAGATCAAAGAGCTTAAATGGATTGGATCAATCGCTCTTGGTGATATAGGATAATTTTTAATATATTTAAATGTTTTTGTGCTACTAATGATTCTCTCTGTTTAATATTATTTTTGGAGCTTTATTGGTATGTTGAACAGTGAAGCATTATCGTAGGGGGAGTAATGCTGTCTACTAACATCTCAAGGCCTTGAGAGCAGTTTCAAGGTCTTGACAAGCTGGTGAAATGGTGAAAATCCAATTTCTTCCCTTCCTTGTTGGAAGACAAAAAGGGCGAGAAATTAGTTGCTTATGATATATGATGTTATGTTACTTATGATGCTCTGCGATGCTATTTATTTATATATAATTGATATTTGTTTTGTCTTCCATCAAGGGGGAGATTGTTGATTCCACCTTGATGATGTGCATATATTTGTGATATATTTTTATATGATGGAAGACAAATAATATCAATTAGTATTTATTTATATGTGCCGATTTATTTATTGATCTTGCATTCATATTATTCATTTGTTTTATTTGTGGAGATTTTGTGGAGGTACGTAAGTTTGTTTAAAGGCTTTTGTTTAATGGGCCTAGATTTGCTTTAGACTACGTAATTTATATATTTGGTTTATATGCTTTAAATTCTATCTTATCTAACCATATATATATTAGCTTGTTTGTTGAGATTTTTTAGGGATTTGATTGACCAAGCCTTTAGCCTTCATCATTTCAAATCAACCAAATCCTTGGTGTACGTAGCTTCTGGAAGAGTTTTCAAATTGTTGGTTCTTCTCTCCGTATCTCCAGCAAACGTCTCTCAACAAATCAAGCGTCCAAAGTTCAAGCGTTCAAATTAATTCAAACTCGAACGGACGGCCTTTATAAGGAGGAGAGGAAGATTGCCGAAGAATACAACACTCTACAGCGCTTAAACGTCTTCTGCAATTTCATCTCCTGCATCAACCGATCTCGCATCTCTCTCTTTGCTTAATTGTTTTATTTCTTTGAGAGCTTGTGAGGTTTACTTGAGCTTTATCGTACAATTCATTCTAGGTTATACTAAGGGTACATCTCTACCCAAACGTATAGATACTTCGGTATCGGTAGGTGCTTTGTTTCACTAGAGAGTTTGGGTTGCTAGATAGTAAGGAAGTCTAGAAGTGTGTAAGTCTTCTAGAGGTTGTATCTAGGACTCATAAGGCAAAGTGAAATAAAGTGTGTTGAATCCTACGGGTTGGATAACCCTAGGCGGGGACGTAGGCGGTTGTGCCGAACCTCGTTAACAAGTATCGTGTGCTTTTCTTTCTGCTCTTTACTTTCGTGCTTGTGTTTGTCTTTACTTCTTATTCATTATTTCGTGCTTAACTTGCTACTGTTTTACAGATAAGGTCTTACCTCTGGCTGGTAAGGTCTTACCTCTGGCTGGTAAGGTCTTACAGTTTTCAGCATTTGTGAAAAGTTTGCATACTCTTTCTTCCTCCCTTGCTAGAGTACTTGTTAGCCTTTTATCTGCCTATTCCGCACTTCAGTTCACCATGCCCCCTACGCGTTCCTTGCAATGAGCGTCACACTGTAACTGTATACTCAAGATGCCTTGCCAAAGACAAAAGTACGACACCAATTTGTCAACATCTTAAAAAAGGTGAAGAACCAAAACCTTCTGAAAACCTTTACTAAGATGTACGCACTTTCAAACACGTGTATTTGAGCATTCGCAGTGAAGGTGAAAATCTTAAATTTACGAAGACGAACGTGCTTGAAACCAAATGTCAAAAGAATTTGTCATCAATCAAGAACGAAAATCTTAAATTTATTGTTTACCCTTTGCCTGTAAAACAAACTTCTTGTAACATTATGTTAGAATTAATTCACATATTCAAATACCAAAATAATGGGCTGCTTGGTCCAAGTTGGAAATAAATGGATTGTTGGTATGAGGCAAAGCAAATAGTAGAATTGGAGCTAAAAAAAATTGTGTATTACTTGCAAGATGCTGAGCTGAGCCCTAATACTAGCACTACTATTAGCCGTTATGCTCTGCACATCATCAATGGGACTAAGCCATGGTGCTGGTGGCAGATGCCGGATCCCTCGAAGATTCTTAATGTCAAGGTCTCCAAGAAACCCGATCCATATTTATGGGATAAGGTATGTTCCTATCGAAACTTGATTGATCCATTGATATCTATTAGATTTAGACAATGGGCCTAATTCTGTATTCGTTGTGTTTGGGCTAAGCCCAGCCCATTTTGTTCATTTTGTCTCTGACCTCGGTTTGTTATAAAGCCGAGAGTTTGTTACAGATTCTCCGATTTGATCAAAAATAACAAACTCACCCTCTTCCCCCCTTCCTCCTCTCTGTGTTCTTTCCATTTTCTCTCAATAAAGAAACCAATTCCGATTCCGTCATGGTATCAGAGCTCGGATTTTGAATCCAGATCTGGTTCCATCAAGTTGCTTAGCTTCCGCGTTTTCCAGTTTTGCTCTTCAATGCAATCATGGCCGACAACGAAGTCCAGATCCCAGCTCCTCCAGTTTTCGCTGATCCGAACGATCCATTCTACCTCCATCCGAGCGATAATCCTGGAACTGTGTTGGTCACTCCCGCGTTTGATGGGAGGAACTTTGGAGAATGGAGGCGTTCAGTGCTCATTGCTTTATCGGCGAAAAACAAGCCCGAGTTTATCAACGACGACATTCCTAAACCAGATCCGGCATCTCCAAGGCTCCAACAATGGAAGAGATGCAACAACATGGTGATCGCCTGGATTCTGAACAGCTTAAGTGCTGAAATTAAGAGAAGCATCATTTACATGGAAAATGGATGTTCAATCTGGCGCACACTTATTTCCAGATATGGAAAATTGGGAGGAACTCAGTTGTTCTCAATCAAGAAAGAGATCGGACGCGCCGAGCAAGGTACGAGTCCCTTTCCGACTTATTTCAATAAAGTTAAGTCTCTCTGGGATGAACTGGACAGTGCTCGTAGCCTGCCCATCTGTACTTGTGGAGCAGCAAATGAGATGGCTAAATTTTTAGAGAATGAGAGACTGATTGAATTGCTAATGGGTTTGAATGAGTCTTTTTTGTCTGCTAGAGGGTCTGTTCTTATGATGGAACCCCTTCCTAGCATAGATCGTGTCTACTCGCTTATTGTGGAGGAGGAGAATCAAAGAGATTCTAAGCGAGGCACAGATGTGACTAATGGTCTGTTCTCACATGTTAGTACACAGCATGGCAATCAAAAAGAGTCCAAGTCTGGTGGCTCTAGTGATGTTATGTCCATGTTTGTCAAGACACAAGGCTCTTCAAAAGGAAATCAAGCTGGTGCTAGTGGATCAGGAAGGAAGCCTCTATTTTGCACCAATTGCAAAAAGACCAATCACACAGTTGATATGTGTTTTTTCTTGATTGGCTTCCCTCCTGGATATGGCAAAGACAAGGAGAAAAGGCCATCTGGAGATGGTAAGTTTGCATGAGCTGTTGCTCAGAGTGGCAACTCTGACCTTACTTCCTCCCAGCTTGCTCAGATCATGAGCTTGCTGCAGTCTGCAAGGGTTGGATCTCAAGAAAAACAACCTGTGGCAGACGATTTTGTTGGTTTCTCAGGTACTTCTCTAACCACACAAGTTCTGAATGGGGTAACATGGATTGTGGATAGTAGGGCAAGCGGTCATATGTGTAGTGATGCCTCCATGTTCACCACCACCTACCCTCTTTCAAAACCTTTTTCAGTCACTTTACCCACTACAGAGGTTACCACTGTCACAACTGCAGGCACAGTTAAGGTGTTGATAGGCTTGAAACTGGACAATGTGTTGTATGTTCCCAGTTTCAAGTGCAGCCTGATTTCAGTGGGGAAATTGGTCAAAGATTTGCACTGCTTTATTTTGTTTATAGAGAAAGGGTGCTACATGCAGGGTCCTTTGATGAAGGCTCCTATGAAGATTGGTGAATGTGCACGTGATCTGTTTCTACTACACCCTGGCAAATGCAGTTCAATCAAGCCCTTGTCCATGGTTTCTTCTTCAACAAATAAGGTTGCTGCAACAGTGGATGCTGTGTTGTGGCACAAGAGATTAGGTCATCTTCCAATCTCCAAACTCCAATTGTTTCAGTTGATGTTGAATGTAATAAGGTTTTGAAGGCATGTGATGTATGTGCCAAGGCAAGACAAACCAGATTGCCCTTTCCTGACAGTTGTATTAGCACCACAACTTGTTTTGATTTAGTTCACATTGATGTCTGGGGTCCCTATAGGGTACCAACTTATGATGGTAACAGGTTTTTCATCACATTGGTTGATGACTTCACAAGGCATACATGGATCAAACTGTTGCCACATAAGGATTACAGTTTTACTGTCATTAAACAATTCATTTCTCTAGCAGAGAGACAGTTTGGCAAAAAGGTTCGAATGATTAGAACTGACAATGCTTTTAAGCTTGGAAGCTCAACTGATCATGCCAAATACCTCCTTGATCATGGGATTGTGCATCAGACGTCTTGTGTGGCTACTCCCCAACAGAATGGGGTGGTTGAACGCAAGCATAGGCACATCCTGGAGGTGGCTAGAGGATTGTTGTTTGAAGCAAATTTGCCAAAGGAATTCTGGGGAGACAGTGTGACCATGGCAGTTTATTTGATCAATAGATTTCCTAGCAAAGTTCTGCATTTCAAATATTCTTTTGAGTTGTTGCACTCTAGACCTCCTGAGTATGACAATCTCAGGTGTTTTGGGAGTCTTTGCTTTGCCTCAACCTTGAAGCATGAGAGAGACAAGTTTTCTCCAAGAGCAGTGTCTTGTATCTTATTGGGATTTCCTTCTGGGAAGAAGGGATACAAACTGCTCAGTCTTGGTGATAAAAAGGTATTTTCTTCAAGGGATGTTCAGTTTCAGGAAACAATTTTCCCATACAGAAACAACCATTCCATTGTCAATGAAGGATCTGCTCCCTCCTTTTCCATTCCAACTAACCATCATTGCCCATCTGAATTCAAAGCCTTGGAGTTGAATCATACTTGGAGTGTTGTGCCTCTTCCAAAAGGGAAAAAGGCAATTGGGTGTAGGTGGGTTTACAAGGTGAAAAGGAAAGCTGATGGCAGCTTAGAAAGATATAAAGCAAGGCTGGTTGTTAAAGGATACACTCAAAAGGAAGAAGTTTATTTCAATGAAACCTTTTCACCAGTGGTAAAAATGACTACAGTGAGAGCCTTGATCACAGTAGCACTCAAAAAGGGCTGGAAAATGATGCAACTAGATGTAAATAATGGCTTTTTACATGGCACTTTGGATGAGGAGGTGTACATGAAGCTTCCTCCTGGCCTCATGGTGACTGGTACCAACATGATTTGCAAGTTGCAAAGGTCTCTTTATGGCCTCAAACAGGCATCCAGGCAGTGGCATGCTCGTTTGTCTCTTGCTCTCAAGGCAAGGGGTTACTGTCAATCCAAAAACGATTATTCATTGTTCTTCAAGAAGAAGCTTTCAGGAGAGGTTTTTGTTGGGGTATATGTGGATGACTTGCTCCTTACTGGCAGTGATGTTGCTGAAATGGTTGCATTAAAACAGTTCTTTGATACAGAATTCATAATCAAGGATCTTGGGGACTTGCATTTCTTCCTTGGAATTGAATTCCTTCGAGTTCAGGATGGTCTTGTACTTACGCAGAGAAGATTTATTGATGAGCTGCTAAGGGAATTTCAATTCTCTGGGCCCAATGTTGTTAGCCCCCTTGATCCACAACTTCGTCTGTCACCAGATGATGGGGATCCACTCGATGATCCAACACTATATCGACGATTAGTTGGAAAACTCAATTTCCTGGTCCACACTCGTCCTGATTTAGCCTTTACAGTCCAGTTGTTAAGCCAGTTCATGCAGCATCCCAGGTCTTCACATCCGAATGCTGGTTTTCATGTCCTAAGATATCTTCGTGGCACTCAACACAAGGGGCTACTTCTGACTTCCACTTCAGATTTTCGACTACATGCTTTCTGTGACGCCGATTGGGCCAGTTGCCCATTCTCTCGTCGATCTATAAGTGGTTATCTGGTTTTTCTGGGTGCCAGTTTGCTCTCTTGGAAGTCCAAAAAGCAAGTCTCCGTCTCGCTTTCTTCCGCTGAAGCTGAATATCGATCAATTCGAAGAGTATGTTCGGAGCTCGCCTGGCTAATTCGTCTATTAGCAGAGATTAGGGTTCCTCACATTGCCCCAATTCCTATCCGTTGCGATAACCAGGCCGCCATCTACATCACTCACAATCCCGTGTTCCACGAACGGACAAAGCATATAGATCTGGATTGCCATTTTGCTCGAGAGAAATTCCTCGAAGGGCTAATCACCCTCTCCCACATTTCCACACAGTCCCAACTTGCAGATTTCCTGACTAAAAATGTCGCTGGAGTTCGTCTTCATCCATTGTTGCGCAAGATCGGGTTGATTGAAGGGGGGTATTAGATTTAGACAATGGGCCTAATTCTGTATTCGTTGTGTTTGGGCTAAGCCCAACCCATTTTGTTCATTTTGTCTCTGACCTCGGTTTGTTATAAAGCCGAGAGTTTGTTACAGATTCTTCGATTTGATCAAAAATAACAAACTCACCCTCTTCCCTCCTTCCTCCTCTCTATGTTCTTTCCATTTTCTCTCAATCAAGAAACCAATTCCGATTCCGTCAATATCGAGGTTTGATTTAGTATATAAGGTGAAGCTGCTACATGTACATTGGCTTAAGCTTTTGTATTAGAATATATGCAGCAGATCGAGATGCGTCCTTCCCCGGTCCTCAGATGTTAAGCTAACTGAATCAAAACAAATATATATATATATATATATATATATATATATATATATATATATATATATATATATATATATATATATAGATAGATAGATAGATAGATAGATAGGTAGATAGATAGATAGGTAGGTAGATAGGTAGATAGGTAGATAGATAGGTAGATAGGTAGATAGATAGGTAGATAGATAGATAGATAGATAGATAGATAGATAGATAGATAGATAGATAGATAGATAGGTAGATAGATAGATAGATAGATAGGGTGGTTTGGTGTAAACAAGGCTTAGGGTGTAAGCTGTGAACGAATCTCAACCACTCAATCCAGGTAAATCAATGGCCTCAATTAATAATTTTTTTAAATACAAAACAATTGCCCCACCCAAAAACCCCCTCATCACGCGCAGTAAACATTTGGAAACCACCCTTCACCCAATTTTATCTATATAAATTCTTAATTTAGAAAAGTGTAGGATGATGTGTCAATCTTAGAGGCATTTTAGGAGTCTTATCTAAATTTTGTTTTTTTTTGCCATTTTTCTTGGATTTTCTTTAGAGATAATTGGAGGATTTAGACTCGTTTCCATAATTTCTTAAGTTAATAGACCCCATAATAAATCTTTTAAGTATATAGACCCTTTTGTTGGTGTTATTACTTGTTTACCCTTGATTGTTTTAGTTTAATAAAAAAAATACTTTAATCATAAAATTGAAAACTATTTTTAAAATTAAATAGTTTAAGATAATTATATATATTTTTTGAAATTCTACATTATTATAATACTAGGACGCACTAATTTATAGCATAACATATATATATATATATATATATATATATATATATATATATATATATATATATATATATATATATATATATATATATATATATATATATATATATTGATATTAGCTTTGTTTGTAATATTTACATATGCGATTAAAATAATCAATTACAATTAGACCTGTCAAAACACAACCCGACCCGGTGACCCGATCCGACCGACCCGAAAAATTTCCGACCCGAACCCGAAAATTTTGACTAGAAATTTTTTTTCAACCCGAACCCGAAAAACCCGAAATTTTCCGGGTAATCTGGGTTTCGACCCGGTAACCCGATTGACCCGGTAATTTTGACCCGATTTACCCGATTGACCCGATGACCCGATTGACCCGGTTGATTTATAATTATATATAATTAAAATTTATCACAAAGTTATCAAATAATGATTTTTTTAATTTAAAAAAGAAAAAATTGACAAACCCGAAATCGACCCGAACCCGACCCGAAACCCGATCAAACCCGAGTTCGAGTCAACCCGAAACCCGTTTTACCCGAGACCCGTTTTACCCGAAACTCAAAGTGACCCGACCCGAACCCGACCCGAATGACCCGTTTGACAGGTCTAATTACAATACATTTACAATAAATATTTTATTTATTGTAATACATGAATGATTACACTAAATGACTCATTGTATTACAATATGAAATCTCTACGGTAGTAATATTGTATTACAATAAAGATGAGATACACACAAGTTATTGTGTTACAATAATTAATAATTTTATTGTAATGTACGTCCTTAGATATTTTTATTAGGGATTGAATATAATAAATTATAATTTTTTTCCTTTGATTTTTAATTTTACCCATTTTTCAAATTTATTATTAAAGATGTTAAATTTTAAAAAAAATAAAAAGCATTGAGGGTATAAATGGAACAATATATAGGAAAAGGTCTATATAATTAAAGAATTTATTATGGGGTCTATAAACTTAAAAAAACAATGAAAAAGGTCTATAAAGCTCATTATCTCTTTTCTTTAATTCTCCTTTTTTTCTTCTTCTTCTTCCTTTAATTCTCTTTTTTCTTTAATTTTACCAACTATTGAGTTTAATTCAAAACATTGAATATAACTATTGATTATGACACATCACATTTAAACAATATTATAACTTATAATGATATTGATATTATTATTATTGAGTAATTTAAAATATCTATATTTATGTATTATACTTTACATAAGATTAAAAAAAAATCTGAAATAATTATAAGATACATTAATTGTAAAGTTTTATTTTATTTTATTTTTATCTTAACATTTATTAATATTTTATAATATTTATATATATATATGTATATATATATATATAATATTTTAGTTTATAAAAAACGCGTCATGGCGCGGGAATCGTACTAGTTTTATTTATTTTGCTCCTTACGTTCTTTTTCTTCAAAAAAAACGTTAATCCTTTTTATTTGGTTTTTTTCTTTGTTTTTCTATATCTTTTATAAATAAATAATAGGATAAATTATTCATATAAATGATTACTAATATTAATATATGATGAAATATTTACCGTGCATACATCTATATTTCTACTTACCGTATTTCTATTTAATGTGAAAGCGCGAGTTATTCATCCAAAATTTATAATTATTCAATGATTTATGATGACGTATTCATATAAATTAACAAAATTTTGAGTAACAATATTCGTATTTATGGTTGAGTACGTAATGTGCGATCAAATGGGAAAACATGAGTTATTCATTTAAATTCTTAAATTATTCATCGATTTTTTAGGAATTATTAATGAAATTTTAGTAATAGTATTTGTATTTATGGTTCGGTAATGTGCAATTAAATGGGAAAACATGAGTTATTCGTCCAAATTATGTAATTATTCATCGATTTATGAGAAATTATTCGTAGAAATAAGGAAATTTTGAGTAACAATATATATTCACGTTTATGGTTGAGAAATGTGTGATTTAATAGGAAAACATGAGTTATTCACCCAAAGTCTACAATTATTCATCTATTTAAGAGAAATTATCCACCGGTCAATGAAGTATCAAAACTCAAGAAATTCATCAGGGCCTCTAAAACCATTAGCAGTACATTAACATCTCTATAAACTTGCCTGATCAATTTAAGCCCATTCATGAGCCAAATCAAGTATAAAAATTAGCAACTTGACTAGTAAAATAGAGACAGCCTTATCGATCATGTTCATCCACACTTTGCGAATACAATCATGAAAAATCAATGGACATAGGAGCAAGAGTCAAGCAAAAGAAATCAATCCGAGCAACAAAAATCCCACAACCCATATCAAAGAACACTTGAGCAGTAACCATACCGAAGCACAAATCAACTCTGCCACTAATTCAGAATCAAATTCATGAAATTCAAATTAGAAACTGATCACAAGTGAAATCGATTTCGAACCTGCAGACTGGGCGGAGATTGACGTCGAGGGCCCAGAGGAGGGCACAGAGTTAGGGATTGAAATTGAAGCCAGCAGCAGCAAGGACAGGCGACGTCGGGTGGCGATGGCTGAGTACTGGAACTTTGAGTGGAGGTGCGGTGGCTGCTGCTGGTGGGGAGGTAGGTTTCTGGGGTCGGTGGCGGGAGTCCGGTGAACAGAAGGGGACGGCGAGGGGAATAGGTGGACCGCAGCGGCGACAGAGGAGGCGGTAGAAGGACAGTTCGGAGGGAGAAAGGGCGAAGGAAATCGATGGTGCTGCAGCCGGAGACCATCGGAGGATGAAGAGGCGGTGGACGATGGTGATGAGGAAGGGAATGGGAGAGATCTGATGTCGTGGGGGTGCGGTGGTGGCGGCCGGCGGCGAGACGGAACAGAGGAGGAAGGTGATGCGAAGGGCGAGCGAAGGAGGTCGGCGCTCAGCAGGGAAGGAAGAGGGAGACGGGACTACTGGAGGTTTTTTTTTTTACGGAAATAAATAAATAATATATAAAAATTAATCCTAACTAAAAATAAAAAGGAAAAAAAAACATACCTTGGTTGACTCACAATCTCTAAGATCGATTCAGACATTGTTAAAGCTCTCAGTAGCATATCATATTCATGTGCACACATCTTACAAAAAACATCATAGCACAATAAATTGAAAGCATAAAATATGAAATTCAAAAACCCTTTCAATCTATCAAATAGTCTAGCATGACTCTTTTCTGAAGGAATATGATACCACCAACACAGTTCCGCTGGTGGCTTCTCAAAGTAATGCTCCCAAGAGTCTGTATATTCACCAAAATTCACAAAAGTGTAAGAAATATCAATACCTTCTTCGGGAGCCACATAAATCGGCTCGGTACATGATTCCTTGATAGGCAAGTCATGGATGATTTCTTCAGATGAAATAGGAGCCAAAACACATGGATCCTCATGCGTGCACTCATGAGACTCCATGTCAGGGAGCATCGAGCTCTCATCGATCAACCCGTCATGGTTTGTGTCTTGGCTTTCATCAACTTGAGGAATAAAGCAATCCAACTCACTCACCGGTTGATTAAGTTGGTTTAATTGTTCCTCAATTCGCTCCATCCTTTTAAGCACTTGCTCCAACATAACCTGACGTGTGAAAGCTTCTTCCTGCTCCACCTGGTGACCCATGTAGCAGAAAAAATCCCACATCTCTGATAAATTAAAACTCGCAAAGCCTCCGTTACTCATAGACTCAGCAAGTTCGTTGGTCTCAGGAGTCATGCCCTCAAGTACACAAACAACCATATCTTGCAAACTATCTTGGTAACCCCGTGCATAACGGGCGTCCAATAAATTATGCACTCTTGTAAAATAATGGTGAAAATTTTCTCCTTGACACTGCATTAATCTCATCTTAAAATATTAGTAGTAAGGGTGTCGTGAACCGTAAGATAGGTTCACAACAAAGTTAAGTTATATACAGTAATCGGCAAACACACAAAACAAAGAAATAAACTTTGATTCCCCGGCAACGGCGCCAATTTGATTGATGGTTTTTAGTCGCGTAAACCGTATCAAAATAATTTCGAACCTACATAACTAATGTAGTAAGCACGAGTCGATCCCACAGAGAACCAAGTTATTCCTAAGTTAAGTTTATTTACCAATTAATATGAAACGGGGGGGTTTTGGATGGTGAAAATAAGAAAGAAAATAAAATAAACTATAAACAAATTAATGGAGATAACGATTTAGAGAAGATCGCTATACCTACAACTATCCACTTTATTTGATTGAATTGATATTGTAACTTCTTCTTGTCCTTTTATGATTCCTATGAATGCCCTTGTCCCGACCTAATATAGTTACTAGTCCAATCAGTCCTAGAAACCCTTATCAATCGAACAGTTCCTAAAGAAGGATTTAACTCAATTGATAGCTTTAAGACCAGAGATTAACCAAGGTATTTGCAGTCCCTAAAGAGGGATTTAACAACACATCCAACTTCCTACCCATCCAATTAGTTCAATCATCCCTAAAGGGATAAATTTGCCACTTGGGTTAAGGTTCACAATCAGGAATCTACAGAACCCTAGCAATTGAATTGATTCTACCAAGTTGATCAGACAAGATAAAATAAAACAATCAATCATTCAAGTACAAAGAAGTCGAAACATTCAATATAGAAAATAAGGAACAAGAATTAAAAACTCACAATCAAACCAAACAAAGCTTCAAATTGTAGACAGAATGGGAGAATTTAAGTCTCTATAAAAATAAGACAAAACACAATTAGGGTAAAACAAAGCCACGGCCGTACGTATCTCCATGTCACATTCGGCCTCGTCATTCCCATCGTATGAATCTATATACATATACTAAAACCGATGCATTGGAGCCTGTGTGGCGGCACGTAAGTGAATCTGCCTACGTGGCGGCGCGAGAGTGCGTCTCACAAAGCTTTCTCCCGTAAAAAAGGAAATCTAATAAAAATAATTATTTTATTTTACAATTAACACATATAATTGGATAGATGGAATATCTTATAAAAGAGTAAATATTATATAAGGAAAAAATTATATCAATATAATTAAACATAGTAGTAGTAATAATAAAAATAATTAATAAAACTAATTTTCATAGTCATACTTACCAAAAATATTAATAGATAAATATGTAATATTTGATAGGTGCTATTTTATTTGTATTTAGATTATTTTTTGGTGGAAATAATTATTTATATCAAAATCAATCATTTAATAATTGTTATTTTATATCTATCTATATTTTTTGAGGCAAAAATAAATAATTAAAATATTATATAGCAATATATCTAGCCACAATCCATCTGTACATAGATATTTTAGTAAACTAATGTAATAAATATATACTACATATTTAATAAAAAAGAATATTAAAATATTTTTAAAAATCAACTATCTAATTAAATTACATGAGATTTAATTAACCATAGATTAGATAAAAAAAAAACTTTTACGTAGTACCTTATAATTGTGAATTTTATTTATATTTTGAGATAATCTAATTAAAAGATATTTAGATTATATATAACCTATCGAACTAATTTTATTTATATTTATATTATTTTTTGGAGGAAAAAATAATTTATATTTAGATTAACACATTTCCCGTACACGGGACGGGATCTGCACTAGTGAATATATATAGTGTTCTATTTCCTAATCTAAGTAATCTATCTTAATATAAATATATAATATAATATATCTTCTTCTATCTATACATATATGTTACGATCAGCTCCTCCTTCCAATCACGTGTAAGCCCAAGCAAAGTCACGGCCCATTCGGTTGATCCATAATTTGAGTACGCATGCATCTCGCTCCGATCTAGCTTAATTTGTCCAATGCGAAGTATTCCAAATTTCCTCTAAAATACCTGATATATATAAAAACACTAGTTTAGACTTCGAAAACTAAATAATATAAATTAAGCTACAAAATATGTAAAAATACTCTAAACTAATATGCAAATCTATACTTAAAACATAACTAAAATAGACTCAATCAGTGGAGAAGGCGCAGTAGTGCACCAACGACGCAGAGAATTTGTTTCTCGACCCCATCTTCACAACGCCACCAAACTGGCTCTTGCTCAGGGCTTTGTAATCCTCCCGGTCAATGGTGAGGTCGATTCCTTCCAACAACTCGAAATTTGCATGGGAAAGCGCCCTCCTTGAGAAGTGGTGTTTCTCAGGAACAGCAAGGACAGTCTGCACACATATGTAAGACTCTTAGGTTTTAACATTTTTTCCCAACCTTTACAACCAAAAAAAAAACCTATCTCAGTTTCCTTACCCCGTGGCTGCTTGGTCCTGCACGGCCTTTCTTGTTCCCTGACTTCGGCATTTTATATGAGGTTTAATGCGGGGGTACCTGCTACACAATCACCAAACAACAAATCAGAAATGCAGTTCACATATTCTGTCATACATGCCAACAGTTACAAATTATTCTACCACCTTCATTTTCCTAGCCTACCATTTCTGATATCCTCTTCTGCCCTAAACCTTACTAGCATTTCACACGTTTGGTTCATTTTACCTCTTTCACAACACATCATATAGGCAAGGAGATTAACCAAAACAAAATCACCATTTATTCATCATATGTTTAGGCATTTCATCAAACACTTGGTGGACACTTACGATTTCAACAATAAAAAACCAATCAACAAACACTAAAAAACCAATTCACCCCATATTCCTTCACCCCACTCGGCATACCAGATGTTCAATTTTAACCTCCCAATTTCGTTACCCGGTCATACGAAATCTGCTACCACAAATTCATACACAACCTTCGATATTTTGTCCTACCACATGTGCACATAAACCCTACCGATTACCACAAATCATGTGGATTCCCTACCCATCCGACCCCCTCCTTGACCTTTTGTCCCCAATTTCTTACCCAACATCACCTAACCCTTACCCATCCTTTTCCCGACACCCACAAACCTTAATCGCACCCACATCCGCAAAATCGACTCACAATGTCACCCCAACCCCCTCCTACTTCATTCCTCCTCTACTGCTAGACATCTACCCCACAATCGTCTCAAATCCTTCACAATAACCGCATGTAACCGCACCCCCAATACACCAATTTCGCAACTCAAACAAAATCTAGACAGAAGGCCACAGTTGCTTACCTTTCTCTTCGTCTTGAACCTTCTCCTTCCTCACAGGCGATGACTGATGGCCTTCTTCTTCGACGAGTTCGTCCTCCCTCCGTGTATCGCTTCTCCTTTCTCTCTCTGATGGCCTTCTCTCTCTCTCTCTCTCTCTCTCTCTGTTTCGCTTTCAAATGAAATTAAACCGTCTCTCTCCCTCCCACGTTTTAATTTCATAACCAACTACAACCGGTTACAAACAGTGGGAAATAACCGGTAGTTTTATTTGCACAAAATAGCCCGGCCATTTTGACCTATTTTTTTACCCCTTGGCTATTTGTGCAAATATGCCTGTTTTTTAGGCTATTTAGTGCAATTTCCTCATGTGTGTGTTATGGTTTGTTGTTGATAAATGCAGGCTCCAAGAAGGAACTGTTGCAGGGTATTACCAACAAGAAAGGAGGACACATTGGAGATTGATGTAGGTATCTGTCGACAAGGTGAAGTCATAGAGGCAAGAGGCCCAAGATGGAGCTAGCTAGCTAATTATAAAACTGGGCACTTGCTTGGTTTAATATCTAGCTAACTAGGGTTTATACTTTATATATAGCGCGCTTTTAATTGTATTTATTATTTTGGATTTGAGTGTACTTAGAGCAGATCGAGTTCACATGCAATTAAAGTCCTTATAGCACATATATAGGATTGGGGGTTGTTATTTGGACGGTCATTTTTTCGCGTTTTACACGGTAGAGTGCACGGTCGTGCTTTTTTTTAAAAAAAAAATCCGTGTACGCGCAGTGGGCATACGCGAATATATATATATATTAGCCGCTTAACTTAATAAATAATTAAGTTAGGGACAAAAACGGAAATAATATAAACATAAGGGACGTTTCTGTAATTTCATCAAAAGAAATCAAAACCTCTGTCTTCTTTCTCTTTGAAATCACGAACAGGGACGGAGGTACCATGGAACTCGATCGGTGTGGCTCCTCCTCCTCCGACTTCGATGGGCTACCGGGGACGGCGAAGATCGGGGCGGCGGCTCGGCTGAGACGGCGCGGTGGTGGTCGCAGGTGGAGGCAAGCGACTGGGCTCGTGCGGTCGGCTGTTCGCGGTGTGCTTCCGGCGAGGCTGCGTTCTCCGGGAAAGGGCGATGGTCTGCGGTAATGGGCTCGATCGGAGGCAGCGGTGGTCGTATCGGACTCAGTTCGCCGACGGTGGTGCTTGGATGGATAACAAGGTGCGGTGATGGTGGTCAGGGGCTGTTCACGGAAGTAATTAGGAGAGGAGAGGAGGACGGTGATGGCGGGTTTGATTGTCCATCGGCACACTCGCTGTGCGCATCTGCCTGTCCATCCACGCATTCGCTGTGCGCAGCTGCCGGCGCGCCTTTTTCATCCGCGCTTTCGCAGTGCGCCATTGCCTAGGTTAACCGTGCAAACGGCGATAATTTCACCGTGCACTTAACAATTCTGTATAGGATATCATCCAAGTTAATTGGACAGGATTACCATTCTTCTTTTTCAGTTTTAAGGTCTTTTTCCCTATTCTCTATTGTTGTCAAGGAACAGTACACATATTTTAATTTTTCCTTTTTTTTTTCGTTTGTTATATACCCTAAGGCAAGGGAAGAGGAAGGACATGAGATAGACAGAGAGAGATAAGAGAGGAAGGGAAACTAACTATTACAATATGTACGTACTTAATTGCTATTTATACTTGATACATATAAGGCTAATGCATACCACATAAACCATATACAAGAGATTATACCAAAAGTGAAATGGTGTATAGAAATTGGCAAGTGTGACGATGACTGCAGGGTCAAATGAAAGAATGGCAATTCATCTACCAAATGAAGCTAGAATCGGTATGGAGATCATCATAAGCTTCCTATTTCCTTGTACAGAATCATCGTTGATCGATGCATCTACATGAAGATGGGTGGAAGCGAGTTTGTTTTGTTTTAGTTCGGTATGTTGATGAGATAAAGATAGGAAGTCAACCACTCCCTATTATTACATTTGGGTTGAAAACTGCATTTCATGGAAGTCACACCAACAATCTATTGTTGCTCTCTCTTCTATAGAGGCTGAGTATGTGGCTGCTACAGAAACAGCTAAAGAAGCTTCATGGTTGACTGGAATACTTGGTGAAATCTTGCTTATGTCCTTCTTACCTGTCTTACATATAGATAGTTAGAGTGCCTTATATTTGTGTAAAGATCCAATTTATCATGAGAGATCAAAACATATTGATGTGAGGCATCACTTTATTAGAGTGCGGGTTGAAAAAGGACTTATAGATGTGATCGAGAAAGATTAAGGGAGACCTTAATCTTGCAGACTTTGGCGCAAAAATTGTCCCAGCTAACAAATTCTCATTTTGCAGGGATGCCCTGCATATATGGGATGCCACTTGAGCTTTAAGCTCTTCTTGAATCGACGATGGACGAGAGAACATCCTCTTCACTACTGGTGACCAAGGAAGACATAGTCACAAGGATTAGGAGGGCATTTGTAGTCATGTCGTGGTCAAGGAAAAGCTCATTAATTGGTCCCATGGTCTAGTCAATGTGTGGCACCAATGGCTAGCCTTGATCTACTTGTTGAGACTATGGTTATGTATATGCTGGCTTAGGTGGGTTAATGTTGCTTCGGTTCTTTTATACTGAGATATGTCTTAAGTGAGATGGGCATATGTTACATTCAGCCCATTCCTTTGGCCCAACCACTACTACAATTCGAACCTTTGGCGGCGGTTAAAAACCGCTGCCTAAAGCCCTAAAACCGCGGCCTAAACCCTTTGGCGGCGGTTTTTCGACCGTGCCATCTGCTCCCGTCGCTATAGACCTATGACGGCGGTTTAGGAAGCCTAGGGTAGCGGCTATTGGAAGACGGTGAGACCGCTGCCAAAAAGTACTTAGAACCGTTGCCACAAAGCCTATGGGGACATTTGTGTGAGAACAATGGAAGCGGATAAATATGCTTTAGGCAGCGATTTAAAGATGATTTTAGAAGCGCTCGAGGAACCCTATGACAGCGGTTTGGCAGATATGACAGCGGTTTAGATTCTCTATGGTGGCAGTTCATGAGATTTGGCGGCGGTTGAATGACCTTTTGGCAGCGGTTTGTGGGTAGGAGATGTGTTTTGATCATCCTATTGAAGCGGATTTTTGCATATTTGGCAGCGGTTATTGTGTGTTGTGGCAACATAAACAAAAAGCTATGACAGCTCGGTTTATTTAGAAAACATATTATATACATGTATAATATAAATTGATATATTTACATACATTTAAATCATAAAAGTAAAATGAACTACAAAATGAAGAATATAAATTCAAAAAATTGAGCTTTTATTGCATTAGAATAGTAATTAGCAAAGTGTCATTACAAAAGTGTAGTTTGCTAAGGGTTATGTATAGCATATAAACAAAAGGCTAAACCCAAAACGGTGAGCAACATGTGCAATGTGGTGTGTAACCTAGAGAAGAAGTGGAATCCGAGTTAAAGTGTACCAATATGGACATTGTTTGTCGATGGCGACATAGCTTTTGTGTGAAATTAATGATCATCAATTAGATGTTTAATCAACCCCTGCAGAAGAAGAAAAATCCATTGCACAAAAATAGATTTGTAAGTATAAATCAGTTGCTGCAGTAACAAAAAAAAACACAATAAGAAAAAAAAAAAAGCTACTGCATAAAACTACATTTACACTTAACATTCAGCCCTGCAGATTGTTTCCCTAAATTAGATGCATATACATAGAGTATAAATCTATTTTTTTACTCAAAAGTCACTGTGGAAACATATTGAGTTCTCAGAATAAGATTAATGTAAGAAAAATAGGTTTATACTTAATCAGTGACTGCAGAAACAAAAAAAAATAGGCAAGAGACAAATAGAAAAGAGATAAATATTTAGAAATGCCCAGTTACCCGTGCAGTAGCTAAATCCACTAAACTTGGAGACAAATCAAAAGCACAATGACGCCCTTGAAGTCCAAACAAACTGCAGCACAAAATAGAAATTACCTGAGAGCATGAAAGGTTCTGAATAGATCTACACTACTCTTCAAACCAAACATTAGAAAGAATACAGACATCCTTTTTTCCTGTTTTCCAACAGCAAAATAAAAATTGACACTGCTGATCTCATGAATCTGTATAAATCTTGTCATCTTTCATCTTGATCAAGCAATGTGTAGTGCTTTTTGAATGCACACATTATTTTCATTAAAAAAAACATTGAGCATTCCATATCTGTGCAATTCTCAGGCAATGAAAGACTAACCACAACTTCTATCAAATTAATTGTCAAGCAGATTAAAGCATTGATTCCAGTCCCGACCCACAAAGCAACCTGAGCTACCACCATATCTGATAGGCAAGAAAGTGGAATAAATAGTCTGAAATTCTGGATTTAGTAATTTAACTGTATCAACCCAGGCCATAAAGCAATTTTATCTTGACAACAACTACTTTGCTTAAATGAGATAGGTTAAGGCTAAAAAGAAATGAAAAACCTCAATTCCGATTCAAATGTAATTGCATCTCCTTGTTCAG
This sequence comes from Persicaria tinctoria, assembly GCA_037127255.1. Lineage (NCBI taxonomy): Eukaryota > Viridiplantae > Streptophyta > Magnoliopsida > Caryophyllales > Polygonaceae > Persicaria > Persicaria tinctoria. The sequence continues at coordinate 85,149,545 of JBANSL010000004.1, read as the reverse complement.
TAAACGTTAGTTCTATTACTTTCTAGGCTTAAAAAATGTAAGTTCTTCAAACTAGAAAGCCAAAAAAAGCAATAGATCAATAGCTTGAAATCATAAATTGTCTCATTATTGCATTCAAGGTAGCACTCAAGGTCTCATTATTGCATTAATTGAGAGATTAAAAAATCATAAATTGTCTAAAGGAACTAAAGATAGATCAATAGCTTGAAACACACAATAAATACGGACAAAAAAAAAAGAATAGTACTAAAAAGAAGCAACTACCATATTATATACACTGCCACACAGTTCATTATTTGAAAGAGATGAGTATATAGAGAGTTCAAGGTGTCAATACATATAAGAAGGCCCCAATTATATTCATTCAATGAGATATCCAACACTCGAAGACTCCTCAAGTTGCATAACACTACACGAGTTATTTGAATACAAGGGTTTAGCAAGAATTAAGTCCTGACACACAAAGAAGCAAGAATTGCAGTCCCTAAAGATAAGAGATGAAGGCTTGAAGAGAAGTTAAGTATGCTCGACCCAATTTGAAAGTATCTATGCAGTGGAAGCCCCTTTAATAGCATAAGTGACTCGTGATCAAATTTCCAATTAGCCAAACAAGATAGCTATTCAATATTTTGAAGGGGAAAATTAAATCAGCCATTCAATTATAAAGGGAATATCCTTAAAAAAAAACCTAGGGCTTAGAAGAAAAACGAACCTGGGAGGTGCCGAAGCGGTGGGCAAAGGTACCTGATGGTTAATACCTGCAGGAATGTGTATCAGCCATCAGTCATCAGAACTGCAGTTGTGAAAATTTTCTTCACCTGGCATGTAGAAGAAGGTAAGAAACACAAACAATTAGCTATTGAGAGAACAAAATGTGAGTATATACGATCCGCAAGTACCTATAGATAGCATTTACAGTTGCATCCATATTTAAGTAACAGTTTGCAATAACATTCATATTTCAGTAACAATTTTCTCTCAGACATAGGAGTACCTCTCTGACTTCCTCCTCATTAATCTGGCCAGCTGCATCTTTATCTAACCTGCACAATATAAATTCAACCAATTTCATTCGTCAACAAATTTATTAATTAATCAAGTTGGTTTACCCTTATAACTATTTTTATGATTCAAATCTATTTTAAGCAGTATGAGATGTAAATAATCATAAATGTACAAAGTATCTAGTTATACTTAAATTGGTTTAACGCCCGCTTTTCTTCTTCACTTGTATACTCAGTGTAGTCTATATACTCTAGCAAGTTGGCAACAAAGCAATTAAAAATGAAGTTGATGGAAGTATGATTTGTACTTAGTGGCTAGTTAAGTTTAGCTTATTTTACTTGCATGTTTAGTTATTTAACTAAAGTGATTTTTTCCTACCTAAGAGTTCCAATTCAACTAAAAAAAGCAGGGAAATATCGGACGAAAACCTCATTAAGAATGGCAGCATAATAGCTAGCCTTTCCAGCAAGAAGTAATGAATGGCTTCCTACAGGGATGAAAGAAACTTCTAGCTGGCTAGTTCTTTTCAAGCAAGAAGTAATGAATTAGAATCCTAGTCCAAAACACGGCATAATAGCTAGCCTTTCCAGACAAACATAACAAAAAAGAACATACTTACGTAGGTTCTTAGAGAAATATCATAAATTATCTAGAGATGAATGAGATTTGAGCAGATAAAAGCAAATCCATTATAATGAGAAAAAGACATCGCTAATTAACTTGTCAAATTTTTACATGAGTTTTCGAAGAATAAATGTAGCAATAAAGCTCACCGAATTATTATTATTATTATTATAAATGAAATAAACAATCGATCAACAACACATGACTTGCATTTCTAATGAGCATTGCTTTATCATACTGATACAATAGTTACTTATGAGGAAGTAACATACAAAAACTACTGACACAAGTAAATAAATAAACAGGTTATACATACCATTTGCATCAGATCTATGCCAAGAGAACACTCAGTTGAAAAAAGAAGCAATTCAGTATTAACAAGTAGAATACTAATCTTCTAAAAAGCTTTTGATTCTTGTTTGGCAACAATATGATCTTGATTCCTAACCAGCAGACAAAAATTGACAACCTTGAAAATGGAGACCATAGATCTAGTGGAATCAAAACCTCTATTGAAACATCTTTACCAAATTGAAACCCTAGATCAGAACCAAAATCCCTAAAACTAGATCTGAAGCATCAATAGAGGATGAATCGAAACCCTAGATTAAAAATTCTTATTCATTCTGAAGCTGCTGCAAATCAGTAAAACTTTAGAAATTAACAAACCCGGAGATGTTAGGTCCCCTCGAATCAATCAAATCTCCAATCTCTTAAATCTCTTAGGCTTCAAATTTCTCTCAAATTGATCCAGCAATCACTACATTTCAGTTTCTATGGAAACGACTAGCAAAAGATTTGGGCTTTACCGTATCATTCACCTTCTCCATAGTCGTCTCTCGTGTTCCATCTCCGCTCCCTTTCCTTTTCCAGATCCGCCATTACCGAAGTTGCTTCCTTCACCTTTGTCGCCTCCAGGCCCAGTAGCAGATCCAGCGTCGCTCAAACAATCGCTCCTCAGGATCCGCACAGACCATCACTCAGACCGTAAGCACACTCTCTCTAGATTCTTCTTCCTCAGAAGCCGCGCAGGTCTCGAGCCGCTCAGACCATCGATCCAGCAACTCTCTGAATCGCCTCCTCTCATCGTCTAAACCTAGACTGATGGAGTAACGAGGGCTTCAGATTGGATTTTGTCGGAAAAAAAAATGATTTTTTTTTATTTAGCGGGTTTTCAATTTTTTTGGGTGAAAGTAGGGCGGGCCGGGATGAAATATTCATGAACCCGCCAAATCACTTGAACCGCCCCTTTAGATGCTTGAATTTAGTGGGTTTTGTTGAACCGCTGCTTTAAAGAAATTTTAATTTTATGAACCGCTTCTAAAGGGTACCCAAACCGCCTCCATAGACCCGGGATTTAAAAACCGCTGCAACATCCGCTTTCATAGACTAAACTGCTTCTAAACTCATAGCATCTTCCTAAACCGCGGCCATAAACCGCTTCCTTAACAAACCGCCGCTATAAACCGCCTCCTTTGCTCTTAATTGTAGTAGTGAACACTCGTGTGTTATGGCCGTTGTAGCTCCGTCTATATATATGCTCTTAGAGAAACCCTAGCGGACTGTAGCATCCGCTCTCTCTCTCTCAGGTAAGCCAAGGAGCTAGAGGTTGGGAGAAAAGATAGGGTTTCTAACTTGAGAGTGTTCAGTCGGCGGCGATTTCTTCAAGGTAGCTCATCTTGGTTGTGTGCTACTTGAGTCTCTGCTCACACGAAGAAGAAGAAGAAGAAGGACATGAAGGAGGGTTCCTGATGTTAAGAAATCTCCATGAGATTTCTTGGTGTCATAAACGAAAGATTGCTAACCCTATTCTCTTCTTGTCTTCATAGTCTTATTATATAGGAACCGCTTGCTTTTGTACTTGTGTATGTATTATATAGGAACCTCTTGCTTTCGTACTTGTGCATCTAATACCTTTGTAACCGGACTGCTTTGAACTTGGATGCTTATATAGTGAAATTGGGTGAACCTCCCCTCATAAGGTTCCGCGGATGTAGCTAGGGAAACTGAACCGCATAAACAAAGTATATATGTGCATGGACGGGGCTAGAAATTTACCGAGGGGGGGGGGGGGGGGGGGCAAAGTTTTATACAAATTGTTGATTCACTCGTCAATAATTTTTTTTATAGTATGTTTAGCGAACCAAAACTATGATATTTTAGATTAAACGATGATATTTTAGTTTAAACATACGTTTTTTAGTACAAAACACAATGCTTTTTTTTGCTCAAAACGGTGATGTTAATTTTAATTTAAAATTGTGTTAGTAGTTGTTATATATTTTTTTCTCTTTAAAGGATAAAACAATGTCGTTTTAATCGATAACAACATTTTTTTCGTCTAAAAATATATCATTTGAAACCTACAAAGTCAATATGCACCTTGTTGTTCTCTTAGCATTCAATAATGTGTAACAAGATATTCAAACTTTAAACTTGCATAATTTCTTATATAATTATCGAATTTAGTAATATAACCTCTTGTTTTGAAGTTCTTTGGTTGAATTATATTATTAAAATATCAAATTAAGTAAAATATAAAAGAATCATGCTTTATTAAAAGACATTTGAAATAATTAATCTGTGTTTAACTTTGAAACGGTCATAACTTTTTACTCGTTTATCGGATTCAAGCTTATAATATATCAAAACGAAGCTATCGATGCGTAGAACAAATATAGGTGACTCGTCGGATGAAAGGGGGGGCATATGCTCCCGCTTGCCCCCGCCTAAATCCGTCTATGTATATGTGTGCTCTTGTGTTGTTTTTTGTTTGATCGTCTACACTATTTTCGTTGGTCTCATATTTGAGCGAGACAACCCCAAATCGTCACATTACGATTTCTAAGAAAAATATTTACCAAATTAACTCTTATATAAACACTATTTTTTTATTAAAAAAAAAATGCTATTTGTGAGCACTGTATAGCAAAATCTTAAATACCCCAATTTGAAACTCAATTTCTCCTCTGTTAATTCACTGGTCAAATATTATAATGTTATTTATAAATGTCAAGACCTGAATTATAGATACAGAGGAAGTAATGCAGTAACTTACAAACCAATTCAAGAAAACAGTATGGATCAACTAGATACTCGATCTTAGTAGTACTATACATTGATCCAATGACATAAGCCCGAGACGGGTGACGAGCTGTAAGTGTAACCAATCTCAACCAGTTGAATCACATAACACGTCAACAACAACAACATCTGGCGTTACCTTCAAACGTATCCCCATCCGTTTCCTCATAATCGGGCGCCTCCATTCCCCCCGATCTCGACTCCCTATATCTATAAAACCAAGCTACTACAATGTAGATCATTAGATTCACGGCGCTCAATGCAGCGAGCACCCAATAGTAGTTATCCAACCGCGACTGATTTATCGTCGTCTGAAACCAATTCCTCTTTCCTCCTCGCTCGCTGATCCTCCCTACGACGTACACCGAGAGTGCGCTCCCTATTATCCCGCCCCCAAACACCGCGCTGCTAAAAAACTCCAAATACCTCCTCATCGAAGGACCCACTTGATCAACAAAGAAACACTCGATGCTATTCTCGTAAATCCCGTCGATAAAGCCGAGTAACATGAACTGTGGTAGGAGCCAAAATACGCTCATAGGGATCCTCTCGTCGGGCTTATCAACCAAGCCATGGCTCGCCACCACATGGAGCCTTCGAGTCTCGACTTTAGCGGCTGTGATGCAGCAAAGGATGGCAAAAAACATGCTAACTGCTATCCCTACAGGGGGAGCGTATCGGCTAGGCCCGCTGCTTCCCAGGAGGTTGGATAACATATAGTAGTACTTTGCGGATTGGGTTTTGGCTTTGTCGTAGATCCAGAGGAGGACTGGGAGGGGGAGCTTGAGTCGGCCCACCTTGTGGCTCATGTGGTTCGCTTGCTCGAGGAAGTAGGTGTTTCCTACGGAGGACACGAGTCCGCAAGCGATGAAGGTCATCCACATGGGGATCATCCTAATGAAGATCTTGGTTCCTTCCACTTCTGTCACGGTGCAGAGTCTCCATCTGTTCTTCTCTTGTTCTTCCTTTGGTTTGCTCGGTAGTATGATTGCCGCCTTGTCCAAACAACTGCACATCAATTATATATAAAGTCTATATCATCAATTATATATAAAGTCTAGATCAATTGAAATATAACCCGATATGAAGAATATTATGCGAATGTTTGAAAATTTTTGGGTCAAGATCGGACTTAAACATTTTCACCTAGGAAATTTTCCGTGTCAAATGGGTTCAGACTTCAAATCAGTCTGGGTCGTCCCAAACCCGCACCCATCGATTAATCGATCAGCTCTACACAGTATTCTCTTTTTCCCCAAATTGAACACCAAAGTCACTGGTTCGAACATCCAAAGACCTAAATCTAATACTAAAACATAAAGATTCAATACCAAAATCTCTGGATATTGGACACTTAAACTCGAGCCTAATGCGCGGGTCTCATCATATATACTTTAAAAAAAAAAAGAGAAGAAGAAGAAAGAAAAAGGGTTGAAAGCATACGAGAAGCTATTTGTATGAGGCAAGGCATCGTCAGAAATATCATCGGAATCGAATCTCACACAGAGACGATGTGGATCCTTTGGTGTTGTACAGAACAACTTGGAGGTGGCGGCCACAAACACTCTTACAATAGTAGTAAGAGGGCTCCCTTGGGGACCTACATAAGTGTACCAACAACACCCACACAAGAACATCAACGTCCCCGCCAACGAGAATATGGCAGCGATCCCATACCGGACGGACCATGGCTTGACGTAAGGGATCACTATTATCCCCACGATTGGCACCATAATCATTGCAAAGATGCCAAGGAAGAAGGTCCACACTCGCATATTGCAACCATCATCTGCTAACAGTTCTAAGACATCTCCATTTTCGCGTTCTTCCTCGGTTAATTGATCAGCGGCAAATGTCCCAAGCGATGTCACATGTCCAGCCGTTCCAATCGCTATCAGCCCTAAGCCTATGTAAAAGAGGAGTTTTTGCTCGTGGCCGACGCACTCGGGCTTGTAATCGGAGCACGTTCCGCTGTGCTTGCCTAGCACCGATGGTGTTGACATTGCTAGCAAGCCCAGCCCCTGCACATACACCTCAATTGGTAAGACCAAAAATGTCCCACATCAGAAAGTTAAGGTGTGTTTGAAGAACAAAGTTAAGGTGGCGATCCGAATGAGAAACTTACAACGCAAGAAGACAAGGTGGAGGTGAGTAGGACGGTGAAGTTACCGACAAAGGCATCAGCCAAATGAGCGAGTACTACAGGCAGAATCGCCGACGCGCCACTCCATAGATTGATGATGGCAGCGGCGTAGGTGAAGCTGATCTTCCACACATCGGTGAGGTACGTCATCGTCATCCATAACACGTAGTAAGCAAACACATCAGGCCATATCAGCACTGTTCAATCACCACCACAAGATGAAGTACTCAAGTAGTAATCAATAAATAAATAAAAAATCTATAAACAAACTATGCGCGCAATGGAATGCAGTGATCAATTTAGCTCCATCGGATGGATCGTGTAGAAACTAACAGAGATTAATTAGAACGGGTTACGAAATAGAAAAAGTACCCGTCACTCCCATTAATTTAAACATCTTGCTGTGCGCTCGATCGCTACTTCTGACAACGCTTCAAATCCCTCAATCAATATATGTGCGTATAAATAACATTTGGGATCGAAATGTGTATATATAAGATCGATCAGTGATATATTTGGAATATCTTCAATTAGGTTTGAGGAAAATGATTGGAAATGGAATTGGTCGATTTTTTTTTTGGTTGAAAGTCAATGAAATTGAGAGTTCTGTATGTGTCATCATTATCAATAACTCGTTTGTAGGCTAAATCATCCGGACCACCATAGATGATATTTTAGAAATAGGCATAAAGATTAAGAAATGTCACTTTCACTTTTAAATACCCATCAAATACGGAGTAACTTTTAATTTCACATCACATTTATTATATTATTATTAGTACAAAAGTACAGAAGAGTGTAATTATTCTTTCTAAACCATCAAATATTGTTGATCAAATTTCATCTTGTAAAACATCCAATATTTTCGATCGAATGGGATATTAATATATATTTAATACGGTACATTGGTGGATAAAAAAATTATATAAAATAATTACGATTTTATATTAACTATTACGGCAATAACTAATAAGTATGAAATTGTTAAAATTTTCAAAAAAAATATAAATAATTTATATAATATTTTTTTATAAGGGCAATTTCCAAAAAAAACCACCCATTAAATGTCACACTTTTCACTTAACCACCCACTAAAATTCAAATTACACAAAACCACCCATTATAACATCCTTGTTAACAAGATGCCACCCAAACCTAGGGTTTTGTTAAAGTGTAATAAAATTACAAGAATACCCCTGCTAGTAGATCAAATCTTCCCTTGTTTGCCACTCAAATCTCAAAATCACCCTTGATTGTTATCTCAAAATCTCGGCAAATTATTCCATTGAAAAAATCCCTTCAAATTTCACATAACCTAAGAAACCCCCATAAATTAATCGTTGAATTTTTATACTTAAAAAAATCAAAGTTAAAGATTTTATTTTTAGTATCTGAATTGGGTAATATAAAATCAACAAAGGTGGATGTTGCCCCTAAATCTAATATAACCTTCAAATCCTTACGCTAAAAAAAATGGGACAATAGACTAACCGAAGATAGGCTGGAGAAGGTGAGATGAGATGCGATTATTCTATCAAAAATATAAATTTGAAATAAACTTTAAAAATATGAGATTCTTCTATAAATTTATTTCCCCCCTCATACTTGGAACTTAAAATATCAGCCATGGGAGGGGAGATAATTAGGCAACGAGGGAAGAATTTTTTATTTTGCTTTGTATAAGCCATTGACGGGGATATAATCTAAATACCCCGGCCCCCTCCAGAATTTTTTTTTTTCAAAAAAGGAAAAGCTTAGGTTTAGCATAGTGTGAATGGGTAAATTTGTACTTTCAAACAATGTTAACAGAATCTTCCTGGAATATACCACATGGGTGGTGTTTTGTTGACAAAGTACATTTAAATGGTGGTTTTGTGTAATTTTGATTTTAGCGGGTGGTTGAGTGAAAAGTAGTATATTTAACGGGTGGTTTTATGTAATTTAAAAAAAAAAAGGCGTACAAACGGAGTGTTAAAAAAGCGTGCGAGGAGGAGACGCGTTTTCATGGAATATATTACTCCGTACTTACATGTCAACTTTCTAACGGACACCTTCGGGTCAGCGGAATTACGAACCAAGGCAGTTTGACTTTATGGCCTTAACCATATGATATTATTATTATTATTTTTTTTTTTTTTTTTTGATTAGGTAAAAGTTCGGATGACCCTAAAGGGTCTAACCGATTGCATCCTTCCGGATGAGGTCCATAAGACCAGGATCGATCGAATTGGCTCTCATACTAGAGCAGGAGTGACAAAGGTGTACAACCTTATCAGCCACTCTATTACTGCTACGGTAAATATGAGAGAAGGAAACTGTTTCAAAAGCTCTAAGCAGACATTTGATGTCCGAGAGCAGAAGCTCAATTTCCCATGGGCATGCTACCCCTTTCTTGAAGTAGTTAATTATAATAAGCGAGTCCCCTTCGATAATAAGATTTCGAATTTGAAGATCCATTGCTTTGGTTATTCCTTCTCTTAGAGCTAAACCCTCGGCCATGAGTGGCGTCTGAATTCCTATTAACTTACCTCCTAATTCCTTAGTTTCTCCCTTTGAATCACGAATGATATATCCAATCGATGATTCTCTATTTGCCCCTGCCGCCCCATCAAAATTTAGTTTGAAGAATTCTCTTGGGGGTTTCTTCCACTTGGTTATTTTATTTGATGGTTTTTTAATTGTAGGTCTGTTCTTATAAGCTTTAAGATTTTTTCCCCGGTCGATCCTCGAATTGATTTGGGAAGCAGATTCCCAATTTGATTTATGTGCATCAACTTGTTTATTGAAACCTTCTGGGCTTGGCAGTTTTTCTTGTCTAAAAATATAGTTGTTGCGGGTATTCCACGCAGTCCACCAACTGAACGCTAAGTCGATCTTTTCTTTGTTAGAAAGTGTTTGACCTAGATAGCTCATCACCTGATAGATGTTTCTGGATACTGAGATAATTCTGTTAATGTTAGTCAAATGGCGGGGGTGCAGTTTTTCGGTAAATTGGTTAAATCTGCACTAAAAAAATATGTGAAAAGCATCCTCATTTTGATAGTTACACATCGAACAATAGGACGGAACTGCTACTCCACGACTTGCAAGCCTAGATGCAGTTGGCAAAGCATTGTGGCATAACTTCCAAAGGAAGTTTTTAATTTTAGGAGGGACGTTAATTTTCCAAATCCAAGTATTGTGATCAATATTGTTTGAGGTAGACTGGCTACACATCTTGTATGCACTAGATGTAGTAAACCAGCCTTTTTTCGCCGGTCCCCAATACATCCGATCTTCAATCGGGTAAAAAGGGAGGGGGATACTCAAATTTTGGTCTACAACTGATTGATCTAGTACTTGTCGCAGTTTGTCAGGATTCCATTTGTTGTCGTTGATATATTCTTTGACTTTTTCATTCATATTTATTCTGTCATGGCAGGCGCGGTGTTGGAGAATTCCAAGATTGGTTACCCAGTTATCTGTCCAGAAATTGATGGTTCTGCCGTTACCAACTAGCCATGTCAAACCCTTCTTGAATTCTGGGATAAGAGATCGGAGTTTGGACCATTGCCAAGACGAGCTTGTATTTTTGTTATAGTTGAGCAGATTTTCATGTTTGAGGTATTTATACTGAATAATTTTGACCCAAGTATTGCCTGGTTCTGCCAATATTTTCCATAGAAGTTTGAGTTGTAGAGCCTCATTCACGTGTTTAGACTTTCTAAGCCCCACTCCTCCATGTTGTTTTTGTCTACATACTTTGTCCCAGCTGATGAGCGGCTTATAGCTTAAGTCCTTATTCCAAAAGAAAGATCTATTGATTTGATCAAGTCTGTGGTGAACGTGGGCCGGAAGCATAAAGCTCTGCATTGTATATAGCGGTTTGGATGATAGGTTAGACATAATTAGGGTAGTTCTGCCTTGTTGTGATAGGGAGTCAGCTCTCCATTTTGTTAGTTGGTTTGTAGATTTAACGACTAGGTCTTCAAAGGTGGATTTATTTACTCTACCATTTATAATTGGACATCCCAGGTATTTATCAAGGTTAATTTCCTTTGAAATATTGAAACAACCTTCAATCGCTAGGACTCTTGTCCTTGGTATTCCAGCTGTGGTATGGAAAGCTGATTTATGATAGTTTACTTTTTGACCAGACATAGCACAGTATGAGTCTACCACGTCTTTAACTTTTTGGCACGCTGATAAATTACCTTTGGAGAAAATAATAATATCGTCTGCAAATGATAGGAACGGTACCCGAGGGCCTTGTTGTCCGAAGGGGAAACCAATCAATTTCTCATGAGAGTGTACTTCTGATTGAAGTTTTCTTGCTAGAACCTCCGAGCCGAGGATGAATAGGAAAGGCGATAGAGGATCACCTTGCCTAATGCCTCTTGATGGCTTAAAAATTTCCGTAGGTTCGTTGTTGACAAGGACTGAAAAAGAGACAGTCGTTACACATTCCATAACTAAGTCAATAAATTTATGATGAAACCCGAATTTTTGTAATACTAGTTTTGTGAAGTTCCAATCCACTCTGTCATACGCTTTCTCCATATCCAACTTGATTGCAAGCCATCCTTCTTTTCCTTTCCTACTTCTAAATGAGTGAAATATCTCATGGGCGATGAGGACGTTGTCTTGGATTGATCTGTCTGCAACAAATGCTCCTTGAAGGGGGTGGATAAGTTTTCCCATGACCATTTTCAATCTTTCCGTTAAGATTTTAGAAATAATTTTGTATAGCGTAGAACATAGGCTGATTGGTCTATAGTCCGTGGTTTTGCACGGATTTTCACATTTTGGGAGAAGTGTAATGAATGTATGGTTTACTTGGCGTAGTAGTTTGCCAGAATGGAAAAAACCTTTGATCGCTCGAATTACATCATTCCCAATTATTTTCCAATAGGTTTTATAGAATTCAGCTGTCATTCCGTCAGGGCCTGGGGATTTATTTGAACCTATCCCAAATACCGCATTCTTAATTTCACTATTAGAAGGGGGAGCCGTAAGAATTTTGTTATCTTCATCAGAGATGGACGAGTTGATAACATCCAAATAATGAGATAGATCTTCCCTATTAACCATAGACCCAGTAAATCTCCTTTCAAAGTCCTTTTGCAGTTCGACCCTAATATTTTCATTGCCTGTGATATGAGTGCCCTCGGTCGAGTATAAGTTTTTTATTATCTTCCTGTTTCTTCTTCCCGTTGCCACCCGGTGAAAGTAAGCAGTATTAGAGTCTGCAAGCTTAATATGTTTAGCCTTGGCTCGTTGACTCCAGAAAACTTTTTGAAACTGTAGTAGATTTTCCTTCTTTTTAATGAGCATCTTTTCCTTCTGAAGGGATTTTCTCCTAAGATCGGGGTCACCCGAGCTTTGTATATCCATCAGGTTTTTCTCCATTTCTGCTAGTTGTCGAAAGATATTGCTAAATGTGGTTTTGTTCCAATCTTTCGCCTTTTTCTTTAAAATTTTTGTTTTGTATGTTACTTTAAACATGGCAGACCCAGGGCACGATGCACGCCAAGCTTGCTTCACAATATTACCGAAGTCTTTTCTCTGCATCCAAACATTCTCAAATTTAAAGGGTGAGGGTTTAAATTCAGCAGTGGTTGGTATTTCAATATAAATGGGACAGTGGTCTGAGAGGGAAAATGCACCATTGAAAGTCTGTAGTTCTGGGAAAATGTCCAGAAATTGGTGATGGACTAAAGTTCTGTCGAGCTTTTCCTTGATATTATCCACGTCTTCAATTTTTTTCCGCCATGTGAACGGGTTCCCACTTGTAGGTAGCTCAACCAGAGAACATGTATTTTTGAAGGTTGTAAGTCGTTGGAATCGATTCACATTATTTTCTGTACCTCCAAGCTTTTCAGAGCTAGACCCAATTTCGTTCAAATCTCCAATAACCATACATGGCATAGTTTCTGTAAGAATGATATTTGTGAGTGTTTCCCAAAATGCCTCTTTATCTCTTTCCTGCGGTGGTCCGTAAACAATAAGAATCATGCCTTCGAAATTTTTGCTTGAGCTAGAAGCTGAAGGGCGGCCAGCGGTCACGTGCTCCCTCATTCATTTGACGAAATACCTAAGTATTCTACTCGTTGATAACTTCATTTTGATATATAATACGTCTTAATTCGAAATCTGAATAAAAAATTATGAATGTTTTAAAAGTAAGAGTATATTAATCATTTTAATTTTGTTTTCAATAGACTATAATGCCTTTATATTTTACTTAAATAATTAACATTTACATACTATAATTCATCGCTTCAAAATGAGAGGTTATACTAATCATTTCGACAATTAGATAAGAAGTTATACAAGTTTCAAAAATTTATATGTAGTTATACATTATTATATATTATAAGTGCAACACGTTAGACCATGTTTATAAAGTGATACTAGAAATACTAATATTTTATTCTCCTTTCTCCGTCACATCATTCTAGCATCCCATTCTCATTAGAGAAAATTTGTGCCGAAGGAAAAAAATTTCGCTCTAATTAGATGAGTGACCTAGCTTTTGTAAAAATTAGTAGAGTGTCCATCCCTCCTAATATTTGTTTCTTTTTTTAATTAAATTAAACTAACCCTAAAAAGAGACGGCTCTGCTCGACCTTAAACTCCCACTTGCCACCATCACTATTCACCAGCAGAAATTGTCGTCGGCTCTCACCTTCGTCACCGGCCGCCTCCCTCACCACCGTCACCGGCCGACTCCCTCAACACCGTCATCGTCCGCCTCCCTCGCCACCGGCCGCCTCTTTGTCGAGGTTTGCTCCGTCTCCAACTCCACTCTCTGTCCCTCGAGTTCTCGCTCGAGTTCTTCGATCTCTTCAATTGGTTCGTCTGGTTCGTCGATCTCCCTTCTGATGGCATCAACTGGTTCGTCGATCTATTCAATTACTTCATTAACTCCGAATATCACGAAATCTTCAGCAAGGAATTGCAAATCCAAACCCAGGTTCTTCGAAAATCTCTTGTGCTCAAATTGACAGATTATTTGATTCCAAATTGTGCTTGATGATGTGCGTCTTTTGCATTTATGTGCATTTATCTGTCAATATGTGTATTCCAAATTGACAGATTATTTGATGATTCCAAATTGTGCTTCGAAAATCTCTGTCAATATATGTATTTATCATTTTCATCAGTACAACTCCACAAATATGTCAATATGTTCGTCTTTTGCATCTTTCAATATGTGCATTTATCAGTTTCATCAGTACAGCCCCATGAATCTGCGATTACTTTCTTAGGAATGGGAATTTTGATAAGAAAAGGAAAGAAAGAAAGAAGGGTTAATCAGTACAGCTCCACGAATTTGTCAATATGTACCTTTATCAGTTTCATCAGTACAACTTGAGATGCTAAAAGCTGTTCACTTCTATAAATGAAGGAATTGTCCTCTTCTTCTTTGTACTCCTATAGGGATTTTCCTCTTTATGAGGGATTATGTATTTGATTATACTCTTGGAATGAATTTGAGAAACAAAATAAAATAAAAAGAAAGGTTAATCTGGTGCATGACTTAGAACTAATGGTGTGCTGACATGTTGTCTAGGGTGTACTGACATGGTGTCTTGGGTGCGCTGACATGATCTCTAAGGTGCTTTCCTTTGCAGAGATTTTACGAGATAATTTGGAATTATAATATATGGATAAAGTACTTGCCAATTATAATATATGAAAATATGGAGCGTATGTACTATAATCTTAAAGAATGTCAAATTAATGGTTTATTTTAATTTAAAACAAAACCTTTACAAATAAAAAAGATATGGATGGACTAAGATATGAAATATTGTCAATTAATATATAAAAAAAGATAAAGTACTTGTCAATTAATGGTCAATCAAAATAAAAAAAAAACGGGAGTAGATACTAGATAGTCTAAGATGTGAAATATTAACAATTAAAAAAAAAAAACCGGTATTGGATGGGTATTAACTATTAAGTAAATATAATTATGTAAGTTGGAAGGGATGAGATTGGATGGGCAAGTGGACAATATATGAATAGACTACATTATACTACGTATCTTAAACCCTATATAATAGCATGAACTTCTAAATGAATAGTAATTTTCACTAATAATTTTTTATTGTTTTTTTTGGATGAAAATACCTATTTTGTCTTTGTAAATTGTATTATAACCTTAGATTTACTATACCCTTTTAGGTAATTTCCATCTTTATTTGTAATATGTCTTTTTTATCCTCAAAAGCTTGAATTTAAAAATATTAATTTTTTTATTTCAATGTCCTTTAATGTCTTTTCAAAAATTATAATTTTCCTATTCAATCAATTTCACCCAACTTTATATTTTGTTCAATCTTTTCAAAAATTATAATTTTCCTATTCAATCTTTTCAAAAATTAAAATACAAAAATTACCACTGTAAAGTTTTCTCAAATAAACCATATTTTATGTTTTTAAATAAAATACCCAAATGGTAACTATTAGGTTTTCATAATCAACCCGATTTTAAATAGATAATGATAATTATAATAATAATAGCAAAAACAATAATATCTTTTTTAGTTGTAATGATTAAGATTTTTGAACTTATAGTTTTGGATTTCTTTTTCATTTTGTTTAATAATTTTTCTAAAAGACTACCCTTCTTTACATTTTTTTAATTGAAAGACATCATTCTTATTACCTTAATGAAAATTTCAAGATACTATACTAACAATTTCTTATAACGATACAATTTTATTTTTACTACTCAATCTATTATTAAAACATGTCATTTACTATCCATGTGTCCTTTTTTACAATGATATAAACTATATAAAATATTATTAAAAAAGTTAATATTTTATATAGTTTTTATCACCTAAAAAAACATGCATGAATAGTAAAACATCAAGGTTTATTAATTATAAATGGTCATATTTCATCAATTTCACCCAATTTTATGGTTTTTCTTAAAATACCCAAACTACAACTTTAAAGTTTTCTCAAATCAACCATATTTTATGTTTTCAAATAAAATACCCAAATGGTAACTATTAAGTTTTCTTAATCAACCCGATGTTAATCCAACAACAACAACAATAATATCCTTTTTTAATTGTAATGATTAGGATTTTTGAGCTTTGTAGTTACCATTTGGGTAGTTTTAGAATGATATAAACTATATAAAATACTATACAATTATTATTTTTAATGAAAAGTTCGAAATACTATACTCACAGTTTCTTATAATGATACAATTATTATTTTTACTACTCCATCTATTAATTAAAACATGTCGTTTACCATTCATGCATGCTTTTTTTTAGAATGATATAAACTATATAGAATAACAACTTTTTTTACATTTGTTTTTATAAATTCATAAGCATGAAGTTTTAATTAATGGAATGATCGAGTATTATAGAAATTTACGAGGAAAATAACTCAATTAGAACTATGTGCACATATGAATATTTACACAAATATAAAAAGTAACGTGTACAATTTTATAAGGAAAACAACCAAGTTACAACTATTTTCACATATGAATATTTACACACATATATAAATAATGTGAACAATTTAAATATGATTAAACCGCGCACGCACGCGCGCGACACTTAACCTAGTAAGATATAAATAAGCTAAATTAAACAAGATAGATACTCCGTATAAATCAAATTGGAAGGGATGAGATTTTTGTAGATTGTAGGCGGGAATCACAAGTCAATACATAGAAGACTACACGCGCCAGGGAAAGGAGCGTCCGACCGTTCTTCCACCAACATCCCCTCAGTGTGGTCATTTTGATGGCGCTGCCTGGGCGCCGCCTAGGCGCTAGGCGGTAGGGGACCTAGGAATTTTTAAGCCTAGGCGGACCTCTAGGCGGAAATTCGTCCAAGAACCGCCTAATCCCGCCTAGGCGCCGCCTAGGCACCGCCTGGTTCCGCCTAGGCGCCGCCTAGACCCGCCTGGTCCCGCCTAGGCGCCGCCTAGACCCCACCTAGGCCCGCCTAGGCACCACCTAGTCCAACGATTATTCAATTTGAGCTTCTAAGCATATGATTAGTTGACTTAGGGTTTTTTAAACCCCCATGTCGGGATGCATTTGCTTTTCAGTCGAATTTATAGTTTTGGATTTTATGAGGTTTAGAGTTATTAGTCAGACGTGTACTTTTTCGTTTATTTACTTTAGTTTTAGTTAAGTACTACAAATTTGGGTTTATGAGTGATATTATGGATTATTATTACATTATAGGAATTATTGACAAATATTATTCATCAAAATATAAGGAAATAATAAAGTTTCTTCTAAGTCCGCCTAGGCGCCGCCTAGGCACCCGCCTAACCGCCTAGGCGCTAGGCGGACACCCGCCGCCTAGCGGCCGCCTAGCGTCTTTTAGAACATTGATATATATATATATATATATATATATATATATATATATACGCGAGCTACAACGATCGACTGAAGGAGCTGAGATATGGGCTTCCAGAAATGGGTCTAACACTTAAGCCCAATGAGAAAGCTCATGATTTGTCCAACACACATAACCGAGACATAACCCACATAAAGTCTAGCTTAGGCCTATATACCAATCTTAGCTTCACCTTGTGAACCATGGCTAGCCATTGGATCCAAACTTGGTCAAGCCAAGGGACCAATGTGCTTTTCCATGGTCACGGCAATGACTAAGTGGTACGTGGCACTAAGGAACCAACAACCTAGAGCTTGTGCATACAATACAACTTAAACCATAGTTCAATGTTTTAATACATCAATTACAAGGATTACAAACATCACATTTTGGGTATTAGATGTCTCTCCTATATAATGAGGGAGTAACATATTGATGATCACCTGATTCACCATTGGGTATTAGTTTGTGTGATGGTTTCATGGATTATGGTTTCATGAATTAAAGAAAACGACACTACTTTAGACTTGCTGTTATGTGATTTTGCTTGGTCTTAATGTATTGCATGATTTCCGTTGTGTCTCTTGATTTGCCTAATTCATGAAATGTTGAATTCAGATTAAGTTTCTATCCTAATTGCCGATTGCCTATCGATTATGAAGATTCATGAAAAATATTGATCGAATTGCAGTAATGAATCGACATTAAGGTGGGTTTTAGGTTTAACCTAAAATTCGCATAGTATAAAACTTATATGCGGTATATAGTTTAATCGTATTAGAAAAGATATTTATCTATGCATTAAGGTATCTTAATTCAATGTCTAAATTATGAAAGGACTTGTTAGTCACCAAAGTGGCCTGATTGAAAGTAAATTTAGACTTTGATTTATAGTTGTCAACTGTTCATGATTAAATGATGCTAAATGATATAAAAGGATGATTGAACAATTGATTTTATTGACTATAATTCTTGAAGATCACCCAACGGTGGATCGTTAGATATAGTTGATAATATTAAAGAGATGATTTTATTGACTATAATTCTTGGATGTTTTTATTCTCAACAGTAGTAATTTATAGATGATCACCTGATTCACCATTGATGATGTTCAGTGTTCTGTTGAGGATAATGAAATTTTCACTATGTTGTGGTGTTGTGCAGGACAACGGGGAGAAGCTCACAAGCTTATTAACAGCGATGGGTGCATACGCTGAAGGCTTTTCTGCCGATCCAATAATCAGAAGAGCACTTTATTTGTGGAAGAACCTGCAGGCCAAGCAAAAACTCAAATCTTACTTTTTTTGCAGATCCATCGATCCATTCACATGTAACTCAGCTCCATATGTAATTAGAATGCAGGACATTTATGTGTTTTTGCAGTGCCATATGCGCAACGCTAGCTCTTGATTAATCAGCGTCAACCCGGTTGATTAATTTTGTATATTCGCCAAGCATTGCTTGAAAAGGAAGCGAATTGTTTAATTTGTATCTCAATTGTACATGTATTACTTGAAAAGGAAGAGATTTGTTTAATTTGTATCTCAATTGTAAGCCGAATTGGCAGGAGTAGCCGATTACCTTATATACTATGACTTGATCTTTCATATTTTACAACGTGGGACTCTTTTGGTATTTTCACATCTTTCATTCTCTCAACACTAGATAATATAATTAGAATAGGTAATGAATTAGTGATCCTCAACAGATCACGATGCTTTGATCCCTGTTCCCATTTGTGCCGGACACTTTTGGCCTACACTGATTTGTGTAGACTTCTATCTCAAATGTAGCCAAAGCTCAAACTGCCAATGCTGTTAAACAGCTTCTGCAATCATTGAACGCATAAGGCCATTCATGAAATACATAATAAAAATAAAACTGACACTCGATATCCACAAAATGCTAGTTTGACTAGCTAGAAACCTGGCACCCTCTCTAGAATTCCATTGAATTGTTCAATTTCCGCCCATAGTCATCAGATCCTCAATGGTTCTTAAAATGACTATAGTCTCTTGTCAAGGTGCGGTGTTAGTTTGAAGATGATGAAACCAATTGAACTCTTATTACTTTTTATTCTTCTGTGTGCCTTAGCAGTTCTGTTCCTTTTGCAAAAGTTATCTTCATTCTTAATAGTTTGGATAATATTTATTCTTTATTGCAGTGAATTTTAGCTATGTCTTATTTTCATCAAATTTTATCCCCGTCCCTTCGTCTTGTAAGAATTGCACCCCGTGGACATGAGCGAGTATTGCGTGTAGATATTTATGAGTACTTGTTAGATCTGCTTTCTCTTCATGCATCTATGTCATGGAATTTCATTCTATGTTTCTGGTTTACTTTATTTCCCCAGCCGAGCATGTGTTGTGGACTTGGACAAGACATGACAATGATATGCAGACAAGATACATTAGATCCTTTTTGTAGCCAATCAAAACATGCTTAGGATATTAGTGGCAAGTTTCCTTGTATTTTTGGGAATGAAATTCTTGTTAATTTTGTAAGCACTTTACTGAGTTAGAACTGTATGTTGCAATCCCTCAAGCTCAAGGTGACCATGAATGGTTTTTGAAATATGGGGGTGAAGAAACCATCATGGTTCTAGTGATATTTCCTAGTTTATTTTTAGTAAAACAGAATCACTGTGAAATGCAACCATTTTTGTCCCTTCACGTTCACAGAAGGTTCTTTAGCTAAGCTAGTTATAGTATTAGAAACTGATGCTATTATAACAACATGCCCCAAGTCATGTAAATTTTGCTTGCTACATAGTAGCGTTTGCTCTAATTTTACCAAGCGAAAAATTGTGTCCTGCCACTATATTTGGAAACTAAATTGGTCCTTATGTTATTATTAGAGAGTGATTTTACTTCTTAGATAGTTAGATATGCTTGGAGTTGACTCTTCAAATAATGCAACCAGTAACTTGCAAGTTTTTTCTTTCAGCTAGTGTAGCATGGTAAAAATGAAGGTTGAGTTGATGACTTGTCAAATAATGGATATTCATGAGCAACTTGAGAAGCTTAACTTCCTACAATGGCCATTGAAATTCACATATTGTTTCTGGTTCTTACTCACCATATCAAGTCCCATGGGTTATCCCACACTCCCACCCAAATTTGTGTCTAATTTTCTCCTATCCTAGACTCCTAGATAATTTTTTGATATTAATTTATATTCGCTTACCAAGCTTCACTGTGAAAAAATCCTTAATATCTTTAAACCTAAAAAGGATCACGGAAAGTAGGTGTCGAAAGACAAATTGAAGCGTGATTTATTTTTGAAGTGCGGGATTCTCAAGTATTATACAAGATGCTACTTCTTTATTGAAGTATTTGATAATTTCTTATTGTTTTTCTTCACGTGGTTAATGATATTCATAGAGTTAATAAACATATTTAGTGCAGAGTATGTATAATTCTTTAGTGCAGGAGTGTCACGTGGTTAATGATATTCATAGAGTTAATAAACATATTTAGTTAGAGGGTTGTTAGGTGTTAATCATGTACTCTCTTTCTTTCAATTGATTACAATACAATCAGAAAATTCCCACAATCAAAGTTTCATATAGTATCAGAGCGAGAAGCTTGTAACTGATTTTTGTGAAAACCTTCGTTTTCGCAGGATTTTTGGTAGATCTGAGATCTGCGTTGTGTATTGTCGTTTTTGTTTTTCTCAGTGATCATGGCAAACAGGAATGAGAGAACTGGTGAAAATCGAATTAGAGAGCTGATTAGCCAAGGAATGGCTCCGGTTTACAATCCGTGTGCCTCTCGGCCGGGCTCGGATCATCCCAGAATGCTGCTTGAGACTACCTCTTACTCTCTAACTAGCTGGCATTCTAGGAACATTTTTCACTTTTTACTGCCATGTTAATTTTGATTTGTTTTCTCCCTATCCTACAACAATTAATTGATTATTAGTTTATTCATATGTTGAGCAGCAAAACTTCAACATGGCTACCTGTCACATGCTGATGGAAATGGAGACTGGGTTTTAACTATATTCACAGCTCTATCTCTTGTAAGTGAAATGTGATTGAATATAATGCATTGCATATGCTCTTTTGTTCCATAAATTCAAATATCTGCCAAATGCTGCCTTTCCTGGCAGGTCGTTCTGTAAAGAGCAGTTTATTCTAATTTCTACTTGTCTAGATTTCCTGACAAAAATCAGGTTATGATAATCTTGTTATTTTTTTTAAGAGCAAGAGGTGATATGTACATGGAGAACTAAGGAAATTGATAAATAATAAATATTTTTTTTTTTTGCAAAAATATTTAAGTTTTATGTCCTCCTGCCTCAGCTTGCATTGCATACAAGCAATTCCTCTCAGAGCTAATATCAAATGAATTCATAGGATCTTAGATAGAGGCAATAATCTTTCTGGAAATTTTGTCCTTCCTTGAGACTTTAAAAGCCAATTGCACCAAAGAAGGGACAGGGCGAATAGAGTGTTCGATTACCAAACATTCTTGGAAGTCATTCCCTACATCTTATCAATTTCTTGCCTCAGCTATTAACCACTTATAAGTGAAAGCTTTAGGCAGGATTGCCTTCCGTACCTCAGATTTTCTATCTGTTATTGTGCTTTCCTTGTCCAGAAAAAGTTACTGTAATTACCAAATCCTTCCATTGAGTCCTAAATACAGTCTGCTGCATCATGTTGTCATCCTTTGAATCCCTCTTCATCAGCCCAAATTATAATGAGTTCGGTTTAACTTCTTTTTTCCCTCTGTTTATTGATGTATCTTGCTTGAAGAATTTTCATGAAACTAATATCAAAAGATATCATTTGTTAGAAGAACGAACTTTATTATATTATCTAATTGCATTCTGTGGGTTTTGGTTGTGGACTTGTGGTTAAATTGTGATGCATAGGAATTTGGCTAAAATTGGAAAAACCCGAAGAATTGTATTGCAAAGTACAATTCTGCAATCATTACTGTGTGCTCAATTGAGTGTCCTACAATGTTGCTGCCTTTTATGATTTTTTTTGGCCATTCAAAATAATTGTTGCTGACTATGATTCGTAATAGCTTTCCTGCAGGTGGTGTTTGACCATGATGGTGAGGCTCTGCTTAAGCAAACTTATTTCATGTACTTATTTCCTCCCATGAGTTTTCATTAAAAAAGCATATATGCAGCTCTCTGTACCTATAATTTGGAAGATTTAGTTTACAAAAGTATGTTTCCTTGCTTGTTTCAGCTTCTTTTCTACTTAGTTATCTCCATGGGGATCTAAATATTGGTTTCCAATTGCATAAATAATGTGATGTGTAAATTACAGATATTTGATCATTTTTCTTTCTGTACCTTTCAACTATTTTTGGTATTGCATTCTCCCCCCAAGCTGGAGAGATTAGTCGTCGTATGATGGAGGGACCTTTTTTTTTTCTTCTTCAGGAATGCCATTTCGTCAAACTTCTATTTCATCAAAACAAGTTTTTACAGCAGAAGATATGTTTTGTCTTCCAATTTATAATATAAGAGAGGGCTATGAAAAATGGGGGTCTAGGGATTGGGTTTGATATTTTTCCTGGAATTTCGCGACTATAATAAAATAAAATCTAAAACTTGGCTGTTCAGCTTTCTTGTATTTCATACATTGTCTTATTGCTCATTGAATGTACATCTACAAAGCCTAGACACCCGTGAGGACCAAAATCTAGGTCTGTGAGAACAAGTTGATTTGAAGGTCCAAGAGGAGCTGGTTGGCTTTGCAAACTTTATACCACATGGTTCTTGAATTCTGAGTGCAGCAGTAACTTTTGTTTAAATGAGGGGAGGACGGGAGGGAGAATCAGTCAAGAAAAGTAGTCATCAGCTCATACCAAAAGTTATCTACCTTTCGTGCCTTTCCAATTTACTAAAGGAATTAAGGTCATCTTATTTTGGTTATCACGGCCTGTCGAATCCATGACCAATTAGTTACTAAGTTTTCCCTTTGCTAGTGTGTCATTGGCCCCATGTTCAATTAGGTTACCTTATTGTTGAAAATTTTAAAAATAAAGGATGTTGTGAAACTTCAGGAATTTGGGAATTTTCTAGTATATTGATCAAGCAACTGAATTACATATCCTACTCTATATATATACACGAAGAAGAAGAACACAAAGGCTAACAAACTGAACTACCGAGCTAAGCTCTCTCAACCCGGGCCGATCTAACCATTGGGCCTCCTAGATGTTTACGAATGGGCCGTGACCCAGCCCATTTATTCCAACATCATCGTCACCATCATCTGGTTCCACAGATGTTACCCTTTGTAGCTAGTAAAAGATAGATTTTACTTGATATTCTACTAGATAATGTAATTAGGATAGGTAATGAATGAGTGATCCTCAACAGATCACGGTGCTTTGATCCCTGTTCCCATTTGTGCAGGACACTTTTGCCTAGACTGATTTGGGGAGATTTCTATATCAAATGCAGCCAAAACTCAAACTGCCAATGCTGTTAAACAGCTTCTGCAATCATTGAACGCTTAAGGTCCTTTCATGAAATACATAATAAAACTAACAATCGATATCCACAAAATGCTAGTTTGACTAGAAACCTGGCACCCTCTCTAGAATTCCATTCAACTGTTCAATTTCCGCCGATAGTCATCAGATCCTCAATGGTTCTTAAAATGACTACAGTCTCGTCATAATTGGACCCTTAACAAATTTACAATATGGGGGGAATTTCTCAAGTGATAAAAGAAAATGAGTTTCTATGTCAATGTCAAGATGTTAGTTTGAAGATGATGAATCCAATTGAGCTCTTATTACTTTTTATTCTTCTGTGTGTCTTATCAGTTTTGTTCCTTTTACAAAAGTCCTTCATTCTTGGTAGTTTGGATAATGTTTATTCTTTATTAAGGTGAATTTTAGCTATGTTTTATTTTCATCAAAGCTTGGTATCCTAATTCTAATCACCCTGTGCCTGTGGTAGGTTAGAGTTGTCTCTCCTGATAAAGATTTCTTTCAGATTTTATCCCCGTCCCTGCGTCTTCTAAGAATTGCACCCCGTGGACATGAGTAAGTATTGCGTGTAGATATTTATGAGTACTTGTTACTTGTTAGACCTGCTTTCTCTTCATTTATGTCATGGCCTTTCATTCTATGTTTCTAGTTTACTTAATTTCCCCAGCTGAGCATGTGTTGTGGACTTGGACATGACATAATGATACGCAGACAAGATACTTTAGATCCTTTTTGTTGCCAATGAAAACATGTTTAGGATATTAGTGGAATCTGGCAAGTAAAATTTTATCATGCAACTATTTCTATAACTTACCAACAGTTTTTGTCATCATATTTTATTTTTATTTTTTGATTAGGAAAAAATTCGAGAGTCGGGCATACCTGACCACTCGAGAGACGGTGAGACCGTCTATACATATATAAAAAGGTGCAACAACTACAAAGTGGGAGGCGTAATCCCGGACGAGCCAGCGAGCCACACCCGTACACGCTGGAGACAACGTAGACTAAAATCCGGTGCCAAGCATCCCAGGGGGCGACACCGTTGGCCAGCGGTAAATCAGGAGCCAGTCCTGTGGGCAGTGAAGACGATCCTCCAAGGAATAGCCTGACGCGGAGTCTCCTCGATACACACCACCACGACCCTAGCCAACCACACCGGTTGTCAGAGCTCCAGCACGGAAGAGGAACACCAAGCAACAGGGATCATAACCCAGAACCAACCATGAAGATGCACACCATTATTCTCATTCACACGAATGAGAATTTATTTAACCCCTAACGGGAGTTTCAAACCCTTACGGGATTTATGCCATTTCGGGAAGGTTTCAACCCTTTCGGGTAATTTTTATTTTATTTTATTCTATTTTATTTCCACCTCAAACCTTGGGCCCCAAGGACCCGAAGCTTGGGCCCCAAGGACCCGAAGCTTGGGCCCCAAGGACCCGAAGCTTGGGCCCCAAGGACCAAGGAGGAGAGGGATGGTTCCAGCCATGGTAGCCTAGGCGGACGGCGGCGACGACGGCCACCGCAAGGCGACGGGAGCCGAGGAGGCGCCGGTGGATCCGAGACCTAGACGGACATATCTCATAACGGTGGCGGCGGATTGAAGGGTTTGGCAAGGGGAAAAAATCCGAAACGAAATCCAAACCACCAAGGATAGGTGGTGGTGGAGAGGATTCGGGGTTTAGGCCGGGCGGCAAGGGTGGTGGTGGTGGTGGACGGCGAGGATGGTGGTGGTGGTGAAACCGGGAGTGAACGACGGATGAAGTCAACCCCTATGTATGAAGGTCGAGGTGGTGGGGATGGTGTTTGGATTTGGGGATTTGGTGGTGGTGGTGTGTGGTGATGGAGGCGGTGGTGGGTGGGTGGTGATGGTGGTGTTTGGATTTGGGGGTTAGGGTTTTTAGGTTTGGGTTTTTTAGGGGGAGGGTGGTGCGACGGTGTTGTGGTGGAGTGGCGGCGGTTGTGCGGTGGCAACGGTGGTGCAGTGGTGGGGTGGCGACGGTGGTGCGGTGGTGTGGTGGTGGGTTGGCGGTGGTGCGATGGGTGTAGCGGTGGGGATTAGGGGCCGTATAGGGTTTTTTAGGGAGAGGGTGGTGCGACGGTGCTGTGGTGGAATGGCGGCGGGGGTGCGGTGGCGACGGTGGTGCGGTGGTGGGGTGGCGACGGTGGTGCGGTGGTGGGTTGGCGGTGGTGCGATGGGTGTAACGGTGGGGATTTGGGGCCGGAATCTAGAGAGAGGGCAGAGCCCTTCTCTCTAGATTTTCCAGACGCTTTGTTTTCATGAAGGAAGGACTTGTTAGTTTTTGTCATCATTGATTCTGCCATGTACAAAGGGGCATATATATTTAAGGAAGAATAGTAAAAAATACCTAAAATTCATAGGACATTTGCAAATATGCCTTGTTTTTTACTTTATTGCAAAAATGCCTAATTTTATTGCAAAAATACCTAATAAAATTGCAAATGTGCCCAATAGAAAAAAAAATACGTGAAATAAATAAATAAATAAAACCGGATTTTCCTATTTTGTAAAATAAAAACGAAAAAATAAAAAGAAATAAAAAACAAAAAGAAAAAAAGTTGTAATTGGGAAAAGATAAAAGTAAAAAAAATCAGAAAATCTCCATGTTCCTTCTCTCCCGAACGTCTCTTCCGAACGAGCGAACAAGATGAAGCTCCTCCTCCGTTGGCGTTGAAGATCTCCTCTCAGACCGAGCCTCCTCCGCCGGCGGCTTCTCACTGGAGTCGGCTCTTCGGTCTCGCCATCAGCACTCCACCATTCCGCCGACAGTTTCGCCCTAAAGCATCTGCTCCTCTCGACAGTTTCGCCCCAAAGCATCGAGCACCACTATTCCGCCGCCGAAGCCAGCAAAAACACCGGCGAGGAGATCGAAATTGTCGTCATCGGTCATCATCAGGTCGAGTGTTGTCCCTCGAAGCCCTCTGTCGTTGAATTCGAGAAACCTAGGTATGTTACTTGATTCCTCCATTCTCTTGTTTATGTCCGATTTCTGCCAAAATTGGCTTACATATTCTAGGGTTTGATCGGGTTGCCTCTAAACTGTATGATGCCTCGTCGTTGTGGCTACTGTGAATTTGTGTAAATGTATATAATTAATGCACAAGTGTACAACATTGATATGAATATACAAAAGGAATAAAAGGACTATTGTTTTTTAAAAGCAAAATCTTGGCATACAGCAAATTTACCTCAACATCTTCATTACTTTCCTGTGCCAGCTTCTTTAACTTGAGAAGTTCCCTTTCAATTGTTAGCTTTTGCTTCTCCTCGACCGATAACTTATCCCTCAACATCTCAAGTTCACCTGTTAATTTATCCTGAATGTTAGAAAAAGAGTCAATATTCTCAGTTGATAACTTAATTAAATAGAAAACATGTTGAAATTCAAAAATATGTCCATCACCTTGTCCAACAAAAGGTTCTTATATTCTGCTCTCAGTGATTCTATCTCCTTCACTGTAACCTCATGCAGTAGTTCCTTTTTTTCTAGCCTTTTCTTTAACTCAATTATCTCAGCTTGCTCCTTATGATTCATTTCCTCTAGCTGCGACCTCCTATCCGGCTTCTGAAAAATTTATACCGAATTCCATGTGAACTATAGCTTTTAGAGATAATTAAAAAATGAAAGGATAAATTCCACCACCACCTACCAAACTCTCTTCAAGTCAACTTTTAACTTAACCCGCATACTAGGTAATCCCTGACCACCATAAGCAAATCTAACAAGCTGATCAAGCACTATGATATTTTTCATCAATCATAAATCCTTTTAGTTCAAATTTGACCCCAAAAAAGTTAATCCCAAGTTTCCATCAGTACAACTGCAAAAGACTACAGCTTGAAGTCTTCAGCTGTTACAATTTTACCACCTCACCTTTTATAAGGCACGTCACCAATTGCCCTAGAAATAGCCAGCTGACCATTACTGCGAGGAACACCACCCCACAGCTTGAAGTCTAGTGTTTTGTGTGATTGGGTGATTGACATAGTAGTGCATATCTATCCAAGTTCCAACACCAGCTGTGTGATCTCTGTTCTTGATTTTTTATACCATGTTGTCTGATGGCTGAGCTTGTAAGTGTATATATTTTGTCTTGCAAGGAAGACAATGTTTACCTCTTAAAGCACTGCATATCCATTAGTGAATTTTAGAACAGGAGGTAACCATAGATAGTGTTTTTTATTGGTGACATTGGCAAGATCTAGGTATGATGCAGCCATGGCTTGCTTATTGACCAGGTTTGTTGCCGCCATAAGTAGGTAAATTATGTCTTTGTTTCCTCTCTAGCTTGAAAGCCCTTGCGCAGGTCTTGTGGGTTTTGTGTTAGGATCAGATTATTAATTGGTATATAAGTCTTTGTTTTCGCTCTGGACATGTTAACACCATCCATATGGTAGGAGGTTAGTGATTATTTCATTAAGGAGTTATTCATTGTAACAAGTTGTACTACTTGCTTTTTAACGGCTTGGTTTAGCTAAAGGGAGTAGCTGACCTTTACTTCTCTCCTTTGTTTCCCTCAACTCCTCTAGTATTAATCGGGTCATTTTGACTTGTAAGACTGCATATTTTGAATCTTTGCTGCTCGGATATCCTTTTAACCCTTCCTAACGCTAATGCACTTCTCTTTCACATTGTAAACAACTCAACTTACAAATATTTTTCCAGGCTTCATTGTCAATTGGATGCTTGTTGCTCGTAGGATCAATTTTATATCTTTGATGGTGTGTGTGTTGGACTGGTGGGTTTCGTAAACTTAGAAAGTTTCCTATTTATGCATCAAATGCTGATACAAGTTTATATCTTCGCCTCTACAGCAACTCTGCCTTCTGCTTTTCGGCTAATCCCCCTCGACATCACCATTGTTATCATGATATTTCCACCCATAGAAAATGCTTGATTTCCATTTGTATCTGGTTGTTTACTTTCCTAAACATATGTTGCTTACTGAGCATCATGAAAGACCTCATGACTCACATTTTTTGTTCACAGGAGGTTCGCAGGCATGGCCATTACAAGAGGTGGGAAGGATTCTACCCCTTGTCGATCGAAGGAGATGAAAGCCATTGACGGGGATGAAGCTGAACTACAGAAGAGGAAGCGGAAAGCACCTGCCAACGACAAAGTTAAGGGGAAAGTCGCCTCCCCGGTTGAAGCTAGCTGAGACATCGACCAACCAAGTTGGAAAATGGGGTGAAGAGCCATTCAGGGTAACTCGCGTCCCCGGTTTGAAATCTAATAAGTGAGGGTAAAAGATTCAATTTCAGTACTTATATCTGTTAATATTCCTTTTGTGTATGCATAACGTTGTGTATGTATTTGGTAGGGGTGATTGCGGGGTATACACGCTCAAGTACATTGAAGTCTTGAGCACTGGGAGGTCTACCTTGGAGGCAACAGCGGACAAGTATATTGATGGATACCGCAACTCTTCCGCGCAAAGTGTGTGGGATGGCAAATGGGAGCCCATGTGATAGTGTGTGTTAGAAAGTAGTAAAGTTTAATGGTTGATGGTTTTTGACGGGTATATGTCTATATCCTGCTAGGAACTCGACTCGTATTATATCATGCTAGGCTGAAAACTAGGCTTAACATTCGTGGGTTTAGTCTTTTGGAGTTTGAATTTTGGATTATGCTAGGCTGACAACTCCCACTATGGTGGCTTCTATCATCATTGTCCCTTTTCTTTGTAGGCTCTGACTCATGTTATGACTAATATGTGATCTGATGATGTTCTGTTATTGTGGCATTGACTACGCTGCAGTGAATATTGAAGTTTAGAAAGTTCATATCATGTGCTTTATTTTCCATTCATGGGTCAGTTTGGTGCATGAATTATTAGCTCTCTGAGCCAATAGCAGATATGTCCAAGTTCTCTCACTTTATTGGCAACACCTTTTCATTCTTGTTATAGGATATGTGATTTTGACATTGAGGTGAAGGATTGCTTTTGTAACTAACTGTTGTTCTTCAATTCATCTCTCAACACACACATGCGCAACACAAAACACACACAAGTTTTGGTTGGAGATTAAGGTCCAAATTGTGTTTGACACTTGACTGGAACATACATACAATATGACAGGAAAATGAAAATATTATGACAAGGTATTAATTTCAACATGACAGGACGAAAATAAAAATATCCTGACAGGATGCTACTGAAATACAGGCAGGAAATTTTCATAAACATGTCAGGATACATAACAAAATGGAGCCAACTTCAATCAAGCAATTGTCGTAGCTGCGAAGTGCACTCGGAATCTTGGTGTTTTGTTCGGTAGGGACCTCATTCACCACCGGTTTTGACACTTGACTTTAACACACCTACCATATGACAGGAAAATTAAAATACTATGACAAGGTATTTTTATCAACATGACAAGAAAATCCCCTAAAAATCTTGACATGATGCTACTAAAATACTGACAGGAAATTTTAATAACTATGTCAGGATACGTAATAAAATGGAGCCAACTTCAATCAAGCAATTGTCGTAGCCGTGAACCCGGAATCTTGGTCTTTTGTTCGGTTGGGACATCATTCACCATCGGTTTTTCCAACAACAATCTGACAGGAAAAAGTAAATACTTTGACAGGATAATTTTAACCACATGATAGGACGAAAAAATAAATTTTGACGGGATGTTACTAAAATACTGGCAGGAAATATTTTTAAACATGTCAGGATACATAAATCTTGAGTCGTAAAGGGAGTCCCACGAGTCCTGAAACTTCTCAGAATGTCAACAAACAGTGAGAATAGGCCTTCACGACTCGTTAAAGGTCTACCATGAGTCGTGGGATTTCTCAACAGCTCACAAAACAGCCAGAACAACTTTTCACGACTCGTGAAGGTATCCCTCGAGTCGCGGAATGTGACTTGAGCTCCATAGAGTGATTCACTTGATATGCTTGCTCCAAGAACTGTCTCTTATGCTTGTATGTCCATCCTCGTCTATGAATCATGGTCTTTTGATCGGTCGGGATATCATTCACCTTTCTTTTAGCACTTGACAGGATATCACCTATCACGTGACGGGGAAAAAAAGTACGTCGACGGGGTATTCTTATTCACATGACAGGATGACAAAACAAATGTTGACAGGATAGTACGTACATGTTGACAGGATATTTGTTTCACATGTCAGGATAGTACTTACATGTTGACATGATATTTGTTTCACATGTCAGGATATATACCAACACGTTTTCGCAACCAAAATTTCTTATTATTCACCCAATTTTTTCCCTTTTTCAGAAAATCTTATTAATTCTATAAAAAAAAAATCCGAAATCTTTTTTTTTTTTTTCCAATTTCTCAAAATCTCTTCTTTTTTTTCTTCCGAATTTCTGTTTTTGTAAAAAAAAAATCTGAATTTATGTTTTTTTTTTTCCATTTTCCATAATTCTATTTTTATAGATTTCAAAATCATATTTTTTGCATTTTCCAAAAATATTTTTTTAATATCCGAAAATCATATTTCTTAATTTTTAATTTCAAAAAATACTAATTTTATATATTTATTTTAATTTAAAAAATGTTTAAACACACCATACTTTTATTGCAAATATGCCCAATTAGGCATCCCTTGCAATTTGGTAGAACTAGGAGTACTTTTGTAACCCTTTTTTCTGGGTAGGGTATATCCGCAAATTCGCCTATATTTAAGTACTCCTTGTATTTTTGGGATTGAAATTCTTGTTAAGTTTTTAAGCACTTTACTGAGTTTGAACTGTATGTGGCAATCCTCAAGGTGCCCATGAATGGGTTTTTGAAAGATGGTGTTGAAGAAACCATCCTGGTGCTAGTGATATTTCCTAACTTATTTTTAATAAAACAGAATCACAGTCACAGAAATGCAGCCATTTTTTTCCCTTCACGTTCACACAAGGTTCTTTAGCCAAGCTAGTTATAGTATTAGAAACTGATGCTATTATAACAGCATCCCCCAAGTCAGGTAAATTTGCTTGCTACCTAGTAGCGTTTGCTCTAATTTTACCAAGTAAAAAATTGTGTCCTGCCACTATATTTGGAAACTAAATTGGTCCTTGTGTTATTATTAGAGAGTGATTTTACTTCTTACATATGCTTGGAGTTGACCATCCCCACTCCCTGGACAGGATGATATCGTTTGGATTGGAGGAATTTGTGGGTAAATTTGGATCTCTACTACCTAATCAGTTTGTTGACGTGTGTTATAACGAGAACGATAATAGCGAAGAAAGACACAGAGATTTACGTGGTTC
Source organism: Persicaria tinctoria (assembly GCA_037127255.1). Taxonomy (NCBI): domain Eukaryota; kingdom Viridiplantae; phylum Streptophyta; class Magnoliopsida; order Caryophyllales; family Polygonaceae; genus Persicaria; species Persicaria tinctoria. The sequence goes on along the minus strand of JBANSL010000004.1, from coordinate 85,117,570 downwards.
AGCAACGGTGTGTTGCCTACGTCCACGGGCAGAGAACCAGATTTCTTATTAGAGGAAGCGAAAAACAGATTGGTTACAAGGGTTGGCGTTCCATGAGTATATGAAGAGACTCATGGAACCCTAAACAGACAATGGGCTGAAAGCCCAAGATAGAAAGACGATAGGCCCGTTTACAATAAACATTGCATACCGTTCTCTGCCTCCAGTGGAAATCTCCACTGGAGGCAGAGAACGGTATGCACCTTAACAAATCTCGTTCAAGGCACATTAACAAATCTCCACCTTGACTTGAATCCTCTCATAAACAGATGCACCTATGAAAAAGTGCCCAGACGTTCTCTGCCTCAGATTGGTCCTTGAAGAAGGACCCAGATTGCCCCTTAGGGCAACTCAACAGCTGGTGATATTAAGCAAGTCCAAACAATGTTGGAACTTGCTCTCTGGAACTGGCTTAGTGAACATATCAGCGGGATTATCAGCAGTTCCCACCTTCTTCACCCTGATTCTCTTCTCATTCCTCAGAAAATGGTACCTGACATCAATGTGCTTCGTCTTCTCATGATGAACTTGATCCTTGGTTAAGCATATTGCACTCAAGCTGTCGCAATACACTAAAGCCTGATCCTGATGTAGGCCTAGATCATTGACCAAGCCTTTCAGCCAGATTCCCTCCTTAGCAGCTTCTGTCAACGCCATGTACTCTGCCTCTGTGGTAGACAAAGTGACTGTAGGTTGTAGAGTTGCTTTCCAACTCACCACAGAACTCCCAAGAGTGAAAACATAGCCAGTCATCGATCTCCTACTGTCCACATCGCCGGCATAATCAGAGTCTGAAAACCCAGCAACCAAGCACTCTGTATCATTCCCATAGCACAAACCAACATCCGTAGTGCCTCTGAGATACCTGAAGATCCTCTTCACAGCTTGCCAGTGTTCCTTCCCAGGCTGAACCATAAAGCGGCTTACCACACTAACAGCAAATGCTAGATCTGGTCGAGTGCAGACCATAGCATACATCAGACTCCCCACTGCGCTGGCATAAGGGACCTTAGACATGTACTCCTTCTCATCCTCGGTCTGAAGTGTGTACATTCCCAGCTTGCTGTTAGATGCCATTGGAGTATCTATAGACTTAGCCGAAGACATTCCAAACCTGCTCAATATCTTCTTGATGTACCCTTCTTGAGATAAGAAGAGTTTTCTCTGCTTCCTGTCTCTATAGATCTCTACTCCCAGAATCTTTCGAGCAGCACCCAGATCTTTCATATCAAACTCTGCACTGAGACAATCTTTCAGCTTCTGGATATCTGACTTGTTCTGAGCAGCAATCAACATATCATCCACGTACAATACTAGGTAAATACGCGAACCATCATCCAGACTGTTGTGGTAAACACAACAATCATATGAACTCTTGTTGTATCCCAGCTGCACCATATAGCTATCAAATCGCTTGTACCACTGCCTTGGTGACTGTTTCAGCCCATACAAAGACTTCTTCAGTCTGCAAACATGGTTCTCTTTTCCAGGAACCTGAAAACCATCCGGCTGAGACATGTATATTTCCTCCTCCAACTCTCCATGTAGGAAAGCTGTCTTCACATCTAGTTGCTCAAGCTCCAAATCCTGATGTGCAACCATTGCTAGTAGCACCCTGATAGAAGTATGTCTGACCACTGGTGAGAAAATCTCATTGTAGTCTACTCCCTCTCGCTGATTGAAACCTCTTGCAACTACTCGTGCTTTGTACTTAATACCCTCAGCAGCTGATAGTCCTTCCTTCTTCCTGAAAACCCATTTGCAAGTAATCACCTTCCTATCATCAGGCAATTTGACAAGCTCCCAAGTCTGATTCTTCTGAAGAGACTCCATCTCTTCTCCCATTGCTGCAAGCCACTGTGCTGACTCATCTCCAGAAATAGCAGCCTTGTAGGTGGACGGAGCATCATCCTCCACCTCCTCGGCCACCTGCAAGGCATATCCCACCAACTCATCAGACCTATATCTCGCAGGAGGTCTGATGACCTTCTTGGCCGATCTAGAGCAATACTGCGATGTGTCGCTCCACCTGCTCCTGTGTCTAGTGGTATAGCCTCTGTCTCAGCAGTGTCCGATTCAATAGTACCTGATTGGTTTGTGACCAAATCAGGTACCTGACTCTCAGATGGAGTGAAGTCCAACTCCACCTCCTCAGCAACAACCTCTTTCTCAACTGCATCACTGGTCTTCTTCCTAGAATTCAGCAAAGAACTCTCATCAAAGACTACACTTCTGCTAAGTATAATCTTGCTGTCAGACCAGATCCTGTACCCTTTCACACCAGTACCATAGCCCATGAAGACTCCCTTCTTAGCTCTTGGCTCTAGCTTACCCTCATCAACATGATAATAAGCAATGCACCCAAAAACCCTCAGATTAGAGTAATCAGCAGCCTTTCCAGTCCACACCTCATAAGGTGTTTTGCAGTCGATACCTGTGTGTGGGCTCCGATTCACGAGATAGCAAGCCGTTGAAACTGCTTCTGCCCAGAATCGCCTTTCAAGGCCTGAATTGGAAAGCATGCACCTTGCTTTCGCCAGAAGAGTCTGATTCATTCGTTCTGCTACACCATTCTGCTGTGGTGTGTATCTGACTCTATGATGCCGAGCAATGCCCTCATCTCTGCAGAACCCATCAAACTCAGATGAACAGAATTCCAGACCATTATCAGTTCGCAGCCTCTTGACCTTCTTTCCAGTCTGATTCTCTACTAGAGTCTTCCACTCCCTGAACTTGCTGAATACCCAAGTCATCACGAATACCCAAGTCATCCTAGAGTAATCATCAATCAGAGACAAAAAATACCTGTGACCGCCCAAGGACTGAACACGTGAAGGACCCCAACAATCTGAATGGATGTAATCCAGCGTGCCCTTTGTCTGATGAACTGCTTTAGGAAATTTGCTGCGATGTAATTTCCCAAACACACAATGTTCACAAAACTCAAGGCTCTGGGCCTTATGGCCTCCCAGAAGATCTGCTTTCGAGAGAATTTGCATCCCCCTTTCACTCATATGAGCCAACCTCATATGCCAAAGTCTGGTCAGATCAGCTTCCTGAACCCCAGCAGAAACAGCCGCTACAACACCTGTAACTGAGGAACCTTGTAGGGTGTACAAAGTTCCCTTTCCCCGCTTGACTCCCTGCAGAACCACATCAGAGCCTCTGAACACACGCAACTTTCCCCCATAACCTGTGTACCTGAGCCCCTTGTCGTCTAACACTGTTAGGGATATCAGATTCTTCGTCATGGATGGCACGTGCTTGACATCCTCCAATGTGCGAAATTTCCCATCATCTGTTCGAAACCTAACTGAGCCAGTCCCAACAACCTTGCAGAGAGCATCATTCCCCATGGGTACATTGCCCCCATCAGCACGGCTATATGTTGCAAACAACTCCCTTTTAGGACATATATGATAGGACGCCCCAGAGTCAAGATACCACACATCAGCCCTGTGTGTGTGATCATCAGCTAACAGAACAATATCCTCCTCAGAAGTATTGCCACGATCAGCTACTGCTGCAGACCCAGATTTCTCTTCCTCTTGCTTCTTCTTTTTCGGACAGTCATTCTTCCAATGACCTTTCTCCTTGCAGTAGTTACAAACATCGTTTGGTTTAGGGCCTGATTTGCGATCTTGCCGATGCTTCTTCTTATTGCCCTTTCTACCATCAGATTTGCCTCCGTTTGCCACAAGCCCGGAAGCCTGATTGTCTGTAACCGACGCGGTTGCCTTCAGACGCAACTCTCTGCTGTGAAGCGACGATCTAACCTCTTCCAACGTGATAGTATCCTTTCCAACGACGAACGACTGAACGAAGTTCTCGTATGTGGGGGGTAGGGATACCAGCAGAATTAGGGCAGCATCTTCGTCCTCCACCTTAACATCAATATTATGCAATTCAAGTAATAAAGTGTTAAGTTGATCAAGGTGATCTCTGAGTTGTGTACCTTCCTGCATACGCAGCCCGAACAACCATTGTTTCAGAAGCAACTTGTTCGTCAGAGACTTTATCATGTACAAAGACTCCAACTTTAGCCACAACTTGCTTGCGGTTTCCTGATCAGCAACTTCTGTTATGACATCGTCTGCGAGACACAACATAATCGTCGAATGAGCCTTCTCCTCCAGAAGGTCGTACTCAGCGGTGGTTGTATCTGCCCCCTTCTTGTCGGCGGCCAACGGTGTCCATAAGCCTTGCTGTTTCAGCAAAGCCCGCATCTTGATCTGCCACAGACTGAAAGAATTTCTTCCAGTAAACTTGTCGATCTTCAACACAGAACCAGACATCATTCTCGGCGGAATTCAACGACCAAAGCTCTGATACCAGTTTGTTATAACGAGAACGATAATAGCGAAGAAAGACACAGAGATTTACGTGGTTCAGCAACGGTGTGTTGCCTACGTCCACGGGCAGAGAACCAGATTTCTTATTAGAGGAAGCGAAAAACAGATTGGTTACAAGGGTTGGCGTTCCATGAGTATATGAAGAGACTCATGGAACCCTAAACAGACAATGGGCTGAAAGCCCAAGATAGAAAGACGATAGGCCCGTTTACAATAAACATTGCATACCGTAAAGGCGGGGTGGCGCTGCCCCCCCTAAGACGATAGGCCCGTTTACGAGACCACCGCCGGGGGGCTCCGCCCCCCGGACCCCCCCATGCGTCGCCGGTCAACAGTCGTTCAAGGCACATTAACATAAAGGGTAATCAATCTAGTGGTCTAAAATCTTAGAAGGGTTATTTTGTGTTATGCGGAAAGGGCTTGTTTGCTTATTATACTGATCAATTTCTTGTTATACTGATCAGTTTGGAATCTGAAGAGCAACACTTACCCCCAGTCAGAGATGCAGAAGTTACTCCTCTTATTATTTCTAGGAACAAACACAAGGAGAGTTGGAACTCTGAATCCAACAGTTCAATTACTTGTAAATGGCACCCAAAAAAAAGCAGTGTCACAGTTCAGTTGTTTGTCTCTCTTAATACCAAACAAAAGTTGGTAAGAATCCCATGTTTAATTCAACCAAACTTTCTAGTTCAACTATTCACCAGTTGTCTTAGCGGTTTATCCTTTGATGTATTTTAGGCAGGTGGTGGATGATCCCGAAATTGTTACTCTGCTCAGGGGGGTTCATTTCACTACACTACTAGAAGTATGAAGTCGATTGATAAGGGAGCCACCTCCATAGGCTATTTCTATTGAGATTATTGTAAATCTCAAGTCAACCCTCAATAGGCTAAAATATGGTGCCATTTAGAGCGAGGGCTCATGAGTTCTGTCCCTTCAAATGAGTTGGAAGAACAAGTGCACACAAGAACTTTGCTGTGAAGGTGAATCCAAATGTCTTAAGAAAATGATCTTTTGAAAACCAAATTCCTTGTTCTCATGCTTCTGCTTTTGTGAAAATATTTATTTTCCAGTGTTTTGATTGAGGTTGCAGGATTCGGATTCTAGGCCAAGGGCATTTCTTATTTGATTGCTGAAACACACAATATATATACTCACAACAGTTCTTACAACAGTTCAATGGATTATGCAGAAGAAAATATGAAGGCAGATTGATAGACTATTTACCTGATAAAGGTACCATGAAAAGCACTGTCATAGTTCATCTGTTTTTCTTTTTTCATACTCTATAATTGGCCGGCTAACCTGGCTCACTGTGTAGCTCCGTCCTGGTACAAATAACAACATATGCAAAACATACCATCATGATCTCCCTCAAATGCTAAAGGGAGAGTTGTGTTCCTGTCATGACATTCTAGGTATGTACGTACATTTGTATTCCGTGCTTCATTGCTAACTGTATCAGCCTCAAAGAAAAGGGTAATCAATCTCATGGTCCAAAATCTTGGAAGTGCCCTGTTGTTTTTGCTAAAGTGCTAAACATACTGTTCGATTTCTTTTTCATGATATTTGGGCAATTGGGCACAAGGTAAAGAACTGAGTGGCCTTTGACAAGCCAAGAGTTGTTGCTGCTCTTAGCTATGGCAATGGGATTTTTCGCATTTTGAGGTCCTCCAAGGTGTTTGGAAATTGCAGGCACTACATTGTACGTCTCATACTGTTGCTGTTTAAAGATGCAAGTACCAAGTAACTCGTAAAAAGATTCCTAGTCCTAGTTCTTTATAATTTGCTATAAATGTCACCCATCAAATATGCATAAGTGGTGCCTCTTATTATTTCTAGGAAAAATACAAGGGACGTTAAAATTCACTTGGATCTTTATGATATGAGCATCTTATTAGAGGGGACTAGGGGAGGAAGACAACCTTCGCAACAAGTTCGTAACTTCTGTTTCTGTTGGTAAAAATCCCATTGTTAATTCTTTACTTTAATTTTTATTCTTGATTTATGAATATTCTAAATCTGATCATGCTTCAACTTACTTATCCTTTTACAGGCTAGGTTTATACCTTATAAGATCACTAGATCAGCTGCATAGCATGAGGGCAGCAATCAGTCAACAGTTGGTCGAAGAGGTCTATTGATTTTGAGGGCAGCAATCAGTCAACAGTTGATTGATTGGTCCAATTGGTTGAAGGGTAACTTCAGCAGCTCTTATGGATTATACTTGTTACTAATTCTGAATTCTTTAAATTGAATTATCTATCTGATATATCCTATCTTTGCAGGCAGACTCTTACTCTCTTTTGATTCCCGTGGGCTATTTACAAGATGATAACTAACCCTTCATTTTGTCCAAGAATATGGTGAGACTCTTGATCGAATCGAACCTAAGTTTGTATCTTCTCCAACTATACAACGATATGTTGTTTAAAGGGTTCATTGTCTTTTATATTTGTAGGTATGGATGATCCCACAGGTGTTTTAGGCATCACAAGACATTGAAGGGACCAACTGCTACAGATACTACATGAGAGAAGTTGAAAAGTAGACGGACAACGGAGCCAACATCAATGGTTACACTGTTGGACAACTTCAATAGTAGAGATTTGAAGACCCTGAGAGCCTCTTAGGGGTCTTCAATTCTAGAACTATGTCGGAGGCTGGTGGAGACTGGGAGGACAAGTAGGCATTATACCTTATTGATAGATTAATTCAACTTATATTGACCCTTCCTATGTCCATGACAACTGGTGAAAGAGCATTTTCAGCAATGAAGATCAGTAAAACAAGGCTTCGAAATAGAATGGAGGATGAAGTTTTGACGGATAGTATGATTGTCTACATTGAGAATGAGATTTCTAAGAGCTTTGATTCTTATTGTATACTTGATGACTTTATCTATTTGGAAGAGTGTCGAGTTCAATTCAAGATTTTTTTTATTGTAGTTTGATTTTGTAGAAGGGTTTAGGCATAATGTCCCCTTTCAGTACATTGTACTTTACAATTGGAACTAATGAAATAGGCGTGGGGATGAGCCTCCCGGCATGACCGGGTTCCAAACCCTGAAAAAGAAGATCTTATAGTCATTTTTTTGGCCCCTTCAATGTACAGATTCTGATTCAGTCACTACTACGAGGTACCTGAATAGTTCGGCTGATTGGCTCATGAAGATACTAAGGGTTGGAAACAAGAATTAAGCTCCAAAATGAGGTCCTGTAAGCCGGCTACTTCATGCTAAGAAACACGATTGCAATCTGGAGCTTCACACAGAGGATAAGAATGAAGATTTTTGGTCAATCAATCGTGAATCAACAATCAAGATATGCCATCCAATCTTACCGTTGATGGCTCTTTTTTTTTTTTAGGACTTAATTTGCTGGTTATGCTGATCGATTTTTTATGTTCATTATATGTGGGCACAAGGTAAATAACTGGTCTGGTCGGGTGGCCTTTGACGAGCCACGAGTTGTATCTTGGCTATGACAATATCATTTTATTTTATTTTTTCGCCTATTTAAGCAATGCTTGGAAACTATGGTGCGGTTAACTAGGCCAGCTACAAAGCCCTACACTATCTCATGCTGCTGCTCTATTTAGAGATGCAAGTTCCAACTGGTAAGATGACTCCTACTTCCTTTTGCAATTTGTGTTACGGCTGCATCATCTCCAAATTCTCTTTAAATGACCATGATGACTGCTTTGCTGAAATTTAATTTCAGTTAGCTGTAGATTATAATTCTCTACAAAATGGCCATGTTACATTCTAGGACCTGTCACAGATGCATCTCTAACTTCGGGATTTTAGGCACAACACAACATTTTGTTCATGTTAAGAGAATCAGAGCAAAGAACAAAGTTTGGTGCATAGAACGAGCTATTCATTATATTATTACTCTCATCTCCAGTAAGGAAAGCGGAAACAGTTGGCTTCCATTCTGATATTTTCAAAGTCATTCACTTTGTTTTATATGGATTACTTTTAAAATTTTGGTTTGTCGAATTAGCTAGATCTGAGGAATAATATGGGGATAATTGCAACACTCACTCGCTCAGGAGTCGGGACAAAGGAGTTCTTGGAGGCAGGGCTGATCTGGTAAATTTCTCCAAGAACTGCTAGTGTGATCATCTGGTAAATTTTGCAGCCAAGGTGAAAATCTTAAATTTATGAAGACGAACATGCTTGAAACCAAATGTCAAAGGCTTTGTCATTAATCAAGAACGAAAGCTAGGAGCCGATATACAAGGTTTAACCTTTGCCTGTAAAACAAACTTCTTGTAACATTATACACTCTGATTTCTTTTGAAACATTGAGTGAAACTAGTGTCTAGTTCCAGCTAGAATCTGAAGCTGTCTTGATCAGCCATTTCCACTGTAGGTGATAACCAATTATGGAATGTCGGTTTCCTTTGCATATTCAATCACCTCTTTGCCACCAAGTAGAGGCTTTGATAACTGTTCTTTGCCATCTTTCTCTTGGCTTGCCCCTCTTTGCTCCTTTGATTTGCCCCATAAGACCAAGTACAGCCCGATCACGATCAACACCGCACCTACAATCCTGTGCACAAAAAAACATGCTCAGATGGTGAGAGGTTTGCTCAGAATTCATCCTTGAAAGTCTCTACTTGTACTTACCCTCCTGAGAACAGCTGATCACCGAGGATCAAAGTCACCATGATAGCTACTAGGAGCGTCTGGACTGGTTGAAACACGGCCACAAACACAGGCCCGCCTCTGTGAATGCACCATGTTTGGAGTGAGATCACTATCCCGGAAGAGACGATTCCCTGAGAAGCAAATCAAGGCAGCTCATGAAACTGTACTATAATAATTGCCTGCAAGGGTGGGCATTTTATTACCCCATAGAGTATGGTAGATAGCTCCTCCCCGGTTTGGATTCTCCACCGCGCAATGTCTGTTTCCGCAAATGCTGCTATGACTAGAAACTGGATCAATCCGAAGAAGCATGTGAAGGCAGTAAGCGAGAGCTTCGCTGGATACTTCTTCAAGATTGGTGCCTAAAGAGACCCCTCTTGTTAAGAGGTATTGGATTCGGCTTTTATAAAGTATTGTTTGGATTGATACTGATGCGAATGTGCATCAACCTGGACGACGATCCAAGCTGCCCAACACAGGCAATAAGAATCACCTTTCCAAGAAGTATGCAAAGGGAACCAACAGAGTCAAAGCAATTGTGTTTATGTAAATCGGGTAAACGATCTTTTTATTTTATTTTAAAGGTTAAGGTATATTGAAAAGAAAGTAAAGTATTTACAAAGGGATAGTTTGTCGAATGTCAATAGGCTTCATAAGGGGCTATGCCTGCTTGTGAACCTTTGTGTGAGGGAGGCTCACCATCCTAAAAAGTGATAGGGATTCTGGCATAGCCATGTGCGGATCCTATCTCTTCAAGCCAAAGCTATCAGACGTCGGACACACACGCCTGAGTAGCGACTTGTACCATCCCCTTCGGCTAGGCCATCAAGGATGCTACAAGCCGGTACTCAGGACTCCCTTTGAAACCCATCTATAACCTATACTCCAAATTAAGAAGGAGAGCTAGATTGAAGGAGCATGGTCGACAAAAGTTGCTCCTTTTACATGTAGTCCTATCTCCTTTTCTAGGGAAACAACAAGCACAAAAGGTTGTTCCATACAAGTCATAACCTCATAGTGTTTCCTCTTCTGTTTTCAAAAACATATGCAACCTGGACGTCAAATTTGAAGTTATTCTTCCATGTGTGATTCTTCTTGAATCAGTCCCTCGTGTAAGCTTACTGCTGGTGTGAAGTGCAAAGAGAAGGAGCTGCCAAGGGCTTTGTAAACAATCTTTCTTATGCCGATGTTGAGTGCTTGAGACGATGTGGGAGCCTGCAAATCAGAACTGGAGGGAATCTAGATCAAGAAGAGTTGGTAAGAAACAGTTTAAACATGTTAAATAGATGCTTATCAAATTACAATTACTTATAGCCTATAGGTGCTTTTGGCACATGCTATTTTTGCTACCTGAAGTCAATATTAGGAAGCCGATGAACTCAGGATGCATCTTCATAAGATCCTTGTTCTGGCTGAAGCAGAAAATATATATATATATATATATAGATCAGGAAAGTGAGCAAGGCCTGCCCCCATCAATTCCTGCATGTTGATTGCTGACAGTTGGATTTAATGTGTATACTTTGAGAAATTTACCAGATCCTGTTGACAGTCAGCCCTGCCTCTATGAATTCCTTTGCCTGACTCCCGATTATTGCAATTATCCCCACACTATTCTTCAGATCTAATTCAACACACCAAAATTTACAAAATTGTCAATATATATAAAAGCTTGGCTTTGAAAACATCAGAAATGAAGCCAACTGTTTCCGCTTTCCTTACTTGAGATGATAGTAATGAATTGCTCGTGCTAAGCCTATAACATTGTTCTTGCCTCTGATGCTCTTAACATGAAATGTTGTGATGTGCCTGAAATCCTGAATTTAGAGATGCGGGATACAAAACTGAGATTTGTCCTAGAATGAAACATTTATGATGGTCATCTGAAGAGAGTCATCTACAGCCTGTATTAAATCTCAATCTCAGCAAAGCATTCATTTGTGGAAAGTGAAGACTAAAATAACAAGTGAAATGAAGTAGAACGATGATCAGATTTAGATTAGCCATACATGGAAAATAAAAAAATAAAGTTGAAACTTGAAAGAACTATTTAAGCATGGAATTCTTACCAATGAAAACAGAAGTTACGGTGTTTTCCTCCACTCTGGTAAGACTTAAGAGGCTCATACCATCCAAATCCAACTGAATTGTAACTTCCCTTTGTGCTTTCCCTAGAAATAAAGAGGTGCAGCTTATGCATATCTAAGTATCTAACTGGTGGCATATTTATATCAAATTGTAATAAACTAGGAAACTTTTTGCCAGTTACTTGGTACTTGCATCTCTAAACAACAGCGGTATAAGACAGTGTAGGACTTATAGTCGAGTTAACAGCACTGCAATTTCCAAACGCCTTGAATTGGGAAAAAAATTCCATTGTCATCGCCCAGAGCAACAACAACTCTTGGCTCGTCGAAGTCCAGTCTGTTCTTGACGAATCATCTCCTGAAAAGTACCACTGCAATAAAGCGAATTACCAGAGAACCTATATATATTGAAGTGCACGATCTTAATAGTGGTAAAGGGGAACGAGGAGAACTAACCATATTGATTCATCAACCATATAAGCTGTTGAAGTTGCACAACATTCAATCCAATCAATATAAGAAGTCCAGGGAATGATTCAAATGCATGAATTCTCAGGATCCAAAAGTGAGCGCAGCACCAACAGCTAGGCCAATTCAACACAGTCCAGGAAATCACTTCTTATAGTGTGTGTTTCATCAGACACAATCCAATCAACATAAGAAGTCCAGGAAATGACTTCCTATAATGTGAACTGACCATACTGATTATTTTCTAAAGGAAAAATAAAATTTTAAAGTGAAAACAATGTGAGCTATACATTAAGTCCTTAAACCCATTAATTGAGCTCAAAGTGATAATGCATAGCCCTGATTTATTTAGGTGCCTTGTGTAAAGAGCTAGTTGATCTACTTTGTGATCAACCAACGTACATCCGACAGCCAGCATAATACTCCATCAGTCCATCCCAATAGCACCGAAGGCGATTCTGTTCTTGTGCACAATGCTTGTTTCAACTCATTTATAGGGACACAACTCGATCATGAGCCCTCAATCTAAATGGCACCGTATTTTTGTTTTTGGTTATTATCAACCAACCTGCATCACAAGGTGACATTCAGACATACAGTTAGCCAAAGTGGCTAGCGATCATATATCATATATATATATGGAGTATTTTTGTCATGAAAACATAAATTAATGCTATAGTATAGTACCTCATACAGTACTCTAATGCACTGAAAGAACAATCAACATGGAAGTAAGAGCAATATTGGATGCCCACCTATCAACAAAACAATACCAACTAAGGGCGTGTTTGACAACAGATGGAGATTTTGTAGATTAATGAGATTTTTGTAGATGTTAGGGGATGGAGACAGATTTTGTGAATCTCCAAATCTTCAAATCTTCATAATCTTCTCCCCTAGATTTCAGATTCTTCCTTTTTTCATCTCCTAAAATCCCCTTAATCTCCATCTCCTATGTGCAGCCAAACACCACACGCGGTCCCCGAGGAGATTTCTGTTTTTTTTTAATCTCCTAATCTACCTTAATCTCCTAATCTACGCTTGTCAAACACGCCCTAAGTCGATCAATAAATGGACCCCCTCAATCAAGTTAATTCGATGCCCGGGAAAAACAAGCTTTAATGAATAAATAAATCTGTTTTCTTCTTTCTCTAACACCTCCTGCATATCTATCTTAATCTTCACAAACAACTCGATCTGTTGCAGATTCCGCCGGCCAAGGCGACCAACAACGCTAGCTGCAGCAACGTAGAAAAGCCGATTGAAATAAAAGCAGAAATACTAATTTTAGTTCCCCTTAACAGAAGCAATAGAAAAGCTTACACTCATATATATTATGCGCCTTATTAGTGGAATATGCTCTTGAATTTGGAGAGAGAGAGGCCCCCACACCCTCCCATTTTTCTGCTTCCCTCCTCCTCTTCTTCTTCCTCATCCGATGATCTACGCAATTAAGTTTCGAACAACATGATGGATGATTAATTAATTACTACCAGCCACAAGCTAGCTGGGACAAGTAATAATTAATATAAGCTCAGCTATTTTTGTAGGTTTACATTACCCAAGTCCCGTGGAGATGTATTTATAACGGATGTGTTGAATGAGAGACCAGTCCTCTCCCCCTCCTTTGCATCTGTTTTTCAATTCCTCTGAGCAATTCTCAATTCCAAGTTTTCGGAGAGAGGTGAGGTTGGAAATCCAATCTGGGAGTGATCTCAACTCCCTACATCTGTAAATGGATAGTGATTGCAAGGAGGTGAGATGTTGGACTCCGTCAGGTAATTGCTCCATTCCTTTTATTTTATAAAGCTCCAAGGAGTGAAGAGATGATGAAAGGGAATTCCAGGGTACGTCGTTTACCCATTCTGCTTCCTGTACATTCTCCATTAATAAACACACTATTAGGATCCATCAGAAGTCGGAACAGCTCACCAATTATTATTACATATTAAGGAAAAGATAGAACAAGTAGGGATATAATAGCATAATTATGAGCATATGCAGTGGCGGAGCTAGAACTCGATGAGGGTGGGGGCACACTTGCACAATGGTGAAAAATGACAATGAATAATACAAACTTATACAACACATAGCGTTTTCAATACTATATAATAACGATAAAATAAAAGAATTTAATATGTAGTACAAAGAGTTGTTAATTGTTAATTAGAATTATTTACTGAAATAGTTGAACTTGACGACAAATGGAGTAAATCCATTTTACGGGTTAATACCCTGAAAATATTGAAGTATAACTTCATTATCTATGCGTTTAAAAACATCTTTTTCGACAAAGCAGACCAACATCTAAGAGAGAAAGTCTTTCATCATCTTGCTGTACAAATATGTCTTGATAATACCCATGGACAGAGAAAGTTATTTCCACTATAGTTGTTGCAACATGTAACACTAAAAACAACTTAATGTCATGATATACCAAATAAGTTAAAAACTTTGTGAATTCTTACTTTGATCATCTTTTTAGGAATGTGCATTACCGATATCTTGCAAAATAAAAAAATCTGACATTTCCCTTTATTTTAACTTTTGTAACTTCTTACCTAATTTTCGAAATGAGTAATATAACATCTTGTTTTGAAACTCTTGAGATAAATTGTAGTATTTAATTGTCAATCTAAATAACGTATAAAAGCATTGAAGACTATTAAAATAAGATTAAAGTGATTAATATACCTTCAATTTTTAAACATTCATAACTTTTTACTCGGATATCGGATTAAGGCGTATTATATATCAAAACGAAGCTATCGACGAGGAGATTATATATACGGGGTTTGTCGGACGAGGGTGGGGGCACGTGCTCCCACATGCCCCCGTTTGGATCCGCCCCTGAGCATATGGTATAATATGCAACTGTTAGAATACATATATTGTTATGCCTAATGTAATCTAGATGCATATGTACTAGGGGCTATGGATACATGGATGGATAGACTAGGATCTAAGGTCCAAGTCTTAGGTGGCTCAAGTCCCTGATCAAGTTGAAGAAGCTCGGTTAGCCTCAATGGGTTCCATGGCGCCAAGGTTGCTTCATATGTGTCAAAGGTCTGAATCTATAGCTTAAGACGTCGGCCCATTTCTGTAGCTTCGGCCCAACTCTCTGCTTCCACGGCCCACACTTTCTGAAGACGCTCCAACGGCTCGCTTGTGTTCTTGCTGGTTGAAACGTTGTGTTTCCTTTAGTTAGGGCTCTAGTATAAAGCCTCGTACGTCTTTGGAAACCCTAAAGGGTTGAGAGTTTCAGTTCATCGCTTCCGCTTCCGAAGAGAGAGAGAGTTGGAAACCCTAGAGGCGATTCGGCGACGCTCGTTGTTCCACACTCCGACAAGCTTGAATCTCAAGCTCCTGATGTGATCCAAGGAGTCTGAGCTCACCTTAGGAAGAAGGCGCTGCTTGGTGCTCAACCTCGGCTCATCACCAACTTCTGTTCACCTTCGTCTTCAAGATGGAGTGAAAGGGAGTATTTGTTCCTATTCTTCGAGTTTCTCCTTGATTACCTGTGGCTTGAGCCGCTAGATCTAGGATCGCTTTTCTTGTGTGTCTGCTATCTGTATTCTTGACCTGTATTCGATCATACTTAGTGGATTCATGGGTTTGAGTCTCTCCCTCCTGAGGCTCCGCAGAGTAGGATAACCGAACCGCGTCACCAATCCTTGTGTTCTCTCTCGCTTTCGCTTATCTGTGCTTAGCTCTCCATTATTTATGTTCTAGGGTTTAGATCCGAAATCTGATTTTAACATATATATCTACATACATTCTACAATCAGGATAGAAGATAGAACTATACGGCCTCGTTTTGCTCCTATCTTGTATCTACTATAGCTTAAGATGAATTCAGTTGTACCAAACTCAAGTTTCAGATTTAATACATTCTTGGTTGAACAATTTTAACAGATTGGTACGTATTTAAAAAACAACTTTGGTCAAATGAGTATTAAAAAAACGTGAAACAGTCAAATAGGTCATTTTTTATACGAAACTGTTGAGAATATAGGTTGAGTTGTAGGATAAGGATCCCACAATGATTAAAAATTGAATTCAAGCCTTGCATATAAGCCGGTGGGCTACCCCAACTAAGACGGATGGAACCCCACTCGGCTTTTGTGCTCGGCTTGGTTGGTGCATGTGATGCGCTTGGGCGTGCGTGCGTGGCAATAACTCCGCTTGGTTGGTGCACGTGATGCGCAGCAATAACCCAGCTTGTGTGCTCGACTTGGTTGGTGTACGTGATGCGCCGCAATTTAACAGAAACCTTTGGTTGGTGCACGTGATGCGCTTGGGCCCGTAATTTAACAGAAACCTTGGTTCATTAAGTTCTATTTGACTTTAATTCATTTGAACCGAGTTTAAATTTTTTTAATTATCTTTCCAATTATTTTTTTAAATAATATTTTCTTGAAGTTTTAAGTATATTGTTATTGCATGAATCCCACCTTTATACTTATAAAATGAAGCAATCTCTTTGTTAAAAAATGAGCCACGTGTTCTTTAATGGGCAAAATTTAAAAACAAAAATTTTAAGTTTTTTCTCCCACGTTCTCGATTCAACTGCTACTAAATCATAAATTCTTAATACCAATTTCATGCTGAAATTGGTGGGCGGCAACGCAGCCGGCGACTGCTGGTGGCGACAATCGTTGTTGGAGGTAGGGTTGTCGGCAGCCGGAGGAGGGCGATAAGACAACCTTCACCTCAACTTCTCCCCCTCCGATGAAGAAAGGAAAATATTGGAAGGAAACATCATCTCCGAGCAAAAACGACGCACGCGGTTGTGGTCGATAGGCGCATCATCAAGCGGATCTGGACTGGATGCGCGGATCTGGACTGGATGCACTCAATCGGAGTTGTTACTGCTGCAGTCAAAGATGGAGATGCGGTTGTAGGCGAAGAGGAGAGGGAGAGCGACGTCGAAGCCACTGACGCGGCGGATCTGGACTGGATGCACTCAATCGGAGTTGTTACTGCTGCAGTCAAAGATGGAGATGCGGTTGTAGGCGAAGAGGAGAGGGAGAGCGACGTCGAAGCCACTGACGCGGCGGATCGATGGAGTTAGGGTCGGTACCGTGATTTTGTGGCGGTTGAGTGGGGTTTTCGGGTGCCGATTCTACTCCTCCGGCGCTCGGAGTCGTCGTCGTTGACCCACTCCTCTGGCGCTTGGAGGTGCTGATGCCGTGTTGGTGTTGCTATGGTGGTTAGTCGGTGTGGTGCTGCTCGGGTACTCGATTCCTCTCCCCACCTCCCTGGCGGCTGGGCTCGTACGATTTTTAATTTAGAAATTGAGCTGAACATGTTACGTGGTCCTGGTGGTGGGGCTGGTGGTGGTTGGGGGTCTCCGGCTTCGTCGGCGGTTTGCGAGTGGGTGGCCGGCTGAAGTGTGCTAATGGAGGTCAAAGTTTGTGTGGTCAATAGCGTGTGTGGGCCCCTTCTGATGTATAATTAGAGCTGCGTTTGCTTTTGCAGTTTTAATTTGTCTCTTTTTGCAGACTTTCAGATAGAATGTTGGCGTGTTTTAGTGGGGATAATTGTGGGGTATACTTTTTGGGGTTAGTTGTCCTAGGGCGGTAGCAAGTGTGTGGTGGAACTTTTGAGGTTGAAATTTGTGGTATTTTATTTTTTGTGGGTTTAAAATTGGGGAAGAAATTGTGTGTGTTCCACCTTTTTTCCGTATGATCCGAGGTTTGGTCTTACGTATTTTGTACTCCGGGCTTTTGCCACACATCTATATATTTATCTCTTCAGGAGGTAAAAGGACACAATTGATTTAAGGAGGTTCGACATTGTTGTTTTCCCCCTTTCATCCTCTTGGGTTATTTTGGTGTTATGGTGATTGGTGGATTTGACATTGCTCATGCCGCTGCTAGGTATAATCTATTATTTGAAGTAGCTATATAAATCAATTTTGTGCTTCCATATTCTCTGTGTGGATTTCTAAGCAGCTCTCCAAAGGAAATTTATGCTAATTTTCAGTTATGATTGTCAAAATGTCTTTTGCTGTCAACATGGTGCTAATATATATAGTTGCATGATTATCATTGATAAGATCGTAGTGTATAAATTTTTCATTAAACTTGGCTTTTATCCAATGCTTGTGTGTGATCAGGTGGGAAAAAGACTTCAAAAAAAAATTGAATAGGTAAAGAATGAAGAGGACATTATTAAGACACATCAATTCTCTTACAGTTCATGAGACCAAATTAAAGGTATAACCTTGGTTGAATTATTTGCCCATATGTTGTCTCTAACAATGTAACATGTAAAAGAACTGATTAAAAATATTCAAGAATTTTAAATACTCTGAAATTGTTTTGTGGTTCCTACAACAAGTAGCCTTCTTTCATTTTGCCCTTCATATGTTTTCTTCTTGATTTTTGGAGTTAAACACACGAGCTTAGTTGGATTTATAGGCCTTTTTTTTTCTTTTGGAACAACTATATTTTTTTTTTCTAATAGCGGGGGAGTTGTATGGATATTTAGTTGCAATGGTTATATAAACATGTTTTATACCCGACACGAACATATGGTGCAAGATGGTTTAGCGCATCCAATCCTAATACTTATAAAATTAAAAGCAACCTCTTTATAAAAGAATGAGAATGAGCCATGTGTCTGTGATTGATCAAAATTAAGAATCAATTTTGAGCCCTTTCTCCCCACGTTCTCTCCATTCAACTGCTTCCCAGTACAAACTCCATCTCCTTTTGGTTTTCTTTTCCCACGTTATATTATCTTCTTCCTTACAATGTTTTCCTTCTTCGTCACAATTGATATTTCTATTGGTGGTTGTCGTTTCTCGAAGCAGAGCGCAATCGGACGGTGGCCAGAGGAGGGCGAGTGACAGGAGGCGGCAATTGGCAGGGGTTGAGCTGATGCAGGCGAAGCCCTCTCCAATTCGGTGGGGGATTAGCGAAATCGATCCCCACGGGTTAGCTTCTCTCCATCTTCCCCCTTTTGTTCCAAATATGGCTTATGGCTATTGATTCCATAACCGCTTCTCTCTCTCTCTCTCTCTCTCTCTCTCTCTCTCAATACTGCCTCTTTCGGCGCCAGTACTTTGGGAGGACATCTAATTGTTTGAATTCAAGAGGTAAAATTTCTACCATTTGATTTGAGGGTTATTCACCCAGAATTAGGGTTTGGTTGTAGGTGTTCAAGCTATGGTTTATGTTTCAATTTAGGGGATAGGTTGCGAATTAGGAGGTTTTATTTTGTGATTTAGTTTATGGATTAGGTTTCAAGCTATGAAGATAGAGGAAATTTGAACTAGATGGTGTTAGCCCTCATCTAATGGTATTTGGTGGTTAATTTTACTATTCTTCAAATAATGATAGTATTTGGTGAACTTCATGTGCATGTATGGATGATTGCATTATATACCGCAGGGAGGATGCTTGTGTACACTTTGGGATGCTCAAGCATCCCCAAAAAAAAAAAATTGGGTTTTAGTGTTAATTTCTTAATATGTTCCGTCAAGCATCCCCAACCCGAAAAAAAAAATTATAAAAGAATTTTTTTTTTACCTTTAAACATTTTCGTAATGATAAAAAAAATACTTTCAAGTATCCCCGGGATGACGGTTCAGGATCCGCCCCTGATATACCGGGGGTTTATTGGTCAAATTTGAGGTTATAAAGTTGTTATATTTAGGGTTTAATTCTTGCACATAAGGTGTTCAATTAAATGTCTCCAATGAGTTTATACATTTGAAATGAAATTTATTGATTGAGTCAATGCGCACAGGGTGTTTGATAAAATGTATCTACGATTTTTTTTTCCGGAAACATAAGAAAAACCTGGCTTCGTGTTTGATTGGGTTGTTTGAGTCCTTGCACACAGTAATCAAGTTGTTTAAACTTTAAACTTTATGGGTTATTATATTGAGTCATTGCACATAGGGTGTTTGAGTCCTTTATGGGTTGTTTAAACTTTCTGCTATATTTTAATCTCATAGCTAGATTCCTAAATCATTGCTAGAGCTAAAGTTTTCGTGTTTGAGTGGGTCAGAAAATAAAGTTATTTTGGATTTGAGCCTATAACCTTTTCTCATGTTAGTGATTTCTTTGCAATGAATCCCCGACAGTAATCAAGTTGTAGTTTTGATTAGGCCTATCAAAGAGGTTGGTGAGAGGTGTCCAATTAGTTGTGAATCTAACGGGTACTATTCTTTTGTGTTGATTTCATCAAATTTTAGGGGGTTATTAATGCCAAAAAGGAGATTATCCTAGACATATTATATGCAAGGCCTTGATCATCTTCCATGAATTTGTCTATTTTGATGTATGTCTTCTATTTCTAGCAGTCCTGAAGTATATATTAGGTATTGTTAGTTCAATATTTCTAGCATTCTTGGCTTATATTTTCTCTATTTTTATGTATCATGTATGGCTTATATTAAAAATCCTAAATGAGTGATCATTTTTGTTTTCCCTTTGTCATTTCTAGCAAATATGTGAAAAAAGTAAGTCGAGTAAAGATAAGTTTTAGGCAACAAGTAAGTTTTTTTGCTCATGTTCTCATTTTACCCATTTTTCGATGTCTACATAATATCACCAATTTACTTGGGTATCCAGACAATGATATCGTAGGCAAGTCTAAGTTGCAATCTCCATGGCCCTCATTGCGATTATGATAGAGGCAAGGATACAATTTATATTTATGATAAGATGATGTCTCCTTTGGTTGAAATTGATTTTTTCTATATGTGAAATTTTGACTTTTGGTATGTATCAGTAATAATGATAAAGTTGGCATAATGATATTTTGGACGTGAAGCTCTGTGCATAGTTCAAAAGAGTTCATGGTCCTTCTATTTTATATTTGTTTTTCTTTTAATTGAAGTGAAGATCATCCGAACATGGTAAGATTTATTGAATGTTTCTTCTATCTTCATCTTTGTTCGCTTGATGAATTCATTTATATATATACACACACACACACACACACACACACATGAGTACATTATCATCTTCGAACCCATCTTAATCTCTTGACAATAAGAATATTAGACAAGTTTTATGCATGATTTCAAGTTCCAAGTCATTTAAAGTTAGTTTTGGGGATTTTGTTTTATGAATGTCATAAAATTAATTTGAAATGACTTGGAACTCGAAATCGAGCTTGGTTGGCATCATATGATTTTTTTATTTTTTATCACCACATAGATTTAATAAAAAGCATCAACTTTTGTCAGGATTGAGTGATTTTTCACAGTGAAAAATTAAATGTGCATGTCATGATTGTTTCACAACCATGAAATATTTCATTGTACCCCTATAAAACAATCTGCATTCAAATCAATTAATTTGAGTAATATGCCAGGGGCCGGGTGTGTTTGTGGTCTTCAACTTTGACCATTGTATGTTATTTACCACATAGATTTAATAAAAATCATTAGCTTTTGACAAGTTGTGGTTATTTTTCAGGGTGAAAAGTTAATGTTACATGTCAGGACTTTTTTACGACCATGATATATTTTAAGGTGCTCTTAAACTCATTGGTGCATGCATGGAAAGGGTTGAAATATTGATGTTTGATCCAGGTGGAATGTTGGGTTGGAATTGGTCTTTTGATTGTGGTACTGATTGTCGAGATATTGACGTACAATTGATTTTAGTAAGGAATTTTGTCTTTGATTTTAGTAAGGAATTATATGGATGACAATCTTAAATTCTTGGATTCACTTTATTGGAAGGATGAAGGAAGTAAACTAATGTCTTCATACTGATTTTTATTGCCTAAAATGCTTGATGTTGTCACGAAGCTGGTCTAAATTTCTTTTACTGTTATAGTTGCCTAGCTGAGCTGTCATGGGAAGGGCTTTTCATAGTTGATGTCGTAGATTTTCATTATAAAAAAGAAAGTGACAGGAAGTGATGCTTCAAGAGATTGGGACAAGTTTAGAATAGCCGCTACTGCATACACGTTAGCATTGGGAAGTATTAATGGATTTTGTTTGTGATATTAGAGCAATTTCATATAAGGTAGGATGATTTGAACTGGGACAAAATACTGAAGAGATTATCAATTCATCACCGCCAAGTGGGTTGTGCTATTGGATAATTGTTGCTTATTTTGCTCAAGTTAAATGGCTCTCGTACGGTTGGACATGATACTGCAAGCCAGTACAACTAGGGACATTGTTAGGCTAAATTTGTTAGGAGAATGGATGACGACAAAGGCTAGCAAACAATTACGGAATAACACAAGGTGATGCACATCATGTCTGTATATAAAGTATCTACCCATTGCAAAATTGGTTATTATGAGAAATTGGATGTAATAAATCCATGGTTCTGTTTGATAAGCGGTAAATTTGATGAAAAATACTTACCCGTACAAGGTACGGGAAAAGTACTAGTTTATAATTAAACGTATAAAATTCTCAAGAAATTAAACAATATATTACAAGAAATTATTGCATTATAAACTAAAAAACTGTCATTTACATTTTAAAACCCAATCAAGATTAAGGGAATTATTTTTATAATAATTTAATAAAGTATTATGTGATATTTTTAATTTTTAATTTTTTTATTTTAGACAAGAAAAAATACTTTATTATGGAAAAATATTACAGTATATTGTATGAAAAACTATATAATTTTAAACATGGATAAATTTAATGAGAAGGCATTGCTGTTGAAAGAAAATTAAAATAAAAAAGATTAGGGATACGTACCCCGTACAATATTGAGAGAATACGTAGTTGGCTTTGTTGTTCCACTTCCACCGCCTTGTCATCAACATCGATCACTTTCATCACTCCATCGAACGACAACTGGACAAGCTTCATACTTAAAAGGAATTTCCATCCCAAATATAACTCCCTGCAATTATCAATCCTCAAAATTTCCAAGGAAGGAAGGTATGGAATGAATGTAGGCAAGCGAGCTGTCCTCCCAATCCCGAGATAGTGAAGATTTCGCAATTCTGCGAGACGAGCCGCCTCTTCCTCTTCTTTCCAATTTTCATCATAATCAGCTCCCCCTTCCTCGTCTATCCAATTTTTAATTTCTAACCTTTCAAGGGACTGGAGGTACTGCAGTCCCTCTACCAAGTGCTCATCCCGACCCCGAAGTGTCAAATATACAAGTACCTTCAAGGCTTTCCATGGCATCCCAGGTTCTCTCATTTTCATCCGGCCGTCATCATCTCCAATGTCGGTTATTTTACCATTTTCTAAGCTCAACTCTTTGAGGGCAGTTAGATGTGCCAACCCCCGACAAGATACCCACTTCAGGTTACCACACCCATTGATCTTTAATTTCTGCAGCTGATTAAGGTGTCGTAACCATCCCTCCGGAAGGGACACTAGATCGGCAATGCCCCCAAGCATTAAATTCTGCAGGTTGTTATTGTTAGCATTATATTTATTATACGTGTACAGTTACCATTGTACCCTTGGGTTTTCACCCATTGATATATATACAGGAGTAGGCCTCTGAGATCCGGTAAGGACTCAGTTCTCCAAACACTTACATGGTATCAAGCCTTTGTGTGAAACCCTAACTTTTTTTTTTGCTTCACACATACCGATCCACGCCGCCGCAGCCCTAGCCGCCGCCGCTACTCCCTAGCCGCCGCCTCCGCCCCCTGCTGCCGCCGCACCACACCCCCAGGCCGCCGCCGCCGATCCCTTCAGCCGCCGCCGCCGCCCTTTTTTTTTACCCCTTCCGCCGCAAATTTCCCACCTTTTCTCAATGTCTACCGATGAGATTATCAACCCTAACCCTAACCCTAACCCCACCCCTCCACCACCACCACAAAACCCCTTTCACTCCGCTCAATCCGTCACCAACATCAAAAATCAAATTCCCCTAACCCTTGATCTCAAAAAGGTCCAATACCACACATGGGCGGAGCTCTTCCAAACCGCCTGTAAGGCTCATGACGTCATCACCCACATCGACGGCTCTGATCGTCCGAATGATGTCCCTGAGCCCCTCTGGAACCGCCTTGACTCCATCGTCCTTGGATGGATCTATGCCACCATCTCTGAGGACGTCCTGATTACCGTCCTCCAACCAAACTCTACCGCCCGTGATGTCTGGCTCCGCATAAAGGGCCTCTTCCATGACAATCAATCCGCTAGGGCAGCGGATCTTGAGGGCAAGTTCATCAACACCCGTCAGGAAAGCTTCTCCACCGTCTCTGACTACTGCCTTGCCATCAAAGCCATTGCTGATCAACTAGGTGATGTTGGTCACAAAGTTAGCGAAGAACGTCTTGTTCTTCAACTTATCAACGGCCTTTCCACCAAATTCGATGTCGTCGGTGGCATGATTAGCAACACATCACCACTTCCGACCTTCATGGTGGCTCGTAGCATGCTCTCCAGGGAGGAGAGCCGTCAGGGACGCCCCCAGGGCCCTTCCCATGTCCTTGTTTCCTCCAAAGACTTCATAGCCCCAGACCCCCTTCCCCAAACCCAACCCAGACAGCCCCAACAACGCGGAGGACGCGACAGAGGCGGCAACGGCAGCGGCCGTCGCGGCCGCGGTCGCACAACCATGCAGCGACCGTCGCCAGGGCAATGGTACCCGCAGCAGCAGTGGCCCACCGCCCCGCCGCCGCCCCCTTATCCGACGTGGGCAGGATACCCCCCGCCGGAGTTGGCCTGGACGCAGCGTCCGGCACATCAGCGAGCCACATCCCCGGCAATGTACGCTTCGCAACAGCCACCAGCGCACCCCATGCACACCAACCTCTCCGCCGCTTTCTCCACCATGGGACTTCAGCAGCCGGACGACAATTGGTACATGGATACCGGGGCCTCCTCTCACATGACGAACACACCAGGTAACCTACACACTGTCTTTAATTCGAGCACTTTACCGTCTGTTTATGTCGGAAACGGCGAGTCTCTTAAAATTGTCGGTTCGGGTCACACAACCCTTCCCAATGCCCCACCTCTACACCTCAACAAAGTCCCGCTTGCCCCTGACCTTGTTAAAAACCTCATCTCTGTTCGTCAATTTATCGTTGATAATCATGTGGCTGTCCAATTTGACCCGTTTGGTTTTCTTGTGAAGGATCTTCGTACGGGGACCCCAATCATGCGCTGCAATAGTTCTGGCGACCTCTACCCCATCACCAAAGCTCGCCCACAGTCTCACACCGCCCCCACCGCCTTCGTCGTTCATCGTGCTGACTTGTGGCACGCTCGTCTTGGCCATCCTGGCGACCACGTGCTCCAAAGTCTCCACACTAGTCATTTAATTTCTTGTAATAAAGCCTCTGGCGTTTGCACTTCCTGTGAAATCGCCAAGAGCAAGCGTCTCCCCTTTAGTTTGTCTCATTCCAGTACTTTTGCACCATTTGATATTATACATTGTGACTTGTGGACATCTCCTATTCCGAGTGCTAGTGGATTTCGTTACTATTTGGTTGTCCTAGATGATTTCACCAATTTTGTTTGGGTTTTTCCCCTACGCCACAAATCGGAAACACAGGGTTATATTGTACACTTTCACACATTTGTCCGCACCCAATTCAATTTGCCTATCAAGGCTATTCAGTGCGACATGGGAGGCGAATTTGACAACACCGTCTTTCGCTCTTTTTGCCAACAACAGGGGATAGCCCTCCGCTTCTCTTGTCCTCAAACCTCTCCACAAAATGGCAAAGCGGAACGCATTCTCCGCACCCTCAATGACAAAACCAGGACCCTCCTACATCACGCCTCTCTCCCACTCTCCTTTTGGGTTGAGGCGCTTCACATGGCCACCTATCTCCACAACATACTTCCATCCAAAGCCATTGACAACTCCATCCCAACCTTGGCACTCTATAGGCGCTGCCCCTCTTACGATCACATTAGAGTGTTTGGATGTCTCTGTTTTCCCAACATGAGTGCCACTGCCCCTCACAAGCTATCCCCACGATCCACTAAATGTGTCTTCTTGGGCATCTCCCCACACCACCGTGGCTACCGTTGTCTTCGCTTGGATACTAATCGGGTTGTCACCTCGCGCCATGTGATTTTCGACGAACAGACCTTCCCCTTCGCCACACCACCTACCCCTGTTGTCCCCCACCCACCCTCATCCCCCCATTCCGACGAATTCCCACCCCTTCTACGCCACATATTCCATCAAGCATCTTCCGGAACCAACACCCCGCCCCAAACCCCCGCCCAAAATCCCATACGACGGCAACTGCAGCGTGCGGCGGGCGCCGCACCACAAGCGGCGGGCACACCCCCCCGGCGGCGGCCGCCGCAGCCCATACCCCCCCATGCGGCGGGCGCCGCACCCCATGCGGCGGGCACACCCCCCTGGCGGCGCCCGCCGCACCCCATCCCCCCTCTTTTTCCCCCTCCGCCGGCGACCCCTCTTCCCCACCACCCTCCGACCGCCACCCCCGCCCACTCCATGCAGACCCGGTCGCAGTCCGGCATCTTCAAGCCTAACCCCAAATACAACCTTCTCACTACGTCTCCCGATATATCCCCTCTCCCCAAATCCCCCCACAAGGCCTTACAGGACCCGAACTGGCATGCTGCCATGATGGATGAGTTTAGTGCTCTTATTAAAAACGGTACGTGGGACCTCGTTCCAAGGCCTCGGGACACTAACATCATTAACTGCATGTGGTTGTTCAAGCATAAGTACAGGTCCGACGGTACTCTAGAGCGACACAAGGCCCGACTAGTCGTCAACGGCAAGTCCCAAGAGGTCGGGGTTGACTGTGATGAGACTTTCAGCCCGGTCGTCAAACCGGCTACCATCCGCACCGTTCTGAGCATCGCCCTTACTAAGGATTGGCCTATCCATCAGCTGGACGTCAAGAATGCCTTCCTTCACGGCAACCTTCAGGAGACTGTGTACATGCATCAGCCGCCAGGCTTCTATGATCGCACCCGCCCATCTCACGTCTGCCTTCTTCGGAAGTCTCTCTATGGGTTGAAACAGGCGCCTCGCGCCTGGTATCAGCGGTTCGCCACGTACCTCACGGACATTGGGTTTCAGGGCAGTCAGTCTGATCACTCCCTTTTTGTGTTCCACTCAGGGTCTGACACTGCCTATCTTCTCCTGTACGTCGACGACATCGTGCTCACCGCTTCCTCTACATCGCTCCTGTCCAGGCTGATGGCCCTGCTGCGATCAGAGTTCGCCATGACTGATCTCGGGCCCCTGAGCTACTTCCTTGGGGTCTCTGTGTCCCGCACACCTACCACATTGTTTCTTCATCAGCAGAAGTACGCTCTTGAGATCGTCGACAAAGCCGGCATGGCATCTTGCAAACCCGCCACCACCCCCGTCGACTGCAAGTCCAAGCTCGACGCTGCCTCCAGTCCTAAGGTTGAGGATCCTACTGCTTATCGCAGTCTGGCCGGTGCTCTCCAGTATTTGACGTTCACTAGACCGGACATTGCCTTTGCCGTACAGCAGATCTGCTTATACATGCATGATCACCGCGAGCACCATCTTCAGGCGCTCAAGAGGATAATCCGGTACATCAAGGGCACTTCTGACATGGGTTTACATCTCGCTCGCAGCCGGTTTGACTCCCTCACCGCCTATTCTGACGCTGACTGGGCAGGTTGTCCGGAAACTCGCCGCTCTACGTCTGGCTTCGCAGTGTACATCGACAACCTGGTCTCGTGGTCCTCCAAGCGTCAGGCCACCATCTCCCGCTCGAGTGCCGAGGCTGAGTACCGTGGTGTTGCCAACGCCGTCGCTGAGACCTGCTGGCTCCGCAACCTTCTCTGCGAACTCCGGGTTCCCCTTCGATCGGCCACATTGGTTTACTGCGACAATGTCTCCGCTGTCTACCTATCGTCGAACCCGGTTCAGCACCAACGGACGAAGCATATCGAGATTGACATCCATTTCATCAGAGAAAAGGTCGCCCTAGGCCAGGTCCGCGTTCTCCATGTCCCTTCTGCACATCAGTATGCGGACATTTTCACAAAAGGATTACCTACTCCTCTTTTTACTTCTTTTCGTTCCAGTCTTGCTATTCGCTCACCTCTAGCTGCGACTGAGGGAGGATGTTAGCATTATATTTATTATACGTGTACAGTTACCATTGTACCCTTGGGTTTTCACCCATTGATATATATACAGGAGTAGGCCTCTGAGATCCGGTAAGGACTCAGTTCTCCAAACACTTACAGTTATTTCTCCGATTCAGCAACTCTGTTACCAATGCCATATCAACTTCTGAAAGACATAAATCTTCAACTTCCTCAAATAGAGGCATTTGTCCTTTGAGCTTTGGACAGACTGATACACGAACCGATGAAACTTTGCTATAGCAAGGCCATCTCGTCTCTTCAACTACTTGTCTCCACCAACCTTTCAGATTGGGAAGATCGTAAAGGGTAATATGTTTTAAAGACGGGAAATCACTTACATTATCCAGCAAGTACTCCATCTGATGACAACCAGAAAGATGGAGCTCGGTGACACACCGAAGGGTGCCGACCCAACTTGAAAGTATCTCACCCTCATATTTTGAAATTTTCAAAAATTCAAGATTTTTATGCGGCTCAAGGGCATCCAACACTGCTTTTGCTTCATCTTTGCGCATCTTTTTATCCGTAATCCCCATCCACTGTATAGCCATCCCACTTAGTTTGAGCTTCCTCGACATGTTTGCTTTTACTGCATCTTCAACGGCATCCAACCATCCTTCTCCTGGAAGCTCAATTGTCAAAATCCCGAGCAAGTTATCAAGGTCTTGCAAGTATCTTAAACCCCCCGTTTCGCGATGCACAATAAGACTATCCAGCTGAACAAGGGAGGTCAAAGCTCTCAATCCTGACGGAATAGACCCCAACCTCCAACATCCTTTTATATAGAGTTTTGTTAAGCTCACTAACTTCTCTATTTTTGGAGGCAGATCCTCTAGGCAGTTGCAATCCATAAGTACAAGGCTCATCAACTGGTGAAGCTTACAAATTGAATCTGGGAGGTGTACTATCTCGTGATTGCAAGAAAGGTCGAGATATCTCAAGTAGGTCAATTCTCCAACAGACTCTATGTTTTCAACTCTCAACGATGACAGGTGCAATACGCGTAGCATTCTAAATCTGCTTAGCAGCAACAGGTTTACGGTTTTCTTAGCAAACCGTTCTTTAGAATGAATTATAAGGGTTCTCACTCTCTTTGGATCATAAGCTAGACTGCAATAGTCAAAACAATTATCAACCTCACAACTAATGGAGATGTGACGAAGATTATCCCTCTCATCCCTATTGACCATATAAGCCCTATCAATCAAAACACACTCTGTTTTAGCAACATCTGTTGCCATATCATGTAATAAATCATGCATTTTAGCAATTTTTCCATAGCGAAAATTTTCATCACCATTCCAACTTTGAAATGGCTTTTGTTTTACCTCTTGGAAGAAGCATCTTTCAACCAAGCGGAAAAAGTATTCTCCCTCTTTCTCCAAGGTTTGCCCATTATCAAGCTTAATAAAACCTTGAGCTATCCATAAACGAACTAGCTCATCTTTATCAAATTCGTAGTCTTTTGGGAAGAGGGAACAATAAGCAAAAACACATCTTCAAATTTGAAAGGAGGTGATTATAGCTAATCATCAGAACATCTTTGATACTATCAGGACTCCCATCAGCAGGCATTACAATATTCCTTTTAAGATCATTATCCAAAAAATTTGACCATGTTCCATAATCCTTTTTTTTCCCACGAAGAACGCTTCCAATAATATTCACAGCAAGTGGAAGGTTTCCACACCTACTCACAATCTTCTTCCCAAGGGGCTCTAATTCTGAATTCTTTCTAAGTTCCTCCTCACTAACGAATGCTTTTTTTACAAACAAAGACCATGCACTCTCGTTAGACAACACCGCTAGATCAACACGATTTGACGCTTCTAGACAATTGGCAACTTCTCTAGATCGTGTTATGACTATAACTTTACTACCTTCTTGAGCCCCGCCATTTCTAAGGGCCCCTTTCAATGCTCCCCAATTTCCAGCAGTTACGTCCCAAACATCATCCAAAACGAGTAAATATTTTTTCCCACTAATTTTATTTCCTAGCTCCTTCTGCAGCATCTCTAAAGAGTCAGATTGGTTGACATTTTGATAAGACCCTATGATATTTTTCAGGACTAGCTTTAGATTTGAGAGGTCCTTCATACAAACCCAAATGTGCACATCAAACTCATGTTTCACACTCTCATGATTATACACATATTTTGCTAAAGTGGTTTTTCCCAATCCTCCAAACCCAATGATTGCGATAACAGAAAGACTTTTGTTATTAGATATCTCACTTATATCTAACATATTGATTATACGATCCCTATCCTCATCTCTTCCAATTACTTCCTCCTCAAGCACAACAGAATGACTTTCTTGACTCACAACGCTAACAGGTTGTTGTGCACATGGAACTGGCACAAGGCCATCCATTCTCATATCTTTCTCAAGGGCATCTAGGGATTCCCTAATGGACTTGACAGCATGAGCGGTCTTAACAATGACACCCAGCTGGTTTGATTCAGAGAAGAACAGGCGTACCTCTTTGGTGAACTTATTGCCACCAGTGGTCCTCTTTCGCAAGACTTGTGCGGTCAATCCATCGAACAAGTCTTCGGCATCATACATGGCATTCCTCATCCTGGACAGGAAGTGCACGGTACGGCCCTTGGGTTCTCTCCCCTCGGCGTCGGAGGCCATGTAGGTGAGGGTATTAATGGTATCTTCAAGCTTTTTGAGCTCTTTCTGGGAGTTCCAGAGGAGGAGGAGCTCTTCTTTGGCAAGGGAGCTGAATGTTTCGAGGGCGGCTTTCGCAATGGAGGCCAAAGCAGCAGCCTCAGTCATTGTTGGAGGGTGTTTTTGAGAGCCAGAAAGGGGTTCAAGAGCTGGAAAGGGTGCGGATAAGGTTTGCTTAAGCCTTGGAAAATCAAGGAAAGGGATGATAGAATGTTAAATAGTAGGATAGGAAAGGACGATGAGCCTCCCCCATGTGAATGCAATAATGCAGTCTGGATTTCCTATAAGAAAATGGTGTTACATCGTATTATACTTAATTATTTCGGGTATAAATTCACATTGAAAAATTGTTAAAATTATTTTTTATAAAAATCTATTATAAAAATTATTATTAAAAATTATGGATAATTAAAAGATTGATTATTTTAGAAAATATTTTTTATTTTTGTAAACATATATTTTAATAAAAAAAATTTATAAAAAAATTTAATATAAATGTATATAGTATAAATATAATTTTTTGATTTTTTTAAAGTGAATTTTACACGAAATAATTATGTGTAACATACAAAGTGTCATCCTGAAATATTTGGTTTTCAGTTTTTTTCTTTTTGTATTTGCTTATTTTGGGTTATATCATGACGGTTAGCCCGGCTGCCGATTCCCTTCCACCTCTCATTTTTACTGTTATCTTCTAGGATTTCGAATTGTTTCCTTTTTAAAAAAAAAAAAGAAAAAAAAAGTGTGATCCTTATTTGGTAGTCAGTGTAGTCAACAACGCGCGCGGCTACTTTTGGAGGATAGCTAGCAAGTTGGAAACTTGATGCGACTCTCCTTGACAAATGACAATTGGGGTGAAGTGGGCCGGTTGCTGCAAATTGCAATCCAAGTTGTTTAAAATTCCATCACCTTTCGGCTTTCTCTATCAAACAATTAATTGATCCATCAATCTATAATTGTATTGTAGTACGCAACTCTCTTCAATATTACATTATTACCTATGCAATTGGATTTTAATGTAAAAAAATTCATGAACTGAGCTGATATAATCGATCTACTCAATAAGAACAGGTTGAGTCAGAAGACAAATGGCCCCCATATTATTAAACTCATGTTTCATTCATCAAAGATTCAAAGGTAATTAACATTGAGTGAAACTAGTTTCTAGTTCCAGCTAGAATCTGAGGCTGTCTTGATCAGCCATTTCCAGGGTACGCGATCAAACCGATTATGGAATGTCGGTTTCCTTTGCATATTCAATCACCTCTTTGCCACCAAGTAGAGGCTTTGTTAACTGTTCTTTCCCTTGGTTTTCCCCTCTTTGCTCCTTTGATTTGCCCCATAAGACCAAGTAGAGCCCGATCACAATCAACGCTGCACCTACATTAATCCTTTGTACAAAAAACATGCTCAGATGGTGATGTTTGCTCAGAATTCATCCTTAAAAGTCTCTGCTTGTGCTTACCCTCCTGAGAACAGCTGATCACCGAGGATCAAAGTCGCCATGATGGCTACTAGCAGCGTCTGGACTGGTTGAAACACGGCCACAAACACAGGTCCGCCTCTGTGAATGCACCATGTTTGGAGTGAGATCACTATCCCGGAAGAGACGATTCCCTGAGAAGCAAATCAAGGCAGCTCATGAAACTGTACTATAATAATTGCCTGCAAGGGTGGGCATTTTATTACCCCATAGAGTATGGTAGATAGCTCCTCCCCGGTTTGGATTCTCCACCGCGCAATGTCTGTTTCCGCAAATGCTGCTATGACTAGAAACTGGATCAATCCGAAGAAGCATGTGAAGGCAGTAAGCGAGAGCTTCGCTGGATACTTCTTCAAGATTGGTGCCTGCAGAGACTCCTCTTGTTAAGAGGTGTTGAATTCGGCTTTTATAAAGTATTGTTTGGATTGATATTGATGCGAATGTGCACCAACCAGGACGACGATCCAAGCTGTCTAACACAGGCAATAAGAATCACCTTTCCAAGAAGTATGCAAAGGGAGCCAACAGAGTCAAAGCAATTGTGTTTCTGTAAATCGGATAAACGATCTTTTTATTTTATTTTAAAGGTTAAGGTATATTGAAAAGAAAGTAAAGTATTTACAAAGGGATAGTTTGTCGAATGTCAATAGGCTTCATAAGGGGCTATACCCGCTTGAGAACATTTGTGTGAGTGATGCTCACCATCCTAAAAAGCGATAGGGATTCTTGCATAGCCATGTGTGGATCCTATCTCTTCAAGCCAAAGCTATCAGACGTCGGACACACACGCCTGAGTAGCGACTTGTACCATCCCCTTCGGCTAGGCCATCAAGGATGCTACAAACCGGCACTCAGGACTCCCTTTGAAGCCCATCTATAACCTATACTCCAAAGAAGGAGAGCTAGATTGAAGGAGCATGGTCGAAAAAAGTTGCTCCTTTTACATGTAGTCCTATCTCCTTTTCTAGGGAAACAACAAGCACAAAAGGTTGTTCCATACAAGTCATAACCTCAGAGCTTTTCCTGTTCTGTTTTCAAAAACATATGCAGCCTGGACCTCAGATTTGAAGTTCTTCTTCCATGTGTGATTCTTCTTGAATCAGTCCCTCATGTGAAGTGCAAAGAGCAGGAGCTGCCAAGGGCTTTGTAAACAATCTTGCTTATGCCGATGTTGAGTGTCACTCATGAGACTGTTTCCGCTTTCCTTACTGGAGATGACAGTGTAACGAATTGCTCGTGCTAAGCCTCAAACATTGTTCTTGCCTCTGATGCTCTTAACATGAAATGTTGTGATGTGCCTGAATTCCCGAATTTAGAGATGCGGGATACAAAACTGAGATTTGTCCTAGAATGAAACATATATGATGGTCATTTGAAGAGAGTAATTTACAAGTTGTATTAAATCTCAGTAAAGCATTCATGATTGTTTCTAAAGCATTCATTTGGGGAAAGTGCAGACTAAAATTTCAGCTACTCACAGTGCACGGTTGGATTTATAAAGCTGCAAACAAGATAAGTGAAATGAAGTAGAACGATGATCAGATTTAGATTATAGCCAAACATGGAAAATAACAAATAAAGTTGAAAGAAGTCACTGTTGGATTCATTTGCGGAATGTGCAGACTAAAAGATGGAATTGTTACCAATGAAAACATAAGTCACGGTGTCTTCCTCCACTCTGGTAAAGAGGCTCATATCATCCACTATGTTCAAAGAATTATTTAGCCTAGAGCAGCAACAACAACTCTTGGCTCATCGAAGTCCACTCTGTTCTTGACAAATCCTCCCCTGAAAAAGTCATGTTGCAATAAAGCGAATTACCAGAGAACAAGATCTTAATTGTGGTAAAGGGGAACGAGGAGAACTAACCATATTGAGTCATCAAACATAAGCTGTTGAAGTTGCACAACATTCAAATGCATGAATTCTCAGGATCCAAAATCGAGCGCAGCAACAACAGCTAGGCCAACAAAGTCCAGGAAATCACTTCTTAAAGTACGTGTGAGTTTCATCAAACACCTTAGCATATCCAATCAACATAAGAAGTCCAGGAAATGACTTCTTATAATGTGAACTAACCATACTGATTATTTTCTAAATGAAAAATAAAATTTTATAGTGAAAACAATGTGACCTCCGTAGAAGATTCTCCATGACAACAACGTTATTGTGTGCACTTGTGTGAACTCATTCGCAGGGACACAACTCGATCATGAGCCCTCAATATTCTAATAGCACCCTATTTTTTTTGTTTATTAACAACCAACCTACACATCACAAGGTGACACATACAGTTAGCCAAAGTGTCGAGCAATCATATATCATATATATGGAGTATTTTTGTCATGAAAACATAGTTAAGACTCAATAATAGACGACAGTTGCACAAGATCGATTTTTCATGATTTACCTATTTAAGCCTTAATGACATTACCATATGTGGCAGGTACATCTTTGTTAGCCTTGTCAGGAACATCTAAGAAATAGCTGTGGATGCATGAGCAATTGAGCATCTAACCTGCTCAACAGAAATCACCTCTTGAGGGTCGATTTGGGAGAGGTTTACAATAATCTCAACAGAAATAGCCTATACGACATTGGCTCCCGTAATCGACTTCTTAATTACTTCTAGAAGGCATGTCCTATATATATAGAAGTTGATCCTCCTGCAGGTGTCATGAAACCCCTTGAGCAGGTTAACCCTTCCAATATCAACACCTGCCTACAATACAACAAAGGGTATAAACTGTTAAGACAATTGTGGACTGGTTTGACTACAAATATAGGCCGGTTAAATATAACATGGGATTCTTACTAGTGGAGACACAGTTATATATACAGTCTTTGCACGGATAGTTTGTCTTCCTCCCCTCTGGTGAGAGGCTCATACCATACAGATCCAAGTGATTTATTATATCAGAAGCAATAGAAAAGCTTACACTCATAGTAAGCAAAGGGACAAGTTGAGGTTAAACGAGTTATGAATTAGTGGAATATGCGCTTGAATTTGGAGAGAGACAGGCCGCCACACCCTCTGATTCCCTCCTCTTCTTCTTCCTCCTCCAATACACCATCTGATCTGCGCAATTAAATTTCCAACAACATGAAGATGATTAATTACCACAAGCGACAAGCTGGGACAAGTAAAGTAATTAATGTAAGCTCAGCAATTTTTGTAGGGTTACATTTACCTTGCCATGATGTCTTTTTGAGGGATGTGTTGAATGAGATGCCAGTCCTCTCCCCCTTCTTTGCATCTGTTTTTCAATTCCACTGAGCAATCCCTAATTTCAAGGTATCCCAGGGCGGTGAGGTTGGGAATCCAATCAGGGAGTGATCTCAATTTCTCACATTTGAAAATGGATAGAGATTGCAAGGAGGTGAGATGTTGGATTGCGTCAGGTAATTGCTCCATTCCTTCTATGTACCAAAGTTCTAAGGAGTGAAGAGATGATGAAAGCCTTGAAAGGGAATTCAAGGGTATGTCGTTTACCCATTCTGTTTCCTGTAGGTTCTCCATTAATAAACACACTATTGTATGAAAAACTATATATACTCCATAATTCTAAACATGGATACATTTAATTAATGAGATGGCATTGATGCTGTTGAAAGAAAATAAAAATAAAAAAGATTAGGAATACGTACCCCACCCCATATAAAGAGACGACGTAGTTGGCTTTGTTGTTCCACTTCCACCGCCTTGTCTTCTTTAACATCGATCACTTTCTTCACTTCATGGAAGCACAAATAGACAAGCTTCATACTTAAAAGGGATTTCCATCCCAAATATAACTCCTTGCAATCCCAAATCCCCAAATATTCCAAGGAAGGAAGGTGTTGAATGAATGTAGGCAAGTGAGCTGTCCTCTTTCCAAACCCAATTTCGAGGCTGCGAAGATTTCGCAATTCTGCGGGACGAGCCCCCACTTCCTCTTGTTGCCAAGTTTCATCATGACCACTACCCCCTTCCTCGTCTATCCAATTTGAAATTACTAATCTTTCAAGGGACTGGAGGTACTGCAGTCCCTCTACCAATTGCTCATCTCGACCCGGAAGTGTCAACCTTACAAGTCCCCTCAAGGCTTTCCATGGCATCCCGGGTTCTCTCCTTTTCATCCGGCCGTCATCATCTCCAATGTCGGTTATTTCACCATCGTATAATCTCAACTTTT
This sequence comes from Persicaria tinctoria, assembly GCA_037127255.1. Lineage (NCBI taxonomy): Eukaryota > Viridiplantae > Streptophyta > Magnoliopsida > Caryophyllales > Polygonaceae > Persicaria > Persicaria tinctoria. Next base: position 85,081,591 of record JBANSL010000004.1, on the reverse strand, counting down.
TGAGGGCAGTTAGATGTGCCAACCCCCGACAAGATACCCACTCCAGGCTACCACACCCATCGATCACTAATTCCTGCAGCTGATTAAGGTGTTGTAACCATCCCTCCGGCACGGACACTAGATCGGCAATGCCCCAAAGCCTCAAATTCCGCAGATTGTTATTTCTCCGATTCAGCAACTCTGTTACCAATTCCATATCAACGCTTGAAAGTTCTAAATCTTCAACTTCCTCAAATAGAGGCATTTGTCCTTTGAGCTTTGGACAGAAACATACATGAACCGATGAAACTTTGCTAAAGCAAGGCCATCTCATCTCTTCAACTACTTGTCTCCACCAACCTTTCAGATTGGGAAGACTCTTAAGGGTAATTTGTTTTAAAGACGGGAAATCACTTACATCATCCAACAAGTACTCCATCTGATTACATTTATCAATATGGAGCTCGGTGACATACCGAAGGGTGCCGACCCAACTTGAAAGTATCTCCCCCTCATACTTTTTAATTTTCAAATATTCAAGATTTGTGTGCGGCTTAAGGGCATCCAACACTGCTTTTGCTTCATCTTTGTCCATCTTTATAGTAGGAATCCGACCATAATCACCAACAGCCAGCCATCTGTGCTTCCTCTGATGTGTCCCCTTTATCACCATCCCACTTAGTTTGAGCTTCCTCGACATGTTTGCTTTTCCTGCATCTTCAACGGCATCCAACCATCCTTCTTCTGGAAGCTCAATTGTCAAAATCCCGAGCAAGTTATCAAGTTCTTGTAAATATCTCAAACCCCCCGTTTGATGATGCACAATAAGTCTATCCAGCTTAACAAGGGAGGTCAAAGCTGTCAATCCTGACGGAATAGACCCCAACCTCTCACATCCATGTATATAGAGTTGTGTTAAGCTCACTAACTTCTCTATTTTGGGAGGCAGACCCTCAAGGCGGCTACAATTCACAAGTACAAGGATCATCAACTGGTGAAGCTTACAAATTGAATCTGGGAGGTGTACTAGCTCGTTATTGTGAGAAAGGTCGAGATATCTCAAGTAGGTCAATTCTCCAATAGACTCGATGTTTTCAACCCTCGACCATGACAGGTGCAACACACGTAGCATTCTAAATCTGCTCAACAGCAACAGGTTTACAACTCTTTTCTTACCAAAGTCATCAAAGTGTTTTTCAGAATGAATTATAAGGGTTCTCACTCTCTTTGGATCAGAAGCTAGACTGCAATAGTCAAAAGAATTATCAACCTCACAACTAATGGAGATGTGACGAAGATTGTCCCTCTCATCCCTATTGACAATAGAACCCCTATCAATCAAAGCACACTCTGCTTTAGCAACATCTGTTGCCATATCATGTAATAAATCATGCATTTTAGCAATTTTTCCATAGCGAGCATTTTCATCAGAATCATCTCCCATAAATTCAAACCATGGCTTATATGGCTTCTGTTTTACCTCTTGGAAGAAGCATCTTTCAACCAAGCGGAAAAAGTATTCTCCCTCTTTCTCCAAGGTTTGCCCATTATCAAGCTTAATAAAACCTTGAGCTATCCATAAACGAACTAGCTCATCTTTATCAAATCTGTAGTCTTTTGGGAAGAGGGAACAATAAGCAAAACACATCTTCAAATTTGAAAGGAGATGATTATAGCTAATCGTCAGAACATCTTTGATACTATCATCACTCCCATCAGCAGGCATTACAATATTCCTTTTAAGATCATTATTTAAAAAATTTGACCATGTTCCATAATCCTTTTTTTTCCCTCGAAGAAGGCTTCCAACAATTTTCACAGCAAGCGGAAGGTTTCCACACTTACACACAATCTCCTTCCCAAGGGGCTCTAATACTGAATTATTTCTAAGTTCCTCCTCGCTAACGAATGCATTTTTTACAAACAAAGACCATGCACTCTTGTCAGACAACACCGCTAGATCAACAGTACGATTTGACGCTTCTAGACAATTGGCAACTTCTCTAGATCGTGTTGTGACTATAACTTTACTACCTTCTTCAGTACTGCCATTTCTAAGGGCCCCTTTCAATGCTTCCCAATTTCCAGTAGTTACATCCCAAACATCATCCAGAACGAGTAAATATTTTTTCCCACTAATTTTCCTTTTTAGCTCCTGCAACAGCATATCTACATCAGAAGAGGCGGAGTGGTCTCCCTTTTGATAAGGCCCTATGATTTTTATCAGGACTTGCTCTAGATTTGAGAGGTCTTTCATACAAACCCAAAGGTGCACATCAAAATCATGTTTCACACGCTCATGATTATACACATATTTTGCTAAAGTGGTTTTCCCCAATCCACCAAACCCAATGATTGCGATAACAGAAAGGCTTTTGTTATTAGATATCTCTCCTGCATCTAACATATTGAGTATACGATCCCTATCCTCATCTCTTCCAATTACTTCCTCCTCAAGCACAACAGAATGACTCACAACACTATCAACTGGTTGTTGTGCACTTGTATCTGGTATAAGGACATTGAACTTCATATCGTTCTTAAGGGCATCTAGGGATTCCCTAATGGACTTGACCGCATGAGCGGTCTTACGACTCTTAAAAATGGCACCCAGCTGGTTCGATTCAGAGAAGAACAGGCGTACCTCTTTGGTGAACTTATTGCCACCAGTGGTCCTCTTGCGTATGGCTTGGGCGGTCAATCCATCGAACAAGTCTTCAGCATCGTACATGGCATTCCTCATCCTGGACAGGAAGTCCTTCACGGTACGGCCCTTGGTTTCTCTCCCATCGGCGTCGGCGTCGTAGGCGATGTTGGTGAGGGTATTAATGGTATCTTCAAGCTTTTTGAGCTCCTTCTGGGAGTTCCAGAGAAGGAGGAGCTCATCTTTGGCAAGGGAGCTGAATGTTTGGAGGGCGGCTTTCGCAATGGAGGCCAAAGCAGCAACCTCAGTCATTGTTGGAGGATGTTTTTGAGAGCTAGAAAGGGATTCAATTACAATAGATGGAAAGGGTGCGGATAAAGTTTGCTTAAGCTGTAGAAAATCAACGAAGGGGTGATGGAATGTTAAATAGTAGTAGGAAAGGAAAGGACTATACTAGATGAGTCTCCCCCGGCCCATGTGAATGCAATAATATAAGATCCTGTAATTAAATGTAATTAGTCATTTCTGTAATTAAATGTAATTAGTCAATATATAGAATATTCATTTCAAAAAGTGTAAATATTCATTTATTATTTATTTGAATAATAATTTAGTAAAATTATAAATTTGAATATTTCATAGTGTAATAAAATTATATTCTCGTACCAAAGTTTCAAATTTTATATAAATTTATGTTTACTCAGGATATATTTACATCAACATCTAATAGAATATTAGATTTTCTCTCTTTGCCTCCCCTTTCTATAATTAATTCTCGTCAACTAATATATACGGAGTATTTAATACTAGTGTAGGCCCCGTCCCGTGCACGGAGAATACATTAATATAATATTTTAAATAATTTAGATAGATTCCAATAAATAAAATAATAATAATCTAAATATAAATATTTTTCGGTGTCCAATAAATAAAATAACAATAATCTAAATGTAAATATTTTTTCCACCAAAAAAAAATATAGATATAAATAAAATTAGTTCGATCGTTTAAATATAATCTAAATACTCCGTATCTTTTATCTAGATTCTCTAAAAATATCAACTAATTTCACATTTATAAGGTAAAAGGTTTTTTTCTAATCTACCATTAATTGAATCTTATGTAATTTAATAGATAACTGATTTTTTAAAATATTTTTTTATAAAAAATATATGATATATTTATTACAGTATGTTAGTTTACTAAAATAATTATGCATAGATGGATTGTGGCTACATAATATTTTTTATATATATTTTTAGGTTCAAAAAATAATATAGATATAAATAAAAATAATTATTATTAAATAATTATTTTCATATAAATAATTTTGTTTTATGAAAAAATAATCTAGATATAAATAAAATAACACTTAACAAATACTACATATTTATCTATTAATATTTTTGGTAAGTATGACTATGAAATATTTTATATTTTTATTTTTATCAATCAACAAAAATACATAGATAGATAGATGGTTGATTATATACCTTTATATATATAAACTAGTGTAGGTCACGTCTCGTGTACGGAGAATACATTAATATAATATTATAAATAATTTAAATAGATGTCAATAAATAAAATAATAATAATCTAAATATAAATAATTTTTTCACCAAAAAATATTATAAATATAAATAAAATTAGTTTGATGGATTATTAAAAATCTAAATATCTTTTATTTAGATTCTCTCCAAATACTCATATAATTTAATCGATAACTGTTTTTTTTAAATATTTTAATATTGCTTTTTCTAATATTTTTTCTAATCTACTAGACCTGTCAAACGAGTCATTCGGGTCGGGTTCGTGTCGGGTCACTTCGGGTTTCGGGTAAAACGGGTTTGGGGTATTTTCGGGTTGACTCGAACTCGGGTTTGACCGGTCATTTTGGGTTGATTTCGGGTTTGTCAAAAAAAAATTTTAAATTAAAAAAATCAAGATTTGATAATTTTGTGATAAATTTTAATTATATATATAAAAAAATTAATTATATATAATTATAAATCAACCGGGTCACCGGGTCAATCGGGTAAATCGGGTCAAAATTATCGGATCAATCGGGCCACCGGGTCGAAACCCAGTTTACCCAGAAAATTTCGGGTTTTTTCGGGTTCGGGTCGAAAAAAAAAATCGGGTCAAAATTTCCGGGCCGGTTCGGGTCGTTCGGGTAGGGTCACCGGGTCGGGTTGTGTTTTGACAGGTCTAAATACTACATATTTATCTATTAATATTTTTTGGTAAGTATGACTACGAAATAATTTATATTTATATTTATGTTAATCAACTAAAATATAAATATATATAGATAGATTGCACTTTATATAACTTTCTATAAACTATGATAACATATTATTTTATTAATTTTTGATAAATTATTTTGGTCTAAAAAATAATATAGATATAAATAAAATAACAATTATTAAATAATTAATTTTGATATAAATAACTTTTTCCACCAAAAAATAATCTAGATATAAATAAAATATTACTTATCAAATACTACTACTACTTCTACATATTTATCTATTAATATTTTTGGTAAGTATGACTACTAAATAATTTATATTTATATTTATGTCAATCAACTAAAATATAAACACACACACACATATATAGATTGTGTTTTATATAACTTTCTATAAACTATGATAACATATTGTTTTATTTTATTTTTTTCCTAGAATCACTCACAACGCGTCACATATGATTCCCCCCCTAAAATCAACCACAACGCGCCACGTATGACGTTATGCATCGGTTTTACTATATGTATAATATATATATTATGACAACATATTATTTTATTAATTTAAAATAGCATTTATCAAATTCTACATATTTATCTATTAATATTTTTGATAAGTATGACTATAAAATATTTTATATTTATATTTTTGTCAGTCAAATAAAATATATAGATAGATAGAGATGTTCATGTATATATGTATATTTTCATATATTAGAGATGCGGTGTCCATGTATAGATTCATATATGTATAGATTCCTGATATAATCTATATACATACGATAATTGTATTTGACAATTTTTTTTGGGTGGGAGATAATTGTATATGACAAGTGTTATTTATTACTTTCACATTTTTATTTTAACTGATTATTTTTGTAAGGACATTGCAGTCATCTCAAGACACTTAAAGAGGAGTTCAAGGACTTGAAATTCGATATCAAACCCTTAAAGTTGTTGTTACTGAACACTTTGCGAAAAAATTTCATACTCTATTCGACCCCTCTTCTAGAGTATGTATTTACATTATTATTATTTACTTTGCGAAAATAGTACGTATTTATATTATTGTTATTTACTTTAAATACTCGATTCTTCAAATTGGTCCCACATACATTAAAATTTGAAACCCAATAAATTTGAATTGAGATGATGTGATGATGGAGGGTGTTTAGGATAAGAGTATCATAAATATCAAGAATTTTTTTTTGGTGTGAATAAATATCAAGATTTGAGCCAGTCAAAACAATCCTTTTATCAACTCTATTTGCTAGTCAGTAGTAAACAATCGGTCCTACATACATTAAAGTTGGAAACTTGATGCTACTCTCCTTGACAATTGGGGTAAAGTGGGGTGCTGCAAATTATTCCAGAATACTAGAAAGGACTTGCGGATAGTACCCTTAAAGATCCCTAGTTCGAAACCCGGATATGACCGCTCTTTATTTACAAATTCAAGCGGGCTACAAATTGCAATCCAACTTAATTAATTCACCTTTCTCTAACAACCCAACAATTAAACCAGAAATCCAGAACGTTCCCAATTGAAATTGCCGTTGGTTTGTTGATAAGATCTGGGAACAAAATCAGCAGCAACAGAAGAGGCGTGAGACTATAAAAATAGAAGAAGGATGCACTTATCAATACACATCTTCACCAAGCTTTCTGTGCGATCAAAATCGCTCCTCCAGTTTCAATTGTCGTCTACTGTCTACAGTTCTTCTTTTCCTCCTATTGTAAACACTTTATATTTTTTGAGAGTTAGGAAGAACGTGAGCTACATAGTATAAGTTAATCCCTGTCATACTAAGAGTATCATATACTCAAATGTATCACACTTCGGTGTGGCAAAGAGGACTTTTATTTCTCGGTATCTTGGGTTGACTAGATAGAAGCGAGGTAGGCTTCGGGAAGAGGAAGTTCTTCTAGTTTGTATCTAGAACTCATAAGGAAAGAGAAATAAAAGTTGTTTGAATTCTACGGGTTGGATAACCCTAAGCGAAAACGTGAGCTGGTTTAGAGTCAAACTTCGTTAACAAGTTAAGTGTTATTTATTACTTTCACATTTTTATTTTAATTGATTGTTTTTGTAAGAACACTGCAGACACCTAAAGAGGAGTTTAAGGCCTTGAGATTCGATATCAAGCTCTTAAAGTTGCTGTTGCTGAACACTTTGCGAAAAGATTTCATACTCTTGTCAACCCCCTTCTAGAGTATTTACATTATTGTTATTTTACTTTAAATACTCAATTCTTCAAATTGGTCCCACATACATTAAAGTTTGAAAACCAATAAATTTGAATTCAGATGATGTGATAATGGAGGATGTTTAGGATAAGAGTATCATAAATATCAAGATTTTTTTTGTGTGTGAATAAATATCAAGATTTGAGCCAGTCAAAACAATCCTTTTATCAACCCTATTTGCTAGTCAGTAGTAAACAATCGGTCCTACGTACATTAAAGTTGGAAACTTGATGCTACTCTCCTTGACAATTGGGGTGAAGTGGGGGGCTGCAAATTGCAATCCAACTTAATTAATTCACCTTTCTCTATCAAACAATTCATTGATCCATCAATCTATCTATAATTGTATTGTAGTACGCAACTCCCTTCAATATTGGGTATGTTTGGCAAAGACAAGTAGCTTTTCAGAGCTTTCGGTTTTGATATTCTATAGTCTTAAATGAAATAAATATAAGATTGCAGTTTAATTAGCTTTTGAAAGCTTTTGAAATCTAAGCTTTTCAACATCTATTCACCCAAGCTTTTCGGAGCTTTTGGTTTTTTATTCACAAGTTTTTAACAGCTACCCTAACAGCTAGGTTTACCAAACACTGTACTAGCTTATTAACATATATTTAAGTCAAATAATCCAACAGCTTCAGCGACCCAACAGCTTCAGCTCCTCCAACAGCTACCATTTTACCAAACACACCCATTACCTATGCCAATCGGATTTTAAAGTAAAAAAATTCATGAACTGAGCTGATCGAGATGAATAATTGATTAACAACCCAACAATTAAACCAGAAATCCAGAACGTTCCCCGCAATTAAAAATTGAAATTGCCGTTGGTTTGTTGAGATCTGGGAACAAAATCAGCAGCAACAGTTCTTCTTTTCACCAAGCCTTCTCTGCGATAAAAAACGCTCCTCCAGTTTCAATTGTCGTCTACTGTCTACAGTTCTTCTTTTCCTCCTATTGTAAACACTTTATATTTTTTGAGAGTTAGGAAGAGCGTGAGCTACATAGTATAAGTTAATCCATGTTGTTATAACGAGAACGATAATAGCGAAGAACAACACAGAGATTTACGTGGTTCAGCAACGAGGTGTTGCCTACGTCCACGGGCAGAGAACAAGATTTCTTATTAGAGGAAGCGAAAACAGATAAGGTTACAGGGGTCGGCGTTCCATGAGTATATGAAGAGACTCATGGAACCCTAAACAGACAATGGACTAAAAGCCCAAAATAGACAGACGATAGGCCCGTTTACAATAAACATTGCATACCGTAAAGGCGGGGTGGCGCTGCCCCCCTAGCCCCCGATTAGGTTACAGAGGTCGGCGTTCCATGAGTATATGAAGAGACTCAGCGAGACCACCGCCGGAGCCCCCCGGACCCCTCGATGCGTCGCCGGTCAACAGTCGTTCAAGGCACATTAACAAATCTCCACCTTGACTTGAATCATCTCATAAACAGATGCACCTATGACAAGTGCCCAGACGTTCTCTGCCTCAGATTGGTCCTTGAAGAAGGACCCAGACTACCCCTTAGGGCAACTCAACAGCTGGTGATATTAAGCAAGTCCAAACAATGTTGGAACTTGCTCTCTGGAACTGGCTTAGTGAACATATCAGCGGGATTATCAGCAGTTCCCACCTTCTTCACCCTGATTCTCTTCTCATTCCTCAGAAAATGGTACCTGACATCAATGTGCTTTGTCTTCTCATGATGAACTTGATCCTTGGTTAAGCATATTGCACTCAAGCTGTCGCAATACACTAAAGCCTGATCCTGATGTAGGCCTAGATCATTGACCAAACCTTTCAGCCAGATTCCCTCCTTAGCAGCTTCTGTCAACGCCATGTACTCTGCCTCTATGGTAGACAAAGTGACTGTAGGTTGTAGAGTTGCTTTCCAACTCACCACAGAACTCCCAAGAGTGAAAACATAGCCAGTCATCGATCTCCTACTGTCCACATCGCCGACATAATCAGAGTCTGAAAACCCAGCAACCAAGCACTCTGTATCATTCCCATAGCACAAACCAACATCAGTGGTGCCTCTGAGATACCTGAAGATCCTCTTCACAGCTTGCCAATGTTCCTTCCCAGGCTGAACCATAAAGCGGCTTACCACACTAACAGCAAATGCTAGATCTGGTCGAGTGCAGACCATAGCATACATCAGACTCCCCACTGCGCTGGCATAAGGGACCTTAGACATGTACTCCTTCTCCTCCTCAGTCTGAAGTGTGTACATTCCCAGCTTGCCGTTAGACGCCATTGGAGTATCTATAGACTTAGCCGAAGACATTCCAAACCTGCTCAATATCTTCTTGATGTACCCTTCTTGAGATAAGAAGAGGTTTCTCTGCTTCCTGTCTCTATAGATCTCTACTCCCAAAATCTTTCGAGCAGCACCCAGATCTTTCATATCAAACTCTGCACTGAGACAATCCTTCAGCTTCTGGATATCTGACTTGTTCTGAGCAGCAATCAACATGTCATCCACGTACAATACTAAGTAAATACGCGAACCATCATCCAGACTGTTGTGGTAAACACAGCAATCATATGAACTCCTGTTGTATCCCAGCTGCACCATATAGCTATTAAATCGCTTGTACCACTGCCTTGATGACTGTTTCATCCCATACAAAGACTTCTTCAGTCTGCAAACATGGTTCTCTTTTCCAGGAACCTGAAAACCATCCGGCTGAGACATGTATATTTCCTCCTCCAACTCTCCATGCAGGAAAGCTGTCTTCACATCTAGTTGCTCAAGATCCAAATCCTGATGTGCAACCATTGCTAGTAGCACCCTGATAGAAGTATGTCTGACCACTGGTGAGAAAATCTCATTGTAGTCTACTCCCTCTCGCTGATTGAAACCTCTTGCAACTACTCGTGCTTTGTACTTAATACCCTAAGTAGCTGATAGTCTTTCCTTCTTCCTGAAGACCCATTTGCAAGTAATCACCTTCCTATCAGCAGGCAATTTGACAAGCTCTCAAGTTTGATTCTTCTGAAGAGACTCCATCTCTTCTCCCATTGCTGCAAGCCACTGTGCTGACACATCTCCAGAAATAGCAGCCTTGTAGGTGGACTACTACATATAAGCCTCTAATGTAACACCCAAATACATTACATTATCACTAAAATATGTTACATTAGGGGAAAAGGTAACACTTTTTAGGGATTACATTTGCGGCCGTTGCATTTGCCCTAATGTAACACTTTTTATTTCCTAAAGTAACATTGTTTCATTAGCAATATTAAGTGTTACATTTGATAACAAAGCTATTACATTTTATTCAAATGTTACATTTTAGAATATATGTTACCTTTTTGAGGTTTGTTACCTTTAATTAAATATATTACCTATAACAAATAATGTTACATTTAAAGAACAATGTTACTCGTAATTTCAACTATTGTATTTAAATTAAATTTGTTACAATAGAAATGTATCTAGTAATTATATTGCTATTACATAAATATACATTGTTTTATTAAGAGTAACATGAAATAAATATTAAATGAACAACACTTGTACATGCACGGCTGATCAAGAGTGGCATCATCCTTCCCATAAAGAATGTAGAGTGCACAATTAACAAGTCCTATCTGACCTCTAAGCCAACTTAAGTCCAGTTCCTTTATATCATCTCTATCTAGACTTATCTATCCGGAAAATGGCTCATAGAAGCATTCAATTAGAGATAAGACGACTTTCGAGATGCACTTGCAACACTTCAGGATGAGAAGGGTTAACTAAGCATACTTTCCAAATTCCAAGCAAGCCGATTAGAATCCCCTGCAAATTCAAATTGAAAGTAAAAGACGATGCAAACTATCTAGAGAGATCATATCAAGAAGAATTAGTAGTATATACTAGCTAGTATGTACCATCCAGGAAATGGCTAAGAGAGCAACTTCTAAAAAAAATAAGGTTGCTTATTAATTTGTTATTGCACATACACTTTAGAAAGTAGTATAATATAATTGTCAAAACTAATGTCAAATAGCATTAAAAAAAAAAAAAAAGACAAATTGACATAGTATGATAAGGTTGCTTTTAAACGTTCCAACTAAATTTTAAGCACAATCTAATGGTGGAAAATCTTCATCTCTACCCACTATTTGCATCATTTTCAATAAAATGATAGAGATAAACTTGTTTAGGACTACCAGGCCACCTTACTCATAGAGATGCTATTTTATAACCTCTTCATACCTTAAAATAATCAACAATTATAGAAAATGTGCAATTAAGTCTTAGAAACCCTTAAAACTAATCAAGAATTGCATAAAGAAGTGTTAAAGGTGGTATTGACATACTCTTTGACTCTTCTAGATCCCAAAGCTTTAATAGTACCACTTGCTGCTCCAGCAGCTACTAGCACTTCTGAAGAATCAAAACTCACTGAATCAATCCCACTAGAATGACCTTACAAATTCTGCATGAAAAAACAACTATTAGTAGGGCAACAATGCATGTACAATTTTGAAGCTAAACTCATAAATAAAAGTTATGAAGGATAGAACCTGCTTCAAACTTTTTTTTTCCAGTAAACACAAAAGAAACAAATATCCATTCTTAAGTACAATAGATGAATACGTACCAATGACTCCCAACAATTTGGGAGTGCAGAAGAAAAGCCCTTGGTTAAGCTAAGGGAGGGTACAACTAATAATTTGTCTGCCTGTCCATTGGTCCAAAAAAGAACAAAAAAATCAGCATATGATTGTAACTTATAAAACGGTAAAAGAAAGGGGCAAAAAACTAGTATCATGTCAAATCTGCACATGATCCTGCACTTTGACAAGTATCTGATCTAGTTCAACTTTTTTCGATGTGAATTCAAATGATTTAGAGCTTTAACCTCACAACTCTTTGTTTTTTCCTCAGTGCTACTAATCCTCTCACTCAAGATTACTTGAAGGGCCTTCCAGCTCCCAAACATTATTAAGATTTGGACGTAGGTTGAACTATTTGAAGAAAAAGAAAAGGCAAACCAAGATTACATGACAATATATTAAAATAACTAAAAGAAAATATAGGGTTTTGATGAAAGTAAGGAGTATCTAATTTAAAACCCTAAATTCATGACAGATAGATTGGAACTTGGTAATCTAAAGTCAACATCCCCACAAATGTAAGCATCAGTTCAGAAAATTAAGGGAGAAGAATACCTGGTGAAGGAGAGACAATGAGCGAGTGAAGGAGAGACGGCAATTCAACACCAACTCAAAACCAATAGGCCGGTAAGACAAGGAATTCAGTGAGACAGCAGGAGAGGAGAGATGACGGGAATGGGCAAATGAGGCGGGCTAGCTAGCAGCACCTCCCTCCTTAGTTCCATCTTCAAAAGCTGTAATAACGAAAGAAAGGTTAAAGCGCCTAAATAATGTTGAGAAAAAACAGGAGAATTGAAATCATTCAGTTGTCATGGTGATCAATTCCATATACTCTTTTCAAAAAAAATTGAAGGGAAAAGATAATTACGCATGGAAAATGTTAAAAGATGGACTAATTCATTTCTTGGTTCCTGTCCTTCGGTTATCAAATAGACAGATTGAAAGTGGATGAGAAAACAATTATAAATAAATAAATCTAATTCTTGTCCTTTGATGGCAGGACCTGTACTTGACAACTTTTGCGCCCTCACAAATAGAAACAATGCAATAGAAAAAGTTTATGCTTTACAGGCCATACTTCTCTTTCAAGCACTAAATGACACTCATATACAGATTCCTTCGTCTCCTCAAAATCAATAGCAAACTTCCTTTTCCATTGACCTAAAGAAATAAATTAGACAAGTGAGAATCTCATGAATAAAACTTGTTTCCAGGCAGTGCAATAAATGACTGCATGAAAAGAGAACAATAATTTATGTAACTCTTCTACACTCTGAATTTCCAAGTCCTTTTCAGTTTCAAGCCTTTTGATCGACTTGCTTCCTGCATAAGATTTTCATATTCAATTCAAGCCCAAACCTTTTTATACAAAATTAAAGATTTCACTAAATGAACTTTTTATTGAAACCCTTTCAAAATAAATGTCCACTCAACATATACCATGTTAAAGTTAAACTTTTTTCTTGATAGTTTTATAATATTAGATCTCTTAAAACAGGCCTACAAGTTACATAATAAGAAGCATGATGCTGGTGATCAGTAAATTGGCTGTTGGCAATAAGAAGCCCTATCACTAAGAAAGAGACACAGTAAAAACAAACAAGCTGCAGCTATATAAATTTTCTCCCAGAGGTTCGTACACATAAAACCAAGCATATTTTATTCATTCTTCCATGATGAGTGGAGTGATATTGGCAATTCAGCATGCTAGAAGTTGTAATTGCTAAGGAAAGACACAAAAGGTACCTAATGTTTCCACATATTTTGTTGTTTGCTTTCTTTCACATGGTGTTAACTAAAAAACAAATAAATAGAAAGAGAAGAAGCCACGATTCAAGAAGTAAATGAAGCCACGAAACCATAGTATCATATTCAAACACAACACTATATCTGCACAATCAACTAATTTATTGTTAGGATGCTTTTCCTTGAATGCTTTCCTATACTCCATGGAGGAGAAAAATATTAGAAATCAGCCTTCAAAAGAAAATAGATCGAAACTTGAAATCCAGATCTCACAACCTCAAACTGAACAGAAGCAACAACGAATCAAGAAGAAACATACATGAAAACGATGAAGGCAATCTGGAGCCTCTTCGGCTTGTTCGGAACCTTGACCTCCTTTCCTCCAACCTTCTTCACCGACAGCTTAGGAACAAAATAAAACCTTCTTACTGACATTAGCAGGGAACCCGAAACCCTAGAAGGAACAACATATCTCAATTTGCACCCAAAAACAAAGCAAACTACAAAAGTCGAAGTGGAACAACATATCTCAAGTTGCTAGACGCAAGGAAAAATAAAATGAAGTTGTCGAGATACCGGTTATTTTAAAACAAGCGATATTAATCATTTCATCTTTTTAAAAAAAAAGAAGGCTATTGACCAGATAAGGATGTCTTACTCCAAATTGCATCTGACTAACAGGCAAGAAAATAGAATAGACTACACCCTCGACACATTGTTGAATTGTACATTTGTACACGACAAAACGAACTACAGATATAAATATGAGTCTCCAATTTTCACAGCAAATTGACATCAGAACCAGGATTAGCTCAGGAAACAAAAAAGTCAGAATGAAATATTTTAGGGAAAACTAGTTCACCAAGAACCATCCAGAATTACTATTAAACACGAGCATTGATAAGAGCTTGACGTATTCGCATCAGGTTATCACCATTACACAGAAGCATCCACTGAATATCTATAATTTTTAGTTAATATTTCCAAAGATTTGGTGAATAAAGGAGATTTTTGCAAAAATACTATCCATAAATCTACAAACAGCAAAACATCAAACTATCTATGCATAGTAAAGCCATGAAGCAGAATTGAAGCCAAACATGTACCTTCTTCCAATTAATTACTCAAATTTTCAGATCAACAAGGAACGAAATCAACTTTTTCAAAAAAAAAGAAGGGAACATCAATTCGGTAGTGAGATATCCTTATCTGGTCATCGAGCTAAGACAACCGAGAGCCAGATTATTGGACAACTGACTAAACAGATTAAACAGAGCAGCCAAATGCTTCTTCGATATCCTCTTCAACCCAAGTAGAACGCTTGCTTTCACAAGATCTAGAAGCTCTTTCCCTGAAATATTCCACTCTTGCTCCCTCTAATCACAAAACCACCATATATAATAAAAAACCCTAAACCAAGAACCCTCAATCAATAACCCTAAATCAATAACCCTAAATCAATTTCACACAAAAGAGGAGTGAAATTGCACAGATAAAATCGGAGCATATTGTCGTTCTTGCTCAACAATGAAGTAGCAGCAGAGGCCAGAGAGTAAGGAGTAGTACTTACCATCGCTCTTGGTCTCGGTCGTTCCATTGGTTGCCTCGACTACAACATCGTCTTCGAGTCGCTAGGCCTTCGTCAACCAAGCGACTGAGCGAGCCCTTCATCGAGGGAGCGAGGGAGCCCGTCGTCCTCACCATGGGAAATCCTTTTCTAGGAGAGGGAGAAACCAAAAGAAGGTGCCATGGGAGAGGTGGAAGGAGGAAGGACGGAGCTCTCAGATCTGGAGAAACGTGAGAGCGGTGCGATTGAAAGAGAGATTTAGGGCTAATTGTTAGGTCCGAGTTACAAATTTGCATTAAAATTTTGGGCGGAAAAAATTTGCGCCAAATAAACATCCCAAAATATTTTGGGCCAAAAATATACCGCCAACGCCAAGTGCCAACCCTTTCCATTGAAGAAACAAAAGTAATGAACTTATTTAAGGTTTTAACAATTACGTTTTTCTTAATAGATGAGGTATAAAGTTATTTTTCTTGAATAGTATAAAGTTATTTTAAGTTTAAGTATATTTTAAAAAAAGTTATTAAATTTTATAAGGGTAAACTGCAGAAAACCACCCCTTAAATATGCTGTTTTGCACAAAATCACCTCTTAAAACTGAAATTGCAGAAAACCACCCCTTAAATCTATTATCTTAACATTTTACCACCCTTTCCCCATTTTGCTGTTACGTGACTGTTAAAATCATGTGAAAAGTCACTAATACCCATTATTTTAATCTTTATTACAATAATATGTGATTAAAAAAGATAAAAGTAAAACCCTAGCTACTTTGGTTTTCTTTGTGAACCTCAACACCTCCGCAGTTCACCCTCACGAGGTCGCCGCCGCCACCTTAAATCTACAGAGCTCGCCCTCGGCGTTCCACTCTCACGCTCTCCTTCCCTACCAAGGTGGCTGGGTTCACAAGTCGCAACCATCTCGCATTCCTGCTTCACCACTGCAGCTCTCACCGTTGTTTGATTTTGTTTATTTCATCTCTGAATGCGGCTCCGCCCTGCTTCACCACCACTAATCCTTCATCCTCAGCACCAACATCTACTCTCTTCACCCCATTCTTAAATCATTAATTTTGGATTTCAATTTGGGTTTGAGTTGTTTTGATTTAATTTGGGTGTTTGTTATTAATTGGGATTTCAATTTCGATTTGAGTTTATGAATTAATTTGTGGGTTTGTCGTTCTTCGTGATCTTTCACCGTTGTCCCGAGGTTGAAGCTAATGCAAAGTGGTTGTTGTGTGGAGTGATCGATTCATCCATTTTTTGGTGTGAGCCTTGCTACGACAGGGACTAAATTTGTTTTTTTTTTTCTAAACAACCTAAAGATGAAATGAATTATTTAATTTACTAATTAATAAAAATATATATAGGTTAAATGAAAGTGATTGAAGAAGCACGTGATGGAAGGCAATGGCAGATTGACAGGGAGATCTAGAGGAAGAAGGAAAGAGGGGATCCTAAATTCTTAACATGCCATTTTATCCTAGCAAAAGTCAAAGGGTAAAATTGTAATTTAATACTTTCTTAATAGAAAACTTAACGGAATAGAGGTTGGGTGGTGATTTGTTAACGGAATGATTTTAAGGGGTGGTTTTATGCAATTTCAATTTTAAGAGGTGGTTTTGTGCAAAGCAGCATATTTAAGGGGTGGTTTTCTGCCGTTTACCCATTTTATAATTACTTATATTAGTGATATCATTAACAAAATATATAACATAATATGAAAAATATATTATTGTTACATTAAATATTAATACTATGATAATTTTATTTAATAAATGAATAGATGAAATAATGTAGAAAATATATTACTTTTAAGTTTTTAGATTATATGTTACTTTAACTTTTAAAAGATTTTATAATTAAATATATTTGTAACATTGAATAATAGATAAAATAATAGGAAAATTTAATAATTTTAAGGTCTACAATATTAATAATATGATAATTTTTATCTAATAAAAACAAATAAATTAAAGTGAAAATATATTGATTTTCATATTATTAATTAGTTTTTAAAAAAATATTGAATTTATATTTTAATAAATATCTTTAAAATACAAAATAAATGAATTGATAAAAAAATTATAAATTATTTATTAACTTTATGTTTTAAATTTATTGGTACTAATATATAAAATTGAATCTATAAATAAAATAATGTTACGATAAATTATAAAATGTGTTACATATACAAAAGTGTTACATCATTTTAAATAATGTTACATCCAGTGTAACACAATTTGTGTTAATGTAACACTTTGTTAAGAAAGGTTAAAGCATGTTATAATAGATACCTAACGTAACAGTTTTTAAAAATGTTACATAATAAATGTTACATTAGGGCATTATATGTAGTAGTGACGGAGCATCATCCTCCACCTCCTCGGCCACCTGCAAGGCATATCCCATCAACTCATCAGACCTATATCTCGCAGGAGGTCTGATGTCAGCCCTTCTTGGCCGATCTAGAGCAATACTGCGATGTGTCACTCCACCTGCTCCTGTGTCTAGTGGTGTAGCCTCTGTCTCAGCAGTGTCCGACTCAATAGTACCTGATTGGTTTATGACCAAATCAGGTACCTGACTCTCAGATGGAGTAAAGTTCAACTCCACCTCCTCAACAACAGCCTCTTTCTCAACTGCATCACTAGTCTTCTTCCTAGAATTCAGCAAAGAACTCTCATCAAAGACTACACTTCTGCTAAGTATAATCTTGCTCTCAGACCAGATCCTGTACCCTTTCACACCAGTACCATAGCCCATGAAGACTCCCTTTTTAGCTCTTGCCTCTAGCTTACCCTCATCAACATGATAATAAGCAATGCACCCAAAAACCCTCAGATTAGAGTAATCAGCAGCCTTTCTAGTCCACACCTCATAAGGTGTTTTGCAGTCGATACCTGTGTGTGGGCTCCGATTCACGAGATAGCAAGCCGTTGAAACTGCTTCTGCCCAGAATCGCCTTTCAAGGCCTGAATTGGAAAGCATGCACCTTGCTTTCGCCAGAAGAGTCTGATTCATTCGTTCTGCTACACCATTCTGTTGTGGTGTGTATCTGACCGTATGATGTCGAGCAATGCCCTCATCTCTGCAGAACCCATCAAACTCAGATGAACAGAATTCCAGACCATTATCAGTTCGCAGCCTCTTGACCTTCTTTCCAGTCTGATTCTCTACTAGAGTCTTCCACTCCCTGAACTTACTGAATGCCTCACTTTTATGCCTCATCATGAATACCCAAGTCATCCTAGAGTAATCATCAATCAGAGACAAAAAAATACATGTGACCGCCCAAGGACTGAACACGTGAAGGACCCCAACAGTCTGAATGGATGTAATCCAGCGTGCCCTTTGTCTGATGAACTGCTTTAGGAAATTTGCTGCGATGTAATTTCCCAAACACACAATGTTCACAAAACTCAAGGCTCTGGGCCTTATGGCCTCCCAGAAGATCTGCTTTCGAGAGAATTTGCATCCCCCTTTCACTCATATGAGCCAACCTCATATGCTAAAGTCTGGTCAGATCAGCTTCCTGAACCCCAGCCGAAACAGCCGCTACAACACCTGTAACTGAGGAACCTTGTAGGGTGTACAAAGTTCCCTTTCCCCGCTTGACTCCCTGCAGAACCACATCAGAGCCTCTGAACACACGCAACTTTCCCCCATAACCTGTGTACCTGAGCCCCTTGTCGTCTAACACTGTTAGGGATATCAGATTCTTCGTCATGGATGGCACGTGCTTGACATCCTCCAATGTGCGAAATTTCCCATCATCTGTTCGAAACCTAACTGAGCTAGTCCCAACAACCTTGCAGAGAGCATCATTCTCCATGGATACATTGCCCCCATCAACATGGCTATATGTTGCAAACAACTCCCTCTTAGGACATATATGATAGGACGCCCCAGAGTCAAGATACCACACATCAGCCTTGTGCGTGTGATCATCGGCTAACAGAACAATATCCTCCTCAAAAGTATTGCCACGATCAGCTACTGCTACAGACCCAGATTTCTCTTTCTCTTACTTCTTCTTTTTCGGACAGTCATTCTTCCAATGACCTTTCTCCTTGCAGTAGTTACAAACATCGTTTGGTTTAGGGCCTGATTTGCGATCTTGTCGATGCTTCTTCTTATTGCCCTTTCTACCATCAGATTTGCCTCTGTTTGCCACAAGCCCGGAAGCCTGATTGTCTGTAACCGACACGGTTGCCTTCAGACGCAACTCTCTGCTGTGAAGCGACGATCTGACCTCTTCCAAAGTGATGGTATCCTTCCCAACGACGAACAACTGAACGAAGTTCTCGTATGTGGGGGGTAGGGATACCAGCAGAATTAGGGCAGCATCTTCGTCCTCCACCTTAACATCAATATTACGCAATTCAAGTAATAAAGTGTTAAGTTGATCAAGATGATATCTGAGTTGTGTACCTTCCTGCAAACGCAGCCCGAACAACCGTTGTTTCAGAAGCAACTTGTTCGTCAGAGACTTTGTCATGTACAAAGACTCCAACTTTAGCCACAACTTGCTTGCGGTTTCCGGTTCAGCAACTTCTGTTATGACATCATCTGCGTGACACAACATAATCGTCGAATGAGCCTTCTCCTCCAGAAGGCCGTACTCAGCGGTGGTTGTATCTGCCCCCTTCTTGTCGGCGGCCAACGGTGTCCATAAGCCTTGCTGTTTTAGCAAAGCCCGCATCTTGATCTGCCACAGACTGAAAGAATTTCTTCCAGTAAACTTGTCGATCTTCAACACAGAACCAGACATCATTCTCGGCGGAAATCAACAACCAAAGCTCTGATACCAGTTTGTTATAACGAGAACGATAATAGCGAAGAACAACACAGAGATCTACGTGGTTCAGCAACGGTGTGTTGCCTACGTCCACGGGCAGAGAACCAGATTTCTTATTAGAGGAAGTGAAAACAGATAAGGTTACAGGGGTCGGCGTTCCATGAGTATATGAAGAGAATCATGGAACCCTAAACAGACAATGGACTGAAAGCCCAAAATAGACAGACGATAGGCCCGTTTACAATAAACATCGTATACCGTAAAGGCGAGGTGGCGCTGCCCCCCTAGCCCCCCCGCCAGGGGCGCGTCGCCCCCTGGACCCCCGACTCGCTGACCGGTCAGCGAGACCAACGGCGGGGGGCTCTGCCCCCCGGACCCCCCGATGCGTTGTCGGTCAACGGTCGTTCAAGGCACATTAACACATGTTATACTAAGAGTATCATATACTTAAACGTATCACACTTCAGTGTGGCAAAAGGGACTTTCGCATTTTTATTTTAATTAATTGTTTTTGTAAGAACATTGTAGTCATCTCAAGACATCTAAAGAGGAGTTCAAGGCCTTAAGATTCGATACCAAGCCCTTTAACCCGTTATTTTGACTATTTGCAGGTGTCAGTGGGTCTGTTTAGTTGATTTTACATGGACCACTATTTTATCAACATCTTAAAAAATCTTTACTAAGAGGTAGAGCTGGTAAAATTTTACCCGACCCGACTCACCCGAATCCGAACCCGGAATTCTGGAGTCATCCGTAACCCTAACCCGAGTCCGAACCCGACCCAAACCTGACCCGATTCGAAACAGACCCAAACACAGATAAACCTGACCTGACCCGACCCGACTTGAAATGGTTATTTAACATTAACATTTTAATGCTTGAATGTTAAATTTTTTTTATTTTAACACAAGTTTATGATTATACTTTTAACATATAAAACACCAATTATTTTTGTTAATTGTTATCATGTGAAAAAAAACCCAAGTAAAATCAATAGATAAGCGAATAAGTCAATGAGTTAAATAAGTCAACCGATGAGTCAATGACAATGATTGTATTCCACCGAGTCAAAATTACATATTCAACTATGCAACCGAGTCAAAATCAACCTAATTATCCAAACGGGTCGAATATGATTTGATCGAAAACTCAAACAAACTATACCCACTTTGATTCGAAACTCAAATGAGACCGACCCGCCTCTTGACCCAAAACCCAAACGAGCCCGACCCGCTTTGACCCGAACCCGAATGGGCATGACCCGATTTAATCTGAAACCCAACCAATCTAAAATTCATTATGACCGAACCCAACACGACAAGTACCCGACCATAAATTTTACATGAACTGACCCGACCCGAGCAAGCCTGACTCGAACCCGACCCGAACGACCGAATTGCCAGCTCTACTAAGAGTCTAAGAGGTACACACTTTTAAACACTTGTAATTGAGAATTGGTATTTTGCAGTCAAGGTGAAAATCTTAAATTTATGAAGAAGAACATGTTTGAAACCAATGTCAAAAAAGGATTTGTCATTAATCAAGAACGAAAGCGGGTAGCCGATATACAAGGTTTACCCTTTGCCTGTAAAACAAACTTCTTGTGCCATTATACACTCTGATTTCTTTTGAAACAATGAGTGAAACTAGTTTAAAGTTCCAGCTAGAATCTGAAGCTGTCTTGATCAGCCATTTCCAGGGTAGGCGATCAAACCGATTATGGAATGTCGGTTTCCTTTGCATACTCCATCACCTCTTTGCCACCAAGTAGAGGCTTTGTCAACTGTTCTTTACCATCCTTCTCTTGGCTTGCCCCTCTTTGCTCCTTTGATTTGCCCCATAAGACCAAGTAGAGCCCGATCACGATCAACACTGCACCTACAATCCTGTGTACAAAAACATGCTCAGATGGTGAGGTTTGCTCAGAATTCATCCTTAAAAGTCTCTGCTTGTGCTTACCCTCCTGAGTACAGCTGATCACCGAGGATCAAAGTCGCCATGACAGCTACTAGGAGCGTCTGGACTGGTTGAAACACGGCCACAAACACAGGCCCACCTCTGTGAATGCACCATGTTTGGAGTGAGATCACTATCCCGGAAGAGACGATTCCCTGAGAAGCAAATCAAGGCAGCTCATGAAACTGTACTATAACAATTGCCTGCAATGGTGGGCATTTTATTACCCCATAGAGTATGGTAGATAGCTCCTCCCCGGTTTGGATTCTCCACCGCGCAATGTCTGTTTCCGCAAATGCTGCTATGACTAGAAACTGGATCAATCCGAAGAAGCATGTGAAGGCAGTAAGCGAGAGCTTCGCTGGATACTTGCTCAAGATTGGTGCCTGGACGACGATCCAAGCTGCCCAACACAGGCAATGCCCGACGAGGAATATGCAGCCCCAGTTCCAGCTCTGGATCTTGTCCGAAGTGAATGGAAGATGATCTACTGTCAAAGAACTCTCTTGTGACTTCCCTGTGATCATTAGATGGAGAAGTGGAACTCCCTTGTACAAAGTTATGACAGTTGCACCGCCTACACTCGCTATGGTCCCAACCACTTTCGCTATCCCGCCTCTTGTTAGTATATTCGCGTGCTCAATCCTTAATCAAACATGAAGAAACAACACATCAAGTTGTGTCTATGAGCATTTCTTGGCCATTTTTTCATGTGATTATTAACCTGTGTGAGAGCGTCGTCTCACCTGAGGGCAATTGCCAACAGAAAAGTGATTGCAGGGACTGAATTCTGCATCGCGGATGCAAAAGTTGGAGATGCATAATACAAGCCAAGGATGTAGAAGCCTTGAGTTCCTGTGATCCTGTTCCAACAAAAAAGCTTATGTCAACAAAAACTATCTTTCGAATGGAGAAGCGAAAATGGAGACATAGACACTAGTACTTAGTGCTTACCCGAGAAGGGCGAGTAGGAAAAATTGGAACAGCATGGAGAATGTTAGAGGAGGCCTCTCTTTCCTGGTAAATGAAGCAAAATTTGAATCAAAATCCCGAGTTTACCATCTTCAAGGCTATCACGAAAAAAGACCGAAAAGAAGGGAATAAGAATCACCTTTCCAAGAAGTATGCAATGGGAGCCAACAGAGTCAAAGCAATTGTGTTTCTGTAAATCGGATAAACGATCTTGCTTATGCCAATGTTGAGTGCTACTCTTGAGACTATGTGGGAGCCTGCAAAGCAGAACTGGAGGGCAATTAAAGCCAGGAGAAGCTTCATTCTCTCGGACCATTCAGCCGTTGCCTTCTCCATTTGTGCCGAAACTGTTGTGTTGCTTCAGTTTTTCTTTGCTGCTAGATTGATCAGTTTCTAATTTCCTGTCCAACTACATTGCAGTTAATAAGGTATTTATAATGTATTAACAACAGCTTAACATAATTTCAAGCATATTTTCATGTGATCATTATTTAAGATGATCATGAAAAGAACAACAATATAATTGAAGGTACAGTGTACACAACTAATACTGTAACTCCAGTGTAACTGCCAACTTTTAGTCTGTAATTAGACTAAGTAGACTCTCCATTTATTAGTAGTTATCGCGCTTCACCTAAGAATTGTTTGTAAGAACTAATACTACCTCCGTTAAAAAAAAATATGTCATTTTAGTATATACTAATCAAGAAAGTTGCATAGGCCAATGCAACCAGGGAGATGAATTCAAACTCGTGGCCTAAGAGATACTTTGTCAATTAATCTGGTAAAAAAACATTTAGATCCTTTCAGGGATTAAACTGAAATTTTTTCTTGGTTTGGACATAAATCAGAAGAATCTAATTTCCACCTAATGATTTGATTTATTGGGGATCTGCTAGTTATTGGCTAGTGTGTGATCTATGTTAAGGGTTTATTTTAATGATTTCAGATTGCGATTATCAACTGATTGATTGACAAACTGACCTGGACAATCAACCTTGCTGGGGAGACAATCTCCAACTAGGGCATGTTGGGGCAGATTGTATATCAGATACAGGCATCCAACACTCAATTTCAGCCAAGTATGACAGTTACATTCATCTCATTTAATTGTAGTGGTTTATTGACTTCTTCTACGATGATGACAGCAATCATCTTATACCGGAGAAAATATTGGCTCGGCTATTACTCAGTCGAATCTTTATGTCAATATAATGTAAAAACAAAACTAGCAACTGAAGCTTGCTAATTGAACTCTCTTGTATTGTGTTGTTGACAAGAGTTTGAGGGTATAAAGGCAAGTGGAAACATGAAGCATAAGGAAATTGGGATTTTTGTCAGATTCTTTTAAGTAGAGATTGTAAAATTTATTTAAAAAATTAAATTTGTCAAGAGTGTAGGGAAATGACAATCGTCTTGACTAATGATTATATTTTGATGCCTTTTGTTAGGGTGATGGTGAAGATTATATTCATTAGTAATTTATTACCCAAAAGACAAAATCAGTTATGGAGATGACAGATAACATGTGGTGGTCATCAAATGATTTTAGGTATCTCCTCTACAACTAGTGGGGCAGTTCAACGGCTTGTTAAATGAAAACAAAGAATATATCCATGTTAAGTAACCAAAACTGTACTCTATTAGGATCATGTTATCAGGATCCATCAAGGACAGCTCCGTAAAGATTACTCGGACCCACAAAGTGTACTAATAACTCAGTCAAATTAATAAAAAAGTTAATATTTTACAGAGCTTTTAGCTCATTAAAAAAGATGTCAAAAAGTAAAACGGACATAGCATTTGCGACATATAATTGCTGCTTTTGGAGTTTAGGCCATCCGAAACAAGCCTAACAGAGCCTTTGTTTTGGCTTTGCCTTTTCAGATCACAGTTTCAGGAAAGGTAAACAAAACAGTAAGCCCCAGCATGGAACTAACTGATTATGAAACAACAAGAGTAAATGTCGCATTGTAATTTCGAATAATTTGGCAGCACAAATGTCAGATGCGACAAGAATGATCCTACTGGGACATACCACTTTCCTTAATCCTTTGTCAATTTGGAGTACAACATCAGGAAACCCAAGTGATATATTCAGGTCACAAGCACAGGGTAGAAAAATAGCCATACATAGGAGATCTGATCAGAGTCATCAAACGTCACAGGGATCACTTGGCGGGTAATGATGGAGACACAGCAATGACCCCACAGATGCCATATCCTAGCTATCTTCACAGCGATTCCTTTTTTAGCATCAGTTGTGCCTGAAAACGATGACAATTGCAGTGCAATTGTCCTTGCAGTTCCTCTCGACAACTGCTTCCTTGACAAGACGGCGGCTCACAGCTTTGACAGACAAACCCTCCTGCAAACAGAAGACCAAGACAGTGAAGCTTCCAGCATAATTGATCATATATTATAGATGTCTACTGAAAAGGCCATGCTTGTACCTTCAACAACTTGTGAACGAAATCAACAGCATCACTCGGTCCAAAAACCTGCAGCGATCAACATAAATGCCGTCATAAGCTTCATAACAACAAAGAAAAAAAATTGTAAATAGCCATATTAACATACCCCCCAAAGGCCATCACAACCAAGAATGATGAAGTGCTCCCTTTCAGTGAGGTCAAATGACTGGACATCTGGCACTGCAATAACACCCACCTGCATAGGCTTGCGATTCTTTAAGAAAGTGATCTACCAACATAGGACAATCATCTGAGTTCAATATGAAAATATTCAAACCAATTGACATTCTCTCAAGTCTCAACTGCACTTCATCACACCCCAGCTCAAGATTCAACATCCACTGACATAGCATATACAAAAGAGAATGTGAAGCACACTTCTCTGATGCAAAAAAACACCCCTGAGTAATTTTGATGGGCAAACTTCTTTTTTTTTTATCTGGGTGTCTCATCAACGCAAAAGATAATTCGAGTTTCTTCAACTTTGCTTCATAATGGCAAACAAATTTCAAAATAGCTGATTCAGCCTTTTGATCATTTGGTTTCCCCCAACCAACTTAAGAGGTAATTTGTTTAGAAAAAATTCTACCTAACAAATACGTTTGCTTTTCACCATGAAGGTTCTGTTGCAAGAAGAGGTTACTATTTATGAGGAAGAGAAAGCATTTACAAGGAAATGGCCAAGGGAATAAAAATAATAATTGTAGTTGCCAGAGAAATACCTCAATGGCTAAATGAACCAAGCAATAAAAGAATAAAGATCAGGAACATGCTAAACGCTTCAAAACCTTCTTAAAATGGCGATCACCAAAAGCTCTGGAGACTTCAAGACGGCCCTGTAGCCGTCCATTTGCACTTACAGAACCACCAGCCTGATCCAAACAAATAATTAGCATTAATATAGTTGAGGTTGCTGCATTAGCATCTCTTAGTTAAAAACTATTCACTACATGTAGGGAGCATGATTACAACAATTCTCGAGGAGATATATTATCACATGTCTTTACAAGTACATTTCAGTATTTCATAGTAAAATAAGTCCACAAAGCAGAATGTGACAGCACACTAGAGCTTTCATCAAAAAAAAAAGAAAAAAAGAAAAAGGAAATAACAGCACAATATCAATACCAATATCATGAAAATTTTGAAGAACTCTTGGATTGCATAATACCACCTCAAACACGAAGTCATTGCACATGATGGTTTAATGTCATTGTACATATAAAATCTCATTCAACCATGTCATATTATAGAAATCAAGCTTTCCCAACCTTCTGTATACGTGTACGCTCTTGTGGATAAATAGCTTTGTGCTCTCTTGTTACAACAATTGCCTTCAATGGAGTGTGCTTATCTGAATGATTCTGCAAGCCATCAGTACCGATTGATCTTGCAACCACTGCTTTTGCATCCCCAATATTAGCAACAAAAATCTACAAGATCAAAGAAGATTATAGATAGTTGGAAGCATGTCTCATGTATACAATCCTTGCAATAGCATTAAGATAAATTCACAGCAGTTATACACCAATGTGGAAATCAATTTCGGCTTTACTTATACTCAAAAGGAAAGGTTCACTAAAAGCTAAAATTCCCAAAAGGCAAAAGCCTTCGATACTTCACAATTATGCTTTTCCATGTTGAATGTAAATTGACTTTATAAACATACCATTACCCTGCGCATTCCTGATGTCAGTTAATCAAAATTGAAGGCTTACAAGGTGATGGAAAAGATATATATGGTACATAAGAATGAATTCACATGTTTTGGATTTGCTTATGGTACAAATTACATCATCACTAGCTGAATGAAAGCCACCAAAAGGTTGTACATGATCCATAGCACTCATTGGAACATTGTTCCTTTGTACTTCTTTTAATTCAGGTAGTAAACATCTATCCAGATTCCAGAATCATTTAAAGTGTTAAATTCAAATGAAGACTTACTCTTCTTCCCAAGACCCAAATGCAAACAGCTGTAGCACCATCCAGCCATCCTCCTGCAAAGGTCATCTCAAGCCAATATCATGAGGTATAGTGCCTGATTACAAAACAAAAGCTACCACCTTTTCTATCAGCATCCCTAAAGAGTATGAATGCATGATGCACTATAGTGATACAGATTGCAGATTTCACTATCTAAAATGATTTATCCTGATTAAAGTTCATGAACGAATAACAGCCTGTAATTGCAGGTTTGAAGAGCTACTTGGTCATCTGCAACTAAAGTTTTTTTTTTCCAAGTCATGTCTGAGTTTTAACCCAAAATAAAAGGCGTCATTCACCAAATAAACGCTTATAACAATATTGTCCATAGAAAAAGTTAACATAAGTAGCACAGTTAAAACAGTGTAGGCATAGACTACCAGCTGTGCTTTCCTGCAGTAGAGCCTCATCAGTTTTCTGAAAACCTGAAATTCAGAGTGAGGTTATTATTTATGTCAATGAAACCATTCATCCAGAAGATACTTGACTAGGAACAAGTCCTATAAGAGAATACATACCATCAAGAATGGCCTTTTTGGCAGCTTTGATGTCCAGCTACAGTCAAATAAACAAAATATGATAAGAAGAAAGTGATCAATGAAACTATGTCCACACCTGCCTAAGAAACAAGAGTTATATTAGAAAAACAACTATTTGGTGGAAACCCTTTTCCCCACAAAAATCCTAGTCCCGACTGTTTGGATGGAATTTGGCAACATTTAGTAATTATGTGTTGAAACTAATGTTGCCAAGTTTAAAATAGCAAATAACCTTAACAAAATTAATTTATGATCAAATAAAATTAGTAAAGAGATAGCTAATGCCACTTCTTTTTTGGGACAGAAAGTAGTATTTTGGTTATATTTATTTTCAATCACTAAAGGCCTCTATTATTTCTTCAGAAGGGGGTAAAAAGCAGCTTTTATTATATATGGAAGTCAACGGCGACTCTTAGAGATTGTGAAATGTCAAGAGCTCAATTTTTGGGATGTATGGAGCAGATACATGATGAAGCAAAAGATGGCATCCATGACAATGCACAAGAAACAAACAGGAAATAATCTACAAAGAAGTTTCGAGACACAAAGAATCAACAGATAGGAAAAATCATCAATCGTGAAAAATAAGGATACGGGGAAGCAAAGAGAATATATCCTGTCATTTAACACCAAAACTGTGCTTGAATTTCTTTCAATAGAGTTCACTATTCATTTGATAACCCAGATATCTAGTTATTGCTTTTTGAGATACTTTACACAAGGTCTATCTAATGTATCTAGTGAAAAAAATTTCAGGTTTGAGTTAACCATCCATCTCGCTAAATTGTTCTCTGTTTCTTTGGGATAAGTGATATAACTTTTTATTCTAATTCTCGTATCTGCAAAGCCTTGCTCATACACCAATCAAACAACAACCATCCATGTCACTGCAAGCATCTTTCATCCCTTTACAGCATAAGGACTGCAACAAAAGCAGTAAAAGGCTAGATTGCGATTTGAATTAGCACGAAAGCCGCATATAATGTTTTAACCATGTTCCTTCTGTCTTACACACCATCAAGATACATCCACAATACATCAATACTATAAAGCATATATTCTAAACAGCCTCAGGAACAAAGATAAAATCAGTATGCACAGTGATTAGTGAATCAACAAACTGTGAATGTAATGTATGATTAGACTAAGCAAACACACACCAACTCACGTGGTAGCCCAGCTGAAAGCACATTTGGATGTAAATGTTTCTGCGCATATTCAGCAGCTAACCGGCCTCCGTGTCCATCATATATAGCAAAATGGGAGCAGCTGAAAAGAAAACCCGTAGAAATTTCCAATTAACCTCAACTGAAAAAGGGGGGAAATTGGATAAACAATGGAGATGTTGATTTTATGAAAGAACCTCAATTTCGCAGCGGAGCCGAAGTCGGAATCGGGAAGCACCACCCAGGCATCCTCCATGGTATGCCTAGAACCCTTATCCTCAGCGGCATCAGCTTCGATTGAGAAACCGACATCGCCTTCTCGCCTACTCTGGCCAGCCGGGGATCCCTCGCCATGACTGTTGCTCGCCAAGTCCCGATCTTGAACGCCCAATTCCTGAATTCGCCCTTCTTCATAGGGCTTCGATTTCTTATTGGAGTCGGACTCAGCGGGGTCATGGAATTCGCCCTTGCGCTTCTCCTTAGACTCTTCAACGGCATTGGAGGAGTCAATTGCTGATAGAGAACTTGGCCTATCGATTTCTGCCATTCTGGGGAAGCTTCGGAGTCGAAAGAGAGTAATATTGGGCGTAGAAATTGGCAAACCAAACGAACCCTTGCTAGCTTGTTGGGTTAATAAAGATTGAAACTTTAAACCAAACAGCGCTTGTAGGAGCCCAAAACGGCAAAACTCAATTTTAGCGCCTCCGTCATCACCTGTCTGAACACCAAATACCTAAAACCCGTACGCGAAACTCCTGCGGTCATGTCACGGTATAGGACAAATTATACAAGGATCCGTTTGGCGCTCATCAGTCATGACGCTTTATACAAGTGACAAAAATCACAAAATCCGCGTCTTGCCAAACACGACAACTGAATCTTTCTCCACAATACAAGAGGATGAAACCCCAACGCAAATTACAGTCAATGAGAATCGATTTTTTTCCTTTTAATGATAAAAATCAATTCTTTAATCTTTAGACATTCACTTGAACTAGTGATTGAATTAGGAGAGGATTTGGATTCAATTTCGCAAGCAATTGCTAATTTTCTTAATGAAAAGTGGCAATTGCTGAATGAGCTGTTTGTCAATACTCATTTTCAATATTTAAACTTAAAAAAGTAAATAAAATATAACTAATGACGCCGCATTGCCACCTGCGACAGGATTCTTCGAAGCATCCACTTGATAGCTTCTGTCGTTGGTTTCCCATTCCAATCACCTGTATAAACCCACAGCGGATTGATGATCCGGAACCCAATTACCTCTCTAGTCTCTCCCAATTTCTAGGGTTCAGAATCAGAAGAACTTGTAAAGACCTAGAGATAGAGAGATGGAGGAGGCGCAATTGGATATGGTCTTGGTCCCGGCGGGGCTGCTGGTGTTTGTAATTTACCACGGTTGGCTTCTGTACACTGTCAACCGCTGTCCAAGGCGCACCGTCATCGGCCTCAACTCCGACAGCCGCCGCCAATGGGTCTTCTCCATGATGGCTGTATGTTCTCCGTTTTTCCCTTTCTCCAATTCTTGATCCTTCATTTTTGCCTTTTTTGTTTGGAAGATTTCCCAGATTAGAGAATCGATTTTTGTTCAGTTCATACATTTTCAGGATTTGAAATGTTAACAGAAAGATTTCTGTTTGTTTTAAATGATAACCAAAAGGTTTCAAATTTCTTCTTTTTTTTGGAGAGTGTTTGGGATTGGAAGCTTATACTAAGATACTTCTCAGCAAAGGTAAGCTCTTTATCATAGCTATAAGCGATCAGTACCTCGCACCGAGTTCAAAAGAATGAAGATGGGGGTAAATGGGATTGTGTGGGACCTTAGGCTCAAAGATTGAACTTTGGTTTAAAGGCTATGAGTGAGACTTGCTAGTGAAGACACCTCCTCCTTACTTGTGGGGTATTCTGAATTTCTGAGATCTGGTGTTTTGTAAAAGTTCAGTGAACTTTTGTTGGCCGTAGATAGATCTCCTTTCTTTCTTTCTTTTTTTGATTCGAGATAGATCTCCTTTCTGTTAGAGTGTTTAGAGCGACTTCGCTGTTGGTGTTCTTTCCATTAGCTCCATCAGTTTTAGGTAGATGCCAGTCTATGAGGTAATTTGATTTGAATCATGACTCTATTAGGATGTATATCCTTGTTTAGATTGGCTATAGTCCGACGAATACCCAGAGATATTGTTTTGGAATCTGCTTCTTTGATGCTGCAATATTTGATCATGATGAAATTATATGCTCATTGGATGGTTGGCTTGATTTAATTGTAAATTATCTCCCCAAATTTAAAGGAAGTGCCAAACTCTTGTGATTGACATGTCTAGTTCTGTAGTTCAATACCGATTTTTCTGCTGCTTTTGATAGTCCATATTTATGTTTAAATACATGAGTCTTCATTGAAAGTTTTTGGCCATGGGTTGAATCTTTGAGAAGCTAAACTTGGATTCTGCATTGAAGGGAAGGTTTTCGGATTAGGCCCGAGATTGTTAGCTACATGATCTAAGTGTTGCTAAGATGAAAAGGTTAGAGAAAGAAAGCCTCTTTGGTAACAAGCCTCTTTGACAGGGATTCAATCTCTGTGCGAAAAAATAAAATAAAAAATGCAAGTTCTGGTGTATATAACCTCTTGATTGCCTTATCCCTTGCTGTAGACATGAGATGCTTCATAAAAATCAAGTTTCAGTTGTCCTCCTTGGTTTAGAACTGGCTATGTGTTCTTACAAAGAGAACAACATATTTTGTGCTTCTGCCAACCTTGTCAAACATTATGTATATGTTTGAATTGAGTGTACACATCTTTGTCGCCGATTTTCCACAAGGAAAATTGAGGCTGCCAGCTCTTTGCAGGATCCTCTCAAGAATGGCGTATTGGCAGTCCAAACGATCCGGAACAACATAATGGCATCCACCCTCCTTGCAACTACAGCAATCACACTTAGCTCACTCATAAGCGTATTCGTGAGCAGCTCATCAGGAAATGCACGAACGGCAACAAACCTCATCTACGGCAACAAAAGTTCCATGATCTCATCCATCAAGTACTTCTCCATCCTCCTTTGCTTTCTGGTGGCTTTCATCTTCAACGTGCAGTGCATCAGGTACTACGCCCACGTCAGCTTCTTAGCCACCTTGCCCACTTCACAAAGCCGGAGAGAATCCATGGAGTATGTCGCGTATAGCTTGAACCGGGGTAGCTTGTTCTGGTCCCTCGGCCTTCGAGCCTTCTACTTGTCCTTCCCTCTCTTTCTCTGGGTGTTTGGCCCCATCCCCATGTTTGTGTGTAGCTGCTTGATGTCCTTCGTTCTCTACTTCTTGGATACGACCACCAGCTTTACGCGACACCTCCATTGTCAATCGTTTGCGGAGAAGAAAACCGCAGATTTGGAAGCTGCTGATTGATTAGATTGGCTCATCTTGTCCTCTTGTAGCTTTCTGCACATATGAGATAAAAGCTATGTATACACACCTTAGGGAAAAACATTTGATCAGTACATTCAAATGTGTGTATTTATGAGTTCATAGTGTTTTTGGTAATGAGTTTCAGTATAAATTTCGGGTTTCGGGTCATTCGAGTTCAGGTCGGATTTCGGGTCATATGGCCACTTGTCTGCAGCCAATTGGCAGCTGTCACATCATATGTCTGCCTATATGTTTTGGACTATTCTCTTGCTGCAGGAACAATTGTCTACCACATGTTGCAATTTCATTTTGATACTGCAAATGGATGAGATTTTCTTACCAACTTTTGTGAGTAAAGGAAGCCCTTCAGATCAATACAAATGGAGGACCCAGATTCAAATCCACTGCAAGCCACACAAAAAATGCCAAACCCTTTACTAGTCATTGGAGATCCACTTGTTCCACTATCAGAAGAAAACAACATAGGGGGCTTTGTTTTATGTAGCTTGGCAGCACACCCTTAATTGGGGATCCAGTTTTGAGTTTTGTGTATTAACTGTGTCCATCCAAATTCATGGTCCTTTTGCCCTGATGCATTATCATGCTTAGGAGTTGAACCCCGGTGGATCACGGAAGGTGGAGATTGACGATAATGAGAGCCATGGAAGCAAAACAGCTGGACTATGTGTTGGTTCCTGCAGGATTGCTGGTGCTGCTGGCTTACCATGGGTGGCTCATCTATGTCATCCTTTACCATCCAAAACGCACTGTCATCGGCCTCAATGCCGAGAGTCGCCGCCAATGGGTCCATTCCATGATGGCAGTTGAGTTTCCTACACATTCCTTTTGCTTCCCTTGTTTTGGTTAAATTTCCTATCAAACTGTGTGCTTGGTTGATTTGCTTGCATGTCCTGTTTCTCTTTTGTTTTGGTTCTTGCACTTTCTCGATCTAGTCGGGGAAAGATAGTGTACAACAAGACCCTCAGACTCTGCTCTGAGCGGAATATACAGGGTTTGTTGTTGTTCCTATCAAACTGTGTTTGGTGTGTCAAGTGGTACTAGACCGCTTCCCTTGATAGCAGTGGCAAAACGCTAATTATCCAATTGCTAGTTGAAATGTTATACGCTACCACGCCAAACACTGCCCTCCATGTGTGTTTGGCGTGATGAAAAATAATCATGTCGGGGTAATTGAGCCGGAAAGGATCTCAGGGTAGTACCCAATGATCCCCGGTTCGACTCCCAAATATGACCGCTCTCTATTTACCAAAATCAATGCGTGATGAAAAATGACACATCCTTGATGATCTTCTTGTGGTGCACAATCTTGAATTGCCATTGTCCAGGATCCGCTCAAGAATGGTGTGTTGGCGATACAAACAATCCGAAACAACATGATGGCGTCGACACAGCTAGCAACAATAGCCATTACTCTTAGCTCCTTGATAACAGCTCTGGTGAGCAGTGAGAGCAGCTCATCATCTTCCGAAAACGCCACCTTGAAGCCTCTCCGATTGCTTGGACTCAAAGTGAACTTCACTGAAATGACATCGAATTACTTAGCGGTTCTCCTGTGCTTCCTCCTGGCCTTCTTCTGCAATATGCAATCGATCCGATACTACGCTCACGTTAGCTTCCTGGTCACGTGTGCTTCGTCTCAAGGGAAGACCGAGAACATTGAGTACGTAGCGAGGCACTTGAACCAGGGAAGCCTGTTCTGGTCACTAGGCATTCGCGCTTTCTACATGTCGTTCCCTCTCCTCCTGTGGATCTTCGGATGTGTCCCAATGTTCGTGTGCTGCATCGTCTTGACCTTCGTTCTCTACTTCTTGGACACGACGAAGCATTTCACGAAAGACAATCAGAACTGGTAACTACTCATCTTAGTTAGTTGAACTCATAAGCTGATATGTGTTCCTTTTGATGTACTCGGTGTGACACTTGTGGCGTGATTCGGTATGGTAGCAGGAGCAACGGAGGGAGCTCATCGAGTGCCACTGTGCCGCTACTCACAGGCATGAACGGAGGATGAAGAGCCATCCGTTGCTGCCCTGTGGATACTGGATAGTGAGTTCCTTAGTCGAATAATTGAAAGTGCAAGAACACCTCCAGACATGTTTCTTACATGATTTTGTCTGCATAAACAGTGTTAGATTCAGCAATGTATAAGCTAATTGGAATTGGAACTGGTGAATGGCGGATAAGGACAGTTGCTTGTATTAGAGGTTGGATGACATAGCTGCAGAGATTGAAATTGAAATGCCTTGAAAAAAACTATTAGAGAATGAAACTGGTTTTAATTCAGCCTTGTCACTGAGTTATGGCTTAGTAGTTACTAGTAGTATTGATTAAAAGATTCATGTGAATCCCACATCGAAAACGAAAATGGTTGGATTCTAAACCGGTTTTTTTTTTATTAGGAAAGAGTTCGGGTGAGTATGCTCTACCCGACAGCATCCTTGCGGATAAGGTCTAAAAGTCCTAAATTCATAAAACTATGAGTTTTTAATATTTCTCTTAGTTAGTTTATAAATTTAATATTTCTCTTTTCTCTTAGTTAGTTTATATAGATACTTTATCATTTATCCCAATATTTTACACGCTTATATATTTTTAATAATCTTAGACTACCTCATCAATTATGTGTTATCAAACAAAGCCTGAATAAAAATGGTAAGGAGGTTCAAGTATATTTTAATTCATAATTCAAGATTACTTGGGACTTCAAAGTTAGTTTATATCTCAATCCGTAACTCAATTTTTCTCAAGATTCTTGATTTTGGTAAATATAGAGCAGTCATCTAGGAATCAACCCGAGGACGTTCAGATACTTACTTGAGATCTTTTTCGACTTGACCATGGTTTTCTCGCTCAAGATTCAGACAAATCCAAAACACGAAGATGATTGAACTCTATTTTTACAAATGACAATGTACTCATCTATAATTAACTATGACAAATGTGAAGATTTATTTTTTAAAGGAGACGCAATACTCTCCATGCTTATAAGTTATAACTCATTTCATTTAAAATTGAAAAATGGCTAAATAGTCCTTATTATGTTGGGGAATAAACTAGTACTTAGATAAAATATAATATGAATCCCATTCAATTTAGAGCTACCTATTAATGTCAAAGATGGGGATGTTTATTTTGAGGCCTATAGAGCCCATATGGCATTGTCTTCTAGGATCCTCTTTTCTTGTTTCAATTATTGAGGTATCTTTTTTATAATTGAGTTCTGACTTTTCCATTGCTCTGCCTGGATTCTCTTCTTGATTTTGCAAATTCACATTTTTGCATATATTTATACATTTTCTATCATATGCCTCAAAGCCCCCATGGGCATAAGATAAGAGGCTAAATTGTGAAATATTTCTTCTAGATACACTCGGTTTAGCCATTTTTAAATTAGATTATGAGATTAACTCATTTCCTTTTAAAAAGTATTCTTATCATATGCCATTATGACACATTTCATGATGGCAGTTAAGTCATCGGCCTTAACTGCCATCCAGTGCTGCCCTGTGGATAGTGAGTTCCTTCGTCGAATAATTGAAAGTGCAAGAACACCTCCAGACATGTTTCTTACATGATTTTGTCTGCATAAACACTGTTAGATTCAGCAATGTATAAGCTAATTGGAATTGGAACTGGTGAATGGCGGATAAGGACAGTTGTTTGTGTTAGAGGTTGGATGACATAGCTGCAGAGATTGAAATTGAATGCATTGATAAACAAGTACGTTATGAAACTGGTTTTAATTCTGCCACCACTATGATTTATGGCTTAGAAACTAGAATTGAGGTATTGGGACACGTGTAAATCCCAAATCGAATATGGTTTGATTACAAACCCGGTATATAAAAATGAATTACTCTTTAGGATTTTTTTTTCTCTTTTCTCTCATTAGTTAGTTTACTCCCGTTACTTAACATTTATCAAAAGTGAAACTAATTAAAATAATTCAATATTTAAGACCATCCACAATGGTTTTGTGTAAAATGTATACTTTGTACAAAATGTGTAAAAATAAACATCACTTTTTAGTAATTTGCTCCATTTGTAAAATGTGCATTTTTTTACATATCATTGAAATACAATTTTTTTAAAATAAAAAGGGAAATAAAATCATTAAAAAATCAATGAAATTGTCTTGCTTGTTGTAAAAAATTTTGCACACGGGGAGATGGTGTGCTCAAATTTGCACATCACATACTCAAATGTGTACATTTGCACACACCCAAAACCATCAATGGAGCTAGAAAATGTCTAAAAAATAAACATTTGTACACAACCATTGTAACTTGTAAATACTCTAAGGGGTGTTCAAATTATATTTCCACTTTTCAAATGTAAAACAAATATCTCAACCTTTAGTTGATGTTAAAATAATATCACAACAATTTTATCTCAAAAAAATGATGACATGACACATATATGGCAAAAAAAAAATTATAACAAAATAAAACTTTAAAAAATCTACATATTAATATGTTTTTGTTAAACCATGGGTTTCTTGGATTTTTCTAAAAATCAAAACTTGGTTTTCGTTAAATCACAAAAATTTATGAAAGGTAAGTATTTATGAAAAGCCTCCACAGCTTTTATTAATATTACATTATTTATCCGTTCATAACTTTAAAATCACGATTTTTTCCAAAACAGAACTTCTGGATGTGAGACAAAAATTCCTGAAACCCCAAGATTATCAGGCGAAATATCATAAATCCTTGTTTATCATGTGAATTACGCTTAACCACAGAGTTACCTCGCAAAATTTCCGAAATTGAAAAGCGGCTAAAAATAGTCGTTATTATGTTGGGAATAAATTATTGCTTAGATAAATATACGAGGTGGCTATATGCACCCATGACATGTGCTATATGCACTCCACTAGATCCGTCCGATTAAAAAAAACTGGAAAAAGGCTTGCAATGATTTTTTTTTAAAAAAAAAATTTGGTACCAGGGCGGATCAATGATCCACTCTTGTTGTTTTGCTTCTTTTTTATTCAATGATTATTTTGTTGTACTCTCTCTTTCTTTCCTTTTTCCTTTTTTCTGTGTTTTACATTATTAGCACGGATCCTTTATCCGTCGTACTTTAAATTTTTTTTATTTTTCTTACAACGGTCGGATTCTAGATTCGTCTGTGTATTTTTTTTTACAACTTGTAATAATTACTGGACAGATGTCATACGATAGTTAAAACGGATCTAGAATCCATCTATTAGAGTGCATATAGCACTCTCATTCAATTTAGAGCTACCTATTTCCTGCATAAATATAATATGAATCTCATTCAATTTAGAGCTACCTATTTCCTACCTATTTGCGACATCCACATTTACGGTACTAAAATGTCATGTGAAAGATGGGCATGATTATATTGAGGCTGACAGAGCCCATATGGCATTGTCTTCTAGGATCCTCTTTTCTTTTTTCTATTATTAAGGTATCTTTTTTGTAATAGAGTTCTCACTTTTCCATTGCTTGGATTCTCTTCTTGATTTGTTGCATAATCACATTTTTGCATATTTAAATGATTGAAAAACTTGATTGCTGGGGTTTTCGTAAAGAGGAGGATGTTATGATCCGAGGATCAGTGAGGGTGAATCGAGCAAGATGAGAGAGAGAGAGTTTAGAGACGCAGGGAAAGAGATACAGAGGAGAGGGATAAAGATTGAAAGAGAGATTAGAGATTGATTTGGATTATTACTTTGATGCCCTTCTTAGTACCATCCCTCAAGTATTTATACATCAATGATACTAATACCTACTACAAGGGTACCCCTTACAACATATATGATCATTACAAATGACTTTGTCAAATGAGTTTTTTTCTATTATAAAAATACAAAGTCGTTGTTTATAACAATGACTTTAATATTTTTTTTTATCTAAAGTAAAGTCATTGTTTGAATTGCCAGTGCAATTTCAAATTTTGGCTATTCTCTTAATTTTTTTGCCTTTTTTTACTAATCCGAAAAAAAATTCAATAACTATCAAGTCTAAGTACCTACTATCTCATTCTTTTTTTTTTTAGTTTGCTCATAATCGACTAAGCTGACTCCAATAACATACTAAAGTTCGTTAGTCTTATTATTGAGAATCGTGTGATTCCATTCTGAAATCAATTAAGAATAAAATAAATAGTTCACATAGCATAATATACGGAGTAATAACTTATAATGTTCAAATTTTCGATATAATTTTTTTCCAAAATCTCAACAAATCTCCTTTTTTTATATCATTTCCAGTTCAAGTAGGCTTAGTCCACTCTACATCTGGATCGGATTACTGTAGATCCATTAAGGGGTTGATCCTCCCTTTCATGTGTTATTGTATTCAACTTGGAATGATTCAACCTTGCCCGGTATAACACAAATTGAAAATGTAATAGCTACATCTCAACTCGTAATTGGATGCAATGATTGTTATATCATTCATACCATATCATCCGATATGAAATTCTCTATTAATTCAAACTCAAAATTTTGTTCGATACTCCGTAGTCCGTATGATCGATTGATAGCTACATTTATTCGGAAAACCAAGCATGATGATGTCATATATTTTTATTTTATGTGATTTTATTTCAGCGAAGCTACATGGTCAGCTCTTGTTGTACACCTGCATAATTTCATTTATTACCATTTGAAAAATGGTAATGAATGAAATTATGCATCTGTCTCCCCGGCGTAGAGTCGTCGTGTCAGTCCATCGACTTTCTCATATTTTCCGCATTCGCAGCGTTCACTCGAAGTTCTTCGACTGTCTCTCTTTTGATCTTCATGCCGAGATCTTGTGTTTTCGGGTTTTCTTTTATATTTTGCTTTTCTAGTTGTATCATGACGGTTAGTCCGTCTGCCGATTTCTTTCGGCCTCTCGTTGGTCCAGACTTCAGTTGAAGTTTTGGACTTCGAATTATTTCCGGTTCAAAAAAAAAAAATACCATTTTTCAAATATTAATGTTTTTTTTATAATAGGAAAAAAAATATCAAATAAGTCAGTTTGGTGCATTCACATTCTAATCTACCGGTCTTACTTGCATTATTGCATCAATAATAACACGTGTATTTTACTAAAACAAGACTTTTCGTAGTTATGTAAGTATATGATTCGTAAATACGTAAATAAATAATCGATTTTTCTATTATATGTCCTTGGGGCATAGGATAAGAGACTATAAATAGAAAAAAAAATTAAATTTAAATGATTTTATTCATTTTTAATAATGCTTTTTTAGGATCTA
Source organism: Persicaria tinctoria (assembly GCA_037127255.1). Lineage (NCBI taxonomy): Eukaryota > Viridiplantae > Streptophyta > Magnoliopsida > Caryophyllales > Polygonaceae > Persicaria > Persicaria tinctoria. The sequence goes on along the minus strand of JBANSL010000004.1, from coordinate 85,041,986 downwards.
TACATTCAAATATACAGAAGCTTACTCAATATGGGTTTCCTATGCCTTTGGTACATATGATAGAAAAACCGATAAATAATAAACTGGACTTGGGTTTCCTTTTGCATGAGTTTTTTTGGAGCTTTTTTTTAATAAAAAAAAAATTAAAGCTTTTATTTTTCATATTATAAAGTTATAAATAAGGTAAAATAAAATTTTAATTTGATTAGCTTCGAAAATTGGATTTTCAACAGTGTGTCAACTCACTTCAATGTTTTTTAATTTTTTAAAATTTTTATTCATAAACATATTTATTTTCTTGTTTCTTATTAGCTTCTACATCGACAGTCGCTCCCCACCCCATCGAAAATAAAATTTAATATGCATATTCCTCTAGCTTCAATTTGATAAGTTCAAATCCGACATATGAGTAAAAGTTATAAACGTTTAAACTTCGTAACTTAATACTATAATTAAACCCGAAAACTTCAAATCAATATGTTATATTAAAATATTTGAAAACCATGAAATAAAGTATACACGATTTATGTTTTTTATTCTAGTTATACATCTATATCTATATAAACTCTTAATTTAGAAGTGTTTAGGCTGACGTGTCACACTTAGAGGGATTTTATGAGTTATGACCAATCCTATTTTTCTCTTTAATTTTAATTTTCATTTAATTTAATTATCTTTTTTCTTCTTTTTAATTTAATATATATATAAACTCTTAATTTAGAAGTGTTTAGGCTGACGTGTCACACTTAGAGGGATTTTAGAAGTTATGACCAATCCTATTTTTCTCTTTAATTTTAATTTTCATTTAATTTAATTATCTTTTTTTTCTTCTTTTTAATTTAATTCTCTTATTTTTAACTAATCATTTTTTCTCCCCCTTTAATTTTTCCAATTGATTTTCATCTTAAAAATAATCAATGGGTTTAATTCTAAATATTAAATTAATATAAACCTATGCCTATTTGCAAATATTCGATACTATCACAATGGAGTCCATCTTGATTAAGCTTATTATATCTTATTTTAATGAGTTTGTTTTTATATGTTTAGTTCAAAATATTTAAATAATATTTTATTAAATTGTATAATATCAATTTATTTTTTAAAAATTGCGTCATGACGCGGGAACTATACTAGTTTATATTAATATTGACGTTTTTTTGAAAGAAAAAAAAAAGGATTTAATTAATCTTCCACCCCCTAACTATTCGCTTCAGGATTCGCCACGCATATTCAATTTTATGGTAATAAACACCAAACATATGTCCCAACAACAAAAATCACAACGGATAAATCTACTTCTACCGATCAACTCAAGTCTTTTGATGACGAGAAACCCACATCACCACCCCTTACTCCACACCACCGGACCACCCCAGTCGGGCGAGTCAATAATATTTTCTTCTCACTCTACACAGATACACAAAAAATACAAATTCACAAAAATACCACATTCTTACTGGAATTTCTTGCTGACTTGCGGTTGCCGGTTGGGAAACTATCGGTATCTGATTATTTATTACCATCGCTTGTTCCACCAGGAGATGAACAAATACAGCCACAAAAATAAAATAAAATAAAATAAGGAGAAAGACAGCCATATATTTACTAGTTGGTTGGTCTATGTACAGCAGCTACAAATGGAGATCTAGTAATGTGCACAAAAGGGTCAATATCTCTGTATATGTTGATGCTTCTTTCAGTGATGTTCTAAGCATAGAAGAAGAAGAAGAAGAAACCAAATCGACGAGAATAGGAGTATCCGATAAGCCGGAAAAGCCATGGAAACAACCGAGCTGGAGTATGTGTTGGTTCCTGCAGGATTGCTGGTGTTGTTGGCTTACCATGGGTGGCTCCTCTATTCCATCCTTTACAATCCGAAACGCACTGTCATCGGCCTCAACGCCGAGAGGCGCCACCAATGGGTTCACTCCTTGATGGCTGTTAGTCTCTCCTCTTCTTCATCTCCCTATCTCATCTGTGTATTCATTCCTTTGTTTTACCAATCGATCTATATTTACTCTGCTGACATTTGGGCATCAGAAAAAGAGAAGTAATGGATCTGAATCTCTAGTGATTGATGTTAATGTGTAGGATCCGCTGAAGAACGGGGTGTTAGCAGTACAGACACTACGAAACAACTTGATGGCATCGACGCAGCTAGCGACAATAGCAATCACTCTGAGCTCGTTGATAACCGCTCTTGTCAGCAGCAGCGAGAGCAGCAGCAGCTCGGTGACTACTCTCCGATTTCTTGGAGTCACGGTTACATACAGTTTCACCGACATGTCATCCAAGTACTTCGCGGTTCTGCTCTGCTTCCTGCTGGCATTTTTCTGCAATATGCAGGCGATCAGGTACTACGCGCACGTCAGCTTCCTGGTCACGTCTGTTTCGTCTCAAGGGAAAGCCGAGTACATTGAGTTCGTGGCGCGGCACTTGAGCCAGGGAAGCATTTTCTGGTCACTGGGAATGCGCGCGTTCTACTTGGCGTTCCCTCTCCTCCTGTGGATCTTCGGGTGCATCCCTATGTTTGTCTGCTGCATCGTCTTGACATTCGTTCTCTACTTCTTGGACACGACGAACCATTTCACTAAGGACCTCAAGAATTGCTCCCTCGAAAAGGATAACGCCTCCCAGTGTGACACTGAATCGGCTACCAACACCTGGTAAGTATTCGCCGTAGTTGAAAACGAAAGCCGATAGGTTCCTTTCAACACACTTACCGCTTCTTGTGTGATTCAGTCGCAGGTGCAATGGATCAGGCAGCTCAGGTATCACTGTCCCGCTACTCGCAAACATGAATGAAAGATGACAATTCAGTGGTGCCCTGCTGATAAGAGATTTCGGATTGCCAGCAACCGATTCTCCTCCTGAAACCAAGGGATTGACATGGCATGCTCCGAGAAGATTTTCTTTCTGCATCGAATAGTTGGAAGTGATTCTATATAAGATTTAGAGTGCAAGTTCATGCCAATGTCTTGTTGGCCTGAACTCTGAACATGATTTGTAAGCACTAGAAGATTTTGATCGAAATAACTGAAATAGCAGAATACAAATAGCTTCACATATGACTTTTCAATTTTTACTCGATTGCTGAAGAAGACGAAGAGGAAGCCAAGCTCAGCTCTCATTGAGCTACAGAACTGAAAATGCATTATCATCTTTGGCTAAATAAGAATAAGATAAATTAATGCAAAAGCGAAATACACAAAGGATTAAATACAAATACGCTAGAGCTTGATGTCTACTTTAGACGCTGTAACATGAGAACGCCATAGTCCAGTACCTAACTAATAGTGGTTCAAATGCCTTCAAGAATCAGACCATGAACAGGCCAATGACCCGGTGCATAGCAATAGAAGGCAGAAGACAAACCTGCATCCTAGGTGAAGACTTTAGAGATAAATATGGCTGGGGAAATACACAAAGGATTCCCAAGTGAAGCTCATGGAACAGCCACGAAATCCAGTTGGTTATCGGCCAATATTCTTCTCCAAGCTTCCAAGGCGTAACACTTCATCAATTTTTCTCGCCTCATACCGTTTCCCGGTTGTACTCAAGGTGGAACAAAGTTGCTTGATTGGTGGTGGAATGCAGTTCACCATTATTTGTTTCAGTCAGCATGTTGAAGTATGCATATGGAGCCCAGCCTAAACCAAAAACAAATAAATATTCAGCATATTAGTTGATCCAGAAAGAAGGCAAAACATACCAAACACTTGAATAAAACAGAAGCTCGCAATTGTTTACAATTTTGCAGACGACCAGGGTAGCAATGTATGTAGTAACACCATTATATAAATTCTTCTCAAGGCTCAAGCTTTCAGAGTGGTCAACTTGTTCGTGTATAAAATTTGCAATACAAAGACATTAACTTCTGCTGCAATATGGAAGGTATTCAAGGGAAAGATGACTTGATGATAAATGATCAATTGCTTCCCAAAGAAGTGAGAATTGGTACTGACAGTTGTCCCAAATTTTACTAGACAGGCTGCAAACGTGCCATTGTTTTGGAGCAAAGCAAGAAATTTCTTAAAATGGGAGTGGTTGAAGTGTTGAACTAATTTGACTAGATGAACTAGACATTTGGCAGGAATCGGGAGGTATCATACTGTCATTTTAACCAGACAATCATACTGTCCTTTTATCCAGAAAAATAGATCTTGGTTTGAGAACAAGACAAATCCAGCAGTACAATGCAAGATTCAATTCAGCCTAAAATTTATCACATAGATGGAAAATAAAGGATCTAAGCAATCGGGGATTTAAAATGACACAGAAAGGAAGATATAGATCTAAGGGAAAATGAAACTTGACAGTTCTCAGGGGTACAACCGAACAAGTGAACTGAAGGAGACAGGAGGACGATGAATGGCAAGACAATGAAGGACAGTGAAGGTTCAGCCGAATCCAATAAGGAAGGTGTTAAAGTACTGCTTAAAATGGCTTCAATTCACAAATTTCGGACTATTTACAGTCGATTAAATTTGGTCATTTATTTATGGTCAGTTTCTAGAAACGCATGGCCCTACCCTTCCAACTTGTATTCAGAAAACTAAACCATCACCTAGGCATGTACTGTCTCTATTTTCTAACTATTCTAACCTAGACATGTATTGTCTCGGGCAAAAATGAAGATAATTATTAATGAGAAGAAACAGATTTTCTAGTAATGCAAGCCATGCAACAAGAACATACCATTATCATCATGAGGGAATGGAAAGAATTGCAAGTAGCAAAAAGACGCAACGACCGTTCCTGCACGAAATTACACAGGACTCAATATCATCAAACTAATATTTAGCTGAATTCCAGCAAAAGATTCCAATTTTCAACGATAAAACAAAGAACTTGAAATAACAACAGCATCCAATGTCAAATATACAGACCTATAATTGCTCCACCAAATACATCTTGCCAATGATGCCAGTAGTCATCCACACGAGAAACTGCAACAAGTGCAGCAACTAATAGAGGAAGTAAAACAAGACAGAGCTTTGCAACATGACCCTTGCGATCGAATACTCTAACTTTTCCTGCCAAATACCAAGCAAGAAACACCATACCAGCAAAAGACCCTGCATGTTGGAAACAAGTATCTAACTGAATTAATAATTTGACAGCATAATAGTTTAATAGGCTACATGATGTTAATAAGGTGAATGATAAGAGTTGAGGTTCCAACCAATATTTCCCATTGATAACAGTTGATATGCAGTAGTATAAAAACAAAACCATTGATTTGTTCCAACATTCCCATAAAAGATATTGCACTTACAGGTCAGCAAGGAGCAATTACTTACTGCCCCAAGAAACTTTAAGCACGAAGAGAGGAGGCCGGGAGGGGGATAAAATATAGAAGGGAGTGCTTATTGCTTAAATTTGGAAACGTTTTCCCTCATCTTATTATAATGCAATTTCTTATCCAATGAAACAATTAACCAACAATGTAAATAAAACCTAATTTTTAAACCATCAGAAAGCAACATACATGATGTATGGCCACTTGGAAAACTTTTGTGACCTTCCTTTATAACCAATGGATTTCCATTGCACAGCACACCGCCGGTTACTGGATCAAAAATCTGGACATAAAATGTACTCAATGATGAAAACAATGAGCCAAACTTATCACAAAGTTAGCAACATCATGACAGATAATACGCACCCCTGTTCCATTTGGAAAGCAACGCCAAAAGAAATCTGGACGCGGCCTTCCAACTCCATCTTTAATTGCATCAGTTATAACTCCTGTAATCAAGACGGAGTACAGAATCCCTGGACATTTGGAACATCCATTAGTTCGGTGTCAACTTAAAAATTAAAATCAAGATGGGTAAAAGAAGAAAGCAACCTAATGCAGCATGATGCATATCATAAACATCTCTTCTCCTGAAGTAAATTGCACTGAAGACCACAATAGGCAGCACAATACCTATTATCTGTCAGAAGGGGAAAAAACAGAAAGACAAGAAATATTAAAGATGGCCATAGGCACAATGCAATGCCAAGGGTTCGCAAATGAAAAAAATCATAGAAGTGGAGCACGTACTGGAACAGCCCAAAAGGGAACAGTATTTGACTTCAATGGGTACGTCAGATCTGTCATCATATCTTTTCCAACAAAGCGGTGAAACGGCTCTATAACATTCAAGACTACCTCTATTATCATTAAAGATAAGAGAACTATCCAGTCATGCATATGAAACCTGGCAACAGTGACTCCATGAGACCTAAAAGTGTGAGCCCCCAGCTGAATCTCCGGCATGCTGAATCCTTACACGACAGGCATAAGAATATCATTCAGCAGATCTGATAACAGAGAAATGGTATGAAGCACAAACAAGAATAGGTAACCTATGGAGTAATCAGCCTAATGTACACAAATGGGCATATGGAGAGAAATAGAGATGCAAAAAATTAAAATGCAAATGGTGAAAAAATCTGAATTACCTTTCCATCTGTACAAATATTTTCTTAGACGGCATCTTATAATATAAAAGTTCTTTCTGCCAAAAATTGTGCAACTTAAAAGTGTAGATGTATCAGTCACGAAGTTGGCGAAGGATAAGAATAAAAAATTACGTATCCTGGCATGAAATTGTTCGTAAAACAAATAGAGAGGATTCAAATTTTAGTATATTGAACAGTTAAACAGAAGTGAGGAACCTCCATGAGAAGAAGAAAGCCATTATCCCTCTTAGATATTTAATGTTCTAAACTGCCTGTCTATGGATGTTGCGAGTCTCTATTCGGCTATGCCATATACGTAGTACTAATTGTGTCAATTGAAAAGGGCATCTTAAAGGCTACATAAGAAATTGGAATCTCCGGAGCTAGCAACTATATCGACTATGACTTCAACTTCATTCAAAAAAGAAATTGAATTTGATACTTCACTGTTGGAAGTATAAAGTAAACAGGAAACCTAGTGCTAATGGGTCGAAAAACATACATTTCCTATGCTTGATTTCTCTGTCATAATACATCTCACGATAAAATTCGCAATAGCATATAGAGATCAATTCTTCAAGCTACAATAATTGTTTATATATGTTACTTGGGATTAGCAGGTATTTCTTGAGTGCTCAAGTTGACCAAGAACATTAGAATTGGTTTGAAGAGTCAACGGAGAAGCTATTTGGGCTGTAGCCCTCTTGACCAAAAAAAAGATTCTTGAGTGCTCAAGTTGACCAAGAACATTAGAATTGGTTTGCAGAGTCAAATGACTTCGTGTCCCAGTTAGTCAGAGGTCATTTTATATTATGATTATTAATTTCTATAATAGTTAATACTAAGTGAGAGGGTTTCGTTTACTTTCTCTTGCATAGCGAACCCTAACTAGAATTGGTTTCTTCGTCAATTTATCTGTGAAATTCTGGAATATCTACAGATTTCCGGCTTGAACATCACACCTCACGACCCCTAAATTCCAAGACAAAAGCAGTAATAACACCACTCAAAGGAGCAGAAAAGGCCAAATCTCGCGCCAAATTCAGTCCCACAGAGAACATAAATTTGTCCATTACGAGTTACGACGCAAAAAATCGAGCGAATACCAAAAACTGTTCAAGGAAAACAGCGACGTTAATCCAGGCAAAATAATAATGATTGTTAGTTCTAGCATTTATAAAATGAAATTCAATTTACACGAAATACATCAAGAGATTCAATCAAACAGGGCGAAAACCTAGACCTAATTATGAAAGCTAGATTGAAGTTCGGAAACCATATTATCGCGAATCGTTCCGAAAATCATGTCACTGAAATAGAAGATTCGATTGATCAGAGAGGTACCTGAAATCCAAGAACTGTAGCTAGACAAGTGAAAGAGTGAGCTCTCCGGCGGTGGCAACTCGACGAAATCGCCACTCGCCAGCAATGAGATAGAGGAAAGTGATTGTATTTCGCTGGCTTTCGCTGGTTGGCTGGATTTTCGTGGAATACAATAAAAATTAGGTTATCTTTAAATCTTTAAATAGAAATTAAAATAAAATAAAAAGAAATGTCGTTACTCATTACAATTACTACGAGAACTGTGGTTTTTTTTTAATGAAAAGGACGTACGATAGATTGATAAATTGTCCCTCACCGAAAAAAATAGATTCATAAATTGTACTCCTTTATCTCAAAATATAGGTAGACTATTTTTTAAAAGAGTTAAATTTATATGAAATATTAATTTTTTAAAAATAATACTATACTTATAATTAATAATTATAATATTATTTTTTAAAAATTAACATTTTATACGGAGTATAGTTTTTAACTCCTTAATAATACCAAAAAATGAAACAACCTATATTTTTAGTTGCCTTGTTATATGCACGGTTTTATATCGTTAAGTGTACGATGGTTTCGTCGACTTTTGATGTTGTTAATTTTTTTTTTGTCTGAAAATAGCTTGTGGACACCTTTTTTCGTGTGGTAAAATGTTTGTTGATTTTGTCAACACGGGAAGTCGATATTAACATACTTTTTTTAAAAAAAAATTATCGACAAAGGTGCTCGATGAATGGTCTTGCATCTAATAATAATTTAATCACACATATAGTAGCCATTTTCTTAAGGGTTCTAAAATCTAAATGGTGTTAACACTTGACAATCAATCATACTAAAGAGTGAAGAATGTGATTCTAGCGACTTAAGGACAATGTTATTGAATCAAAGACACAAATGTATGTATATATAACGAAATCTCTCAAAACATCACAATTTCAAAAGAATATACTCCATTCGATTAGAAATATAAGGCGTTTGACTTTTATACACGTATTTTAAGGAGTTAAAAACTATATGAAATATTAATTTTTTTAATTAAATCTTTTTACACTATAATTCTTATTAATAATTAGTATTATAATGTAAAAAATTAATTTAAAAAACCAATATTTTATATAGTTTTGAAATTCTTAAACTACGTGCACAAAAGTCAAGTGTTTTATATTTCCAACCGGATGGAGTATTACACAAGTAAAAAAAAAAACAAGAACGTTTGACTTTTGTGTCGCCGGCCTATGGTGCTGCTATAGGGTAGTGTTTGGCTTCGTCCTTCGTCTACGCCCTCGTCTTATTTCGGTTAAGTTGTATTTAGTTTCGCTGTTGTAGAGTTCTTGCCTGTATTTTGCACTATCTCTGTATTTCTATGTTTGGATCGTCGAGATTCAGATATATCTGATTTCGAATTTTTACCTAAAAAAAAAAACATCCTTCAAAAGCAAGTGACAAATCTAGAACACATGCCACATCAATATCAACATTAAAGTGTGTATGTGGACTAGTACAAAAATGTGCAGCCAGACTTTCTTTGAATTAATGAACAAAACAAAGTAACACACATTGTAAGTTTTCTTTGCTTCGCTTGTACTCTTCAGTAAAGTACAACTCAAGTCACGGGCATGCTGTATATTTGCTTGTAGCTTATGTCTGTGTAACGGGCTAAGCTATTGTGAAGTAAGGGTCCTTTCATGACAACAATTACTTGCTTGTTCTCACTTGTTTTTGTTAGTTCATTTTGGTTGTTTTCTTTTGGCCTTTTAATTCTACCGATAACCAAGAGTCGCGAGTTTATCCTCTCTTTTTCTTTTTTTGGGTGGGATGGGAGAAGGATGGTGTGTTAATCTTTGAGACATTTTAGAAGACTTAACCAATTATATATATATATATTGCCATTTTTCTTTGATTTTTTTTTTTGTTCTTCCTTTTCCGCTAAGTTTCTTTTTTTTTAATGTATATATTTACTCTTAATTTACTATTTATCTATATAAACTCTTAATTTAGAAGAATTTAGAATGGTGTGTTAATCTTTGAGGCATTTTAGGAGATTTAACCAATTATATATATATATATATATATATATATATATATATATATATATATATATATTGCCATTTTTCTTTGATTTTTTTTTTCTTCCTTTTCCTCTAAGTCTCTCTCTTTTTAATCTATATATCTACTCTTAATTTACTATCTATTGGGTTTAATTCAAAACATTAAATTCAATCTAATATAACTATTGGACTTAACTCAAATTTATTTACTAACTATTGGGCTTAATTCAAAATATTTAAACATTTAAACAATGTTATAATGATATTGATATTATTATTACTGAGTGATTTAAAATATTTATATTTATGTATTGTATTTTACATAAGATTTTTTAAAAATAATTTTTTGAGAGAAATATAAGATATATTTATGGTAAAGTTTTTTATGATTTTTATCTTAACATTTATTAATATTTTATATATATTATTAATCTTTTAGTTTTAAAAAACCGTGTTATACTAGTTAAATATTAAAAGAAAAAAAATGAGAAAGATAGAATAAGGGGGTAAATTGGGGACGGAGGATTTAGACCCGAACTTACCAGTTCGTATCAGTAACTGGAGATTAATTTAATTCATGGACTGTATGGACCCGGTGATGGAATATACTAATATTATTTTTTTACATAATATTATGGAACGGAGGGAGTAGTAATAAGTACTGTACATCAAACCAATGGTGACCACTCAGGCTGCACAGCTGGTCCCCACCTCCCCTCCCTCCGTCTCCCGTCGGAATCAGCTTGTCCCTTTCAATTGCTCCGCCCCGCCCAACCCCCCCGCCCCGCGCTCCTCCCACACACAGTTACACTACACGTCACGATTCACTTCCATCACACCGGGACCCACCCACGCACCCTACATTAAGATCCTGAATCCTCAAAACCCCAAATGCGTTTAAAATTCAACTGAAACCTCTCACCAAACTCTCCCCCAGATAATGGCGGTTATTTCGCCGCCCCATCTCTCCCTCTCCGTCCTCTCACGCCCTCTCGCTACTCCCCGCAAGCTTCGCTTCTCCTGCTGCCTCTCCCTCAACGACCCCGTCACTGTCTCCGGCGCCGGCGGAGGTGAAGTCCGGATTGTATTCGCGGCCGGAGGAGTCGGCGGCCACATTTACCCCGCCGTCGCAATCGCAGACGAGGTCAAAGCGAAAAACCCTAGCGCGAAGATACTATTCATCGGTACGGAGACGGGGATCGAGAGCAAGGCCGTTCCCGCTGCCGGATATGATTTCACCGCCATCTCCTCCACCGCCTCCGCCACCGTCGCACGCCCGATCCTTTCTCTCAAGAACGTCTATCTACCACTCCATCTGATCAGATGTACCATCAGGAGCTGGCGGACGCTGGCTGACTTCGATCCGCAGGTGGTCGTTGGCACAGGCGGATACGTCTCCCTTCCGGTTTGTCTCGCCGCCATTTTCCGGCGGCTCCGGCTTGTGATCCAGGACCAGAATTCGGTTCCAGGGATCGCTAATCGGATCCTCTCAGTGTTCGCGGAGTCCGTTTTTCTGGCGTATGATTCGACGGTGGATTCCTTCCCCGTGGCGGAGAAGAGGAAGTGTGTGGTGATTGGAAACCCCGTGAGGCCGTCGATGAGGAAGCCTATTGCCAGAGAGACTGCAAGAGCTCGTTACTTTCCGGATCTGGCCAAGGATCAGGGTTCGGGCTCAGAGATTAAGGTCCTGTTAGTGCTGGGAGGATCACTGGGGGCTAATGCCATCAACATTGCACTGTTGAGGTTTTACAGGGATATGCTGATGGAGCATCCCGATTGGTACATCATATGGGAGACTGGTATTGATACATTTGATGAGATGGAGAGCCTTATCGTCAGCCATCCCCGGTTGATTTTGAAACCGTGAGTTCCTTTCTTCTTTAGCATTGTTGTTCTTGACGATTTTCATATTGTTTTTAAGGTGATTTTGAACTGCAATGCTGATCCCGTGGCTTCAATGATGAGATCTGAAACGGCTATTAGTTACTGTAGAGGTGCTTAATGAAATGAAATGGAGAGTAAAAAATCATAAGTTGGAGAAATGATAGATTGCTGCTGAAATGTGTAGAAGGAATCAATGGAACACAAAGAACACAGTCAAAGAAAACCCAGTGCCAGAGGATGAACCTCTACATTTTACTCTCCCAAATTAAAATAAAATAGAGATTTGGATATGCTATGTAAATGAGGCTATGCTGGATAGAGAAGAGGGTTAGAGTATCGGTTAGTTAGGGCATCTATGGGGAATCGACTATCTTTGTAAAATACTTTTTCCTAAGGGACTGGATAGGGTTTATTTTAGGAGTTTTTGAATCATTCTGTTCCCAACTTCCCATCCATGTTATTGATAGTGCAGCTGATAATGCATTCTGCTTGGAATTATTGTCGCTGTATACAATCTGTTAGTTACTTTAGATTGCTTGATGAACAGTGATAAGAAAAAAAATTGTCTATATGCTCTTTAGTTTTTAGTTGCATCAAGGGTTACAGACTCATTGTATATGGCTACATGCAAGTTTCTACTCAATGGACATTTACGATACAGTTGTTCATATATCTTAATTTATCACTCAGGTTTCTGCATAATATGCATTTTGCATACAATGCTGCAGATGTGGTTGTTTCTAGAGCCGGGGCTATGACTTGCTCTGAGTTGCTGGTTACAGGCAAACCTGCAATTCTGGTAACTTTGTGATATGCATATTTTTGATTGTTTTTGTTGTGTTTATTCCTTGTTTGGTAAGTGTCTGGTTTTCATGCAATTGTCTCAATTCAGATAATCTTTGATCCTTCTTGTTGCTTGACCTTTATCTATCACATGCCTTGAATTGAATTGAGATTCAAGAAATGTAGCTGTATGCGGAAAATTATCTATTCAATTGTGAATCCAAAAGGATACTGCAAGCAGTTTTTCTGTAACATACAGTTTGCCAAGATTTCAGGAGTTTCTAGAGCACTTACAGTGCTAATTGAACCAATGCTTAAGAGTTGTATACCTTTTCAGTGTCCGTGTGTGCATACTAGTCTCTCTCTATATATTTGATTTTTGCCTTTTTGGCAATGAAAACAATATACAACATCAACAACAAATCTATTATATCCTGCCCAAAGCAGGGTTTGGGAGTTGAGCTGTATGGACCCTTTCTTTGCCTACATCGAGAGGGTGATCCCAATTTCAGCCTATATGGTTGAGAAAATTTTCTGGGCTATTATTTCAGCATTGTGTCATTTCTTCATGTGAACTACAGTTAAACAGCATTGTTCAATCCCAAATTGCAGATACCTTCCCCAAACGAGGAAGAAGGACACCAGTTCAGGAATGCTTCATTGATGTCCGATTTAGCAGGTTCAAGGATAATTATAGAAGATGATCTGGATTCCACCACACTCCGGATGGTAATTGAGGAGACCATGGGTATGTAAACTGATATTTCTTTCTCGTGTTTGGTTGGGCATGTTCATTTGAGGGGCATGCATAGAGTTTTGCAGCCAACTCTAATATTTCATTTGGTATTACCACAAGATGTTGCACTGGGCAATCATGAAACAACAATAACAACAACAATATCTCATTACTATAGGTTTGAATTATTTTAGTGATATATCCTCATAAAAGCAAGCTACACCATTGTTTTAGAAGAAATGTGAGCTTGTTTAACTATTCCAAACTCCCTACAATGCACTAGATATCGCTTGTTCTTCGGATAAAATGATCTGTAGAGCTTCAAAGAATTCGCTTGGATATTGATTTTACACACTTCTAGGAACAGCAATCACTAAACCTATCTGCTTTCACTTCCATGCCCATGTTTGTTTGCTACTTGCTGCACTTGTAGTGATTAAATCGTCCATCCAATATCTTCCCAGGGAGCGAGTACGTGATGTCAGTTATGCAAGAGAGGGCGCTACAAGCTGCAAAGCCCAGCGCTGGGGCAGAGATTGCAGACTACATTCTTTCACTCGCGAATTCTGCAGTCAAGGACACATAATATGGACGACACTGAAAGATCCGGATGATCCATAGGTGCAGAATGTAGACAGGACTTCCTCAGTGCACTGAGCAAACGCCTGTACATTGAGGATGCAGGTACACATAATCTACTGATTTTTTGTGCAGTATGTTCGTCAACTAATCAGTTAGTACATGAAAGTAAGCCACATTGAATCAGAAGCTTATTTATGAATTCAATCTTTAAAGTTCAAATCCCACTCCTACACTTTCTGTTGCTACTTCTTTGATTGGTTAGAAACTGGAGAATATAATGCAGAAGCAGTGAGCCTCTAAATAGACTTAGAAAGGTCAAAACCAAATTGCAAGTTTCACTCTGAAACCTTAGAATTTGTTGTAATATCACATAAATATTGTTCGTAAGTTTGACACACTTCTAATGTTTCCGTTAGTGGGCATGTTCTGTAGAACCCCTTCATGTTCTATAGGCGCGACCAAACGTAACCCGACTCATACGCCTGATTCTGGCAGAAAACTTTTGGATTTGTTTGAGATATATTCCAAACTTTGGAAACCAACTTCACCTAACTCGAAACCCACAAGGCAACTTATATGCACTCGTTCCATTGTGTTGTAGAGATTGCTTAGGCCTTAGAGTATGAATAATTGTGGACAGACGTGTATTGCAAGCGAATAGGTGGAATTAGGTAGATTTGCATTTTGTATTAAACAAAGAACTTGATTGCATTATTCAATTTGTAATCATACAAGGAAAATTCTTGCTGGACAAACAATATTAAGAGGCAATCGCAGAGAAATTTCATATCAAGAATGATTGATCTAGTTGACAAGTAACGTTCTTCATTCAACCAAACAAGCACCTCCTACCCCCGTCGGGGTGGTCCAGTTGTGTAGAGCAGGGGGAGTAAGGAGGTCTCGGGTTCGATAGTTGTGTAGAGCAAGGGAAGTAAGGAGGTCGCGGGTTCGATAGTGGGTTAAACCAGTCGACGTAAGCTGGTTTACCCGGAACGTGGCTCTTGTCGGTTGGTCACGTGTTTGCCAATAAAGGTTGGTAAATTACACCAACACAAGATCGGATGAATACTCAATTCGATTATTTTAATTTCCATAAAAGGATAAATATAAAAGAGAGGTAAATTTATTGATAAACCATTCATTTATCGTTATATTGCCAAAAGAGCCAACAAGTTAAAAGTAGAGCTAAAATATGAGTACCATTAATAACAAGGAGAACTTCCGTTCGTCTTCCCTATTCGCTATCGTGCGCCGGAGGTGCGCAGGCTAAGATACATTATAACGACGACGCCTCCAGAATCAGCTGCCGTTAGCTTATGCAGCGTCCTCGGGGACGGAGTTGAGATCAATGACGCCATTATTAGCCCCGGTGACCTTTTTGCTCAGCTTCCCGGGAGAGCCACCGTTAACTAACACCGGCGCCGACGGCAATTCGCCTTGTAAACGCAACGTCGTGAGCCTCCCGGATCTGGAGGCGCCACCGTGACTTCTCTTGCCGGAGCGCTCGACGGCGTTGTGGACTCGTCGGAGTATGGCGAAGAACTCCTCCACCTCCTCCTCCGTAGGCTGCGGCCGCGTGGAGCTCTTCTCCTCCGTCCCGATCGCCGCCCCGTCGGAGGAGTTGGTCTCAGCAAGATCGGGCTCCGGCGGCGATCTCTTCCTCTTACGATCCGATGCGGCGGCCAGGAAATCGGAAGGCTCCATCGGTGGATCGAGGAATCGAATCAATCTGTGGGAGAAAATTCGAAGGGTTTGGTAGTTGGAATGAACTCTCCGTATAAGTTTTGAGTTTAATGTGGGGGCAGAGAGACTCGGAGCGATTCTCTTCGTCGCTTAAAGTCATTTCTAAGATTATTCGCTATATCCTCAGATGCCTGACACGCGCAGGGCGAGTGGAGGGGTGGCGCGTGGCGCGTGTCGTGGAATTCAAATGACGGGATTAATCGGATTATGAGACGGGTGTGACGTATGACAGTGCCGTCAGTGCATTGCAATTTGCAAGCTGACGTCATTGAAGGTTTGAACGAGTGTGGCCCTTTTGTCCTGCTTACGTTGATCATGTGACGTACTGTATTCGGCTGACAAGTCACGATTTTGATCTAAAAATATCCCTTTTTTTTTAACTAAATAATTCGAGAGCCGGACAGACCCAATAACTCGAGAGACCGATTAGGTCGGCAAATGGTGAACCATAAAAAACATACAATATAATAAGCAAAAAAAGTGCAGTATAAACGGTGCAAAACACACAAATATAGGTGAAACAAGCGATCCGATCCCGAACACGCTGGGGACAACACAACATAAATCTAAAAATATCCCCATTTTCATCCATCTCCAATCTCAACCGGAAATATTTTTATTTATTTATTTATATCAGAAATAATTTTATGTACTATCAAAGAGGCCGTTGAAGTGGACCAGAGAATCCAGATCTATCCCAACACCAAACACCCCTCCAAAAAAAAAATTAAAATTAAAAAAAAATGATAAAGGGAGACAGAGAGGTACCTCTGAATTTTCAGGGCTCTACCTAAGCGAATGTGAACAATGGAAAACACTCTAAAACAAAACCCTAATGCCTACCCGCCGCCACCAGCACTTCGGCCCAAACGCCGTACGTCGATTGACGGAGGGAAAACCTGTCGTTGATCCCGTCAAAGTAAACTCAAACCTATAACTAGTATAGCAATAAGCAAGAGGTCGATCCCACAAGGAAATTACTATTCAAGTGTGATTTAGATGCCAATTAAGTAACCAAAGAGGGGGGGTTTTTAGTGTGAAAGTTTCGCCTTTTATCAAAGCGGATTGAAGTAAACAAAAGTAAATAATTGTATTTCAGACAATTAGGAGAAACAATTCTACCTACAATTTTCCACTTTATTGGATTGAAGCGATCCTTGTAACTTCTTCTCGTCCTATTAAATTTCCTAAGAATGCCCTTGTCCCGACCTAATATAGTTACTAGTCCAACCAGTCCTAGCAACCCTTATCAATCGAACAGTCCCTAAAGAAGGATTTAACCCAATTGATAGCTTTAACTTCATAGATTAACCAAGGTATTTGCAGTCCTTAAAAAGGGATTTAACAACACATTCAACTTCCTACTTATTCAATTAGTTCAACCAGCCCTAAAGGAACAAGTTTGCCACTTAAGTTAAGGTTCACAACCAGGAATCTACAAAACCTTAGCAATTGAATTGATCTAACAAGTTGGCCAGACAAGATAGAACAAAACAATAAACAATCAAGCACAAAGAAGTTGAAGCATTCAAATATATGAAACAAGGAACGAGAATTAGAAACTCACAATCAATCCGAATAAAGCTTCAAATTGCAGGCAGAATAGATAAGTTTAGTTCCTCATGGAAGACATCGCTCCAAATCTCTAAAGTGTCTGATGAATGAATAAAAATAGAAGTTATGAAAATAACATAAAACTTGGCCTTTTAACACATCAAAGTCGGCCATGAAAGAAATAAATAAGTTCTAGGGTTTTCATTAATCAAAACGCTGCGAATTAACGCTGACGACCAATGCTGCGGCCGCAACACACTGTTTCTTCCAACCCTTTGCAAATTGATTGGCCGCGGGCGCCGCAAGGTTGCTGCGGCCGCAGCCAGTGGCTTTTCACGGAAAATATATCATGAATTCGCTCTTCTTGTCAACAGGAAAGTTGTAGTTCTCTGAAAGAGTTTTCCAACGCATGGTCATAATAGTCAATCGGACAATCGAGGCCTCCAGAAAGTGCAAAACAAGTTCAGCATCTCTGGCGACAACTTCTGCAGACTTGTTCTTCGTTTAGGTTTGCTTCTTCTTCTCAGGACCTCTTGAGATCCTCATGTAAGCTTCTCCGATCAACTAGACATTCTCTTATAATGCGTCATCAACCCATGCCTCATCCCCGGATCCACAGTTACCTGAAATAATCAATAAAAGCATGTAGATTCCGAATCCGACAACATAGAGAGCAAATATGCAAATTGTACTTAATCCATCCATGAAATGCCTCTTAACTAAGCTAAATGCAACCTATTATGCCTACCTAAATGCATGCTATCATCGATCCTCCGACCATCGCCTTCACTCAGCCCAAGCCTTCTTCTCCAACCAAGAGCGCAAGAATCAAAAGAGTTAGTCGCTCCCGTGAATCTGAAAAGTTTGAAAAAAATCAAAAACCTTCTACAAATCAAATCAAACAGAGTGAAGATCTGTTATTGGACGGTGGTTTTGGCGGCGTTTGGCCCTCGATGTGTCGTCGAGTTTGGGCTTGGCAATGGCGGTTCAGGCGGCGGCTCAGTGGTGGGTTGTTTCTTGCTGGCGGATCTGTGAGGTTAGGCGTTTGCCGTCTCATCTACCTATACATTAGGAACTCCTCAAATCAGGTATCATCTACCCTTTCTGGCTCTACAACCACGATTTTTAGCTACGATCGCTTTGTTTTGGCCTACCAGCTCCGTACATATACAATCTATCCTAAAAGATACAATTGGGATTACAACCCATCGTCTACATCTCCTAATTTTCCGTCGGCCACTCGGGCTGATGGAATTCTTTCACCTTGTTGGGTGCATAAGATTATGCCTGTCTGTTGTGCCTTTTGTCTATGGGTTCAGAAACCTTGTTGTCTAATTATTTCCAATACCTTTGTAAACCTGGTGGTTTCGTTTGCTAGCCTTGTTCTATTCGATTTTAGCTTGAATTTCTGCTTTGGTTTTGGGCACTACCGCTGTCTTTGTCTCCTTTGCAGGTCTTCAGTGCCGCACTGCAGACTCAACTCTGTAAGTCTTCCCTCTTCCCATCTATTTAAACACATATGCTATTACTTTCACTCACTACATCCTATTGCTACCAAGCCTCTCCGTTTTATTTACCAGTCTCATGAATGGTTTGAGATTCATCATCCTCCTCTTACTTATGTGTTCCATTTTCTGACCAAAAATCTGCTCGTTATCCATCGTTCTTCTTTGTCCTTAATGACAGCTTTGAATTCTTTCATGGATGCTCTTACCCAAACTCCATCTCTCGGTGGCAGACCCTTGTCGCTTTGAATGCTCTTACCCAAAATCCATCTCTCGGTGGCAGACCCTTGTCTGCTGCTGGGTAGTTTATCTTATAATTGTAATCTTTTCGACCGCTTATCGCTTTCGATTTTGGTTGTTCACAACATTATGTTTTATGATAATCAACCTTTCTATTCCTTGGTTTTCAATCTATTTCCCTTTGACTGGTCTTTCCACCGTACTCTTCTGCATTGTTTACAGTTTGTTTACTTTAACTTGCTTGTTCCTGTAGCTTTCGGGCCTACATTGCCTCAACCTTGTGGTGTTATTCTTCTCTACTGGAGTTTATGCTTTTACATTCCAATGTCTTTGTTTTTTACTCAATTTATTTACTCCTTGTGTTGTTTCCTGGTCGGTTGTCCTTGCCTCTGTGTTTGCTGTCTACTTTGCTGTTTTTGCAGGGTTTCGCTTCAGTTCATGGTGGTTGTCGGAGGCTTGTTGATTGCTATCAAACTCGACTTTCGTTCGTCTGCAGCTTCTCCAATCCACCCTTACTCCACACCCGTCTCCCAGTTTTCGGCCTTACCGGCCTTAAGTAGCTTCTCACCAACACTTATATTATCATACAAACTTAAATTAAACTATATACCCTCGCCTTCGGTGTGTAATGCCGCCCTGCCTTCTCATCCTGATTGTTGTTGTTTATCTCCTTGGTGCAGGATTGTGTTTCGTGGATCCTTGCGGTTCCTCCAGTCTTGGCGTCAGTTTGGGGTCGTTAGACTTGCTCTCTCTATGTCTTGGTTTGAAGACTTATCTTGTTCACACCACCAACATGATGCTACTGCATTCGATGGCTCACAAGCCTTTTTTTCCCATTATCAATTTAATTATAAGTTTTACTCGGCACATCATTTGTATGAATGTTCCTATTGATAGATTACATAGGTCTTAATATTGTATAGTGGGCCAAAAGCCCATTAAGGCCCAATACCTTTGTAACCTATATATATGATTATCAATGAATGGAAACCCTCGAGGAGGACTTTACATCAATTCCGCTATTCTACATGGTATCACAGCGTTTTCTTCCTAACGAAACCCTAAATTGATCCTCCCTCTTCCTCCGACCTTCCTCCTCCCCGCCGCCTCTCCGGCCCCTGCTCTCGACACCCCCTCGCACAGCGACACCGCCGCCTTCTCCCTCTCCAAGGCCACCGTCGCCGGATCCACCATCCTCGGATCCCCTGCACCGCCACCCTTCCCCCTCCCTCTCTCGGCCAGCGTCGTCCCCAGGCGCGTCCAAGCCAGGTTCAACGCGCCCGCGCCATCCCCGACGCGCCCGCGCCAGCCCCTACGCGCCCGCGCCAGCCCCCACGCGCCCGCGCCAGGTCACCCTCTCGCGTCGTCCCCATGCACCCATACTCTACCTCTCGACATGCCGGCCCTCACGCCTGTCTGACATCGCCTGATCCAGGCTATGTTCCGCCAGCTCTGCATCACGCCTTCTCCTCTACGCAGCAGACATCTTCAGATTCTTCTTGGTACATGGACACTGGTGCCACCTCTCACATGACGAACTCCTCAGGTAACCTCTCCTCTATTTCTTTTAAGGGCCCTGCCCCCTCTATTATCGTCGGAAATGGTGGTCGTCTTGCTACTTCGGGCATTGGCCACGCCAATTTACAGACCCCAACCCACCCACTACACCTCAACAATGTCCTTATTGCCCCAAAGATTGTCAAAAACCTTATCTCTGTCCGTCGGTTCACTACTGACAACAACGTTTCCCTTACGTTTGATCCCTATGGTTTCTCTGTGAACGATCTTACTACGGGGGTTACTCGCATGCGATGTAACAGCACCGGGGAGCTCTACCCTGTCACACCACCTCCTGCGTCCCGTCAATCGTGTCCGGTCGCCCTCTCGGCATCGTCGTCCAGCCTCTGGCATGCACGCCTGGGCCATCCCAGCGCTGCCGTTCTAGATGTCCTCCGTTCCCAGAACCTTGTCACATGTACTAAAGACCCACGCTCTGGTTTATGCTCTTCCTGCCAACTAGGCAAACATGCCCGACTGCCGTTCCAACGGTCTTTGACCTCTACCCTTGCTCCATTTGATATCATTCACAGCGACATTTGGACCTCTCCCGTGCCTAGCAAGGAGGGTCACAAGTACTACCTCTTGTTTCTGGATGATTACACTCATTACTTATGGGTCTTACCGTTGCATTTCAAGTCCCAAGTGTTTCCTATTTTTGCCAGATTCCATACCTACATCAAAACACAATTTCACATGTCCATGAAATGTTTCCAGTGTGACAATGGTCGTGAGTTTGACAACAGAGACTTTCACTCCTTCTTTGCCGCAAATGAGATCTCATATCGCTTGTCTTGCCCCTATACTTCTCAGCAGAATGGCAAGGCAGAAAGAATCATCAGAACCATCACCAACATGATGCGCTCTCTCCTCTTCCACGCATCTATTCCCCTTCCCTATTGGCCTCATGCCTTATCCACCACATGTTATCTCCTAAACATTCTCCCTTCCACTACCCTACAAAATCGCTCGCCGGCTCAGACTCTTTATTACGCCGAGCCTAGGTATGATCACCTTCGTACCTTTGGTTGCTTATGCTTCCCTAATCAGTCATCCACTGCCCCCCACAAGCTTCACCCTCGTTCCACCCCTTGTGTCTTTCTTGGCTACCCGTCTGATCATCGCGGTTACATTTGCCTCGATATCAAGACTCACAAGATCATTCTCTCTCGTCATGTCACCTTTGATGAGTCGCGATTTCCCTTCGCGTCTCCCACACCCCCTGTGTCGTCCACAGAGTCTGAGTCGCCTTTCCCTCACTTCATTCTTCCCCAGAGCTCTCCCGGTGCTCCTGCGTCTCCCCCTCCCCCACCTCCCCCGCCACCATCCATCACCAGACCACACACCCGCAGCGTCTCCGGTGTCTTTCGACCCCGACAGATCGTCTCCATGACCGCCGACCATCACCCCGCTATACACCCCATATCCCCTCCACCACCATCAGCGCCTCCCCTACGCGCGGCGCCCGCCGCATGGCTTGTTGCGCCCGCCACAACCCACTTTGCGGCGCCCCCCGCAAGAACCTCGCCCCTCCCTCCCCTACGCGCGCCCGCGTCCCAAGCTGGCGCGCCCGCGCCCCAACCTGGCGCGCCCGCGCCCCAACCCGGCGCTCCCACGTCCTCCGCTGGCGTGCCCGCGTCCTTAGCCTCTCTTGCTCCCATCCGTCCCGACACCCAATCACCCTCTGCCTCCACCCAGACCTCCCTCTCCCCCATTCCCACCTCCCACAAAACAGCCCTCCAAGACCCGAATTGGCAGGCGGCTATGCTCGACGAATACAGGGCCCTTACAAAGAACGGTACTTGGGTTCTGGTCCCTCGCCCTCCTGAGGCGAATGTCATTCGTTGTATGTGGCTCTTCCGTCACAAGTTCCGCTCTGATGGGACGTTAGAGCGCTACAAAGCACGTCTTGTGGTCAACGGACGATCTCAGCAGGTAGGTATTGACTGTGATGAGACCTTCAGCCCCGTCGTCAAGCCTGCCACTATCCGAGTGGTGTTGAGCTTAGCACTGTCACGCAAATGGGCAATTCATCAGCTGGATGTCAAGAATGCGTTTCTTCATGGTCATCTGAATGAGACAGTATACATGTTTCAGCCGCCAGGATTTGCTAATGCTGATCGTCCCAAGCACGTCTGTCTCCTTAAGCGCTCTCTGTATGGTCTTAAACAGGCTCCGCGGGCTTGGTTCCAGCGCTTTGCTTCACATCTGCTACGCTTAGGCTTCATTGGCAGCCGCTCAGATTCGTCTTTGTTCGTCTATCGCAGAGGCTCTGACATGGCCTTCCTATTACTATATGTCGACGACATCATTCTCACCGCCTCTTCTGATTCTCTTCGAACGTCCATTATTTCGAAGTTGAGTGCGGAATTCGCCATGTCTGATCTGGGTGAGTTGTCCTACTTCTTGGGAGTTGCTGTTCAGCGTCATGCTTCTGGTCTGTTTCTCTCACAGAGTAAGTATGCTGCCGAGATTGTTGCTCGGGCTAAGATGGTCAACTGTAATCCAGCCGCCACCCCTGTCGATACATCCAACAAGCTCAGTGCTCACTCTGGTCCTTTGGTTGATGACCCGACATTGTACAGGAGCCTCGCTGGTGCTCTACAGTATCTCACTTTCACCAGGCCTGACATCAGTTACGCCGTTCAGCAGGTCTGCTTGTTCATGCATGCCCCCAGGGAACCACACTTTCAGGCCTTGAAGCGGATTATTCGGTACATCAGCGGCACCCTCGAGCTCGGCACCACGATCACTCCTTCCGCTAAGCTTGATCTTGTTGCTTACACTGATGCGGATTGGGGTGGTTGTCCTGACACACGTCGTTCCACGTCTGGTTACTGTGTCTTCCTCAACGACACCCTTGTGTCATGGTCAGCTAAGCGTCAGTCTGTCGTGTCTCGTTCCAGCGCTGAAGCGGAATACAGAGGTGTTGCCAACGTTGTCTCTGAGTGCTCTTGGCTTCGCAATCTCCTGCTTGAGCTCCGTTGCCCTCTTATGAAGGCCACTCTGGTCTACACTGACAACGTCTCCGCCGTCTATCTAGCTAGCAACCCGGTCCAGCATCAACGCACGAAGCACATTGAGCTTGATCTCCACTTCGTCAGGGACAAGGTTGCCATAGGACATGTCCGCGTTCTACATGTCCCGTCCTCGTATCAGTACGCTGATATATTCACCAAGGGTTTACCTAGACAGTTGTTCATTGATTTTCGCTCCAGTCTCACTGTACGACCCCCTCCAGTTTCGACTGCGGGGGTTTGATAGATTACATAGGTCTTAATATTGTATAGTGGGCCAAAAGCCCATTAAGGCCCAATACCTTTGTAACCTATATATATGATTATCAATGAATGGAAACCCTCGAGGAGGACTTTACATCAATTCCGATATTCTACACCTATACTCACTTGTCCAATTGTTTTATTAAACCTTGCCCCCTGTATGCTCTGATCTGGGTTCATTTGGTTTTTCTAGCAATCTTTAACCACAAAAAACGTCGTCTTTTTATGGTTACAACTAACCATTGGTTTGTTAAGTGTTGTCTCTCTATGGACTTTACTATTCTCAGGATGGCTCTTCATTTTGTACTCAACTGTATTCATATTTTTCCGACTTCATGTGCCGTTCAGCTCCTCAGTGTATCGTCCAGACCGGGCTCGTTCATTTCGTTGTCCTTACAGGACCTTTTCACCACACAAAGGTTACTTAAGAGTAAAAAAATTGGGTTCTTTGCTACACCCAAATTTGTAACAGCATACACACTGAACGTTGATTTTAATTTAGTTCTCAGATTGGTTAGCTCAATTTGTCTGGGTTTACATAACCCCCTATTATACAAATACCGGAATTTGGTCTTAACAAATCAAGTTTATCTTATTAAAATTCGGAGAACTATCCTAACGACATTTAACCTCCTAGTCGACGTCTCTGTACTCAATACGAACTCAGTTAGTACGGCACCTACGGGGAAACCCAATCTCGTTTTACACAACCCATCGATTTGGGTCACTTGGGACCATTTGGCTCCCATCATGAGCTATGTGCTTCCCCGGATCGGCAAACCATTACCCAACGAGATGCTTAAAATTAAATTTGTTACCGTCAAACATAGTTTCTCTATTCGAGAAGTCCCTTACACAGATTCCTCATTCTCAGTTTTTAGAACCACAACTGGACTTAAACACCGCGTTTACTGCAATCGAACCATCTCACTTATGGTTTCTTGTTTAAAGACTGAGCCAGTCACTCCTAGATTAGTACAAACTGTTTGCCCTATAAGGTTTTTATGAATATATGTACATGGAATTCCTGCGGCATCCGGAGTCGTAACTTCTGGACAAATGTGGATATTTTCTGTCAAAATAATAATATAAACGTTATAGCTCTTCTAGAAACTAAGATAGTCAAGGTTCCTTCTGAAAGCATACTGCATAAGTATGGCTTCACGAATATAGCTTTCGATCCAACCATTGGCTTTTCTAGGGGAATCTGTCTTCTTTAGAAAGATTTCTCTGCTGCTCAAGGTTCCATCGAGCTTATTTCGGTTCAGCATCGATTCATTCATTTCAACTACTCGGACTATGCTACAAAGCGCTCTTTTGCTTTTCTGGTGGTCTATGCCCCTCCTGATGAGCGGCGTAAATCAGCCTTTTGGGATACAATCTCCCTTTATATCCAGTCACTTGTTATTCCATTCTGTATGATGGGAGACCTTAATGAAATAGCCACCCCAACAGAAAAACTTGGAGGAGCCTACCCTTGAAACGCCTGTTTCACACGGTTACTAGACTTCAAGAACAGCCTTTCATTACTAGAGGTACCTTCAAGTGGGGGCCAGTTTACTTGGCAACGGAAATCGAATGATGTGGTCGTTTGCCTGGAAAAACTTGACCGTCTGCTAATCCACACGGACATGCTTACTATTTTCGATTCACTGCGTACTCAGATACATCCGTTTACTAGATCTGATCATGCTCCGATCTCCACGGACTTTCGCCACAACATTCAGCCTAAAAATAGACCTTTTAAATTCGATTTGGCTTTGGCTTCTAGGGCTGATTACAGAAACATAGTCTCACAGACTTGGAGGGCAAACCCACAAGGTTCCTTGATGTTTAAATTGCTTCACAAAGCAAAAGTTCTTAAAAGACTCTCCAAAACTTGGCATAAGAATACGGTACGCAATATTCACAACCAAATCCTTGTAACGGATCAAAAGCTCCTCGGTTTACAGACGACTCTTATCTCAAATTACAACTACCAGGATGTCCAAATCCTTAAACAACTACTCAACATAAGAGAACGTATGCTCGACTTCCACCGTCGCTACTGGAGCCAGCGGGCTAAAGTTAAACATACAAAAATAAATGACTCCAACACAGGCTATTTTCAAAAAATCGCTACTGCAAAGAGAGGCAGGAAAATAATCAAATCTATCCTTCTGTCGGGTGGTAAGCCCACAACTGATTTCCACACAATCCAACAAGAATTTGTCCGCGATTTCAAGGCTCGGTTAAGAGCATCTTCGAATTATGCTCCGGATTTATCTACAGACTTATCGGCGATCCCAACACTAGTTACTCAGGCTGACAATGACATGCTATTTGCACCTGTTACAAACAATGAGATAAAAGCGGCTGTTTTTGCAATGAGCCCAGACAAGGCACCGGGTCCTGATGGCTTCCTAGCCGGTTTCTACCAAAAGTTCTGGCCCATTATGGGCCCTTCTGTAACGAAGGCAATAAAGGCTTTCTTTACCAGTGGTAGGTTACTACGTCAGACGAACCATACCTTTATCACGCTATTACCAAAATGTGATGTGCCGACTGCAGTAAATCACTACAGACCAATCAGCTTATGCTCTACTATCTATAAAATCATTGCGAAAGTGATTTCCGCACGTTTAACGAAAATTTTCAACAAGCTTATACACCCCCTACAAGGGGCCTTCACTAAAGGGCGAGCTATTCAGGACAATATCCTGATTGCGCATGAAGCTTTGCATTCGTTTCGAATGAAGAAAGGCAAAACGGGCATGGTTGCCCTCAAGCTTGACATGGAAAAGGCATACGATCGCATCGAATGACCGTTTCTGTTCAAAGTTTTAGCCAAATACGGGTTAAATGATCTATTTATTAACAAAATAAAAGAATGTGTTTCAACAGTATCCTACTCGGTCCTTGTAAATGATGAACCAACCATGGTTTTTCAACCCACTAGAGGTTTAAGACAAGGAGACCATCTCTCCCCCTTTCTCTTTATCCTAGCCTCTGAGGTACTAGCACGTACACTACACAACCAAGGGCTTGCTAGCAAGGACCTTGACATTTCTTTTGGTCGTCCGGGTATCAAGATTCCTTTTCTAGCGTTTGCTGATGATATTCTCATTTTCTGCAAAGCCTCCCAATCGGCATGTACTTCTGTACTGACTATCTTAGACAGATACTGTCTTATTTCAGGACAAAAGGTTAATCTGCATAAATCAAGCTTCCAAGCTTCTTCAAACACAACAGCTGTCGCAATAGCTTCGACTATTGCCGTACTTGGTATTCCCCAAGCTAACAATTTTGACAAATATTTGGGCTGCCTGTAGTCAACGGCATGACCAATAGGGATACCTTCGCTGATGTGGTCCTCAAGACCAAAAACCAGCTCACAAAATGGAAAGCCTCCAACCTTTC
Source organism: Persicaria tinctoria (assembly GCA_037127255.1). Taxonomy (NCBI): domain Eukaryota; kingdom Viridiplantae; phylum Streptophyta; class Magnoliopsida; order Caryophyllales; family Polygonaceae; genus Persicaria; species Persicaria tinctoria. The sequence continues at coordinate 85,014,889 of JBANSL010000004.1, read as the reverse complement.
TGCAGAAGGGCGGCGGGTGCTTATCAAAGCAAACTTGAGTGTCAAACCGATTTTTCTCATGCAAGCTTTCTTACTACCCTCCCACGTTCTTCACGAACTTGACAAAGTGTATAGACAATTCTTTTGGAATAAAACCGCAAAAGCTACGCCACTCATCAGTTGGGACAAAATCTGTTCAGATACGATGAAAGGTGGTTTGGGGATTCATAAGGCAGAATCTATGAACATAGCGCTCCAAATGAAGCTTCTCTGGAAAATCATTGCGGAACCGGACAACATCTGGGTTCGAGTCATCTCACATAAATACCTAAAAGGGAACGATCTTTATAGCTATAACAAAAAAGGTAATATCTCTTGGCAATGGTCCCGCCTGATGTCCATCAGGCATCAGTTCCTCCCGGGTCTTCAATGGCGGGTTAGAAATGGGGAAACTATTGATTTCTGGACCCATAATTGGGCTTTTGAAATGCCATTGAGTTCCAAAACACTGATCCCCATACCGGTCGAACTGGCGGGCATTTCGGTGGCTCATTTCATCACAAACAGACAATGGAACAAACCTTTCATAAACGACGCTTTACAAAACTTGCTGAAACAAGATGATATAAACCACATCTTGGGGATAACCTTACCAAGTAACCCGATCACAGACCGTCTGTATTGGGGGCCTAGCAAAAATGGATGGTTCTCAACCGCCTCCGCCAACTCCTTCATATCTGCACACACCGGGTCGCCAGATTTCAATTGCGCGTGGATCTGGGGTCTCAATGTTCCCCCTAAGGTGCGACACTTTCTATGGAAAATCTCCAGGGACGGTCTACCGACTAAGACAAGACTACAGAGGTCGCATGTCGCTGTACCTGCTGGTTGCGCTTTCTGTGACAATACAAATGAATCGAGAGATCACATTCTCCTTCGTTGTCCTATGGCTACTGCTGTACTTAAAGCTTTAAATATCCATATCCCAAGGCGTATCTCTGCTGGTGGCATGGGTAATGTATTCCCTCTTACTGCAATTAAATGTGCGATTGGGTCTAGCTCCTTTGCCAACCTAGCCTCGGCTTGGTGGGCCATGTGGTTCTTTAGGAATCAACTTGTTTTCGATCACACGAAAAAGGTTACAGCTAATGAAATTCTACTCCTTCACAGCACTACCACTTACTGTTGGGAACAATCAAAGCTTTTAGATGATGACCCGTCTGGTCCATTGACCCCCTTACACAGCTGTCGCAGGGGCATTATCGATCGGCATTACAGTGCTAAAGCGTCGAAAGCCAGGCCACAGGATCGGTCAAAGAAGTGGGACAAACCACCCCTGAATTGCTACAAGCTCAATTTTGATGGTTCGGTGCTCCAGAATGGTAAATCGTCTTATGGCTTTGTCATCCGCGACTCTGATGGTTCAGTTGTCTCAGCTGGCAGATTTGTTTGCACAAATATTTCGGTTATTTATGCCGAAAATCTCGGCCTTAGGATGGGACTGGCAAGGGCTAAGGCGCTGAACCTGTCTACACTTCTGATCGAAGGAGACAATCTTCTGGTGATAAAAGTACTACTCGGGGATTGGAAATGTCCCTGGTCGATTGAGATGCTACAAGTGGATATACTGTCTGATATTTCGTCCTTTACTCATGTTGCCATTCGTCATATTTTCAGGGAATCGAATGTTGTGACTGACTACCTTGCGCGTAGTGTCCATGTCTCCCCTGCCGATGTCTGCTGTGAGGATGATCCAGAACTGCGAGTTCTCGTCCGAAAGGATGCGCTAGGAAGGACCTCTGTTGCGGCCGACCCGACCTAAATCTTATCTTGCTTCAAAAAAAAAAAAGGGGGGGCTCTACCTCAAATCCCACCATTAAAGTCTAGTTATTTGCAATAAATCACCCAAAAAGACTAAAGTATTCTTATTCAATTCAATTATAAAATTTGAGAATGTTGTCATTGTCTTTCATTAATTCAATGGAAAAAAAAAACGAAAACTTCATTTTCATATCTTCTACAATAAAACAACTCATTTTCATAAATATAACAACTCTGATCTTCGTGACCTCAACCGTTAAGATGCTCTTAGATAGTTTTCTTACCTAAATTATTACCTAATAAAAAAAATAAAAAAATAAAACTCATTTTCACATCCTTTTAGTCATACATACTCAGTTCATATCTTCTTTTAATTATTAATAATTTAATTCAAACCTAATTTAATCCTCAAATCAATAAAATTCCCCAAAATCTGAGAATGTACTCTGTAGGGCCGTAGGCAATGTGAATTTATTAGGATGAAAAATCAGGCATCCACTAACAGCAGCACCTTTCGTCGCGGTTCATGCATGTCGTTTGATTGCATCTCTATCAATCGACTACTACTACTAGACCATTGTCCTTTAAAGCGTTAGGGGTATAACGGTAATAGTGTGCACTTTAACAACCCTTTTTTAAAGTGTAATGGATGGAAATGGAATCTTGGAACAGTAGAAGGGGTAATTTATTGCAAACATTTGTGTTTCAACTTTCAATGGGTGGCTTTATTTCTCATTTAAAGAAAAGTTTAGTGCCATAGTGGTAAGGGAATGGTGGCCTTGCAAGAGGTCAAGGGTTCAAATCCCACTTCTTACACAATTTGTGTATTAGTGGGTGCTCAAGTCTTCATTGGCTTGGATAAGCCTGTCTGGTGGTTTGCCGCCTGGCTTAACCGTTTCGCGTCCTTTGCAGGCTAGAGCTCGGACCCGTGGGGGATTAGTCGATAACCTCGGAACCCCCACGTCAAAAAGAAAAGAAAAGTTTAGTGCAAATGTTCCCATCTAAAGAGTGGTTTCCTACCCTTTGAATAATTCTCGATCTAAAAAAAGAAAGACAGATAAGTCGTCATTGAATATGTAAAAAAGTGGATATATACTCTCATACGTACAAAACATGCTAAAAAGTTGATAATTTAAAGTCCATACGTCTCAAAATATAGGTATATTTGTTACCACAATTTTTAAAGATATCAAAACTTTATAAAATATTGGCATTTTTTTAAAACAATACTCATTATTAATAAGTATAAGATTATTTTAAAAAAATAATTAAAAAACACCCCTTAAAAAGCATATTGAGAAGTCAAAAGACCTATATTTTAAAAATGGAGGGAGTCCTTTTTTTTTATGACGTAAGGGTTCCGAGATTATCGACTAGTTCTCCACGGGCCAAGCACTAGCCTGCAAAGCACTCGAGCCGGGTAAGCCAAGCGGCAAACCGCAAGACAATGCCAAGGTAAACCAAGGCATGAGTACCCACTCAAACACAAATTACAATGAAGCACCCCACTCTTACTACTAAGGCAAGAGGTCATTAGTAAATGGAGGGAGTACTTATTACTAATAACTATAAACATATTTTTAATATATTTTAAAATGGAGGGCCTATACTGTAAAAGTTAATTTTAAAAAATCTAATATCGAAAGAAATGAATGTCTTTATCAAAAGAAAAGAATGTGCATGAATAGTATACTTCAAGTTTGTCGAACGGGGAGAGTAATGTAGTATTTGCATATCTTTTTTAAAATAATTTTAAAATTCTATAAAATAATACAGCAATATTTTAATTAATTTTTAAATATAATTTCATACTTTTTATATGTATGAATTATTGAAAAAATAATTATACTCCATAACAAAAACAAGACGCTTGCCATTTTAATATGTTTTGTTAAGTTAAATATGATATAAAATATTATTTTTTTTTAAATCATGTTTTATATTACCTCCATTTTTTTACTAATTACCTGTACTATTCATATAAGTTTTTTAAGATTGATATATAAAATGTCGACTTTTGTAATTTTTCAACCTCTTTCTCTTACTAAGGTACAAAGTAACTTCTTGTTCTAAGCAAGTACCCCATATTATCTTTATATACATATCTGAAAAAATAAAATATTTATAATAAAATAGTATTGTGACTAATTTTTCAACCTTTAATTACTTTGTTCTTTATTTAGGATATCATATCGTTAACCTTAATGCGCATGATCTTATTGTGTTATATTGGAGTATATAATAGAATAGTTAAAATAAGTTTAAATATCGTTTAATTTTTGCATTAAATTGTTCTAATTGAAATAGTGAGTATTACAGTATAATGTATCGTACTACTCTTGTTTCTCTAACTAATTACAGACTAACTTCTTGTTTCTCTAACTAATTACAGACTAACGTCTTTATACTCCCTCCATTAATTAAAACTTAATGTTTTGCTATTCATGCATGTTTTTTGAGGTTTTAAAAACTATATAAAATATTAAATTTTTATTTAATAATTTCATACTTTTTACTATTAAGTATGAATTTTTAAAAAAAAATTTCCAAAAAAGTTAATATTTCATATAGTTTCATTCATTTTAAAAAAGCGTGCATGAATCGTAATCGACAAGTTTTAATTAACCGAAGGAGTATATCTGAACAATAAAATATTTAAAATCAAATAGTATTGTGACTAATTAATATTCAACCAAATTATATAGATGGTAATCTGAATTATTTTTGTCAATATTATTCGAGGGAGAAATGGTTTAGAAGACTTTTGACTTTTTTTTATTTTATTGAATAAATACACTTTAGGAAAGGGAAAAAGTTAGGTTGGAAATCAAAACCCGTTTGATAACAATTTCGGGTAGAGCGTGCTCACCGAATTTTTTCCTAATAAAAAAAAAATAAGTGAACTCACAAAACCTTTTTATAATATAACTCCATATAAGACCATTCACAATAGTTATATGCAAATGTGTAGTTTTTTGGATATTTTTTAGATTCATTGGTTATTTTGGGTGTGTGTAAATGTACACATTTGAACCTGTGATGTTCAAATTTGAGCGCACCACCTCCTCTATGTGCATAAACCTTTACAAAAAAAAAGAAAATTTCATTGTTTTTTTATGATTTTATTTCCCTATGGTTTAAAATAAATTGTATTTGAACGATTTGTAAAAAATACACATTTCACCAATAGAGCAAATTACTAAAAAGTGATTTGTATTTTTACCGACACTTTTACACATCTTGTGCAAATGTGTATATTTTAAGCAAAATCATTGTGGATGGTCAAAAGTTGGTTAAATCTTAACTAGTCCGTTCTAAGGCTGGAAATAACCTGCGGGTACCCACTCCACCCTCTTTACCCACATTAATTTTGCGGGTGAAAACCCGCAAAAAAGTGGGTGACGGGTGGAGCGGGTGCGGGTGGAGCGGGTGATGGATGGATTATGGGTGAAGACATTTCACCCATAACCCGCCCCGCACACTCGGCCCGCAAACCCGCATAAAATCCTTAAATTTACATATATAATGTGTGTGATTTTACTATTTTACCTTATTCAAGTTTAACTTCTACAAACTCTAATCATTGATTAGTGTTTTGCCCACCGAATTTCAATTAGAATGGATATGGTCTCGGCTTGCTCTTCCACGTTATAGAAAGGGATATACTGGATTAGTATAGAGATATATACCTTTCCCCTTTCAAATTTCAATGAGCTCGTCATTTTCGTGCTTTGCCGACCAAAAATATAAATACATAAACCCACCCCTTTGAAATTTTGAGTTAGAATTGGACTACTAGCAATTTATGTTGATTTGCGGGTGATGGATAGAGCGGGTGGAGTTTTTTACCCACGGGGCGGGTGATGGAGTGGCTTCATCCACCCATAACCCGCCCCATTTCCACCCCTAGTCCATTCTAAATAAGTGTTTTATATTTAAATTAGATTAGCAAAATTTTAATTTGTTTTTAGGGTCGATAGATTTCTGTATGATAGAGAGCATACTATCACTTCTCGTCCACGAGATCCTATCATCTCCACGGAGTTCAACTCCACGAGATCCTTACCTTATAACCTCTCGTCCAAACTTTAATTCCTCTTTATTTAGTTATCCTAATCTTAAACCTAATACATTAAGTGTAAATTTGACATGTCAATAATTAATGTCCATTGAATGTAAAATCTAAATGAAATTTTAATTTAAAAAAAAATTGATGAAATTTATGAATGTATTAAATTTTTAGCATTCATAGATATATTAATTAAATAAATTTTTATTTAACATGATAAATTTTATGTTTGGTTAGAACAACTCTATCCATTCGGCAAAACATGTCATTTTAATCCAATACTGTTATATTATTATTATTATTATTATTATTATTATTATTATTATTATTATTATAACTTTATTATGATGAAAAAATATTTACATAAAGTTAGTTGGAAGCCTCGTAACAAATTGAGCTCCAACCTCTTTTTTAATAGTAAAACCAACTCTATGAAATATAAAATCGTCTTTATCCGACCCAGCGCTATGACTCCTCGTAACCAATTGAACCCGCTTCATAAAACCAATAGCATCACCTCCTAGTTCTCCAAAAGTAGAGAACGCAAATGCCATGAAACAATACCCCTTAGTGGCGCAAATATCAGTGTACTTCTTCTCCTTTCTCTCAGTGGCTTGAGAGACCGCCTTGCCTGGTACAAATGAATCATTGGCTCTAGTTGTGAACGGTGAAGCCCCAACCACATCAACACAAGTGTCTCTACCCTTGTCCCATCCATAAACCAACAAATCTCCTAGTATGAGCTCAACACCATTGTCACTAGTCATACCCGTACGCGCTTCCTTCTGAACAGCGATGCCCGCTTTGTAACAAATGTCAGCCAAAACATCTCGGACCATGTTGTGTCTATGCTTCGTCCCGATACCTCGACTACAATGCAGAGCGTGATCTCCAAATGGGTCCATCCTGTCAAGCTCACAGCTAGGACAAGTCGAATAGCCACTGAACATAGGGATCGAAAGATGGTATTGGAGGACAGAACGAAATTGGCGAGATGGCATGGTCTGAGCTAGGCCCTCGTGGGAGCAGCCAACAAAAAATCATTCGCTCTTTCTCCTCTCACCGCTTGCAGAACATGCAGCTGCCTTGGAGTCGGATTAAGTGTGAACACTAAGTTGTCATCAATGAACTTGAAGTATCGATCCGCCAATCAGACATGATTTTTTGGGGGGCGGGGGATACAAATAAGTCATTAATATCCGAACCAACACAAGCGACATACCTCGAGATAAATTGGGTGAGAATGCTATCAGGGCAAATGTTCGGACATCCAGAAGGTGATGACGCCTTACTCAAAATGGATGTTTGGAGGTTAGCTGTCTGGAGACGAGATGCGATGAAAGCAAAATGACTAACATCCTCCGCCGAAAGCACCCCAAACCCACCAAGTTTTAAAGGAAGTGTCGCCTGACGCCATTGCCACGGACCAAAACCAGGCCCCCCTGCAGTAATAGCATGCTCGAGGGAGGCCCGAAGCTCATCATCAAAGCACCTTACAGCATCGGAGATGGCATGAGGGGGGCACGTCCGAAGAGCAAACATCAATCTGGAGACCCCAATGCAATTTGGTAGAAGGAGCAATTCACATTGGGGATCATCTAGCCTCCTAACAGCCTTAATAGCCTTTATCGACTTGTCAACCCTTTTCATAATCAAGCTATTACAAAATGTAGCATTGTTGTTGGCTGGTCCGCCTAACAATTTCACACCCAATTTGGGTCTAGAAATGTCAGATGGGAACAGACCAACTTCATAGCTCCTCGGATCTTCAGTCGGCCAGAATAATTCAATTTTCTGAATATTAATGAATAACCCCAAATTTGGACCCTCACTAACCACAATCTCAAGCGCCTTAGCAACTTCCCTGGTGTCACCTGATAGTGTACCATCATCTAGGTACCAGGCATTAATGTCTAATTTTGGTGACAAGCGGATGCAACACCAAAGCAAATAAAAGCGGACCTAGCGGATCACCCTGTTGCACACCCTGACAAGAGCGCAAAGGAACATCCTGCCAATACAGACGAGCGGGTTGGGCATAGCAGAATTCAACCCACGGAGCAATGGAGGGGCAACGAATGCGTACTTCCTGGATCAAAGCACCTCTATCAACGAGATTAAAGGCGTTAGAAAAGTCCACAAGAAGCAAGGACCTGTCACTATCCATACCCCTATCTATCAGAAGCCTGTTAACAGAATGGAGGATAGCCTCGCCACCCCCTGACACACCCACGCCAAACTGATGTGTACCCAAATAACTGCTAAGCTCCTTGGTGACGATAGACGCAGCCAATTTGGAAACCAACCTCCTCCAAATAGAACCTACTGCAATAGGACGAACACCCCCACCTGGTTTCAACAACGGCGTCAGGGGTGCACTCGCCACAAATTCCGCAAGCAATCGAGGGCAAGCTCCCGACAGAAAAAGATTAACAACACCCGTGATGGCTCCAAGAAGCTCACTAGCAATGCCGTCACATACCCCGCCCAAAATCTCAACGAGATGTTGCGCTCGAAGCCCATCTTTCCCGCAAGAAGTACCCTTGGGGAAGCTCCTAATCCGATTGAGGACTAACTCTTTACTAACCGACAATGCAGGCACCAAGAGAGGATCACATGGAACAACCGGAGAGGGAGATATAGGATGCTTAGCACGAAGCTCCCCAGCTGTGTCATCGATAAGAGGGGCAACCCCAGAGGAAGTGAGGACTCTAATAGCAGCAGCATAATGACCATCCCCCATTTTGCGCTTGCACTGAACCACATTCAACTCAAATTGAGACAAATCTTTTTTCTTCTTTACCAAACCAGAGTCGTAGGCAGATGGAGTGAGTATATCCTGCACCAGAGTTTGCATCCCTCCCGGCTCTCTCCAAAAGGCCAAGGCAGCAGCCATAGACGCAACATGATCCCTCTTCCTTCCCACAGATATGCCTTTAGGACGACCCCGCAAAGCAGCCGTATTAAGAACACATGCTGGGAGAACAAACAACTGAACCCAGCAAGAAATATCTGATGGTTGAGCAATGACTCTAGAGAGAGCGTCAAGATATACCCTCCCGAACTCAAGACGGAGCTTGTAGGGAATACTTTTGGACATCACAAACCTTCGCTCAAGGAAACGCTCAAACAAATGCTCATCAAAAACCAAATCCCTCGGCATGACTATAGCACCATCATGGGTATCAAGAGAGCCCTGATGACCAGGAGCCAACGAACATGGAGTAGCCGTCGGTCTAGGAATCCCATGGATGACAAAAGACTCCCCGTCACCACTACACCCCGGCCCGGCGATAGGGATCCCAATACCTCCATGCTTGCACGCCATCCTGACCGTATGATTACGCAAACATAAGCCACACAACCAACGACCAGCCTGATCAAGATTCGCTGCTAGTAGATCATAAACAAACCTATCTGAAGAAATGACCCTCTTATATTTCTCAACGGCCTCCTCGGTACTGAAATGCCTAGAGAGGTGATCCACAAAATACTTCAACGTGAGACCGGTATTCGCCGGACGACCATCCCTACATCCTTCATGCCCTCGGAAAGGACAATGAAAACGTTCATCTGATTGTGAGAGAGACATACTCGCAGTAGTAAACAAAATAGCCCACACACACAACCGAAATGATTACACAAACAACAAAACACGAGCAGAAATTGCAACCTCCAATTCTAATTCTAAAGTAACTTATCAATCTCCAATTCTAATTCTAAATTACCTGACCACGTAGCCACTACACCACCGGCCTGAACAAAGAATTGAATACACACTAAAAAAAAGGAAGGAAGCAACGAACAGCACCCTCGTGACAACTGATCGACCAGCCCTCGAGAACGCACAACAACCAAACCCGCCCTCAAGATGGCTCCAAAAACTACACAACAGCCGCGACCCAAATCGGACAACCAGAACGAAGGACTGACGCCCAACAGATCGGAGAAAAAACGACCCAATTGACACTGAAAAGAAGGACGACGAACCTGCGAGACGCGACCCCGGAAGGACTAGACCCAGGCACCATGAAGAGAGACAACGACTGGAAGAAGGAGACCAACAAACTGATGACTCCGAGCGCCGAGCCTAGCCGGAGAAACCATTGTTGAACTCCTTGATCGAACGGCAACCGCCGGTCGCCGATCGCCTTGCCCTAGCATATACACTTTACTTAGATAGAATTTTGTCTATAGATAGATTGACTATTGTTTGGAGTCTAAAGAGTTTATCTCTATATATTGTACCAATGTAACACCAAGAGAAATCAGTTGAATACAATCTCATATTCTCCCCTTTTTCTTTTGCCCTAAATTATAACACGTTATCAGCATGATAGATTCTAGAAACTAAAACCCTAATTTTTCCGATCCGCCGCCATGCTCCACTATCCCAAACTGATCGCAATTTTCTACAGCTAGAAATCCAACCCAGGATGACGGTGAATGTGCTCCCGGAGGTGTCGACCATCACGATGCCTCCAAGATTGAAGTCCCCCTCTCGAACCTCGATCTATCCCCTCCCGTTTCCCCCTCCGACAATGACTCCAAGACCGAAGAAGTCGGTGAGTCGGCTTGGTTCCCGGAGAACCGAGTCGCTGGGTTCGCCTACCAGAAATTAAGGAGGAGGAGAGTCTTGATGCTTCCGATTCGCCCCTAATTGTGGAGCTTTCGATTTTTACGGAGTCCGACGAATTCGCTACGGAGGAGGAGAACAGTGAGAGTGAGGAGGATTGGGATTGGAATTTTCATAGGGGCGCAAATCTGCATCCTCATCCATGGACCGCGGCCGGAAGACCTTCAAGCGAGTCGGAATCGAACAGAAGCGCCTCCGGAAGCAAAATCGCCACTCCGACCCTGCCGCAGCCATCTCCTCCGCCAAAACCCTAACTATCGGCGTCGAAGAGAAGAATATCGACGATCTCGATCTCCGCTCGCTCAACCAGTTACTCTCGTCGGAGAAGACGAACGATTTTGATGTGGTTTTTGTATTAATTACAAAACCAACCCTAAAATTATCAAAATTGCGGCTAGGCATGTACTTTTCTGATAAATAACAGAAAAGACCCAAACTTTCAGGGTTACAAGTTTTGTCCCTGGGTAAAGGTTCCGATGAGTGGAAAATCTCTTCCTAGAAGCGACGAGATTTAGCGAGTGAAGTAGATAAACACATCTCCCGAAGAGGATGTATACGTCAATTATATCAATTCCCGTTCTATGCCGTCGTAGAGGTAAGTGGAGGTAAGTGCAATTTGATTTTTCTAATTTATTATTTTGTTTATAAATAATTTAATTTTTCTCCTGAAGTAGAAAATATTAAATCCCTCAAAGTGGATGAAAGTAAAGAAATTGATATTATAAATCACTTGATGTGATCGATAAAATTTATCTCCGTACATCCATGTAGCGATGATCAATGATTATTATTTTGTCTGTTTGTTTGTATATTATATTTTTATCATTCATCTCCTAAAGCAGATGAAAAGGCATATCTCCTGAAGTAGATAAAAACACATTTTTCATGCCTTGCTTCGGATTTTGTCTATCTATCTCTATATTAACTCATACATATGATTGTTGCTTTATTGTAATAGAGTTACCCCCTTATTTATTGATAATATAAATATTATGGTTCATAATGTTGCATCTTATATTTGCACATGTCCGTTCATTCGTCTCAATTGAGAATATGCTCATATTTATTTTTTGAGATAGTAAATAAAGATAGATTATCGCCAATTGGAAAGATAATCAAAACAAGGCATTATGATAATATTGTAAATCTGTTTTGGAGTGTGATTATGTATGCGGTGCTCACATAAGAGGTACGTTGACTTTCCTTGTTTGATTAATTAGAATTTCAAAAGGTTTAAGGCATTGTACGTAAGGATGAATAGAATGTATTTTAAATAAACCATGATTATAATTTATTAATATTTTGATTTGATGATGGATGGTGTCATGTGAGTGGTTGGTCCACGGATCCACACTAGGATATCATGGTAAAAGGAGACGAATCATAGAAGATTGAACTCTACTTGGTAGTGGGTCTATATGAGTTAGGCTCGACTTTAAGGCTCGTGACGGAGCTGGACTGATTTTCAATATTGGTATATGCGATCGAGTTTGCGGTCAGGTAAGCCTAAATACCTTATATTTGAATTATGATTTTTGTGCCTCTTGTTCATGAGTGATTATATATGTGTGTTATGAGTTCATCCCGTACATGAAATATGGATTATCATTTAGTTGCTAATTGCAATATGACGTTATTGATTGCACATGTAGGTTTTATATCATAAATCATGTCATAGTGCTAATATACTTTGATATATAAGAATTTTAAAGCATTGATAAATTATGTGCGATTTGGGGTTGACGATGCATATATGATATAGATATGGTTATTGGATAAATTGATCATATATTGGACGGATACATGATAAATGATATATATATGAATTGATACATTGATAAGTTGATGAATAAATAACGTCATCATGCACCGATTAAATATTAGCCTCATCTTTGTAGTAATGAGCTAAGATGATATTGTTGATTCCATCTTTTACTTGTAAATTATTTCATATATGATTTGTTTCATAGAAGGTGAAATATAAACTTCTAAAGTGGTTAAACTTGTTTGTTTCCTGGTCACCAGAAGTTGACATTATTTATGCATCATGAAGTTGATTTGTATTATATCCCCCAAAGTAATTACATGCAAATAAGAAAAGACATTTTCTCTCATAGATGATGATGAAATTATTGAAATTGAAATTTGAGATAGTTATTGAACCTACAATATTTGTGAATGGTAGTGTTTATTGAAACAAATGATAAATATCTGAATTGATATCCACCTGAAGTGGCTGAATAAATTTTAATTATGTGTAGTGCATTTATTTTAATTTACTGAGATCGCTTTTATTATTTGCTTGTGAGGTGTATATATTTGAATTTACTTTTGCACAAAACTCAAAGTATTTCCAGAAGAAACAACTTGTTAAGAGTTGGTATGTCGTAAACATATGTGGTTTTATATTATATATATTGTTTGTGTTAATAAAAGTTATCTCTTGAAGTAGATAAACTTATCTCTACATATGAAAGATTATCAACGAAAGAACCTAGATGATCCAGCACCTTTGATTCTGCAAACTTGGTCGTATTTGGTTTGTTATTAGAATAATTTGGCTATTTGAAGCTACATGGAATCTATGTTTTATTTATCTATTTGATTTGCATTTGCATTTTATGTATATGTATAGGCATTGAAAATGTTTCTTGAAGAAATCATTATGAGTAGATGATGCCAATTTTATTCAACTATTGATGATTTGGGAGAAGAGTTTGAAGCAAATCCTTGTTAAATTGTGTGAAATCGATAAATTTATTCTTGAGAGCCCGAAGACTCTTTATTTTGGGATCTTGTTCTTAATCTACTTGGGTATGGTAGAACTCAAATAAATAGCTAGCTAAATGACCTACGGTTCATAACAACCTACGGTTCATAGCTAAATGACCTGCGCGCGACTGTTGTTAGAATATTGGTCATAATTTTGAAAATGATTATAAATAATCATGTATGAGTCGACTCCCACATCAAGGAGAATGTGGAAGAACAAGTCAAGGATGATGGTTTGCCTAATTTGGATTTGTCATCTCCCAAACTGTGAATGGATCATCATATGAAAATGTTAGAATGGCTTAGAGCTTGATATCTGATGTTATGGAAAACCTGAAGTTTTCAAGATGAAATAACTAACGAGTATTTGTATAAAGTCTATACTTGGCATAATTAAACCTTATACATAGCTCCAGAAGAGCATCAAAATTAGTCCTCAAAGGCCTATTGATATAATAAAGCAGTAAACTCATATGAGAAAATGGCTCTAGAAGAGCGTCAAAACACTCTAAAGGAATGAGTGATGACAAATAAATTGGGATCATAAAAGTCAATGGAGGACTAATAATTGCCGGAAGCAGTGACTTTCCCCCAGTTGAGGATGTCAAAAAGGGGATCCAACAAAATAAATAGATTACCCATATGGATGTCATATGGAAATGTTATCAATGAAATTGATATGTTGGATAAATGAGCATTGAGAAGTTGACGATTAAATCGATCAAGTGAAGTCATTACTTATCATTCAGGATAATGCTAACGCATGGAATGACCCGGTAGAGTCATCAATAATAGTTAACATGCAGGCATAAATATCAAGATATTGATTCGATTTCGGTCAACAATTGAATATATTCTCCTTCTTGTAATTTATCTCCAGTAGAGAGCTTGGTATTTACATGTTCAGTATAGGCATTGACATGTTCAGTATAGACGTCGAAATCTCCCAAGATTACACTAAGTTGTTGTAAATCAAGAAAGTTGATGTATATGGAGGATTGAGTCCCCATAGATGATCAAATACCTAGAGTTTATCACGGATGATAAAATACTCGGTATTTGGGGGGAGAGGAAAAGGAGATTAAGAAGCAATATACTGCATGGAATAGAAGTAAACCAATGCATGATTTAGATCGAGGTTCTAGTAGTAACTTCAAACAATGGTGTTAAGTCCACTGGTATAAAACTCCTGAAAAGATTTCATGAACGTTGACGGTACGTATTAGAATTGATTATGAGTTGTCTTGAATTGACCAGATCCTTGATTATCGTTGATGGCACATATCTAAGTTTGCACTTGAAGTGCTTGATAAGAATAATTAAAGCTTCTAAAAATATTTCGACCTGTAGTTCGAGTGTTCAAAGAAAGATATATTACGATATGAAGACAAATGATCTTTTCATCTTTGATTAGATTGTGAAAGGATATTAAGGGTCTAGAAGTACCATGCCTTTATAAAATTGGTGATTTATATGCTAAATTGAGGAGGGGAAAGTTGTACTCTTTTCCTTAACTTTGGTTTTGTCCCATTTGGGTTTTTCCAAAGCAAGGTTTTTAATGAGACAACTCCCCTCATAAGGATATATGGTATATCTTAAATTCCAGAAAGAAATAATTCATGTAAAGATGGATTATTTAAGCATGAAGATCTTGGACATGTAGCTCCAACATTGAAAAGTGTAGCATTAATTAGTTTTAAGTGGGTGTTCGTACAAAGGAAAATATAAAGCCAAATTGATTGCACACAAGCCTATTAAAGGTTACATGAGAATGCATTCACCAGGAGTGAATATAATTTTGGCTCCAAATGTAAATGACGTACATATACATATAAATGAAAAGAATTGATTGAAAATGCCTGAAGCATTATTATCAAAGTCTTGTCACATACAATTAATTAAAGATCCTTAGAGTATCAGAAGTACATATAATTGTAAAAATGGTGACACTGCATTAAGTCCCAAAGTGTCGTACAATGTTGTACTCTTTTCCTTAATCTTGGTTTTTATCTCATTTGGGTTTTTCAAAGTTAAGGTTTTTAACGAGGCAAATTACGCACCATTTAATACATCAAATCCCCAGATCAACAATTAAAGACACACTAGGTCCTGAAGTACCTTATATTTGTGCATCCAAAGCAGCTCAACACCAATACATGCAAGTCAGGCACGTCAAAGTTAATCAAGAAGATATTCCATATTATGCACATCAAAGACAATGTTGAGATTCGACCATAAGCTCATGAAGACGGCGGCATTAAGAAGAATGAGAAGACTTTGAGAAGGATGTTGAATTCAGGGGGAGCATATACACACTGCACTTTTTTTCCCTTCGATCAGGTTTTGTCCCACTGGGTTTTCCTTACAAGGTTTTTAACGAGGCAGTACAACAAGAGTGTACGTGGAAGGCTGCACTCTTTTTCCCTAAGCTATGGTTTTGTTCCATTGGGTTTTCCTAGCTAGGTTTTTAACGAGGCAGCTGGAGGAACAATGAATGTACATCCAAGGGGGAGTTTATATTATTATTATTATTATTATTATTATTATTATTATTATTATGTGGATGTACAAAATATACACTTTACTTAGATAGAGTTTTGTCTATAGATAGATTGACTATTGCTTAGAGTCTAAGGAATTTATCTCTATATATTGTACCAGTGTAACACCAAGAGAAATCAGTTGAATACAATCTCATATTCTCCCCTTTTTCTTTTGCCCTAAATTATAACAAATACATATTTTTTAAGAAAATCAACAACTAAATTATTTTACCCTTGTTTATCAAGCTACTATTTTACTTTCTCAAAAACTACACTAATAAATCACTAATCATTACAAGTACATTTAAAAAAAAACAAAGATCAAAATACTTAAAATGATACTCCCTCCGATTTTTAATATAAGGCATTGGGAATCTGTGCACTTAGTTTAAGGATCTTAAAACTATATAAAATATTAATGTTTTTTATTAATTTTTTTAACATTATAATACTTATTAGTAATATGTAATATAATGTAAAAAAAATTAATAAAAAACATTAATATTTTATATAGTTTTAAGCTCCTTAACCTACGTGCAAAGATTCCCAATGCCTTATATTAAAAATCGGAGGGAGTATATTTTTCTAAATATATTAAAGCTCTAAAATAACAATTTTTTCTAAATAGATGGGAGTATTTTCTTACAAATCGTAAAACGATCTCTCGTGCTCGTTTGAAAAGAATTGCGAAGCTCTTAGTAGGGTGACTCAATGGTAAGAAGTGAGGGGTTAATGTAAGTTTTTAACTTTAATATATGTCTCCGTCTTTTCTATTAGTTGACAAAATTAAGGTTTACGTTACTTCTTATCATTAGGTCTAGCGGTTTAACCGGTCGTCCAATCGGCCCAAACTGATTTCCTTAATACGTGGTTTTTTCCAATTAGGTCACGTATTAAGAGTCGTTATCAAGGGGGGAAAAGAATTGCAAAACATGCCAAAATTCGTTCCTGTGGGTAAAATAACAAAAAGTAAGTGAACTCGTTAATTATTTTTGAAGGGCCGGGACGAAGACTTGGGTGGGATCCACTTTAAATGAGGTTATCTTATTTACTTACTTCTATCATTTTCCACCGTATTTATCTCTCCAAGTATTAGACAATGACTTTATTAAATGATAACAGGTGACTGATAAAGTTGTATATCTTTGTTGTTCTGTCAGGGTTTTAACATTTACACTGATTCAGGTTCTCAAGACCTTATTCGAAAGGATGATATCGCGTAGCATTATTCCAGATTTAGGTCTTTAAGACCTTATCCGAAAGGATGCTATCGTCATTGTGTAGATTTATTCCACCCGAATTAAAAAAAGTGACTTTATTAAATACTCTTTATTCGATTTTATTATATATATATATATATATATATATATATATATATATATATATATATATATATATATATATATATATATATATTTGATAAGGTAAGAATTCGAGAGTTAGAGAGACCTGACACCGAACGGACGATTAAGTTAGCAGATGGTGAACCGTCAAATATACCACCTAAAAAATAAGGTGCAATACAAAAGGTTGTAAGTAAACAAATCTAAGCGTACAAACGAAACTAACCCTATTAATTTTACTCTTTATCCGATTTACTCTGGGGTGTTTTGCATGATGAGGTGCAATTAAATTAAAGAACACCAATTAATAAACCATTCAAGGCCAATCCTCGAAGGCAGTCTGGTTTCGATCAATTAGACAAGGAACAAGTGTAAGATCGGGCCAACCCGACATCGAGATCGAGGTGTCACGTATGAATTGCCCAACCACCGCTGTTAGGGTTCTAGCATGAGAAGGCAAGATTACGGGAGGTGTACATAGCCATGGATCTGGTGTGCAATGTCTTGTCACATGGCGTTCTAACACTAGTCAATGAACCATCGTACACATTTCTGATAACTCTGAGTCTTTGATATATGTCTCCGACACTCCCTTCTCAGCCAAGCATCTCACCTTTTCGATATATATGAAAGTCATATGCATATTCATCCTCCAATGTTTGTGCATCTCGATCAATCGTCACAACAAGTGAATCGCCACTGTATGTAGTGACTGCAGAACTAGTGCCGCTGCCTAGTGACGAAGGAAAGATTTCCAGTATTTAGATATTGACGGACCAAATATGTCTAAACAACAAGTGCAACACATGGGCCAAACTATACAAACATACAACACTACTACTACATAAACCACGACAAAATCAAAACAAAAGATCAGACTATACCGAGAACAAAAAAACATTAGGGTGAAGACACCGAAGTTGGAAGTTTGATAACAATGATAATCATCAGCAAAATAAAGGCTATAGGAGGAACTCCTGGAGGAGAAGTACGGACTCTTATATTTGGACTCCATCGAGAGCCTTCGACTGCCAACACATGCACCATCAAAACACAAACCGACGTCCTCTACACATACACCCCATAACCTGAGATGCAAAGTAATAATAGCAACCACTCTCAACACCACTCCTCGCACTCAAACCGACCACTACACATTGGTTAACACTCCCACCAAAACACAAAACCATCCATCAGCGGAGGCGGTATGAAAGAAGAGAGAACACGGACGCCCGTCTTTCAGGGACATCTGATAAAATTGTTACGATACAAAGATAGTAGCCATCTTTTTCTCCACTTATTGCAAACATTGGACGAAATGAGGGTTTTTTTCTTGAAAACAAATAATGGTTAAGGTTTTTGTATTAGGGGTCGATGATTGATAACACAGGGATTAGGATTTCTACCACATAGATGATGGAAGATGAAATTTACGTGAAGCGTTGTCTTTCAAGCCCGGAGATACCCAAATTGGGAAAGCATATAAATTTGTTAAAAAGAAACCACAGTATGCAAATCGATTCCAAGACAGGGATTCAACAAGTAGAATCAAGTAACATAATAGAAAACATAGTTTCATCCTCAAAAAGGAAACAAGGGCTAACAGGTTCAATACAAAATCTTGTCTAGTCAAAACAGAACGACCATGATGTATATTCCAAAATTCTTAAATAAAAAACCACACCTCGGCTACCTGGAGAAAACTTAAAGCTCCTAAGACGAGATTCAGCTTTAACCGGTGATGTTCTGTGACTTGTTGAGGATGACACCCTCATACTTCATCTGGAACCACTTCATGGCATCGTCCTTGGTGACTCTGTGCTGAATCCCAACACGTGCCTTGCAACGACGTCTGCGACCGACACGGTAACCTGGGCGCTCCAACACAACATAGAAGTCCATACCATAGATACCAGTGGAAGGATCATACCTGGGAAGAGAGAATAAAATTACACTTATATAAGATGTTTTCACAACATAAATAACTATGAATTAAAATTGCACAAGCACAACCATACAATTCATGTTTTATACAACCATAAACAAAGGCCAAAATGAACATAAGCATGAAGGAAAAGAGTATGGTCTGGGCTAACACACCATATTCAACAAACATTCAAACACAGTAGTTATGTGTCCCATTATGGCTCAATTCATGTGAATTAAGTCACAAGCAAATGAAACAGATCAAACAATCAAAGAGTGTACAGGTGAAAGAACCAAAAGCCAACAGATTAGAAATATAATGTTCCTGGAATTACTGCTAAATTATATAACTCAAATTGGAGACACGGTAAATTCTTTAGATTGCAAGCTATGATAGTGGTCCAAGTAGTTTTCCATAATAATTTTTTAGCTATGTATTCTAAAAACATGAAAGAAAAAAATTAGTAGACATGTGATGGAAAAGGCAATACCACAGTTATGGCAGAATGTAAAACCCATATAAGTGCAACCATCTATATAACCATCAACAATAACTTTTCAACAGCACATGACTCAAGCCATTACCACAACATCAACCACATAATGAACACCAACCAGGCAACAAAAAACATGGTTTCCACAAGAATAGGACTTCAAATCATGGCTCAAATTACTATGAAATAGGCATAATCAAACCAGACCAGTTGCAACCTCGAAGTAGTCATGGTAAAAATACTAAAGCAATTCTAGTAAATAAGTGAAAGTTAGTAAATGATTATCAATGTCATTTGACAAATTGAGATTTTCTGATGAAATAAATGAAGATGGAAACACATACTTGATACCAAGATCAATGTGCTCCTGGATACCGAATCCGAAGCAGCCAGTGTCACTGAAGTTACGCCTCAACAATTCGTATTCCTTGACCTTCAAACCACTCTCGAGAAGCTGCATTGCTTTATCACCCCTCACGGTCACGTAGCAAGCGATTTTCTCATTACGCCTGATACCGAATGAACGAACAGTGTACCTCGCTGTGATAACATTTCAGTTTTAGAGTGGATTTCTACATAATCAGAAATTGAAGCCAAACAGTGCAAAATCGGAAAGGCAATCGGTTGAAAAGATGAGTAGTTACCCTTGGAGAAAACAGGTGTCTGACCACTGAGTTGCTCCAAAACCTAAACAAAGCCAAACGCAGAAAAAAACATAAATCCAACGCCGAGATAATAAATACGCTGAAGTGAATATGAATCGGAACTCAACGTAGAAAGAGAGCGGAAAAGAGAGAGATAGAGAGACCTTAGAGGCACGGGTGAGACGATCTCCACTCTCTCCGACGGAAATGTTGAGAACGAGCTTCTGAACCTTGATCTCCCGCATGGGGTTCGACAGCTTCTTGTCCTTGGTGGCCATTTCGCAGCTACGATCTGAGCTCTCTCTCTCCGAGGGTTTTGCAGAGAGCGGCGAATGATAGAGGGTAGGAGCTTCACCTCTCGGTTTTGCTTCGATATATATTAGGGTTTCCAATTGGGCCCGGATAAATATACACGGAGTTCGTTAGGCCCATTATATGTAGCACAATAGATATTGAGTAAGCCCATAACCTCACAAAATCAGCCCAGGATCAATCTGTAGGGTGCAACTTTTAAACCTAGCTTAGGGCTCGTTTTTTTTTTTTTTGGTGGGGGCTTAGGGCTCGTTTGGATAAGCGTATAGAGTTTCACTTTCCAGGAAATAGTAACTTACTAGGAATTAATGTCTCTATTCAACAAAAACATGTCGTTTCTTATTTATGTTAGTTTTTTTAGATGATAAAATTTATATAAAATATTCATCTTTTTTTATAAAAAGATGTAACAACGAAATTGTATAAAAAAACTAGATATTTTATACAGTTTTAATCATACTAAAAAATGTACATGAATAACAACGACATGAAGAGAGGGAGTAATTCTCATGGGGATTGAAAAAAAAAATTGGTTGCATTTTTATGTTTAAAATTTAAAATGGGGAGGAAGAAATTTGATGTTTGGTTGGTCGTTTGGGAATTTCAATTCCCACAACTTACTCTAACTCTGATTCCAGAGCGCGGTGTTGAGAGAATAAAAGATGTGAAGAGACCAAAAAGAGTTCCGCATCGACAATATGAACAAATAAGTCTTAGGCCCCGTTTGGTACGAGAGTAGTAATCGGAATGAGAATGGTAATCGGAATGGGAATAAAAAATGAGAATAAGCCATTACCAAAGCATGTTGTTTGGTATGATTCGGGAATGAGAAATTAACAAATTCAACCTAAAAATACCCAAATTTAACATATCCAATTCAAAAACCACAAATCCAATCGATCAAATTAATCATAAAAATACACAAATTCAACCTATTAATTACATAAATTCATCATCAAAAATCAAAATACAAGTTTTTTTTAACAAAATTTTGCAACAACAGAAGGGGATTGGGCGGTGGCTTGTTCTACTGCAACAAAGAGGGAGGGCGGGGGAGTGGCGACGCCACCATTTGGGCAGGCCTGTGGACGGAGGGACGACGGCGACGAGACCGACGGAGGCGGATTTGATGCAGGTGGAGATGGAGGGAAGATGGAGGCGAATTTGGACAGTGACCGACGGAGGGATCTGGACTGGGGCTGGCGAAGGATGACGGCGTCGCGAGAGCTGGGCAGGCAGGAGGCAGCGAGAGAGAGGGAGGGCGAGGGTTAGGCAGGGGGGAGGGCAAGAGAGGGCGATTGAGACGACAACGACAGATGCGGCTGGTGTCGGAGGCAGATCTGGAGGATGACAACGACGCTGGTATCGGAGGCGGAGGCAGACGACGGTGGCGGCGGCGATGTCGCCGGAAGATTTGGATGGGAGCTGTGGAGTTGAAGGATGTCGGGGACTGCGAGGGAGGGTGAGGGTTTGTGGGAATGAGGGGATTACCCTACTTCTGGGGAGGAATGAAATTGGGTTGAAAATGGGAATGATGGGATTACCATTTACTAGTAATCATTTCCATTACCAATTTTGGACCTATCAAACATTAAATTGGTAATCATCCATTCCGATTACCGTTTTTTCATTCCCGGGAATAGATACCAAACAGGCCCTTAGTATATAAGTCAGTGGGTTACTCCTCCTATTGTCAATTGGTTTTAGGATGGAACCCGCTCGGCTTATGTGCTAGGCTATTAGCGTAAGGGCCAACGTGCACGCACGACCCCCGATCCCGAGTCCCAACGGACTTCATTACGCGGTTAGCTTCACTTTCAACGAAGTGATTGTTTGTGCGTCTTAGTCACCACACTTACCCTAACTTTAATTTGTGTTTACTGTTGGTTTACCTCTGACTTCTTGTATTTTGTTTAGTTGCCTTTTGTTCGGATATACGTGTGGGCCTCTGGTTTTGTCTCCATTGCTTCAATTGCAGAAGACGATGGAAGAAGATGATGATGTTATAAGCTGTTGGACCTTTTTCTTTCTATTGTGGTTTTGGGCTTTATTTTGGGCCTTAGTATAAATACCTGTTTTGTATATCCGAGATTCATTCAATAGAAATCAATCGAAAAGCTTCCCTCCAAATTGCTTCCTCTTCGCCGAGCTCAGCTCAAATCTCAGATCCCTCGTCTCTCAGATCTGATTTCGTTCTTCAAATCGAACATGGTATCAGAGCAGATCTAACGATCTGGACTAGTTTTTTTTTGCTTCAATTTGATCTCACTTCTCCGTTCTCCATCTCTATTTGCGAGAATTCGCCATGAGTGATGAACGGATCGTTGAACCAGTCAAGCCTGATCTGAGCAAGCTGGATCCCAATGATCCGTATTTTCTGCATCCTAGTGATCATCCAGGACTCATACTCATCACACCTCCTTTCAATGGCAAAGGATTTGGAGAATGGCGCCGCTCGCTCCGGATGGCCTTGTCAGCGAAGAACAAGGTAGGCTTCATCAATGGAGCCATTGTGCGTCTCGCTGCAGGTTCTCCAATGTTCAGACTATGGGAGAGGTGCAACCACATGGTCTTCTCATGGATAACTAACACTCTCGGTCCAGACATAAAGAGAAGTGTTATATACAAAGACACTACTCAAGCGGTGTGGCGCCAGCTGAATTCGCGATTTAACAAGGTCGGAGGCACGCATATGCATTCGATCTTGCAAGAGCTGGCCACAACGGTGCAAGGTACTAGCTCGTTCTCCGATTATTTTACTAAGGTGAAAATTCTTTGGGATGAACTAGATAGCATGAAGAATCTGGCACTGTGCTCTTGTGAGGGGTGCACCTGCAATTATGTTGCAAATTTCAGCAAATATGAGGAAAATCAGAAAATTATTCGTCTCATGATGGGGCTAAATCAGACCTACACTGTGGCGCGCGGTTCCATCTTGATGATGGATCCCTTGCCAAATGTAGATCGCATTTACTACTTGCTCTCTCAAGAGGAAAACTAGAGAGAGAGCAAGTCTGCAGGAGGTTCAACTCAAAACGAAGGAGTGTCGATGCTCGCTAAGGCATCCAACTCCGGATCTAAGAGTTCTCCTTCTGGTGGATCTGGATTTGGTGGATCTGGATCCAACTTTGGTAACTCAGGAATGAATGCTTTCGGGAGAGTGAATACTGAAAAAGAGAAAGGAAAGTTTGATCGAAAACCGTTGTTTTGCACAAATCGTAAGAAAACAAATCATATTGTGGATAGATGTTTTTTTTATCACATGCTTGCCTGCTGGCTATACAGAGAATAGAGATAATAGAGATCGAAAGGATGTTGGTGATCGAAAGTTTGTTGGCGCTGTGAATCAAAACCAGAAGAATGAGTTTACCAGTGAACAAATTGCTCATCTGGTGTCATTGCTGCAGTCCAGTGGATCATCTTCACGAAACAAAGAACCAACAGTCGATGACTTTGCAGGTTTTTCAGGTACTACACTCTCTCAACAAGTTCTTGATGGGAGAGTTTGGATCATTGACAGTGGTGCAAGTGGACATATGTGTGGTGATGAGAAGCTGTTCAAATCATCATACAAATTGGCTAAGCCATTTACTGTCACTTTGCCCACTGGAGAGACCACTTTTATCACAACTGCATGCACTATGGAGATTGTGCAAGGCTTGATATTGCACAACACTTTGCTTGTGTCTGAATTTAAATGCAACTTGATCTCAGTAGGAAAACTGATCAAGGAGCTCAACTGTTATGTGTTATTTACTGACAAGGGTTGTTACTTGCAGGGTGCTTCTATGAGTAGGCCAATGAAGATTGGAGATATGGTCAAGGATCTGTTCCTGCTAGGCCACACAGACAATGTCCAAGTTGCTGCACACTCTCAAGGGAAGTCAAATAAGTTGTCAAAGGTGGTGGATTTCTCTATTTGACACAAGAGGTTGGGACACTTACCTCTCAAGAGACTTAGAACTCTGACTGAGATTGTTATGTCTCATAGTTGTAACACAGACTTGAATTCTTGTTCTGTATGTGCTCGTTCTAGGCAAGCTAGACTGCCATTCCCTTTAAGTTCTATCAAGACTACATTTCCTTTTGAGTTGCTACATATTGATGTGTGGGGGCCCTATAGAGTCCCTACATATGACAATTGTCGATATTTTCTGACCATGGTGGACGATTTCACTCGCACTACATGGGTTCAGCTGTTGCCAGTTAAGTCAGTTGCTTTTTCGATTATAAAACAGTTTTTTGCTTTGGTTGAGAGGCAATTTGGTAGGCAAGTTATGGGAATCAGGACTGATAATGCTATGGAATTGGGTGGAAGTGCTGAGCATGCTCGGTTTCTCCTCGATCATGGCATCACTAGGAAAACTTCATGTGCAGCTACTCCACAACAAAATGGAGTAGTGGAACGAAAACATCGCCATATCTTGGAAATGGCCAGAAGCTTGATGTTTGAGTCTGGTTTGCCAAGGAGATTTTGGGGTGACAGTGTGGTGATGGTCGTCCACATCGTCAACAGATTACCTAGCCAGTTACTTCAGAAGAAATCTCCTTATGAAGCATTATGCAACCATGCGCCTTCTTTTGACTACTTTAGATGCTTTGGTTGCTTGTGTTATGCATCCACATTATCTCATGGGCGTGATAAGTTTGCAGCCAGAGCTATCCCATGTGTTTTGTTAGGATATCCAGCAGGGAAGAAGGGATATAAACTCTTCAATTTGGAGTCCAAACAGATTTTGTTGTCCAGAGATGTTGTTTTTCATGAGCAAGCCTTCCCTTACTTATCCATTCCTTCCTCTATAGACTTTGATTCCACCAACTATTCCTTTCCACCTCAAGACACCACCTTGACAGATGACACTGATGCCTTCATCAATCCCACACCTCCTGCAGCTCCCACACAAGCCTTCCCACTTGTTTCTCCGGTTCCTTTTCACCCTCCTCCCCATCCAGTTGGACTTCGAAAATCCACTCGAGAACACCATCCTCCTTCTTATCTTTCTGAATATGTTTGCTCATCCTATAGTAACATTGAATTTTGTTTCCATACCATTACTTCCACTTGTTACTTCCCTACAGCTTCAGTTCCAAGTGTTTCTCGACCTGATCATGAGCCTTTTACTTTTGGAGAAGCTTGTGAGTTTGAGGTGTGGCAAGCTGCTATGAGTGATGAATTTAAATCTCTGGACACCAATAGAACATGGGACATTGTTGATCTGCCTAAAGGAAAACGAGCAATTGGTTGTAAATGGGTATTCAAGGTCAAAAGAAAGGCAGATGGGTCGATTGAAAGATATAAAGTTCGTTTGGTTGTCAAAGGCTTTACACAAAAGGAAGGCATTGATTACAATGAAACTTTTTCTCTAGTCATCAAGTTGACTACTGTGAGAGCTCTTGTCACTGTGGCTTTGCAAAGGGACTGGACAGTGATGCAAATGGACGTGAACAATGCTTTTTTGCACGACCATTTGGATGAAAAAGTATACATGAAATTACCTCCTGGTCTGATTGTTGATGGCACTGGCAAGGTTTGTCGTCTCCGGAAATCTCTCTACGAATTGAAGCAGGCCTCCCGCTAGTGGTATGCAAGGCTGTCTGCTGCTCTGAGACAAAGAGGATACACCCAGTCTCCTAGTGATTACTCTTTGTTTTTCCGGAAAAATCATGGCAAAGTATGTTTTGTGGCAGTGTATGTGGATGATATCTTAGTGACTGGCAGTGATTCCTATGAGATGTTGAGCCTTAAGGCTTTTTTGGATGCCCAATTTCGAATTAAGGATCTTGGGAGTCTCCATTTCTTCTTGGGCATTGAGTTCATCAGGGTACCTCAAGGATTGTTGATGAGCCAACAACGCTTTATTCATGAGTTGCTAGCTGAGTTTGATTGCCCTGATACGCTAGTTGTGAGCCCATTGGAGCCTCACCTTAAACTCTCACCTGCTGATGGTGATATTCTCGGAGACCCTACGATCTATCGACGCCTAATTGGCAAGTTAAATTTTCTTGTCCACACCCGCCCAGATTTGGCGTTTACAGTTCAGTTCCTTAGTTAGTTCCTCCAGGCTCCCAAGACTACTCACATGGAAGCTGCAATCCATGTTCTTCGTTACCTCAAGGGCTCTGCTACAAAGGGCCTTCTGCTTGCAAAAGATTCTAATCTCACTCTCCAGGCTTATTGCGACGCCGATTGGGCCAGCTGCCCCCTTTCCCGTCAGTGGTTTTGTTATTTTCCTAGGGTCTTGTCTTTTGTCTTGGAAATCAAAGAAGCAACAGAGCGTCTCGCTATCCTCGATTGAGGCTGAGTATCGATCTATTCGCAGAGTCTGCACTGAAATTGCCTGGTTAACTAGGCTTCTTCACGAACTGGATGTCCCTGGTAACACTCCAGTCCCGGTTCGCTGTGACAATCAAGCCGCAATCTACATTGCGAAGAATCCCGTGTACCACGAGCGCACCAAACACATCGAACTTTATTGCCATTATGCTCGAGAGAAACTCATGGAAGGTCTAATCTCCCTGCATCACATTGCTTCTCGTGATCAGCTAGCGGATTTCTTGTCGAAAAATGTTCCTGGCTGTCATCTTGTTCCTTTGTTGGGCAAGATCGGAGTTGTGTCATCCCCACCTCCATCTTGAGGGGGAGTGTTCGGATATTCGTGCCAGCCTCTGGTTTTGTCTCCATTGCTTCAATTGCAGAAGACGATGGAAGAAGATGATGATGTTATAAGTCGTTGGGCCTTTTTCTTTCTATTTTGTATATCCGAGATTCATTCAATAGAAATCAATCGAAAAGCTTCCCTCCAAATTGCTTCCTCTTCGCCGAGCTCAGCTCAAATCTCAGATCCCTCGTCTCTCAGATCTGATTTCGTTCTTCAAATCAAACACCTTTCCCCTTCCCGATTGTTTTGATTGCTTGCTCAGTTGATCTCTCGGTGTTTTTATGAAACATCAAATCACTTGGGATTATGAATTTAACCCGCAAGAGCAAATTGCCACTGAAATCAAATGAAGTGATCAGCTGATCGCTCGGTGTTTTCACAAGTATCTGGATCACAAAAATCACTCAAGGATATAGTATCTAGGAGCTTAACTCACATTTTGGATTTAAGAAAGAGACTTGATCACATCTCCACAACTTTATAAAACGAGTCTGTTACAGTATGCCCTCTACTATACACAATTATTGATGATGGCACATTGATGAAAAAATCCTCTAAGAACATGGCAGAAGACCTAATAAGAGAAAACGACAGGGAATGGGGCAGCAGCCATTTTCCTGCCCTATTCCCATATCTTTATTATCTCAGAATTAAACGCTTCTAACCCAAAACACTTAGATTTTTTTTATGGTACAAACTCTTTTGGGTAGATAATGACAAGAAATAAGAAGCCAAAGATCACCAATTTTTACCTCATATATACAAAACTGGTAACGTTTAAACTCTCCCCTTCGTACTAGTTCCGGGTTTTGTTGATTCGTAGTCCTAGGTTATAGTTCTCCTCTTCCTTCAATGGCCTGTTCTCCCTTCTTTTTGTGGGCTCAAGCTACAGCAAAGATGCTACTACTATTTTGAGTGCCTTTCGCGAGGCAGTTGAACCCTTCGATTCTCACGTTTGCTGGCTTCTGACCGAATTTGGTGGGAACACACCCTCCTTTGCGACCTGATGATGAAGCAGATGTAGGCAGCGCTGCCACGGGAGAGTTTGGACTGAATCTCCCAATGCCAAAGTGCTCATCTTGAACAATAGGGTTCGAAACCCTGCTGGGTGGAGACCCACTGTAAAATGGTGGGGAAGATACTTGACTGTCGAATCTTCCCAGAGCACAACATCCCTGTAGAAAGTAATTGATCAAAGACAAATCAGTGACCGGGCATTAAAAACGGCACAACAATTGCTCCCCAATGATGGCAGAAATGCAATAGCTCGAATCAAACCGCATATTCTTATCGGCTTATAGCAATACCAATTTTTAAGCAAAGAATAAAATGTATTGGGGAAAATACTTCAGACCTACAAGCCTACTCTTACATGTTTTCAACCTATTTGATTCGGATGAATCCCTGATTTCAATCTTTTAACCGACCAACTGAAGAGAGCATTGAATCTTCTCATGGAAACTTCAAATGCCAGCCTCTCATGAAAGTTTCAAATAGATGCTAGTCCAATACCTAGAAACATTCAGACTAAAACTCATATCTGCTAAAACGACTCGGGTCTATTAACTGGACCATAAGATTTCACAACAGCCTCCCATGAAAGCTTCAAATAGATACTAGTCGAATACCTAGAAACATTCACACGAAAAATCATATCTGCTAAAACGACTCAGATCTATTAACTTGACCATGAGATTTCACAAAAGCCGACCACATACAACAAAACTTCATGTTCATGAACAAAAATATGCAACAACAGATCTCAGAACAGCCACTGTCAATCAAGTCAATAGAGCACTCAATTGCTTCCAAAAAAAATAAAATTGTTTTTAGCTAAATCCATAAGTCAAACAAATCACTTTAGAGAGATCGTGGAGAGAAAAGGCACCTTCTCCCCAATCATATCTAGAAGTTCCGCCCCTGCTATTAGATCACTGCTTCCGGCATTAGTGTGACTGATATCACATGGAAAAGAAAGACAAAGTTAACAATCAAACTAGCCAGTAGTTATACAACTTATACACATGACTAGGCAAGACGAATCAGGGAGAGAAGGAGCGTACTATGTGTGCCGAGGCCTGTAATAGCCACCAAGCCTACGTGGTTTAGGGCAAACCACGGAGTCCATTGATGCAAGGATGGAACTTCGGCTGTACTCGCGGGCTGCCAAGGCGTTCATATCCATCGCCGTCACTATAAAGTTTCAGATCTGGACGAAGAATACCTGGAAACACAAACGAATCGGAAGGACCGGACATGAAAAAAGAAGAGAAAATCAGATTTCGACGCAGTTATCTGAAATTCAAAGCGAACTTGAAGATAAATCCTAATGATTTCTAATTCACTTGGAGATAGAACCTCCGAAGCACTATCCTAGCAACAAGTACAAGCCGAAAAGACAAATCATGCCTAGAATAATAAAATCCGAATTTCAACTTCGCAAATCTCCTAGATCCATATTTCGGAATCCAAATCAGCCAATTCATGAACCTAATTTCACCCGGCGGCTAGATAAATTACACATCTACAGCAACAAAAAAAGGCGCAATCACGTTGAATTGCACGGGAACATTGAAATTCCTCGAAATAACCTCCCAGCGAAACCAACCTCTCCTCAATAACAAATCAAAATCCGACGAACAACTCCAAAGCATAAAGAAAGAACAAATCGGCCTGACCGAGCAAAAGCAAAATAAACAAGAACAGTTTGAGAGGGGAGAAGAGCTTGCCTGGGCAACCACGGCGACTCCTCCGGCGGAGGAGAAACGCGAGCGATGGGAGAGGAGAGAGAGAAACGGAAAGGGAAGGCCGATTGGAGAGGAGAGGGAGACGAACAAGGGAGAGCGGAGATTGAGGCGAGCGACTTGTGGAAAAAGGGGGGAAATGTAAGGATAAGTGGGGGAGATGGTGGGCCACTCAAACCCTTTTTTCAATATGAGACGCACGTGCTCTTAGATAATTGTACGAACCACATTTTTTTAATTCATCTTTTTTGGAATTTCCATCCAAGTACTTCCGAATTGTTTTCTACCCACGGTGACGGTTACGGTTTTTAAAACTATCAACAAAATTGTATCGCGGTTTTGAAAAACGTGAAAAATTGGGTCATGGTTCCTAAAATTGTGAGAGATAATTAGGATTTTTCACGGGTTTTTTTTTTGGTATGATTTCTCACAGTTTTATAAATTGTAGTCGGTCGATCTATTGGCCGATTAGATAGGTTTAGGGGTGCAAACTCAGTGCATTGTAATTGTAAATGTGTTTTTTCATTTAGTTACTTTTCCACAATATGTTATAGACTATTTATAGCCTATGGATTAGGTCATGAACACTCAAGAATTGACTAAAATGCCCCTTCGCTACGACTTATATTCTCCATATATACCTATACTAAAACGCTCTTCTAGGAGTGTTTTAGTTTCGTTGTTGAATAATGTTAGGGTTGGACTATCCGAGTATGCAAACTACTTATTCTATTCTTTAATGGAATAAAAACGCGTCTATATGCATGGAGAGCGTCGTCTCTCCTTTCGATAAAAAAAAAACAATTTATAGGATATGGTATTTAAAATTAGAGGTCTAGGGTGTGTTTGGCGGTAGATTACGAGGGTCGAGGAAGATTAGGAAGTTGCAGGAGGGGTTCTGTGAGTTTATTTTCTAATGAAAGTGGAAGCTACCCCGGGCAAGATCCGGGAGCTTTTCCCCAAGCTTTTTTTCTTTTCATATGTCCAATCCTACCCTTCTCATCTTCAATCAAGAGAAGCTCAACCTCTCTCTCCACCGCCATCGAAAATCTGCCCTTATCCCCCTCATGTACAAGACTTGAATACACTATATTATCAATATGGGATAGATACTATCCCTTTAGATAAGGGTCCCGGATCGCACCGTACCCGGCCGAACCTCTGATACCATGTTAAATTATAGTGGGTCATATAACATGGGGGAGACACACGCTCAAACAATCATGCACTGACCAAGCCGAGCACACATGCCGAATGGGATTCCATCATAAAACCAACTGACATTAAGAGGAGTAGTCCACCGACTTATATTCAAGACTTGGATACACTATATTATCAATATAGGATACTATCTTTTCATATATTCAACACTGTCACCAAGTAATTTGGTCAAGGCCACATGAAGCTTCATCACACGGACTCTACTAGGGATGGCAATGGGACGGGGACGGGGATTTTAAACGGGAATAGGGGGCAAAGTGATTCCCCGCGCGGGGACGAGAATGGGGACAGGTCCCCACCCCGCCCGTCCCCCTTGGGGACCCCCGCGGGGATCCCCGATAGGGAGTATGAAATCTACAATGTTGTTTATATCTTACCTAAGTTTAAATAGTTTTTCGTTTATTTTTAAACTTTTGCCTTATAATTTACATTTATGAGATATTATATGTAATATTTATATTATATTTTTTTACATAACTTTAATAATATCTTATAGTTTTCTATTAAATGGGGAGAAACCATGGGTTTTAAACGGGGAAACCTGCGGGGAAAATTAAGCGGGGACTGGGACCCGACGGGGATGGGGACGGGGGGTATTTTTGATCTCCGAGCGGGGACGGGGACGGGGACGGCCGGGAGGGTACTCCCCACCCCGTTGCCATCCCTGGACTCTACCCATGCATTGTCTGATCCGAGAGGGAGGAGAGGGGTGATATATTGGAGGGCATTTTTGACATTTTCATCCTAAAAACAACTTTAAAATCTTATAAACACCAACCACACCATTCAACTTTTTTATAAGATTTTTTAAAAAAA
The DNA here is from genome assembly GCA_037127255.1 of Persicaria tinctoria. Classification (NCBI taxonomy): domain Eukaryota; kingdom Viridiplantae; phylum Streptophyta; class Magnoliopsida; order Caryophyllales; family Polygonaceae; genus Persicaria; species Persicaria tinctoria. The sequence goes on along the minus strand of JBANSL010000004.1, from coordinate 84,982,910 downwards.
AATCTCCTACTCCAAAATCTCCATAATTTGCAAAAAAAAAAAAAAAAAAAAAACTCCAACTTCAAAATCTCAATAATCTACAAAAAAAAAAAATCTATCTTTTATAATCTACCGCCAAACACACCCTTAATCACACAAAAAAATTTGATTTTTGTAGGCTTATTAGACTAACAAGTCTCTTTTAAACAAAAAAATTTGCTCCTTGTTCTAAAAAAAAGTAAAAATAAATAAATAATATATTTATTTTTCAAAAGTTTGAAAAGTTGCAGGGTTATCGGGTTTATGGTTTGAAAGCCTACAACTTTTTCAAACATATATATATTTTTTTTTAAATTGTCTATCGGGACTAGTCCCTAACATACCAAAATTTTTAGGTATTCATATTAATTTTTACTGGTGCGATTAACGACACCCTTTAAAATTATTGTTCAGTATTTCATTGGTCAATAATTTTGAACTAATTCCATACCGAACATCATCGTGTCATGTTACCCATTACCTCATTTGTCTAATCAACTATACCATTAGTAGCTAGTACTTCATAAGATATCATCCATAAATACAAGAATGAAAAGAAAACGTTTGTAACGTTTTGCATTTTCCATTGGAAGCCTAAAATCTGGCTCAAAGCTTTGCCTCGGCCTAATATGCACATGCTCATGCTCATTACTTTCCAATGACCTAAATGATGTGTGGGCATTTTTAATCTAATTAATTACTATAGTGAATCTGTGAATGGATCAATGGAATTAATGAATGGCTATTTTTAAATGTTAAAGCTGTTAAAGAGATGTGAAGAGATAAGAGAGTATTACATTGAAAATATTAATGAACAAGCCTTATATATAAATTAGTTAGTGAGCTACTCATCCAATTGTCAATTGGTTTTAGTTGAAATCCAACTCGACTTATGTAATAGACTACTAGCGCATTAGCAAACGTGCGCACGACCCCATGATGGATTGATGGCACACGTGTACACGACCCCTGATCAGGAGTCCTAATGGACTTCAGTATAGTGTCAGAGCGGTAAAGTCAGACGGTCCGACTCTAGATCCTAGACTAGCTAGATAAAAAGATAATGAGACAAAAAAGAGTTTCACATTGGAGCAGTATATAAGTTAGTGGGCTACGAGTCCCAACAGGCTTCGGTAAAAACCTACATAGAACATACACAATTACGTACAATTGATCGATGTAAATTTTACAAAAAGTGCCCAAATACCCATAAAATAGTTCAAATGATATCAATACGTGCAATAATGAAAATATAACTATCCATGAAAAATAATAATTCACCGCTTATAAAAAAACGAGTCTACCAAATAAAATACAACTTTTGGACATCACAACTATAGTGTAAGAAAATATAAATGAACAACTCCTCGGTATATAAGTTAGTGGGTTACGAGTCCCAGCGGACTCCAATAAAAACCTACATAGAACATACACAATTACGTACAATCGATCAATGTTAATTTAAAAAAAAAACACCCAGATACACATAAAATAGTTGAAATGATATTAATATAGAATTGGAGTAGTATATTGGGGAGGGTCAAGGAGTAAAGATACACTTTTGTTAGAGTATTTGGGGTAACTTTTTGAGTATACACACCTTGTTAGATTTTGGTGTGATGGTGGTTTCTGGTCACCTAATTACATACTACCTTTCTATAAATTTACTATTTCAAAGAAAAAAAGTCTACACCGAATAAAATACAACTTTTGCACAACACAACTTTTTATAGGGAAAGAAAATACTCCCTCCGTCCAACAATACATGGACTTTTAGATGTAAATTTTTGTCCAATAATAGAGGGTCTTTTAGGTTTTCTAGGTAAAAAGTTGTAATGATTTGTATTGGTTTGTGTATTGTTGACTTTTTAAAATAATTTGATTGGTTAAAATGTGTAGTGGGTGTTAAAAAATAATAAAATTTATGAAAAAGTTAGTGCAATGATGATGTTTTTTTAAAAGTAAGGTGTTTTATTAAAACTTGTGCAAAATGCTAAAATGCAATGTATTTTTGGACGGAGGGAGTAATTTTTTTTAGTATACAATAGTCATGCATTAATCTCAAATTTATTATAATAATTAAAGTACAAGTTGTTCATCTTTAACAAAACAACGGTGATTTTGTGCAAAAATGGGTGATTTTGTGCAATTTCAAAAATAAGGGCTTGCTTTGTACAGAGTAGGTAGGGATAATGGGGGTGCTTTTTATAAAATATCCCATAAAGAAAGGGAGCCAAAAATAAAACACAAGCGAAGTGAACTCAAAAGATTGTTCCTTTCTTTCACCGAGTTCCCTTCGCTCGATCGCTCAAACTCGCTTTCTCCGGAGAACGGCAATGGCGGCAAAGCAATTCTCCGGCGACGCGCTGGCGTCGAACCTCGCCGGCCTCTCTAAAACCCAGCTCTACGAAATCATGTCTCAAATGAAGGTAACTCTCCCTTTCTCCCTCTCTCTAGATATCAGTTCTTTCGTGTTCGATTTGAGGTCGTTCTTTGTATCCGTCTTATGCACTTGATGAGATTTCCTTTCAATTTACCTTTATCCTTTTCTCTTGCAGACTTTGATTGAACAAAATCAGGACCAAGCGAGGCAGATTCTGATTCAAAACCCTCCACTCACCAGAGCCCTCTTCCAGGTTCCAATTTTAGGGTTTCGTTGTTTCTTAAATCCCAAAATATCATCTTTTAATGAAGAATTAAATTATTAAAGCCAGGCATTTCTGGGTATTGACTACAGTTTACTTGAATTTATGCCAAGATTGATGAGTTTTGGTGCGGCTATTTATTCTGTGATTGTAATTTGAGTTACCTGCTAGTTGCTTGGTTCGTTCCTATTGCATTTGATTGCTAAATTTGTGTATGATGGCATAACTTCAGCGTGATTGATGTAGACATTTAAATTTGAGGTACCAGTTGTTTGCCTGTCAGAGTCAGCTTCTTGTTGACTATGGCTCGCGGGTGGAGACCGTGGAGGGATGATATACCTTTCTCTGTTTCCCCACTTTTATGAGCCAAAATCAAATACGAAAAGAGCCTTTGTCGAATGAAGTTGATTTATTTGCAATCACTTGCCTGGATGTGCATGTAGGTCATGTACTCATCTGTATGCATATGCTTATAAACTCTGGCATTACTCTTAGAGAGAGTGCTGGAAAAAATGGGTGTCTAAAAATGGTTTTCAATAAGAGTTCAAATTTTGAAAGGCCATGAATTGCATCTAAAAGTGTACGTTTTTTAGAACTTGTGTATGTGAGTTGATTCCTTCATCCATATAATCATTTTTTGAGCACTTGTGTTTGTTTACATCTATTATATCTATAGCAGCAGCTACCTATGTTCTATCTCTAGTTTTTCCTCACTTGTACCTGTAAACTAAATTTTAACTATGAAGATATTTTCATTTTTATTTCAACTAATCATGGTCTTAAATGAATGTTCTATCAGGCACAAATCATGCTTGGAATGATCAAACCTTCCCCTACGGTAAACAATTAATTTTGATTTTGAAATCCATACATCATAATATTTGTCTGCAGGTTTCTTATAAGCTAATTATTTTTGTCCTAGGCTGCAAGCATTCCGCCACAAACATCTCAACAAACACCTTCTTCGGTGCAACCAACTAACACTCATGGACAAGGAGGCATGCACGAGCCCACAAATGTTGCCCAAAACCAAAATCTTGGGAGGAGACAACAACAAAATCAACCCCCAGGGCTAAATTCATCCACTCCCATTCCAGGTGTTCATGGTAGGAGTCATACCCATGCATCTCAAGTTCCTGATATGCCATCACTTCCACATCTTCAACCTCCTCTTCCAGCTGTCTCTGCCCAGATGCAGCAACCGTTGCAAGCATCTGGTGCTTCCCACATGCAGTTACAACCTCCGTTCAGTCAGTCTAGACCAACTTTACCACATCAATTTCAGCCTTCAATGGGCCCGAATATGAATTTTCAGCATCCTGGGGCTCAGCAGACGCATCATTTGCAACCCCCATTTAATGTAAGCTGGTTGTTTAATGTATTTTTCATGTATTACCTTCCATCCTTTTACATAGCATAATCAGTGTGCCACTTATTATGCCCGTTAATATTTTGTTCAGTCTAATATGAAACCTCCCAGTACCGGTGTTATGGGACCTCCATTTCCGCACGGGCAGCCACCATTCCAAAATCAGCACCCGCCTTCACAATACCAGGTACTTGTCCTAGTTAGGTAACCTGATTAGTGGAGTTCATTTTTTGTTTTTATGATTGTCTTCTATAAATGTTAGTCCTAGGTGAGAGAAGCTGACACTCTTATAAATATTTTCTCTTCTCGGCTTTACTCTCACTTGTACTCTATGCCGGTGAATACAATTTCCATTTTCAGTTTTCTTTCTCCTTTCTAGAGAACCCTAGTCGGTAATTGGTTCTTCCTGAATCTCCTCTAGAAATCCTGGAAGAAGTGCATTTACCAACCACAACGTTTTTCACCTCATTTTTGAAATATCTCGATTCTTACAACCTGGCATTCCTTGATGGATGATAGTATGATACATTTCATGTTTTGATGTAAGGTTTAAAGGGATGTTTTTTCTTCTTAATTCTTGGCCCTATATATGGTCTTATACTCTTATGTTCTTGCATTGCACTGAATGAATTTAAAGAAGGCTATTAAAGATATTCAAATAATAGTATTGAATCTGGGGTTTCAGAGATGTTATTTGCTACTTTCATAGGTTCCATTCACTCCTTTCATGCGACACAAGTTTGATTGATTCTATAGACTGAATTTAGCTGGACTGGCCATATCTTGGCACTTCCATATGAGATGCCTTTTGTAGACATGCTTGCATCGTGCCCAACTCGCTTAAATTAATGTCTAGGAGAAGACAATATCAGAATTATTTTTCTATATTTCAGCATGTTTCTCTTGATAGTAGTTATCAGTGCTCAGTACTTACTATTTCATCTTCTGCTTGGGCTCATGGAACAAATTCTGATAAAAGGATACTCTTCTTATATATCGATTGGAAGTTTAATAGTTGCAATCATTTTCTTCCTCAACAACATATGTGTTTAGTGTGTTTGTGGTAGAGAATGTTGAATTACTTTATCCATTTTTATTAAAGATAGTTTTCTTTGAATGTTTAGCAATTTGGATATTGGAAGCTTTTGGATCATTTCTACCCGATGTATATGTATTCTCTAAAAGTTATAAAGGTTTACTTGGTTCCATTCCCCCTTTTTTTGGATCAGCCATTCCATCTGTGAGACCAATCTCTTTGGTAGGTTTATTCATTTGTGAATCCATCTGTTTAAATATAATTGTCATACACAGGGAGGTGTTCAACATTTAGGTGCAGACTTCAATAACCGAGGCGGTTCTATGCAAAGTGAAAGAGGATCCCATTGGCCACCGGGTCCTCCTGAAAATATGGGTGGATCCCAACTCCCAGGACCACCGTCCCTAGCACCTAGTCAGATCAGTGCGGGCAGTCAGCCTGCTCGTCCGGTTCCGGTATGTTGATGCTCAAGTTCAATGTTTAACAATGTCCCTGTTTTCATCTTCTTTTTAGAGTTGTACTCTAAATGCTACCAAACTGTTTGTTTATCGACTTGTTATTAGATACCACCTGAAATGGAGCAAGCATTACTTCAGCAAGTCATGAGCCTCACACCGGAGCAGATACATCTCTTGCCTCCGGACCAGAGAAGTCAAGTCCTTCAGTTGCAACAAATGCTACGACAGTGAAACAAGAAATTGCTCGTTTGCCCTAGTTCAAGTGATATATAGAAGCGGTCACCTTCTTATAGGGCTGCGGGCAAACCTTCAGTCAGTTTGCTTTAGCTTTTGGATAGCTGTTAGTGATCTCTAATGTTTCGCACCTTTATAAAGATACAGGCCAAGTTTTGTAGAAAAAATGTGAGGATTGTATCTCTTGGAGTTGGCATTGAACTACATTTTGTCAGCTTGCTTTTGATTGATGAAGTATTTGCACCTCTTTATTTGATTCAGTTATCCACATCTTGATTTGGGTTTTTACCCTTCAGGTTGGGCAATGCTTGAATTTACTTTTTTTTTTTTAATCAAGGTAATAATTTGAAATCTCATACAACACCATTGTCTGACAAATTAAGAGGCAGCTTAAACTCTCAAGAGATCAAATCAGAAAGAAACAGAAGTTGTCAGTTCTTTGAAGGAATATTTTAAACATTGGAGCTGCACAAATCTCATCCCATACATATACAAAACCTACAGGCCTATGCATCTATTGTCCCCAATCACAATTCACATACGTATTTCGACTGTTTTTTTTTTGGCCGTTTCGCCGCTCTTTTCCTCGAGCAATATACAATCAGTTATCAAGAAGTTAAGAATCAAGACCACAAAAATAGAAGCTTTCAAGACATGGATTTGCTATGTTGCGGCAAGCTGCTGAAAGACTGCCTGCTGGGAGAACCCTGTGAGTTGAAAATCTCCTGACCCAACTCATTCACCTTGCTGAGTAAGAGGGTCCTCTCGGTCTCGAGTTGCACCATGTACTCTTCTTGCACGTCCTCGAGGCTCTCTAGCTCGCTTGCTATCTCCGAGAGGCCCTCAAGATCACCTTCCCCGGCTATGGTCTGAAGTTTCATCAACAGCTGCTTCATCTGGTTTTTAAGACCAATCCAAATATCACTGAGATCAATAGATGCAATAAAATTCTGAAAACATTGCTAGTAAAATCACTGAGATCAATAGATAGTATAAAATTCCACAAATATTTTACCTCAGAGGTAATTTTCTGAGCCTTAACGGAAGACGAATCAGAGTCCACACTGTTCCTTCTCTCGAGTTCCGGGATTTTCCGTGTTATAAGAACATGGATCTCCCCCTTCTTCACGCCCTGGAGAGGTATCCACTTGTCGTACGTCTGGTTTGGAGGAAGCATTTGGTATTCGATCACACACTCACCAATGCTTGATGAGGCCAAAATGGCATTGTGGTCTCTGACATACAATGTCAAGGTACTGCCATTGTCCGCAAACTCTAAGGTCTGATGCCATCGAGGGTTTAGCGTTTTGTACATCACCTGTGGTTTGGCAATGAGTAGAGAAACAATTTTACTGTAAGCAATTCGACATTACATTGCATACCACCTTGGATAAACTTTACTTGCTTACTGAGTTACTGGATATTTCGAAAACAGCTTATAAGCTACCAGCTACTACGTAATTTACAAGACAAAAGTATCTGAAGCTTAAGCTACTACTCCTGCCCCAAAATAAATGTCGTTTTAGAACTATGTACACTTAAAAAAAATAGCCTTAAAAATATAAATCATCCATTAAATTTGCACTGTAAATTGAAATTTTGCCTAAGATAGTACAAAAATGTCAAATACTTTGGAACAACAAATTTCCACTAAAAAAGAAATTTATTTTGGGACAGATGAAGTATAAGCTACGTAGTAATAAATAGAACGATAAACACAAGCCAAGAAGAGTTTTATATACGAGATAATATGGTACCTTTGTTCGTTTCTTTATGTTTCCGTATTGGACTTTCACATATGGATCACTTGTTCCTCTCAGATCAGCTGCAACGAGATCTTTTCCTTCGATGAGGACGAGCTCGATCCAACCACTTCCAGGAGCATTAGATGAGCCCTAAGAAAACCAAGTTGAACCCAAAGAAAAAAAGTCAAAAAACAGAATCAGGTTTTCTGAAATATGTATGTACTATGTAGTCACACTCCAAATTCCTAAAGACTACTTGGAGAACGAAATCTTTAACAGAGCGTTGTTTGGAGCATAGACCTTTGATCCGTCAATGTTATCCATCCGTACTGATTCTATTAGAAGCTTAACGTCCCCTGAAGTCACCTTTTCAAGGGGAATCCACTCTTCTTTCACCAAGCCATCAACCAATCCTTCCAAGTTCACTCTTGCGCTACCGATCTGCTCATCACCAAAGGTCTCTTCACTAAAGCATTTTAGTGTAAGATACTCTCCACCCCCGAGCTCTTCAAACTCAAATCTCTGGTTCCAGGCAGGGGTGTCGGTATCTGTAATTGCTCTCGTCTTCCGCATGGTCTGAAGGAATGCATAACAGATGGATCAGACAAAGTTAACATAGATAATAGACCAGAACAGTCAAGACACATTCGGTCCTAAGAAATACAGAACGCGTACCTTGCCATAGTGGAGTTTAACATACGGATTACACTTTCCAGATTTATCTTTTCGGACAAGATTTTGGGCTTCTGCAACAGTAACATAAATTTTTCTACCAGTCATAGCTGAAAAGTTGGCAGATCCAAACGTACTTTGCTGAGAGGTAAGAGCGGCGGTCTGTGAACCATCCGAGAACTGCCACTCTTTCAGCACAAGCTTCACTGTGATCTGAAAGATTACCAAGAAAGATAAACGGTCAACAGTGCAAGGAAATACGAGAAAATCACACAATGATAGATGTTCATCTATATATATAATAAAATTTCCAAATGCGTACCGCCCCTGCAGCTGATCCTTCGAATGGAACAGTCATCTCAACTTCTTGTCCGCAAATATGAATTTGCTTGGCTATTGCGCTGGAATCATTTCCTATTGCCCAGAATATTGTTGAGTCATCTTCACAGTACCTAAACTGCTCAAATTCAAAAGCTGAAATTAGCTTGTACAGACAAAGATCGTCCCATCACAAGTAAATCCTTTTAGCAACATCAAAGATTAACATCTCAAGAAAATCCTCATGAATATCTTTCCCCTGGTAATTACTGGTGTAAGTGGCTTCTAAATTCAGAAATCAGAATAAAAAAGATATCAAGGGCTTTAGAGAGTACCTTAACTTCACAACTTGCAAGGTAGTCGTATTTGACGCTTCCAGGGGTGCATTCATAGAGATGGAATTTAATGTTTCCAGCACTGTCATGTAAAACCATATTGAATGATGAATCCCATCTTGGAGATGTTCCTTGCTTTGCCTCTGTTCGTCTGGTCAGCTGTTCGAGCTCTACCTCCACAAACGACCGAATATCTGTGGCAGAATGCTCTTCTGGCGTACCATTTATTTTAGAGCTTTGCTGCCTTCTGGAAGGGCTTCCTTTCAAGCTACTCCGAGAAATCTGATTAGCTTCAACCACTTTGACAATAATGATACCAGCTACAGCCTTTTTTCTCATATGTACAGCTGGTAGAGAGAAGCAACGGCGACGAGGCTCAACCATTGTCTTTACCAATGTCTCAGACAAGAGCTTAACCTACTCAAAACAAATATGAACAAGGAGGTTAAATATTATAGTTAAGTTCTAATAAATATTTATATAACATGATATATAAGAAAATGTCCTTTTGAGACACACCAGCCAAGAGGAGACACCAGGTAGCTCTGTCGCAGGGAGCGACTGGGTTCCGCTTCCAAATGCAACACCTATTCGAACCTCTGGAACAGCTAAAAAGGAGTACAAGATTGCTCTCCCGTCAAGAATTGGCAATAGTTGCAGCTGAAAAGTTCAACTTGTGTTAGATAAGATGAATTAGAAACAGGATCAAGAGGTTTTTTAGTACAAATCACATTCACTTCAATTCCATATACACATCCTTTGCCTAAGTATCATGTATCATAGTCTCTTATTCACTTTCTAGGTGTCCAAATAATTGGGCCTTGGCTAAAAGTAAATGCTGAAAAATGGATGAACAACAAATTCTCCATCAATGTATCTCTAATTTATTTGGGAGCACATTTGAGTATTCTAATGCCAAAAATTGCATTAGATAAAGTTTCTCAAAAAAGGTCATCTTTCACACATTAAGAAGATGGACATTTGCTGAAGTGAGTTTTTCTCCCAAATTGTAGATACAGAAACAATCATCACTTCCTATTCTCTGGAAAACCCCAAATGAAGAAAGGACATTCAGCACATGGAGGCCATAAATTTGAAATTCAATTAATTAAGAAGGGCCTCAGATAAAGCAGCACAACAAAAGAAGTATGAGTGCTTAGCAAAGAGAGTTCAAGCGAAACATAAATAACACTCCATCTAAACTTGACAGTTTTTTAATTTCTTATATCACCAGTTTAGAGTTGCAAAAATGACAAAATCAAGCATTTTGCAATTTAGGGAGAACAGTAAGTTGAGGGATTGAGGGAGGGAGAGATATTAACACACCTCACCCTTCATAAAGAGATGGTTTATGATGATTCTTGCAGTACCATATAGAGGCTTTGCCAGCTTAGCAGACAACAAAATGCTCATGTCGCTGGTATCCCATTCAAAACCTAAATGCATCATTTTCTGCAACAACGGAGTACCATGTTAAGTCAGCAAAATCCTCTACCGACAATCATCTTGCAGGATTTAATTGGTGAAGCTGGTTTGACTAATAGGTTGTCACCTATCACATCTGTCTCCTTACAAACATAAATAAACTAAACAGTCCCTTTGTAATACTACCTCCGTTTGACAAAACATTTCGTTTACTATTCACGCACGCTTCTTTAGAATGATAAAAAACTATATGAAATATTCATTTTTTATAATATTTTTTTAACAAGTTTGTACTTATTAATAATAATTACGAAATTGTTAAAAAAATTATTAAAAAAACTAGATATTTTATACGTATAGTTTTATCTCCTAAAAAAGCGTGCGTGAATAGGAAAGTGACATGTTTTGCCGATCAGAGGGAGTAATACATTATGAGCTTTTACTTCATATTTTGTGCATTAAACAGCAGTAAATCCACCAAATGATTGTATACTTGAAATTGATAAAAAATTAAACATTCCCTTTGAAAAAAAAAAGTTCAGTAATCATCATATTAGAGATCCAGGCATTTCGGGAAACAAATTAAAGGGTAAAGAATGGAATAAAAACCTGATTGTCAACCGTTGACCAGCGTGCCCCCTCAAGAGCCAGGCTAGGAGGAGATGTACCTAGCGAAAATTCTTGAAGTTCTATTTTTTCCTGCAAGAGGTATATCGTCACTATATCACATTATAAGTACATCATCATCATCCACTCCCTCATACCAAAGTTAAATGCCTTCGTAATGAACCAGAACTTAAACTTACAAGGAGCCTAGGTCTTCGATGCTTCAAGCGTTTCTGCATAAAGAAATACAAAAAAAATATTTACATTATCAACAAAGCTACAGTTGCCAAAGCTGTCATGAAGAAGAAGAACTGAGATGTTAATAGCATGAACACATGCAAAGAAACCATAAAAGAGGGTGAAAAGTATTAAACTAATATGTAACAAGAAAGAAGCATACCTCAACAATAGAGGAGAACCTAATCGAAAGCATGGGGTTAAAGTAGTTCGGCCAAATTTGAATCAGTAGCTTGTTCAGCCATTCACAATGTTCTAAAGGTGTAGTTGGCTGTACAAATGCAGAAAATAACTAGTAAGTAGCAGAATAAGCTAAAATTCCAGAAGTGAAACAGGAAGGCTGCAAGAGATGTACTGATGCTTCTAGAACTACTCGCTTCCACTTTCTGTTCAAGTCTTCAACGGCAGTTTGGCGTTGGTGATTTGCATACTGTAATGTCGCATGGAAACAAAAAAAAAAGATTTAAGTGATGTGTGATATGTGGGAGTTGGAAGAAACTACCCTTGAAAGCATGTTAGTTGGCAACACTACTGAAAAACACAAAAACAATCGAGTGTAGCTTCTCACTGTGTAATTGACGTAGAATGGTGCTCAAGTAAATATAAATTTAAATCCATTTGACTATAAAATTAACAATCAGAAAAAAGATAACCCAATATAAAATGACTTCAATTTCTTCTTACTTATTCAAATTAGTTTTTTCCGATAATCACGTAACACAAATACAGGAGAAGTGAAAAAGACAAACTAAACCAGTCCATTTTGCAAGGAAGAAAAGGTAAAGACATTGGAAATAAACCTGTCTAGAAAAGTATTTGAACAATCAATTGGAGAATTAGTTTTGAGAGCACAAAAATACAAGAATAATAATACTATTCAGGCGTCCTTAACAAACTATATATTCATAATCATTGACTAGTTAAAAGATGGACCAATTCCTGTTTCTTGATGAAGAAATTTTTACCAAGGCCTTAAAAGAGAAGAGGCAAAAACAAAATATAAGGGTAAACAATCAGGCTATTTTAATTCATTTCATGAATCAAACTACCAAACCAGCAGCATTGATAAATGCTGGATCGAAACAACAAATCAAGCAAACAAATTGTACCACTATAAACAAGTTTACTCATTTCTTCACTACAATGATCCCAATCGAAATACCCCACAATCAGATGAAAACAAAAAAAAAATCAAAATGAAGGAACCAAAAAAGGACAAAAGAGCAGATCATGAAAAAGCTTAAATTTTAATTACCTGAGTTGCAGCCCAAACAGCAACAAGAACAGGAATCCAGCCGGAGACAGAGAAAACCCATCTCTCAAACCCCCAAAGAAGCAAGACCAAAACCCCCAAAATCAAATACAGAGGCTTCTCAACAGCTAACTCTCTCAAGAACACCAAACCCTCATCAATACTCAAATTGGTTTTCCTACTCTTCCCCATTTACCAGAAACCCCAATTGAACAAAACCCACTTCCACTTTTCTGTCAAACCCACCTTCCTCAAGCCACCATAGAGAGAGAAACAGCAAAGAGGGGTTCAAGTTCAAAGCTTTGAGCAAAGAGGGGTTGAAGTTCAAAGCTTTGACACCGCACAGGAATGATTAGGAGGAAATAATGTGGCCAAATTGGGGCAATTAAATTTTGGGGGGTGGGTATTTATTTCGGATTCATTGCCAGGGATGGGAAAAGATCAACCTCCACCAGTAATTGGTTACTTCGTGATTAGAAAGAAACAGTAAGCAACGAGAAAGCGCAAGGGGCTGACCGCTGATTTTTCTTGGCTGGCTGCGTTTTGTGGGTGTGATTGTGTGAATGATGGAACACAGAAAGAGACTAAGAGAGAGAGATCACAGGGACAAAAAGAGAGGAGTCAACGAAGAGACCAAACACTCGAAATTGTAAACAAATGTGGCAGCTTTGTCTCCGGCCGGACCTTACCGAAATTCCGGTACCAAGAACTTTCTCTTTGATAGAGAATCAAAATTAGTTATGTATAGCTACCATCAATTTGGACAGCTTTCATTTTTAACAGAGACCGTGTATATGGAGCATCTCATTTTACACGGAGTAGCATTTAGTGTTTCAAGATTCGTTTGATTTGGTATGTTAATGTCTTTTGATATGGTGATAATATCGACAAGGAGAAGTGGATAACTAACCACTAGTTTTATTTGGTGGGAAAGTTTATTCTTTCTGTAACATTATCAGTGGTTAATTACTTCCTCCACAAATAAAAAAGATGTCATTTTATCTCTTATTAAGGATTAGAGAAATTTACATAAAACCACTTATATATAACATTTACACTTAACCATCCATTAAATACAAAATTAAAGAAAATCATCCATTAAATAATTTTTGTTTTCAAATCACCACCCACCACATGTTTCCATTAGAATTTCATTAAATATAGTAGTATATTTTAATATTTTATACTTAAAATTTAAAGTTTAAACTTTAATATATTTAAATTATATTTATGTTAGGGATAAAAAAAAATTGGAGTATTAATATATTAGGGGCAATAAATTTATTTGGAGGACGGAGGTTCTAAATGTGAAAAATATTAGTATTTAATTTTATTTAAAAATTTAATCAAACTTTAATAAAAATACTTTTAATAAAAATAATTTTAATAAAAATACTTTTGAGCTTGGAAAATATTTTTAAAAAAAACTTTAATTTTTTTTTTCATTTTTAGTATATATATAGTATAGGTGTTTACAAATATGAAAGAAAATAAGACATTATTTATCAGTATAAATATATTATTAAATTAGACACCGGGACCCGGGACCTCCTTACCACCCCTACTCTACACAATTAGACTATCCCCGAATACGACAAATGAATCATAATTCTTGATTGTGGTAAATAGAGAACGGTCATCTAGGAGTCGAACCGTGGACGTTCGAGTACTATCCCGAGTTCCTTTCCTACTTGACCAAAGATGGTTAAATAACTTAAATTTCAATGACTCTTAATCTTAATTCATTATCATTAAAATCGCACATGACATTCATGCTTTCAAAAGTAGGATTTTTTAAAGGCGCAAAAAGAAAAAGTTGGCTAACTTAGTAATTTTAAATTTGCAAGTGCGTGCAATAAAAGTAGGTCCAAGTGAACAATTTTTTTGTAAGGGGTGTTTCAAGACAACAAATTTCTCATTTTCCTATCTTTCTGGTTTGAGACCCTAAATCTGAGGTGGGCCTGAGCTGCATAAGTGTTCACCTCTTGATGCATAATTGCACGTACCTTCTCGGAATTATCTCAATTACGGAGTAATTACGTTTATCAAGCTTTCATGGCATCGACATCCCCAAATCTTAATTTGCATGTACAGTATAAATGGAGGATTTTAAATTCCAAATTAAAGTGATACGTACACTAAAAAATAATGTATCATCGACGTACAATAGAAATTCTCAAAAGAAAAAAAAAATCCTAAAGAATTATGCATAGACTAATTCAAAAAAAAAACCAAAGTATTTTCTATTATTTTTTTAAATAAATATTATTATTTTATTGTGTGCTTATAGACATATAGTAGTATTATAAAACTCATTCAAAATTTAATTCTTACGGAGTATTAGATTATTAATTATAAAAAGTTAAGTCTTATTACTCCCTCCGTTTGGCAAAACTTGTCATTTTAACTCTCCACACAAGTTTTAATAAAGCTAATAGTTACACTCCCTTTTTACTAATTTACCCTCATTTATTACTCTACTTTTTACTTTATCAAAAACTACAACTCACAACACATCAATCAAATCAAGGGCATTTTAGTAAAGTAGAAGCAAAAATACCTAAAATGACAAGTTTTTCCGAACAAAAACAAAACTCTAAAATGACAAGTTTTGCCGAACGGAGGGAGTATTAGATTAGTGAAGATAACATCTAGCTACTAGGTCATGAATTTGATTATCTACTTTAATTATATATATATATATGAGAAATCTTAAAATAAAATAAAAATTGATTAAGTAAAAAATCGATACACCGGACAGGTCCGGTGGGTCGAGAGGTCGTAGCGACGGTGACGAAAAACCGTCATACAAACATATACAAACAAAGAAAAGCAACCCCGCAAAATCGAGAACACAAAGGTGCAACAAAGGCAAACACTAGCACTATCGAACGATGAACGAGCACACAATGAAACCACTTCAATGTCAGAAAGTAGAGGTAACACAAAGAGTCAGAGACTCCTGGGGAACTTGTGGAAACCTCATATTTGGACCCGGACGACAGCGAGCCTTCGGGTTTCAATGGGCAACTATTGAGGCTCTGCGAGATAAGCACCCTACTGCGTCGTCTCCTAACTTGCCGCCGTTGCCTGTTGATCACCATCGTTTCGTTGCCTCTTTGGCCGTTGTTTTGGATATGATTCGGAGCTTCCCGCATGACACGTCCTGTGGGAGAGATGGATTCCGTGTTCAGCATCTTTTGGATTGTTTGTGTGGAGCTAGCTTCTGTTGCTATTTCGGATGATTTGATCTCCTCTATTACTCGGGTGGTTAATCTTTTCCTTGAAGGCCGTTGTCCGCATGCTCTGGGTGAGTATATTGCTAGTGCTCCGCTCACGCCACTTGTTAAACCAGGTGGAGGCATTCGTCCTATTGTTGTTGGCACTATTTAGAGACGTCTTGTCTCTAAGGTTGGTGCTTGTTTGGTCGGTTTCTCTTTGTCTGGTTATTTTGCTGGGCTTCAGTTTGGGGTCAGGGTATCCGGTGGAGGAGAGGCTATTTTGCATGCCTTGAATTGTTTTGTTGAGGCCCGTGGCGGTGAGGAGGGTCTTTCTATGTTGTTGGTCGATTTTCAAAATGCTTTCAATTTAGTTGATTGTGTGGCTATGTTACAGAAAGTTCGCTGTCACTGCCCAGTTCTATCTCGATGGGTGGAGTTTTGTTACTCTAGTCCTACCCGACTGTATTATGGGGAGCATAGCTTATGGTCTTGTCGTGGGGTTCAACAGGGAGATCCTTTAGGGCCTCTGCTCTATACTTTGGTATTGCATCCTTTGGTGTGCAAGATTAGAGACTCTTTTGCCCTGAGTCTGCAGGCTTGGTACTTAGATGATGGCACTATTGTTGGGGACACTTTGGTGGTGGGGAAGGTCTTGGATCTGATTATGGCGGAGGGTCCCCGCTTTGGCCGTCATCTTAATGTGGATAAGACCGAGGTTTTTTGGCCTACAGAAGACCCCAGGAGTCGGCTTCCTGTTGTTTTTCCCCCCTCTATTGCTCGTCCTTCACGTGGTGTCAAAGTTTTGGGTGGGCCTGTCAGCGCGTGCTCCATTTTCGGCAGTGACATTGTGGCGAAGAGAGTGACTAGGACCATAGAGCTTATGGATTCTGTCGCGAGGATTGAGGATCCACAGTGCCAGTTGCTTCTCCTTCGGGCTTGTACGGGTATTTCTAAACTTTACTTTGTTTTGCGTACTTGTTCACTGCGTGTCTTTGGGTCGGCCCAACTCTCATTCGATGCGGCACTCCGTTCTAGCTTGGAACGTATTGTCATTGCGTCTGGGCCTGTGTTTGGAGATTGGCAGTGGCAACTTGCCACCTTCCCTTTTCATTTTGGTGGGCTCGGAGTGTATGTTGTTGGGGATGTCCTACATTATGCTTTTTTGGCATCTCGTTTGCAGTTTGCTGAGTTGTAGGCTAAGCTCTTACGCCCTTCTGGTATCATTGTTGCTGGTCCTACTTTCGATGATGCTTGTCGTTTTTTTAATGAGGTCACGAGTTCTGATCTTCTACGCAATCCTAGTGAAATCGTTGCCCCCAAACTCATGAAGAAGTTGGCAGATATATATTTTGCAAAGGTTGCTGCTACATCAGACTCTGTTTTCTCATTGACTCCGCGAAAAGTGGCATCATGAAAGTCTCAGCAGGGTGCTCACTCATCTGATTGGTTGCGTGTAGTTCCTGTTTTTGGGCTTGGGCGGACTATGAATGAGAGGACCTATCTTAGTGTGCTTAGCTATCGACTGGGTGTACCATTGTTCACGGTGTCTAGGCCCTGTCCGGCTTGTTCTCGGGTCTTTGATGGTGATGTTTACGGAGATCATGTTGTGTCATGTGCTGGTACCGTGGGCATTAAACATCGACATAACCTTGTGCGCGACGTCTTATTGGATATTTGTTACAGGGCTGGGATCTCTGTCGGTAAGGAGGTTGATATCGGTTTGGTGGATGAGCACGATAGGCCTCTTCGTCCGGCGGATTTGCTTCTTTATTCATGGGATAGAGGGCGTGATGTTTGTGTTGATCTGACGGGATCCTCCCCCTTGACTCGGTCGGGGATGCCTAACTTTGTGCCCGATCGTGTTGTTGTTGATGCCGCTCAGCGTAAGTGTGTCAAGTATCGTGATTTGTGCACGACAGCGGGTTACGATTTTCTACCATTCTTCTTCTCTTCGTTGGGGGAGCTGGATACGGATGTTGTTGCTTTGCTGGAGCGGATTCAGAAATTTTCAGTATCTCAGGATGCTGGAGCTCGTACTGCAACTTATATTTTCACTAGACTTAGCTTTGTTATCGCTAAAGGAGTGGGTGCCCAGATAGTATCACGGCTACCCACTAATTTCTTATAAATTTGTTTTTTATAATAATAATAATATTAATAAAAATGAATGGTTATTTGAATAAGCCCATGTTTATGGTTTAAACTTCAATCTCATTATTAATAATTCACATATTTGAATAGATTTTAACTATACTCCATCCATTCAAAAAAATATATCGTCTACTATTCACACACACATTTTTTTTAATATTGTAAAATTTTTATTATTATTAATTAAGAGATTGTTAAAAAATTATTAAAATTTGATATTTAATATAATTTTTTTCATTTAAAAAAAATGTGTGTGAATAGCAAATACTCTGTAACATGTTTTGCTGAATGTATGGAATTGTTATCTATACTTCTTATATAGGTTAAAAGGGAATAATAAAAAAAAAAAAAAAAGATGAACAACGAAGATTTTTGTTTTCGTTTGGCATAAACAAACTGGTTATTTAAGGTAGATAAGACTTGTCAGCCTTTCTATACGCTCCGTGTTTCAAATTGGCAGCACTCAGTTTCTTTATACTGCTTTCGAACTCCATTCCATCATAATTGATTGACAAACTCGTTAACCTAACAATTACAGTATTATCGCCTTGGATGGGCCTAGCTAGGATTTGACGGAAAGGGGTCAACCTTTATCCCTAAATCCTTAAACATAGTCGATTTAGGCCAAAACAACCCGTTTCGACTTAAAATGGGCCTGATTCAAATGAAAGAGACATCACTTCTAGCGGCGGAGCCAAGGGACATGAGTAGGGATGACAATGGATTGAATGGTGGGTGAGTAGATACTCCTTTCATCCGATTCACAATGGGTGGACCATCATCCAACTTGATCCACCATTTATATCCACTTCACCTATCGAGTAAACGGATGAGGTGGGTGAAATATATATATGAGTGATTTCATCTATTTGATTTTATTATGAGAATTTAAATGAAATAGACATCACTTCCAGGAGCGGAACCAGGGGCACGAGACATCCGTTTAGAGGATTTTTTTTTTTTTTTTTTTGTAATTTAAGGGTTAAAAGAGTTTGAAAAAAAAACAATAAATTATAAAGTTTGCTTAGTTTAGTTGATTTGGGATAAGAATTTAAATTCAAGAATTTGAATAATGAAACTATAACTTTATTTTATGAATTTTATTCCCTCGTAACTTTTATATATTTCTTTTTATATAAAGTTGTATCTCTCTCACACACACTAAAAAACATTCCGACAAGAAGATTGTTTTGAACCAAAATGACACCCCTTCATACTTAGACGAGATATTCCAGAGGGAGGTCTCGGGTTCAAGTCTCACTTTGCGCAAATGAGAAACCGAGCCTCCCTCAAAAACCCTAGTGATCCCTGCCTCCACCCTTTCTTCGAGACGAGATCTTACATCTTCGGATACCTCGAAGCTCGTTGGAGGCAAAGGGGTCAAAGAACACCCTTGTGTCTGTCTATGATTCAGCCTATGTGTAAGATGGACTAACAAAGTGACGTTTCTAACTTTCAGCTCTTCCACATCTACTAAACACTGTTTTACAGTCAGCATTGTATAAAAGCTACATGAAGCCAAAGAAACAAAGAATGAAAGTAACTTTTAAAGGCAGAAAATGCCAGAAACGTCACACCCAAATGGTACAGTTCAGACCGGCATATAACATTACAGAAGCTTTACACTTTATAGGGTGATTAATTCATCTGTGGTTACAAGAGAAAATACATTTCATTATTAACAATACAACATATTTACAGGTACAAGTTTCCTCTTCCAACACCTCTCATTTCTTCTTCTTGTCTTCCTTATCCGCCTCGAGAATCACGGGGGCGGCTGGTATGCTGAACCACCACTCCTTCACCCGTCTTTGGAACCTCTCCGTGGAGGCTTTCCTTGGAGGGGAATACCTCGTAAAGGCTTCCAAGAAGCAGGCGAGGACTATGTACTTGACGGGTACAACGGCAAGGAACAAGGCCAGTAGCATGAGTGCGACCGCACATTTGTCGCTGGCCTGAACATTTAGGGAAGGAAGGATTGTAAAGAAGTTTGTTGTTCAGAAACTCTAGTCATGACATGACCACTTAAGTGGCTAAAACCGCGAAAGGACTGAATTGAAACAATAAACAGAGTTAAAGGACTGAATTGAAACAATAAACAGAGTTACGTAGAGATGTCAATAGGAAAAAGGCAAAAGGTTGAAGGATGTCACCTAGACTAAAACTCTCCTGTTTTAACAATAAACCGAATTATTAAATGTGTTAAAAATAAAATAAAAAATGCAATTGGTTTAAAAAGACAAAGGGAGGAAGAAAAAAAAAAGAGTTAAGCCAGGTATATTACATTGAATTCACTGTTTTGAATTAAGCCCAATAATTAATAAATATGTTAAAAAGAAAAAATGTGATTAGTTTAAAGAGACAAAGGGAAGAATAAAAATAATAATTAAAGAAAATAAACAATTAAAAAAGGGCGAAAAAACTTGATTGGTGGAAAGGAGAGGTTGACACATAGCCTTAAATATTCTAAATTAAGAGTATATATATATATAGACATAGATAATTAGTAAATATGTTAAAAATAAACAATAATTAGTTTAAAGAGATAAAGGGAAGAATAAAAATAATGATTAAAGAAAATAAATAATTAAAAAGGGCGAAAAAACTTGATTGGTGGAAAGGATTGGATTAAAGAGAGGTTGACACATAAGTTATTCTAAATTAAGAGTATATATATAGATATATATAGATATATAGATATAGATTCACGGGAGGAATATATAGATATAGATTCACGGGAGGAAGAAGTGATGAGAACCTGTGGGAAAATGGCTAGCATCAAAGCGCGTATCTTGAGAAGTACGATGTTTGTGTCTTGGATGATCTCTTCAGCTTGAGATATTGCATTTTGCACAGCCAAGAGTTGTTCCATCTTACTCTTTGGTGGAGGCACAATAACCTTGATCGCATCTGTACGCTCGGGTTGGCTAAAGCATCGAGAAATTACCATGAAAACAGCAACTAGGAACAGCAGGGAAGCAGGTAGATAGCCAACCCAACCCCTACAAGAAAATACCGAGTTCAGTTGTCGTTGAAGAAAAGACATTATGCAATATTCAACCAGCTTGTTTTCATTAGCACTATAATCAATATAGAACAGTGCCCTGCTTCATCCCAACGGAAAATGAACATTAGAAGCAAACTGTGTTAAAACTGAAAATGATTTCTTACTATGTTTTCAGGGGTTAAATTCAGAAATAGAAACTCAGAAACTGGGCTAAGAAAGAGATTCACTTCAAAGGGACGTACCGAAAAATAATATAAGCTAAGATTAAACAGAAAACAGCAGACTTGACAGGATCCTCCCAAAGGAATACAGACTCGAGGGATCTCCAAATTTCCATCACCGGGTAAATCAATTCCTGCAGAACGCAGATCAGAATGATATCAGAAATGGTGGATATATACGAAAGTGCATGGTATATCTTTCATGTACAGTAGCTACAATTGCAAAATCACTATGCAAAGCGCCTTTTTAAAAAAAATAAAAATAATCATATATCAATGTTGCTTCATTTGATTCAAAGTTGAATAATTTCCACATTTAGTCCTTTTACTCATTGCCCGAATTCATTCAAAAAATACAATCTTTTAGCTGTAATATAAAATGGCAGCTTAAGTCCATCCAAAATGCTTCAATTTCATGTTAGATTGAAAGGAAAGCATTTTTCCTTGTATTTGTCAAAAGCAGTCGATGTAAAATCACATTTGGTAGGAAAAAAAATTCCAACCTGATATAGAAGTTTAAAGAAGTTTTCTCAAAGCCTCACAATAAAACTCACAGATTGCAGTGAGAATGCAATTGGAGTAAAAATACATGAAAGCCAAACATAAAAAAAAAAAATTGGGAAAATGGAATATAATACCTTCATTAGTGCCAAATTTGTATCAATTCCGTCCACTTTCACATCATCAACTGTTCCCTGTGCCAGCACCACCTTCTCATAGTTGCTTCTAGACTCCTTAACTGCCTTCTCCAATGAGGTCATACCCCCGACTGCTATCTCACCCACAACAAGCCCGCAATCAGTGTTCTCAGTAGAAGTTGATCCAAATCCAAACCCCAAACTAGACGCCATTGTCAAAGCTGATACAGAATACATGCCACTTCCAACTCGAGGACTAATGGCTTTGTCTGATTGTCTTCCAGATAACATGCTCGCTAAAGTTTCTAGGATTAGGTCTCCACCAGGGAGATTATCACAAAGGCTATAAACAAGAAGAGAGTCGTAGCGGACTGGGCCAACAGAACTCATATCTCGAATTGCTTGTAATCGCAGGATCCCAAGGACGGCTTTTAAAAGGGCTTCATCACGAGCATTGCCTGTTAGCTGGAAGTTGCGTATAAACCTATGAACAAATAAGATCTCTTGGATGATCACGAGCCAATAGTCTCTACGGGTATTCCCTTTAAGCTCAGGAAATTCCATTACTACAGGTTCTGATCTACAAGAGGACAATTTTGAAACATCACTGACGGTATCAAACATAATAACTCCACAGACAAGAAATAAAAATCTTAATATCAAAACATATCAATCTAAAACTGGAAAAAATGATGAGTTTGTAAAATTATACAAGTACAATGCTCTACATGACTTACACAGAGATTGACTTGTATAAGACTGCCTTGTCAAATAGTCTGGTACCCCATGGACCAGTCATTTCGGGTTTCACAACCTGCTTTAAATCTTCATCCAAGTCATATCTTTTTGCTTTGTCATAAGATACAACACGCAAGGGTTCAAAGTAAAGAGCATGATCAGTAAGAACTAGGCGACCTGCAGTTGAAAAAACAAAAGATATCATACAGGCATTTCCGGTCTTCTCTGCAATGTATTGATTGCTTGGAATATCTAGTCACAGGTTTAAAATCAGTTCTTTTCGAAGTTATAGTTCAGAAGAATGGCGTGATAGAAAGTTTTGATATTTCCCTTTGCATTTAATATATATAACCTAGAATGGCAATCAGCTTATTACCATTTTTGTTTTCAAGGGATATTATCTCATATGTCTCATCCATTGTCTAGGAAAAGATTATAAAGTTTAGTCATTAGAATAACCTACCAGGCCATGTGGACATAGCAACATGTTGTAGAACTGGTTGGGTGGTCACTGTACCATCTATCTCAAGGATCTTTTCGCCTTTATCTGATCTAAAAGTAGACAGCAACGAAGACTCAGATTGAGTCCTTATTTTTTTTATTGCCCTGAAACAAGAACAAAAAATGGTAAGATTTTGTCAACACACACAATTAGGCAGGCAATGCCATGCCCATTTCCCTTTACCATTAAGTTGGAAGTGTTAGCATAGAGACAAAAAAAAAAGTAATTTTTTTCAATCTTTGACGACAAATAAGCCACTACAAGTCTACAAGGAGCTTCCCACTTAAGATTGACACTTCATATGCTTTTTGCTGCAGCTTTGAAGAAACATGAATTTTCATGATGATGGATGGCATGCCCTATGCATTTCTGGTAGCCCCTACACCCCCAAACATCTTCTGTATACATGCAAGTGATAAGAAATTTTCATGGATCCTACTGCCACAGTGTACAGACTCCTAGAAAAGCATTTCCCCTTTCCTACATCCTTGACCTCATTGATATCATTCCATTTCAAGCATGAATCATCAGATAACATGGTATTAAGGTCTTATCAATACAACAAAATTTTATATCAAATAACGCATACAACTATGCTTGCAATATGACTTGAAGAACTAAACATCTTTTATAATACATGAAAAAAAACTAGATGACACCGCAGAAATATTAGCTTATGTGCTAACAATTGATACAGAATCCTAGCAAACATGATCTTCTTCAGTCAAGTATTACAACAACCTGACCCAAATATCACTCCTAATGGAAAGGATAAATCTGCCCTCCTTGGAGAAACTCGCTGATATACTCAATAGTTAGACATACGGTGATAACATGCCACTGAAAGAGGGGTTTACCATTTATGAAGCTCAAAACTTAACTATAGTTTTTTCTTTAATTGGGGGTCAATGGAACGTACCTTTCAAGACCAATAAGATATTTTTCATAGGTGGGATACTGAAGCTTGCCCCCACTTGAAGCTGTAAGCACCTCAAAAAGGTTATCAACAATAACCACATTTGCAATTATTGGAACTGCTGGGGCTATTCGATGAAATGACTCTTTACTGACAGTGGCATCTTCATCTAACTGAAAATAAGAAGAAACAAAAGAAAATCAACATACAAGCTAATAAATGCATCACCAGGAAATGAATGCATGAAAACAAGAACAATCTTAAATGTGTTTCTGCAGGAAAGTGAAATTAATTAATTCGAGATATGATCCTTCGCACAAATAGCAGGAAATGAACAAAAAAGGATAGTTGTTAAAAAATGCCAATCAATATTTTATACACGCACACTTAGCAAAGGTTGGCTGGTGGCAGATGGGGCCTCCCAGGCAAGCATCATATCAAATGTCAAGCGGCGGAACTTTGCATCAGTCAAGTGACCGGTCACGTGTGTAGAAAGAGCAAGTGCTCTAAAGCAACAGAACTCCAGTAGGTTTCGGGCATATTGTGAAGGGTCTTTTAGAGATTGTGAAGCTGATGAGTCAAACTCTTTTTCAAGATCACTTATAGGGACGCCAAGGATTCTGCACGAGGAGAATGCAGATAGTCATTATCGATATGACTAACCTAATTGCATTGAGTAAAAGGTGTCATTCATGGACATATACTCGTATATTTCTCGCAAAGTTCACATACATTAATGATCAGATTTTATTTATTTATCTATTTGCTATTTTTCAGACATGTATTAGCAATAGCGATAAAATATAAACGCAAATGGTTACCTTGTGCATCTTCTGACAACAATATTGGCTCCTGGAGAGAGCTCGGGTACCCCGCTTTTATCCTCGGAAGCTGGCCTCCCCGTATCGTCAACCTCCTCCTCGAAAGAACTTCGATTTCCCACCAACCATTTGAATGACCCATCTCTTACAAAGTCCTCAAGCATATTCCTGGTTTTGCTCAAGCTAGTCATCTCTTATCCTCTCCTTACCCTCTAATTATCCCAGCTTAAAGCTCTGCCCACCAATTGCTAAGACCCTTTTAGCAACAAGCAAGCAAACCACTTGCACTCCCGCAAGCAATTCACCAGCCCAATGAGCCCCGCACAAAATTGGACATCATAACTCAATCTTCAGGCAAAATCAGCATAATCCGACACTAGAACCCACACAATTAGCAATTAAATCAGAAGGAATTACAAACCCTGGTTCTTCACAGCCAAAACCCACCAATAACGTCAATGATCACAATCTTTCCAATACCAGAAGACGCAAATTAGCCAACCAAAAGTACTGCTTCACCAAAAACCTTTGTTTCAAACTTGAGATGATAAACTTAAACCCACCAACCAGATACAAGAATTCAACACCTGGGTTTACCTGGTGAGCAATTTCCGAACCTCAATTTGCACATTTGATGCTGAAATTGATGAAACCCGCCTCAGATTACAAGCAAGGTATATACCTGCCACCAAAACCAGACCCGAATCTCTCGATTGCGGAAGCACCGAAGCAGCAAAAGGGTGAACTCTTGTGGAGAAAAAATGAAGGATAACAGCTGTGACAAAGAAATCGGGAAAGGAGCAATGGAGCGTGCGCTGAAATTTTGATTGTCGTCGAGGGTTAAAAGCGACAATTCATGTTCCAACAGGTATATCCGTATATTCAAGACCGATCTTGCAGAGTTGCAGGTGTCTCCTTGTTTTGGGCTTTGGGTCGTCTCCGTTGGAGATTAGACCAAAGCCCAAACTCATTTGTGCTCGTTGACAGGAAAGAGCGGACTAAGAACGTTTTTTATTGACTTTCTGGTACTGGTTTGCACTTTGCAGTGATTCCAGTGAACAAAAAGCTTCTACAGTTTGATATTTAAGAGATATGCATAAAGATTAAAAAAGTTCACTCACTTTTAAATACTCAATCAAATAATTTTTACCATCTTACATTGATTATGCACAAATATGATTGGTTAAACAAAAAAAAATACAAATATAGTGAAAAATTAAAAAAGAATATAATAATTACTTCTAAAACATCAAATAATAATATTGTTGATCAAATTTCATCTTCTAAAACATCAAATATTTCCGATCAAATTGAGTATATTGTTGTATGAAAAATGGAAAATGAAAGGGAAATTGCGGCAAATAACATAATTTTAACTTTATATGGAGTATGTGATTGTGTCATTTTTATTTATTATATTAATCTAGTTCGACCAGATTCAGTCACTCTATATCATTATCAGATCTTATATGGTTTATTTAATGAGTTGATCCTCACTCATAAGTAACTCCACCTCTTTACATTGAATGTGGTATAAATGGTTTTAATTTTTAACATTAGTGTTATATGTTACACGAATTTTTATACCTCAATTTTTAGGAATAACTCGTGCAGTTGTACTCATATATATTGTCTAAACTCTATCCTCATTTTTTTTGAATCTATTATTTTAATTTTAATTAATATTTTAATAAATGAATAAATGGTGAGAAGAAATACCAGAGCTAACTATTAGACCTTAGGGCAAACACAGCGGAGCGGCAAACTAGTGTTCTTAGGTGCCAACTGTATCCAAAAGAAAAAAGAAAAAAGGAAAATCTGACGGACCGGGAGTAAAAGCCCTTGTTTAAGCGGCAAATGCAATGTCCCAAGCGGCAGCTTCATTCTACTTTTCAAAGGCAACAGGGTGACCCAAGGCAAGCAAGCTGACAATGAAGCTTCAACACGTGGTCCAAGATAGATTAATAAATTTAAAACTCATTTTTTAAAGTTTAACGTTATTTATTTTAACAAAAATATATACATATGAATATAAAATAATTTTATCTATCAATAGACATCCCTTTTACATATATTTGAATTTAAAAAAAATAATATTTGTATAATTAGTTGTGATTATATTTAATTAATATTTACATAATAGCAATATCGAAATAATTATGAATGAGAATTTAATTAGATCCTTGGTAATAAAAAAAAAAGAATAAAAATTGGGTAAGAGGGCCGAAAGTGAAATGCACGGATGTGAGTAAAATTGATAAAAAGCTGAAGGGATGTTCTTAAGCTGATGTGGCGGATAAAAAGTGAGTTAAGAGCTGAGGTAAGTGTTCACGGGTGCACATGGCCTTAGGGAGTTAGGGGACAGGGGTATCAATTTGTGACATAAGGAGTAATGATGTAACAATCTTGTATCTTATTAAGAGTATCTACAAAGGTCACACACGTGGGTGTCTTTACTTTAAATGTAAGAGAAAAATAAATTTAGGTATGAAAATGTCAAATTTTGGAGGGTTGAGTCTTCTTAATATTTGTGTTTGTTTCTTGGAACAGAAATTATCGCATCTTTCAATGTAAAATTTCTCAACACTCTAATTTTATTTTATTTTTTTCTTTAAAATAAAGATACCCATGTGTGAACTTTGTAGGTACTCTTTAACTAAAATCATTTATGGAGCTCAATATCATGAACACGTTTCTACTGAGCTATTCAGCAATTTCAACACATGATCACCGTATAAAAGACACAACTTGCTTAACCTTCTCTTCCTTTATCTTGCAATCTAGAAGGATTTTTGAAATAATTTACACAACCAAACTTCGAAAGCACATTACTCAAACCCAAACCTCAACCAACCGTACAGAAAAGGGCTTCCCAAGGAGTGCCCTACACACCAAACAAATAATAAAATTTAATCATAATCATCTAGCTAACACAGTTTTATACTACACACATTACATTATGCATGCTCAAAACATGAAATCCATCACTACAACAAGATATCCAAGTGAAAAATCAGGGGCTTCATCCCCTAGAAAAGACAACAACAACAACACAAGTTTTGGCTCTCTCAGGGTCATATACATGCTCGTAACAATAAAACAAATTACCTTTTTATGAAAATAAGCTACTGGAATGTGCGTGGACTTAAACGCAAAAATGTTTGGACACAGATCGATATTAATACCAAAATAGAAAATATCCATATCCTAGCGCTAGCAGAAACGAAACTACGAACAGCACCACTAGACAGTTGTTGGCGAAAGCCCGGCTTCGACAACTTACATTTTTGTCCATCTAACGGACTCTCGGGTGGACTTTGTCTACTTTGGAAATCAACGCACCTAAATAATGAAACATTCAAAGTTGAATTTTCAAACGATAGAATCATCCAAACCACGTATGTCAACAACCATCTGAACACCACAATAACAATATTATTTGTATATGGGCCGCCTCACCCGAAAGACAAGGACAAATTTTGGAGTGACCTAACAAACATAATATCATCCTTATCAAATCCATACCTAGTCATAGGTGACCTAAATGACATCCTAAATCCGACTGATAAGTTGGGTGGTGCAATTCCCCGACAAACGAGATTTAAGCGGCTATCAGATTTTGTAACAAACACCAACCTAATTGACCTTCCGACAATAGGAAACAAATTCACATGGCGAAAAAGGAAAACTGGACACAACAAAACATACGAGAAGCTAGATCGAGGGTTAGCTAGTACTGGACTACTAAACACCTTCCCAAATCTTAAAACAAAAAATCTCTCGTTTACCACATCAGATCATGCTCAAATCCTTATTGAGCTAAATGACAACCAACGACCAAAACTCCAACCATTTAAATTTGAAATGGCGTGGACAACTAGAAAGGATTTTGAAAAGCTAGTGTACGATGCCTGGAGAGTGGATTTTCCAGGATCAAACCTCTACAAGCTAACAAAAAAACTCCAAGAAGTCAAAAGAAAAAGCAAGGCATGGAGCAAAACGACATTCGGAAACGCCTTCCGACAAATTGCTATAACAGAGAACAAGATGCAGGATATACAAACACAAATTTATTTGAGATATGATCCTAGTTTAGAAAACAAATTAAGTAGGCTTGCTAAAAAGCATGCCTCACTTTTAAACTTTCAGAAACATTACTGGGGACAGCGAGCAAAGCGCACACATATCAAGGCTGTGGACACAAACACAAAATATTTCCATAGGATTGCAACCGGCAGAAGAAACAGGAATATAATAAAATCAATCAACACACATGCAGGTATCTCGCTCACACAAGATACAGAGATTAGAACTCAAATCAATGAAGATTTTAAATCTAGATTTACCTCCCAAGACAGAACTCAAATAACATCCAACAACATGGAAAGCTATATCAGACAAGAAATATCAAATGCAGATAATGATTACCTAACGAAACAATTTTCAAACTCTGAAATAAAAGAGGCCGTCTTCGGCCTCGCAAACGAAAAATCCCCTGGGCCTGACGGGTTTCCTGCAGGTTTCTTTAAGAAATATTGGTACATTGTTGGCCCTATGGTAACAAAGTCGATCAAAAGTTTTTTCCTGAGTGGAAAGATACTAAAACAAATAAACCATACATTTATAGCATTAATACCCAAATGTGATCATCCAACAACAACAAACCATTTTAGGCCTATTAGCCTATGCTCAACCACCTACAAAATTATATCAAAGGTCTTAGCTAATAGACTAAAACGAATAATGAATAAAATTATACATCCATTGCAGAGTGCCTTTTCTTCTGGAAGGGCTATCCAGGATAATATACTAATTGCACATGAAATTTTCCACTCTTTCCAGAAAAAGAAAGGCAAAAATGGTTGGATGGCAATAAAACTAGACATAGAAAAGGCTTTTGACAGAGTTGAGTGGTCCTTCCTCCTATCAATCATGAACAAACTAGGATTCGCTCCAAGATTTACATATTGGATCAAAGAATGTATCACGACAGTTTCCTACTCAGTCTTAGTAAACAATGAACCGACAGAAATCTTCACACCATCCAGAGGTCTTAGGCAAGGTGATCCGCTTTCGCCCTACCTATTCCTCTTAGTTTCTGAGGTACTATCCAGATCACTACACCATGAAGCCTCAAAACCTCAAAGCCACGTAGGTATCACTCTCACTAGAGGAGGGCTTAAAATTCCTTTCTTAGCCTTTGCGGACGACATAGTAATTTTTGCTTCATCAACCAAAACGGCATGTGACCAAATAAACAAAGTACTCCATGACTATTGCTCTCTCACTGGCCAAAAGATAAACAAAGCTAAATCACAATTCCAACTAACAGAGAATACAAACACAGAGACCAAAAGACTATTGCAAGGAGAATTGGGTGTCTCACACACAAACAACCTTGGAAATTACTTAGGATGTCCGATTCTATCATCTAGAGTAACAAAAGACTCATTTAAAGACTTGATATCCACCACAAAAGGCCAACTGCATAAATGGAACGCAAACTCTCTATCTCAAGCAGGAAGATGCACCTTAATCAAAACTACCCTAGTTGTGAAACCAATTCACCTCATGCAATGCTTCATGTTGCCTGCAACTATTCACAAGGAACTAGATAGAATAAATCGAAACTTTCTATGGAATAAAGGACCAAACCACAAACCGCTTATTAGTTGGTATGAAGTATGTAAAACAAAAAAGAATGGAGGAATTGGTATCCGTAACTCGGAGGACATGAACAAAGCCCTCCAGCTAAAACTCATATGGAAAATTCTAGCAGAACCAGAAAACCCGTGGGTTAAATTAGTTACACAAAAATATATACGAAACCAACATATCTTAACATACAAAAAAAAAGGAAGTTGCTCATGGCAATGGACAAAGATGACTAACCTAATAGATCTTTTCAAAAAAGGAACTACCTGGTCTATTGGGGATGGTGAAAGTATATGCTTCTGGAACGACATTTGGTGTGGTTCTACCCCACTAGCAGAAAAAGTAGCAGACCCAAACTACATTGATGCAACCCCGAAGGTTAATCACTTCATACGACAAGACAGGACCTGGGATACACAAGAAATTAACCAATACCTCCATGACAAGGTAAATGCAGAAACCATTGAGACCATACTAGCTACACCAATACCAAAGCACATTCTCCAAGACAGACTGTATTGGAAAATGAGCAAAAACGGATGGTTCAGCACTGCTTCCGCGGTTGACTTAATCCATTCACTTAAAAAATACGTCACTTCGGATCTCAGCTGGATTTGGAAATTAGACATTACACCAAAAATCAAAACTTTCTTATGGAAGATCACAAAAAACGACATCCCAACATCATCCATCCTCGCGAATAGGGGGTGCGGTATCCCTTCCAACTGTCCACTTTGTGACTCCTGTTACGAAGACACCCCCCACCTACTGTGGCATTGCCCAATAACACTAGCCACTGTTAAATTAATGGATACAAAATTATACAAAACATTAGAAGCGATCAAGAATACTGGGCAGGATGTAAACACAACCCTAAAGACTATAAACACCAAAATTAGTAACGCCCAATTTGCAAAGTTAATTTGGACATGGTGGAGCATTTGGATGTTCCGGAACAAAGCAATTTTTGAAAATATCAAACCGGATATTCGTAACATATCGGCTTTCGCCCAAAACCAAATCTATTACTGGAAAATAGCAAAGATAGATGATGAAACTACTCCGAGCTGTAACAACACGACGCCAAAAATAAAGCGGAGTAAAATAACAAAATGGAAAAAACCTCAAGAAGGGATCTACAAATTAAACTTTGATGGTGCTTTCTCTGAATCTGGGGAAGCATATTCTGGATACATAATCAGGGATGATAATGGTGTCCCGATACACATGGCCGCAGGCCCTTCGCCTATTAACTCTGTATTGGGTGCTGAGGGGTTTGCGATGTGGAAAGGCCTTAACAGGGCAATGGAAATGCAGCTACCACATATCATAGTCGAAGGTGATAACCTCACTGTCATAAACAGCCTCAAAGGCACCTGGTCACCACCAGGAGAAATTGAAATGATCGTCTCAGACGCTCTTTTCTCCTTGAGCTGTTTCAGCTCCTCTCAGATCTGTCATATTTACCGTGAGGCTAACCAAGCTGCTGATCTTCTATCGCACTTCAGTTTAGCTTTTTCCGGTTCCTCGCACGACAATATAGAACTTCATTCTATCATCCTCAGGGATGCACTTGACAAGTGACAATTCTTGGATTGGACTTGTCAAATTCTTTTCGGTTCAAAAAAAAAAAAAAAAATCATTTATGGAGCCACATCATATCTTTCTTGGGAAAATTCTGTTGTTAGTGAGTCTTATAAGTTGTCTTATAACACAGTAAAAAGAATTGATAATATTGTAACCACTTTAGAAAATGACATTACACATATACATACAGTAGTTAGTTTTTGCAAATGTGAGAGAGCTAAGAGAATCAGCCTTGCAAACACTCCTAAATATACTTTGTATCAAGTTCAAAACTTCATATCAAAAGACAAAACCAATGTTTTGTTGACTGATAAGTTGCATCAGATTACACAATTTGAGCCTGAAAATAGAGCACTTATCCCCTTATTACGCCTACCAATGAGAAGAAGGAAAAAAGGAGAGCTTATTGATATCACTGAAATGGGAGATCCATAGCCATCCCACCACCATATGAACTTTGCAGAGGACAAGAGCAAAGCTCAATGAGCACACACAGTTGAACTCTATGGCAATATAAAGCCAGCAACATTCTATACAGCATGGACACTCCCACCAGCGTAGATTCTAGAAGCTTCCTAATCGCGGATATCATGGAGCAGCAACATTTTCCAGGGCCAGCGGCGCAACTTCTTCCCCCACGGTCCCTGGCCCGCTCCCCGCCACCTGCAAACCCAGCAGCATCTCTTCCCATTTCCTTGCAGGCTCCTGTATATACAGCATCTCATGCTAATGAAACAGAAACAGAAACGAAAACGAAAACGAAAACGAGTTGTTATGACTTGCCTTCCATGAAAGGTCCTGATACATGCAGTTCAGGATCATCTCTCTCATTGCCGGGGTGCCATGTGTGGCTATCGCCCTCCTCACGGTTCTCGTCACAGCTGCCACGTCAGTAGGATCCACAGCTTTGCACTGATCATACAAAGAGCATGGTTCGATCATTTTAGTCGAATAAAGCGGAAAAGAAGAATGAGAAGTTTCTCATGCTGGTTGTGTGAGTACCTCAGCACTGAAGCGCCCCATATGGAACCCTGTGATGCCTTCTTTGACGCAATCCACAAGCCCGCCGGTTGAGGCACAGATAGGAACCTTATAGCATGATATATTATTAACTTTTGAAGCGAGCAAAATCGAAAGGATAAATTCTTTGATGTTTGGATAACAGAAGTTTATAGAGATTTGAATATGATACCGTTCCATAGAGCATAGCGTGCAGTTGAGTGAGCCCACACGGCTCAAACCGACTTGGGATCAGCATAAAATCTACACCAGCATTGATCTTGTGAGCCAGGGACGGATTGAATTCTGCCACTCCTCTAGCCTTGTCGGGATAAAGGACCTCAAGCTCTTCGATTTGTCGCTCAAACGGCTTCTT
Source organism: Persicaria tinctoria (assembly GCA_037127255.1). Taxonomy (NCBI): domain Eukaryota; kingdom Viridiplantae; phylum Streptophyta; class Magnoliopsida; order Caryophyllales; family Polygonaceae; genus Persicaria; species Persicaria tinctoria. The sequence continues at coordinate 84,949,728 of JBANSL010000004.1, read as the reverse complement.
GCCAGTCCCCTTAAATAGTAGCAGGGCATATTTAAAGACATGATCCAAGGTTCAAGATGAAGCAAGGAACTACAAATAGTGATCAAATTTACTCACCAGGATAACGATTTGGACGTTCTCATCGATGAATTGGGGAATGGATTTAACAAGAATATCCGAACCCTTTTGTTCTTCCAGCCTTCCGATGAAGCCTATCAGTGGAATGTTCCTATCGACAGGCAAGCCCAACTCGGCCTGGAGGGCTTCCTTTACCAGTGGCTTTGCCTCCATTACCTAAGAAGAATCATTATTCAGTATTCATTGTTTGGGAATATTGGGTGGATATTCGGATGATACTTACAGATGAGGCATCGTATTTGTAACTGATGTACTTGTCAGTGGAAGGATTCCACTCTTGCTTATCCATTCCATTTAAGATGCCAATGACACCAGTCGATTTAATTATCTTATCTAGTTCCACACCTCTTTCTGCACCCGAAATCAACTCTTCAGCATAAAACGGGCTCACGGTCACAACCTTGTCTGATTCTAGTATTCCGGCTCTCATCCAGTTGATTTTATCCCCTGCAACAGGTGCCTCATACCTGTTTAACACATTAAACTTTATGTATAATTTGTCCCAAGTTGCCTAACATGTACCATACCATATGTATACAAGAAAACTTGTATTCTGAACAAGAGTAGAGAAATCAGGAGAGTACCCATCAAAGAAATCAAAAGATTTCTGGAACTCATCGGGCAAATTGAGGGAAGAAAAGTCAGATGGGGCAAATCGGCCTTGGTAAGAAATGTTGTGAATGCAGTACGCGACCTGGAAGTATCGGTTTATTAAAGGAGATTAAGAGGGGAAAAGAATCAAAAATGGATGACCAACATTCATCTAAAAAAGGAAAGAGATAAACCAATGGTACCTTTGCATTCTTGTAGATTCCCCTAGGTTTGTACATGGATTTCAGGTAGCACGGCAGAACAGCAGTGTGCCAATCATTCGCAATAAACAAGACGTCCTCTCCTAAACCATTTCGGATAGTATTATTCAAGCGTCATATGTGGTAAAATCTATACATATCTAGTATACATCTAGAGATATATGTTGTGATTAGTAAAGAGAAACTATCATTTATCTGGGTTGGGGAAAAGGTCACAAACCATATGGCCCTGAGAAAAATTTATTGCTCAGATTAAGAAGCCTCGGTGCCTCCAACGCTGCCTGAATCCATAGAGCACAGGAAGATAAGTTAATTTATTGATCAATATGCTATATCGAGCCATTTGCATACAGGTAAACTGTATCTACTATCTAGCTTTTTAGTATTATTTACAATTACAGCTAACTGAGGTCTTGAAGTCAAATTTAATATGATCTTATTCAGATTACAACTTGACTATGCTGTAAGTGGATTGATCAATCCACATCACCTGAGATAAGAGGCTGAACCGGAGTTGGTTGTCTTCGTAATCTTCACCAGCTCTTGGACCATAGATTTTGGATCCAGTTTTTCCCCATACCTGCAGTGCCCGTAAGCAAGATAGTAGATTGTAACCAATCCAAATATCTGACACACCTGATGTGGAATTATTACTATTACTAATATACTTCATACCTTAGCCAAGAATAGTGGATGGTCCACGAAGATGCGATCAACCCCACGCTTGTAAGAGTGGAAAAAGCGCACGGTTTCCATCCTATCTCCCACTTTTACCTGCATAAATCAAGGATTGCTACTAACACAAGCAAGAGGATTGGGGGAGGTGGGGTCTTTTTTTAAAAAAATAATTTCTAAAATGTATCCAAAGAGAAGTTGCACTTATTTTCACCTCGGCCACCACACTTGTATCCCATGCATCTTGGTACTGATCATAGCGCGGGGAGACTGTCATGACCCGATGCCCATTGGCCTGAACATCAGCAAGTAAATAAAAAAACTGATTGCTCAAAAAGGCAAAGTACGAAGATTCAATACTGAATTACTGATAATTAATAATATTAGTAAAGTACCGCCATTGCTGGTGGGAGGCCAGAAAGGACGTCCCCAAGGCCACCAGTTTTGCTCCAGGGAGCCACCTCGGCTGAGACAAAGACCAACTTCATCCCACACCGAATAACTCCTTTACTGAATTTGGCACTTTTAGCAGCTCTCTTGTCTTCCATTCTTAGTAGCTTGGAAGGAGCAACAGTGTTGGCTCTCCATTTGAGCATGTCGACCCTGTTGATAGGCCGAAGCCCCAAGTGGCTTTGCAGGCCATTCTGCGATAACACTGCCTTACTGGCATCGGGACCGGCTGTGGTTCCTCCGCCGCTTGCTATACACATTGCAGTGTTCAGAGACGCCATTACAGGGCCTGCACAGAGCAAGAATTGGTCAGAATTCACATTCTAACAGACATTTGAAACTCTTCAAGAGAAATAGAAACTTGCCTAAACAAAAAAGTCGAATAACACTCGAACTGCAAAGGATTGTACTCGGGAATCTCTTTCTTCTTTAAGAGGGGAAGATTGAAACTTGAAAGAATTGTGATGGATGAAGAGAAAATGTGAGAGGAGAGAGAGATATAGAGAGACCTGGAGGCATGAATTTTCATACTCACTAAAAAACAAGAGTATGCCAGCCAGATTCTGTTGTAAGCTGGCATGTTCTGCAAACAATGGGCTTCTAGTCAGGCGGTTAGGCTTATGTGAGGCCCCGCAGACTCCACATGGTTCGAGGCAACAGAACTAGTTTTTTGTGCCTCCTGCATAATGTGACATTGATGGAACCATCGTCCACACAGGATCTTCCATGTACAGTAACAGTTCCGTAAATGCACAAACAAAGGGAGACCAATTAGGAACAGAAATTTATTTTCTTGCAGTGATAATGTATACATATCCAAATTAGTGGGTTACTTATGATCATTCATGGATGCACTCAAGGTCTACTAAACTCGTTAAGTTATCCTTTTAGTACTTCTCAAAACGTCAAACTCTGACTGACCAAATTCAATTTAGATCGTACTCATTTGATATTTGGAAGTTGTTACAGCAACACATTATCATCCCGCCAAATTGGCTAGGCCTAGTTCTTCTCAATGTGAACTATGAGTCAGAATTAACATATAAAAAGCAAAATATCAGAGTTGAAAGATTTGGAATTGAAACAATCAGAACCAACAAGCCACCTTAGAACAGTTTATCAATATTAATCAAAAGCTCTCAATCTCCTCAAAGCCATTCCCAACCAACTCCCAAGATCTTGCGGGAAGTGCCCATAGAAAAGGAGAAGAAGAAAAAATAGCAAGGGATTCATAATCTTATAAGAGGTGATTGGATTCTTAGGAGTCTGGCAATATAGAGTATCATAATATGGAATTTTTTAGCTTACAATTATTGACATAGATTTGAAATTTGATTTAATGTAAAGAAAAATAGCAAATGTGAACCAACTGAAGGCAAGCAAACATATAACTTCAGAAACTAAACAGAACTTACAACTGCAGAATTCTTATGTGGAACAACATGTAGGACAGTTGAGTAGGTTCTTGCCCAGAGTCTCCCCACAATGTGCATCCTCGTTCCCGGAGAAACCATGGGATTGCGATGTATTTTTTTTTTATCATTTCAGGATAACAATAGCAAGTACATTGCACAAACTATTCACACTACAGTAACATTAGATTCCAAGCATGAAAATCCATTTACAGATTAGCTTCAGTGAGCACACTGATATCTCTATCATTAAGCGAAAAATGGAAGCATTTACTAATGATGAGGGATTTTAATGCGTCCTTTAAAGCACTATCAATCAATTTCAGTGGGTAGAAACACCAATAATGCCAATTGCATCAGCCCCTTAAACTATTTAACTATCCATTCATTAAAACATACAAGTAATAATGAGACAGTATCAGAAAAATATTGCAAAAAATGAATCTAAAAAATGCTTCAGTGCCTGAGAAAGAATGAAAAACTTACATCAGCATCAATGTAATGAGTAAGGATCCAATCCATCTGTCACAACCACCTTAGTTTAGTTAATTTGTCGCCAATTTTACCCAACACTCCCCCCCAACCCAAGTGTGATCTCAGAATGAGTATTTTATCTCCATCTTCCCCAAAACTAGGGTTTCTGATTTCAAAATCTTGAGTGGTCAATTTATCATACCGTCGGGAATACACCGCAGCCAATGACCCACCGTGGAAGCCCCAACCAACCCTCGCCGAGCCGGCGCGGCTTAGCGGGAACGCGGAGCAACGTCACCAGGGAGGAATCCGCTGGCGATGGACCACCTTCCGATCATCACTCCTAAATCCTAATACTGCGAGTTGTGTATCGTTGCCACCGCTGGGCTGACCACAAACAGCCATTGGACTTCATCAATCATCAGCATCTAAGTTGCTTTGCCTCGGCAAGTTTTTGAGTGGGTGATCTCGTCTGTCCGTACATTATTTTCTCGATTTGTCACGTTTCACCTCCACAAAGTCACAAACTCAGTAGTCGGAGACGATGCCATGTAGGGGTGGGCACAAATCCCGCAAATCCCGGTCCCGTCCCGGTCCCGGTGGGATTTCAAAAAAAAATAGTGAATCCCGTCCCGGTCCCGTCCCGCAAAAATTATGCGGGACGGGACGCGGGACGACCCGTCTCAATCCCGCAAATCCCGACCCGTCCCGCATATATAATAATAATAATAATAATAATAATAATAATATGTTATACATATTGTAATATATATATATATATATATATATATATATATATATATATATATATATAAATATATAATCTATATAGATTAATACACTTATACAGTGTGTATATGCATACTTATATACACTAATATGCTACTGCGCGCATTCTACCAAAAAAAACTAAATGCTACTGCATTCCATTCCAGTATTACACCCAACAAAAAAACTAATGCTACTGCATTCCATTCCACATATTACGTATATTATATGTGTATGTATATAAATAGGAAAACGTGTAAAATATAATTTTTTTTATATAAATTTATATGCGTTACGTCTTTAAAAATCGCAAAATATATCGGAAATTTTTTAATTTTTATAATCTTTATTATTTGAGGGACAAGGCCCGTCCCGTCCCGGTCCCGTCCCGTCCCGCGAGGGACAAGGCCCGTGCGGGACGAAGAAAAAAAGAGTAAATCCCGTCCCGGTCCCGTCCCGTAAAAATTACGCGGGACGACCTCCGTCCCGTCCCGTCCCGTCCCACGCCCACCCCTAATGCCACGCATTTGACGACCTAACTTTAGGCCATGTTTACGAATATTTCGCTGTGCGAATGGAATCTTTCTCCAGGGCCGGCCAATGGGTTTCTGAGTCCCTGTGCAAAATTTTGAACGAGATGATATATGACGAAAATTTTAGAAGAAATTTACGTAACACTAACCTAAGAAAATATGTTTTATTCAAAATAACAACAAAATACTAACTAATCAAACAGTTTTTAATCAAAATAACAACATAATACTTAATTATCAAACCGTTCTTAATCAAAATAACTCCAACCTAATGCTTAAGATTGTCGTTCACTTCAAAGCATCATCCTCGGAAAATTGTTGGTAAGAAAGCTTTCAATAGTTGATTAGCACAATCCTAAATGTGAAGCATCTTGAACATAATGTCTCTCCATTCTTCACTATTTCCCAACAACGCATAGGCTATAACTATATCATACATAACATATATACTAAACAAATAAACTTGGTTATCCAATGATGTAGCAATGAACAAAATGGACTTGCTACTGTAACTAAGACTTGAAATTGAATCTGATGGAGGCTCAACAACCTGCACAATGTCGATCATAAATTGCGGTTTGGAAATCGATTAAACGAATTGGAAAGTTAAAGAAGAATAAGTAGGCCGGCCAAAAGCAACAACACATACACACAACACACAGGCACAGTTCACCTAATTTAGTTTCAAATTTTATGGAAAAAAAATTTGTTTAAAAGAAAACCCCTTTCTGAAAGCTGCACCATAGCTTGATTAGCCACCACCAACAACACTCACAACTAAAAAATTGTTTAAGAACTTACAAAAAATTGATGGACACAAACCCAATTCAACTTATATGGACATCACTAAATCAACCACCAACAACACTCACAACCAATAATTATAATGGACAACTTCCCATTTAGATCAACCCACAAATTTGCAAGCTGGCACACAAGGTGACGCCATAGAGGGGGAGAGATTATCCAGTTATGGGGAGTAAACGGCGAGCCTGAAAATCAGGAGATTAGAACGGGGAAACAATTGAACAATAGCGGATTACGGGATTGCACAAAGCCACAATACCTGCAGTGACCGTGAACGGACTGAACCTCCAAGCCGGAACAGGCCAACGCCGCCAGTGACAGGGATGTCGTGAACGGACTGAACATCCACGAATAAAACAGCCGGACTGAACCTCGCAACAACCCGAACATCAATTTGTAGAGCCCATCCGTTGAACCACCATTATTTTGGCTTAGATTTCGAGAAATCTCGAAGAAAGGAAGAAGATTGAAGGCAGTGGAAATTAATTGGAGAAGATGAAGAGGCGGAGGCGTGCTCTTTGTTTCTCTTCCCCACTTTCCGCTATCAATTAAGTAATCAATCAGGCGTGGACAATTTTTTTTTTTTTAAATAGAACTATATACCTGGCCTGAAAAACCTGAGGCCCAATGAAATTTGAGGCCCTGTGCAAGTGCACACTTTGCACTTGCCCAGGGCCGGCCCTGTCTTTCTCGATGATGCGCAACGCAATGTTAAGAGCACACACCACCGGTAGGCGTGGCCACGGGTTACGGGTCAACTCGTGACCCGGAGCCCGGAGGGTTGTACGGGTCAACGATCCGGCGGGTCCGGGTAGGCGGGTAGGGACGGGTAGCGGGTTAGGGTCGGGGTTTTGTAACCCCGCAACCGTGTCGACCCGCCGAATCGACCTATTTTGAAAAAAATTACCGTTGTTGTGGGGCTCACTGGTCGGAAGATTTTTTTTTTTAAATTTAGCCGTTGTAACGGCTAGTTGAGTGGGAGCTTAGGCTCAGGGTTATAAATACCTGACTCCTTCATTCTTCATGTCACAAATCACATATATTCCCATCCAATCCATCAATCACCTATCAATTTTATTTCATAAGCTCGTAAGTCGTAATCATGTCCGACGCAACTAGATCCGGTGACAACCTTCGGGCGGCGTTGTTCTGGGATCATTACGAGAAGGTAGAGCAAGCCGGTGGAAAGTTCAAAGTTGTTTGTCGTCATTGCGGTCATAAGTACAAGGTTACAATCTGTTGTTGAACCAATTCGATTTGTTTTGCGGGCACTTTGGCGAAACAACCAGTTTCGCCAGCAATGGAGCGCTTATTTTCGCTCTCACCAAACTCACCCAAAACAGTTCCCCAAGGACGTTTGCACTCGGTGGAACTCGACTTACAAAATGATTTATGATTCCATCGCTTACAAGGAACTTCTTTCCGATTTTGCAACACAAAACATCGAAGGGTCAAACATCTTTGCAGAGGTTTGGACTCAGGTCCGAGATGTTGTGGAGGTTTTCAAAGTTTTTTACGACGCAACTCGGACTTTCAGCCACGTTTACATGCCTACATCAAACCTTTTTTGTTTTATTGCAATGAACGTAGCAATAGCCCATCAAGACAGGATTAACGTGCCATTCATTTCCGAAGCCACTTTGGAGATGCGGCGGAAATGGGTCGCATATTACAAAGTTATACCCGACATTTTCCTCGTAGCGTGTTGTTTCGACCCTAGATATAAATTAAACGGGGTTCAAAAGTTTTTAGAAAACTATTTTCCGACTTTAGAAATTGAGGAAGATCCCGATTGCGATGTTCCTAGAGTTAGAGGATTATTAGAACAATTATGTACTGAATATTCGACGGGCGATAGAGTGCCCTTCGGTCGTCCTCCCGTGTCTTCCAGTTCAAGCGGGTCACGAACTAGCATCACCGCTAGAACTAAGGCACTTGCCCGAGATATCTTTGGGTCAAATAGGTCGAGATCTTCGTCGAACCCCCACTCGAAGCTCGACGAATATTTGTCCACTAACTTTGATTTTCTCAGCGATGAAGAAGAAGATTTCGATGTCCTTGAGTGGTGGAGCCGTCCGGAAAGACAAAGATTCCCGACTTTGCAGGTAATCGCCCGACAAATACTTGGGGCACCTTGCTCCACCGGAGCCGTCGAGCAGATTTTCAGTCGCGGAGGTCAGATTCTTTCGGAGAAGAGATCAAGGTTGCTTCCCGAGAACCTCAAAGCCCAAGTTTGCCTTGCAGATTGAAAGAAGACGGATATGCGGATGCAGAAGAACATCTTGGGACTGATTCCGAGGATGATGACGGAGTAGATACAGAGTCCGTTGGGAGCTCCATTGACGGCGCGGTCACAGATGGCTCAGGAGGTGGAGGGTCCGACGATCAAGAAGACTAGAAGAGTAGGTAACCGGGTCGGGGTTAAGACATACACAGGTAAAAGAACTAGGTGGGCTTTGATTCCTCACCCCTGGGAGGATACGTAGGCAATCGGGAAACCGATTCAAGCCCTTCTTCCTCCCCCCCCCCCCCCCACACACACACACTAATACACACAAATTGTACAATTATATTGTAAAACTTATAGAGTTCTAGTTGTAGACTTAAAGTTCTGATTTGTGAACACGAAAGGATATTTTTCAAACATATATGCGTTCAATACTCGTTCTCGACAATTCCGAACAAGTGCAAACCCGTCCAACCCGGGCCAAACTCGTCAGGTCAACCCGCCGGGTGACCTGAACCCCCCAACCCGTGGAATTCCCGGGTTAGGGTTCAGTTCGCCCTTCCCCGACCCTTGACCCGCCGTGGCCACGCCTACACACCGGTGCACATTTGGTGTGTTTTTCACCGAAAATGTAATTAAAAAAAAAAGAAAAGAAAAAATGGGTTTGATCCCTGCCTCCGGCCCTTGCTCTGTACCACTGTGTCGAGCCGGTCGGCGCAAGCCGGTTTACCTGGCATGTGGCTCTTGCCGACTGAGTCACGTGCCCAGGATTTGCCGCCAAATGTGGGTTCCTCGTTATCAAAAAAAAAAGTACATCATTCCAGAGTCCTTCCGCAACGACACCTCCAAGTACACATGCACATATTTCAACCCCTACAATTGTGTTAGCGAATGTGAAAGTTAATTAATTTGCTCCAAATTGGCCACCACTTCAATCTAAGGTTATGCAGTCATGCACAGTGGTGTACACTTCCCCGTGTACTTCATCCACATTATTTTCGCCAACTCCAGCATAAGAACACTTTTTTACCTTTTTATCAATTACACCCACATTCGTTTACTCCACTTTCGAAACCATCTCCCAATTTTCAATCATTTGCGTTTTATGTACTAACCCGATATTATAGATTAATATAATTGTTAAATTATTATTATTAATTATTTTGGGCATGCTGTAGACATCCGCGTTGCTCCCCCACATGGAGTAGACATTGCATGTCCACGTTGTTGGGATGTCTCAAGTACTCAGCTCCAAACAATAAGATGATCCCGTCTACAAAGCCGGACAAACACATTTGTGCAGTGGTTGCACCGATACGGACATAGTCATCAACCATATCAGCTGCAACTCCGTATGCATTCATACGGATGGCCGCAATGCATTTTTGCAATGGGGATAGCCCTAGCTGCCCGGTAGCATCCCGACGTTGCTAAAAGTAAGGATATGCACCGGTTAGTGCATTGACAACACGCATGAACACGTGTCGCCTCATCCGAAAACGCCGTCGGAACATAACTTCCGGATACGTCGGTGTATCAGCGAAGTAGTCTTGGACTAATCTTGCATGCCCTCCTTCACGATCTCTATCAATGTTTACTCTATGCGGCCGTCGAGTTGAAGAAGAAATGGGGGGGGGGGGGGGGTTCTTCAGCTTTAGTTGAACCACGAAGTCATCTAATGTATGATCGATAGGAAAATCGTCAAGAGATGACTCATTTGAAGAGTTGGAAGACGAGGATTCAAACACACGAGTAAAGGACATTGACTTCTTTGACTTAATGAAAGGTTGTGTACCAAGATGGGAGAAAGAATGATAGATGTAAGAGATGATTATGTTTGTGTTTTGACATTGATTTAAATAGAGAAAAATGGTGTCTTTGAAAGGCATCAAAGCATATTTCAAAAGCATCTTGGCATATGCCATAGGCATCAAGGCATGCATCTTTGAATGGTATTTTCAATGTTACAGTGTGTTGTCTCAATATAACCCTGATATTATGAAATAAAACAACTGGCAAAAGTCAGCTTATACAGGTTGAAAAGACAAATGCATTGATATTTCATTTCGGAACTCGGGGGATGTGCACAAGAAATTAAATACTGTAATTAAATGACTGAAATTAAACAACATAATTAAATGACCGAAATTAAACTTGATCAACCCCGATAATTGTATGGTGCTCAGTTGACCACCTAATTCACCCATAGTAGAACTCCCTAATCAACGCATCTCTAAGCCATTCCTCTTGCGCCGATAATGGACCTCTTGTGTGCTATAAATCAGGATGTTTTCTTGTGTAAAATGCACTGTTGGAGATTGAGAATTTAGATTGGAATGCATCATATCGGGATAATATGAATGCACGACATCATGAGAATGGTGATTCCGGGTAGTATGATTTGTATTTGGAGTGGAATGTTGCTCAGAGTACAAAGAAAACATATCGTAAAAGCTTTGGGGAAAGTTTTGTGGAGCTTGATTCAGATCCATTTTGAATGAAAGAGATGGATTAGGGGTGGAGTAGAGAGATTTATGATTGTTGTGGGGTGATGAATGTTGATGGAATAATGTTATATTTATAGGGGGAGAAAAATCATTAAAAGTTAATATAAGATTTGCTTATTACTAATTAATCACTATTAGTTACATAAAATTTCTTGTGTTTTTTTCCTCTAAAACATATACAAAATGGGTGTCTATGAGTAGACAAAATTAAGGACATTTCAAAAATAATTTTTATAATTTTTAATTCTTAATTAAATGCAATTAAAAATGGATTAAAGTGGTGACTAATTTTGGAAGATAAAATATCTTCTCCTCCATTTGATTGAAGTGGTGCCAAATTGGAGGAAATTAATTCATTTCCACATTCTCCAACACATTTGCAAGAGTTGGAATGTGTGTCTGCATGTATTTGGAAGTGTTACTGCAGAAGCACACTCTTCAAGTGTACTTCAAGTTTTTTTTTATTACATTTTTGGTGAAAAACACCCCAAAAGAGTACCGGTGTGCATGGCCTAACGGGGGGAGAAGATATTTTATGTTGCAAAATTGTAATTAAAAATTATAAAAATTAATTTTGAAATGCCCTTAATTTTGTCAACCCATAGACACCCATTTTGTATGTTTTTTAGAGGAAAAAAAAACACAAGAAACTCTATGTAACTAATAGTGATTAGTAATAAGCAAATCTTATATTAACTTTGATGATTTGCCCTCCCCCTATAAATATAACCTTCTTCCATCAATATTTATCACCCCACAACAATCATAAACTCGGCGTCACTTTTAGTTGTTTGTAGTTATTGCATGTTTCATTTTGATATGTACTCTTTTTAATTGTGTATTTGAATTATCGCTATTTGATAATGCATTTTTCTTTTTTATGTATGGTGTTTTATTTTAATAGTTTGAAGAATTTAAACAAAAATCAATTACAAAATTTTTAAATTCGACTTTTTACTTTAATATATAATTTCAATAATTATTAAAAAATAAGTTATATATATTTTAAATATTAGTAACAGCATACCCAAAATAATTATTAATAATAATTTAACAGTTATATTAATCTACAATACCGGGTTAGTACATAAAACGCAAATGATTGAAAATTGGGAGATGGTTTCAAAAGTGGAGTACACAGATGTGGATGTAATTGATAAAAAGATATAAAAAAAGTGTTCTTATGCTGATGTGGCGAAAATAAAGTGGATGAAGTACACGGGGGAAGTGTGCACAATACATGGCCTAAGTGAGTTGCTTCCGCTCAGCCCTTTCCTTGGGCCTCGAGTCCTCGACACTATTACTATCAAAAAAAATTTAATAGTATTTTATTTTTTTCTTTCTATCACATACATCGTTGTATCTCATTCTCATTTTTTCCAACTTTATCTTGAAAGGGTAAATATATAGTTGTGATGATTAGACCAGAGTACAAAAGGGTAAGACGGAGTGGAGGGTGGCAAAAAACCTATCTCCAAAAAGTCTCCACTATTCCCCAACCAATCCCCACAATATCTACTAAACTATCTACTAATTAATCCAACTCTCCAATTATACCCCTCCAACTATCTACTTCTCTCACAATCTAGACCGCTCATAAGTGCGTTCCACTTCCACTTCATGGAAAGTCGGGATCGACAGCTAGATATAATTTGTGTTATACATCTAGGTACATCAAATGGTTGATAAAAAAACAAATTTGTTCCTAGCAAGCCAAGTAAAGTAAACAACTACTTGAAAGCTAAGTAGTTTTGCTTGATACAAATGCTTTCCTCGGGTCTTCTGAGGTTCCTATGCAAACAAGCATAACCAATTAGCCAACCCTCTATGGAATCAAATCGGCAGTAGATCCTACACCAATCAAACACAATTTGTTGGCCCTCTCTAAAGACTCCCCTTTTCATTGAGAAATCTACCCAGCTCAAGTGACGGGCTGGCACCATCCACTATCATTCCTCTCCTCTCAGCTCCTCTTGCACGTGCACAACGGCTTTCCACAACCAAGTGTTGTCAACTCTTGACGAAATATCCCATAATTGACCACCCTTGAGGTGATTTGCGGTGCACCATCTCAACCAAATACTTGGCTTCTGCTGCACGAGGTCCCCCTCCCCCCAAAGCTTAAAAAATACACTCTTGTTCCAGGCCTGTAATTCACGTATTCCCGACCCCACTTCCAGGGGCGGAACTCCTTGGGGGCGGGAGGTGGCTGTGGCCCCTCCGGGCGAAAAAAAAATTTAATGTAACATGTAAAAAAAATATTATTATATTGAGTAGTAAAAGAGTATTTTAACAATTAATTTCTCTAGTTTAGTTGGTAAATGAGAAAAATTTTAATCTACAAATCAAGGGTTCAAATCTCAGTATTAACTTTTTAGAAGAATAATTTTAAAAATTGGTGTGAATGTGATACAAAGACAATAAAAAAAATCTCGAATATTTTTTTGGCCCCCTCGAATGTATAATTCAGGTTCCGCCACTGCCCACTTCTGTCACTGGCTTGGTGAATTCTTCCCAAACAACTAAATGCTTTTTACCATCCAAATTCCCATTACATAGGAACTTCCTCATCATCCCCTCTATGTTATCCATAACCCCTTTTAGGAGAAGAATAGATTGGCTCCATAAAGTATTGATTCCTGCACACACAGACTTAATTCGTTTCCGACTTTATCAATAGCATTCCAAACGGGTCAATTACCTCCATGGTCCCTAAACTTTGCTTTACTTTCCTTGTTAGTCCTTAAACTTTAAATTGTTCTATTAAGATCCCCGAAGTATTGAACTAATTGCGTCTATAGTCATTCCGTCCATAAAACGTTACACCCTCCGTTAAATGCTTATGTGGTGGGTGACATGGCAGGTGACATGGCTTACTAGGTTAAATTAAAACATGTTCATCCAAAAGGGGATTTAGAAGCAAAATTTAGGGTTCTCTTCATCTGCTTGTCGCTTGGCTAAAGAAGAGCGATTAAATCCAGTGCTGCTTCTGATTCAAAAAATCCGGTGGCAGTTGTTTCACGAAGGCGAAAGCTGAATCTCCCGCCTAAGTCTACACCGATGGGAAGCTCCGAGAGGTTAAGGCATCTTCTACTCTGTTGAGTTGAATATTGTTTGAAATTTATTGAGGATTTGAGGATGAAGAAATTGCCAAGCGTTAGGAGATGGTGTAAGCGTGAAGGGTTTTGGGAGCAGCCATTGTACTGTAAGTGTGCTTATTCACATTTTTTATTTTGAGTAATGAAAATCATTTAAAACTTTTAGGGTTTGAAATCAAAACCCATTGATGGTATTTATATCTACATTCAGTTGTATTATAAGGAGAAACTAAGGACTAGGAAGTAAACAAGCAATTGAAATTAGAATCTATGAAAAAGTGGGGATTTTCTTATAATTGAGAGAGATTATGATGTGAGTGTTAGTGTAGAGTTGAACTGCTCGTTTTTAATTGAAACAGTGGGCTATGAATGAAGAGTTGAAAATCAATGGAAAATAGGGTGCAAAATCTAATCGAAAAGCATAAAGGGGACCATATCACTTAATTACAAAACCAAAAATTAAATATCTTTATGCAGTAGGACATTCTACTGACGATGATTATCATTGTGAAGAACAACTTGAATTAGAAAATTCTTGTTGTGATGTTGAGTTGGTGGATGAAGAACAAGTATGCCACGTATGTTTGGGTTGCTTATGCAGTAGGAGATTATTTGTTTGTATATCTGGGTGCACGAATGGATTTATTGCTGGTTTCTTCAGCTACTTAGTGAAGAATTGGGCATCGAGAACAGTCATAAGTGGACTATTATGTCAGACAGGCAGAAGGTATAAACATTATTTACAGCAAACATTATCTTTGAAAATATATGTTTATTTTGCTACTAATTCAGTAATTTGTTATAAATGTTTATTTATAGCTAACATTTTTTCCAGGGTTTAATTCAAGCTGTGCAAACAATCTTTCCCAATGCTGAGCATAGATTTTGTGTTAGGCATTTGATCTCGAATTTTAAAAAGAGTCATTCAGGAGAAGCTTTGAAGAATACGGTGTGGAGCGCAGCCACTAGCACATACATGGGGGAGTACAGAAAAAAAATGGAGGAGTTGAAATTGTTGAGTGTAGATGCATGTGCTTGGATGGAAGGAATCCCTGCAGAATATTGGTCAAGGTCTCATTTTCGATTTGATAGTAAGTGTGACATCTTACTAAACAACATATCTGAATGCTTCAATAGATTTATTTTAGAAGCACGTGATAAACCAATCTTGAATATGTTAGAGATCATTAAAACCAAGATAATGGTGCGGATTGCAAAAAAGAGGGAGCAGATGAGTAAGTGGTCTGGTAAGCTTTGCCCGAAAATTAAGAAAAAGTTGGAAAAGATCATTGATGAGTCGAGGTATTGCTTGCCATTGCTTTCAGGTGGCACACAGTTCCAAGTAACTTGTCACATAGGCCAGTTTGTTGTGGATGTTGCAGCACACAGTTGCTCTTGTAGAAAATGGCAATTGACAGGAATCCCTTGTGCACATGCATGCTCGACTCTGGCCTACAATGGATGCTCTATTGAGGATTTTGTGGATGACTGTTATTCTGTCTCTGTTTGCAAAGCTGTTTATCAGAATATAATCAACCCAGTTCGAAGCATTGATCAGTGGGAAGACTTGAAACATAACCCCATCAAACCCCCAAGCTCAATTCCTCCAAAACAGGGTAGACCAAAGAAGAAAAGAAGAAGGGAGCAAGGTGAAAAAGAAGCAACTGGAAAAACGAGAAGATTTGGATCAGTGATGCATTGCACACAATGTGGTGGGAGTGGGCATAACAAAAGAGGGTGCAAAAGAGGGAATAGACAACCAGCCCACACATCTCATGATCCTCGTGGTGGAAGGTCTCAACCCAATAGCATGGAAACTGTACTTCGATGGATGCCGGATGTAAGTTTTTGTTATATTTTATGTGTTCCTAATCAAGATCTCAAACGCATAATACACACACTATAGACTAATACATGATTAATACACTTTATAGGGAACCAGCCAATCTATCACCTGCCCTATTGATACTACTATCAAAAGCATTTCATCCACAATTGCAGCACCTATCAAGAGGGTTGCTGGAGAAGGAGGATCAAGAGGAAAATGCAGAGGTTAAAAAAGCTGATTTAT
The DNA here is from genome assembly GCA_037127255.1 of Persicaria tinctoria. NCBI lineage: Eukaryota > Viridiplantae > Streptophyta > Magnoliopsida > Caryophyllales > Polygonaceae > Persicaria > Persicaria tinctoria. The sequence continues at coordinate 84,933,777 of JBANSL010000004.1, read as the reverse complement.
CACTTTTTGTCTTTGAATTGCCATGAGAAAATTTGTCATCTGGTTTTAATGTACTCCCTTTTGCTCCTTTTTATGTGACAAAAGATGAACATGGCATAAGAACTTGGCTGCGCTCTCTCAACCTTTTGGTCATGTAGTTATTACTATCAAAACCGGTGTAAGGGAAATGATCAGCTTATTGTCATATTTATTGGATATATGTTGCCTCTTATGCATTTAATTTGCTTTCATTATTTTATTTTTGTGTGTGCGTGGGAGATGATACGAAGAGCACATTTTTTTTTGGGTGAAAGATACACAGAGCACAGTTGTTGGATTAATTTTTTGTTGTTGTTATTGTGCTAAGGTGTTGTGCAGTGAATAGGTGCCAAATCACCTGCCATGTCACCCATTACATAAGCATTTAACAGAGGTTGTAACGTTTTATGGATGGAATGACTATAGGTGCAATTAGTTCAATACTTTGGGGACCTTAATAGAACAATTTAAAGTTTAAGGACTAACAAGGAAAGTGAAGTAAAGTTTAGGGAGTATTAATGTAATTGACCCCATTCCAAACCCCATTTTTTCTATCAATTTAATTTACAAATATACTCCTCTCTAACAATTATTTTCATTCTCAATTATATTATCATATTAATGTTTTTAATTTATTATTATTATTATTAAATTATTCTTATTTATAAACTAAATAGTGCAAACTATATATAACTTGAAATGCGTGAACTATATATAACCCATAAAAAAAGGCGGCATTGATTGAATAAACAAAAGACGTTACACCAAAGACAATGTATAAATTTCATTGCATTTTAATAACAAAGCGTAATTCGAAAAGTGAAAAACACTGACTACCTCCACAATTGGCTCTAAATCTTTGTCAAATGTGTTCCTTCAAGTCTTCTATAAGACCATCCACGATGGTTTTGGGTAAAATGTACACATTTGCACAAGATGTGTAAAAATACACATCACTTTTTAACAATTTGCTCCATTAGTAAAATACGCATTTTTTACACACCATTCAAATACAATTCACTTAAAATAAAAAGGAAAATAAAATCATAAAAAAAACCCCAATGGAATTGTCTTACTTTTTGTAAAAGTTTTTGCACATAGAGGAGGTGGTGTGCTCAAATTTGCACTTATAGGCTCAAATGTGTACATTTACACATACCCAAAACAACCAATGAAGTTGAAAAATGTCTAAAAAATACACATTTTCAAACAACCATTGTGGATGGTCTAATTGACAGGTTCGCCGCTTATGCCTTCCTCAAATACGGTATGTACCACTACCATGAAGTTGTTGCATCCTCTGATACTCGTACATAGCCTCAGGTGTCGTGGTTGAGTACGCTCAAGTAGAGTTGTCTACAGGGATAGGTTCGCCGCTTATACAGTTATACCTTCGTCAAATTGCGAAATGTTGAAATCTCATAATCATGATGATTATAATCTTCTCGATAATCTTCCACGATCATATTGTACAAAATGGTGCATGCTCTCGTGATCTCCATTTCGGGTATATCCCATCAGTAAGTTAATATCTCATGGTGTACTCATGCCCCCAATAGTGAAATTAACGTTCAAAGCTTTACCTTGTAAAATATCATAAAAAAAAAACAGGGATCGATCGAAAATAGTAATATCATTATTAGTACTTGGAACTAAAAAAAACATGTTATAGGTCATACGATGCAATGGCCTTAAGTATGATCGTTGGGCGATCATGGTCTTCACGGGCAAATTGACCTTACTAGGTAGTTGGACAATTCTTTCATGCCCAAAATACAATCAATGTTGCCCAACATCCCTCCAAAGCCACGAGACTCTCCTACGCTTAGCAGTCGTTGGATGTTCGCTGCATTTGAACATCAAAGATACTTGTCTCTAAACAAGTTGCAAATTCCGTCAATCTGGTCACTGATCAGCGACATGGTCGTAAGCCAAAATACGAATTGCACTTGTGACTTTCTGCATAGCATAAATTAAATGTCCACCATGCTTGTGCAATCTGGTCGTTGTTGAAAGTACACAACTTCCGACTCCAATCGCCGAGCAATGCAAGTGAAAACGCCCTTACGCGTTCAGAACCTCTGACGGAAGACCTCACCTGGGTATGTCGCCACCTCCGCAAAGTAATCGTTCGATACTGGGCATGACCTCTCTCCCCTCCTCTGTCAATGTGGATGCGACGACGTCTCCTTCGTGAACTTTCGGGTGGTTGGCTGGCTTGTTGAAGTGCAGTAGCTTCAACTTCCCATTCATGAAGGATAGCTTCAAGCTCGGTTATGCCATCATCGAAGCCATTGCTCGAAATAAAAAGGTTTGTGTTTGAGAAATTCGATTTGGAATCAGACATTTTGAAAGAATGTGAGAGCAGGAGGTTTGTTGTGATGTTTCTGAAAGGCTACAATATATGAAAACTTATATAGAAATCCTGAAGTAACATGCAAGCTTTGTAGGTAAGATTACTAGCACAAGTACTGGACGAAACATTATCACATGCAAGTTATAAAGGTAATGAAAGTGACAATACTCAACCACATCCAAATAGCGAAGCACATGTCTCGAACACATAAATTGGAAATGACAACACTCTACCACAACCCATCAAAAGAGATATTGTGAGTGAGATGAGGGATGGGGTGTTAGTGTTACACATGTTTCCTAAGCTAGAGAAGAAGACATTTTCGTAATGATTTTGGGATTTATCCATGACGATGAAGAAGAGAAATGATGTGTGTTGATCAAGGAGTTGATGTATGTATTTATAGCCGAAATTGCTTTTAGAACTTTCAAATAAAACTTTCGATATTATTTTGCGTAATTGTATTCAAATATTTCTTTTTTCTAAATATGGTCAAACATGTTCAAAATTGATGTCTATATGTAGAGAAACATGATTCTAGTATTATGGTAATTTTTTATACACTTTGAATATCAAAATATGTTATTTAAATATGTAAAGCATATTGCAACACGACATGCCTGTATGACCCTCGAATTCTTACCTTATAAAAAAAATATTGCAACACGTCAAATCTTAGTTGTCCATGAGCACACGACCAAGCACGAATTCAGGGGTGAGTTGAGCTTTGCTGCAGCCCACCCTAAAAAATTAGAATTTAGTAGGAAAAAAACTAGGAAGAGTGACACAAAGTTAATGTAGCACAATTGGCTTCTTTCCTTTGCTCTTTTGTATGCCACGGCCCACCAGTGTTCGATTCCCTATATCACCCTTTCCTACCTCATTAAATTGGTTTGTCTTTATTTTTATTTTATTTTTAATGTGCGTTTAGCTGTTTCTTTTGTATTTCTTTTTTTGGGAGGAGCTTAATTTGTATTTCTATTGCATTTGGATTTAAGTAAGTTTTTATAATTTTATTTTCATACAAATTTTAAATCAACGATGCATTTTATAGTGTTTATATATGTGTATATACACATTATTAGGTGATATTAATAACGCTTTAAAATTTGTTCATTTGTATTGACGTTTTCAGCCTACCCTAACTTTCATTTCTGGTTCTGTCCCTGCACACAACGTGTTGCCCGTGCGGAGAGGAGGTCTGCGCGCGAATCTGTGTCGACAATTATCTCCTCTGCATCATAAAATAGCCCCAAATTATGTCCAAATGCAGCGTCTCATTGGCGTATACATGTCATTGCAAGCGACGTCGTTTTACCCACAAAATATTGGAAAAAAATTAACGGTCGTCAGCTCACCATGTGCATTAACTCCCTAGTATCGATACTACCCAAGTATCCCTCAACTCACTCTCCTATTACCCATGAATGTATTTCACTAGTTAAACAAGACCTTATAATTTAATCAAATTACTACCTTACCCCCCCCTCCAAAAGTGATGCATTTGTGCTCATAAATAGTAACTTTACTTATTTTGGTGATGTGATGCATTTGTGTTTGTACTTTGTAACGTTTACATTGCTCCCTCCGTTTTAAATTAAATGTCGCTTTAAGGTTGAGCACATAAATTAAGGAGGGAGTATTTCATACCGAATACTTAGGCCATGCACACCCGAGAACACTTCTGTTCTTCCCTTAACTCATTTTTCCCTTGCCACATCAGCATAAGAACACCCTTCACCTTTTCAGCAATTCCACCTACATCCGTGCATTTCACTTCCGAGCTTTTCACCCGCTTTTTAATCATTTTGTTTTTAATAAATATTTCATACAACATTATTATTATTATTATTATTATTATTATTATTATTATTATTATTTTCATTATTATTATTATTTTCATTATTATCATTATTATTTGCATTATTATTATTATTATTATTTTCATTATTATTATTGAAACAATATTTTCCCAATAATTATGTAAATAATAAGAATAACAAGTGAAGTTAAAAAACACAACTACATAATCAAGCTGCAATAATTCAAGTACAAGATTCAAAAGACCACACAACAAAGTAAAAAAAAGCTTCTTCAAAGGGAAAACATAAGCTATCGATGGAATTCAAGCGTCATTTTGTGACGGCCCAAATTTGTGCCATATATGCTCATTCGAGGAGGGATGGTTTGGATTAAAATGACTCGAAATTGGATTGTATTGATTGTATTGAGACAACATATCGAAGAAGCTTTGAGGAAAGTTTAGTGGATCCTGATTCGGATCCATTTTGGCTTGAAAAGTGGGACTGGTAGACTTGGTAGTTGATCAAGAAGAAAAACACTTCTTTGAATGCATGTGAAAGTATGATACGGGAGTGCCACTGTATATAGAAAAAAAATCATTAACTCTTACTAATTTTAGCTTATATATAATCATTATTAATTATACCAGCGTAATTGTATTAATTTTTAACTCAAACTAGTACTTTTCCCGAACCATGTTCGGGTTTTTTTCGATATATTTTCGATCGAACGTCAATTTTCAACCAATATACTTCTCACCTTGTTGTTCTTCGAAATCTTTGGTTGTCATGGTGAATTATATCAAACTCCCAAACTATATTTCATACCATGAAAAATAACCACTCGACCCAAACTATATCAAACTCCCAAACTATATGAAACTATGTTAATTAAGATGCAAGCTACATTGAATCCAAATACACATGATCCATAACAATTCCGCCCTTCACAACAAACTAAAGACTTTTACTCAGCACATTTCACAACACGGGCATGAAAAAAAATATGGCCATAACAACAGCAATGACATGTGTTAAACAGATCTAACAGCTACGCCATGAAATAAGTATGGTTATAAGAACAGCAATCAACCAACACAACTCAACATTAATAAGCATTAATCCCGAATTCCAATCCCAATTCCTCTCTCAATTTCTCCTCTTTTTTTGTTCAATCTCAATCTTCGGGTTCGCGGCCAGGGGAGATGATGACGGGCGGCAGAGTGCCAAGCTCTGCCGGCGGGAGCCCCAGGTTTCTGACGGCGTTGCAAACAGAATTAAGGAGCTGGTTCGTTTTTTGGCTGCATAGTCGGTCGCGTTGCAAACAGGATTAAGGAGGGGAAGTTCACTCTTGATGGTGCTGACTACTCCTTGCCCATCAACAACCATCCGAATAGTCTCCATGGTATATATCATTCTAATTCATTTCAGGTTTCAACCTATATAAATTCGCTCTATGAATATAGTGTTTACAATATCCACATCTTGTTTTTAGTCATATACAATTAACCTGTTAGTAACATTAGAGTTTTCACCGTTCATAATCACAAAAAATACACTATACTGTGAGCATCAATCGTTTTGTAGCATGTGTCTGTCTCGAGTCAAGAAGTCTTAACTCAATCTTGTCTGTAAGTTTGATTCCTCAAAATTGCATTTCAAAATGTTATTTCAAAACCATAAATTCAAACAAATTGATTTCGGGAACCACTAATCTTTTTTTCTCGTGATTCTCTCTATGGCATTTCATCAAACAGGTAGAGTGCATGACTAAATGGTACTTCAAAACCATAAATGTCAGGAGCTTTTATTCGTCTAAACTTTATATGTAATCAAATACATGTAACTTCCTGAAATTGAAACCCCTAAGGCCATAACCCCTAATTGAGTTTGAGTTGAGCCAAAATTATCAACCTCGGATTGAACTCAAATACCACATTCAATCTAACCAACAAATTGAGTCAGAATTCATGAAATTGAAAGAAGTAAATTTTGACAAAGCTGAAAACAGAAAATGGAATAAGGTGAATACCTCTTTTGATGAATTTTCTAGTTATTTCTAAAACCTAGATCAATGACAAAAAAAAAAATAGGGCGTTAAGGGTGCATACCAATTGCCCTCCTCCCGGCGCCGACTGATTCCGCTCGTCCAAGATTCCAACGGCGAGGCGAGAATAGGCGAGTGGAGTTCTAGTAGAGCGACGGCCAGGCGGCAAATCCGAGCGAAGAATTCATATTGGATCCACGCGAGGGAGGCCGTGGATCTGGTAGAGCGACGGTCCGACGGTTACGGTTGACAGTAGAGCAACCGTCCAGCGAGAGGAGATGCGAGGGAGGTCGTGGATCTGGTAGAGCGACAGTTCGGCGGAGAGGAGATGCGAGGGAAGCCGTGGGGGTGCGGCGCGGCGAGGGACCTCCACCTTCTCCGGATCTGGGTGCCCCGACCTCGAATCCGAGCGAGGGAGATGAACGGATGTGAGCGAGACTGCGATGTCGATTGTGGAGCGGCAATGAAGCTGATGTGAGGGATAGGGATGTGCAGAAAAACCCGACACGACCGACCCGACACGAAATCGGGGCGATATGACACGAAAAATTAAACACGACACGAAAAGGACACGACACGATAATGATACGAACCGTGAAAACACGAAAATTAATGGTTCGTGTATGGTTCGGGCAAATCTCGTTACCGGATACCCGACACGAACCATCGAACCGTTTATTTTTTTTTAAATATAGCGAGTTGTGTATTTATATATATTAGATGTAGTTAATTAGGATCACTAAGTCATGATAGCTCAATTGGTTGGCCGTGTGGGGAGAGTTTCAAAAGAGACTTGAAGTGGTGGGTTCAAATCCCATTACTTCCTAATTTTTTTGTGTAGGGTAAAAGGCTGAAAATTTGGCTTCATAAAAGGACACGTGGTACAATATTTTGTGAAGACATTGCTTCTAAAATAATAAGTATAAGGGGTGGATATATTCAAAATGGGTTTTTATGGGTAGATAAAATTAAGATATATTCAAATATAATTTTTATAATTATTTTTAATAACGTTATATAATAAATAATATCGGTCTAAGATTTGATTTAATACCTTTATATATAATGGAAAAGTGAAATAATTTCCAAAATCTTATTCCCTGCACATTCAAGTGAAAATGGAAGAGGATATGAGCTATTGGAAAGTGTGCCACCCTTTGTAAATGTTCTTCCCACCACCGCTTCTTTAAGCGGCAAAATTTGGGTGTTCTTCCCATCTTTGGCATTTTCTATTTTGTCTTTATATCCACCTGGAGGTTAAGAACACCCAATGAAGCTTGGGTGTGGATGGTATTAACATCTGCAATAGTCATCCTGGGAGTGTCTTATATTTTAAAAAAAATGTCAGAAATCAGTAAATTGGGGAAGCATTTTCACATTGGGATGTGGGGTGAGTATACGGAAGAAGACATCCCCTTTATTGGTTCAACCACCAATCTGACACCCCACTAACTCACTGTGCACTTTTTTTTTTTTTTACCTTTTCTTTGTTTTTCTTGGTTTTTAATTTGTTTTAAATATGTTTATTGGTTGATCAATTACTACCTTTCATCATTCTCCTCCTCTCTGGGTTTCATCCTCCTCCCCTATTCTCCAATATGAATCCAAACAACTCCCCTTCCCAACAAAATCAACCTCCAATCGGTAATACATTTTGGTCTGATTTCATAGTCCGGAAAGAAAAAACTACTTGTCCTCTTGTTTCGGGCAATCTTCTATTTCAAGGTTATCAACCTCACTATGAAGGTATTCACCCTCAATTTCAAGGTTATCAATCTTCATTTCAAGGTATGCCTAGTATGAGCTAGGCTTATGGACAATCAGTACCATCGGTTGTTCAAAATTCAACTTCTTCTCAATTTTCCCATACGCCAACCCCTTCTAGACCAACATCTATATATATATATAAAAATATAGGGAGCCTACTGCATTTCCAGGATATAGCACTCAAATTGTTTTGGAAAAACTTGAAAGCGAGCAAGAAACACCTACATCAAATGAAATTAAGTGCGAGAACACGGTGGAATGTTGAGGAGGATGGATATCTTATTAGTGGTTGGTTAAACACTAGTAAAGATTATCTTAATTGAGCATATGAAAAAGGTGCTACATTTTGGGATTCTATTACCGAGTACTACAACGAGCAGGTTCCACTTCATCAAGGGTGGACAAAAAGGAGCATACATTCGGTGAAACAAAGGTGACATTGACCATTATTCTCCCATCAAAGTTCCAGATCAATACTAATTCCACCTTACTTAGAATTTTTTTTTTCCGAACAATAACTTATACTTAATCAATAAATTAAATTAAATTAAAATTCGCTTGCCTTTAGATCTTGATAATAATAGAGTGTTAGTCCCCATAGAGCGGCTATTTTTTTTTTCTGAATATATAGTCAGATGAAAATAATAGAAATAAAATATATATTAGAAAATAGATTTCGAGGTTAATGTAGCATTCAGTTTAATACAAGAGTATGCGCATAAATGATTACTTGAATAAGGAAGAAATCACCTGCCCCTCCACTATTTCTTACGAAAAGTATACGTATATAGAAATATTTATGATTGAAAGCTCGGTTTGATTCTTCCCCGTACAAGTCCAAGTAAATGATTAATCACCCCCACCAAACTAACGTGGAGATATGTTGGTCTTAGTAACTCTTCAAAGTGACACTTACCCGTCCATTTACCTGCTAAATACCCCTCTACTAATCCTAACTATCCAAGTGACTAGACAAGCCTATATTCTTAACGATTATCTCCAATAATTATACATAACTAAATTAATCATAAAAACCCACTCCACTAGCTGTCTAGCTCCCATATTACTAAAAATATGTAGGAATAGGTTCGAACGAATTTAAGCTATAGGGATTAACTAAAAATTTCTTAAAAATCACGCACCTTAATTAGATAATACTATATGAAAAATTACACCTTTTATATATAAGAAAATTACACACATACTCCATATACTTTGTTACTTTATTTGTTTACCATGCAACCTCATGTGGTAGTCATTACAAATACTGTATCGATGCTTGTATATTTGATATTAAAAAATTGAAGGAGAAGGTGTCTGAGATGCTCGAGCGATACTAGTCGAGTATCGATACTTGGGGGAGAGAGAGCAAATTGTGTCAGTGGTGTATTGTGCGCTTTAATATTTTTTTTCCCCATATGGTTTGAGCAAAAACGACGTAGTTTTAGGTACAAAGTGGACAAAAGGCCGCGTTTGGAGCTAATGCACAAGAGTTGGAAGACTACTGCTGCAAAGTGACACATGGCCTGTCCTGATTCGCTTGCAGAGCGAAGAGCTGGATGATCGACACATGGCAACACAAGGGACGGTTGTGATTTCACCGGTGCGAAATTGTTTTACATATTTAAAATTCAAATTTCAGTATTAAAAATAAAAAATAAAAAAATTACCACAACAATAGATTTATTTTTCTCTACATATATGCATCAATTTTGAATATGTTTGACTAAATTTTGATTTTTTTCTTTTAATACAATTATGCTTATCAGTACCAATTTTTTTTAATATGTTTGAAGTATCTTTCATTTCGCATCTTCTTTTATACTAAGTATTAAGTTAATATTAATATTTTAATAATAAAAAATGAATATAATAATATAATCGATAATGAAAATAATTATTGGAGAGGAGTATATTTGTAAATTGAGTTGGTATGAAAAGAAGGTTTTTGGAATGACATGGATGCTATTGATAAAATGGGAAAAATGAGAATGAGTTGTTAGGATGATGTGACGGTAAGAGAAAAAATAAATATTAGTAATATTCTTTTATTGTGTGTAAAAAATAGAGTCACTTGTAATAATTGTGACATCCACCTAAACCCCTTAAATCAATTTTACTAAAAAAAGGGTCGGATTTTCAATTTTGATGCACATTTTGACTAAAAAATAAATAATATGAAGCACATGCTACAATATGCCCATTTTGATACAAATTGTGTGGTTACTTTCGGGTGTTCAAAATATACAAATTTGTTCCCAAAGTGCTACACATTGTATTTATTTAGAGGTGGGTGACTTAATATTGTTACCACCACCATTGTTTTAGGGATTGTTATAACAACGACCATATTTTTGCACGGTGAATACGCCGACTCTGGAACCCGATGACGATAAATTTTGAACTATCATCGACACCCAGTGTCGATAAGGCTCCAACAAGGCATCCTGAGTCAACAAGTCACCTATGTGTACAAGCAAGTCACCTCAAACTCTTTCGCAACCGACATCCCATATCGACGATACTTATGTCAATACCAACATCCGATGTTGACCTATTTTAAAAAAAGTTGTGTTAGAACAATGTCAATGTCAATGTCAATGTTTACGGACTCCGAAAGTTGGCGTTAAGTACATTTGGCGATATCAAACCGTGCCGATAGCAGGCTGGTTGTTTTAACACAAATACACCAAAATCCAAAAGCTAAGCCGAGCTCCGTCTTTCCCTCCCTCACTGTCCATCCTCCTCTTCGTTCACTTCCGTCTTCATCCCGCTGCTACCATTCATCAAAGGTTTTACTCCTATCCGGCTATCCCCAATTTTGCAATTTCGCTCCTCAACTCGTTGATTTCCGCTGCAATTTGCGTTTTGTGGAGAATTGATTTGCGCTGCTTTTGCTGAAAGTCGACGCAGAGAGGGAGGGTGAAGGAAAGAGATGGGGACTTCGGTGCAGGTCACTCCGCTGTGCGGTGTTTTCAGTGAAAACCCTCTCTCGTACCTCGTCTCCATTGATGGCTTCAACTTCCTTGTTGATTGCGGCTGGAACGACCACTTCGACCCTACTCTTCTTCAGCCGCTCTCCAGGTCTCTCTCTATCTCTCACACTCGCGGTCTTAGTTTTCTAGGGTTTTATTTTACGGCACTCAGGGGAGCTTGATTGGAATTAGTAATGGTGTATAGTAATGACCGGATGAGATATCAATTTCCACTGGTTTAGGTGTCTAGGCAAAGGATTGTCTCATACTAGGGTATAAGGACCGGGTATGAAGGTAAGGGTATGACTCATACTGGGAATCAATGCCACTACCGAACGTTCTTGATTTCATGGTTGCTAGTGCTTTCTCCCCGATCAGTATCAGCTAGTATGATGTTTTGTTGGTATCCATTCATGGTGAATCTGAGTAATCGGAATAGTGGCTGAGGTCACTTTGATTGAACACCAGCTGATAGCAACAAGGAGCGTTATGCATGCCAATGTTCAATCCACGATCACTAATACATTATAGGGATTTTCAATGTGGTAGAAACTTCTCATTTTGATGATCCATTATTGAGCATTCGTTAAGCTCTGAGTTTAACTTAACCGTGTTACAATTTCAAGCTTTCCCTGCAGCTGAGTAGACCTTAGAGAAATGGAAAAACTGGATTGGTTGATGCATTTGTTTAGTTTTCACCTGAAAACTCCCGGGATCTTCAGAGTTGGATACTTGGGTTGGGGAATTGTTACTAAGCATCTTCAGAGCCCCAGAAGTAGTTTATTAGTGTTTCTTATATCTAAGAGTAAGGAGCGGAACTTTGATTTTCTGTTTATTGATTTTGAACCACTGGAGAGCTTTTCATTGGTTACTTGAAAGCAACAAGTTGCTAGATGATACAAGTATACTGGGTGTTCATAGAAAGAATATTGGGGGTTCATTATTACTATTAGTGCAATGAAGGGGTAGGATTACTGGAACTTTGATTACATAACAAGAACATTAGGGAAGTTTTTGCTATGAACTATCCTTCCTAATTGATCATGTTGCAGTAACTATTTTCTGTGCCTTATTATAAAGTTATTATCTACTTGAACAAGTAGAAGGACCCCAAAGACAAGCTGATGTTTGAATTCAGTACACGCTGATGGTCCTATATGATCTCAGGTTTTTGGTTTAAATGCCCTCCTTTTGGTATGCAGGGTAGCATCATCCGTTGATGCTGTGTTGCTGTCACACCCAGATACGATGCACCTTGGTGCTTTACCCTATGCCATGAAACAACTCGGGCTTTCAGCTCCTGTTTATGCTACAGAGCCAGTTTATAGACTTGGTCTTCTTACCATGTATGATCATTATCTCTCCCGGAAGGTAAAATACTATCCTAAACTCGTGGCTCTAAGAGATAGTCTAGATGTTGTTACTATTATTGCTTCACAACGATGAATCAGATGCACGTGATTCAAATTTTTTTTTTTTTTATATTAAAAGAATCAAATGCATGTCTCTAGCTACATTAACTGGGAGCTTTAAGATGTTAATGGAGTTAACGCCTCTTAGCCATGGGGTTCAATGTTGAAAAAGATACTTCATGCAGATGCGCCATAAATTGAGATTACACATACGCACACATTTATCTCCACATATTATGTAATATAGATGACTTTTTAAATAAAAAAGAATAAGATTTGAAATCGAAATATTAGATTGCTACTGGTGAATTTTCAATTGGACTCGAAAATCATATCATCTCAAATCAGGGCCTGTATTTATAAGATCTATCTCATATGCTTTATTCCCATTCCGAGCAAGAGCTGAGTGACTGAAAGCTGCCATTAACCTCCCCAAGCAACTTTTATTGCTGTTTAGTAGATTACCTACCCATGCCAAAGCAAATGGATGGTTTTTTGTTGATTGATGCCGTCGTAAATGACTTAAGGAGATGAAAAGGGATGTAGAAGAACAGGATTGAGGTAATAATTATAGAAAGATTTACAAGAGAACTGGAGGAATCAGCTAATAAAGGCCTGCTTTTCATCTCCGTCGGGATTACTTGTTGCTATAATGCTATATAAGTTGCTTTTGGCATAAATTTTGAGATTTGTGCAATAGTCATCTTGGAGGATCAAGGGTGAAAACCGTGTATGACTATGAATGAAGATGCAATGTCATCACCTCTTGAACACAATTTACATGTCTTCTTATCAGACCTTGAATACATAGTTGTTGATAAATATCTAATTTCAATTCCCCCCTGCACAGCAAGTATCGGAGTTTGATTTGTTTACACTGGATGACATCGACATTGCCTTCCAGAGTGTGGAAAGATTAAACTATTCACAGAATCATCTACTAAGTGGTATGTATGTCACTTCATCCACACTTACTCATCTTATGATGTACAAGTTTTCAAATAAAATACAATAAATCTTATGATGTACAAGTGGGTTCCCTTTGAGAAGGATATTGCTACACACAGATGCTCAATTGCCTTGCATTTTTGTTTTCTGTAATTTTGATTAGATAATATGGGTTATATGATTGTATCAATTCCTGACATTATATTAAGGTTACCTACTTGAACAAATTTTGATGTAATTGAGTATCATGTTACTGCTGGAATTGTTGCCTTTTCTAAATTCTTTATTTTGCGGCTACTTTTTCTCGGTTTTTATTCCTTGCATATGATTTCTAATTAGGTAAAGGCGAAGGAATTGTTATTACTCCACATGTTGCTGGACATTTATTAGGAGGTACCATTTGGAAGATAACCAAGGACGGGGAGGATGTTATCTATGCTGTTGACTTCAATCATCGCAAGGAGAGGTATGCCATGTTTTTTATATGCTTGTTCCTTGCTCTGAAATTGTGGAATTGAGTCTTCTATTCACAGTCTAAATGGTAGCTCAGGCTCACTTGTCAATTTATTTCTCTCAGGCATTTAAATGGAACAGGTCTAGAATCATTTGTGCGCCCTGCTGTGTTGATCACTGATGCTTACAATGCTCTAAATAACCAGCCCTCCCGGCGTCAAAGAGATCAAGAATTTTTAGGTATATCCGTTATTCCCCTTACTGCTGCACATACGCTGAGTGCTGTGAAAAATGTAAAAATAATTGCACAATCATTTGCACATACTTTCACGCTGATCAATGAGGGTAAATTTGTTATTATATTTTCTGACATCTAGTTTGTTTACTGATGTAGATGCTATAATGAAAACTCTTAGATCAGATGGAAAGGTGCTACTACCTGTAGATACAGCGGGCCGTGTACTGGAGCTGTTGTTAATGTTAGAACAGGTTAGTTGAATTACTTCGTTCTTTTTTTTTTTTTTTGTTCTGATGACTGATTACACGATCTTCGAAACTTGCAGCATTGGGCTCAGCATCATTTGACGTATCCTGTCTTCTTTCTCACCTATGTGTCCTCCAGTACAGTTGACTACGCGAAGAGCTTCCTTGAGTGGATGAGTGACGCCATAGCAAAATCATTTGAACATACACGTGATAATCCCTTTCTTCTAAGGCGAGTATTGTTTATCTTATTTGCTGTGATATTTTGCACAATCCAAGTCACCTTCAAGTCCTCAACACCCACTCGGACATTATAAAAGAAGGAGAAGTTATAGAAAATAATAATGCTTACAGATTGAATGTAGAAATACTATATGAGAGATTTGGTTAGGCTATAGATCTTTGGATGTATTATGGTGCATAATGTGGGGATACTAGTATTGATAGAAACAGTTAGAAATTTGGAATTGTTGTTTAAGAAGGCAAAAACAGCGCCAATGTTTTGAATTTAATTACAGGAATCTGACAGCCAGCTTCAATAAACTCAACAAAATGTAGAAAAACTGAGATCAAGAATCTCGAACTCAGTAAATAGGCCTGTTGTCAAGAAGGGAAGAGGCCAATCTCATATTTTTCTGATATCCAATTGAATTCAGTTTGAAGACAATTCTAATAAAATATAACAAACCTATTTATAGAAAGCAACTTCTGAAAACTAACTACTACAATACAGAGGGATACTTAATAGCTTGTGAGAAAAATGGATAACTGAAACTACATCCTAAACAGTAGCAAAGTGGGATAGCAGTCTGCAGAGGTACGTATCAGAGATCTAGCTAATTGACTTACTCTGTGTTTTTTTCCACACTGAAGGCATGTCACACTCCT
Organism: Persicaria tinctoria; assembly: GCA_037127255.1. Taxonomy (NCBI): domain Eukaryota; kingdom Viridiplantae; phylum Streptophyta; class Magnoliopsida; order Caryophyllales; family Polygonaceae; genus Persicaria; species Persicaria tinctoria. The sequence continues at coordinate 84,918,628 of JBANSL010000004.1, read as the reverse complement.
AGTCAACAAGACTGAACTGGAAAATGTTCCAGATGGTCCGAAGGTCAGCTGCCTTTCAAGTTCTGAGACCCGAGTGGAACTTCTACACTCTTCTTTACACTGTTTGATCATTATCACTGCAGATTGTTCTAGCATCCATGGCTAGTTTGGAAGCTGGTTTTGGACATGATATATTTGTTGAATGGGCTACTGATCCAAAGAATCTTATCCTTTTTACTGAAAGAGGACAGGTATGTTTTGCTTGTCAATGGCAATATACTGATGTTCCTTTTTCCCTTCGCATATTTGGATCAAGTATGGAACATTAATTAATTTTACAACAACGCGGTGTCTCGGAACCTTTCTGCTCCCTTTTAGAGAATCCCAGAGGACTCCCACAATGTTTCTTTCTAATTATGTGTCAGTTTCTTCTTGCTATTGCCTGGAAACAAGTTGCCTTTTTCTGGGAGTGTCTGATCTAGGATTTTTTTACTTGTGTGTGAGAAAACGCCCTTCTCATGATATAACTTTCCACAATATTGCTTTGATAAAATATATTCTCCCTTCATCCCATCATTTGCTTGAAAGGCTTGTTGCGCTTCTTATTGTCTACACCTTAGACACTATGCTATGAATGGATCTTCTGCATGGTGCATTTTGCTTGAAAGGCTTGTTGTGTGTGTTATTTCTGACACTACTGTGATGAATATTCTGACTGACTTGTAAATTCAGTTTGGCACTTTAGCTCGTATGCTTCAAGCTGATCCACCTCCTAAAGCTGTCAAAGCTACCATATCGAAAAGAGTTCCCTTAGTAGGGGAAGAGTTAGCTGCATACGAAGAAGAGCAGAATAGGAAAAAGGAGGAAGCTTTAAGAGCCAGTCTTATCAAAGAAGAGGAATCAAATGCAATACAGAGTGCTGATCCTAGTATGAATGATCCTATGGCTGTTGATTCTCAAGACACTCAGGGATTATCAGATGGTGAGTTTATCTAGTATCCTAGTGTTGCGTGAAACTATTGAACTCTTGGAACTAGTTTCTTCTAAATTTCTAATCTTCAACTCATGCCAACACTCTTTTGAAATGATCACCATTATCAAACTTGTCACTACAATAACAACAAACCAAATATATCCCGCTCAGAGGAGGGTCTAGGTGGTCGAGTTGTACACACCCTTTCCTGACTGCGTCGAGAGGGTGTTTCTTAAGACATTATCATTTGGAATTGAACCGAGGTGTGGAAGTGGGGAGAGAGTGAGCTCATAGAACTGAGGTGTGGAGTGCTTGGCTTATTTGTTTGACAGATAAAGATGTTAAATAAGAGTGACCCGAGGGTGTTTCATGCATATGAAACTTTGTCTATGTTAAGATAGGAATTGATTAGTGATGTTACGTTTTAGAGGTAAAAAAATTGTCACCAAATGGACTTGCAAAAGACAAGGGTAGCTGATAGAACTTCCCTAAATCTTCAAGAATGTACTCTTTATTTTTATTATTATTTTTAAAAAATTGGTCATACTTTCTTGCTGTACAGTAACAAGTTAATCATTTAAATTTCAAAATATTTACCTACTTTTTTTTTTCACTTTGCTTTGAAATGAGAAAATCTTTTCTAAATTTGGAATGGAACTGAGGTGTTTGTTTTGAGAAATTGTGGATGTTGAAATCTTAAATTTGTCTTTCTATTTTGTTAGGTAGTCACTATGGTAGTGCATACAGAGATGTCTTAATAGACGGGTTTGTTCCACCTTCAACCAGTATTGCCCCAATGTTTCCATTTTATGACAATACTGCTGCATGGGATGATTTTGGGGAAGTGATCAACCCTGATGATTATGTGATCAAGGAAGAAAATATGGACCAACCATCTATGCAGGTAAAGTTTTTCTTGTACTAGCTATCAAGCACAACCCAATTTGACAAGAGACGATACAATCATACAACCAAACCCAAGTTGAATGCTCGTGCAATTTGACATTACTTGAGCTCATAATGACTCAACCAAAATGATGTGGGCCAGACCACCAGTTTGTGACCTCTTTGTGCAGGTCACATTTTGGATGGTATTTCATTGACATTAAGTCTGGAAACTGTATTTTGTAGTTGCAAATATTGAATTAATGCGTAGCCATAAAGTATTTTAGATTTTGAGATCCAAAGTTTTGAGTGAATTGTATTTTTCAGTAAAAAGCCAAGAGGCTGCATTTAGACTTCACTTGGGAGAGATAAAACAACTAGGCCAAGGCGAAAAGCGGTTGATGCTGCCTGCTATGACTTAATTCATTTGTCTGAAAGTAAATATGTTAACTAATAAAGTACTTTCTCACCCCCAACCAATTGTAGAAGTCAAATCTGTGGAATGAAGTTCTACATTAATGTCTTTATCATTAGTCTTCATGATAAACGTCGCGGAATGCATGAATAGTCCTGCCTTTTATGTATGGAAACCCCCCCCCCCCCCCCCCCCCCCCCCACCCCCCCACCCCCCCACCACACACACACACACACACACACACACACACACACCACCACCACCACCACACACACACACACACACACAAACACACACATTCTGTTTGTTAACTGTTAGTGTTTGAAGGTAAGACAATGATATAGTTCTTTTTGTTATTGGTCAGTATGTGAATATTTGTTGTTGCTTCTGCTTCAGGCTGGTGATCTTAGTGGCCGACTTGACGAGGCAACCGCTAGTTTGATACTTGACACTACACCGTCAAAAGTTGTATCCACAGAGTTGACCGTAAGTTAAAAACTCTCTTCTTTTAGCTTTCTATATGTGTTCATGTTGATTTACTTGATCTTTATGCCTACAGAAAACAGGATTAGATTTATGATATTATTTCTTAAAAATCTTGTGGTTTTCATTAAGCTTATTTTTAGATAATGTTCTGATGTAGAGTTTTTGGATTCTCACCAGTTCACCTATCTCAATAAATTTTATGATTTGTTTTATAAAAATAATGGCTTAAATAGGTCAATTGTGTTGCTCATCATGCCCAGATCTATGTCTTTCAGTAGTGATCCTCTCTGTTGCTTTCTGGGAAATATATTAAGGGCTTGGGTTGCCCGGAGGGTTGTCTTGCTTTCCTTCTCTTTTTTCTTTTGCATTTATACTGTTTCATTTCAAGGACAATAAAGTATCAAGTATCATGTACAATCATATTTGTATCAGTTATCAAGAATCATTTCCATTTCGTGGAATAAGGGTTAAGTGAGTGGCTAACTAGGAACAAACTACGAAAACCGGAACTGCTCCAATTAGAAAAATTGCTATTTGCTTCCATGCAATCTTGCCAATTGTGCCTGCTGCTTCTTTGTTGATGTAATCTGTTGTTAAGCTGTTGATTTGATAGGTGTTTGATAACTCTTTCACAACACTTTTATATTGCAGGTTCAAGTGAAGTGTTTGTTGGTCTACATGGACTTTGAGGGCCGCTCTGATGGGCGCTCAATTAAATCAATTCTTGCTCATGTGGCACCTCTAAAACTTGTAAGTGCAATGTGTGCACATGCGTGTATGTTTTTTCTAAAGCCATCTGTTATGTGGAATCATCTGTGCTAATAATACTTTACCGTATTGAAGAATATGTATGCCTATGAAAACATGTAGTGGCTGGGTTTTAAATTTCACACTTATCTCTGCTTGTTAAGTAGTATTTCTGAGCTTGAATGACCATACATAGATTTCTGCAATTTTAACTGTAAGGGGCAGGCTGCAATTAAAATATGGGCTCGTGTTTTAAATTTGGTGGCTCTCCTTCGGATTGGGATAGAATACTGGGCTAGGACCTAGGAGTAAGTGGCTAGACTCTAGAGTAGAACGTATTGGATCCTCTTTTTCGGGAAAGACCCTTGGTCTGGTCTTTCCTTTTTTTGTTACCTCCTTGGCTTTTGCCTATATCTATATATTTACCGTTTCAGGGAGGCTGCAACCATGTAACTTTAGTGCTGGAGTGTATTAGTGCTGTGTATGGTTCTGGTTTTTGGGTTTTAGCTGTTTTAGTAGGCTGTGCTTTTGAATTATTATTTTTGGGTGGAACTAAGCATATCAGTAGGACTGCAAAGTTCTGCTGTTTTTTATTTTTGGTGGAATTCTCATTGGATGTTTGTTTCGATGTTTGAATGAGCTTTGAAGTCACTTTTTCCTGAGCCTTGGAACCCTCTTGACTGCAGGGAAAGGGGGTTCTCTTTCAACTACAGAGAGGGCTCTCTTTTAGTCAAAAGCACCTGCAATACCCACTTGACCACAGGGCTTTTTGTGTTATGAATGTTTGAATAAATACGTGTGAAAATGGAAGAGCTTATCGGAGACATTGTGAAAAGTTTTCACAATGTCTCCGATAAGCTCTTCCATTTTCACACGTATTTATTCAAACATTCTGAAAACATAATAATCATTGCTTTCTCTGCTATTGGGACATTAATTTCCTGCTGCTCAACTGTTAAAATCATTTTGATCTCAAACTTTTGCGTTTTTTTGTTGTTGGAGGTTTTGGTGCATGGATCAGCAGAGGCAACTGAACATTTGAAGCAACATTGCTTGAAGCATGTTTGTCCTCATGTCTATGCTCCTCAAATCGGAGAAGCAATTGATGTCACGTCAGACTTGTGTGCTTACAAGGTATCATGCAACTTAGATAACAAGCTCTATTGGAGAAAACTACTGAAATGTTAATACTTTTTTTGTTACACTGAATATAGGTGCAACTTTCTGAGAAGCTCATGAGCAATGTGCTTTTTAAAAAGGTATGGATCTCTTAAACTTGATATCTCTCTATATGTACCTTCTGAATGGGTTCAATTGGATGATACATAACCTCTCGTTCCAGGGTGAATTCTATGAGGAAAGGTTTATCATTCATTTTTAACCTTAAAACCTTAAATGATGGGTAATTTAGTAGAAGGGGGAAAATGGAATTCTCTCATCTCTTTCCTCCTGGCCTGTCACCTGTGTCCATAATGTACAGATAAGTTTGTGCATTTCCCCGAACTTTGTCTTATGCAGAGCATGGACGATGGGAGTTATTCTGAGGTCTTGATGAAACTCCAAATTAGTACGGAGTAGTATTTATTTTATTGGAAGCCCCAAATTATTATGGTAGTATTTATTTTCTTAAAAGCTGTCTTCAGTACAGAATAACAAATGCTTTTACCTGAATACCCAGTAGGGAACTTTAGACATCCACAGGAGAAACGAAATGTGGGAAATGGAGGAGTGTATTTCCAGAGGAAAAATTGCGTTGCATCTGTGCCAGGTTCCAAATGCTTGCATTGTTGTAGATAGTCATTAGCTGTGTAATAAGCAGTGCACATGGTGCCATATTGCTGACACGTAATGGCTTCAACTTGCATACTTGCACGACACACGGTAACAGGCTGGGCCAAGTCGATGGCAGAAAAGAAGTTTGAAGTGTAGGAAAGAGAAAATGGGGATAGCTTTGGCTGGTGTGCCAACTGAAATATGTGCACTTTGTCTTCATTTGGTTTGATGTAATAATTGGACACTTTCAGCTTACAATTGGCTCAAAATTGGGGCCTAGTATACTGCATTCGACAGCTTTACCTTCCTCTGGTGAATAGAACTCTGCATAAGGTGCACTTTGATTAAAATTGACTATTGTTTTTTCTGACAATGACAATTCAGCTTGGTGAGTATGAAATCGCTTGGGTTGATGCTGAAGTTGGGAAGACGGAAAATGATATGCTTTCTTTGCTTCCACCCTCATCTTCACCTCTACCTCACAAGTCAGTTCTGGTTGGTGATATCAAAATGGCCGACTTCAAGCAGTTTCTCGCAAGCAAGGGGGTGCAGGTAATGCTTTCTTTTGTACTGTAGTCTGTGAACACTCCCTCACAGTTCAAGTGAGAATCGTCAAAGTGCATTTTTAACTTTTACCTTTCCCTTTTGCAGGCGGAATTTTCTGCAGGAGCATTGAGGTGTGGGGAATTTATCACATTGAGGAAGGTTGGAGACCCAAACCAAAAGGTTAGATTTTCTTGCAGAATTTCCTTGCACTGAAACCCGCTTCCCCACCCCATGCTGACAAAAAGCAAGAAAATGAGAATAAGCAGTGGGGAAAACATCAAGCCCTCATCACTAATCACATTTGAAACATCTATGCAAATCGACTAATTGAAATCTTGGCATCAAGCTACTTGCTGATACGCGTGTGCTAGTTTAAGATTCATTTCGTGTTTCATGTAGGGAGGAGGAACAGGAACCCAGCAGATTGTCATTGAAGGCCCTTTAACGGAGGAATACTACAAGATCCGGGAGTATCTTTATTCACAGTTCTACTTGCTGTAATCACAACAGAAATTTAGATAGGTTCTTAATGTTCTCATCTTCCTTTTCCCAGATTCTTGTGTCTGTTTTTACAGTTGGCTCAAATAGTTTGACAATTTTCGTGTTCTCTTTTCTTGAGTAGAAGTGCAGGCCAAATTTTCGCAGTTTTTATTGCTGTAAGATTTTTTTTTTCTTATGGTTGGGCAATCCTATTTAACAGTAGATTATGTTCTAAGACAATTCTGATGAAGTTTTGACTCGCGCAATTTATTTTCGTTTGAATAATTGAAATTATTGCTCAGTTGAAAATTGTTTGATTGGAGGTTTTGACTCGCTCAATTTTGTTGTTGTATTAAGCATATGTTTTTGTACGCATTAAGGTACGACTAGTGTACAATGATTATTAAGCATATTATATATGGACCATATGGTGTTGTTTGACAATTTGATTTTTTCTTTTTATTGAAAAGGGGAAAACCAAATCAAATCTCAGGACTTGAAAGTTGAAACTTTATCTTGCCATCGAACACTTCAATGTTTTTTTTTTTTTTTTTATATATATATATTTACAAAACTAGAGGTTTACTCTATCTTTGCATCAGATATTTTGTTCAAACTAGTAATTTAGTCTAATTCGCACTAGAGAGACATGAAAATGCTCAATCATAAGAAAGTGCTTTGTTCTATATAAACTTTGAATATTTGATTTAAGTGTGGAGAGTCGTCAATCAACTTAACACACTCCTTATAGATTTATTATTTCATAAAAAAAAAAAAAAATCTGCAATAGCCAACGGTCACCAACCTATCAATTATTTTTTGTTTTATTCACTCAAACCAAATTATCACATATCTATCATATACAATAAAATAGCTTTACAACTGAATCTCATCCACGTGTACAATAAATAAGGATATATACTCCATGATCCTCGATATCAAAAAAAGAAGAAAAAAGGATATACTCCGTATGATACAACACCTCATCTACCTTCATCCATTGAAGAAATAGAAATAGAATTTCTGGAGTAGTCCTCAACAAAACTACTTCCTGCTGTTGCCCTTGTCGTGACACCACTATACAAGCTACTAGTAGTAGTTTTTGTATTACTATCGGCGTTTGTACTGGTGTCGGTGTTGGTGCTGGTTTTGGTTCTTGTTCTTGTGTTTGTATTGGTACCTGTAAAAGAAGTGGTAGTTGTCGAGTATCGCCCAGTACGACCTTGGAGCCCTGGTACACCCGGTTTGGGCAATGTAAAGGAGTCACTGGATAGCATGAGGTTAACAGAGCTCATTGTCGGTCTGTCGGGAACATTTGCTTGACAGCAGAGCAGACCCAGATGGATGCACATTGCAACTTCATCGCGGTTGTACCTGTCCATGCTTGGGTCTACTAGTTCCATTGTCTTCCCTTCTTGGAACAGCGTCCATGCCTGAAAATGTGATCGCGTAAGAGAGACATTAGAAAGCCTCGGAAGGACAAAAATTGCTACCGCTATGTAATTTCACAATGCAACACACATTGTATTTCTTTCCCCTTTGTTCCCTATCAAGTGACATCCATAGTTCAGGAAAAGAAACTGGGCAAGTTCTTTGGTATATGATCTGTGTTTAGATTTATACGGTCTTCATCGATCAGAAATTTCTAGTACAAAATTCATCATCTATATGATCACATTTCGATCTTGGATGGCTTCTTATAAATTTGGAAGCAAAGGAGAATGTATTTCAAGCAACAGCTAGTTTTTGGATTCATATTTCCAACAGAAGAAGTGATTCTTTGAAAACTTACATAATTTAAGAGGTCTGCTTTCGGTGAGCCAAGTTCCTTCTTCGTGTTCTTTCTACCTCCTACAATCTCCAATACCAGAACACCATAACTGAAAACATCAGCCTTTACTGACAAATAGCCACGCATTGCATATTCGGGAGCCATATATCCACTGCATCCAGTGAATGGAACATTTTAGATTGCAACTCACTCAGTTAAAATAGCACTTGCAAATAAAGTTCAAGGCACAGCGAGCACTCACTAAGTACCAGAAATCCTAAATGTATCCATGTGGGTATCTTCGCCTGGAAATAGCCTTGCTAACCCAAAGTCAGAAATTTTCGGATTCAAATCATCATCAAGCAGTATATTGCTAGCCTTAATGTCTCTATGAATAATCCTTTCAGGTGCCTCTTCATGTAGGTACAAGAGTCCTCTTGCGACACCCAATATAATCTTGTATCGTTTAGGCCAATCCAAGGCCATGGAACCAGTCTCATCTGGGATGTTTTATTCAACTATGTCAAATTACAGTTACAGCAAGAAAAACAAGAAAATATTTCTTCTTTTTTTTACCAAAGTAGTAAGTGATCTTACCGAATAGAAAGTAATCAAGGCTTTTATTAGGAAGGTACTCATAGACAAGCATCTTCTCAGGTCCCTCTATGCAGCATCCCAGCAATGTGACTAGATTCTTGTGCTGAATCTTCAGCAGCAGCTTTACCTCATTGGCGAATTCTCGTGCGCCTTGCCTTGAATTCTGTGACAGCATCTTCACTGCGATTTCTTGACCATTCGGCAACAATCCCTGAAATATGTAGGCTACTGATAAATGAGAGATTGAATACTAAAAACAGCAGCAATACACTAACTAACACAAGCTCTTCAGCTTTTCTTAATGAGTAAACTACTAAGAGATACAAAATCAAGAAATTGTACACAACAAGCATCACTTGTTTTCTTCAATGATGACAGTTCTTTTATCAGACAAGGCATCCATCAAAGCTAATGCAGCACAATCTTCGCGTTTCCTCCTCCTTTGTAACATAAAAACGAACACGGGAAAGGGAAATGTAACCACTAACTCAATTTTCCATGCTTCCCAAGGTCTAGGACATTGAAACCGGAAACACTACCCATGGTGTTTCAGGGTGATGGTCCTCCATTGCTCATATACCCAAACACCTCCATGATAATAGAGCAAGGGCTTACCATATTTTGCTTGTCTTTCTTCAATTCATAAGCTAATCTACAGCAACTTATTAGCAAATTTAGATTATTGACATCATGATCCCAAGGCATTTACCTAAATTCTCCATGATAACTCCAACTATTGATTGCAAGATCACAACACGAGAAAAAACATTGCGAATTTACTACTCTAATCCCATTCAATCACCAACGGAGACTAATTTCACATCGACATTGAGAACTCACCAAAGAAGCAAACCGTGAATAAACCCTAGAAAGAGGGGAACGGGAAAAAAAAAACTACCTTGTAAACGGGACCAAACCCGCCGTGACCGAGCTTGTTGAGATCAGAGAAGAAACTAGTGGCGAATTGGAGGGTGCGAAGCTCGAAGAAGAGGCTCGGCGCATCATCGTCACTGTCTCCACCGCCGTCTACGGCGGCTTTTCGGCGGAGCCGTTTCTCCAGGCAACCGCAGAGGCGAGAAAAAATCGCCATGGAAATTAACTGCTGAAAGAGCAAAACCATGGAATGTTCATCCGATTTGGCTGTTTATGCGCTTGAATTGTACTTGGAGAGGGAGGTGAAGAAGCAAATTGATTAGGTGTTCACATCGGAATCGGAAGATCAAGGGAAGTAGCGGGTAGCAGTTGTTGACTTCGGTTCCGGTTCAACCAAAGTCTCCGTTGAATTTCTCCATAGTCCATATCCAACAGTAATAATAATAATATAATAATAATACATTTAAGGAAATTTAGCCCCCATTTGAGGTCGCATTCGACCGTTACGGTTGCTGACCAAAATTGTAATATTAATTTAAAAGAGTAATATAAATTTCTAAAAAATAATAATATTAATTTAAAATAAATTTCGAAAGGTATTAAGAAATATTTAAAAAATAAATAATCAAAATTTAATTCATTTAAATATGATTTTCATAATCTTGTAAAATTTAATTGTTATAATTTTAGAAATGATGATTATGTAGATATAAAACCATATTTTCTTTAATAACTAATGACTATTATTTTTAGGACTTTTTATAACTTTAAAAAATTTTAATGGGTATATACATAGGATAAATTGCAAAAAAATAAACGAGAAGAAACTAGAAAGAGAGGTTTGCATATATGTACTTCCATTTTTTATACTACTAGTATAAATAAATTTAAATTGAAAATATTTATTCAATTAGCCCTTATTGTACGAATGTACCTATTCACTAATCAAACAACGTTTTACAAAAAAAAATGTTATTTTTTTAAATCAACATTGTGGGTCAAAGTTTGAGAAGTTGATAAGTTAAGAAAAATTTAACCCAAACCACTACAGTAATAAATAAGTGCCTTGTCAATTATAAACTTTGAATTAGCAATATATGTCAATTGATTCAATTCTTGCTTGCTCCGCGTGGCTCGAATTCACTACATTTACTTCCATAATTTCAAAGTTAATACTCAGTATATACTCCAAGAGATAACTTTTTTGAAATATAATAATATAAAGAATTCTTCAATTATCAAACATGTTTGATTTTAGCAAAAAGTCATCCTTCTTAATTTCTTAATATTCAATGTTTTGCTGTATTAATTTTAATAAGAATTCCATGCAATACAATATTTTTTTATTAGGTAAAAATTCGGATAGAAGACCTACTTGATGCCGTTATAAAAGTCAATACCCCTGATAGAGCGGTAAAAATGTGTAACATTATCAGTCACTCTATTATCATTTGTCATCACATGGTATACGAGAGAATGACACATCTCTAAGACCATCCGCAACCATGGGAAAACCTCTTTCCTATTTTTTTCTCCATCTTCCTATCACAATTTTACACCTCATTTATTTATTTGTTTAAAATAATTTTCACTTTTCTACCTCTTCCTAAAAGTTTTCCTCTACAACCATGGGAAACCTCTTTTACCTCTTTTCAAATTTATTTTCACCTTTTCTTTTCCTTTATATCTTTCCCTTTATTATATGTGTATCATCATATATTATTGTAAATTATTTTTATTTATAATGTTATAAATAAATAAAAATAGCAACTAGTTAATATAAATATATTTTATTACATCTAGATTAAAATATAAAAAAAAGTTAAGAACATATTTTTATTGTGAACAACAACTTCTTCGTTATCTTGTACTTGGTGGACTTGCCTTGCATCTTCGGTTGGACTTCGACTGGCACTCCCTTGAACACCCGGAGAATGCTCAAAATGTTGTTGGTTTGGAAAAAAAAAAAAGAGGATTGTAGACATTGGTAGGATTATGTGGGGTATAATTTGGATATTCGGGTGTTGAAGAATTGTTAAACATTTGCAACATCAGTTGAAATTGAGGATTTTTTAGAAGATTTGGATCAAAAGACATATTTGGAATGCGTGGAGTATTTGGATTATTGTGATCCATGATTAAGAGAATAGGTGCAACTACAATAAATCAAGATGGGGTTATATGTAGGATAAAATTGGGCTCAAATTATAGAAAAAAAATAAAATTAAACCAATGGGATATTTTATTTTAAAAAATAATGAAATATAAATATATTTTTATTTCATTTTAAATCCTATTATAATAATAAATCTAAATGTAAAATATATCAACCTACTTTATCATACAAAAAAAAATAGAAAAGGGAAGAGGTTACCTCTCCCTACCAAGGTAACCCCTTCCCACCTCTTACCTTAAGGTAGAGGCCACAACCATGGGCTTACCTTTTAGCAACCTTAAGGTTGCTAAAACCCATGGTTGCTAATGCTCTAACTTTTGTTAAAAGGATTATAATGTCTGACCTAATCATTTCAATTTTCAAGGGCACGTGGTATATTTTTTTAAGGTGATCAGTGGTGGATCATGAAACTATTGATTAGGGGTGGGCACAAATCCCGCAAATCCCGGGCCCGTCCCGATCCCGGTGGGATTTCGAAAAAAAATAGTGAATCCTGTCCTGATCATGTCCCGCAAAAATTATGCGGGACGGGACGCGGGACGACCCGTCCTAATCCCGCAAATCCCGTCCCGTCCCACATATATAATAATAATAATAATAATAATAATAATATATTCTATAAATATATATGTGTATAATATATATTATGTTACACATTATACATTACAGTATATATATAATACTATATATTCTATATATTAGATGACACACTTGTACAGTGTGAACATGTATGTCTATATACATACACTGTAATAGTGTAGCATTTAGCATCGGTGTATTCGTAAAAAAAATTACCATCGGTGTCAGATACTGCATCAGTGTGTATGTATATACTAGTGTAGATCCCGTCCCGTGTACGGGAAATGCGTTAATCTAACTATAAATTATTTTTTTCCTCCAAAAAATAATATTAATATAAATAAAATTAGTTCGACTGGTTATATATAATCTAAATATCTTTTAAATAGATTCTCTCAAAATATAAATAAAATTCACATTTATAAGGTACTATGTAAAAGTTTTTTTTTTTCTAATCTATGGTTAATTAAATCTCATATAATTTAATTAGATAGTTGATTTTTAAAAATATTTTAATTTTCTTTTTTATTAAATATGTAGTATATATTTATTACATTAATTAGTTTACTAAAATCTCTATGTACGGATGGATTGTGGCTACATATATGGCTATATAATATTTTAATTATTTATTTTGTCCTCAAAAAATAATATAGATAGATATAAAATAACAATTGTTAAATGATTGATTTTGATATAAATAATTCTTTCCATCAAAAAATAATCTAAATATAAATAAAATAACACCTATCAAATATTACATATTTATCTATTACTCCCTCCGTTCAACAAAACTTGACGTTTTACTATTCATGCACGCTTTTTTAGGAGCTAAAAAATATATAAAATATCGACTTTTTAAATAATTTTTTTTAACAATTTCGTAGTTATTATTAATAAGTACAAACTTGTTAAATTTGTTTTTTAAAAAAATGAATATTTTATATAGTTTTTATCATTCTAAAAAAGCGTGCGTGAATAGTAAACGACAAGTTTTGTTGAACGGAGGGAGTAATATTTTTGGTATGTATGACTATGAAAATTATTTTTATTAATTATTTTTTATTATTACTACTGTTACGTTTAATTATACTGATATAGTTGTTTCCTTATATAATACGAGTATTTACTCTTTTATAAGATATTCCATCTATCCAATTATATGTGTTAATGGTAAAATAAAATAATTATTTTTATTAGATTTCCTTTTTGACGGGAGAAAGTTTTGCGAGACGTGCTCACGCGCTGCCACGTAGACAAATTCACTCACATGCCGACACGCAGACACCAATGCATCGGTTTTAATATATGTATATAGATAAGTAACACGTAAAATATATATATAAAAATATAGATATATATGTATTACGTCTTTGAAAATCGCAAAATATACCTGAAAATTTTAATTTTTCTATAATTTTTTTTTATTCGAGGGACAAGGCCCGTCCCGGTCCCGTCCCGTCCCATCTCGTGAGGGACAAGGCCCGTGCGAGATTAAGAAAAAAAGAGTAAATCCCGTCCCGGTCCCGTCCCGCAAAAATTACGTGGGACGGGACGCGGGACGACCTCTGTCCCGTCCCGCGCCCACCCCTACTATTGATTGAGGGGGCGAAAAAATACCAAATTTTTTTCCATGTAAAATGAGACCCTAATTTTTCTTTACCAAAAAATCATCAATATTATGGATATGTAACTAGAATAAAAACATAATTTGTGCATGCTTTATTTAATTGTTTTCAAATATTTCAGTATAACCTCATAATTTGAAGTTTTCGGTTATAATTATATTATTAAAGGATGAAGTTTAATAAATGATAATTTTGATAAAAGTATATCAGCTTGTTAAATGATGTAAGAAGTAATTTACATATGTTCAGTGCTGAAAATTGAAATGTTTATAACTTTTTGCTCGGATATCGGATTTGAGCTTATCATATATCAAATTGAAGTTATCGACGAGAGAAATATGTATGTTAAATTTTATTTTTTATTGGTTGGGGGGGGGGGGGGCGATTGCCACCCCTGACCTAAAGAGGATCCACCATAAGGTGATTTATGATTATTAAGGAATCTCCTTCGGTCTGTAATTTACTTATACTCAACTATAATGATTGGATAATACCTTGTTTTAGAGCAATAACTTTTGCCTTTTGGTGCATGGTTAGTTGTTTTTGACGTAATTTATGCAATACAATACTCCGTATCTTTCAGATAATATCATTTTGACCTAAAAAAAAGACATAATTTTGGATGTATTTTATGGAACTCCATATAAGACATAATTATGTATGCAATTACAAGTTAGAATTTAGTACCTCTCTATCTTGGAGTCTTGGACCAAAAAAGAAGACTAAAAAAACACGTTTTCTAATTTTTAATTTTGCACATCTAAAACACGACCCTTAATGTTTTTAATGTACCACATCCATTTAATAATTGATCTTTTTGGCCTATGTCTAAAAATATAGTTTATTAAACTTTATTGGAAAATATTTCCTACCAAATAAAGAAGCAATCCTCAAAAAATAATACTATTTTTTTTTAAAATATTTTTTTATTGATTTTCTTAATCTATATCCTTAATTAGAAAAATCGTTAATAATATATGTCATTTTAATATTCAAATTTTATTTGTTTATATCATTTCTAGCTTTTTTTTGTTGATTAAGACTATGTTTGGTAAAAAGATGGCCTGGACAGGGCATTGCCATTTAGTTCATGTCGCTATTCCCGGATCCCGGGGGGAGTACGTTCGATGGAATAATTTCTTAGACGTCTTACCGCACCCTCAAGGGTTAGGCCCACTTTTTACAGGTAAGTGGAATATTTATGCTTTAACTTTCGATTCACTCGTGGGATCCGGGCGGTCCGGGGGTACCACTACAACTCTTCTCTTCTCGAGAATCCATACATCCCTTATCATTGTATGGACAACTATCTCTCGAGCACGGTGGGATAACTGAAGCGGTAGGATTATTTGTGTTAAATATAAGTTAATAAGATATTATGATATTTGAGAAAACTAGATGTCAGGGTAGTTGATTGAAACTTGTGTATAAAAAACTTTGAGCTCCGAAAGTTTTGCGTAAATCAGTTATGAAAAGTTATGATTCTAAAAGCTAATTAAAATTAAAATCTTATATTTATTTCATTTAAAACTACTCCAGAAGACAAGACGAGGGAAACACCTTCCCTTGAGATGATATCCTCTACAACCCTATGTACACCCTTGTGTGCAACACATAACTATATTTATTATAGATTTATAATAAAAAAAAGGGCAAATTGCATAAAATAGCACGAACTTTAGGGGTGATTGCACTCAGTGGCACGAACTTAAACAAATACAAAAATAATCACCAACTTTGGTGTTTAGTTGCGGTCAGTGGCACGTATACCCCTTATCTCGCTAATGTGGACTAGTAGGGGTGCTTACATGAAATTTTTTTAATTAAAAAGACATATAGTGAGATATGAATTAATGAGAATGCTTATATGTTTTTTTAAAAAAAAAACTAAAAGACATGAAAGATGTGCCAAAATTATGAAACTAGCTAGGTTCCAATTTTATTTTTTATTTCATGTAATTCCAAATCAAAGATAATTGTGACAAATATAACATTTGCAAATTGAAATTTGGTACTAGTTATTTTAATTTGCAAATGCTATATTTGTCACAATTATCTTTGATTTGGAATTACATGAAATAACGAATAAAATTGGAACCTAGCTAGTTTCATAATTTTGACACATCTTTTATGTCTTTTTTAAAAAAAAATTCATGTAAGCACCCCCACTAGTCCACATTAGCGAGATAGGGGGTATATGTGCCACTGACCGCAACTAAACACCAAAGTTGGTGATTATTTTTGTATTTGTTTAAGTTCGTGCCACTGAGTGCAACCACCCCTAAAGTCCGTGCTATTTTATGCAATTTGCCCTAAAAAAAATCAAAAAATTTATTTATACATTAAACAATTGTTATTATATTATTAATAATTTTTTTAATGAATAATTTTTTAAAATTCATATTGCAAAATAATCGATGTTTCATTTATATAAAAATGTAAAATATAAATTTTTTTGCAAATTTATTTATAAACATATACTAACAATTGTTTAATGTATAAATATAATTTTTGAATTTATTTTATTATAAATCTATAACAAATCTATATAATATACTAAAACAGAGACCGCTGGAGCGACCTCGCTGGCGCGGAATTTTCTGGATTAAACGGGATTATTTTCGCTTACGTGGCATTTTCTGGATTAAAGTGGTATTAAATTTCTGGCCCACACCAATTAATAAACGAATATATTTAGCTAAAAGTTTATCTTTTTACATAATCTATTCAATATAACCTTATAGCTTATATTTTAATTTATTATAATTTAAAATTACCTTAAAGTAGTTTATTTTGAAAATATTTTATCCACGGCAAAACTTGACTAAAAAAATTTGATTAGTTAAATAAACCATATGGACGGGGATAGAATTGATATTTAAAAAATCACACATCTCTACCTAGCAAATATATACGCTAAATTCTGGATTATGTATTATTAATAATTAATAAATCTAACTAATTCAATTGTAACCTCTACGTACCTAGCAAATATATACGGTAAAGCAATAGTAATAAGTTTTTACATGATCACCACATTTACCAGGTAAAGCAATAGTAAAACTGAGACCGCTGGCGCGATCTCGATGCCACAGAATTTTCTGGATTAAAGCGGGATTATTTCTGCTCGCGTGACATTTTCTGGATTAAAGTGGTATTATATTTTTGGGTCACATCAATTAATAAGTCATTATAATTAGGTAAAAAATTTATCTTTCTAAAAATTTATCTTTCTACATCAATGAAATTAATTAGGATTATATTACAAATTAAAGAAATCTATATAAAATCTATATATAATTACCCGTAAATAAATCAAATTTTTGTACCTTAATCCATTAACGGTGATTGTATTTACTTTATACGTGGGATCTTTGGATTATATATAATCTCAAAGCTTATTATTTTCTCAATTAATATCTTTGATTAATCTCAAAGATCCCACATATAATCTCTTATACGTAGTATACAATTAATTTGATGAGGTCGGTCTTAGGGTGGATGCATGACAATGGATTGGAAGATCTGCAATGTTTTTGGGCCTCCGGGTGTTTACTTTTTTTTTTTTTGGTGCAAGCATCCGGGTTTTTACTGAAGAGGTGAAAAGAGAGATTGAGGGAAGATTTTATTTGATAATTTATTAATTTACTCAATTCCATTAGTTTTTTTTAAGATTGATATCACATGTCATACTAAAATAATGAAATAAATCTATATATAATTTGGAGCAATTGACCTTCCATTCCATCAATTCAAAAAAAAGAGTTCGTACTTTGCACATTTATCTAAAATAAATTCTTCACAATTTTAAGTTAACCAATTGATAAGATTATATTTCGATAAGATTTTGTAACTTATTATTGAAATAAATCTAATTAATTTTTATCTACATGTCATTTTATGTGTCCCATTAATTAATGACTATAATTAAATTTTATAACTTAAATGGTTACAAAACTAATCATTTTACCTTTATTTATTTTATAAATATTTTACCTAAAAAACTATAACTAACCTTACTAAATAAGTTTTACTATCAATATCGAAAATTGATTCAATTAAAAAGAAATATTTGAGAGCCACCCGTACGTTCCTTGGTCACTACACACGTACAAAATAATCTCATATTTTCAAAACTGCATTATAGAACTTAAAATTAATTTTATAAAAATCATCTTCTAAATGCTCTAAATATTTGAAAGGCTAAATTAATTTATATTAAAAATGTTAGATTAATTTTACTATCAATAATGACATTTTATTAAAAAGAAATATATATATAATGATAAGTGTTACTTATTAAAACGGTGAAATCTTATATAAAAAATAATAATCAAAACCGTTTAATCCTCTTTAAGAAAATAATCAATTGAATACCGTATATTAATATAGTATATGATAGAAAAGCGGTGAAAATTGGGCTTCAAAATGGAATATTATGATTGATAGTAAAATTATCATTATGATAGGAAAATTTAAAATAATCACTTGAATAACTTTAAGACTCTTAACAAGACATATCATAATAATATCATAGCGAATTGATGTAAACAAGTCGGGGATTTTTTTTTAATTTGGAAGCAAAAGAAGTCAATAGTATATATATATATATTTTAAATTTATTTAATATTTCATTAAAATGATAGAATTTGAATGGAAGATAACCTTATTATAATTTAAAAATGATATGCTAACCATATATTGATTTTAAATGAAACAAGGTTAGTTTAGTTTATGATTAATTGAAAAAGTTTATGATTAATTGAAAACTTACAGAATAAAGATTCATTTAAATAATGTTATCTTTATAATTTTTTTAAAAAATTAATAGTTTAATAATAAATTAATGAAGTAATAAAATATCCTTTTTTTAAGCAACCGCGCAAAGTCGCGGGTCATGAAACTAGTATAATTATATGTCACACACAAGGTGTACATATGGTTGTAGAGGATCTCGTCTCCCTTCCGTTCCGGCGTTCCCTTGCAAATGCAAAGTATTCTCACTATTTTCCCTCCAATAACTAATCCGTAATTAGGTTCTTTGTAATGATTGCACCAAAAAAAAAAAGGTTCTTTGTAATGATTTCATTTCAGCTTTTGATGAACACTCAATTTCAACGACAATCTTACAAAAATGTAAAACCTTTTCACTATGATTCAGACTATACAGTGATACACCCCCATGAACAACACATACATCAGATACCTGCCCCTTTTGGATTCCTGCAAGCACCTGAAACAATTCAAACAGTTCCATGCCCAAATAATCGTATCCCCAAATCTTTATGAACACCAATTAACCTTCCATCTCTCCAGATTGGCTTCCCTTTGCGCTTTAATCCCACCGTTTGGACCCAATTTGACCTACGCAAAGTGCATCTTTGATCACCTTCCAAACCCCCCAATCTCTCTGTGGAATAATCTTATCAGAGGTCTCTCACTGAGCGATGAGCCGTTCAAAGCTGTTTCTTTTTACCGAAAGTTGATCGGCAGTGATCAGAGACCCAACAATTTCACTTTCCCTTGCCTAATTAAGGCCTGCACTAGGGTTCCTGTATCTGAGTATGGGGTTTTGTTACATACGCATGTACTTAAATTTGGTCTTGATTTGGATGCTTATGTACAGAGCTCCTTGATTCAGTTTTATGCCAGCAGAAGGGATTTGAACTGTGCAAAGAGGGTTTTTGAAAATTGCTGCTTTGATGATGCTGTTTCCTGGAATTCCATGATTGATGGGTGTGTAAAATGCGAGGAGATGGTGCTTGCAGGGTTGGTCTTTGATAAGATGGTTCATAGGGATGTGATTTCCTGGAACACCATGATTAATGGATATGGGATTTTGGGTGAAGTTGAGGAAGCACATAAACTGTTCGATGAAATGCCTAAAAGAAACATTATCTCTTGGAATAGTTTGTTAAGTGCCTATGCCAAATGTGGGAAGGTAGATAAGGGAAAGGAGCTGTTTGATAGAATGCCTTGTAAGGATGTGGCATCATGGAACACAATGTTGACTTGCTATGTAGAGAGTGGGAAGCCAAATGAGGCGCTAGCCCTTTTCGAGAAAATGATCCAGAGAGGTATGCAGCCAACAGAAGCGACTTTTGTCATCTTGTTGTCTGCTTGTGCTCAATTGGGTGCTTTGGATCAAGGTTTGCGCGTCCATCAATACATCGACCAATACAAAACTGAAGTCAATTCCATCACGAAGACTGCCTTAGTAGACATGTACGCTAGATGCGGGGACATCTCTAAAGCTGTCGAAATGTTTTCTTCTATGGAAGCTAAGGACACATTTGCCTGGAATACAATCATAGGAGGGATGGCTTTCCACGGAAGAGGCAAGGAAGCCCTAGAGCTTTTCGAAGAGATGAAGCAAGAAGGCTTTCAACCTAATGAGATGACTTTTGTCGCGTTGCTGGTTGCTTGCAGTCATTCCGGAATGGTAGAAGAAGGCCAAAACCTCTTAGCTTGCATGGTAACTAATCATGGATTGCATCCCAAAATTGAACATTATGGTTGTGTTACTGATCTCCTTGCCCGGACTGGTTGCTTGGAGGAGGCTGCTAAACTTGTAGCTTCTTTGCCTGTGGAACCGAATGCGACTATTTTGGGTGCACTAGTTGGTGGTTGCAGGATTTATGCAAACAGCGCGGTTGGTGAAAGGGCGGGAAACCGCCTTATCAATCTCCAACCTCGTTATAGTGGACGGTAATGTGTTCTTTCTCTGTAGTATGCAAACACTCTTGTCAAATATACAAAATGGTGATACACACTCTTAACCCTTTGTTTTCTACAGTTACACACTCTTGTCAAATATATACGCTTCTGAAGCGCGATGGGAAGACGCAAGCAAAGCGAGGCTTCTTGTGAAAGGCAAAGGTGTAAAGAAGTTCACCGGATTGAGTGTGATAGAACAAAAAGTTGTCAAGGATTAGCTTGTACTCCTTGTAGCAGATGGTTGGTGTTAAGGAATAAATTAATAAATTCCTATTATTTAGTATTTTCTATTAATTAGGTTAGTTTTGAATTAGTCAAAGTAGTTGAGATTATCTCTCTACCCACTTTCTCCGTTATCTCATCTTTTGTAATTTAAATATCAAACTGATGCTCAATGAGAATCAACACAATCAGTTGAAATACAATTGAATTGTCTTCATGGTATCGGAGCGTTCTTAGCCTAAAGGCTTCGATCCTCAAAACTAATGGCTTCCGCCCAACCAAAAACTCTTTGATGGCCAAAACCATGTAGGCCTTTCTTCCTTATTCCCTAACCTCCTACGGGTAATCCAATCTTGGCTTCGGCCATCACAAAACCGCTTCCGCACTAACCAAAATTTTGGCTTTTGCCAACCAAATTTCGGCCAAAACCATGTCGGCCTTTTGTTCTTGTCATTCCTTGGCCAAACCCCATGCCGGCCACACAAAACCGCCTTCAGGCAAATTCAATTTAGCTTCGGCCATACAAACTCACCTTCATCTAATCCGAAATGAAGGGCTTCACCACCACCAGCAGTTGGCCGCTCTTCTCTTCGTTGCCCTCAACAAAGATTCATCTTCCACACCACCTGTCGCCTTACTCACCTCACCCTCTCCGTTAGTGTACCACGCCGAAGGGCCTTAGCTGCAGCGGCCTCCCTCGACGCCACGCCGACCGTCCTTGCTCGCACTAACCATCGCCCATCATCCATCTGCTGTTGTCAAGGGCTCTGAATACTCTACAACCAAGTTGTTGTTGCCATCAACATTGTTGAAGAAATACAACTTTAGAAACCTTCATCGGCTCAATCTTAAAGAAACCAACATCGGCTTCATGTGTTACAACATTAGGCCAGTCTTCGGCGTTCGTCACTTTTATTTACCCCTCGCTTCGAATGCGGAGGCATGTTAAGGAATAAATTTTCTATTAATTAGGTTAGTTTTGAATTAGTCAAAGTAGTTGAGATTATCTCTCTACCCACTTTCTCCATTATCTCATCTTTTGTAATTTAAATATCAAACTGATGCTCAATGAGAATCAACACAATCAGTTGAAATACAATTGAATTGTCTTCAGGTTTCGCATACCCTGAATCCGTAACTGGAATGTTATCCCTACGCAGTTTCTTATTAGTGTTGACAAGAAAGAAGATCGCGCAACTGCGCAAGGGTGCAACACTCAATTCCAGAGTAAAACGAGCTACTGCTGCTGGATTCTTGCAACACAGATGGAGTCCAAGGTGCAAACTTTGTCGCAAAATTCGACAGCATTCGTGTGATTAACATTGCTGCAAACTGCAAATAATGATTAGAAGATCAAGATAGGGGTTGGAAAAGATTACATCATTTCTGTGAAGATCAATTTTCTTGATGCATTTTTTTTAATGTATCGGTAATGTACATTATTTGTTATTGATTGTTAGTTTGTGGTTTTGCCTGTATCACAAATGGATCTTCATACCATTGCCACAACTTTGCTTGAATTCCTCATTTTGATATATCTATACAAAGGGAAGAAGATTGCATTGGCTTTATGTGGACTGACCTATTTTTGCCATTGAACTTTCTTTAATATGGGGAAATCATAGATTATGAGATAAAGTAATGGGAATTCATTTTGAAGTACATGTGGAAACGAGTCTTGTTAGATACACCACAAATCCCCCTCTCCTACACGTACGTTCAGAGCAATGTGGTTGAATTTTTTTATTAATTCACTTTCACAGCAACGTGGTTGAATTTTTTTATTAATTCACGTTGCTTTGGACGTGGTGATTTTGCGGTGTATTAGTTTCCGCGTTTGCCAACCGACATACCCTAATGTCCATTGCGGACAATTCACTAAATAGAATTTTAATCCTACGCTAAACAGAATTCTCATATTTTATCGGTTATATTATTACAAACTGAAAAATAAAATAACTCAGGGTGTGTTTGGATTCCATTGCATTTTAATTATAATGTAATTATTTTACCTCGTTTGATGAGCATTTGGTTACACAATTAAAAATATCGTAAAAATCGAGGTAAAATAGTTATTTAATAAAATAATCATATAAATCCAAATAAAATAATTGCATTGTAATTAATACTTCGTATATCGTATAATCCAAACACACCCTTAATTTAAACACCTTAAATTTTGTGATTACCAAACACTACCTATCTATTGGCATTATAAAACTAATCCAATTGGAGTCCAAACACACCCCTAATGTGTGAGTACATTATGATTTATGAGTGCATTACAGGATTTCTTTGGGTATTTTAAAGAGTTCAATAACTAATGGGCTAAATTACGAATTTATTATACAAGTGGGTTAGATAAGTAAATATTTTTTGGAAGTAGAAGAGAAATAAAATCCTCTTTTTCTCAGTGAGGTCGTCTTCCTCGACGCTCAAACTCCGATCTCCCCGAACTCAATCACTCACACTTTCTCAGTTTCTCCCAAATTCAAAACCCACAAACCCCAAATCTCCTTCCCTCTGTCTTCCGCTCACAATTCGTTCAATTCAATTCGATTTCCAGCTTACCCAAAGGTTCTCAAAACCCTAGTTTGTTCTCCAGAGCGCAGCAAAAATCCAACCTTTTTCTGTAAAGCCAATCCGATTCCTCAGATCATGAGCTCCATCTTCCCCCAATTTTGAGTGGCTGGAAGAATCTCGATTCGTAATGGCGAATTCATCGATCATGGATACACTCTTCCAACGCTCGCTGGATGATTTAATCAAGGGCATACGCCTCCAAGCGTCGGATTCATCGACGGCCGCTTCCCCGTTCTTCTCCAAATCGATGGAGGAAATCAGAAGGGAAATCAAATCGACGGATCCGCATACCAAATCCACGGCTCTTCTGAAGCTCATGTACCTCCATTCTCTGTATGGATTTGACATGTCTTGGGCGAATTTTCACGTGATTGAAGTGATTAGCTACCAGCAATTCTCTCTTAAGAAGATTGGTTACTTGGCTGCTTCTCTCTCATTCAATGAAGGCACCGAGGTTCTTCTCCTTGCGACCAATCAGTTTCGTAAGGATCTTTCGAGCCCTAACGATTTTGAGGTGAGCTTAGCGTTGAATTGCTTCGCGGTTATTGCTACTCCTGATTTGGCCCGAGATTTGTGCAATGATGTATTCACTTTGTTGTCTAGTACTAGAATTTATGTTAAGAAGAAGGCAATTTCGGTTGTTTTGAGGGTATTTAGCAAGTATCCGGATTCGGTTAGGGTTTGTTTCAAGCGATTGGTTGAGAATTTGGAGAGCTCTGATATGCAAGTACTGTCTGCTACTGTTGGTGTTTTCTGTGAGCTCACTTTGAGGGATCCGCGAGCATATCTGCCATTGGCTCCTGAGTTTTACCGGATTTTGATCGACTGTAAGAACAACTGGGTGTTGATTAAGGTGCTGAAGATTTTCGCTAAGTTGGCACAGCTAGAGCCCAGACTGGCTAAGAAGATTGTTGAGCCTATCTGTGATATGATGAAGAGGACGATGGCGAAATCCTTGGTGTTTGAGTGTGTCAGGACTGTGGTTGAGAGCTTGAGTGATTATGATTCCGCCGTGAATATTGCTTTGGGGAAGATCCGGGAGTTCTTGACGGATGATGACCCGAATCTCAAGTATCTTGGTTTGCAGGCCTTGTCTGTTCTAACCTCGAAGAATTTGAGGGCAGTGTTGGATAATAAGG
This sequence comes from Persicaria tinctoria, assembly GCA_037127255.1. NCBI lineage: Eukaryota > Viridiplantae > Streptophyta > Magnoliopsida > Caryophyllales > Polygonaceae > Persicaria > Persicaria tinctoria. The sequence continues at coordinate 84,894,059 of JBANSL010000004.1, read as the reverse complement.
AGGTTGTGATTAAGTCTTTAAGTGATGCTGATCCAAATATCAAGTTGGTCTCTTTGAGGCTTGTTATGGCGATGGTGTGTGAGGACAATGTGGTAGCCTTTTCTAGGGTTCTAGTAAACTATGCTCTTAAATCTGATCCTGAGTTTTGCAATGAGATCATTGGATCAATACTGGCAACTTGTTCTGGGAATTACTATGAGATTGTCATTGACTTTGACTGGTATGTTACCCTTCTCGGAGAAATGTCTAGGATCCCGCACTGTCAAAGAGGAGAAGAAATTGAGAGCCAGCTTATTGATATTGGCATGAGGGTGAAGGATGTTAGACCTGAGCTTGTACGGGTTGCCCGTGATTTGTTGATTGATCCTGCATTATTTGGTAATCATTTCTTGCACAGAATATTATCAGCTGCTGCTTGGTTGTCAGGGGAGTATGTTGAGTTCTCCAAGAACCCAGTTGAACTAATGGAAGCATTGTTGCAGCCGCGCACTAATCTACTTCCACCTTCCTTTAGAGCTATATATACTCACTCTGCGTTTAAAGTTTTGGTGTTTTGTCTTCAGTCTTATTACTTCCAGCTGGAAGGAAGTGCTTCTGCCCCTCCATTTGATATGGTTGCAGAAGTAACCGAATCTCACCCTTCCCAGCTCCCTACAGATCAGGGAGTTAGTGATGAAGTGCCACCTGTTTCCAGAGAAGTGATGGAATTTGATCCAAGGAGCTTTGAGGATGGAGATGAAGCTACAACTTCTGAACAGACGAAAACTTTAACCCATGAATCAATTGTGAACTTGTTGAAGCTTACTGAAATGGCTTTAAGCCCTTTGGCTCAAAGCCATGATGTTGAAATATTAGATAGAGCACGTAATGTTCTTGGTTTGATAGATTTGATAAAGGAGGATATACTCAGCAATTCAGGCCATCGGGAGGGGAAAGGAATTATTGAACTTGTTTATTCTTCTTTCTCTGAAGAGCTTGGTCCAGTCTCTACAAGTGCCCAAGCCAGAGTTCCTTTACCAGATGGACTTGAGCTCAAAGAAAATCTGAGTGACTTGGAAATGATTTATGGTGATATCCAATTACCAATGGCGACTTCATTTTCACTTAGCACTCGTCATTCCAGGGAAAGGGAAGATGTTTCACCTGTAAATGGGGTGTGTGAAGAAGATCCACAATCTTCATCAGAACATGCATCTCTTCTTTCTCAGCATCGTAAGAGGCATGGACTGTATTATCTGCCTTCAGAAAAGGATAATGTATCTGATGATTATCCTCCTGCCATTGAAAGTAATGCTTCAAACAATCCTGGTGATGATGTGAATGATCTTGTGAAGTTGACGGAACAATCCCTTATCCTTAAGAAAAAGTCAAAACATGCAAAAACAAGGCCGGTGGTAGTGAAGTTTGATGAATCTCAAGTACCCTTTGGGTTACAGAAACCAGTACTCAAAGATGACTTGGTTTCTGGTGCTGTCAGGGATCTTCTGTCAGGTAATGAAGTTCTTGGTTCTTCATCACGGGATAACCTTTCTGCAGAGCTATTGAGCAGGATGAAAGGGAAGGGAAAGCTTAGTGCTAGCCATTCTGTTGATGCTACAGAAAGCTCAGCTAATGCTGGGGACACCGAGCATGGACATTCAAGTCATAGAAAAAGCAAGCACAAAAGTCACGGCAAGGAGAAGAGACACCGGAGTAAGGCTAAAGGTGATGAAGGAGATGAAAATGGTCAAAAGGACAAGCATAAAAGTAGACAACATCGTCAAAGTAAGCATAAAATTCAACAAGCAGCAAAAGAGAAAACAGAGGTGGCTTTACATACAACGGTCATCCCTGATTTCCTCTTGTAGCAGTAAAATCTTCAGATGCGTTTATCTTTCATGCTTCTCAGAATTGGCTGTGCTGCTGTTCATATCTTCCCCTTCAGGTGTCAAGGTTTGTTTATTCCTTACATGCTTGTCAATTTTTAGTGTCGGTAAAGGTGTATGAGCTTCTTCATTACAAAGTCCATGAAACAAAATCATTGTGTATGTGCTTTCAGTTGATTCTTTAACTTTCAGAATTTAGCATCATTTTTTTGGCTTTCTTTTAACACTGTAAAAACTTGATTGCATAGATCACTTCTATCCTGTTCAAGTACCTTCGCCCCCAGCCTAAAAAAGGGAGGAGTCTCTTTCATTACTTCCTCTTCATATTTTCAAGATAAAGAAAGCAAGTTCTTCATTTTTTATAATTCTCTGTTGTGTCACTTTAAGTTGTATTGTCAGTCAAGGACTCGTAGCGACATAACCCTTCCATTAAAATCAATCCTCCTAATTTTTTTTTTCGACAAGAAAATGAATCCTCCTAACTTCCCATGTTACCTTGAAAATCTGAATTGAACGTGGGAATGAAATGGAGACTTTAAAAGAACTCGGTAAACCTAGAAGAAAATTTTAAAATTTTAGAAGATGAAATGAGATTGCCCATGTATGTATGAAATGCGTTACCGTCAATTGTTGGCTGTGTGATTGCTCTTTGTAGGCTGTGAGATTGTTTCTTTAAGGTTCATCAGTTGTTGGGAGACTGAACTTTGTGAGAGTTAGTGTGCAGGCATGTGTTTGTGCAGTTAGTTTGAATGTTTGATCATTTTATGTTCATGTTTATGTTTGTTCAACTACAGATCATCAGTGAAAAGAATGTTTGTTTGTATTGCTCCTGGCTCCCGCATAACTACATTTTTGTGCCCGTCCCATAAAGTAGTGCTCGGATGACAATCATGACATTAAAATTTCTAGCTTCATGTTACTCCATTACCGCCACTCTGGACATGAACACAAACACAGCCTTGTTTCAGAAAGGCTGATTTCCTGGTGAAGCTTTGTAACATCATGATATATATTTTTTATTATTATATAGGAAAAATTCAAGATCCACTCTCTTGTTTAAGCCGCTGCTGTGGATACCCGCCTTGCTGTTATAGCTTCCCGCTGTCCAGAAAAGCTACAAAGGAGCTGTGGGAAGGTGTTAAAGTGTTGAGGTTGGTTGTTGGTATGTTCAAATGTTTGTTTGGGATACCCCTCTGGATTCCTCTTAGATCTTCATGGGTTTGCCTTCCATTTGCCAACTTGTGTGGGCAGGTTGCACAGTTTTTTTATCTACAGGGTCCTTTGTGTATCTGTGTGAATTTTTTTCAGAACCAAGATTTTTCATGCTGCAGTAATACATAGTGATGGTTGAAATTTCCTCAACTTTCCTATACCTTTCTTGCCCCAGATGGCTTCATTTTTCATTGTGTTTTGCCAGAATTTGTGATAATACAATTGAGTCTAGAGAAATTAGTGGATGTACAATTTGATATTAGCAAATAACAAATGTAGAATTTGTTTTTGTTTTTTTTTTTTTTTTTTTGTAACCATTCTGGAATGGTTCAACCGAAAAGGACTTGCGGAAAAGTCGAGGAAATCATGTGCATTATCATTCGGGCAAGCTCCATTCATTTCTCACCTTCAAATATAACAAAAAAGGACTCTGAATAAACATTTTAGTCAGTTTATTAACTCAGTCCCATACGAACCCTGTATGTTTGAGACTTTTCTACGTAAAATCATGTGCATTATCATTCGGGCAAGCTCCATTCATTTCTCACCTTCAAATTTAACAAAAAAAAAGAGATAGAAATTAAATAAGGGAAAATACAAAGAAAAAGTAAATTTCCAATTTGCACATATATTACATACAAAGCTACAAATTGAGACATTCACCTGATTTTTTCATGGCCGGTTTCTTTCATATCTTATGATTTTTCTTTTTATTTCATGAATGATCAGGGACGGAGCCAAGAATTTTTTAGCGGGGGCACGATTGTATATATACGGTGTCGTTTTAGATTAAAGTAGCATAACGATCCTTATATAATATGATAATTATAAATTAAATGATGTTATTTTAAGATAACATGACTTAGATTTATGATAAAACTCTGCTATTTTTTCTCCAAAAAAAATATGGGTGTTATTCGAGCCGAGCTTGACATGTTCAAGCTTGGTTCATTTGTTAAAAAAGCTCGAGCTGAGCCTAATTTTTAAGCGGGCTTTCTTTTTCGTTCAAGCTTGGCTTATTTTAGTAAATGAACGAGCTCGAACCGAGCTTTTTTCGAGCTCTAAGCGGTTTTTACTTGGTGATCATAACATATTCGAGCTTAAATCGAACGAGTCGAGCTTTCAACCGAGCTTAAAATCATGTTCAAACTTAGCTTGTTGAGGTAAGTGAACGAGCTTGAGTCGAGCTTTTTTCGAGCTAATCCCGAGCTTTTTTCGAGCTGATCCCGAGCTGTTCAGCTCATATAACAATCCTAATTAAAAATATAAATAAATAAATTAAATAGTCGAAGAAAAGAAAACTAACAATATAAAGATATAAAACGCAATAAATAAACATTGAGTCAATATTTAACTTGTTGTATTCTTAACGTGTAATAGTGTATAACTAGATATAAAAAATTGAAACTTGTGTAACTTCTTACCGAATTATCAAAACGAGTAATATAACCTATGGTTTCGAAGCTTTCGAGATGATTTATAATACGTGAATGTCAATTTAAGCAAAATATAAAAGTATTATAGTCTATTGAAACAAAATTAAAGTGATTAATACACCTATAATTTTCAAACATTTATAACTTTTTACTCAAATGTCGGATTATGGCGTATTATATGTCAAAACGAAGCTAGCGACTAGGAGAATACACCTAGGTAACTTGTCGGATGAGGGGAGGGGCACGTGCTCCCCATGCCCCCTTGGCTCCGCCTCTGATCATGATGGTTAGTATATTCGTCAATTCTTTCAGCTTTTCGATTTATCAAACAACGGTGATTATGATATTTTAAATCTTTGCCTTCCAATTAAAAAAAAGGACTTTCTACCAAAAAAAAAGGTACAAATTGAGACAAAGAAAAATGTTACCCCCAACACTACAAAAATGGAGATTAGAGATCCACAAAGATCTCTTCCTCCTCCAAACACCAAGCCATCCTTAATCCCAACATCATCCTCATCCTTTTCTCTCCAAACCTTCATCCTTTACCTCCTCCTCTTCTCCTTCGGCCTCGTCATCGGAGCCACCTTCTTCCCCTTCAACAATCACCGCCAACCCGAGTTCTCCCTCCCTCCTCCACCGGATATCCAACCCAACAACCTCACCACCACCCTCCCTCCTCCGCCAGATATCCAACCCAACAACCTCACCACCACCCTCCCTCCTCCGCCAGATATCCAACCCAATAGCCTCACCACCCCCACCACCACCACCAATACCAATACCGACCACTCGATCACCAACGATGACGAGCTTCTCCGAAAGGCCTCAATGGCTGGCTCCGGAGCCAAGGAGAAACCGAACAAGAAGACGAAGAAGATCGCGTTCTTGTTCTTGGTTATAGGGGAATTGCCGCTGGCTCCCTTGTGGGAGATGTTCTTCCGTGGATATGAAGGGATGTATACAATATACGTACATTCGCACCCGACGTATAATGAGAGTGTTCCTCCCACATCTGTCTTTTTTGGCCGTAGGATTCCTAGCAAGGTATGCATTTAGTCATTTAGATCCATCTTCATATTCAAGTTTCATGTCTGTACCATTTTCTCTTGTTTTATTTCATGTTTGTTTGGCTTTGTTTTGTTTGTTCTAAAAAAAATTCTAAAAGAAAGTGATAAAAAAAAAAAAACAGTTTTGATTTTTGAATATGTGATCTAGTAACATTTATGTTGCCATGACTTGATTATTTATGCCAAAAAACAGTTTTGAATGGGTGATCTAATTTTTATCTAGTTTAATGCCAAAAAAACGTTTTGATTTTTAGTTTTTGTTACTCATGTTTGAATGTAGATATGAGAAGATTAATTATATTCTATCCGTTCAACAAAAACATGTCGTTTTACTATTCATACATATTTTTTAGGGGATAAAAACTATATAAAATATTTATTTTTTAATAATTTTTTTAAACAATTTCATAGTTATTATTACTAAGTACGAACTTATTACAAAATTTTTATAAAAATATGGATATTTTATATAGTTTTTATCATCCTAAAGAAGCGTGTGTGAATAATAAATGACATATTTTGATTTGACGAATGAAGGGAGTATCAATTAACCATTTCAGATTGGTTCAACCGGAAAGGACTTGCGGGTAGAACCCAAAGGTCCTCGGTTCGAATCCCGAATGACCGCTCCTTATTTACCAAATTCTTCAAGAAGGGAGTATCAATGTTGCCGGGTGGACTATTTCATTATCCATCAACCCTCAAATCTTAATGAACCCTAATGATGGTTTAAGTACATATGTTTCTTAGATCTTACACCATTTCTATGGAAGACTTGGTAATTTTAGAAATGCATCTCAAGAGAAGTCCTTGTAAGTATGTTTGTCACAGCTTGTGATGTTTTGAATCTTTGATACATCTATTGTTAAGATCTCATAGTGTGCTTGTGAATGCAGGAAGTGCAATGGGGACAAATCAACATGGTGGAAGCAGAGCGCCGGCTCCTAGCAAGAGCACTCCTCGACGACGCCTCGAACCACCACTTCCTCCTCCTCTCGGAGTCCTGCATCCCACTCTTCAACTTCTCCACTGTCTACTCCTACCTCACCAGCACCAGCACCACCTTCGTCGAGTCCTTCGACCAGCCAGGGCCCACCGGTTGGAGCCGTTACAACCCCAAAATGCTCCCAACCATCGCCCTCTCCCATTGGCGAAAGGGCTCCCAATGGTTCCACCTAGACCGCACCATTGCCCGTGCTGTCGTCTCCGACAACAAGTACTTCCCGCTCTTTCGTCGGTTTTGCCAGACCGCATGCTATGGCGACGAGCATTACTTGCCGACATTCGTGAACATCAAGTTCCGGAAGAGGATCTCGAACCGGAGCCTGACTTGGGTCGAATGGACGCTCAAGCAGGCCCATCCTGTGGCCTTTCAGAGGCCCCATGTGACCCCCGAGTTCCTCCGAAGGCTGAGAGGCGGCTATACCTGCGAGTACAACGGGGAGACGACGAATGTTTGCTACTTGTTTGCCAGGAAGTTCATGCCTAGTTGCTTGACTAGGTTGATGGCTTTTGCTCCTATGGTCATGCAGTTTGGTAGCCATCGGAGTAGGCATTAGGCATTAGCTAGTGGCTGATTGATCCCTGTAGGTTGCGGAAAACGCGATGCATTGTTCCAGTGTACGAGTTTTGATGGTTCCTTGTTGGTTGCTTTTATGAGTTCAATACAAAACCAAGATTGTATTACCAATTGAACTAATGCATAATGAAATTACTCTACTGTATCATCTTGATCAACATAAGAACAAAACCCACAACCTCAAACTGACTTCCCATGGCTGATGGCTCCAATTCGAGCAAGCTCATTAGCAATTCTATGGCTGGACTAACCGACCCAATCGGTTTAGATATGTAAAACTCATCTCTACCATTCACCAAATAGTATGAGCTTAGTAATAATCACAACTGACATTAACAGAAACTTTCATCCACATGTAATTTTCCAAACATAATGGATTTTGAAGTCCTATATCAGTGTCTGATCTTAGTTCTTACCAATTCAGAAATAAAGAGTACAAAATTTCAACCATATATTACCTCTAAACTACAAACAAAGCGCGGGAGATTGATGCAGAAAAACCAACGATGAAGGTTGTGAATCAGGGCAGCGCTGTCCTCTGGATTCATATGTGCTTTGTTTTCAACCAGGCTTGCTTCCAAACTCGAACAACCAATTTTTTTTCAACAAGATCTCACCGTGAGTCAAACTAAGAACACGAGAACAAATAGGATTATGAAAAGTGCCAACAAGAACAATATGATCATGATCTGGCCCTTGGCACCTGCCTTCTTCATTACGAATGATACCTTTTTCTACAAAATGTAGATTAAGACGCAAAAAGAAAAAGTTAGGTATCACGTGACAACGCCTCTGGTCAACAATAAAGCACAAAAGGGTTTAAAAGACAGTCACAGCAGGAGAACCTGGAGAAAATCAAGCCGGTTGGATGTACTGTCAATTTCTGTGCCCAAATCATCCATGATTCTTTCCTGCAAGTAACAAGAGGTGTCTTTTACCATTTACCACAGCTAATGGAGCAAACTCGACAAAGTTGATTCCAAAAGGAAATTGAGTGCATAGTTTTCCGATTAATGATAAGAGTGAAATGAGTAATCATGTGGAACTGTAGTTTGGTGACCATGCTAATTTTAGATAGTGATGCTCCAGTGATTAAGTGGGTTATCAAAACTAAACATTCCACAAACCTGTTCAATTAATTCATCATGGATAGTCAAACCCACATGCCCAATTCGTAGCACACTTGCACTGAGTTCATCAAGCTCCTGATCTTGATTCCTATGCAAACAAATTTATACTCAGAAAAATGAACAGAAGATCAATAGTTCAATGAGGACAATCGGTTACCAACAACAATACAAGAAAAACAATTTAATAAGTCCGAATTTACTACTGGTAATGGCTCTACACTTTTCTTTCACTAAATGAGGATAAATGGCCTCAGCTAGGTTGCTTTCCTGGTGGCTTATTCGAAATGGTACAGTTGACCAAATCTCAAAACTTAGCTGGTTTGTTTGTAAAGGATTCAAGACCGATTTTGATGGGCATCAACAGGCCTGTTAATGCAGCTCTACACAGGGCATCATATGCCACAGTAATAATTTTGCAAGTAATAATTATCCTAAATCCTAATAATAATATGATACCTTGAAATCAAACCACTGAATAAAAATTGCTCATTAAATAAAAAATAAACACTTACTTCATGAGCAGCATTTGCCTATCTGATTCTGACGACACAAAATCATCATTATCATGAGCATATTGGCTGGATGCGGCTTTATGCCGCGAATCATCCCCTGGATACATCATCGGTCCCCGCTGAATTCCATTTGCATTAGAACCATCTTGATAACCAAGTCCTTTTCCAACTGCCTTCCTGACTGTACCAATCTAGTAAAACATACTACAGTTTAGAGGGTACAGATTATATCATCAATGATAGAATATGTAAACATGAGTATATATATAATATATGTCATGAAAAGTGCATGAAGAGCTCAAAGAAGCTCTTCAACCATGTAAAATAATGAAAACTGAAAAGCAATATCATCTAAGCCAATATATTCCACGTCTTTGTAATTTTTCAAATACCTTATCACGGGCATTTTTTGTCCACTTCCGTCGCCTTTCAAGCTCTGCCTCATCAATTCCATAAAATGCCGGATCTCTAGCAGCCACAGAAATTGCTTTCTCTAATTCATCAACCTTCCTATCAAAAAGCAGAGTCTTAGTCTAGTAGTAACAACTGTAAATGGATCAACAAACCATTATGAGCTGCTATCAGATTGACTTCATGTTGCCTAGGCTGATGTCATAGTAAAGATCATTCTCATGTCCTACCATCAGGAAAAGATTTTAGGGTGGGGAGAATTAAGAATAAGAAAAAAGAGAAGCTGGATCCTAGAGAGACATCGCCAAATGGATTAGAGATTCTCTTATCATTAAGTAGTCTAGTTGTGAGGGGAACAACAGCCAACGATTACTTATGAGGCAATATAATAAGTAAAATACCCGTACTCAGAGTCGTACCTGCCACTGAATGCTCTCACATCCGGAAACCAGAGCCTTACTGAGCTGGACCTTTTTCCCCGTATCAGAAGTAAGTGTTTCCCATTCATTAAAAGTTGACAGTAACTTATCAATCTAAAAGGAGGCAATTTAAGTAGTCAGTGGATATGAATAAAAACAACATGCAAGAATATACCTATTACCAACAAACACTTGATTCAGTGAACTACATGGTAGAAAGACTGAAAGAGCAAGGATTAACTTCTATAAAGTGCCCATCAAGTACGAAGAACGGAATTTTTTTTTATCATGTAAAAGGAAAATGTATCAACACAAAAGAAGGCATACGAATCATTGTCAGGGAAACAAAAAAGCAGGGGTCAAAACACTGTATAGAGCCCCGGGTAGGTTTTAAAACAAGAACGAACCCTCTTTAAGGTCTCAAATAAACACACCCAAACAGCAGCGGAATACAAAACCCTCAACACCATTTGTGATAAGTGAATCAATCCTAGTAGTTTGGCAACATTGCATTTTGTACAAATCCACTTGACGGGCCCAATTTGCTTCTTTTCTTGTAGGTCAAAAACACATTTCCACTAGATTAGGGGTTAACTAACAATGGGGTAATAGACTGATGTTATGAGTCAGATACCAGATCAAAAACTTTGAAACCAAATAACCTTGGACTATAAAAAATGGCATGTCAATTCAATTCGTCATTTCAAACAAAAATTCTCGGGATACCGTTCGCACTTCAGCATATCCATCAGTATTCAAACCAAATCTCCAAACCCTATGAATCACCAGCGAGAATACCAAAAAAAAAAAAACATAAAAAAAAAACTAACACGATTACACAAGAAATCAAAACTCCAACACCTGAATAGACCAGAAAACAACAGCTTAAAGTTTCCCCAACTCGAAATCCTCAATTCAATTGAGAGAATCTACGAATAAAATCAAGTGAATTACCATACACCAGAGGTTAAGGTTACTATTGCCTCTCAGATCAACAACGATCAGCAAAAAATCCAAGAGCCTCTCATGTGAAATTCAAAATCAAGGCATAAAAAATTGAAAAGAAAAAACGATTGGTAAGAATCAGATGAGCTTACCGACTCTTGGATCTCCTCTTTTACAATGTAAAATGGATCTTGTGCAGAAGACATATCGGGAAAATTGGAACCTTTCCGATTCGATCTGCTGATTTACTATTAGGTGCCGTCGGTGGCGACAGCACTGGCGGAGAGATCGCGAGAGAGGGTGAACCAATCGAGAGAGAGAGAGAGATTCAAGAGAAAAACGAAAGCTTCAGCCGAAACTGGATCCTTACTCCCTATACGAATCGGAAAACGGGTCAAATATTTGTGGATTTTGGGCCATGTGGCCCATGTATAACTAGTCCTAGGCCCAAATAGGATCAACCTGAGTTTTTTTTAGGAGGGTAAGTTTTTTGGTTTGATATTCAAATTTTCACATTCCTATCAAATAGGTTTACAATTTATCAAATGCATTATTCACGTCTTTAAAGTTTCATGTGTTGATGAATATTTCTTCTTTAAAATATTACTCCCTCTGTTAATTAAAACTTGTCGTTTACTATTCATGCACGCTTTTTTAGAACGATAAAAACTATATAAAATATTAACTTTTTTTAAAATTTGTTTTTATAAATCCATACTTAATAGTAATAAGTATGATATTATTTTAAAAAACTATTAAAAAAGTTAATATTTTATATAGTTTTTAACACCTAAAAATGCGTGCGTGAATAGTAAAACGTCAAGTTTTAATTAACGGAGGGAGTATATGGCTTGTCGTTTGAAACGACACATGTACAGTTGGCAAGACTCGGCCCCAAAAATCTTATCCAACTCATACAAAACTTATTGGTTTGAATAATCGAAAACTGTTACAAGCTGTATTCGAGAGAGAAAAGAGGGAAAATATTTCTGTGTTTATTGAATTGAAGAAGATGATTACAATGCATGTGGTGTGCTGTATTTATAGACAAGGCAATCCATCTATCAACCTACATACATGTTGTATAACAACCAATCTATCTAACAAATCTATAACCGAAATCTGTGACTGAAAATTGAACAACCAAAATGGCGCCAATCAACACTTCCTCTTCAGCTTGTGGTCATCACTAGAAGCAGTATCCAACAGGCCCCCGCAAGCTGGAGGGTGAAACAATCCGAGCTTGGATAGCAACCGGTTTTGTTGAGCTGAAGGAAGGATCTTTGTGAACACATCTGCCAGTTGAGTAGTAGTTGAAATATAGGACAATTCAAGAAGACCCTCCATGATCTTATCCCTTGTGAAATGACAGTCCACTTCGATGTGCTTTGTCCTTTCGTGAAAAACGGGATTTTTGGCAATTTGGAGAGCAGAGATGTTGTCACAATGGAGAGTGACTGGTTGGAGAGACTGGATGCCCATGTCTGAGAGCAAACGAACCAACCAAGTGGTCTCAGCAGCTACCTGAGCCATGGTTCTATACTCAGCCTTAGCAGAGCTTCTGGAGACGATTGATTGCTTCTTTGATTTCCAGCTGATGGGAGAAGCACCTAGCAGGAGGATGTAGCCTGTGACTGATCGCCTAGTGAAGGGGCATGATGCCCAATCCGAGTCTGAATAAGCATTGAGCTTAGGATGATCAGAACCATTGAGAAGAATTCCATTGCCAGCAGTGCCTTGTACATAACGAAGAGTGTGGAGAAGGGCTTCATAATGAGACTGGCAAGGAGAGGCCATGAACTGACTGAGGGACTGGACAACAAAACTCAAATCTGGACGAGTGTGTGTGAGGAAGTTGAGTTTTCCCACCAGTTTTCTGTAGAGAGTTGGGTCTGCTAAAAGAGCATCCATATCAGGTGAGAGCTTGCAATGGAGAGGAAGAGGTGTGCACACAGGTTTGAGGCCTGATAGATCAACATCTATGAGGAGCTCATGGGTGAACTTCAGTTGGGTTAGAGCAATGCCAGCAGGAAGGTAGGATGCTTCTAAACCCAATAAGTAATGCAACAAACCAAGGTCTTTGATACTGAACTCACTATCAAGAAATTTCTTCAACTGAGAAATCACAGCAGGATCTGATCCTGTAATAAGTAGAACATCTACATAAATGGCAACAAGAGTGAGGTGACCATTAGAAGACCGAGTGAAAAGAGAATAGTCATTCTTTGATTGGACAAATCCCAGGGATTCGAGAGCAACAGTCAGCCTCTGAAACCATTGGCGTGAGGCATGCTTTAAACCATAGAGGGATTTTCTCAGTTTGCAAACAAGATTATATCTGGATTGGGAATGCCTTCAGGCATCCTCATGTAGACATCCTCATGAAGAAACCCATGCAAGAAAGCATTGTTCACATCGAGTTGGTGAATAGACCATTTCCTGGAAGCAGCAACCAAGATCAAACTCCTGACAGTTGCCATTTTAACCACTGGAGAGAAGGTTTCGTGGTAATCAATGCCATGTTTTTTAGTGAACCCCTTTGCCATTAACCGAGCTTTGTACCTTTCTAATGTACCATCAACCTTTAGATTGACTTTGTAAACCCATTTGCATCCAATAGGTTTCTTTCCTGGTGGAAGAGAAACTAAATCCCAAGTGCCATTAGAAAGTAAAGCATCTATCTCTTTCTTCATTGCTAAAATCCAGTTTGGATCAGATGAAGCTTGGGAGTAAGATGCGGGTTCTTTATAAGAGGATACAGTGGAGAGAAATGCAAAATGAGAAGAGAGTAAAGTAAAGGAAGTTACCAAGTTGATTGATGTAGACGACGAGGGAATGTATGTGCAAGAGTAGTCACCAAGGTAAGGAGGAGGTTTATGTAGCCTGTTGGATCTTCTTGGGGGGGATAATAGGAGGTGGTGATGGGATGATGAGAGGTGGTGAATAGGAGAGGTCATTTGTATCATGGTTGATGTCATGACTTGAGGGAGAAGCATGTGGTGTGGGGAAGGCGGGAGGTGCTTCAGGTAGAGGAGTTGCAATAAGACAAAAAATGTGATCAGGGTAGTCATCAATGGGGATGGGTAGGGTGTTATTGGTAGCAATGTGTTTCATGTAATGAAAGGGGAAATGTTGCTCAAGAAAAACCATATCTCTGGAATGAAATACCTTCTTTGTTTGAAGATCCAAAGCCATGTAAGACTTCTTGCCATGAGAGTAGCCTATGAACACACAAGGACTAGCTCGAGGTTGCAGTTTATCCCTTGAACGTTTAAGGGTGCTGACAAAGACTAAGCAGCCAAAAGCTTTGAGAAAAGAGTAATCTGGAGGTTTATGAAAGAGTAATTCAAAATGAGTTTTGTGTTTAAGAGATGGCAAGGGAGTTCTATTGATCAAATATGTGGTTGTAAGGACACAGTGACCCCAATATTCAGGGGGTAAATTTGACTGAAAAAAACAAAGAACGGGCAACTTCCAAAAGATGTTTGTGTATTCTCTCAACCCTGCCATTTTGTTGGGGGGAATCCACACAAGATGTTTGATGAGAAATACCATGAGTGGTATAGAAATGTTGTGCAGAAGCATCAGCAAATTCAAATGCATTATCAGATCTAATGGATTTGATAGAGACATGAAACTGAGTAAGAACAGAAGCATGGAAAGATTTTATTATGCTCAAAGCATTACTTTTGTGAGACATGAGAAAAAGCCAAGTACATTGAGTAAAGTCATCAACAATGGTCAAAAAATATCTAAAACCATTATATGTGGTGGTCTTATATGGACCCCAAGTGTCAATATGCACAAGCTCAAAAGGAGATGAAGCAATATTGTTTGATCTAAAAAGGGCTTCCTGTGCTGCTTAGCCAAAGGGCAAATTTTACAAATGTATTGAGACTTTGAAGTGGAAGATAGAGCTGGGATATGCATGAGTTGTTCATAGGCTACATGGCCAAGCCTGCAGTGCCAGAGATCATGACTTGTTGAGAAGGAAGCAAGGGCAGTGGGTGATCCAACAGGTGAAGCAGAGGTGGTCATGACAGACTTGTCAAGCACATACAATTCTTTGTCCTCTTTACCAATCAAAATTGGCTTCTTCCTCAAAGGGTCCTGTAAGTAGCAAGCAGTAGGTGTGAAAATGACATTAGAGTGTAAATCTTTGGTGAGTTTAGAGATAGAGAGTAGATTGAAACAAAATTCAGGTACATGAAGGACATTGGCAATAGAAAAATCATCATTAAAGGAAATGGCACCAGTGTTGGACACTGATGATTTGTGACCATTAGGCATGGTTATGTTCAAAGGTTTGGAAATGGGGTTTAAAGTAGTCAAGGATGAAAGGTGAGGTGTGATGTGGTCTATTGCTCCACTGTCGATGATCCAAGAAGGAGAATTGCAAGAGGAAAGTAGACAAGATGCTTTACCTGCTAGGAAGGCACAGGAATCAAAAGCCTCGGACGAATTCTTACCAAGAAGAGTCATCAATTGAATGTACTGATCAGTAGTGAGAGAAAAAGGTGCAGATGAGGAAGCTCCTTGTGTGGAATTTGATGGTGTAGAAGAGACATTGGCAACGGAATGACCTCCTCGAGATTGCTGTGAGGAGGGATAGCCATGGACCTTCCAACACCAGTCAATGGTGTGATTTGTCTGCTTGCAGTGCTCGTAGAAAAGCTGATTCTGTTTCCCAGAACCTTTGTTATTTGCAAGTTTATCAGGATTCTTGGATCCAGAGTTTGTAGAAGGCTTTGAACCAGAATTCTTGGATGAATTCGCAGCTAAGGCAGTAGAATCAGAGGTGAGAGATCCATCATTTGAGCGAATGGATCGTTGATCCTCATCTTGCAAAACCATCTGAAAAGCTTGAATGACGAGCAAAATGTTCCCACGAATGGTGGAATAGGACTCGTTTAGCCCCATTAAGAACTGGACAACCTGCTGATAAGTTAGGATTTTCGTGGCAAGTGCAGAAGATCCGCGAGAACACACTTGATCTTCGACAAGCATCAAGTATTCATCCCAAAGAGCTTTCATATGAGTGAAATAATCGGTAACTGACATAGAACCTTGAGAAAGAGAAGTAAGATCTCGTTGAACCTGAAAGATTCGTGTGCGACTGGGTTTGCCAAAGCGAGCCATGAGGTCCTTCCAGATCTGCGAATCTGATCTGCAATAAATAATTGACTCGACAATGGATTTGTTGACGGAGTGGATGAGCCATGACATCACCATGTTGTTGCACCTTTCCCACTGCATCAAGAGAAGCTGATTGTCGGCAGGAGGACGGCAAGAACCAGTGACAAATCCCATTTTGTTCTACGCTCGCAGGAAGACTTCAACTGATCGCCTCCAGTGATGGAAATTCCGGCCATCAAGCAAATTCGTTGAGAGAATATAGCTTGGATGATCGGAATTGTTGAGGAAGAGCTCACTGAGAGGATCAATTGGATTGGGAGGAGGAAATCGAGGATCTTGCACTTGCTCAAACGCCATGGATCAAGAGAGAAAATGATCAAAACTTCCCGTCTGATACCATGTTACAAGCTGTATTCGAGAGAGAAAAGAGGGAAAATGTTTATGTGTTTATTGAATTGAAGAAGATGATTACAATGTATGTGGTATGCTGTATTTATAGACAAAGCAATCCATCTACCAACCTACCTACAAGTTGTATAACAACCAATCTATCTAACAAATCTGTAATCGAAATCTGTAACTGAAAATTGAACAACCAAAATGGCGCCAATCAACACTTCCTCTTCAGCTTGTGGTCATCATCACCAGAAGCAGTATCCAACAAAAACATAGGATAGTACATCACTCGAAAATCTATCCAAATCAATGTATTTTGACATGACATCCTAATAACCCGATGCCCTAAACTGATCACAACCCAAATTAAACGAACCAGAATCAAATGAATCATCTGAAACTATTCGAAATTCAACTTGACCCGACCCAACTTAACTCAATCCAAATGACTAAATCATCTGAAACTCCCGAAACTATGCATTAGAAGGATTGGTTTTTTGGTTATGAATTGAGATAGAAATAGAGGGAAGTGAATAAGTTAGGGGTCTATTTAATAAATATAAAATATTGAGGACTAAATAATAAATTTACCCTTTTAGAATTGACATTTGCCTCGTCGGTATGTGCATTTTTTCGATTAAAAAAATAAATTCGAGGACAGAAGAGATGGAAAGTAACTAGCCGTTATGCGTTAAGAATTCAAATACCACTCGTCAATGAATCCACCTCCTGTCTTACGTTCTCTCTCTTCTCCCTTTGAACTCTCTTTCTCTCCATACTGAGAGGTTTCTTTCCAAATCTGTGCGTTGATTGATCTGTTTTGCTGAGTACAACTTCGCTCAGTTCCTGGATCTGTCTTTCTATGTAAGTTCCCCTTTCCGAATATCGCATCTCATTTCGATTCTTTCTCGTTTTGGAATATCACTCACATATGAGATTTTTGAAGCTGAGATCCATATTATGTAGAAAAAAATTGGAATGCTAGGTGTTTGAGTCCTGATTTATGTCAGATTCCAGTTAATTTCAATAATTCATGGTGATGATTAGGGTTCGTAGTTGGGGCGGGGTAGAAGGATTTTTTGTGGAGAGTGAGGAATTTTGTGAAATAAAAGGGTTTTAAAGTCGTACAGTTGAGTATCTTCATCCATTTTCCTGTAATTTGTTCAATTCCCTTCCAGATCTCTATCCTGGATTCTGGAATTTGAGAAATCGGCTTCCGATTAGAGATTGGGACCACGGTATTTTTAAAAATTAATTCAATTTGAGAAATGGGCTTGTAGAAAACACGGAAACCTTCTGTAAGTACCGGAATGTTTTTGTCCCATTCCCTTCGATCACCAAATTTCAACAGAACAACCATTAACTTGGTGTAAGCAAACCCTAGATAAAATTTGGGCATTGTTCATTGTTTGTGAAGCTAAGAAAATATGATTTGATAGTTTGGAAGTTGAAACTGCAGCAGTAAATTTATAAACTTCCAACATTGAACCTGGATTTGTAGATGTGAAGTCCCCTTTTTGCAATTCAGGGTTAGAATTCAGTATTTCCAGATTGATCGTTCCACTAACAAACTCTGTTGTTTCAATAAACTTTGAAATTGCTTGTTTGTACCATGGTTGGTTAGTTATATGACATTTGGAATTGTCAATCATATCTCAGTGTTCAGCCAGGTAACATTTGGATTGCGCAACTTGTGAATCCTAGAGAAGCAGAAATGACAATAAAGACTCAAAGTGCACCAAGTACCCCAGCTTCGAAGTTGGAGAGAACGCCAGCATCAACCCCAGGCGGTCCGAAATCTAAGGAAGAAAAGATTGTTGTGACAGTCCGTTTAAGGCCTTTGAACAAGAAGGAGCAGGCACAAAAAGACCAAGTAGCATGGGAGTGCATTGATGACCACACCATTATCTATAAACCACCTCCACCTCATGATCGTATTGCACAACCGTCATCATTCACATTTGGTATGGATATATGTGTTTCCCCTTGATCTCAATAAGGCTTTTTTTTCCCCGAAGATTCAAGGATGTTAGACTGAGATATGTGTTTCATTTTCAGATGAAGTGTTTGGTCCTGACTGTGTTACTGACATGGTTTATGACGGAGTAAAGGATGTCGCTTTGTCTGCTCTAACGGGTATCAATGGTGAGTGGCTCTTCCTAATATTCCTATGTTAGTGCTTGCTCACTAAATGCTAAAAATATTGATACTCATTTTTTATTTGAAATTCTTGCTTTTCAGCAACTATATTTGCATATGGGCAAACGAGCAGTGGAAAAACGTATACAATGAGAGGCATTACTGAGAAAGCTGTTGCAGATATATACAACCACATATTAAATGTAAGTTGTAAACGATTTTAAGTCTAGTTTCAGATCAATCCACTGAATCATGCCTCTAGTCTTTTTCTGGGTCTTTATAAGTTAAGCTTTGAAACTAAATTTGACCTTTATTATCGCAGACACCAGAGAGAGATTTTACAATAAAGATTTCTGGACTGGAAATCTACAATGAGAATGTCAGGGATCTCTTAAATTTAGAATCTGGTCGTAACCTTAAGCTTTTGGATGATCCAGAAGTAAGATTTCGTTCTGCTGATTTTTCTTTCTTATGCTAACTTATGACTCTGGTTGAATTTGATACAAACATGCATTTTATAAAATTAATATTCTTTACAGAAAGGAACTGTGGTGGAAAAATTGGTTGAAGAAACTGTCACAGATACTCAACACTTGCGACAATTAATCAGCAACTGTGAAGGTGAATGAACTCACTAATTAAAATGATTTTCTTCCACTTAGTTTGTGATCCTTGTCCTTATTTGTCTTACAATGAACTGATTTTTTATATACTGTTGTAGCTCAAAGACAAGTTGGTGAAACTGCACTAAATGATAAGAGTTCACGGTCACACCAGATTATAAAGCTGGTAAATTCATGAACCTTTGTGTAGTTCATTGTCCTTTTTTCCCCTTCAAGATGGGGTTATTTGATTATGATCTATATTGCAGACAATTCAAAGTACTCTGCGCGACAACTCAGGTTGTGTACGTTCTTATGTCGCCAGCCTGGTAAGTGATAAAATAACTGGATATGACCAGTTTTATCCGATTACACTTTACAAATGTACTAATACAGAATATTCCACAGAACTTCGTGGATCTGGCAGGGAGTGAGAGAGCATCACAAACTCATGCTGATGGTGCACGACTAAGAGAAGGTTGTCATATCAACCTCAGCCTAATGACTCTCACCACTGTGATCAGGAAGCTCAGGTAAGGACCGTCCCACCAGTTTCAGTCTTTGGTATGACGATGAAGAATAAGCACTGATATTTAAGGAAATTTTCTGAATGATGTATGTGATTTAAAGGAGGATCCCATTGATTTTGTCTTTGAAATTGATAACTCAAGTCTAAAATATATTGATTTTCGATTGTGTTGGCAAGAAGAGTAGATGTTACTGTACAGAAAGTTGGTTGATGCTACTGATTTTGGTCCTATTCTCCCTCAATATTTTTTAGAAGCTTCACAATTCTAATCAGTTTTATGCATTTTTTTTTTCTTCTTCATTTGCAGCATTGGTGGAAAGAGAGGTGGCTATATACCCTATAGGGACTCAAAGCTTACACGGATACTACAGCATTCACTTGGTGGGAATGCGCGGACTGCTATCATATGTACTTTGAGTCCAGCTCTGAGTCATGTTGATCAAACCCGAAACACGCTCTTCTTTGCCACCCGTGCAAAGGAAGTAACAAACAACGCTCAAGTCAATATGGTACTGCCATTTCCTATAACTAAGAATTTAGACCTTGATAAGCAATTAATGGGGAAAGAAAATATTTTTTTGGCTTTGAAATGCTAACTATTTATGCTTACTTCTAACTGCAAAGTATGCTGAATGCTTAGGTTGTCTCTGATAAGCAATTAGTGAAGCATCTGCAGAAGGAAGTGGCCAGGCTTGAAGCAGAATTACGCACTCCCGAACCCTCAAACGAAAAAGATTTCAAGATTCAGCAGGTAAATGCATTGCTAGTTTTAGCTTTTAATCTTAAGTAGTGGATTTCTAGTCACTTGTATTGATTATATGGACAACTGCTTAGATGGAGAAAGAGATTGAAGAGCTAAGACGCCAAAGAGATCAGGCACAATCTCAAGTTATTGAGCTGCTTCAGAAAGTGCAAGTGCAAGAGGAAAATAAGGTTTACTGTCAATCTCTTATCTAGTCTATTGTTCCTTCATTGGTCTACATTGCACTCATACATGATTCTGCAATGAACCTCAGAGTATCAATCCAGTTGAATCACCGCGATCAGTTGTGAAGTGTCTTTCCTTTTCTGGTGCGGTATCACCAAGTTTTGATGGAAAGAAGGAGCGTGTATCGACAATGAGAAACACAATGGGAAGGCAAAGCATTAGGCAGTCATCAACAGCGCCATTCACCCTGATGCATGAAATCCGAAAGCTGGAGCATCTTCAGGAGCAGCTTGGGCAAGAAGCTAATCGAGCTTTAGAAGTACTACAAAAAGAGGTTGCTTGTCATAGGTTAGGCAATCAAGATGCAGCTGAGACCATTGCCAAACTGCAAGTGGAGATACGAGAGATGCGATCAGTTCCAACAGAAATGAGAGAAGTTGAAGTTGTGGATGCGATTTCCACCAACAAGAGTGTCAGTGCCAACCTCAAAGAAGAGATAACTAGATTGCACACTCAAGGGAGCACGATTGCTGATCTTGAAGAGCAACTTGAAAACGTGCAGAAGTCTATCGACAAATTAGTGTTGTGTCTTCCAAGTAAAGCCGAAGAGTGCAATGATGAAGCAGCACATCCAAAGAAACGTCAGTCAAAGAAGAAGAAGCTCCTACTTCCTCTAGCTGCAAGCAACAGCCTCAACAGACAAGGTCTTCTGAGATCCCCTTGCTCGCCCCTGGCTTCTGCGAATCAAGTAGTCGATTTTGAAGCCGAAAATAGAGACCCAAGAGGGGGAAATATTGTCCCTGCTGAGGCTGCTTCGGATTCTGACAAGGGAACTCCCCCAAAGAGCTCAGAGATTGGAGGAGATGCCTCATCAAAGGAGGGATCAGGACCTTCAGGAGGATACCGACGTTCAAGTTCAGTCAACATGAAAAAGATGCAGAAGATGTTTCAAACAGCAGCAGAAGAGAACGTCAGAAACATAAGAGCATATGTGACCGAATTGAAAGAGCGTGTAGCCAAGCTGCAGTACCAGAAGCAGCTTCTTGTTTGCCAGGTGAACTCATTTTAGCTAACATTAATACAACCATCAAAATCTGTTTCACACAATATATAAGTTAGTTAACTCTTTTTATGTCTGAAATTATAGGTTCTTGAGTTGGAAGCAAATGAGAACGCTGGACATAGCATTGAGAACAATGAAGAATTCACAGAGAATCCGGAGCCAGAAGTTTCATGGGCAATAACCTTCAAGGAGCACAGGCAGCAGATCATTGACCTCTGGGATGTTTGTCACGTCTCTATAATCCATAGAACTCAGTTTTATCTGCTATTTAAAGGTGACCCAGCTGATCAAATCTACATGGAAGTCGAACTTAGACGCTTAACATGGCTGCAACAGCACCTTACACAGCTTGGGAACGCGAGTCCAGCTCCTACTGGAGAGGAACCTGCTATATCCCTCTCATCAAGGTATTGACTCAGCTCATTTCTTTTATTGCTGATACAACAATTGCTAAGGGCTAATGCATGTTTTGCCAAACAAACCAAAATTCAGTTAAATCTGCATTCATATATTGAGTTTTTTTCGCAGCATTAGAGCATTGAGGCGCGAAAGGGAGTTCCTAGCGAAAAGGGTGAAAACACATCTAAGCGCCGAAGAAGTGGAGGCACTGTACATAAGATGGGGTGTCCCACTCGATGGAAAGCACCGGAGATTGTACTTCATCAACAAGCTGTGGACGGATCCTCATGACCTGAAGCACATTGAGGAGAGTGCTGACATTGTTGCAAGGCTTGTCGGATTCTGCGAAAGTGGGAAGGCAGCATCAAAGGAGATGTTTGAGCTCAACTTTGCACTTCCTACTGACAAGAGGCCATGGATTATGGGATGGAACCCCATTGCAAACCTTCTTCACTTGTGAGGAATGACACTCCCAACTTGTAACTACAACCAAAGTTGTCTTCATCTCCATGTAAAAGTGACATGCTCTTTGGAGGCCTTTCTCCAAATGAATTTTTTTTTTCATTTTTCAATTTGCAGTGAATAAATTGAGTAAAACACTAAATGCCATTGATATTGAAATTCTTTATAGCTTGTTTGTAATTTG
The DNA here is from genome assembly GCA_037127255.1 of Persicaria tinctoria. Classification (NCBI taxonomy): domain Eukaryota; kingdom Viridiplantae; phylum Streptophyta; class Magnoliopsida; order Caryophyllales; family Polygonaceae; genus Persicaria; species Persicaria tinctoria. The sequence goes on along the minus strand of JBANSL010000004.1, from coordinate 84,871,642 downwards.
TAAGGTCCTCATTGAAATTTATTGTGATAGATTTATCTGTGGTTTGCAATAAAACTTTCCTGGCTGGCCTTTTAAGGATGGTTTGCTGAATAGATTATTTTTATATCAAAAAAAACAAAAAAACTCGTCATTCGAAATTATCAAATCAACATAATATAATGACCGATTGACTAATGCTCTCAGCTATATAGGCTAAAATGTACATGAATTAACTTAACATGGAAATTTTATTTATTGATGTATCAAGCTAGAGAAATCAAACTATCTATGAACAATGGGGGTTGTTATATGCACGGAGATTTTCTCGCTATCGGCACGGTGCCGGAGCCGACGTTCCGAGTCGGAGTCGGCTAGGAGAATGCCGCCTGAAAAGATGTTGTCCCGTCGACTGAACCATGTTGCCCCCTCGCCTATGCTGCAACTAAGTCCCTGGGTCGGCATGTCCCAAGCAGAGAATCCGATAGTCTCGGGCAGAGTCACGACCAACTTAAATGCCGACTTAAGAAGCAGGCATCTACATCCAGTTTGTCGACTTAGGAATTTGGCAGCGGTACCGTGCATTTGGCGAGAGAGAGCCGTGCGAATAGCATAGGCGTTAAAAAATGATGTCACTTACATGGCCGAAAAAATAGAGAGAGAGAAAAAGGAGACAAACGAGGCATATAATTAGTGGGACACTTGGGAGTAATAATTAATTGTGACCTTAAGCTAAATTTTTATATTGGTGGGACACATAAGTTATAATTAGGGGCTATTCGTCATGTGAGATTTCATATAGCTTTGACATTAGTATAAAATTAATTAATAGTATTATTTTTGGTAGAATCCGGACCTTGAGAAATTGATTACTTGTAGAATGCACGGTTTTTTTTTTCCGGTTTCGCTATATACACCCCAAATCATACATGTCATTAAGGACGTACATGGTTAAAAGGGATTAATTATTATTTTTTAAATGTTAATTAAAATTATTTAAAAATTGATACTCCCTCTGTCTCAAAAAATAAATAATTTTACTTTTTAACATAATGAGCAAAAAACTCAATAAAATATTTAATTAATTTTTTAAAATAGCATTATATTTATTACAGTATTATTTTAAAAAATAATAAAATAAGTATAATATTATTTAAAAATAAATAAATAAAGTTAAAATTTTATAGATTTTTTAACGGGGCCAATATTTTATTACGAATAATTCCAACAACTTCGGGCGAAAAGGAGGCATTTACCTATTACAGAGATGGTGTGGGTCAAAAAAAGTAAAACGACTTATAGTTTGAGATAGAAGTAATATTTTATATGGTTCTTACCATTTTATAAAGCATAGAAAAAAGTTTTTAAAATATGTTTTATAGTAGTAGATTTCAGAAATTGTTAAAAAAAATGAATAAAATAGTATTTTTCAATTAGATACACCGCAAATCCACGTTAAATTGAATCAATTCGACATGACCACATTCAATAATACTCTCTTCGATCCAAAATACATGTCGTTTGACTTTTTAACACGTATTTTAAGGAGCTAAAAACTATATACTCCGTAATATATTAACTTTTTTATTATTATTTTTTTACAATTTAATACTTATTACCAAATAATATTAAGTTGTAAAAAAATAATTTTAAAAAAGTTGATATTTTATATATTTTTTACCTTTTTAAAATACGTGTTGAAAATTAAGTCAAAGACATATATTTTGGATCGGAGGTAATATATAGTTAGATATGTTAATCTCAAATTAATCATGTTTCTAATCAAATTAGAAGGGTTAGGTGATCCTTATATCCCCATCCAATGCAATGTTGTCTACGTTTACGCCACATTGGATGTAGATTTATAGTGTAATATATAGTCTCCGTGCATATATTACCTTTATTTTTTTTCGTTTCGGCTATATACACCGCAAATCCCCACGTCTTTAAGGACGTGCAAGTGGGGTGACAGCCACCCGAGCCCGGACGTGCAAGCACGTTTTTTTTTTAAAACGTGCTTGCACGTCCTCAGGGACGTGCTGCACATCCTTAAGGACGTGCAAGCCCGTCTACTAAATCCGAAGAGGACGTGCCTCTTCGTCTTCATTCGTCTTCGTCTTCACCGAGAGCCACAGAGAAATCGAGAGAGAGAGAGATCGCCGGAGAGAGAGAGAGAGAGAGAGAGAGAGAGAGAGAGAGAGAGAGAGAGAGAGAGAGAGAGAGATCGAGGCGGTGGTGGCGGCCATGGAGGCGGATCTGCTGGCGGTCAGGGAGGGTGGTGGTGGTGTGACGGCGATGGAGGTGGAGGGTGGTGGTGGGGGTAGAGCATCGGGGGAGGCGGTGGCTGAGGCGACGGTGCTGCTGGCGGCGTTGGCCGAGGAGGGTGGTGGTGGTGGGGCGGCGTCTGGCGGCGATGGAGGCGGAGCAGTGGCGGAGGATACGTTATTACCGCCGCGGAAGCATCGGACGACTGAGGTGTCTCCGGTCCCGACCCCACCGGTATGTTATTTGAATTACTTATTTTGTTTGATTTATTTTTATAGTTTTAAAATATAATTTGATAGATTATAATATAGTTTTATAATATAAGTTCATAGAATATGATTGATAATATATATTGTTTGATAGAATATAATTGATAATATTTTGTTTGATTTATTTATATATTATAATGTTTTTTTATAGTATATAGTTTGATAGAAAAGAATATAGTTTTAATTTGATAGAATATAATAGATAGTATATATTCAAATACATAGAAAAAAATTACAATTGAAAGACAATAAAAAAACATTAAAATATATTACAATACTTCAAAAGTATTTAATTAACATTAAAATATATTTGAATATATTTGAATATATTCAAATACATAAAAATAAATTAATATGGAAAGACAATAAAAACATTAAAATATATTACAATACTTCAAAAGTATTTAATTAACATGAAAATATATTTGAATATATTCAAATATATTCAAATACATAAAAATAAATTAATATTGAAAGACAATAAAAAACATTCAAGTGCATGAAAAGACATTAACACATTAAAACATATTTAATTAACATTAAAATATAATAAAAGACATTAAAACATATGAAAATATATTAAAATACATCAAAAGACATTAGAATAACATTAAAATACATTAAAATATACTGAAAAGACATTAATATTCAACTGGATCATAATAAAAGACATGGAGACTGCTTTCCCGAAACTCAAAACGTTACTATGAAATCACTTGGAGGATCACGCCGATCTGTACGCAGGTTGTTATACGGGAGGGTACTCATTCCAACAGTTCGTCGACTACCAGAGATGGGCGGGAGCTGTGCATGGTGATAGGAGACGGTGGATAGAGCTACCCATTATGGGTTTAGTATTTGCAACGGTATATCAGATTCCTCTCGTCGTCCTAGCTTGGCATCATCCGTTCACATGTCTCCCCATGACCTCGCCGACACCTGCTAACAACCCTCAATCAGCAACTCTTGGTGTAGCCTGCATCGAAAACCAAGACCATTTTGCCGCGGTACGACTTCAAACGTCTTTTTTTATTACCTATTCATGCTTTTCATATATATGTCAATACTCTAACTCTAATTTTCTGTTCTCATAGATCTGGTTGCGTCCTAACGCTCCTCTTCCGCCGCCTCCGCCAGAATGGGTCGCACATCATCACCCGAGCGTCGAAGGATGGGATGCTCCGTTTCAAGCTCAGATTGAGAGATTTCGAGCCTTACGTGCCGAGTCCGGTCGCCCTTTACTATTTTCCTAGATTTTATTCCACCAGTTTATTAAATTTATGGATGTAAACTTTTTTTTTTCCGTTCCTTATAACATTATTCGCATATTATCCGAATGAAAATCTTAACAATTATTGGTTTCCATTTAATTAGACCCTAAATACTTCAACTCCACTAGCTAAACACTTTAATTTTTGCAATTAACAATACAAACCCTCGGAAAACCTAAACCCCAAACCCTAAACCCTAAACGCGAAACCCTACCTAGGGTTTGCACGTCCTTACCAATGTGCATATATTGCACGTCCTTAAGGACGTGCATGCACGTTGTTAAGGACGTGCAAGGGGTCTGCTAGTGGACGTGCACAGTCCCAAACTTGCACGTCCTTAAGGACGTGCAAATCCTTAATCCGGATTTGCGATGTATATAGCCACACCCTTTTTTTAGTCTAAGATTACCTTTTATTTTGTGTAAGTCCGTCCTCCTTTGCTTGGGGGTTTTATACTTTTATGGGAGGTGTTTGTCAAATTATTCACAAAAAAAAAAAAATATTTACCAAAAAATTTAGGGATTGAAAATATTTGTCAAAATATTCACGAGGGTCCCACTTGTCTTTTATAATTTCCCGTAAAAAGCAAATATCATATAAAATCACCATATCTTTTTTATAATTTGCATTAATATCCTTGCATGTTACTTGTTTAGTCTATATTCCGCATTAAAAATTTATAATTAGAACTTTGATTCTGCAATTTGGTATCAGAGCCAAGTTAATTAAAAATAAATCTGTATTTATCTATAAGACAATCTGGAGGTGTCTACTAATTGCCTCCATAAGACTTATCCTCATGCTTTACATTTAGATATAAACGATAAGCATTTTGGAGCAATTTTAAATGTCATTTCAGACCAACTTATAGATCTAAAACTCGAAGTTAAAAAATTAGTACAATTATATATTGAGATTAGCAGTAAAATATTTAAGACGGTAAAAGAAACAGGCGAAGTACATCACTCAACAAATCTAAAAGTCATTAACGAAATTAGCCATCAGATAAGGCTAACATCAGTTGGTGAGATCAAGAAAGGAGATTCTTTTAAATATAGTTATCCATTTAAAAAATCCAAAAAGAAGTTTTCTACCAAATTAGATAATATAAAGAACAAGGCAGCGGTAGAAGAAAACCAAGACGAAAATCAAAACCCTAAAAATGAATCAACGTCCAATTAGACAAATAAAGAAATTTAGCACTAAACTGGATGATCCGGAATGGAAGATGAAACTACAAAAACAAAAAGCCATTGAAACCAACTTTATGAACCAAGAGGTCATGAGCGACGACGAGTCTGAAAAGAATTCAGATGAAGAAGCTGTGTATCAACAAATGGGATTAATTAACCTAAAAGATATGGAAAACATTCCCATATCTAGAGTCCAAAAAAGGTTAAATAAAATTTTAAGACAAAGAAGGCTGAGGGAGAATGAACATGTAGAACAAAATGAAGCTAGAAGACATTACAGACAATATGAACATGGTTCGACTAGTAATTACAGATCTAGGTTAAAGCCTAAAGAATTTCTGGAAAAGAAGGAAAGATTTGGAGTAAGCATTATGCCAAACCATAGACCAAATCAGAGAGAAATTAATCTAGAACCCATAAGTGAAACAGGTTATAAATTAAACCTAGATGGTGTAAGAAATAGGCGTGAAATCATAGAGTTCTGGAAAAAAAGTATGATGAGTGTATTAAACATGAACGTAGGATGGAGCTCTTATCAATTCCTTAATTACATAGAACATAGTTTCTATGGATGTATTGCTGACTGGTATGGAGCTATTGGTGATGAACCAAAACAAGAGCTTAGAAATTTACCAAGCCCAGTGACGATGTTCACCTTAATATGTGAATTCATTGGAGAAAAAGAAGATGAAGATAAGGAAGCCTTAAAATGGAAAAGAACTTTAAACAATCTCGAAATCTGTAACATGAAATATGTTGACAATTACATAACAGAATTCGAGAAATATTACTATAAGATAGGGGAGAACAGCACTAATCTGCAAATGTTCTTTGATAAACTTCCAGCCCCAATTAATGAACAAATAAGTGAAGAGTATCGAGAGTTAATTAAAAATGGAGATAAAGATACTCTTGGTAACAGAATTTCCTATGTTAGGAAATGGGCCGAGAAGAAATGTCGAGACGTAAGAAGCACCCAAATGATGAAAAAACAATTCTTAACTTGTTGGGAGACGCCAACGGAGTGGGGATGTAACAATAGAGATTACCAAGGAAAAAGAAACTATAAGAGAAAAAGTTTCAATAAACAAAGAGGTGAAAAATATCATAAGAAGTATTATAAAAAACCATTCTCTAAAAACAGAAGGTTTTTCCAGAAAGCATCGTTCTGTCCTGAGAAAAAGAAAAATTGTAAATGTTAGGCATGCGGAGAATCCGGTCATTATACTAATGAATGCAAAAATAAGAAAAATAATAGATTAGCAGAAGCCCTAGGTAGTTTGGATTACATCGAGCTATCTGAAGATGAAGCGGTAGATCTAGTCCTAAGAAATAACAAAGGTATAGTAGAAATAATAGAAGAAAAGCTTGAAGAAGATATAGAATCTGAAAATGAGTCAATAGAAGGTGAAGAAATTAATGAAATGATGGAAGGAGAAGCTCCTAGTGAGTTTTCTGATGAATATGAGATGACCACCTTAGCTCAACTTCAGCAAGTTGAAACCTCTATTGATGAGGAACAAGTTGAAGAAATGACGAGATCAGGGGTTGATTTCCCGATCATCGCTAAAGAACAGTTTGTTAAAAAATCTTTGTTCTCTAAATATGCTAAGTATGTTTGCGAAGAAATGTCTGGAGATGTGACTGTCAAGAATAATGAAAATCAAGCCACTGAAGTAAACTTAATCAATTGGGCAAACATTCAAAAGCATAACAAAGATAAAAAATTTAAATATATTTTCATATGTGGTATCCAAGTAATTATAACTCCATTACAAGATTATGGAAAAGATGTGCAATGCATTAATTTTGTTTATGACATTAGGCATAAAAAGTTTAGTGATCAATGCATCAGTGGTATAGTATGTAATTTGAGCCAAGGAGCAGTTTCTTGGATCTGTAGACGTAACTATTATGTTAGTCTAGAAGATCATTATGCATCTAAGTTCTTAGCTATAAAATTGTTAACAGAAGGTATTAGTATGCACAGGGGAACTAGTCCCTTAAAATTAAAGTGGAAGGTAGTTTATAAACTTGAGAATACTACAAATCCTCCACAAAAAGGCCATATAGTAGAAGCTGAGAAACACGAGGTTGTAGGTTCAAGCAAAGAAGTTGTACCTGTTAAGCTAAAACCTGATCAAATAAGACTTAAGACCATTTGGATAAACGCATTTGAAAATTCTACAGGCACTAGCAGTAATAAGGTTTTAACCATAGATAAAGAAGGTAGAATCCATACGAATGCTAAACCACCAGTCAATCTCTCTAGATGTCCAAGTTTATCCAGAAACACTAGTTTTAGGTTCAATCCTAATCTTAGTATTACTCCAAGGAATCAGGGAACTACTACAAGTAGAAAAGACAAATCGTTTGTGGTAGATGAAGACATAGCAAGCATGATAGCAGCATTAAACAAGAGATTAGAAAATAAAATTTTGAAAGAACCAGCTAGACATAGTATAGACTTAGGTTCTAGCCAATTTAGGGAATCGATAACATCAATTCCTCCAATAGTTCAGAAGGTCAGGGAAAATCAAGAAGGATCATCTAGTTCCGAACAAAAAGGAAAGATAATAGGATACCAAACCAAAACCTTTAGTGAACATATCTATGAAATGATCCAAGGGCTAAAGATTTAAAAGAATCTCTCACAGATTCTTTATTTGAAGAAGAATTAGGAATGAGAATGGAAGTAATAGACCTCAGACATCTCTGTGGAGATAATATGAGAGTAGAAGAAAGCTTTGAACATGTCAGCAGAGAATCACTAAAGAGAAATTATAGGATTACCAACCCCAATAGCATTTATATCCCGATAAGTATTTGCTTAGAAGGGTTCAATAAATATGAGTTATGTGCCTTTGTAGATACTGGATGTTCAGTATGCTTTGGTAAGAATGCATTATTTCCTGAGTTTATTTGGCAGAATGCTCGTAGACCAATTCAAGTTAGAATAGCTGATGATAGTATCATGGTTCATTCATAATTAGCTTCTGATGTACCTATCATGATAGGAGGAGTTCAATGTGTAATTCCTACACTATGGGCTACTAATCAGCCATCACATGATATGTTAATTGGAAATAACTTCCAAAGACTCCATGTCCCGTTTACTCAGCACTTAGACATGATGGTCTTCAACATTCATGGAGAAGATGCTTGGGTTAAAGAGATTAAACAAGCTTATACACACCAAGCAATAGAATTTACGCGCACTAAGCGTGGTGAGGAATATATTCTTCCTACACAAAGAGAATTTTCACTCTCTATATGTGAAGTAACATTAAAAGATAAAATTCTTAAACAGCAAGAAAAAATGTGTAAGGAATTATATTCTGAAATTCCTTTAAAATTTTGGGAAAAAAATAAATCATTTTCTACCATAGAACTAATAGATCCAAAAGCTGTCATTAGAGTAAAACAAATGGTTTACACTTATAAGGATCAACAAGAATTTAAAGAACAAATTGATGAACTCTTAAAGAAAGGCTTAATTCGAGAAAGTAAAAGTCCTCATTCTAGTCCTGCATTTATGGTCAGGAACAATGTTCTAAAAAACGTTTGGCGGATGCTTGGCGACAGGGTACCGCTAAGCGCCAAGACGGTTTGGCGGCCTTATTAGCGGTTCTTGGCGGATAAAACGGTTTTTTATTATTTCGTTATATTTATCCAATAAACTATGTATAAAACATATATTATGTAATAAACTATGTATTAATTTTAAGTTTATAGCATATCAAATAAAAAATCATCATGACCCTTTTTAAAGTTGTCTGAATCAAATATAAAATCATATAGATATATTCAAATAAATATCACGACTTCATAATAGAGAAATTTGAAACCATAAAAACTAAATAATCTCAATTTAAAACCGCCAAGACCGCTAAGCCTCCGTCTCGTGCCCGCCAAAACTCTTCCCCGCCAAGCTCAATTTGCACCTGCCAAGGCCGCCAAGTCTCCGTCTTGCACCCGCCAAGGCCGCTAAGGTGCTGTTTCGTTCCCGCCAAGGGTCTCCCCCGCCAAGCTACACCGCCAAAGCCGAATTCGAGACGGTGTGGGTCCACCAAGCGTCTTGGCGCCGTCTTGGCGGCCGCCACGACCGTTTTTTAGAACACTGGTCAGGAATCATGCAGAAGAAAAAAGAGGAAAATCCAGAATGGTTATCAATTATAAAAAGCTTAATGATAATACTGTTTTTGATGGATATTATATCCCTAATAAAACAGTTTTATTTAATAGAATACAGGGAGCCACTTGGTTCTCTAAAATGGATTGTAAAAGTGGTTATTGGCAGGTAAGAATATATGGATGAAAAAAGTATTTTACTTACTGCATTTAGTGCTCCACAAGGACACTATGAATGGGTAGTCATGCCCTTTGGTTTGAAAAATGCACCACAAATATTTCAGAGAAGAATGGACAATATCTTCAAAGAATTTAAACATTATTGTCTTGTTTACATTGATGATATCTTAAGCATGACTTGAAAGTTGAGCCTGACTTGAAATCTATAACTCAAAAATGTATTGACCATGGAATCATTTTAGGACAGAAAAAATGCATTTATGCTGAGCCTGAAATTGAGTTCCTAGGATTAAAGATTAAAGCAGGTCAAATTATTTTGCAAGAATATATTATAGAAAAGGTAGAAAAATTTCCTAATGAAATCAAAGTTAGAAAACAACTAGAAAGATTTCTAGGTTGTCTTACTTATGCTTCTGATTTTATTAAAGATCTAGCCAAGTTCAGAAAACCTCTACAAGTTAAATTAAAGAAAGATCAAGTTTGGAGTGGGACTCAATTAGATACTAAAATAGTCAAAGAACTTAAAAGAAGATGTGAAAAACTTCCAATATTGACTTTACCTAATGAAGAGGATGAGTTAGTTCTCGAAACAGATGCTAGTGATTATCATTGGGGAGCTATTTTAAAAATAAAGAAAGATAACAAGCTTTGCAGGTATAGCAGTGGCAGCTTCAACAAATCTGAGTATAATTACACTGTCATGGAAAAGGAGATTCTTGCAATTTATCGTGGAATCCAGAATTTTATAATCTTCATAGCTCCTAAACCTTTTACAGTCAGAACAAATTGTAAAGGAATATTGGGTTTTATAAATAACAATCTTGATAATATAAAAGCGCATGGGAGACTCATGCGTTGACAATTAGCCCTTAATCAATTCACTTTTACCATTGAACATGTGCAGGGATCGAAAAATTCTCTAGCTGACAGCTTAACGAGAGAGTTAGCTCATGGATCAGAGAAATCAAACGCGGTGGGAAAATCCGCAATGGGTGTTCCACCCATGAGATATTAATCTCTTAGGAGAAATACGAGGATACCAAGGATGGGTTTCCCCTCCAAGTTTTCACATTTCTGTTGATTTTGGAAGATTTACTGAGAATAGATTCCGTCGTGGACTCCTACAAGCGAGACACTGAGCGGTTATACGAATGTTAACTCTAGAGATAATTATAAAAGTTCTCCAGCTACCTACTGAACTCCAGGAAGACATCTGTAGAAGATGGAGAATGAGAGATTTCGACAACTTCTACTGGATGGTAACTTTGAGAGATCGCGATACTCCAGCAAGGATAAGAGAATGGTGTAACCATTTTTGTGTAACCAATGGCGCCGAATTGGGAGGATTATCATTACCCATCATGCCAAGTGAAGATGCAGATTACTTAAATTCGTGGAGATATGGAATGTGCAATGGAATCCACAATTACAGGCGACCATGGCCAAAGAAAGAAGAAGAGAGCATCTTGTACAAGTATTTCACTAAGTTCCAGAAGGAGGTCTTCCTCAGAGCAGCAAAATTAAAAAAAAAAATAGAAGACATAAGTTGTTGTCGTGTTATCAGTGCCTGCATGGATGTTAGCCAGGGAAAAACCCGGCTACCACATTACCTAATCTTCCTACTAATGAGGGAAGACTACTTGTACGTGAAAGATCCAGTAGTGGAAGGAAGAATCGACGTAGTAAGGCATACTTTGGAGGCAAGAGCAAAAAGATTCTTTTACATCTACTACAGCATCACCAAGTTTAGACAGACTGATTGTGGGATATTCAAAGTTGGAAATACAACCTTCATAGTAACCCCACAACTCAATCCATTAATGCAGCAAGCCATAAACAGGTCTGAATCCATCGAGCTCTACTTAGCATAAATAGAAGCCGGACACTTTTTAGATAAAAGAGGACACGAGAGGATGCTCGATTTACTGATTGCATGGGATCATGAATACACTGAAGGATTAATGTTTGATCTCGATCTAGACAACGATCAAGATCTAGAGTTTGATAATACTCTAGATCTAGTTCAAGATTATAATGATGATGACCTGGAAGCCAATATGGGAGACGAAGGGGTCCAGAACCTGGACAACTGAAAGCCATCATCATCCACCAAGCACAATTATTGTACCTTTGCTTTTAGTGTTTGCTTTTACTATTCAGCATGTGAGTTGTGTCAGCACTGTGTGCTTTTATTATTTTCTGAGTGTGTAGGGGCCCATCTGTCGGCCATTTGTAAAAGAGACGTTGGAAGGCATCCAATGCTCTATACTCAACTCTATAAATAGAGCCATTCTCAGACTTCTCAACACACAATTCCATAGAGAGAAAAACCATAGGAGAAGAGAGAAGAGAATTTGTAAATCAGAAAGAGAAGTAAAAACGTTTTGAATTTGAGTAGATTGGTGTTTCCATCACTCTAAAGTTCAAAACCTTTCAATGGATCTTCTGATATGAGTGTTAAATGTGTTTAAGTTTTAAATTAAGAGTGTTTGTGTGTTGTAATATTTCCCAGATTCAATAAAGTTTGTGTTTAAGAAAGGGAAAGCTACTTAATTGAACACTATGTTCTGAATACTTTGTTTTCTTGATTCAAATTCCTTCACCCTCTCAAAATCAAAACCAAAAGGTAGAGACTACGGTCTAAGGTAGGAAACAAAACAGATATGTGCTCAGTCTGAACTAAGGGAGGCCTGGTTGAAGGTTAGCCACCTCTAGAAAACCGGAAGCTAAGGAACGCCGGTGGTCCAGATTAACTACGTTCAGGTATAGGTCAAACGTCTTTAGCTTGAAGTTTTAGTTGCAGAGCGTGGTGGGCTTTAAACCATAAAAAGCTTATTATTCATAATATAGTTAGTAGATTATGATAGTTAGTATCACCAAAAGTCATTTATAAGTATTCTACCTTGCATCTTGAGTATTATTGTCAAAAACTAGAAAGTTAAAAACCAAGTTTGTAATTTAGTATAAAGTACGGTCGTACGGGTTAGGGGTGGGCATTACCGGATAATCGTGTCGGATACCCCAAACCGTTTAGTACAAATCGGCTGAACCGTACATGACCCGCTATGAACCGGGTATCCGACACGGTAATGCTATTTGGATCCGTGTCGGATACCCGTGTTATCTGACACGAAGCGTTAGGCTCTCCCTCTCTCTCTTTTTCCTCGGCCTTGTCGTTGTGTGGTGGATGTTGATGCAGCAACGGGTGTTGGTGGGAGGAGGGAGGAGTCCGGCTGGTGTCTGGGCTTCAGCCTCCGTTGTCGTTGGTCAGGGCACGAGGTGGGACACCGCCGGCGTGAGAAAGGAGGCGCCGTTTGTGATCGAGGTGCGGGGAAGCGAGATTTGAGAGAGAGAGAGAGAGAGAGAGAGAGAGAGAGAGAGAGAGAGAGAGGTGGAGGAAAGAAGCGCCGCTGACTGGCTTCGGCCTTGACAACTTCAACTGTTCTTCCTCCGTTTGAATCGACAAGGTGAACAGAGGTCGGAGCGGGAGACGGCGTCGGAGGCCGGGGCTTCAGATCTGAGCGAGGAGGATAGAAGGAGAGCAAAAGGGCTGCAAAAGTCGAAGAGCAAACGGGTTGACAGAGTGACAAGGTGAACGGAGGGCGGAGCGGAAGACGGTGTCGGCGGTAGGGGCTTTAGATCTGAGCGAGGAAAATAAAAAAGAGGATAATAAAGAGGAAAATAAAAAAGAGCAGGTGAGATTCGAACCCTTGTCTGTTTGAATACATGCCCAGTTCCTCCGCTCCCTTGACCCAGGTGAGCAAGCTGAACGCTTTGTCATTTATGGGATCTTTAATATACAAGTATTAATAACACCGGATCTAAAAAATTAAAAAAAAAAAATTTAAACGGTTTGTGTCGGGTATCCGACAATGTGATATTGCCGAACCGAATACGAACCATTTACAACCGTGTTTTCTCGGTTCGTGTATCATTTTCGTGTCGTGTTTTTTCGGTTTCGTGTTTTTTCGTGTCGTGTTTTCGTGTCGTGTCTGCCGTGTCGGATTTTTCTGCACACCTCTAGTACGGGTGCCTTTTGAAAATTCAAAAGCAAAAAGTTTTAAAAGTTTGAATATTGTGGTAATTAGTTTGGAAAGCTTAAATATTTTAAAAGAAATTTCCTTTTCTGGTTTCTACTTTATTTCTTTCCAAAAAGTTTCAATTAATATTTAAATTTATCATACAACTAAGACACCATAATCTATCTGAAGATATGACCCATCAATCCATATATATCATTTACCTTAAAGTTAAGTTTTATCTAATAAAATGTGGCATTTTTTTATAGTAAGGATTCGAGATCAGATATACCTGAATCTGGATAGCCGATAAATCGAATAAACCGTCAAAACATACAATTAAAAAAAAAAAGTGCACCCCATAGAAAACGAATCTAGACAACATAAAATACACGACCTTAAAATATTACACATATGTATTCATATAAAATAGCATATATAGTTCACGCATATCATAACCTCTTCTAGTTATAATGCATCAACAACGAGTACCCCCTCATTAACTATATATAAATTATAACCACTTAACCCAAATTCCACAAATATATAGCTAAACACGGATCGATCATGAATTATTAAAAACTCGCAAATTAGACACATATGTTTTAGTATTATATTAGATATATCACTTAAAACGAAACCAGTGATGACCCTCATCAGCATTTGGGAAAGGGAGATTTGCACTGGGTGGCGACCTTGCGGGCGTTGGGGGTGTCGACGAACTTCTTGAGGTTAGGGTTTTTCATGTACCCGCACAGGCAAGGCTTCTGCTGCTGGATCCTCTGGCAGCAGAGGCTCGTCGGCGGGTTCGACGACGTTATCGCTGCCGCGCACGGGCTCAGCTGCATGGGGCTGCACGTCACCGCGGCTTCCACTGCGGCTCCTCCGCCTAGTATCAACAGCACCACCACCACCACCACCGCTGGAGTCACTGATCCTGCGTTCGCCTTCATTTTGAATTGGGGAATTCGATCGATCTCTAATTAGCTAGCTAGAGGTGTGAAGATGAGACTTGAATATGAGAAGGTAGGGGAGTGCAGTTTGCTGAAAGGGTTGGTGTCGGTTTTTATAGTGGTCGAAGGAACGAGCCAGGGGCCCACCTTACTCATGCCCCTCGGTATATATATATATATATATATGTACACACTACACACTTTACAGTTTACACAGTGTACCTAGCTAATTAATTTTAGATGTATATATAGCTAAGACTGAGTTGGTAAATAGAATTTGTTTCATCTCTTAATTGGAGGATGTGAGAGGTCAGAGACTCAGAGGTGTCAATTGGGCCATTCGGATTGGGTTTGAATATACCCATTCGGGTACAAATCATATGTCAGGTCGGATCATATATCATATATATTGTAGATTCGGTTGAGTCGGACAAGTTTTCAAGTCGGGTAAGTTCGGGCTAAATGAATTTCAGGTTGCGTTGTTTATCTTAATTGTTGACTACTAAACATTACGGAGTATTTATTTAGTTATACTAGGTCTAAATATTATAAGGATCAATCATGTCTTATTCATTCGGGTATTGGGTCAAAATGAAACGAATTTAGGTTTGGATTGTACACATATGATACTAGATTTTCGAATTTCGGTCGGATCGGGTTAGATTTTGCAACCTATGAGATGTGAATATATTTGATAAATGTGTGTTAGGCTAACCCAAAGTCCAATGTGAGAATGGTTGGGATGGTT
Organism: Persicaria tinctoria; assembly: GCA_037127255.1. Lineage (NCBI taxonomy): Eukaryota > Viridiplantae > Streptophyta > Magnoliopsida > Caryophyllales > Polygonaceae > Persicaria > Persicaria tinctoria. The sequence goes on along the minus strand of JBANSL010000004.1, from coordinate 84,856,637 downwards.
TTTATTTTATTTGGTTTTTTTTATAGTGTTTATTGTTCAATTTTTAGTAAGGCATATATAATCGATTTTAATTCAGACATATTTGATGGATTGAATTATACTTTTATTTTAAAAAAAATCCAATCATGCGACTTTATAATTAGATATACATTATTATTAAAATCTGAAATCCATTTTTATAATATATGCAAAAATCTCTAAAAAAAATACTATAATAAGTTGAGAACTTGAGATGCACCTCGTTAATTCTCAACGAGCGGGTTTTATAAAATTTAATCCTAGACTAGTGTAATACCCGCACCTTGAAGGCACGGAATTTTATATCCATATTAAGTATGTAACTTTTTAAAAGTATTGTTAAACTATATATATATATATATATATATTTTGAAGTCATATAGATGACATGAATTCGATGTACTATATTAAATATTAATTATATTAATATATTAATAGCTAGATTTTTGGAAAAAAATATATTTAAAATATGAACAGAGGAGGAGCAAACTTGGAAGTAATCTTTTCGTATAAATTAATGATAAGAGCACACAGAATAGTAAACAAATATATTTAAAATATATCACAAATTGATATACAACATATCAATTTAGATAATATTTTAGTATGAAAAATAGGAAACAAATATGTTTAAAATATGAAACAAATATTTTAAAATTTCAGCAATAATATTGACAAATAAGAAAATATCATTTGAATAAAAAAAATTAAGTTTAATTATGAGCGTAATACGTCATCAAAATGCTAGCAGAATTACTATTATTAATAGATAGATAATCTCCTCCTTCGGGAGCCCAAATCTCCTTCGGGAGCCGTCGCCTCCTCCTCCGGGAGCCACCCCTTCGCCTCCTTGGCCGTGTTACGACCGGTCGCCACCACCTTGTGCCGGTGTGCTTACCCGATGACTCCGGTCGATGAATCCCCTGTTGGGTGTGGTTTACACGCTTGGTGGCTGCCCACGCGCCGCCAAATTCGCCATGTGAAGTCCTTCTTCCTCAACCTTATTAGCCTAATCCGCTCCCAATCTCGTTGTTTTGGGTTGCAATCGGTCCTTTCGGTTCAGATTTGGGGTCTGTTCTTCCCGTTTTCGGTTGGCATGCCTCCATTTTTGGCGATTGGTCTCCTTCCTCCCCGCTGTCTTCGTCGCCGGGCTGGTGGGTGTTCCCCTGGCTAACTCCTGCTGTCGTCGGCTCCTAATTTCAGTTTGGGGCTATTGCTTTGTAGCCCTCCCTCTCCCCAATTTTGCTCCTAATTGAGAATGAACTACACTTCTACTGGTGTTGATTTAATCCCCCTTCCTTTCTTCTATTGGATCCCTTGGTGGTTTGGGGCTGCGTTCCTGGTGTGGATTGGTCTCCTATCCCCGACCATCCGCTTCCTCACCGTTCCGTCCTGCCTTGCTTCAGCTTGGGTGGTCGGCTTCCGGGTGGTTCCGACGGGGTAGCCGTTGCGGCCGGTTCTTGCCGGTTGCGTCGTTTGCTGCCTTCGTCTGGGGCTATATATCATCAAACCCCCTTCCTTTCTTCTGGTGGGTTGGCGTGCTGGCGACCTGTCCTCCAACGGGCTCTCCGGCACCATGGTGTTGTCTCGGGCATGTTTCTCTTTGGCTTGTTCGGGTCGTGTCTTTGGGCCCAAGGCAAAGCGGCCCGAAATTATGGGAAATAAAAATTAAAATTAAAATTTTATATATATATACGTTTTTATATATAGTTAAATAATATCCGGATTGGGCTTGTTTATCTCCCGCTCGGGTTTATGGTGCGTTTCGATTTAGGTGGTGTTGCTCTGCGATTTGGGGGACTTGCTTTTCTTCTTCGGTTGATGAGGTTCTGACTGTTCGAAGTCGGGTCAGGTTGGGGTCGTGACAGTGTGTATCGAGGCGTTTCCTTTTCCCGGAAGACTGTTTCCTTGGAGGTTCGTCTTCACTGCCCACAGGTGTCTCCTGATGTACCGCTGGCCTGCGGTGTTGCTGCTGGTAGCGCTTGACTTCGTTCGTTCGTCTACGTCCGCATCTCCTCCGGTTTAGTTAGGCTTGTTTCTCTTTGTAGAGCTCCTGTACTTGTTTCTTGCACCTTCGTTGTATTTTTCCTCTTTTTGACGGTCTCCGTCTGCCGACTTGTCGGCCTTCGAGGTCCAGATTTGTCTGATCTCGAATTATTTCCTAATAAAAAAAAAATATTAATAGATAGATATGCCCGTATTTAATTATTTGTGGCAAATATACGAGCTATAAGAAGTTGATTCAGTTGATCGAGCTAGTCAATTACGAGTACCTTTGGAAATAAACACTATGCGACCCTCTAAAAACAAGTTTTATCGCCTTATTCGACACGTAAACAAAAAGTCTCCAATTAATATAACCACTTCAGTAATTTGTATTTCATCCTAAGGATAGTTTGATTAACTTTAGTTGATTATTTTCTACTCAAAAAAAAAAAAAAACTTTAGTTGATTATTTTCTCAAAAAAAAAAACACTTTAGTTGATTCGTTAGCTATACCGAATTTTTTTTTATAAGGTAAGAATTCGAATTCAGACATATCTGAAACTCAAAGGCCGAACAAGCCGGCAGACGGTAGAACCGTCTAAAAAACCAAACATACAAGTGCAAGTACAAACAAACGACTCTACAAAAAACACAACCAGAAGACCTAATCCAAGCAGGAAGTGGCCGAAGACGACGGACGAAGTCAAGCTCTACACTGAAGCAGAACCGTAGGCCAACGATACATCAGGACCCGATCATTCTATGGGCAGTGAGGACGAAACTCCAGAGAAGCAGTCAACCCGAGAATGGAGACGCCACGATGCACACTACCACGACCCCAACCTATCCCGACTCCGACAGTCAAAACCAAATCCTAGGAGAAAGCCGCCAAGCAACGCGATCGTAAAGCCGCACAACACCTGAGTAAAACGCACCCAGAAACCCTAACGGGATTTACGTACTACACACCCAAACGAGCGATGTTTGATGTCCTTACAGGATTTCCCAGTAATTAAATTCCCGGGAACTTCCACCCTTTTCTTCCTAATAAAAATCTCTTATTTATCTCACTATATTAAATCTACTATTTTTTCATTTTTCAACCAAACATGTTTCATAAAATCTCATAAAATGTAATTCATGAGAAATAGACTTCCCAGCAATAAAATTCTCGGGAAGTAGACTTCCTACATTTATCCAAACGAGCACTAATATATTAACCAAAATTATATAAGATTAATATACCCATTAAGTCGGAGACAGATAAGAGTAAAAAAGATACTTTAAGTATAAACTGCCAAAACAAAAAGAAAAAAATGTCGTTGATTTTTTCAACCAATCTACTTAATTAACTATATCAATTATCAACCCATGCCATATATTAGTGGCCGGACATATAACATACACGTCAAACGTTATCGATCCAAGTTCTGATTTTTTTTTTTTTTTTGGTGACCTATCCAAGTTCTGATTTGATGATCTATCTACCCATTGAGTGACAATAAAGTTTACTATGTGAACAACTTCATTTGTCTTGTAGAAAAATTAGGAAAATTAATTAGATTACATGTTTCGAGATTGGGAAAAGATACAAAAACTGTTTGCATTGCACGCTTGAGTGAATAAAAAAATATTTTCTTAAAAAAAGGTGAGTAATAAATTTACATTTTATTAATTACGCGGTGAAAAAACCCTATTTTTTAATTTTTCATCTTTAAATTTAACAATTTTTTTTCTGTTAATATGCCTTGAATTGAGCTTATTATTTGTTTTGGGTTTAGACCCATTCTCTGACTAGGGTTTCATGAGGCACTATATATACTCATAAACCTAACAATTTGTAACCGAGTTTCTTGTTTGTCTCCATAATAAAGATCTCTATTTCTCTGCCCGTGGACGTAGGTAACACACCGTTGCCGAACCACGATAAATCTTTGTGTCTTTCTTCGTCTGTTGTCGTTCTCGTTATAACAAACTGGTATCAGAGCATGGTTGTGATTTCTGTCGAGAATGATGTTTGGATCTGTAGTGAAGATTGACAAGTTTACTGGAAGAAACTCTTTCAGTCTGTGGCAGATAAAGATGCGGGCTTTGCTGAAGCAACAAGGTTTATGGGCACCGTTAACCGCCGACAAGAAGGGGGCAGATACAACCACCGCTGAGTACGACCTTCTGGAGGAGAAGGCTCATTCGACGATTATGTTGTGTCTCGCAGACGATGTCATAATAGAGGTTGCTGATTAGGAAACTGCTGGCGGCTTGTGGCTAAAGTTGGAGAGTTTGTACATGACAAAGTCTCTGACGAACAAGTTGCTTCTGAAACAACGGTTGTTCGGGCTGCGTATGCAGGAAGGTACACAACTCAGAGATCATCTTGATCAACTTAACACGTTATTACTTGAATTGCGTAATATTGATGTTAAGGTGGAGGACGAAGATGTTGTCCTAATTCTGCTAGTATCCCTACCCCCCACATACGAGAACTTCGTCCAGTCGTTCGTTGTTGGGAAGGATACCATCACACTGGAAGAGGTTAGATCGTCGCTTCACATCAGAGAGTTGCGTCTGAAGGCAACCGCGTCGGTTACAGACAATCAGGCTTCCGGACTTATGGCCAGTGGAGGCAATTCTGATGGTAGAAGGGGCAAGAAGCAAGGTCGCAAATCAGGCCCTAAACCAGACGACGTCTGTAACTACTGTAAGGAGAAAGGTCATTGGAAGAATGACTGTCCTAAGAAAAGGCAACAAGAGCAGAAATCTAGATCTGCAAAAGTAGTTCATGGTGGAAATACTTCTGAGGAAGATATTGTTCTACTAGCAGGTAATCGCACAGATCATGATGTGTGGTTTCTTGACTCAGGTGCGTCCTGTCACGTATGTCCTATAAGAGAGTTGTTTACAACATATAGATGTGTAGAAAAAGGCAATGTTTCTATGGGAAACGATGTCATCTACAAGGTTGTTGGGATCGGCTCAATCAGGCTTCGGACAAACGATGAGAAGTTTCGCACATTGGAGGAAGTCAAACATGTGCCATCTATGACAAAGAATCTGATATCCCTAACTGTGTTAGACGAAAAGGGTTTCAGACACACAGGTTATGGTGGAAAGTTGCGCGTGTTTAAGGGCTCTAATGTGGTTTTGCAAGGAGTCAAGTAGGGAAATGGGACTTTGTGTACCTTACAAGGTTCAGCGGTCACGAGTGCTGCAAATGCTGTTTCAGTCAACGTTAGTGAGACTGTTGCTGAGGAGGTGAAGTTGAACTTCACTCCAACAGAGACTCAGGCACCTGAGTTGGTCGCTGACCAATCATCACAGACATGTACTACTTAGTCAGATACTGGTGAGACAAATAATATACCACTAGACACAGGAACAGGTGGAGCTGTACATCAGAGTATTGCTCTAGATCAACCAAGAAGGGTTGACATCAGGGGGCTTGCGAGATAGACGTCTAATGATCTGGTGGGATATGTTTTGCATGTGGCCGAAGAGGGGGAGGATGGTGTCCCATCCAACTATAAGGCTGCTGTTTCTGGAGGTGAGTCACTACACTAGCAAGCTGAGAAGAGAATCAAAGTGAAGAAAGTGGGAACAACTTATAATCCCACTGATATGTTCACTAAGCCAGTTCCGGAGAGCAAGTTCCAACATTGTTTGGACTTGCTTAACATCACTAGTTGTTGAGTTGCCCTGCGGGGCAATCTGGGTCCTCATGTGAGGACACATCTGAGGCAGAGAAATGTCTGGCACTTGTCATAGTGCATCTGTTTCTGAGAGGAGATTCTGGTACATCCGACATTGAAGCGCATCTGGTACATTTGGCATGGCATTGTATTTGGTACGTCTGGTGCTGCAATGCGATTGGTACATCTGAGAGGATTCAAGTCAAGGTGGAAATTTGTTAATATGCCTTGAATTGGGCTTATTATTTGTTTTGGGTTTAGGCTTATTGTCTGACTAGGGTTTCATGAGGCACTATATATACTCATAAACCTAACAATTTGTAACCAAGTTTCTTGTTTGCCTCCATAATAAAGATCTCTGCCCGTGGACGTAGGTAACACAACGTTGCCGAACCACGTTAAATCTCTATGTCTTTCTTCGTCTGTTATCGTTCTCGTTATAACATTTTTATTATTAGAAAAGAATTTGATTGAGAGGGACTCTACCCTAAAGTGAGGTCAAGAAGACAAAAGTTGTTTGAGATATCGACGTCCCGGGTAGAGTGTCAAATATGTGTAACCTTATCAGCTACTCGATCTACTGCCCATTCGAGGCACCTGAAAGGAGACTTATTTCACTGTCGATAGTAGGATTTTAATATCAGTCATAATCATTTCAATTTTCTAGGAACATAAATGTTTGCTCTGCTAGTGGTTAATTATGATGAAAAAAGTCTCCTTCAATATGTATTTTGTTGAGGCGTAGCCGCAAGATTTTCGTAATACCTTATTTCAAGGTTACAACTTCAGTTTTGAGAGGGGTTTGGCTACCCAAAATCTGGTAGCCAATGTGTATATATATATAGGTTTAACAATAAGATGACTATCGCATATGTTTTTTAAATCTTTAAATTTTAAGATCTATTGATACAAGATTTGTTTAGTAAATAAAGTGAATAAGTTTGAGTTGAATTTTTTTTTTTTTTGAAATGAACTATTCGACTCAAATATCAACTCTTAAATTTTTTATAAAATTCACCATGAGCCTCAGTTTAAATCGACTATAAAATAAAATAAAAACTTTTTATATACTCAAGTTAAAAGTGGAATTTGGTGATATAAGGGCTGTAATATATCAACATAATTAGAAGGAAATGGGAGGACAATTAGTAAGGAGGGCATGCACCAAAAGGAGCACACGCACACACTTTATCCCGCCGTGGTTGGCTTTTCATCTTTCGGCGATGTTGATGTGGCCACTCCTCTTGTCAATGTGCACTCACTTCACCCCCATCATTAGCTTCCCTTTGCCCCTGCCCCCTTAATTTCTACAGTACATTCTTTGTATTATATTGGTTGGAATATTGGGTTGTGTCACGTCGAAAAGATTGATATATTGATATATGATCATAAATAACATATAAGTTTAACAGGCTACTCTTTAATTGTCAATTGATTTTGAGATTAAATCTGTTGGGTTTATATGTTGTTCGTGTCTCTTGTAGACATGTCGTTGCTAGGAGGGACGTGCTGGAATAAGTGGTTGATGTGCGGTTTTTAGTCGCATAAACCGTATCAAAATAAAACTCAAACCTACAAACTAGTATAGCAAGCAAGTAAGAGGTCGATCCCACAGAGAATCAAGTATTTCTCAACAATGTGTATTTACCAATTAGTAGAAAGGGGGGTTTTTGGTTGATTGAGATTGGAAAGAAAACAAAATAAACTATAAACAAAATTGATGCAAAACAATTTAGAGAAGATCGCTCTACCTACAACTATCCACTTTATTTGGTTGAATTGATATTGTAACTTCCTCTTGTCCTTTTAGGTTTCCTATGAATGCCCTTGTCCCGACCTAATATAGTTACTAGTCCAATCAGTCCTAGAAACCCTTATCAATCGAACAGTCCCTAAAGAAGGATTTAACCCAATTGATAGCTTTAAGTTCAGAGATTAACCAAGATATTTGCAGTCCCTAAAGAAGGATTTAACAACACATTCAACTTCCTACTCATTCAATTAGTTCAATCAGCCCTAAAGGAACAAGTTTGCCACTTGGGTTAAGGTTCGCAATCAGGAATCTACAAAACCCTAGCAATTGAATTAATTCTATCAAGTTGATCAGACAAGATAAAATAAAACAATAAAACATTCAAGCACAAAGAAGTCGAAACATTCAATATAGGAAATAAGACACAAGAATTAGAAACTCACAATTCAATCCAAATAAAGCTTCAAATTGCAAGGAGAACGAAGAGAGTTTAGTCGCCCATGGCGAACATCGCTCTCTCTCTAATTGTGTGATGAAAAGTAGAATGGAATAGAAGTTGTCAAAATAACATAAAACTTGGCCTTTTAAAACATCAAAGTCGGCCCCCAAAATAAACAAATAGATCTAGGGTTTTTTTAATAGTCAAAACAACGCGCATCCGCGCTGACGGCAGCTGCGGCGGGCGCCGCAAAGTTGCGGCGGGTGCAGCATGAATACCGCCCCTGGCGGCGGGCGCAGCAAACTATGCGGCGGCCGCTGCATTGGGTTTTCCCGAAAATTCCGTCTCGAATTAGCTCTCGACGTCAACATGAAAGTTGTAGCTCTCTGAACGAGCTTTCCAACGCATGGTCATAATAGTCGATCGGACAACCGAGGCCTCCAGAAAGTGCAAAACAAGTTCAGCATGTCTGGCGACAACTTCTGCAGACTTGTTCTTCGTTTAAGTTCGCTTCTTCTTCTCAGGACCTCTTGAGATCTTCATGTAAGCTTCTTCGATCAACTAGACATTCTCATCCAATGCGTTATCAACCCATGTCTTCTCCTCGGATCTACCATTACCTGAAATAATCAATAAAAACGTGTAGATTCCGATTCCACCAACATAGAGAGCAAATATGCAAATTGTAATCAAATCATGGATGAAATGCATCTTAAATAAGCTAAATGCAACCTATTATGCCTACCTAAATGCATGCTATCAGTGGTTGTCCCACATTGAAAAGAATGAGATATCATAGACAATACTACCTCCGTTCAGCAATAGATGTCGTTTGACTTTTTGGCACGTTTTTCAATGAGCTAAAAACTATACAAAATATTAATTTTTTAAACAATTTTTTTTAATAATATGACACTTATTAATAATAAGTGTCATATTATTAAAAAAATTTGTTTAAAAAATTAATATTTTATATAGTTTTTAGCTCCTTAAAAAACGTGTCAAAAAGTCAAACGACATCTATTGCTGAACGGAGGTAGTATATGGTTTTCGTGTCTTCCGTATATGGACCCGTACACGATCTCCATCCAGCTTTTCTTACCCCACAAGATCCAACCGAGTTTAACAATATTAAAACCAAAATGAGATTTATAATTATTAGCAAAATCCAATCATGTGTAATCGATAGCAATATATCATAATTTGGGGCACCATAAATTGCATGCTTATATAATTATGCTTGCTTATTATCAATGATGTTATCATCATATACTTTTTCACTTCCACTCATCCTTATATTTACCCGTACTTAAACCACCTTTGTTTAGTCCTATATCTTTTGGGGTCTACTTTGATTAAAAAGATGTAAATATTTAAATTCTAACATAAACCCCTTGTCAGATTTAAGATACCAGAATCTGACTGATATGAGCTCTACTAGCGCAGGTACGCCTATACACACATTCAATCATCGGTTTGAGTCAGACCTTGATATGAATATGAATAGTTTAAATTCTGGAATAGGCAATACCGACGACATTTGTATTTTGTGGGTGAGTTGACAAAGAACTCATCTTCATTAACCGATCTCAAATTCGAACTCTACATATTTATGATTGGAAATTATTTCCCTGAATTAAAACGAATAAACCCAATAATCAAGTTTTAATACAAATAAAAATTCTTAACCTACCTTTATAACTTAGCCATCGTGCAGATTGACATTTCTTGTATGATTCCAAGGGAAAACTGAATAGCCCGTGGATCAATCTATAAATAAAAAATCGGCCTTTAAAATAAAGCGAAGGTTGGCCCAATCATTCAGCCCAATAAGCGCAATAGCCCATGGCCCAAACTCCTTTTTTTTTTTTTTTTTTTTTCCTCATCGTATCTGAGCATCTGCTCTTAGATCATCTAAGAGGTGTTAGTTTACGAAGATATGTTTGTAATTTCCGTTTTCCTCAATACGTACCTCTTAGTAATAGAGATCTACTCTTAGATCATCTAAGAGGTGTTAGTTTACGAAGATATGTTTGTAATTTCCGTTTTCCTTAATATGTACGCCTTGTTGCCCAGTGGTTTAGCAAAAAAAAATATTTCTATCATCTCGAATCCCTTTTCACTAAAAAAATAATAATAATTTTTTAGAGTAAAATTGAGCTCTTTTATTTCCATCAGTCTTGTCTGATCTCGAATCTTTACTTGATCAAAAAAAATTGAGCCCTTTAGAACTTTTGGAGGAATGTATAAAAATTTCTTCCAAATTTTAGCCATCTATAAGAATGAAATTAAGTATTAAACTTTTGGAGGAATATATATAATTCCCCTCCAAATTTTAGCCATCTACAAGGATGAAATACTAATTTTAGCCATCTACAAGGATGAAATTAAGTAGTAAGTGCATAAAATGATAAAATTGAAGTGTTGCCCTCTGGTTCCGCGTAGTTTCATTGATGAATTCTCTTCCATCCATTTTTAGTTGACTACGAATCCTCATAATGTTGGTTTTTTGTTTGTTTGGTTGTAGTTGTTTGTGACGATGTTTCCGTTTGTCAATTTATTAGCCTCTCGAGAATCTGTCTGATCTCAAATAATTTCCTTATTAAAAAAAAATGATGAAATCGGAGGGTATCAATACATTATACATGTAGAATAGTTGGCAAATCTAAAAGCAAATGAAAGTGCCTACACATAATACAAAACACATACAAATATCCAGCTCAAGTCATTCCTTGCTTTGCAATGGATCTTCCTTAGATGCCAAGCCATCTATAATTCCACCACTATACACATGTTTGTTAGCTTCATCCATCTATCACACCCTTATATTGCTCTTCATCTCAAAATCTAAAAAAACCCTAAAAATTTATACATCAAAATCGAAACATGTCAAGCTCCGGAGAGGATCCCAACTACAATGGCCCTATGACGCGGCCAGTGAGACTCTTTGATCGCGAAAGGCCCCTCCATGCTGTTCTTGGAGGCGGAAAAGGTAATCAAAGGACACATTTCGTGGCTTGATGCCGTTACACTAACTGTTCTTGACATAGCTTAATTGGCTTGTAGTGGCTGATATACTTCTATGGAGGAACCCGAAAGTGTCGCTCACTGTGCTGATAGGAGTAACCTTCATGTGGATTCTGTTTGAACTTGTGGGATACAATCTGGTGACCTTTGTTTGCCATGTCCTCATAACCACCATGCTTGTGTTCTTCATTTGGTGCACTCTTGCAGATATCTTCAAATGGTAATCATCCCACATTCCCACCAAACCCTCTCAGTTTGATCCATTGTAAAGTATATACATGTTGTTTCCCATCAGGAACATTCCACAAGGGATCCCTTTCGCGTTAGATGAATCGACAATGGAAGGTGTAGCAATGGTGTTGTATAAGAGTTTGAATTGGTTCTTGTCCAAGTTCTTGGACATTGCTACCGGAAGAGATTCGAAATCCTTCTTTCTGGTAACTGAATTTTTCTCTAAGTACTAATTTCTCTATGGAGATGTTTGAAACTTATATGTCACATACAATTTCAGGTGATTGGGATTTTGTGGTTCATGTCCATATTAGGGAACTACATAAGTACCTTGAACCTCCTCTATATTGGTAAGGTGTTTTCATCCTTTACATCCTTGATGAGTTTTACCTACATTGTATGTTGATCAAATTTTCAATTCTGGCATACAATGAAGGCTATATCCTCATACAAACAATGCCGTTTATGTACGAAATGTACGAGGCTGATGTCGATAATCTATCCGGGAAGCTGTTTAGAGAGATCATGATGTTGTACACAGCGCTTGATTCGAGCGTTCTACGAAGAATTCCGAGGGGTCCGAGACGAGAGAAGAAGAGGAGCTGAAGAAGGAGCTATGCTTCTAATTTTCTAGATGGACTTGCTCTGCACTCGTATTGTCATTCAAATAACCTTATAAAGGCACATATTGACCTATTTTGTAATAAGATGATGTACACTTTTAACTTTGAAAGGCTACATAATTGAACTTATGGGTGTGTTTAGTGTAGCGACTGTGTTTAGTCCGGTAAAACACTACTTAAACCACTAGTCGAAAATACTACACCAAATGCTCATACCAAACTTATGCCTTTATAACCCTTTTAAGTCAATTTTGAGCACAAAAAAAGGTGTAATATAGAAAATCATATGTAAATAAATGTCATTTAGATAGCAACCCAAACATAAACATAAACATCCAGAATTAGACAAAATAAAATGTTCTAAATGCAATTGTCCAAACCTAATATGACATAACTAAACTAATGGTGATGGTGTAGCAAAACCAGCAAAAGACATAAACTAGAGCAAGACCAGAATATGTAAAATATATGTGAAATAACTAAATAAAGTCAATCATACTCATCTTGCGAATCATCTTCATCGTCGCTGAAAATATGCAAATCTAGATCAAATCTGTCTTCACCTTCTTCATCTGTTTCTCCATCAACGAATGCTTCCTCCTCATCGTTACCCGTCAGAACATTTGACTGATTAAGAGAAAATGTGTCACCAGCCAAATCCTCGCCATCATCGTCCATTACTCCAACTAACCACTCATTCGATTCATCAGTGTTGATCAACAAAAGAGGATCAATCTCATTTTGACACTTGTGTTGGTCAATCAGTGACAAGTTGTACCTGACGAACAACAACTTCCTCAATCTTGATTTTACCAATCCATCAATCCATTTTGAGTGAAGCTGTAATCAGTAATAAGTAACTAAGTAAGATGAAAAGAAAATAAAGTAATGTTAGTTTCTATGGTGATGAGCTAAGAAAAGGATATAAAAAGTTTATACTTACTTGTTGGAAGATATCCCAATTTTTCTCATATCTTGTAGCACTAAAAGTGAGGCTCAGGATTGATATAGCAAACTTTTTCAAATGAGGAACTACATTACCGAATTGCTCCCACCATTCAACTAATAATTACAAGATTTTGTTAGCACAAAATTTCGTGATTTATATTAAATAAATACAGAAATAAATATGTATTCAATCAAGTGAAATTATTTACCCGGAGATCTGATTTTGCTTGCCCTAATTACGATACCCTTCCCAAAGACACTTTCTGCATTTTGATACTTTGGCAACTCTGCATTAATAGCATCTTTCTCGCCTTGAGAGCGTACCAGCCTCCCTATGCACTGCTGCAACCCATTCATGATATCACAGTTCTCCAAAATCGCTTGACGATTATCATAGAATATACTTGGATTGAAAAAGTACCCTGCAGAATGCAAAGGTTGGTGAAGTTGACACTGCCATCTGTTATCAATAATCTCGAAGGCTTCCTTGTACTTCTCTTCATTATGATTGAAGCTCTTCATGATAACTTCTTTTGCCCGATCAATAGCACCATAGATATGGCCCATGGAAGGCTTATCACTGTAAACCAGTGCAAGCACCTTCACCAATGGAATGGTCAATTTGAGGGCATAGACAATGTCTCTCCAAAAGCTCTCCATAAGGACAATTCGAACACATTTCTTTCCTTCAGCCTCCTTATACCACTTTTTCTTAATCCAATCATCAGAGACAAACATCCTTCTCAATTTGTGCTTTTGCTCATAAAGTGATTTGAAGGTTATAAAGGTTGTCGCAAACCTCGTTACAGAAGATCTTAGCAATTCTCTCTTCCCAGTGTACTTCTTCATCAAGTTTGAAACCCCACTATGATTGTAGAGATAGCTGTTCAAGAACACAGCCTTCTTGATGGCTCCTCTAATCCGAGGGATTTTCCCAATATCCTCTAACATCAAATCGATACAGTGAGTAGCACATGGAGATCAAAACAAATGTCTTCTTTGATTTTCCAACAATTTCCCTGTCAAAAATTAGGGGGGAAAAGTGAATTACTAGAGTTAGAGAACACCTTAATTACATCCATAAGAATCTAGCACAGGCGAATCAAATCTTACCAGCTGCAGCATATGTTGATGCATTATCTGTGACTACATGAACCACCTTTTCCTCAGTGATATGTTCAATCATTGTATCAAGAACCAAAGACAACTTTTGAGCATCATTTATGTTAGCGGAGACATCTTTACTCATAAAAAACACCATCCCTTTTGAAGAGCTAACCATCACATTCAAGATATCCTTCTTCGATTCTTCATCATGCCAACCATCCAAAATAAGGGTACACCCATACTTTCCCCACTCTTCCTTGTGACTTGTCAATATTTCATTTATCTTCTTCTTCTCATTTTGAAGCAACGGCCCCCATAACTCATAAGCACTAGGAGGTTTCAACTCAAAAGGCACCATACTAAACTGGCACAATGCATCCCAGGCATTTTGAAAACTTGGGTCCTCTACTGTATCTATAGGAATTCCAGCGGTATAGAACCAGATAGCACACTTTTCAACAACTTCTTGCCTTAGATCCTTCTTTGCTAAATCATCCATGGGACCTTCAGACGAACCAATCCTGACTAAACCTTTTAACTTTTTGGAAAGCACTCCATCGCCACTTTCAATATCTTCGCCTTCATCATACTCATCATAGCCATAATCATCGACATTGTTTGCCCAGCCAGGCATCATTATTTCCTCCTTATCTTTGGCCTTCTTCCTCATAAATGATGCAATCTCCTCCCTTACATTTGCTGGGCACCGGGGACATTTTTTCACGTCTCTAAAACCCCCAGTGAGGTGTTTCTTAGCACGAAATATTCCACCTTTAGTTTGTTTTCCACAGAAATTGCAAATCACAGTGTTCCTGTCATTTGGATCTACTGTTGAATACTTCCAACACGGATCCTTGCTACCCGCCATTGAGTCTACACCAAATATAGAATCAATCAACAAAAAACAATATTCAGTCCAAATGAAGAGTGAATCAGCAGAAGCAATCAAACAAGAGAAGCGAAAATCGATCAGAATAGGAAGGAAATCATGCAGAATCAGCAACATCAAGCCATGATTCAGGCAAGAGAGCAACCAAAGAGCAAGAAAAATCCAGAACCAAAAGAAGAGGAAGGGGGAGGAGGGTTAGGGTTTCAGAAAAAAAAAAAGGTCACCAGTCACTCACGGCGTACCATTACAGAGAAAGAAATTGAGGATTAAGAACAATCAAAGTGCACAAACAATCCAAAAGCAAGAGAAGTTTCAGACTAAGAAAAAAGCAGACGAAGAAAAAGAAGGAGAGGATCACCGCGCTGGAGATGTGGCCTAGGCGCACCCGGAACCTCAATAAGCAGTGATCATGGGTTCAGAAGCCATAATGGGTATTATTGTCTGGAGTGGGGTTGGATTGAGTTCTTTGGGAGACCAGGGAGAGTTTGAGGTGCAGCTTGTGTGGAGAGATTGGCCTTTGGAGAGCGTGGTGTCATGCAGACATTCGTGCATTTGAATGGGAAGCTTGGTGAATCATATCATTATCAACGGCGACGATTCAAGATGCCCAAGATGGACTCCAAAGACCCATAAGTTTATTTTATTATTATTAGTAAATAATTCGAGGGTTGGACAAACCTGGCCCATCGAAAGCCCAACAACTGAAAAGGGCTTCATTTTTTTATTT
This sequence comes from Persicaria tinctoria, assembly GCA_037127255.1. Taxonomy (NCBI): domain Eukaryota; kingdom Viridiplantae; phylum Streptophyta; class Magnoliopsida; order Caryophyllales; family Polygonaceae; genus Persicaria; species Persicaria tinctoria. The sequence continues at coordinate 84,841,203 of JBANSL010000004.1, read as the reverse complement.
TTTTTTATTAGGAAAGAATTCGGGTGGGAAATCCCTACCCGACAGCATCCTTGCGGATGAGGTCAAGAAGACCCATATCATTTTTTATATCGACTCCTCGGGCAGAGTGGCTGAGGTGTGCAACCTTATCCGCCACTCTATTGCCCATACGAAGAATGTGAAAGAAAACTGCTTCTTTCACCGTCGATAACAGTAGTTGAGCATCCGAGAGGATTAATTCGATTTCCCATGGGCAGGAAGATTTCCGGTTAAGGTGGTCAATGATGATCTTGCAGTCCCCTTCGATCTGAATCCTTTCTATCTTGAGTTGCCGTACTTTCTGAATACCCAACTTGAGTGCTAACGCCTCCGCTAAGAGAGGGTTTTGTTTCCCAAGCCGCTGGTGCACAATAGAAGTTGGGTGACCATCCCAATCCCTAATAATGGCACCAGCAGAACTGTCGTCATTGGAAAGGGAAGACCCGTCGAAATTTAGTTTGTACATACCCCTAGGAGGCTTCTGCCAATGAACCGAACGTGGTTTCTTTTTATTTTTTGCCAAGTGTTGCCGAGGGTTGCAAAGCTCCTCTTCAAATTCAGTCTCACGTACAGACGCTCTATTCCAGTTATCAATATGATATTTGATCATTCGTATTGCTTTATCCTTTTGTGGGATTGCTACCTGCTGGAACAGGAATTGATTCCTAGTATACCATGTCGACCACCAAGAGAAGGCGAGGCTGGCCAAGGCGGTAGAATTTAGGCTCTTCCCAAAAGCAGATAAGATAGGTCTAATATCCCGGGACTGGGCAATCAGGCAGTCAACAGTCAACAGTTGATTGGTCTTGGATTGGGAGCCGGTATAATGCTCTGATGAAGGGACATTCCAAGAACAAATGTACCTCGTCCTCCGACGCCGAATTACAAAGGGAACAAGTGGAAGGTACCGCTGAACCCCGACACGACAACCCGGAGGCGGTGGGGAGGCCAACCTGTGCTATTTTCCAGAGGAAGTTTTTAACTTTTGGAGGTGTATCAATCTTCCAAATCCAGTCATTACTGTCCGGGGTTGCTGAGGCCTGAGAGGTTATCAATTTGTATGCACTGGCAGTAGTAAACCATCCTTCCCTATCCGGCCACCAGTACAGACGGTCTTGCAATTCCGAGGCAGGAAGCGGGATGTCTAAAGTCTCTTGTACCAGGTCGTTCGGAAGGTTCCGTTGCAGTTTTTCACTCCACCACCTGCTCTCTAAAATATATTCACTAACCATTTCATCCCGATTGTAATCTAGGGGGCAGTCATCCCTAGCCAGAAGAGGGGTGGTAGAGATCCAATTATCTGTCCAGAATTTTATTGATTGTCCATTTCCTACGGACCAAATTAGGCCGGTTTTAAATTTGTCTATTAACTCAGATAGCTTGGACCATTGCCAAGAGCAAGATCCCGATTTTCTGTATTCGAAAATACTTGTGGTGCGCAAATATTTATGTCTGATCAAAGACACCCACACATTATTAGGCTCTGCAAGAATCTTCCACAGGAGTTTCATCTGGAGAGCGACATTCATGTCACCTGATTTACGAATTCCTAAACCCCCAAAATGTTTCGGTTTGCAGATCCTGTCCCAGCTAATTAGCGGCCGGTACTGGAGATCCTTATTCCAGAAGAATGAACGGTTTATCTGGTCAAGCTCTTTATGCATAGCAGTAGGGAGCATAAAACTCTACATTACATGCAGCGACATAGACGAAAGGTTGGAGTTTATTAGTGTGGCACGTCCTTGCTGGGAAAGTGCATTAGCCCTCCATTTTGTCAATTGTTGTTTAGATTTACAGATGATATCTTCAAAAGTACTGCTAGTGACTCTTCCATTGATAATAGGACATCCTAGATATTTTTCAATTGATTTTTCTTCAGTAATGTTGAGGCAATTACGCAATTGAAGAATCCAGTGATTCGGAATCCCCCTTGTTGCTTCGAAACATGATTTATGGTAATTAACCTTTTGACCCGACACTTTACAGTATGCGTCGATGATAGTCTTCACTTTGCACCCTGCTTCTATGCTACCCTTTGAGAAGATGATGATATCGTCAGCAAATGAGAGGAACGGAACCCGGAGCCCGTTGCGTCCAGTTGGAAAGCCAATGTGAGATTTGTCTAGGCCAGCTTCCGCTGCTAGGTGCTGAGCAAGGATCTCGGCTCCTAAAATGAATAGGAACGGGGATAGGGGATCGCCCTGTTGAATTCCGCGTGATGGGAGAAACAGATCCGTAGGCCCATTATTGACTAGGACCGAAAAGGAGACGGACGTTATACATTCCATAATCCATGCAACAAACCTCTCATGAAACCCGAATCTCAAGAGCACACTTTTGAGGAAATTCCAGTCCACCATGTCGTAGGCTTTTTCCATGTCTAACTTTATTGCCAACCATCCTTCCCGACCCCTACGGTTTTTGTAAGAATGGAAGATTTCATGTGCTATAAGGATATTGTCCTGTATAGCCCTGTCTGAAACAAAGCTACCTTGTAGTGGGTGAATTAGTTTACCAATTACTTTTTTCATTCTTTCTGTCAAAATTTTTGAGATTATTTTGTAAACATTGGAACATAGACTAATGGGTCTATAGTGACTAGTGGTCGTGGGATCATCCCTTTTCGGAAGCAAAGAGAAAAAGGTATGGTTTATTTGACGTAGCATTTTACCGGAGTGAAAAAACCCTTTTACCGCACATATTACCGATTTACCAATGATATCCCAGTATTTTGTATAGAATTCGGCCGTGAAACCATTGGGACCCGGTGACTTGTTTCGCCCTAGACTAAACACAAAAGTTTTAATTTCCGAGTTAGTCGGGATAGCTGTAAGAAAGCAATTTTCCTCCGCCGAGATGGACGGTTGTATTAGGTCCAGGAGGTTGTTAAGAAGGGCGTCATCAGTTGGCTCTTTCTTAAACCTCTTCTCAAAATCCCTTTTTATCTCATGCCTGACGTTTTCCTCTCCCACAACCATCGTGCCAGTCGACGAGAGGATGTTGTGTATCTGTTTTCTGTGTCGCCGTCCCGAAGCCACTCGATGAAAATAAGTTGTGTTGGAATCTGACAGTTTTAGGTTCTTAGTTTTTGCCCTTTGGCTCCAGAAAGATTTCTGAAATAGAAGGAGCTTGTCCTTTTTCTCCATGAACTGCTTCTCCTTTTTTTGATCTCTCTGAGAATTTAAACCCGGACCTACAGACTGAATACACAGCAGCTCAGAGTCTACATCCTTTAATTGACGAAAGATGTTGCCGAAACTTGTCTTATTCCATTCCTTTGCCTTGTTTTTAAGTATTTTTTGTTTAAACATTAATTGGAACATAGCCGAGCCAGGGCAAGATGCCCTCCAAGATTGCTTGACTATGTTACGAAAATCTTTCCGCAACAGCCAAGCATTTTCAAATTTGAAAGGGGGAGCTTTGAAGTTAGAGTTGTCTTCTAAAAAGATGGAAATTGGGCAGTGATCCGAAGAGGAGAAAGCGCCGTGATATGTTATCATATTAGGGAAGGATGCTAGTACATGTTGGTGCACAAGCACCCGATCCAGTTTTTCGCGGATATTAAAGTCTTCCTCTGGGTTTTTCCTCCAAGTGAAACGGTTCCCACATGTAGGAAGGTCAAGGAGAGAGCACTCGTTTTTGAAAGAGATTAGACGAGAGAACCTGGAGATCCGGGTAGAGGCCCCGCCTAGTTTGTCAGAGCTACAAAGAATTTCATTCATATCCCCAAGGATAATGCACGGGATAGTGGCATCATTAACCATTTTTGTTAGTGTTTCCCAAAAAATGTCTTTATCAGTGGATGACGGAGGTGCATAGACAAAAAGAACTTCTCCGGGAACCCAGCCTGGGTACTATCAAGTCGTAGTCCGATGATGCGGGGAGCATGGATAGCTACGGAAATAGTAAAATTTAAGAGCCGGTGAGAGTTCTAGATAACTCCAATTCCACCAAATCTTCCCACAGACGGCGACCATACCCCTTCGTCAAACCCAATATTTCTCCATAATTTGTCAACGGGTATATTTTCTGATTTGGTTTCCGCTAACGACATAATTTGAATGTGGTCATTTTTACACATAGAATCAATTTCTGTCCAAAAAGTTCGTTTTCCAATCCCTCGACAGTTCCAAAAACAAATCTTCATAAATAACCTATAATGATAAAAGGACCAGATTTCAGAGTCCTTAAATCGAGACGATGTAGCGAATGTGATATGTAATTACTCATGACAAGCCTTATTGTTTGGAAATACTGAAATAGTAATCGCCCAGCTTACATACATGGTTTAGCCAATGGGCCCACTCGGAGGGACGCATCCAAGAATGGAACTTGTGCCATCTTGTCCAGCCCACCAAATTAGTTTGTTTATACCAACAATTTGACAAAGTAAAATTCCACCTCAAAGAGCAGCTTCTTGGTTGCATTTTGGGCAGGAGATGGTTTGTGCTAGCTCCCCAATTCAGCCAGGAGGCCACCGGAACATACCGAGTCGCAAGAGTGAGGAAACTCGCCCCGGGGCTAGAGAAGTCAGACTCGAAGGCCGAGGTGAAAGCAGATATCAGAGATAGAGGAGTAGCGTCCATGAAGCACCTCCAAACCCACCACACGGGTCTAAGAGACACCCACACCCTACCCAAGAAGCTTATAATGAAGATGAAGCAAAAATAGACAGAGCCAGAGTACACTAGACTGATTAAAAATAAAGGATAATAGTTACAGAGGATCAAATCAACACCTAGTCGAGCACAATCAAACCCCCCTGGAATCATAATCCATACACTAACAGCTAGAATTAAGAATGGAAGAAACAAAGCAAAACGCCCGATTAGATTACATATAAAATCACCGACCACCATATGAAGGCTACTCTGTTGAATCGAAGTCTTGAACAAACCACCATTAAGCCACCATGATAGCAAGCCGAAAGAGGTACCAAAAGAGAGGTGGCACCGAAACAGTTTTTTAAACCAATTAGCAAACTTGGCAATTAACCAAAGCAATTGAGACTCAATCAGTACACACTTTTGAAATACAAGCTTAGGAAGCCATTTAGATAAGCATTTGACAACAGAAACTCCAAGGCTATAATCCAAAGAAAAAGGCGACAAAAACATCCCTGCCAAATACACGATATACATGTGAACCGTCCAGGGAACCAAAGCCTCCAAACTTAGTTTAGAACCAACACCGATGAAAGATTTAAGTCCTTTTACTCTAAATATTTTTACCATTAATTCATTCAGAAGCCTTATCCATGGGAGTGTACAACCCTTTGGAGGGTGGGATCCAAAGGAAATTTTTACGCCATTAAAATCATAGCCGGATGAAATTTCAGAGAGGTGAACCGTGAATCGGTTGTTTAGCCTCGCAAGGAGGAGTTGGGCCCTTTCGGGAGTTGGATGGGGAAGGTGCGAAAGACACCACCCTGATTTTGATATTTTTTTAACAACAATAATCTGCCGCAATACATTAATCGCACCAGCCTTACAAAACCAAATATATTCAAACCAAAATGTCATTGTTAACCATAAGCAAATTTTTCCAGTGTTGGTCATGAAGCCCTTTAGGGAGGTAGGTTGTGAAGGAGGGAAAGCACCCTCCCCAAAGTTTTCTATTTCAATGACTGAACGAAATGAATACCTGGGATTGAAACCGTGCCACGAGCCCATTTGTGAAACTTGATTGAAGTTTGATCGGACAACGCAAACGCCACAACCACACCTTCGGAAAGCCCGAGCACATGAGCCCAGGCGAGAACTTCACAACCGCATCAAGGGAAAACCCTAGAAATGCCAGGCCACGCAGCCCACAGAAACCGGTCTCACCAGGGCTGCACACGGCGGCGCCGCCGACAGACCACCTCGGAGAACCCATAGCGACAACGCCGCACCACCACCCCCATCGGTGAGGCTCCTTTTTCCTCTTTCTGAAATTTCTTCCCACCTTGTCGACACTTCGGCGACTGATTGCAAGGATTTCGGACCTTCGACCGCCTAACTCACAATCCCAGGAGTTCTCCCAGGAAACGTGAGAGAAAGCGGATTTATGAGGACTCAGAGGAGTGAGGACGGCCGGGTTGAGACACGAATCAACCAGGAGGTGGATATTGAGGCCACGCTCAGCGATGAACTCGCCGGATTCAACAAGAGCTTTGGGAATTTGAGGTTTTGAAAGGGGGCGCGGGCATAGCGCGTTGATCTGCCCAAAAGAGGGTTTTTTTTCCATCGAAAAATATATAACACTGTAAATGTTACTGAAAAGGGCTTCATAATTTGTGTATTTTACACCAATATCTTTTCGGCCTTTTCCCTTTTTATTTTCCATAAAATTTCACCTTTTATATGAGTAATTATTAAGATTTATTTAGGGAAATCCCGAAAGGGTATACTGGAAACTCCGCTCGAGAGAGTTTGAACCAAATCCCGAAAGAGCTAGAATAAATCCCGAAAGAGTTTGGTTAAATCTTTTGGCCTCTTTGCTTGAGCAGTGTGGGACTCTACTTTCGGCGTTTCTAGTAGATCTTCTGCTTGGTTGGGGGCGTGAAGTTTGGAGTCGGGACTGGTTGAGATCGAGGTGGTGCGTTATGGGCGACTCCGTATTCGGGATGCTGTTTTCTTGGAGTTTCGTCTGCACTTTCCACGGGAGATAGAGTCCTGCTGTATCGTTGGCCCACGGTGCTACTGTTTGGTGGTGCTTGGCTTCGTTCTTCGCCGTCGTCCGCAACTGCTAGTTGTAGTTCTTCTTAGATCGTTCCTTGTAGTAGGGTTTTTTATCTCCTTGTTTCTTAGCGCTTTTTTCCTGTTTTTCTGTATGCTTTGGCGGTTTCCGCCTGTCGATTCGTCGGCCTCTCGGGAATCAGTCTAGCCTGATCTCGAATTCTTACTTAATCGGAAAAAAAATTAAGATTTATTTAGGGAGTATTCTTTAAAATATAGGATAAAATACAGTATTAATGGAAAATTTTAACTTTTAAGGTCATTTTTTACAATTTGAAAAGTAGTGGATATTTTTTCTAAAAAATAATTAAACATGGGGAGACATCTACACTATCTAGGAAGTAGATATATTCTTCTGTTTGATTACAGAAAGACACATGAATTCAATTTCCAGGAACTTCAATTCCTCCAAATCGTAAAAAGTTCATTTACCTAGAGAGGACTAGGTAAATTCAACTTCCACATTTTTTCAATGTAATTTTCTTTATTTTTCTATTTATATTTCAAAAAACCAAAATTTAACCAAACAACTTTTTTCAATTAATGGAAATTGGAAAGTAAATTTCACAACTTTTTTCAATTCATGGAAAATAAATTTCACGGGAATTCAATTTATGGGAAGTAAGTTCCCGTGAATTGTGTATGATGTTCCCCTTACCTCCCTAATGGATTGTTTCAAATCACCTTCTTATTACAAAGCATTTTTTGGTTTTTTTAACAAGGTAAATATTCGAAATATAAACAATCAAACATGTCCAGATCAAAAGCATAGGAAGCCCAGGAGCAGGATTCATCGGAAAATGAAAGAGAGTAAAAAAAAAATCGATCAAAATGATCGAAGCATCTTAAATTTACACAAATCACATATTTGAAGTGATAATTGGACATTATGAATTAATTTTTGACTAATCAATATCATAATCAACATTAGAATCTCTAATTTTACCTCAAATTATCCAAAATCCAAAATCTTTTAAATAATATTCCATGTCCAAACAAAACACATGACATTAATTCCGAGTTCGTGACATTTTTTGTGTTAGAAAGTTTAAGAGCATCGATTTTTATCCACAGCATCTTTCTTTAAAGCAAATCAGAATTGTTTAGCCATAAAACACTTCAATACCATGTTTAAATTTCGTGAGAGTTTCAAATCAAGTGATAAATCCATCTTTAAATACCTTCAATATCTCTAACCGAAAGTAAGATGGGTTTTATCCAAAGAAAAACAAACCATATACTATTCCATTTCCCTTGGCCATGGCAGGTGTAAATACTCTGGAATCTGATTCCTCTCCAACTTTGGCTGTGGTCCTTTTGTTTCTATTACGCCATGATGTTGCTGCTCATCCAAGTCTTGAACATATCCTATATCTGCGGCCCTCCGATATCTAACCTCGTCAATCAGTATAGTCCTTCGAATGCAACCGCTCTGCCATGTGAGGCAATGCAACCGAGTTGGTCAGTAGATCGAGTATGGATCAACTTAGGTACTCATCTTCTTCCCCGCCCTGTCCATCCAAGAAAGTCCATCGACTAGGCTCCTCAAGCTGCAGAGAGAAAGCTGTGGAGTTCACCTGCAATGTGTGCTTGCTGTGTGTATCGTGTCCTGTAGCTGTGGCGTGGTGCTTCATCAAGCTACCGTGTGAGCTTGGCTGGCACACTGCGTGTTATGTCAGGAAGCGAGTTTGTTGTTGGTGTATGCATAGTGACAGGAGGGTTTTCGCGGCAGAGTATTCTTCGTTTTCTGACACTGAAAACGATGGTCGTGGGCAGATCAAGAATGATAATGCTGCCTTTCTAAATGGTAAGGGTCGTCGAATGAATGAGAAGGTGCCTTATGGCGGTTCCTGCTGCTTACAGTAGCTAGTGGTATAATGGTTTCTATTCCTAAACTTTTGTTCCATTGTAATCTTTTAGAAGAGTTATGAAAGAAAAAGAACGTGGATTTTGACATCATTTTGTAATGATTGATGATAGTATGAGGTAACTGATTGAAGTTCTTTCTAAACAAGTCTGTCTCTTAATGTAATCTCTAAACTATGACAGAAAATTTCAACAAAGAACAACACATATCTGTTTCGATAGAAACAGATCTTAATCTAAATGAAGAGTGCAATCAGGGTTATCAATAGAGCTATAAAAGTAAGGAACTTGGTATAAAGGCAGACGCTAATCCTAGATGTTGAACCTTGTAACTTGAAGGTGATGAATACAAGCTATCAGGTTGTTCGGCAATAGGAACTATTTTGTACATGACCATGTTATCAAGGAGAGTATTGTTATCATCTGGTTGTATTCTCTTCAGCAAGGGGGGCTAGTCTGAATAATAATCACTATCATCATCAGACGTATCAGACTCATCACCTGATGTAAGATCCTCGTCTACTTCTTCTCCAAGTTCAGAAGTACGAGGCATATTTGATCGAAGTTCCGCCATCAACTCATCATCAGTTTCCTCGTGCTTCCCAGACAGTTTCCTCTCTAGTATGGCTTCAAAGATGTCAGGGAGTACCTCCACTTTACCAGCCAGGTAGTTACCTATCATCTCCTTCAGCGCTAACATCAGATACAACCAATAGTTAGAGAAAGGTATTTGATGTCACAATAACTAACAGCAAAGTGGGAATTCTTTTCACCAGTACAACAGATTAGAAAAAAATAATCCGCGTATCATCAAAGGTCATAGCTCTTATCTGACACGGAAAAGTTACATTAGGGTTATATGCCATTTCTTGTTCAAAGACAACTGAAGTTAATAACCCCCAACAAATCCTTGATTATCAAGACAGTAAAAAATATAATGCAATTTTTAAAATGGTTTCCTTCAATCAGCAACCACCTACCTCATTTGTTTACCACAAGGTATAAATATTTATGTCAGTGACACACTAAAAAATCCATACTTGCAGTTGCAGATATAGCCTATGGGGCTTTGCATAAGCTCCCTAAATCTAAGCATCATATGAGAGTCAACACTTCCTACACATAACACATGTATCCTTGTTACGCTAAAGGGTAATGTCGGGCAGCATGTGGTACATAGCCATACTTTCGGAAGGCCTGTTTGGTATGTTAAGGAATCATATTAGAATTTTATAGCCCCAGACCATCGCCTCCCCCTTGCCAACCACAGGCTTCCTCCAGTTAGGGTTTCACTCTTGTACTTATCTTCGTCCCTTGCACGTCCGAGGACCAGAGGACGAAGTCAGACCCGGCCCACCTCTGCACCATCAGAAGATTCAGAAGATGAAACCCCAACGCCCAGCAGAGGAAGAGAAGGGGACATTGGCAATGGCTGCGGGTCAGGGGAGGAGAGTTAAGGGTTGGCCTTATTCACAGAAAGAGTTCATTTGTTCCAATTCATAATTCCAATTCCGGCATACCAAACGACCCCTGAGCCTATCTAAAAGCACCGAGCTTGTGCATCTTTACCTTATGAATAGACCTCAATGAAATTAGCACACATTACCCCAACCAGTTCAAGAAATTGAAAGGTTACAACAGCATAGTAGAGGCCACAATCTCACAGTTGTGCATCCGACACATACCACAACTCCTAATAACGAAATTGATATCTCTTTCAACCTTTCCTTGACAATAACCAAGTACAATCTAATTGATCAAAGTATCAAACGATGTTCAATAATTTGAGTTTCAATCGATGAAATTCACAAGTGAGAGTGAATCAGAGTACCTTCGGTGCTAACATCACTGACGCCGGAGGAAGCATCATCCTCTGGCGAACGGACCGCAACAGCATCTTTAGGTGAAACGATCGAAGCATCATCCTTGGGTGAAACGGTCGCAGTTGGATTGATTTCGCGGCTAATCGGGTTATCTGATGAGAAATCAGCTTCCGACGAGAAGAATCTAGCGATTGTGGAGGAATAGGAAGGAGAAAGGGAGATCCGATTCGGAGGTGGTGGAGAGAGTAGAAGGCGGGAGAAGCTCCCCTTCAAAAGGAGCACTGCACTTCTACTCATGGTTTGCAAACACCTCCCAATTTCGAGAGAGAGAGAGAGGGGAGAGGAGAGGGAAGGTATAGGTTATGCCTAGGGTTTTAGGGTATCCCCTGGTAAGTAAAAAAAAAAAGAATTTTGGTCAAATTTTGCTCTAATTAGCAAAAATGCATTTTAGCTTTTTTGTATTTGACTTATTTTTAAAACAAATGCTAAATTTGACTTCCACTTTTGGAAGGCTAAAATAAATCCTATTTATTTATCTATTTATTTCTAAGTGGTTAATATTTATATAAATTTATAAATAATACAATTATAAATATATATATTATATAGTTATGATTTTCAATTAAAAATAAAATTTGTAATATTCAAGAGTTTTTCGATATGACTATAATATTTGACATATTTGAATTATTATTCAATAAATAATATTTTTAGAAAATGAAATTAATCTTTTTTATTATAGATTCATCAAAATTATAATAAAAAATAAATATTAAGTTGCTTAAAGTACTAAAGAAGAAAAAACAAATATAAAATGAAACAACCAACTATTGAATCATAAATCAAAGATTGAATTAGAAATCTAAACAGTTTCATTTGAAGAGTGTGATGATGATGATATTTGAGAAGAATTCATTGTTGATTCAAATCGAAATGATAACGATAGAATCGAGTGATGGAAATGATATGTGAAAGTTCTAAATTATGAGTATTTATAGAAAATTAGCATACCGAAATTGGCCTACGGTGGAAACAATAAAACCGTACAATAGGCCAAAAGAGAATATTTCAGAGAATATTCTCTTTTGATAGGCTATTTTCCCTAGCCATTATGGCATAAAAGAGGAAAGATGCTCTTACAAGGAGCACTTTTTTTTTTATACGAAGTAATAAAAATAAGAATTCAAAATACAAAATCGAGAGGCCTTAGAAAACGATAGATGAATCAACTATCATGTAGCAATAGAAATGCAAGACTACAACAATAATCAAGATGATATATAAACACTCACCTAAGACAATGATCCAAGTAAAAGACCAAAGTAAAAGAGTGTGTAAACGTGGATGAAAAGCAATACCGAAGCATATCGCTAGGATACACTTGCCTGAGAATAAATAGGGAAAATTGCAAAAATAGCCTAACCTTTAGGGGTAGTTGTGTTCAATAGTCTGAACTATAAAAAATGCAGAAAATAGAAGTATTTAACTGGTTGCGGAAAATAGCCTCCAGCTGCATTAAAATTCAAATAATTACCTTTAAATTCAAATTAATGATAAAAAAATCTTAAGTTGTCATTAAATTCAAATTAATTACAAACCTTCTCCAAAATAATTTTTATTTTAAAAAATCATCACTTCTTATATAAAAAAAAGGTTACACTTAATTGTTGTTATCTAAACTCATAGCTAAATTAATTATAAAAACTATCTCAAACCATATAAATATAATTTAAATTTATTATTCTAAAAAATTAATTAGATTATTTACATATCATTAAAAGTAAATAAATACTTAAGCTTCTATTTACAATTGATCTAATAACTTCTATTCACAATTACTTAGATTTTTTTTAAAATTTATTTATTTACACAATTTATATGGTATAAGGTAGTTTTTGTAATTAATTTAATGATGAATTTAGCTAATAATGAATTAGTGAGAACAAAAATTTATGAGAAGAGGTAGATTTTAGGAATAAAAATTATTTAGGCCTTTTTTTTATATAAGAAGTGATGATTTTTTTAAATAAAAATTGTTTTGGAGAAGGTTTGTAAATAATTTGAATTTAATGACAACTTAAGACTTTTTTTTATCATTAATTTGAATTTAAAGGTAATTATTTGAATTTTAATGTAGCTTGAGGCTATTTTCCGCAACCAGTTAAATACTTGAGGTTATTTTCTGCATTTTTTATAGTTCAGGCTATTAAGCGCAACTACCTCTAAAGGTTAGGCTATTTTTTGCAATTTTCCCGAATAAATATGAAGGTGAACAAATCAACCATTCTCTTGTGCAAATACTTCGGTCATTTTTAAACTCTATAAGAGTGATTTTTTAACACACAAAATTGAATGGTTATGTATAAATTTTACAAATTGTGCTGTTTTTCAATTTTTTTTAATTTAGGGTAGCTCTTAAAGTAAAATTACCGGGAAGTTTTTTTTAAACTTCCTGTTATATACTGTAGTTACTAGTTAGTATCATATGCTTTTTAAAATAAACAAAAAATTCAATTGAAATATTAAAAGAGGCCTTGATAAAAAAAAAAAACCAATGTTTAATTGATTGTATTCCACTTTCATATCTATAGATTAAAATAAAAAACGCTAGTATAATAAACACGTACCCTAGTATCATATGCTTTCTATATTACAGTATATATGTACTCCTATGCAAAATGCAGTACTATATGTCAACTGCACTGATCTTAGATACACTAGTTTCTCATTGTGGCTAGTTTGTATGAGATTGCACTTCAGTTTCTATATTTCTTCTTCTAAATGCAGTCATTCAGAAGACTTGGGTGCTTCGGTTCAGGATAACCCATTGCCCAGACGACGTTTCCAATCCGAGAATGATTAGCTTTAAAGCAAATCTACCAAAGAGTGTAAACTTCCTGTTTTGGTAAGAAGTCATACTGAATCATGAGAGCCAAGAAACTTGATAATGCATGGATACACTTCCTTGGACGCCTGCACAATTCATAGCAAAGAATCTCAGCGGGTTTTACAAGATTCTTGGAATATTATACCTTTGAAGCAGACGGGGCATGGCATACCAATTGGCTTCCGATGATATCATAGTGGGCATAGTGTGGGCCGCCTGGTTCTCCGAAAACCTTGTATGTAATCAGGTGCTCAGGAACCACTTTTACAGTTTCTGCGCCATCAAATGCACAGAGAAGAAAATGTAAAGAAGACATTAGTTGAGGATGAATAGAGTATACTATTTGACCTGGCTCAAGAAGAGAGAGAAGAATCCAAATGCATTCACCGTATACGGCTTCAGGTGGACAGATCAAGTCTTGGTCGCCAGCCAATGCCATGATCGGGACACTGCTTTTGTGCAGGTGATCCTTGTACGTGAATGTTCTACTTCTGTCACACAGCCCGTTCTTTTGGAAAGCTGTTGCTAATTGCAAGAGAAGATTGGCAGGTATTGTACCTGCAATTGAGGTTACAGGTGCAGAAATGTGCAAGTTAACTACAAAGGATTAATATTTCAGTTCAACTTATATAGCAAAAGTCGGATACACTAGTACTGTTGAATACTAACAGAAGTTCTTCATGATGAGCTTGTCAATCAAGTGCGGGACCATCATGTCTTTCGAAGAAATCTGGGAGTTCAACCAAGATAAAACATAAGGGGGGCGGGAAGCAAGTGGATGTATGGCTGCAAGGAATGCACCCAGTGGAAACGCGGGAACTTTTAGAGCTTGTGCTGGTTCTGCCTGAATGACAAAAAGAGCCATCAAGTAGCAGATTCATACTAATATCAAATTAAGCGCTCTCTCTGAATTCTAAAAATTCTGCTTACCAAAGGCAAAAGCAGTTTGACAGAGGATTTTGACAATGAGTAATCAAGTGAAGAGCCCAGGGTAACCACTGCTCCTAATCCAGATTCCTGACTCTGAAAGCCTGTAAGAGAATAATATGCATTGAGATTTATCGCGTAGGCTCTTGTATAGATGAGTAAATCACATGTTCAGAGAAAGTCAAGACCGAGCATATTTGGCTCTTTCTTGGAGAAAAGTCAGTTCCCATACTTTTTATTTCATATTCAACATAAAATGATTCAGAAATCAAAATGAACAGAATGGATTTTGAAAGCAAAATAAGATCCTTTTTCAGTTTTCCATGCTGGAGAATTTGCTTATATATATTTGTCCATCATCTTCAAACAAAGTGTTGTTAACTTGTTCTAGAACAGCATAAATAATCTCAAAAGAAAAAATATTCACCCCAAACCAAAAGAGAGCTAAAACAAGTAAGATGAAAAGACTTGCTATTATAAAAGGAAAGCAGCCTTTCCATTTTGAATATTTATCTTTCTGAAGAAAAATTCCTGCAAGAAGGAATTGGCCATTGGGTGTAGGATTGTATCTCATACAGATCATCTGGAAACAATAACACAATAAAGGGGCTGTCCAACATTCTACTTGACAAGGAAAGATCTTATCCATCACACCATTGAACTTGGAAGAATAAAGCCATGATCTCAAATACCAAAACTTATAAGGCACATCAACACATTTTAACCATAGCATCCCTAGCACCCTATTTGAAAAGCATTTAGATCCTTCTTTGCACAAGAGAATAGTTTAAATCTTTACAGAAAAGTTGAAGACTTCTTAACAGTCGGTTAATATAATTTCAAAGAAGGAGAAATCACAAAAGAGTGGACATACCACGAGAGGAAAGCAATGCATACAGCAAAATTCCACCCATAGAGTGGCCAATTGCCAACAGTTTACCATCTCTGGGGTTGCTTATGCCTCTGATGTATTCCATCTGTAGTAGAAAGGAAAACAAACTTATGATTTATCAGTAAAGAAATAATCAAAATAGGAATTGTTTTTATTTATTGTTCAGCAGGATCACATTTGTAAAACCAATCAATAAAAAGAGTATAATCATCACTCGCACAAACTAGCAGAATGTGAGTAGATTCGATTAAACATGAGAGTGAACCAGGCAATTTGATGTCAATGTAACCCCTACCACTAATAATAATATCCTTACATCTGCATATAGTTTTTTTGGGTATGATTCGAGGGTTTCAAGAATGCTGTTTCAATAGAGAAACTGAAAAAGAGAGGTTTTCAGTTTTCACCATACCACAACAGGAATATCTTCTTTAAGGTACTCATCCAAGTCCCAGTCATTGTTCAAAAGCAAGTCCACTTGCTCCTGAAAATCCTCCACGGCTGATGAGATGCGCTTTTGCAATTCAAAAAAGGCTGGTGGAATAGACTGCCACCCTTCAACAGTATCAGTGATCCTTTGGCTCAACTCTCTTATATCTTTCCCAATGTTAGAGCTACGCCATGCTTCTATTAAACCTGAAAGGATCCCCGTGATCTTACACGTCTTAGTGTCTTTAATATTTCAAAGTTTTAATCAATTCTATGTTCTTGTATTGACTAACTTCCAAATTTGTTAGTCCCACATAATTTGTGCAATAGCTACATGACAGACATGGATGCATGGACTTCACATTTCATCTACTGGAGTGGAAGAGGGCAATTTGAGGAGAATCAAACTCAGCCAGTCTCCCTTCATAAATGACAGATTGACAGAACGTTTTGTACACTAACCTTCCACACTCTGTTTGGATAGGTAATTCGCGAGATCCTCAGCTTGCATACTTTCCACTCCTCGCATACTTAACCCAGCTCCTCGAACCTCTAGAGTCCATGTATCAAATCCCTTTCCGCACATATGACGAGCAAATGAAGCCTGAAACCATAGATTTTGCAATCAATTAAGCTCCAAGAACAGTTGAAGATATTCAGAGAAGATGGAATTAAAGGCATCCAGAAGCTGCCACTTTATAAGCATGAAAGGTAATTTGATGGAAATTATGACAGTACCAACTATTAAGACTAGGCACACGCTTTTAACTTTTCTCAAAAGCACTTCAGTCTTTCACATTCATATCATCCATTAATTAAACATTTTAACTAGATCTTTTGTTCATGTGGAAGCATGGTAATCACTACTATGAATGACAGGGAAACTTTGTACGGCAATTTGATGGGTAACATAACATTGGTGTAAGAAGATTGTAATAAAATTCTTTTCGGGAAATTCCATCATGAGATTCATAATTTCTAGAGTAACTTACAGGTCTGAAATATTTATTCTGGATATTACTCAACTTTTATTTTCTTTGCAGCTCAGTGAAAGGCATTAGAGCTTACTCTGAAACTAAGTTTTGGCTCCTTAATTCAGTTCTAGACCTCTAAAATTGAAACACAGTATCTCCTCCTAACCTATTTCTTTGACGAAATAACACTCGAGGCACTCCATAACCTTAAGTTTTCAACGCCTGAATCAAGCCCCAAGAAATTTCGTATAATCACATAAAAAATTGCTCGAAACGGAGTTGAATTGAATATTTGAATGTATAGAGAAAAACGTACTCCAGGAGGGGAGAGATCATATCCAATAGCATTAGTTCCCACACCAGAAAGCAACAACAACGGATGATTTCTTCGAGGTACCTACACATCAAACCACCACAGCCACACAGGAAACAGATAATCAGATAACTTCCACAAATAACCTCCACACATTCAAACCAAGGATTTGTGAGCGAGCAAGATACGTTAGGAGGCGGAAGGTAACGCCAGAGAGCGAGGGTCCATTCGGAGCCAGGGATGGACACGTAATGGAGCTCGTCGGCGGTGCAAATGGACGGCTTGGTAGTTGCGACTCGACTCAGAGTCACGGTGTTTGCCGCCTCCTGGCTCTGGCTCCGGCTCCAGAAAGTTCTGGATCGGAGCGGCTGGATTCGAAAGGGGAAATGGAGCCCCGATTGAATTGCATTCATGGTCATTCGGATTCGATTTTCATCCACTCTCTTCCTCGCCTCTCTCTCTTTTCAATTTTCTGTGTTTTTCTGATCCGCAGATTTAGGTTTTTCAAATAAAAAAAATCTTGAGAGGATTATCCAGCGCGTTCGCAAAATATCTGACGTGACGGGTGGAACTGAACTGTGGAAGGAAGGGGAGGTTGTTGGCTTCCCATTGAAAGCTCCGTCTATTTCATTTGAATTGCGTGTATGAAGCTTGGAGACATGGAGTACCGTTCAATAGCGTGGTCCCATGTTTTCATTTTTCAATAACCTGATACAGTAATACTCCGTATTTTAGATTGCATGAATTATCTATACCCTACCGAGTATTGGATTTAACGGTTCGTTTGCATAGTCATTATGACTTAATAATGCATGATATATATGCCGAGAAGCTTTAAGATAAGAATTTTGATGGTGTCAGATCTGATTCATCAATTGATTCATTCTGAATAAGATTATGTAGCTATAGATGAGAGATATGAAAATCATGATCGAGAGTGCTTGAGTTGGGTTATCTTATCAGCAACTTAATTAATTTCGCTGAAAATATGTACGGTTTGTGTTGTGGCCTTCATATTCAAGATTACAATGGAGATTTCTATCTTATCGATCTTTGCTGCTTCATATTTGCTTGGTAGGCAAATCTAAATGTTGAATGATTGGCTAAATGATTTATCAATTTTGTTAATTCTTATGTCAAATTTAACAATATTTTCCTTTTCTTAGTTGTTTTGAACTTAATTCTCCTTAAGCGAAGTTATATACTAATGACATAAATTGAAGAGGATGCAGCTCAATGGAACAGTACTGGACATCCAACATCAATCAGAAATGGAGGAAAGGAATTGATGAGGATGCAGCTCAATGGAACAGTACTTAATTCTCCTTCTAGGGTCTCATTCATTTCATCAAGGTTCAACCAAGGGCAAAGAGGGTATATATACCCGTACAATTCAGGAATAAAGAAAAGTAAAAAAGGACAACTTATTCCCCAAGAAACACTAAACACAATTTAGCTAAAACACAAAGGTTAAGCTAGATTAACTAACTTAACTACCATTCAAAATAATCACATCACTCCCCCTCAAGTTTGGAGTTGCTGAACTGATTTACTACTCCAAACTTGAAGAGAAGCCTTTTGAATTGATCTTGACTATGAATTTTGGTGAAGACATCAGATGGTTGCTCTTTGGTGTTGATGTATTTGACTCAATTTCTCTATTGAGAATCTTGTCTCTCACAAGATGGCAATTAACTTCAATATGCTTTGTTCTTTCGTGAAACATCGGATTCTCGGTAATGTGAAGTGCTTCCTGATTGTCACATAAGAGTTCAACAACTTCTTCATGTTCCACATTTAGATCCTTAAGAAGTCTTACCAGCCAGGTTTTCTCATAGCAAGTCACAACCATAGCTCTGTATTTTGACTCAACTGTTGACATGGCCACAAAGGATTGTTTCTTGGTTCTCAAAGAGATAAGAGATGAGCAAACGAAGATGCAGAAGCCAGAGAGAGATCTTCTTGTCATTGGGCAAGATTGCCAATCAGCATTACAATATGCCCTTAGTTTGCAGTCTAATGAGTTGGATAAGAGAATTCCTTAACATGGTGTTGTTTTCAAGTACCTGAGAAGATGCTTTGTAGCTTACCAATGCTCAACACAAGAGGCCTTCATAAACTGACTCAGAACTTGCACACTGTAAGTGATGTCAGGTCGTGTGACAGTTAGATAAATGAACTTGCCAATCAACCTCATGTACATGTGAGGATTTCTCGACTGCTCCCCCTCTTTTTTGATAACTTCATATGAGAGTCAAGAGGAGTGAGAAGAGGTTTTGCATTGCTCATTCATGTTTCCTCTGAGATCTCTAGTGGGTATTTCCTTTGGTTCAAGTAGATGCCTTATTTGCATCTATCTACCTCAATCCAAGTATCTCATTTCACCCAAGTCTTTTATCTAAAATTGACTTTGAAGATGCCTTTTTAGTTTGGTGACTTATGTTCGATCATTACCTAGCTGTGATTATCATATCATCAACATAGACAGGCAATGTAGTAAACCGATCTCCTCCCCTTTTATTGAATAGAGAGTAGTCAGCTTTGGATTGAGTGTATCCTCCTGCAATCATAACACTTGAGAACTTGGCAAACCATTGCCTAGGCGCCTACTTGAGCCCATACAAGGACTTGTTTAATTTGCACACAAGCCTAGAGTTGTTGGACTCATCAAATATCTCCCCCTGTCCAATGATGATGAGGCTCCCCTTGTTACAGACTTGCATTTTCTTCAAGATAGAGTAAGCAGGAGGTAAGGACATGTAGACATCCTCTTCAAGGTCACCATTCAAGAAGGCATTGGTGACATCAAGTTGAGTTACTGACCACCCTTTGGCAGATGCAATTGCTAATAAGGATCTAACTGTGATCATCATTGCAACAGGTGCAAAGATTTTAGAAAAGTCTATTCCTTCAAGCTGAGTGAAGCCTCTAGCCATAAGTCTAGCCTTGTGTCTGTCAAGTGTGCCATCACTCTTTAATTTGAGCTTGTAAAGCCATTTACATGTCACCACAAAGGAAGAGGTTGAATAGTCCAGGTGCCATTCTTCTCTAGAGCATCTAACTCTAACAACATAGCATCACACCACTCAGGATCCCTCAGAGCCTCATGCACAAACTTGGGTTCAATATGAGAGGTGGCATTAACAATAAAGGTTTGATAAGAGGGAGGGCAATGTGTGTAGATACAAGCAGCATCTACATAGTGAGGGGACTTAGCTTTAGAGGATGATGTTGTAGTAGAGTCTAAGCTATAGCCATGTGAACATAGTCCTGCAACCAAGATGGAGGCATGTGATCTCGTGTAGAGTGTCTTACGAGTTGGGGTGTAGGACTGTCATCAAATTGAGATGACACTGGAGAGGGTGAATAATCAGCAATGGACATGGGTTCAGGGCTAGGATCATGACTGCTTTCAGGAGAAATTGGCTCTGGGTTGGTGTTTGGAATACAGAAGGGTGATCAAAGGATGTGTCATCCATGGGGAAAGTTTTGATCTATAAACTCAGTGAAAGTAAAAGGGGGCGGTGTATGAGAGGAAGTGTCTACATATAGCATGTAAGGGAAAATGTGTTCATAAAAATGAACATCTCTGCTGATCAACATCTTGCGAGTCTTTAAATTGTAGAGTTTGAATCTTTTCTTACCATGAGGATAACCTATAAAGACACAAGGATAAGACCTTTGAGAGAATTTTGTGTGAGATGGTGAGAGATAATTAGTGGCAAAGAAAAGACTGCCAAAGACTCTGAGATGTGAGTATGTGGGAGGTCTGTCATATAGAACATCATAGGGTGTTTTGTGATTGAGAATGGGGTTGGGCAGTCTGTTTATGATATATGTGGCTGTGAGAATACTATCTCCCCAAAACTTTGTAGGTAGAGATGACTGAATCATTAGAGATCTAGCAATTTCAAGAATGTATCTATGTCTCCTCTCAGCACGACCATTATGTTGAGGAGTGTAAACACAAGAGGTTTAATGAACAATTCCAAGGTCTTGGGTGAGAGAGAGTGATACGGGGTTAGCCGTAGGATGGCCCGATCTTTGACAATCAAGACTCAAAGACAAGAACGGAAGCAAACGACTCAAGAGACTCAAACGACGACTCGATATCGACACGAAAGAAACAAAACGCAGCAACTTAGACTCAACAAAATAATGAATTGAAGACTGATAGATGGGTGATTCGAACTAAAATAGAACGAGGCAAAGACCTCAGACCTCCTAAGAGGGTAGGAACCAAATACTAACGACTATAAAGCCCGTATCTACAACCTTACACAACCAAGCGGACAACTCACAAGGAGGGGACTTGTGATTACCTGGATCACCAAGCTCTCGCGAGATTGACGAACTCAAAGCAAACAAATCAGGATCTATAACCAATTTACAATCGATGAACAACGCTACGAATCGATTGACTTTCTCACATATGTGTTTCACAAAAGAACTGTAAATTTCAATAATGGAAGACGTCTGATTACAATGGAGGAATCAACCGTTCTAATATAGAAAACATAGGGCTGATTTTTAATGAAAATAATTAATATAATAGAAATTAAAATAAATCCCTAAATTACCTAAAATAACTTAAGTAAATAAGGTCTCTAAAAATAGCAATAAAAGAAAGTTCCAACACTTAATAAATTCCCGTCTAAAACAGTGACAGCATCAAAGAATGTGATTTTCGGCCAAGCTCTAGGTCGAATCTGGAAAAACCTTCAACAGCAAAGTTGTAGATCTCTTCGTCCTCGTTCCGACAAGGTATGGAACAATCCAATCCGATTAATATTGAATCCGTACGACTCATTTTACTGAGACGTCGAAAAGCTGTCAAACTGCTGAACGAATCTTAAAAACGTCAAACTTCCACCTTTGGAACTTCTCCCATGGTGGAGCCTTCTTCTTCCTCTATAGAATGACAACATTCTCACGAGATTGAATCATAGGTTCATCCCCAAGTATAGGTGTGTCCGAATGTGTCTTGGATGGTCCCGCATCATTCCCCCTTTCTTGAAAAGGATTCGACCTCAAATCCAAGGTTGAAAATAAGAGTTTAGGAACTCTGTGCCTTGATCTGTTCTAAGGATTTTAACTTTCACACTGAATTGGTTTTGGATCATGAGAATGAATGTCCTCAGATGATGAGCAACCTTACTTTTGTGTTTCATAAGAAATGTCCACACACTCCTACTCAGATGATGAGCAACCTTACTTTTGTGTTTCATAAGAAATGTCCACACACTCCTACTCATGTCTTCCACAATGGTAAGAAGGAACATGTACCCATGTAATGTAGGAACATCATATGGTCCCCAAACATTACAATGCAAGAGTTCAAAGATATGATCAGCAGTAGATGAGCTCACAGGAAAGGAGCTTCTGGTTTCCTTAGATAAATGACAAATAGAGAAATCATGATAAAAAAAACTGTCATTATATTATCTTTGATATGAGAGATATGTTTAAGCTTAACAAGAGGCGCATGCCCAAGTCTTAAATGCCATAGAGCTGTGTTGTTGGGAATAACATCAGTTGTCTTGGGTAAAAATAAAGGTAAAGTGGTTGTAGAAGTGTAAAGTGGTGTAGCTGTAGACAGACAGAGATCACTTGACAACTTATCCTTGGTTGTTGGATCCATGTAGAATAGGTCATCCAAGTATCTACCATGAGCAATCATCTTCCTCCTTGCAGGGTCCTGGATAAGACTAAAGTCATAGGTAAGGCTTACTGTGTATTTGTGATCTCTAACAAGTTTTGTGAGAGATAGAAGGTTATATTGAAATGATGGAGCACATAGAACATTGTGCAATATTGTAATGTGGGTAAATATAATGGTTCCAATATGTGTAATAGGACAAGAATCACCATCAGGGAAATAGATAGATGCTGATTTAGGGGCTGGTCTAGGATTATGAAGTAGAGAAAGGTTGGGAGTCATGTGATCAGTGGCACCACTATCCATGATCCACAGTTTGGTATGGGCTTTCTGTGCATTAAGATAGAGTTTACCTGCTAGATATGAGCTACGAGAAGAGTCAACATGCTTGAGAAGAGATATAAGAGAACCAATTAGACAATGGTGTTCAGTTGAAATTCCACCTCCTTCCTGATTGATATTAGATGAGTTCTGAAACTCATGGGAGGCACTTAGAGAAGCATTTGCTTTGTTGGAGTTGAATTGTAAAGGCTTCTTGTGGGGTTCAGTAGGTCGTTGAGACCTTGGCAGCTAAGGCTTGAACTTACTCTTGGAATGCCGGCTTGGGTAACCAACCACTTCCCAACATCTCCCAGTTTTGTGATTCCCTGAGCAGTGACTGCACTTCTCCCTTCTTGGACTTTCCTCATCATGCTTAGCCATTAGAGCAGTGACGGGAGCCTCAACTTTCACTTTCTTCTTATCAGATGCTTTACTTCCCAAGTCATCTTGAAGAAGAATAGAGTGAGCAGTGCTAACTGTTGGAAGTGGAACATTCATCAAGATCTGGCGTCTAGCACCATCATACTTAATTATCACTCAAGCCCATTAGAAATTGCATTAGACGATTCTCCTGCTCAGCAACTTTGGCTTGTTTTTGTAAATTACATTCGCACTTGCCACAATTAGAACGAATTGGAGGCAGAAGCATAGAGAGTTTTTGCAACAGACCCTTGGATTTCTCAAGTACTCAGATGCTTTACTTCCCAAGTACTCAGTCAATCCAGTATCATCTTGCTGACACCCTTGGATTTCTCGCTTGATTAGGAAAATCAGAGGGCCATTCCACTGCCCATAACTCTCTTCCAGATCACGCCACATCTCAATGGTTGTATCATACTCATCAATGGTATTATAGATGTCTTTAGAGACAGTGTTGAGCATCCAAGAGCATACCATGTCATTACAACGATCCCATTGAAGAGCATTCTCTCCAGATCTAGGAACAGAATTCTCAATTACCCACAACTTGTTCTTAAACGATAAGGCTTTCATAAAAGATTCTTTCCATCGTCTATAGTTATCACCAGTGAGTTGAATTGTAGACAACACCATACCTGAGTTGTCTGAGGGGTGAATGAACATGGGGTTCTGAATGTCTGACATGGTGATCTGATCTCCTCGACGACGCTCTGTGGAGTTGTCCTTGATCTATCGGCAATTCCGACTGCAACACAAGGACCACAACCTAGAGAAAGAGCAGCGCAGAGACGCAATCACATAGGATGAAATTTTGCGGAAACAGATGATGAGCTCAGCTAGAGATCTTGCTCAGCTCTGATATACCATAATGATAAATTAAAGAGGATGCAACTCAATGGAACAATGTTGGACATCCAACATCAATCAGAAATGGAGGAAAAACAATTGATGAAGACAGATGAAGAGGAGAAAGAGGAAAAACGGATCTTTTTCCTTTCAGGGTCTCGTTCATTTCATCAAGGTTCAAGCAAGGACAAAGAGGGTACATATATACCCGTATAATTCAGGAATAAAGAAAAGTGAAAAAGGACAACTTATTTCCCAAGAAACACTAAACACAATTTAGCTAAAACACAAAGGTTAAGCTAGATTAACTAACTTAACTACCATTCAAAATAATCACATCATATACTCCTTTCAACTTATTAATATTGTTACCTATGGTTATACTCTACATTCGATTGTAAAAAAATGATTCCATGTCGATTTTTTTTATAGAATATTTGATAAAGAAAATATATGTTTTTTTCCGTTGACATATCCACTTTAAACTTATATATATAGATACGATTTTTGTAACACCCAATAACGGATTTTACTTATTTTCCCAATTAATATTACTCCTAATAATCCGTATAAGATTATTTTATTAACAGTATTATACTCCCTCCGTTCCAAAATAGATGGGCGTTTGTTTTTTGACACGCTTTTTAAGGAGCGAAAAAACCTATAAAATATTATTTTTTTAATTAAAATTTTTATACTATTTGATACTTATTACTAATAAGTATCTAATTATATAAAAAAAATTAATTAAAAAATATTATTTTATAGAGTTTTTCGCTCCTTAAAAAACGTGCCGAAAAGTAAAAGACCATGTATTTTGGAACGGAGGGAGTATTATGATTGAGCGGGGATGGGGGAAGATATTATAAATAAAGCCCTCCGAATTTCGAAGCCCAGTACTTGTTCTCCGTTTTCCCTTCACCTCTGCCGTGCAGCCAGTGCTCCTTGTCAAACTCCCCCTCGTTTATCGATGTAACTGCAACTTGAATTCAACGCTTTCTCTAGGTCTACAATGGAGTCTCTCGAGTGTCAGAAATTCGACGTCGCAGTCCTATGGATTGAATACTCGATCTGCATCCCAGATTTCACGCTCTCTGATCACCGTGAACTAGTGTCTCTATCTAGCAACGATTTGTTCCATCGTTGTCGAGTGGCGGTGGCTTCGGTATTCCTTTTTCTCAGACTCGAGTCATAAAGCGGTCGAGAATCGAGATCGATTATCGCCGAAGTAATAGTAGCAGATTTTACTCCACTGCACTCATCGCTCATTCCTGATCGACCGATCAGAATCATCTACAATGTTCTGGTCCTTTCGCTTTGTAAGTCGTAATTTGCGGTTTTCGTCCTCTTTTTACTCATTTTTCCACTTTACGGCAAGCCTCCATTTATTCCTTAATTGCATCACTCGATTAATTGGTAGATTGACTTGTTATATGTGAAAATCTGGCTGCGAAATCGGCTTCGCTTTGCTCTGGAATTGAGAAAACAAGATGAACAACTTGTCTTTTAATTTTCCACACAATTAAACGCAGATCGATAGCTACAGTCTACAGGCAACGCCGACTAAACGGCTGGGGGACTGGAACTAAAATCTGGATATGCTATATCGCAGGGTGATTTTGGTAGATCGAGGTAAGAAACATTTTGGCGTTAAGTTATATCTCGGATTCATTCTCTCAATCATCTTTTGCAGATCTGTTTGTTGTGCCAAGTTCTTGTTTGCTGTGCACCATAACTACTACGATTTTCAATATCCTACCGATCTACCATATATAATGGTGGTTTTGGAGTACAGAATAACCTTATATATACACAAGTTTCACTTTTCATTGACATCAATTTGGCTTGATTGATTTCTCATTGGAAGTTTTGGAGTTAGTTACATATATCTTGACTGCTTGACATCATTTTTGCTTAATATCTGACTGGAAATCACCTGCTTCTTCCTTTTGTTCCTTTTGGTTGTGCACTTGTACGTTAGTGGTAGTGATGAGTATCAGCTTCTCATATTCAACTCACATAGTTTAAGAATCGCAATTGTATAAAAGCATGTAAGATAGGAATTGTTAAGACTTTTTGTGATTCAACCTCCCTTTTTGTTCTCCTGACATGGCACATTGACATAAATTGTATTAGAACATGGTAATTTTATATTAAAAGATCGAGAAGCACGACATGAGTAGAGAACGTGTATGTATAATGTACATACAATATGCCTTGTAAGAGTTTTTATTTGATTGACATTATCAATGTTTGGACATTCCAATCTCGCTCATTTAGGTAAGCTTATAGCAGGCAAAACGAATAGTGTGCTCAATGAAGCTTATATATTGCGGGGTATTCAATGACATTGTCAATGTTTGGACATTCCAATCCTCTACAACCCTTCACCCTCCCCATATTAATGTAGGTATAACACAAAATTAGTTATGTTATATATAAATTTTCAATAAAAAATTTTAAAAAAATATATTTATGTCTTAAACACTGGTTAGTATATGTTTATTAAAAAAAATTGATGAAAATACACGTTTTTTAATTTTTGTAAAATCATATTGCAAAATAATCGTCTTTCATTTATATAAAAATTTAAAGCATAATTTTCGTCAATTTTTTTATAAAATATACTAACAAGTTTTTAAAACATAAATATAATTTTTAAAATTTTGTTTTATTACAAGGTAACATGGTGGAGGGTTGAAGAAGATTTTGATTCTGCAGAAATATATTAATGAAACATGCCCTAGCATAGCAGCTTGTAGGCCGGTTCTAGACCCAAAAAAGCTTACAGGCCTGTTCCCAGGAGCTTAAAGCCCATTAAATTATAGTGGACCATATTCATGATTCATGAAGAAATTGGCCGTTGGGCTGAGAACTTTTATCAGTATCTTCTTCTGGTTTTAAAATGTTTGCCTCTTCTTCCGGCTTCCATTGATTGACACCAAATCAGTCTAACTGAGATTCGAAATGTTCGATCATATGATTTACATAAGCTTAACCTTTTGTCCATTCTACATGCATAATTAATTAGCTGCATATACATAATTAATGCGCATACCTTGTTGAAATCCAAATCCAATTAGCCATTCTTTGTTTTCACATGCTTTTTGTGTGGGAGGCAATTAATAGGCTTCACGTAGCTGAATTGAATCGATACTCTTTGACTCAGTAATTGATCCCCCCTTATTCACTTTACATGTTCCTTTGCTCTAATGATATTTTTTTTAATATGAATCTGTAAAGGGTGAATATATCAACTGAAGGAGCGCACAAGACTACTTATTTGGGTGAACTCGATCACATTTGACTCTTGATCGATCGATCAGCAATCTCCAATGGTACGCTTGTATAAACTCTCTCTCTTACTTGAAATATTTGCATAATTTAATTTACAAGCTTTTTTGCATGGAAAATAATCAAAATAGTGATGAAAATGGTTGATTTCCTCCACCAATTGACTTGTTAATTACTCTTGATCGATCGATCAGCAATCTCCAATGGTACGCTTGTATAAACTCTCTCTCTTACTTGAAATATTTGCATAATTTAATTTACAAGCTTTTTTGCATGGAAAATAATCAAAATAGTGATGAAAATGGTTGATTTCCTCCACCAATTGACTTGTTAATTACTCTGTACTGTTAATTACTCTGTACTGCACTTCTGCTCTTTGATGCTGACTACTAGTGGTGTGCCGCATAAATCAATCAAACATGACTCCAATTAACACATGAGGATTACTGCTTATTTATCACTTTATCAGAGTGTACTTCTCAATCTGTCTTTTTTTAAAAATAAAATTGATACTCCCTCCGTTCCAAAATACATGGTCTTTTACTTTTCGGCACGTTTTTTAAGGAGCGAAAAACTCTATAAAATAATATTTTTTAATTAATTTTTTTTATATAATTAGATACTTATTAGTAATAAGTATCAAATAGTATAAAAATTTTAATTAAAAAAATAATATTTTATAGGTTTTTTCGCTCCTTAAAAAGCGTGTCAAAAAACAAACGCCCATCTATTTTGGAACGGAGGGAGTATCACTTCATTAATTAGTTGATTTACCTACAGCTGTACACCAATTTAAAATCTTCCTTTTTACACACTTTTTTCTGCACTTCCCTGGCTCGTTATCTTCTGCACCACCCTCCTCAGTCCGATGTACTATCCAATGTATATATGCATACTTTCTGTAATTTGTACAGTACTTTCTGTTTTTTTAATAGTTGAAACCCTAGCTAGATCTCATTCCAGTCTTCCAGATCCTCTCCAACTCCTTGATTAATTAACCTAATTAATCAAGGAATCCAGTCCAGCTCCTCCAGCACATGTTGGAAATTTGTACTACTCCGGACAATTGGGGTATTTTCATATTTTGAACATAGATCCTGCTTTTTTAAAAGATACGGAGTACTATTATTAGCAGTGGCGGCCGCAGGATCTTCCTAAAGGTGGGGCGAAATTTTCTAATATGTACTGAGATATTGACCTTGAATAAACTCCTTTACCTAAGCTACGACTTTCAACTTAACAGTGGATTATAAAAAAGTAGACTTACATTTGCTTACATTTGCTTTGTTGATATGATAGTTGTTTTTCGTCATTCATTGGAAATTCAGGCATTTGTCATATTTAGAAGTGTAAATTTATCGAAATTCAATCATGCTAAATTCAAGGCTTTTGCGTATTAGCTGGGATTGTAAACTCATCAACTTTATAACATCTTTTGGTTTCCAAAGACATGATAGAAACTGTGATTTGAATATATATAGGTTACGAAAATACAAATATTGCATAAAGCTCCACAAATTCAATTCATAAATTTCATTCCAAAATCACATACATAATAATTTAAAAACAAAATTTATTCTCAAAATCACAAGCTCTAATGAAAATTTCACAAAATTTATTCTCATAATCAAATAATAATTTCACCAATTTTATGGGGTTTAATTAGTTTATACCTAGATAATTTGTATATAATGGGGAGCTCGAGAAGTGGGAACATAATTAAATAAGGGATAGAACACATAGAGAGTAGGTGCAAGTTGAACAAAGAATAAAAAAGCTTTTTTGAGAGAGGTGATTTTTTTTTAAAAAAAAGGAGGCTAATTTCACCAATTTTATGGGGTTTAATTAGTTATAGCTAGATACTTTGTATATAATAGGGAAGTCGGAAAGTGAGAATATAATTAAATAAGGGGTAAAAACAAAGAAAGTGGGGGGTGTAAGTTGGAAAAAGAATAAAAAAGCTATTTATAGGGAGGTGAATTTTTTTTTAAAAAAAAGAGACTAGTGGGAATTGAACCCCCAACCTTTGGGTCAAATGTTATTTTCTTTCCTTCCCATCAACCAACTAAACAAAGTAGACTAATTGATTCTATATTCATCATATTTTTACTTATTACAACACTACCATATATATAAATATTTTTTTAATTTTTTTTCCAAACCCTAGGGCGCGTGGGTCGAAGGGTGGGGCGGCCGCGTACGCCCGCCCCACCCTGTGGCCGCCCCTGATTATTAGGGTTTAGTGATAATCAAGTTAAACTAAGCTCTGATGAGTAGAAAAACGGGGTTTAAAAAGTGAAACCTCGTTTCTGCTGTAATCTCATGGAGTACCAGTACCCTTAAATTTCTTTAATCATCACCAATCCTTAAAGTACATCTTCCTACTGATCTGAAGTGTAAGATGGTGTCTCTATCACTGTTCCTTATCCATCCAACCTTGCTGACGGAACACCCCCTACATCATCTCCATTTCACTCTTGCAGTTTTACTCGTACTATTTAATTTGTATTGGGAAGATACGTGTGGCGCAAATACATCCTGAAATTTAAATATTGCTAATGTTAATTAATTACAGTATGAGTTTTCAATGGAACAGTCAATTGCTTTTCTCGCATTTTGGTGTAATCTCTAATAACTTTCCCAAAATTTTCTCTAAAATAGGAAAATAAAATACATATTTTTTTTTAAATATTTGTGTTTTAATTCCCAAAAAAATTCAATTTTGAAGATTTGGGAAAATCTCTCTATTATATTTTTGTTGCCTCCCTATTTTGGAGAATGATGATGAATCCGTTGGACAAAAAAACTCACAAAATTCTTTAAAAACTCTAAAATTAAAAAAATGGGTAAACTTTTGGAGATACTGGTATATGATGCACATGTTCAACCAATTGGAGAAAGGTTTGTTGGCCTGGAGAAAACCCCAAACTAAAGGTTTAACTTGGTTGGTTTTGATATTAGAATTGAATGACTAGAATACCCCTCCCCTTTTTTCAATAAGAAAGAGATTAGATTGGTCTTTTTTTTTTATATATAGTAAGAATTAGATTGGTCTATGACTCTATGGTATATATCACTATATCCAATCTAAAGCATCCTTTCAATTGGGATGAAAACTGCATTAATTAAGCTCTTTTGCTGTGCACATATTCAACTCCAACCGATTTTATTTCTGCTTAATGTTTTAGGTTTTTGGTTTCTTTACTTCAATCCATCTTCCTACCACTTTCAGAACTCCAACCACTTTTAGAAACTCAAGCCAATTTTAAAATCCAACCAATAAACACACATTCCGTTTCCAACCTCTTTGTTAACTATTTTATCTTGAAAAATCATGCATTATAATTTTTAAAATTTTAAAATATGATATTTTGAGAAATATAATTATATTATATATAAAAAAAACATGATTTTTCAAGATAAAAGTTTATAAATATATAAAAAATTATTTTTAGAATATGAATGTAATATTTATAATTTTACAAGATTAAATAAATATCAAAAAAATATGATATTTTGAGAAATATAATTATATTATATATAAAAAACATGATTTTTCAAGATAAAAGTTTATAAATATATAAAACTTATTTTTAGAATATGAATGTAATATTTATAATTTTACAAGATTAAATAAATAATTTATTGTTAAGCATGAAGTTAAGTAGAAGATCTCTATAGTCTATAGTATAGGGTGTGAGTCTGTGAGATGATTCCAATCAACTGTTAGCCAAGGTTCTTTAATTAAGGGCTTTTCAAACTTAAAAATATGTCATGTATGGGATAATCATGTGGTAGATAATATGGATTTTCTAATCTATGCCATAAAATTATAGATTAAGCATTCATTTTTAAGGATTTTCTAATATGCCATAAAATTATAGATTAAGCATTCATTTTTAACACTAATTCACTTCAACATGATTGATCTATATATCCATTATCTAATTGAGGATTATATGGAATAACAAAATTTAGCTTTCTTCTCTCCTCATCGCTCTCTTTATTTCTCTCTGGCTTCTTGGATGTTCTTCTTCTTAATATTATATATTAATAGTATCCATCATGTTTTTTTTCCCTTTATAAATGACTTTTTACTATTCAGGCACGTTTTTAAGGTGATAAAAACTATATAAAATATTTATTTTTTTAACAACTTTTTAAAATAATCTCATACTTATTAGTAATAAGTAATGTATAATATTATTAAAAAAGATTGAATAAAAAATTAATATTTTATATAATTTTTATCTTTTTGAAAAAACGTGTAGACTTAAAAAAGGCAAATATTAAGGGATGGGGGGAGTGTATATATCTCTTTGAGCTTGTAGCATATGACAACTAAAGTATATGGAGGTAGGAATTCAATTCATTCACACTTCACAGACAAGAAAGTAGCTAGAACAGTGTACTTTGTGGTCCTGGTGCATTGCTTAGGGGGGCAGTTTTTTTCTCAAACTTGCTAGATGCATGAACCTAGCATCATTGCATGTGATCTACATATGGAGTTCCTATGATTTTGTTTTCCATAAGTTCTACTGCGTACGTACTTTCTATTTTTTTCATAAATTGAGGAACTTGAACTTATCATATATATGCAGGCTGGGATTTGGTATTTAATTTGGTGGGTTTGGAAATCACCGGCCGGCCTCTATCTGAATTTTTTTCTTGTGTGGAAATTCCCCATGAAAATTAAACTTTATGCCATGTTTAACTATGCGGACAAACTAGTTTAATTCATTAATAATCCCACCGATTTAGTAATAATTCAATGATCCGGTTTAATTTAATTTGAAAATGTTCAAGAGATCTAGTATATAGTATATACAGTATTAATGGAAATTTAAATCCATTATATATGACCAAACAGAAATTGATATTGGGGCTATGGGCCCATTGATCTAGAAAATGTGCCAAAAAAGTTCCAAGTAAATTCCACAAAGGGGGTGGTTTTGCCTTTTCTATGAACGTGCACTCAGGGTTTTTAAAAAGTCGAAGTGATGCCCTCTTGTGTTAAGATTGTGTACATATCCATATGAGAATAAACAGTAGAAAATCTTCAAATTTCATAGTAAGAGCCAAATTCTTACCAATTTTACAGGTATCACTCGTAAATATGCAAAATAGGAGAAGTAAATATTATAGAATTAAGATATTTGTTTCTTCGTTTTAGAAAATGTTTTATCAAGTGATGCTCTAATATTTATTTTTTGTATGTTACTTTGCTAAATGTTCTAAAAAGGTCTCTATATTTAGTCCAGCAGATTGTTCTGTTTATACTGTGATTTTGAGTCATATATAGAATTTCATAGCATCTTAATTAATATTACTTCATTCCAACCTTATTAAAGTTGAACATTTTAAAACCATATAAAAATATGCACATGTAGTTTAGTAAGAGAAAAGTTGCACAATATAATGCAATTAAGATTCAATACTGTGTTTCGATCCCCCCCCCCCCCCCAAAAAAAAGATTCAACACTGTGGGTATGAATCCTAAAACAGAGGGAACACAATGTGATTTTTCCCGGAAAAATCAAAACTAAAATAATACTTAGAAGTAACAAAAATAAAACAAAATATGGAAAACTAAATCGAAGATGTACTTATAAATAAATAAAAGTTGTATTGTTGTTGATTAAAATAATACTGTAAACTTGAAGATATACTTATAAATAAATAAAAGTTCTTATACAAAATAATACTTTATTTTCAATTGTTACATGAACCCTAACTACAGCTTCGCAAAATTAGGTTAGGTTCGAACTTTAATTTACCTGAATTAAGATGTTTTTTTAACGGCCTTATTAGTATGATTCTTAGGTTTCTCGCTAGTATTCAGTAAATTTGAATAGATCTTTACATTGGGCCTGATTGGTCTTCTATCAGCTATAGCTAGGGCAAACATTGGGCTTTGATCTCCTTTTTTTTCTCTCGCACATAAACGAATTAACCCCCCGTTTGTTTTTTGGTAGGGAAAAATAATGATTACCCTCATGAATATAGTCCATATTTAAGTTAAGATTAATGGATTCATATTCTAATCATTTCTCTCCTTCTCTCATTTTCCATACAAATATGTTACCCTTCTATTCCCTAATTTTGAGGGGTAACTAATACCTCTAGGATGGGCTAATATTTCCCTCCATCCTCTCCTCCAAGCTCACAAAAATTGGTGATCATATACATTTTATGTGTAAAATTTAATACCTTTCCTTTCCCTAGGTATCTAAACAAAGGAGCCCTAAAGTGGTAGGTTGATGTGGTAGAAATTGCATTGTTGTTGATGAAAAGTCAAGTACTTCTTCATTGTTTTCATTTACTTTCCCTCCCCGTGGTGCTAATTTGCCTGTGCAGATTCCATAATGACAATGTATTGGCACTACGTACCGAAAGCCGGCCACCCCCCTTTATCTTTTTGGTCTAATAATTAGACGTCGATAGTTTGATGACCAAGTTTGGTTTATTTTTCTCCATGTGGGTGTTTATTTAGTCTGTCTTTGCTTTCTACGTGGACCCGTACTTCCAAAAAATATCATACCTCCGATATCTGATATTTGATATCTGATATCTGTGTTTGGTATGGCCAGATATATCGATATTACTATATATCTAGATATCAAATTTGGGATATTTTGATATACTGATTTTCAGGGGTATATCACCCCGATATCTTGATACCGATATCGATACCAAATGAGCCCTAAGAGTTTTTGATCGATCGAGATGCTTAGTTGCTTACCCTTTTATCTTTGAACTTTTATCTTAAGAATTTTATGAACCTACCTTAAGGATGACAATGGTCAATGGGAAGATATATAAATCGGGATCCTGTTATGAGAACGGGGATCCCCGCCTCCAAAACCCAAGGACATTGATTGTGTTGTACCTATAACACAAGAATTAAGAATAGGTCTATTGGACTGAAAACTGTAGTCATTTTGCAAGAGGTTGGTTGTGAATGGACAGTGTACGTCTTGATTAGCAAACACATAACTAGTTGGCCGGGTATCCAAGACAAATCTTGACAATCTCAGACGCAAATGAGTCCAACTTGAGCACTGTTGGGCGACACGGTATTAAAGTGCCTTTTTTTATTTTCCATCTGCTTGACATCCCTAGTAAATGGGGAAAGAGAAATCCGGCCAACATAGGTTAAAAATCAAGGTATTTTTGTGGATGGGATTTGTTCTTTCTCCTCGTTGTCTTTGACTGCCTTTCACCCTCTAATTTTAGCTATGGAACTCTTACTGTCTGCATCTCCCTGATATTCACTCTCAAATATCTGCTAATTAATATTCATTCTCCTTGATCTGAAGTACTTAATTCATGAGAAGTTTCTGAGGAGATAGTTATGTACAATATTCCCAGTACATAAATTGAAATTTATGCTTGATGCAAAATATGAGAAATTATCTAATATTTAATGTACAGACACTCCCCAGGATTGAACATTAATAGATCAAGCAAATTATAAGGTTTATCTGATCTGCGGAGAGGATTTATGTACAACTCCTTGATTTGAATCACCAATTAAGAAAATGTTGAGTTTGAGTCTAAATTAAAAATAGACAATCTTTAAAATTTATAGTAAGCTCTTTAGTAGATTTATTCTATATGAAGTGACCCATCACCAAAAGAAGAGAATTTTGTATCTAATTAGTACACGTTTATGCTCAACTCTTGTCCTAGCTTAGTCACGTGGTCCTAGTTGCCAAATTCCTGTTTGCAACTTTTTGTGCAGTGCCTTTTTCTTGACGATAGAGCAATTGGACACATTATATGGACCAATTCGGAACTTTTTTTTTTTTTACAGGATCAAATTTCACAATTCTTGACTAGACCAAGTTGAACGCAAAGGTTGTGACTTGTGAACAATATTTGATATGTTATAAAGTTTACAAGGGCCCATCTTTGCACTTGGGGTTGGGGCAATGACTCGTCAATTGCTGGTAATGAAAACTTTATATGTGTCCTAACAGGCTTGCACAACAGTCCTATTATTTCCCCCTTTCATCTTTCGATTACATTTTTTTAAAATTAAATATCTCAAAAAATGGTGTGATATATAGACACATTTTTATAGATATATAGGATATAGGGCTCTTTGGGATTGCTTTTTTTCTTTTTGGTGTAAATTATATATATACCTCCTTTCCTTTGGTATTACAACTACTCTTATTCCATCCCATCGTGCTCGGTTTTCAGAGTTGGGGCTACAGCCCTGAGAGAGGGAATCCTTAAAGCATTAGAGCTTAATATTCAAAACATCGCAATAGAAGGGGATAACCTTTGCATAATCAATGCTCTTAAAAGTATTTGGAAATGCCCTTGGGAAGTCGAAATGATCATTTCTGATTCCCTGATAGACCTCTGTTGGTTTCAGACAGTACACATTCAACACGTGTTTAGGGAAATTAATAGCGTAGCGGGCAGACTGACCCTCCTAGGTCATTCAACCACTATCACCAACCCTAGCACATATTTAGAACTTCAAGTTCTCATCCAAAAAGATGCTCTAGGATGAACTACGAATTGTCTATATTCCTTCCTAATCTTTTTCTGTTTTAAAAAAGAAACTACTCTTATTCCTTTTTTTTTCCTTTTTAGTTTCCCTCCTTTAATTTTAATATACTACTATACTGTATTTAATTAATTACCATTTCACACTCCTATCTTAATTTGCTTCTTCATAGCTCCCATTTTAGAATAATAAAAATTTAATATCATAAATCCTCAAATGAAACATGTATGACAAAGTGGAATTTCTCAAGTTATAGCTAGTAAAATGAATTAAAATGCGTTAACTGGCACCAAGGGTCCCTTGGGTGTATTATATACAGTATATTTTTTGGGTAGCTAGAGGTGTTTCGGGAAACCTTTTGGATATATGTTCCCAACTTGTTTTTCTTACATAAGGTAAGGCCCATGGTATGATTTTATCTTTTTGTAACTCGGGGATCTCCCACCACATCTATATATTTACATTTTCAAGGTACGTAATGGTTATTTTTTCGAATCTAGTCAATTTTTAAGTTAAGATTCTTAGATCAATATTCTAACCACTATACCCTCCTTTTCTCAATTTCAATACAGCATTTATTTTTTCTCCCCCATTTGATTACCTAATTTGAGGATATATAGGGTAATCACTAATCATATCTCCTAGGATACTCTAACCATTTTCCTCTCCCCTTCTCAAGTGATGACCATACCAATTTTACACATAAAATTTGATTCCTTTCCCTTCTATTCCCTACTACTCAAACAAACGAGATATAGAATTTAATAAGAGCAATAAGTAGACAAAACCAGAAGAGATATATAGATGTGCTTTTATGTTTTAACTTTTGGATCAATTAAGCCTTCTCTTGAAAAATCACCATGCAGGTTAAGGTTCTACACAGCAAAAGAAGACAATTATTGTTTATAAAGATGAATGATATATATATTCCTTACCTAAAAAAACAAAAAAAAACATATACCAGCTGCATCTCTACTTGCAGCTTCCTATTCAAACCTAACTTAGTAGTAAAACTTGGACCAATAGTCAAAAGTTCTGTTGTTCCTATCTGATAACCTAGCTAGCTTTCTGACTGGTAGTGGAGCATATATATATATAGTTAGTAATCCACCCTTTTCTATCTGATTACCGCACATATGTTTTTATTTAAAATAGAATGTTTGAACTTAGCTACATTTAGTTATGAGTGAGAAAAAGACACGTAGCCACTCAGGAAACCATAACTTCCATAAGCACTATATGCCTAGCTCCCAAATCCCAATTAAGAATTATTAGCTTTATTTAAATCTCAATGTATAAGAGCTTTATGATTACTTATCTATCTTTATCCAATAGTGTTTCCCACCACTAGGGATTTAGATGATCGTGTAACTTTCTCTTGCTGCTATGTTGAAAGTAGCTTTCAAATTGATCAGCTATATGTGATCTCGATCATAAAATTGTTAATAGATATAGATAAAATTCTTGTACATATCTTTAGTTTCCTTGGGCCCAAGACCCAAGTCATTTGTATTCTATATATATTCTATCTAATGAAAGGCAAACCCCAAGGGGGAATTTACCAAACCTAACATGGTATCGAGCCTAATTATCTTTTAAAGATAATTTCTTTCCTAACCCTAGCTTCCGCTCTCCCATCCGCCGCCGCCGCCGCCTCCCTACCCAGCCCGCCGCCCCCTGGCAGCTTCTCTTGCCCTCATACATCTCCCCAAAATGGCAAAGCCGAACGCTCTATACGCACAATCAATAATATGATGCGCACCCTTCTCCTACACGCCAGCATGCCGCCATCCTATTGGCCCCATGCCCTCACCACCGCCGTGTACCTCATCAACATTCTCCCATCCACTGCTATCCACAATCAAACTCCCACCTTCCGTCTATTTCATCGGACTCCGTCCTATCTAGACCTTCGCGTGTTCGGTTGCCTATGCTACCCTAACCTCTCCGCTACCATGCCTCACAAACTCTCCCCTAGATCCACACCTTGTGTCTTTCTAGGCTACCCCAACAACCATCGTGGGTACAAATGCCTTGACCTCACGTCACAAAAACTCATCATATCCCGCCATGTCACCTTTGATGAGCATACGTTCCCCTTTTCCTATAAATCGTCTCCTCCCTCTCATACTTCCATTGATTCTTCCTTATCCCCCATGGTTCTACAACAATTCTTCGGTACTTCGCCATCTCAAGTCCCCGGCACACCCCCCGCCGCACCTCCAGCCCCCGCGGCCGCGCCATCTTCCCACGCGCCCGCGCCATCTCCCCACGCGCCCGCGCCCAACGCACCCGCAGCCTATCAGACCCGTTCCAGGAGCGGCATTTTCAGGCCGAAACACATATTTAACCTCTCTGCCTCACCTTCACATATATCCCCCCTCCCCAAATCCCATAAGCTCGCCCTCCTTGATCCCAATTGGAAGGCCGCCATGACCGACGAATATCAGGCTCTTATTCGAAATGGTACTTGGGAGCTTGTGGACCGGCCTGTAGGCGTCAATATTATCCGTTGTATGTGGCGATTTCGTCATAAGTTCAGGTCTGATGGTTCCCTTGAGCGCTACAAGGCGCGCCTTGTGGTCAACGGCAAGTCTCAGCAAGTCGGTGTCGACTGCGACGAAACCTTCAGTCCAGTGGTCAAGCCGGCCACCATCCGTACAGTTCTCACGCTT
The DNA here is from genome assembly GCA_037127255.1 of Persicaria tinctoria. Lineage (NCBI taxonomy): Eukaryota > Viridiplantae > Streptophyta > Magnoliopsida > Caryophyllales > Polygonaceae > Persicaria > Persicaria tinctoria. Next base: position 84,802,616 of record JBANSL010000004.1, on the reverse strand, counting down.
GCCCTCTCCAAATCTTGGGCAATACATCAACTGATGTCAAGAATGCCTTCCTCCATGGTCACTTACATGAGACGGTCTACATGTTTCAGCCGCCTGGTTTCGTTGAGCCTGGAACTCCAAAGAAGGTGTGTCGTCTTCGCAAGTCCCTCTACGGCCTGAAGCAGGCACCGCGCGCTTGGTACCAGCGCTTTGCTGCTTATCTTCTTCGCATTGGGTTCGTCAGCTCTCGCAGTGATTCCTCTCTCTTTGTCTATCAGCGGGGGCAAGATATGGCCTACTTGTTATTGTATGTCGATGACATTGTTCTCACAGCCTCATCTGATGCTCTGCGTCGTCAGCTGATTGCCTCTCTTTCGTCTGAGTTTGCTATGTCAGATTTGGGGCCCCTCCACTACTTTCTCGGCATTTCAGTTCGCAACACTTCCTCCGGACTCTTCCTCTCCCAATCGAAGTATGCTGCTGAGATCATCGCCCGTGCACACATGTCTGAGTGTAAACCAGTGGTCACACCCGTGGATACCAGCTCCAAGCTAAGCGCGTCTGCAGGTCCGCCAGTTGCTGACCCTACCATGTATCACAGTCTTGCTGGAGCCTTACAGTATCTCACTTTCACTCGCCCGGACATCAGTTATGCGGTCCAGCAGATTTGCCTCTTCATGCATGACCCACGTGAACCTCACTACAACGCTCTCAAGCGTATTATGAGGTATCTTCGGGGCACTCTTCATCTTGGTATGCAGTTGACAGCAGCGCCTATTTCAAGTCTTGTGGCATATACAGACGCTGATTGGGGTGGGTGCCCTGACACCCGCCGTTCAACGTCCGGATATTGTGTGTTCTTCAATGACTCTCTCGTCGCTTGGTCTTCCAAACGCCAGCCTACGTTGTCTCGCTCCAGTGCGGAGGCAGAGTATCGGGGAGTCGCTAACGCCGTCTCTGAGTGTTGCTTCTTGCGCAATCTCCTCCTGGAACTGCACTGTCCTTTGCCGCGTGCCTCTATTGTCTACACTGACAATGTTAGCGCCATGTATTTAGCCAGCAATCCGGTGCAGCATCAACGGACCAAGCACATCGAGATGGACATCCACTTTGTCCGAGAAAAGGTGGCCATTGGTGCTATTCGGGTCCTTCATGTTCCCTCCGCCTATCAGTACGCTGATATCTTCACAAAGGGTTTGTCACGTCAGTTGTTTCTTGACTTTCGGGACAGTCTGACCGTCCGTTCTCCTCCCGCTCCGACTGCGGGGGTCTGTTAATAGATACAGATAGAATCCTTGTACATATCTTTAGTTTCCTTGGGCCCAAGGCCCAAGTCCTTTGTATTCTATATATATTCTATCTAATGAAAGGCAAACCCCAAGGGGGAATTTACCAAACCTAACAAAAATCTCCCAATTTCCTCTTCTTTGACACGCGATAAGCGCAGATATGGACGGAGCAGGTGAAACGACATCCGGGAATTTTATAAATTGGATAGAAATATAGAATAAGCTAGCTAGGACTGATCTGTTTATGCACTAGGTTGATGATTTCTAATATTATGAAGTTGGTGAACGTCTGGATATAATGATCTCGTGTGATATCAACAATGACAAATCCTTCATTATAATACTTTCTGCTGGTGATCAAGTGTTTCCTTTTGAGATTGGACATCTCTTGATAATGAAGGAGGTCAAGTTCTGTAATTATTATGCCTAGCACACTTGTTGCATCATATATATGGAATATGTAATGTCATGGATGCATTACAACCAACCTAACTCATAATTATCTCGAGAAATTTATAACGATAAGGGCTAAGTATCAGGAATCACTAAGGAATTACATATCTAGGAGTCGGAATCTGACTACAAATTTATATTGGAGAGAAGACTTAGGCATTTTAATTTTTTGTGGATCTGATTCTTATAGAAGGAATATTCTCTTCCTAGCTACAGGTTTATACTAGGAGTTTGGCAGTTTGCAGATTGAACTATAAGATTGTTTTTTGAAGATGGTTGAGAGGTGGATATAGAAGACCTATAACAGGATAGAACCTTCTTTAATTTACACTCAAAAGGAAATGGCCAGCTTGAATCATATATATTAATCGATCAATCAGTTCAAATTACTCGATCCCTTTCTATCTCCAAATCAAGTTGATTTGGAGATATTAATCAGTGAGTGGTCTATATCAGTATCTTCAGGAGATGATTAATTAGATCGATCTAGGATTTACTTTGAGGCTTCAAGTGAATGAACTAGCTAGGCTTTGTGATTCCTGATGTCTACGTGTTAGAAAGAAAGTGACCTTCAGCATATATGCTAATTATAAGAAGACAGTGACTAGAACCAAATGCATCATTAAATTTTGCAGCTAGTCAGAAAATTTCATTTTTGGACTTGGCCAAATTGCAAACAATCTTCATTATATATCATTCCATGTTACAAGTGGCTTTCTTTCTCCTAATCAAGCAACTAGCTAGACTGAAGTACATAGCTACACAACTCTACAAAGTCTCTCAACCTTGATCTGCTTCATATATAGGAAACTAAAAGCTAGGCAGTTTGGAAGAAGAGAAACATATGCAGGAACTAAAGAACTAGATATTTACATACAGAGATCTAGAAATCGAATCTTTAGAGGAATAGTTTAAAAGAGCTTACATGATCAACTATAGATTCATTTTCATCAAACAGGAGCTGGTAACTTAAATGCATGTGCATATGCAGCTTTCTGTAATCAATACCAGTACTGGCCCAGATTTGGGTTGTAGGGTTCCCTTGATGTTCCATGGAATTGAAACTCTGAGATAGGGTTCTGTGGGCATAAGATTGCAACACAAATACAGTTAGATGGTAAAAGTTGCATACAATTACATAAATTTAAGGTATGCAACCATAAGAAATTCTCAATCATATATTTGATCAATTCAAATGTTTACAACATGAAAAAAACAATTGACTTACAGTTTGGAAAGTATCATCCTCTTGATGGTAATTTAGGCCCATCAGCGGGTTCCAATTTGTGGTGACACTTGAGGATGAGCCAATGAAACCCTCAGTGGAGCCGAAATGGCTTCTTTGATAATCTTGATCAATCTCAAATGGCTTATTTGTGGTGTGGGTCTGTGAAGCAGATTCATCTCCTAGTTCAAGACCATTAGGCCTTAAATGACACTGATAAAGATTCATTACATCATCAAGGCATCCTCCTGAATCATTGAGCAATCTGGACTGGTTTTTCTGCTGAGTTCTTTCTCTAGCTCTCTCTCTTGCTTCTTCTCTTGCTTTCTTCCTTAGCTCTTTCGCAGCCGGGCATAACGTATTATTCTTCCTTGTCTTTCTTGACTTCTCTTTAGTAGCTGCAGCCTTAGGCATATCAATTACAATTTCCTCCTCAATTGCACTCTCCACAAATTCACCTTCAGAAATAGAGGATGCACTCTTTGTAGCATCATTGCTGGGGCTTTTCTTGTCTTTCTTCAGCTCTTCTATAGCCGATTTCGCTTGCTGGAGCAACCATTTGACAGTCTTACTTGGCTTGTCAAAGATCAACATATCCTGCAGCTTAAAAAATTGCCTTGCAACATCAAGAGAAAGTCTCATTCTCCTGTCTCTTAAGCCATTTTTTGTTGGGATTTTGCTGTGCCTATCTGCTTTCGATGATCGTTTCCTGGAGACCTGCTTGCTTGGGCCATGGCTATTTCTTACACTTTCTTCTGCTAGTTCATTGATGCCTCCTTTGCTCAAAACCATATTGTTATATGTATTAGTAGGTTCCTCACCCGCTCCAGCTGCAGCAGGTAGCTGAGATACAATATTTTCAGCTCTCACTGCTGAGTCATGGAATTGAAGGAGAGCGTCATCAAACTCGAAGAAATTCAAAGGTGAAGGAATAGATGAATAAGGATCCATCAAATATATATCATCAGGATCGTTGGTGGGTGTAAACATCCTTGCAACAAACTTGCTCTAAATCAAACAAATACCGTCTTCCAATCGATCAAGCTCCAAAAGGAACTTACACAAAACCCTTCAAATGCTCCACCTCCCAAGTTCCCTACAGATGAACAAGTATAACAAGTTAGAAACAACATGTGTCAGCAGTGTCACCCTAGGTCTAAATTCAAACTCAACCTTCTCTAACTGAAGGTAATTTAACATTTGTCAACCAACATGTACCTTACTAGCTAGCTATTAGTTGTAAAATATTTACCCTTATTTCATGTTCTTACTCACAAACAGCACATATATGCATCCCAAAACTGAAAAAACAAGTAGCTAGCTATATAGCATTTACATTGATATAGAAAGAAAGGGCTGCAGAACATTTACCTGATTAACTCAACCCAGGTTACCCAGTACAAGTACTGAAGAAAGATGTGTGAAAGCCCTCATCTTCATGGATGTATTTGTGGGAGCTAGTTATAAGGAGATCAATGGAAGGGATCGAAAGAGAAAGAGGGGAACAGTACACACTACACACTAGAGGATTAAGATATGGGAAAGCAATTGAAAGAGCATATCTGAAGAAGATAGAATTTATGCTTGAGGGGAGAACATGAAAATGACCTAACTTTTTACCACATATCTTGTCTTGAAGGGAGGGCTTGTGGCTTTCCTGCAGAAATGAAAGGGAGAGGAGGGGAGAGTGACAGCGTATAGAAAAGAAGATGAGGCAGCAGCTGCAAACTAGCCATTTTTTCAGAATTCACCATGTGGGCTGATGCTCTTCACGTGGGATCAAGTTTTGTGCTTGAGGCCTTAACTCTCCCTCTTCACCACCATAAAGGTAATCAAGGGTTTTACTTTTCTTGCCTTAATTAATCCCTCTTAAAGTGTGTCTCAGTTAAAATTAACCCTTAAATCACAGTTAATATGATGTCATTTGTACAGCAACCAACCAGCAAATTAGCAACTGGCAATTGGCAATTGGGGGTGCAGTTTTGGTAATTTATTTATCCAGTTGCCCTTGACTAATTGGCTTGGTCTTCCACAGTCACTTTCTACCAAAATGGAAACATCCATTTCTCTGTCTCTCTCTCTCTATCACAAACTACAAATCCATCCATCAATTAATGCCCCTTATGTGTTAGAATACTGTTGGTTGAGGGCTTCTACCCCGACGCGTGCTTATCCTCCATCTTTTCTTCAAGCCAAAGGGTTACCCCTTTTACTCTCTTGTCTATATAAAAAAGGGTAAAGTAGACATGCAAAATCACCCATAAATAAGAAATTTCACAAAATTATTCATAAATTCATTTTCAATTCCATAATCTTTTTAGCATATTTGTGAATAGGGCCATGGGCATGTGGTGCTTTGAAAGATACCTCCTTTTTTCTTTGGATGGTTTGTGTGATTCTTAATTCATGAGCAATTTAATAAAATATCCCAAAATTGTGATGGTTTTAGCCTACAAATTCCAATTTTTGTGATTTTTTGGACTTTCAGGAGGACAAATATATATGCAATTGACATATTTTTGTTGTTGTATGATCAGCAGTACAAGATCCATACCCGTTCGAAAGGGTGTGTACTAAATCCCGTTAGATGATGGAAAATATTATATTTTATGGAATAATAATGCTCCCCGAATCATCCAGTTTGATTCCGGGATTTCTGCTCACATCTTCGATCGTGGATCGATCCTCCCATTTTGGCTCGTATTTTCCCCGCCTTCTGGCGTGGGGTTAGTGCTTTGGTGTGGCTGCGTCTGCTTTGTGTTGGGTTGTAGTACCGGGCAAATATATATGAATTCATGTTCACCCCCACTTTACACCACCCACCCTGTATGGTAAAATTTTATTACCATTTTTACATGCCGCACTTTGTCCTTCTCCTGGGAATAATTTTAGCTCTGCCCTAGCCAATTTGCCTATAGTGGAGTCCTCATTTCTCTACCTACAAGTGCAGCACCCATCATTTCAATCACCTAATCTACCTAGTTGTTATTTTGAGGAGAAAATCACAGGAAACAAATATTAATTAAAATATATATTTTCCAGACTAACCTCAACATATATTATAATCTAGCAGTGATACAAGGTAGCTAGGTTTTGTACTCGCCTGTAGACCGCTTTCTTACCGGCTTGCTCGATCTCTCGATTCACATCGAGATTAAGATATCCCGGTCAATCGAACCACATGCATTAATTGCATTTCTTTATCAAGAAAAGTAAAGGCAGCCTTCTTTATATAGTACCTCCTGATAACACCCATACCAGATTGCTTAACAAAAAAATGCTTTGCTTTAATAGAATTCACATGTGCTCCTTAATTTGCAAGATTCATATATACAGAGGATGAGATCCTTTTTTCTTCTTTTTTTGTCAGCATAGATTGTGATCCATGATCAGTAGATTTCATTAGTATTAATATATATATTTTATACTGTGTATTGTACTAACCCTCAGATTGCTTATGATGACAGAAGCTCTGTAGCTCCATTTTTGAACTAAAAAAGTCCAAATTGGGGCAATCAGCAAGTACTACATTAAAGGCGAAGGGCTTTACTGTGGTCCATCCAGGCCACTATCTCTATTATTGATGGCATTGCATCTGAATTCTGAACTAAACATGGGTTCATGGTGGATGAACCATTTACCCTAAGTAGCAAAAATACTTTATGTTCCAATGAAGTTTGAAGTTTTTTCTTTCTCTGATGGAGTTTGTTATATATATAGGACAACTGTTCACAAATATGGATGCTGCAAAGCAATCTTATCCAGTAGTACGTTATATAAGTTGCGCCCATGTGGTTCTGGCTTTCTTGGAGCACTAGAACTTGGACTTTTTTACCTATTCTCAAGGTTGGCAAAATTTATCTCTTTCTCCCTTTTTAGTGTTTTGGAATTTATTTCAGTTTGGGAATTAAGAAGAAGCTTGATCGATATCTTGTATAGTTTTAATAAATAGACTTTAGTTGAGCTAGGTAATGGGAGATTAATTAACTGCTTATTAATTGCCTTTCCATTTGGGCTTTAAAGATTTTGTCGTAGGAGTTTTCTAAAGCAAGTCTAAGGGCATCCCCAAGAGCTTCTCCAAATTTTAAGAAATATGGAGAATGACAATCCATCTTCTCTAAAAAATTTTTAACCCAATTTCAACAAATTCTCCATTTTAGAGAATTGAAATTTAGTAGCAAAAAAGAAGAGAATTGAAATTTAATTTTTTAATGATAAAATAAATATGTGTATATAAATACAGTACGACATACGTACATGCTAATGTATACAGTAGCAATTTTCAATTTTTTTTAAGCATACATGCATACAGTATTATATATGTATGTTTTTGTTTAGTGTATATATATACTGTGTAAATTATATATTGTGTGTGTACAATATGGCAGTTTCTGAATTTTTTGGTGGGGAAAATGGCAGTTTTTTATGTGATTAATGTGAAGAACGTGAGAACACTGGGAAATAGAGCCGCTAAATTTTTTTGGGGTTGCTACAACTATGGGGTTCCTTGCCAGATCTCCATTTTAGATATTTGATTGGAGAATCTGTTGGGCCAAATTTAAGCCCAACATTTCCCAAAACTCCCATTTTCTCCAAAATGGAGAAACTCTTGGGAATGCTCTAAGAGCTTTGGTAAAAACAATCTCTAAAATAGAGATTAAAATGTCAAAATCTCTGGGAAAAAAAATTGCTCCAACTCAAACAATTTCTATATTTTACAGATTTTTACCTTTATTATACACTATAATAAATAAATACATTTATTAAGGATATTTAATTCTACATTTCTAAAAACTTCAAACTTAATTTTAACATTTAGCTTCACATTTATAACATAAACTAACATTTATAAGATTTAGACTTAATTTCTAACATTTTTTACTTAATTATAACATAACATTACTAACATTTAAACTTCATTAACGTGATGCTAAGATGTTTTACTTAATTCTAACATTACTAACATTTAAAGTTCATTTTTAACATTCCTAACATTACTAACATTTAAACTTCATTAACGTGATGTAAACATTACTTCACTTAATTATAACATTCCTAACATCTAAACTTTACTTAATTCTAATATGTTAAACTTCATTAACGTGAATGATTATATAATTTACTTAATTCTAACATTTCTAACATTTAAACTTTTAAAACTTCTAAATACTTCACTTAACTAGCTTGTTATAAATAGAACAAATTTATTCATTCGTTGTCACACTTCTATGCATATCTTATTCTACTTCCTAACCCCCCCCCCCCCCTCCAAAATCTCTTTTCATGTGGATCGTCATTCATTGGGTGGCTGCTATTTAGTTGATACATACATGAACGAGATGACAACATAGATAACGATTATGAAGAAAATCTATTATTTGTTCAAATAGAAGAAGAATGACTTCCCAACAACCAATCAGGACATCGACGTGGTTCTATATGGATCATGCTACTATCGATCGTGATCTCATTGGTGGTCATGAACGGGTTTATCGAGACTATTTTACCGATCCTACAAAATATTGGCCTCTGTATTTTAGGAGGTTTCGAATGAAGCAACATATTTTCTTTCGCATCCATGATGTTAGTGTTGCACACGATACTTATTTTGTTCAAAAGTGGAATGTCGTTGGGCGACTTCACATGAGCGCATGCCAACGATACTAGAGTTTGTTGCAAAACGACATTAGATTAGAGATAAACAAGTACATACGAGACTCCAACAAGATCTTATTGAGCACTTATGGACAATCCATGGAGGAGAATAGTGTTTCATGTACACTACACTAACACGCAGTACAATACGTACATAGTGCAATTAGCAGAACCGTACAACGGTTCCGCTATATATAATGTTTCGATTCTCAAATCGACAGATGCACGGTACGGTTCAAACTACATATCCATTCAGTTATATAATGTTTCGATTCAAACTACATATCCATTCAAACTACATATCCTCTATTTAAACATTCCGCTATAATATGATTCTACTCAAACATAATTATATAAAGGTTCCGCTATATATAAACGATCCGCTGTAATATTTACTTACCCCGAGATTCTTCACGAGCTCCTCCGGATCGCTATAGGCAAAAATGTCGAACGGTAATCCGCCTCCGCCATCTTCTTCCGGTAACGACATTTCCTCCGATGTTAGAAATATGGATTGAGAATCGAACACATTTGAACCGGGGCATCGCTTCTTTATATAGGCTATCGACCTTACCTCGGGCATTGGATGCCGGTTTGGGAGTCCGACAAGGGCAAATTTGTTGCCGGTTTGGGAGTCCGAGAAGGGCAACCTTGGCTGCCGGATTGGGAGTCCGAGAAGGGCACCGTGCGTCTGGCGAAACACCACCGTGCAAATAACAAAAAGGTTATACAAACAACAAATTAAATGGTAATAACTACAATTATACTTCTAGTTCCCATGGTAAAACCATCAACTTACTTTATTTCAATTGCTTCGATCTCTTTTTCCGATTGAATTTATCTACCAAAATATTACTACGTATCATTTTACTAATATACCAAACAACAAATGCTAATATACCAATATACTTGCATGCATTAAGCATTATTAAAGCATCATTTACTTTAAACATTAATTTAAGTGGTAGTGTGATTTTTATTGAAGAATAACTAGGCTTTCGTTGAAGTCATATACACTTCATTGGGATTTAGGACTCATTATAGTATCGAACATTCTAACTAGATGTATATGCATAATTTTTACCTCTCCGGTATCAAGACTATGAGATGATATCATAGAAAACCTTTCATCATTAAAATAATAATCCAACCTATTTCTATCACTGACCAATTTGTCTCTGACCCATAAGTCCCTATTCTTCTTGAAGTATAAAAATCGAGGGACATCCATGTACGATTCATGACTTATCCAGCACATAAACTCGATTTCCAACACCCAGGAATTAGCTAGGGTATTCATGTCATTTTGGGTAATAAAGTGTTGTCCATTTATAATTCTTACAAAATTTATGTGAGTATAGCGTGTATTGATATACTTAATGTGAGTGTTGTTTCTGCTCGTGTGAAAAGGAAATCGCAAAGAGAAATAAAGCTTATTGAGAAGGAAGAGGTGATTGAGGAACTAAAGAGGAGGAAAATTTATGTGTAGTACAAAGGTACTCTACAATCCACTTGGACATGCATAAAAAAATACAAAGAAGGCCCCGGGCTGCGTACAATAACAATGTCAAAAGCCTCCCCGTTCGAGGGATTATTGTTGCCTTTCTTAGAGAGAAAAATTACTAAATATGAAAGTCAGATAAGTTGTTAAGTAAACTACTACAGTTTATGAAGCAAAAGACAAGTGTTTTTGCTTTGGAGGTCAGAGAATAACGATAAATGAAGAAGTTGAAAGGATCTTCGACATGCCTAAAAGGGAGGCGGGTTAGATGTGAGTACGAAACGTCTTTTTTACTCCCACCAACCTCCCTATTAGATATGTCGAAGAAGTAGAAAGAATCTTCGTTGATCCTTTCAATTTTTAGATGAATACTTTATCTATTAATATTTTGATAAGTATGACTATGAAATAATATTTATTTTATATTTTTATCAATTATATTAATTAAAAAATAGGTTTAATTTAGTGGATGTCCAAAAAAATGGACATAATTAATCAAGTAAATGCCCACTTTTTAAAAAAATTAGGTAAATGTCCATATTTGACAATTTTACCCTTCCTTCCCATCCATTACCCTTCCTCCTTCCCCTTTTGACTTTTTTTAATTTTGACTTTAACTAGTCAACATTGACCATTTCATTCAATGCCTAAATGTGATGACAATTATTTTCGATGACAATTGTTTATGATGATTTTTTTGGTGACGATTGTATTTTTTGGTGACATTTAATTTTTTGCTGGTGAATGGGGGAAATTTTTTCAACAAAGGTAGAGCTTTTGAAGGCCTGCTAAATCAATTCACATCTAAAACTACATCTGCCACATTGTAAAACTAACCAATTTCCAATCAAGCACAATTTGAATAGGGAGTTGTATTCCATCATCCTTCGGGGTCATGCCCCACGTCTTGTGGCAGGCATCCCCATTTTTTGCCCACTGTAAAAAAAATAAAAAAAAAATCAGATGACCTCAATCACACTGATCATCACCATAGTGAAATGTAAAAATTGAATTTACAAACGAATTTCTTATAGAATATTTGCAAATGCAAGGACAATGAATCTGCATAAACCAGTGAAGATTGAAATGCCCGAATCAAAACATCTGAAAGCCTAATTTCCAATTCGACTAGGGAAAGAGAGAGTACCACAAATTAGGGTTTTTCAAAATCTGAAAATTAGGAGTTTACTTAGGAAGAGGAGGCTTTTAAATGGGGGTTTTCTTCACATAGATGAGGACGACGAGGAGGATGGCAGTGAAGAGGAGTTTCGGTGAAGAGGAGACGACAATGGAGGTCGGCGGGTGCGGATTGTGTGCTAGAGCTCGGTGGGTGAGGATTCGGCGATGAAGGGAGTCGATGCTGGAGGATGGAGGTCGGCTCGGCGACGAAGGGAGCAAGCTCGGTGGTCGGAGCACACACCATGGAGGATGGAGGTCGGAGCTCTGATTTCGCGAAGGAGAACTAGAGAAGCAGCGAAGGAGCGCACACCAGGGAAAATGGAGTCGATAATTATTATTAAATTAGAATAGGAACATTTTGGTATTATCAAATTATTATGGATTCTTCTTTAATTACCAAATGAAAGTGAATATTTACCTAATTACACTTTGTAAATGGATATATATCTCATTTGTTGGAAACCGTCCACGGTCCCCACTACCCCTAAACAAAGAGAACCCTTTTGAATTGATAGATACTACGGAGTATTTTAATCCCTTGTACCCTTCTAAACGCCACATACTTACGGTTTCTTACGAATAATTGGGATGGGCAAACCAAATATATATCAATCTTCCTATCCTATGTCCTAAAGACATAGGATAAGAACCTAAATCGGAAAAGATTTTCCTAATAAAAAAATTTATCGATCCTAAAAATATAATTAAAATAAAAACTAAAATAATTAAAATATAAAATATAATTTTAAATTTAGACTATTATCCTATGTTCTTGTGACATACTGACATATGATAGAAAATCGATATATAAATGATAAATCCATGTATTGAAATTTTGAATTTGTAGATGATGTTTTTTTGAAAGAAATAAACAGGTGGTGATTATATTTAGGCGAAAATGCATAAAACTACCCACTATTCATTGTTGTTTACAAATAATCACCACTTATTAAAAAATTATCAAATAACCACCAATTATTCATTGTGTTTGCAAATAACCACCCCTTATTAAAAATTTGTCAAATAACCACCCATTAAATATAGTTTGTTTGCAACTAACCACCCATACCCCTTTTCTTGTTAAACCTCACTTAATTTAATATAAAAAGACAATTATAGCCCTATTATTTAATGTTTCATTTTTAGTAAAAAGACAATTATACTTCTCTCTGTTGCTTGATTTTTCAGGTATTACAATTAGACCTGTCGAACCCGGGTTTGACCGAGTTTCGGGTGATTTTGGGTCGATTTTGGGTTTGTCAATTTTTTCTTTTTTAAATTAAAAAAAATCATGATTTGATAATTTTTGATAATTTTGAAATTCTACAATTAAAGACGTTGTTCATAAATTCTAGTGCTTGTAATTATATACTATATCTGATCTAAAATATTTATTTTTATTATTTCTCGTAATTTTTAATAAAATGTAATAATATATAAATATCAAAATTTTAAATAATTTTTTTTTAAATTGATATTTTATACAGTATATTATTACATCTTATTAAAAACATTTGATTTTTATTATTTCACGTAATTTTTAATAAAATGTAATAATATATAAAATATCAAATTTTTAAATATTTTTTAAAAAATAATTTTATGTAATTAGTAATAAGCATAGAATTATTTTAATATTTTTTAGATTATCTTCTTAAAAAAAATGTGTTCAAAAATAAAAAATTAAATACTATCGATCGGACGAATTATTACACAATACAAATAAATATAAAAATTGCTTTGAAAATGAAAGATCAAGTGATTGTAATTATAAAATGTAATAAATTGTAATCTCCATAAGAAAATTTAATCATATATAATTATAAATCGAGTCAAAATTACCGGGTCGAAACCCAGATTACTCGAAAAATTTCTGGATTTTCGGGTATAATTGTCTTTTCATATTAAATTAAGTGAGGTTTAACAAGAAAAGAGGTATGGGTGATTAGTTGCAAACAAAGTATATTTAATGGGTGGTTATTTGACAATTTTTGAAAAAAGAGTGGTTATTTGCAAATAACCACCCCTTATATTTATTTAAAAAATGGTGAGTTTGTGAAAGAATTGAAGGGTTAAAGTAATGAAAGCTTTATGGAACTTGCCCTCTCCCAAAAGGTAGAAACTTGAAGTGTGGCAACTGAGATCCCCGGCCCTATCCCCTTTTAAAATTGGTTGGTACTTTGTAGATATTTTTATGGCCAGATTGCTTAATTTTGTCAGTTATTTGTGGTATTTGACCGTGAAGAAGGTGAATATGTGTGGATTTTGACCGGAGTAATTTGCTGTCACTTGTTTGTGGTGGTTGTCCATGACAACAAGGTTGAAGGTAGATTTTTACACTAGGCAATTAGGTGATGTAGATTAAAACACTAGCCAGCTCAGTGAAGCAATGAATGAGCATCTCTGTGTTTTTCTATCCAAAGTTTAATGATCCATATTATGACAGCGCTACTCAAGTCTTTGTGTTGTGCAGTTGTTTGTTGTCAAGTACGTGTAATGGGTGGTATACTGCTCCCCCTTTTTACCCACTCTCTTTTGGGCAAGTAAGTAAGTCTAGTCAGCCTTGCTTTTTGTTTTTTTTTTTGTTTTTATGTTTTTTTTTTTAAAGGAAAGTTATTTCAAAGTATAAATTCGAAAATCAGACTAGGGTTTTTGGTGCTTTTAGTTCAGGCAGTGTGATGCTTTACGTTTGGTGTGTATAAACTTTCTTTTCCATTTAATGGGGTTCTGGTTGTTCGGTGTCGGGATAGACTGAGGTCGTGGTATTGTGCATCGAGACGCTCCTTTTTTCAAAAGGGTATTTCCTTGGAAGTTCGTCTTCACTGTTCAAGGGTGACTCCTGTTGTACCGCCGGCATGCGGTGCTTCTTCTGGGTAGTGCTTGGCTCCGTTCGTCGTCTACGCTCCCATCTCGTTCGGTTTAAATGTATTTAGTTTCGTCTTGTAGAGTGTCTTCGCTTGTTATTTGCACCATCTATGTATTTACGTTTGTTTATAACGGTTATCCGTCTGCCAACTTGTCGACCTTCGAGGTTCAGATATGTCTAACCTCGAATATTTACCTAATAAAAAAAATCGAAAAATCAGGCTAGTCTCGACTTAGCTAGTGTTTTAATCAACATATGAAAGACCGACAAAAGCATAAGAAGTGTGATGAAAACAAGTAAATTAATTGAATGAGATTATAAAAAGTACCACGTCGAAAGTTGGAAATAATAAACTTTAGTATATAAATTTATGGATTATTTTTTTTATTGTCAATTGATTTTAGAATGAAACTTCTCCGCTCGTGCACACAATAGTTTATTGAGAAGATATCGCAAATAAAAATTAAAGATTTCAAAATTGTTTGTGCATTATAGGATGAAAACACTAATGATCGAGTAAGAATATATTACACGTCGTTGTGTCACCGAAGAGCACCATATATATTATAGGCATGAGATTTTGTTACAACTTGTCGAAGTACCAACGCTACTTGATGATGTCTTTAATTAATAATTACTTGCATAGTTGCATGTGATTACCAAAGAAGGCAACATCATACACAATTACACGGCATGGACGCTATTAGTAATAATTTTTGTGGTTTTTTAGACTTTTTAGGTAGGTGATTATATTGATTTGTGTGTTGTTAATTTTTTAAAAGATTGTGATTGGATAAAATGTGTAGTGGATATTGGATATTAAAAAACGAAGTAATAAATTTTATGAAAAAAAAATAGTGGAGCGATGATGTTTTTTTAAAAAGTTGTGTGTTTTATTAAAATTTGTGCAAATGTCTAAAAAACGGAGGATGTTTAGTATACCAGGGAGGTAGTCTATCACCATACCTTTTTAATTAATGTAAAGTAAAAAGTAAAAGAGATTATGATAGTAAATATACCAAAAAAAAATACAGATTTGCAAAAGTAACACCCTCCAAAAAAAATTGCAAGAATAGCAATTGGGTCAATGAAATTGCAAAATCCAGACTTCCACTTTCCCTCTCTCCTCCCTCTCTCTCATATGCGAAAAGTTGCTCCTCTCTCTCACATTTGTTTTTTTTTTTTACAGTGGGCAAACAGTCGGAGCTATTACAAAGAATGGAAACGCGCTCCGGGACAATCCTTACGGATGATGGTACAAAGTTCCCTATTAAAAGGGATTGTAGATCTATCACTAATGATACCTCTAGTAACTATATAATCTGCAACTTTGTTCGCCTCTCTATAGATGTGGTTGTACTCAACCTTTTCAAAGTCTGCCTCCATGATCTTGATTTGTTCAATTTGGCGCAAAATCTCTCATCTGCAATCTCTTCCTTTTGAGAGAATCCTCATTAGCTCTTGGTTGTCACCTTCTACGATTATGCGTCTTACCCCTAGTCTTGTGGCTAATCTCATTCCTTCTAGTACTGTTGTCACATAGGGATCCTTGTAAGGAGAGGTTGTGGAAGAGCTTATCTGTTGTATGTTCGAACCGGGCTATTAGTTCCTTTGTAAAGGAGCACTTTGCAAAGAGATGAGTGGCATCCTCATTTTCTTGACTACACAGAGAGCAGGCGTGAGGGACTCTATTGGTGTACCTATTAAGCCTGTTAGTCGTCGGGAGAGCATCTATATATTTTAATTTTCCAAACTAGGTTTTTAAGCCGAGGAGGAAGATTAAGATTCCAGATCCAGTTATGGTTTTCAATGTTGTGGTTATGAGTGTTGGTAATCTTTTTTGCTGATTTGGTTGAGAAGTTTCCTGTGGGATTAGGCATTCAGATTAGCTTAACATGAGCTTGCCATGAGGGAATATTGAGGGATAAAATGCAGTTGGTTATATCTTGGGGAAAGAGACTCTGGATAAGGGGCTTATTCCATAGCTTTTGAGGGGCCGGTCAGGAGGTGACTGACTTTCATGTTTGGGTTATTGTTACCCATGAAGGATTTGAGGCATTTTTCAGGAACCCAATGATCTTTCCATATATTTATTTGGTTACCATCTCCTATAATCCAAAGTAGGCATTTCTAAAAAATTTCTCTAAGGGATAGGAGTCTGTCAAATTGCCAAGAGGTGGCTTGATTTGGTTTGTCTCTGATGTTGCTATCTTGGAAGTATTTCTCTTTGATGACTCTTACCCAAATGTTATTTTCATCTGTGTAAAGTTTCCAAAGAAGTTTAAACTGAAGGTTTATATTTAGATCTTCAGCTTTTCTAATACCCAATCCTTATTGGGTTTTACTCTTGCAGATGTTGTCCCAACTATTTAGAGGGGTATATCTTTCATATTGAAGTTTATTTAAAAAGAATTTTTTGTTTATTTGATCAATTTGGTTGAGAATTCCTTTAGGGAGCATAAAATTTTGCATCAGATAGTTGGTTTTGGAACTTATATTGGCTTGAATTAAGATGGCTTTGCCTGCTTGAGACAGATTCGAGGCTTTCCACTTTGACAATTGTTTTAACTTTCAGGTTTTGGATAGCTTCCTCAAAGACTGAGTTACGAATTCGGCCATTGATCATTGGAATACCTAGATACTTTTCAAGAGTACTTGAGATAGGAATTCCCATGCTCTGAGCTAGGTCTCTAGCTAAATTTTGATTCACATTCTTAGAGTATTGAATAGAGCTTTTGCTATAGCTTATGGTGAGCCCTGAGAGATTTGAGAAGTTGTTTATCATATTTTGAATGGTATTTATACTGGTATGAGCAACTTTAGCAAAAATAATTGTGTCATCTGCAAAGGTAAGGAAAGGTATAAGATTACCGTTTTTACTGAGCTTGATTCCAATTAGCGCATCCTCTTGTAGGGCTTACTTGTGCATTTCTCTTGCTAGGCCTTCCATAATTAATACAAATATGTACGGCGCAAGTGGGTCTCCTTGTCGAATTCCCCTGTTGGGCTTGAACTGTTTTCCTGGACAATTGTTGACTAGAACTGAGAAGAAGGATGTTGTGAGACACGTCATAGCCCAGTTGATCCATAGCGGGTGGAAACCAAAGTTCTGTAGAACCGCTTTTAAATAATTCCAGTTTATTTTGTCATAGGCCTTTTCCATATCTACTTTTAGTGTCATCCGACCCGTTCTACCCTTTTTCTTATGAAAGCTATGGAAGATTTCATGTGCTATTAGGGTATTATCTTGAATAGATCTCCCTTCTACAAAGGCTCCTTGAAATGGATTGATGAGTTTGGGGAGAATAGGTTTCAATCTGTTGGCCAAAATTTTTGTGATTACTTTGTATATGGTGTTACATATATAGGCTGATCGGCCTATAATGGTTGATTGTGGTGGGGTTATCAGTTTTGGAGATTAGAGCAATAAAATTTTTATTTATTTCTGTTAGCAGTTGTCCTGAGTGGAAAAAAGACTTTGATTGCTTTACAACAAGAGGGGCCTACTATGTGCCAGTATTTCTTATAAAATTCTGGGGTGAAGCCATCTAGGCCGGGAGATTTATCTTCTGCCATTTCAAAAATAGTATTTTTTATTTCGGGGTATTCCTCTTGAGTTATTTGAGGTTGAATGTTCCAAACATCCCCTGAGTTAACTTGGTTTTGATGAGTACCTATAAACCTTTTTGTCAGCTCGTTTGTGATGTGGTCGAATATGGTATCATTGTCATACAAGATATTACCTCGTTTGGATGTGAAAGATTTAATGGGTCTTTTGAGTTTCTTATTCTAGCTGTTATTTGAAAATATTTTGTATTCATGTCTGCGAATTGTAGATGATTAGTTTTGGCCCTTTGTGTTCCAAAATTTGTGGTTGCATTCTAAGAGTCTAAATCTTTTGAGTTCTAGTCTTGCTAGCTTTTCTTCCTCTTGTTTATTTATGTTTCCCCATGGTAATCTATTTTGTAAATTAGAGATTTGATTCTCAACTTGGGATAGTTGCCTAGAAGTATTACTGGTTTGGGATTTGCACCAGTTTTTTGTATTCTGTTTGAGCAATTTCTATTTCTGTATTAGTTTGAAGGATTGAGATCCATTAAACTTATCGCGCCAAACTTGTTGGACCATAGTTTCGTATATAGGATTTGTCGTCCAGGCCATTTCAAATCTAAAAGGCGCACCTTTAGAGAGATTTTTAGATCCTATTTCTAGGGAGATCGGGCAGTGGTCAGAGTCGGAGAAGGTGTGGTGTTTTGTATGAATCTTTGGGAACCAGTTGAAAATATGTTGGCTTTCCAGAATTCTTTCTAAGCGTTCATATATATGTATTGTTAAACTTTGATTTGTAAGGAGAACCCGTGTACGAGACAGTTTGGAGATCCAGTTCATACTTGACAGCTTGTAATCGTCTAAATCTAGATATAACTGGGGTAGCGCCCCCTAATTTTTCTGTATCGTTTTCTATATCATTTAGGTCTCCAATGATAAGGATTGGGAGTGACTAAACCAATGCTAAAAACATATGTCGAAACATAAAGAGTACCAAAACAATTAAATAAAAAAACAAACAAGAAGCTCATATTATTATGATCCGCGGACAAAGGTCCAAAAAACCGCTCAAATACGATCATCCGCGGATGAAAAAGAACAGAAACGTGGCAACCATGCCCACTTCCCACGAGTACAACACGTGTTGAAAGTTGAGCACCACGTGGCGTAACATGCAAGATAATCGAAGATCTATAAATAGGGAAAAGCTTCATAGAGAAAGGGGACTTTTTGGAAGGAGGAGGAGGGCGGAACAGGACATAGTGAACCCAGAAGAAAGAAGATCGAGAAGCAATCATACGCGTAGAAAGAAATCTGATAAATCGAAAAGAGTCTACATCGTTCACAATGTCAAACTCCGCGGATGAAAACCCTGTCCGTTTTTAGTGTAAAATTCTATTAAGGATTGTCGTTAATAATTCTCAAGACATTCAATGACGACAGGTAAACGAGTCAAGTTTCCAAATTGTCTAGGAAAAACTCGATAAGGGAACCGTCCTTCGTAATTAAGGTCAAATTAGCATAACTTCCCGCGGCACAGGTTGGGCCGCGTCGATTTTTTCGACGCGGGTCAGGTAAGTCCGTCGTGAAGGCCGGTCATTTCATTAGGTAGGTTCCCGGGCCCCACTAAAAATGGTGGTCTTTACGTATCGGGGCCTTTTCACTGGCGCCATCTGTGGGAACCCCCTCACACTAAGAAGTTTCCTTTTTAATTGATTAAAATCTATAAATGCAAGTTTTCAGATATCTAACATCAAACTTCCTTACGACAGGCAGATTCACAATAACAAGAAGATGAGTGATAGCCAGAACAATCATACTCAAAACATGAGTCAAGGGGTTCACCAGGATCAAGAAGCCTCTAGCATGTATGTCCCGCTGACACCACTAACTAATCCTGGTGCTGAAATGGGGGAACAGAACCTTGAAACTCCTCCTCAAACCTATGGTAATCAGTATGGACTAGACGGAGGATTTGTCCCACAAAACTTCTGGTATTATGAAGCGCGACATGAACAGCCAAACCCTTTTCAACAAGAGGAGGCTCAGTGCTTTTACTATGATCAATGGGGGCAGAATCCACGTCAGCAAGGAAACTATAGACCAGAAGGACAGTATGGGAATTTGGATCGACGAAACACTGCTTATGATAATCCCAGTAACTGGAACTATGGTTTTCAGAATCAAGAAATACCACACCAGACGTGGCAAAATGATCACTATTACAGAGAAAATAAACATCGACGCGGGGATAAGTCGACAGATGTTTCCACCTCTACAAAATCTGACTCCGTAGAGAAAAGAAACGAAAATGCACCAGCCGGTTTCCCATCAATGTTTACTCAAGAGATTTGCTCTGCGACAGTCCCAAAGCGGTGGAGAGATGTGAACCTCATGAAGTATGATGGAACAGCTGATCATGAAGATCATCTCTGTCATTTTGCTACTGCAATGGGGATAAACGAGTATAATGATGCCATGTTATGCAGAACGTTCCCTTCGACCTTAACAAAGATCGTGCTAACTTGGTTCACTAACCTTTCCAAAGGGGTCTGTGACCAATTTCGCCCAAATGTCCCACATCTTCACTTCTCACTTCGGGAGTGTGCGGTCAAGAAAGAAGACTATGCTCGACTTGAATTCCATTAGGCAAGGAACTGGGGAATCCCTAACTTCAATCACGAGTATGGTAGTCCAAATCCCTAACTTCAATCACGAATCAGCTATTATCATACTTATGGGCAATCTAGCTGAAGGAGATTTCAAGACATATTTGTTTCAAAAGAAGCCCACAAGTTATGATGACTTAAGAGAGCGGGTCTCTAGACAGATTGAAGCAGAAGAAGCCGCCGCGTCCAGTTCCAAGGCGAATACTGGAAATTCAGGTCCTTTTGGGAAATTGATAGGAAAATTCAGAAAAGAGAAAGCCAAGTCTCCAAGGCATCATTCAGAGGCAATAGATTTCCGTCCTTACCGTGATGAAGTGCATATGAACTTAGATGGGGTCAAGGATCTCGTCGTAGGGAAAATCATCTGCGTTCTCATCATCCACGAGAGAATCAACACGGAAATCACGATATGAGATCTCCACCTAGGAGGGAAAACCGACCCGATCACAGACCTCGATGGGAGAACCGAGATTTTAGGTTTGACGAATCTCGGAACCCACAAGAACGATTTGATAGGCAACAAGATCCGCGTAGGGATCTCCCATTCCACAACCGGGGAAGGGGGAGAGGAAGAAGAGGGCGCGTAGGAAGGTACAACTACACGCCCGCAGCCCAAAGATCTGTCAATCAGAGAGAAGCTCAAAAGACAGAAGCAAGTCAAATACTAGAACCAGAAGGCTTCATCAACACCCTCGCATGAGGTTTGTCTATGGCCGGGTCCAGTCGGCAGGAAAAAAGAAACTATGAAAGGGAAGGAAGACAGCCACCATCCGCGACAAGTAGAAGAATTTCTCTCACGCAACATGAGAATATTTCCTTCTAGGGGTGGGCGCGGGACGGGACGGGACGGGATTGGGGTCGTCCCGCGTCCCGTCCCGCGTAATTTTTGCGGGACGGGATTCACTACTTTTTTTCCAATCCCGCACGGGTCTTGTCCCTCACGGGACGGGACGGGACGGGCCCTGTCCCTCAAATAAAAAAAACATTATAAAAAATCTAAAATTCTTATATATTTTACGGTTTTTAGAGACGTAACATATATAATTTTTTTTTTTTTTTACATTTTACTATTTTATTTATATATATACACACGGGATATATTATACAAATAATTACACACATATATACACTGTATATAATTACAGTGTGTACACTTTGTATAATTACAGTATATATAAATTTGTAATCAATTGCTAACTAGTTCAACTATACACTTTCACTTTGTATACCTAACCGTATTACAGTGTATATATATATATATATATTATATATATATATATATATATATATATATATATATATATATATATATATATATATATATATATATATATATATATATATATATATATATATATATATATATATATATATATATAAGATACATTATAACATAATATATATTATATTTATATATATGCGGGACGGGACGGGATTTGCGGGATTTGGACGGGTCGTCCCGCGTCCCGTCCCGCATAATTTTTGCGGGACGGGACCGGGACGGGATTTACTATTTTTTTTCTAAATCCCACCGGGATCGGGACGGGACCGGGACGGGCCCGGGACGGGACCGGGATTTGCGGGATTTGTGCCCACCCCTATTTCCTTCACTCCAAAAGACGCGGAGGAAATAAGAATGTCGCACTCAGACACGCTGGTCATTCACGCACAGATAGCTGCCAAAACCGTAAAAAGAGTATTTATTGATACTGGGTCTTCTGTGGACATCCTGTCATGGGAAGCTTTTTCTCAAATGGGAATCTCCGCGGCTTCGTTGAAACCGTATCCAAGAACGCTGATCGCATTTTCGGGAGGAGAAGTACAAGTGGCTGGCACAATCGAGTTTACAGTTGTTCTGGGGACGTCTCCAAATAGACGTATGAAAAATATTGTGTTCATAGTAGTAAAGATTCCCACTGTGTATAATGCTTTGTTGGGCCGTGTCTCGCTCTACAAATTCCAAATGGTAGTTTCAATCTACCACTTTTTAGAAAAATTCCCGGTGCCAGGAGGAGGAATAAGCGAGGTCCGCGGACAACAACCAGAAAGTAGAAGCTGTTATTTAACCTCCATCAAGAAAAATAAAGAGGTGATGTGTGTAAGTGAGAATTGTGGATCCGAGGTCGGAGACAATGACTCAGTCGAACTCTCAGAAGCTGAACTAGAAGTCCGACCGACAGAAGTCAGGGTACCTACCGCGGACGAGAAAATTGCATTTACCCCCTTTCCTAATCCAGAGGAGAAAGTCTATATGGGACAAGCACTGGAAACAAGAGAAAGAGTTAGAGTCTTAGAAATCATAGCAAGGTCAAGAGACATTTTTGCGTGGAGTCCTCGAGACCTGCTAGGTGTCTCGTCTGCGATAGCTTTACACACCTTAAGGATTCGTCCAGGAACGAAACCCATAGTACAAAAGAGGAGAAAAATGGCTCCAGAAAAAGCTGCTGCGGCCAGAGAGGAAACTAACAAACTTTTAGAAGCGGGCTTCATAGAGGAAGTAGAAGATTCTGAATGGCTCTCAAACGTAGTTCTAGTGAAGAAATCTAATGGGAAGTGGAGGATGTGTATCGATTTTACTGATCTTAACAAATCCTGCCCAAAAGATAGTTATCCATTACCATCCATAGATGAGCTTGTCGATCGAACCGCGGGGAATAAAGTCCTTAGTTTTCTTGATGCTTACTCAGGATACAATCAGATAAACCCGGACCCTTCAGACAAAAAAGCTACGACTTTTATCACCAGTCAGGGAATTTTTTGCTACCGTGTCATGCCCTTCGGACTTAGAAATGCTGGGGAAACGTTTCAGAGAACAGTCGATCGGATCTTCCGTAGTCAAATTGGCAGGAATGTATCAATATATGTTGATGACATTGTCGTCAAAAGTGAAAGTGCAGAGGATCACACCGCGGATCTACAGGAAACTTTTGATTCTCTTCGAAGAGGAGGTTTGAATTTAAACGCAGAAAAATGTGTCTTTGGGGTTGATTCTGGGAAATTCCTCGGTTTTATGGTTAGCCATAGAGGAATTGACATAAATCCTGAAAAAGTTACAGCAATTCAAAATCTCCAACCGCCGCGAACGATCAAAGAGTTACAATCTTTAAATGGAGCAGTGAACTATTTGAGCCGTTTTTGCTCCTGCTTAGCGGATAAGTCATTGCCTTTCTTTGCTCTGCTCAAGAAAAAGGGACTGATACGGTGGACTCCTGAATTACAGGAAGCTTTTGGAAATTTGAAACTTTTTCTGACATCGCTTCCTACCCTTCACCAACCTGAGAGACAAGAGGTCCTCCGTCTGTATTTATTTGTAAAAAATGTCACCATCAGTGCAGTCTTGACGCGAGAAGAAAAATTCCCAGTTTACTACATTAGTCGCGTGCTTCAGGACACGGATACAAGATATGAACCAGTGGAGAAAATGATCCTATGAAATACCCCAAAGTATTTTTGGGTATTTCTGTTTTAAGTTAAGTAAATGAATAACGTTAAAATAAAAGAAATTATAAGATTTTTTTTAAATATATATATCGTATGTTTAAGTTCTTATTATTTAGAACCTAAAATTCGGTTGGACATTATGATTTTAAGAGCGAACCTTATTTTAACTAAGATAAAGCAGGACTTTTATTTTAAATATATAAATATTGATGTGCGTTCATTATTTCATTCTTTACTATTTTATTTTATATGTATTTTAATAAAATTATTTCAATAACCTCCTTGATATAAAATAAGTCTGTTAAAAGTAAGAATTACTTTAGTAGTTTATTTTAAAGTGAAAGGTGCTCTAATTAAATTACCCCAATCTTAATTTTGATATAATTGATGACCCAAGTATTTATATTTAACATCTATCTAGTATAAATTAAAAGTTGTGAAGTACTTGTTGATTATTTTCATTACGTTCATTCTCAAGCCTAGAAGCTTATTTCGATTAAATTAACTCAATAAGGATTCAAGTTAGATAATATATAGCTTTTATAGGAACATGTACGTTTGATACAAATTTATGAAACAAGTGTTATATATTTAACAAATTCGTAATATAATTCAAAGTAAATAAATATTTTAGCTAATTTTTTTTTTTTTTTAAAACGTTTGCATATCTTATTATTATGATTATTATTATTATTATTATTATTATTATTATTATAGTTTATGTTTCCTATTTTATTTAATGGGTAAAAGATGTTAACCCCAATTGGCGAATCAACTCGGTTGAGTTGACCGAGTCAAGCGAGTTGACTCACCTTTCTTCAACCTTCCACCATGGCCAACTCTAGCTCCTCCATTCACCATTTTCATCTCAAATTCATTAATAAGATTAGTCTTAAATGAATTTTGAAGAGTTTAAAACTTATTTCATTCATAAATGGGAGGTATTACATTCAATTCGATCCGTACACTTGATTTCGTTCTCACCCAAATCTGGTCATGGACACGTCGGTTTTGATCCAATTGATGAGTGTTATTGACTAACGCAATTAATATGATGATAATGGTATATTCAATTTGAGGAATCGGTTACGAAATGGACCCTATTCTAAAAAGGGTTTCGGTTCTGTTCAAAGACAATCCACCATTGCTCGCCTGAAATCCAAGCTCCTAATATGCGTTTTTACACTCTAAAAACCTCCAGAAACAATCCCCTTCACAAAAATTTCTCAAAAACATCCCGAATTCAAAATCCCCAAATCGGGATTTCGCTCCATCGGTCACCGCCGCCGCGCCACTGCTCCGCCGCTCTCCGTCTGTCGCCACCACCATACTCGCCTCCTGTCGCCACCACCTTTCCATCCCCTGTCGCCACCGGGTGCATTACCGTCTTCGCCGAAGGTCGCCGTCGAGTCGGAGGTTGAAGACGATGAACAGTGTGTGCATCACTGGCTGACTGGCGGGTTGAAGGTTGAGATCAGAAGGGGCCGAGTTAATTACACAAAACCTCCCAAACTTTCAGTTTTGGTAAAATACGCCCCTATTTCAATTCGAAAATTATAAAAAACAGCCCGCAGTTTTAGAATGTATTCTAACTCACGTTCAATCTTAAAATTCGTAGCACTTATCTCAAAATCCGACACCCATCCTGAGACAATTTCAAAGGAGGTAAAATTTGTATAATCTCCGACTTTATAAATAATTCGAATTTTAGTTTCGAATTAAATAAGTCCATTTCACATATAAAATATCAATTATTCAATCATTCTTTGTGTCTTGCATTTTATGTCTAGATGCGACTATCGATTTATTCAATTCCGTCACGGAGTTCCTTGAAGTCCATAGTTGGTACCGAAATCCAACAAGACGAAAAAGGCAAGTGACTTTCCGAGCCTTTCTGCTCACTTTGGTGCTTTCGTGTCTAGTTGTTTTCTTTCATTTGTTTGCTTGCCAAGTTAAATAAAATAAATTACAATTCACCTGTTTTGTGTAATTTATTTAACAATCGGTTTGAATTTGACAAGTAAAATTGGGTAAAGTTATTATTTGACCTTAATCTAAAATAATAACATGGTTTACCCACCATTTCTTTAAAGCATGATTTATTATTGTTCTTTCATGCTAAAATAGTTAGGTATGGAACATGTTATTTCGTTGATGTTTCCATCCGTTATTTTATTTTATTTTATTTGGTATCCACGTTACCTTTAAATAATTTGGATTACTTTTGTATTGTGTGATCACTTAAGATATGTCATTAATCAATAGTGAAAAGGTGAGGATTGCGTGTTACGATCGAAACTCAATTGAATCAAGATCAGTGCAAGTAAAATGTATCAATCAATGCAAATCAAAGTGAAAGTAATGTGTGAAGTACAATGAAAGTGATATGGTAGAGTCAGGTCGGAGCCGTTATTCTCCGATCTTAAAGTTTCATGAAACTAACACATTCCGAGCGCGCATATATTATCTATCGGAATGTTACACTACCAAATAAAAAGGTTTTAGGTCGTTATCCACTATTGAGAGCGGGACCGGTATCCTATGATTGTTAATTAATTAAGAGTTGTGTGTTGAATGAAATGTGTAACACTGTAACCTATCAAAGTGCTAAAATGTGTAATGTTATATAAAGTTGTGTTCAAGCTATTCAACGTGAGGAAAGTGAAGTTGTGTACGTTCAAGCTATTCAAAGTGAGAAAAGTGAAGTTGTGTTCAAGCTATTCAACGTGAGGAAAGTGAGTGAAGTGTGTGATAGACATTTGTTTCATAGTGATCACAATTAATTCAAGCTATATCATATCCCATCTGTACTCAGGATATGGTTCCTAAGGGTGCTTGTCGCCCACTTCTTATGTTATTCAATCCTTCGGGATTATCCGTGTCATAATAATTGTGTTGTCAAATTTTTTTAGCCCCTCTAAAATATTCTAATTAATAATCGCATTCGGGTTTAAATTCATACCATTAAAGGTCAATGAGTATAAATCTGAAGAAGTCCCAGTTTTCGAGCCGTCACTTGCTAGTTCTCGCGAACTAACCGTCCTTTGTTAATTTGGACGGCTAGGGGTTCATTGTCTTCAAACAATACCCCGGTCTCCAGTTCGCAGGTTAAGGTCGAGTCTCCGAAGAGAAGTTTAAGAAGAGTAAGAAGACATTTTATTTTCAAGATTTAATTATTTAAAGTTGTTAGAAAATATTGTATAAAGATTTAATTGTTTATTTTTACCAAGTCTTCCGTTGTAATGTTTTATTAGTGTATTGAATATTGTAATTTGAATTATACGTTTAATAAAAAAATATTTATTGTATTTTAAGACTTCCGCTATCTATATTTAATTTTATTATCATCTTGTTTATGGGAGCATGGTAGCATGTCCCTATAAGCCTAAGGTGGTTACGAAGACATTAAAGTCCGAGTAATCACTGGCGCTGCAACATTCCCTCGTTTACAGAAGGGGTTGTTACATCCTATGCTTAATATTCGTGGCAAGAAGACTAAGGCCTTATTTTCAAGATCATCCTATCTGAGTTATGACAGATTTGCCGATGCGACAAATCCTTCACTCACCATGTTTATCAGGAAGAATGATGAAATGGGCAGTCGAACTCACAGAATTTGAAATAGAGTATACTCCGCGGAAAGCAACCCTCGCTCAATCTCTGGCCGATTTCATCAGCGAGACAAGTTTCGAATTGGGCTCTCCAACAGAAAGAAGTGAGTGGACACTCAGGGTAGATGGTGCAACTAACAAAGATGGATGCGGAGCAGGGGTTACGTTAACGACACCTGATGAACGGCAGTACAATTATGCCTATAAGTTGGATTTCCAAGCTACCAATAATGAAGCCGAATATGAAGCCTTACTAGCGGTACTGGAGATAGCTTTGATTAAAGGTGCTAGACAAGTATCATTTTACACTGATTCAGAAGTAGTGACGCAGCAAATAACAGAGGAATATGAGGCAAGAACTGGATTAATGCCAAATTACCAGAGAAAGGTGCGAGCACTATCCAAAGCTTTCTTGAGTTTTTGTTTGACGGCTGTTCCTAGGAATGATAACCAACAGGCAGATGCGTTGGCACGGTTGGGAGCTGTAATGTCAGAGGAAGTAGGAAGAGAGGTGATTCTTGAAAGGATGAGTAATCGAAGACTTATTCAAGAAATCTATCAGGTACAAGAAATGGAGATGGAAGACTGGAGAGCACCGATCGCGGACTATTTAGGCAAGGGTACCCTACCTGAAGATAGAGTCGATGCTAAGAAGATACTCGTTAAATCCTCTCGATTCACTATCAGGGAAGGAAAACTGTACAAGAGAGGTTATTGCTTACCAGATCTATTGTGCATATCGTCAGAAGAAGGAAGTCAAGTAGTAGAAGAGCTGCATGATGGAGTTTGCTCGCATCACCGGGGGTGGAGAGCTGTTGTGGCCAAAGCAATCAGGCTAGGATATTATTGACCTACTATGAGACATGATGTCCAAAGTTATGTACAGAAATGTGACGCGTGTCAAAGGTTCGGAAATCTGAATCACCGTCCTTCTGAGACAATGAAGAGCATAACCGGAACTTGCCCTTTTTCCGTCTGGGGAATGGACATTCTCGGCCCATTTCCCACTGCTCCCGGACAGTTGAGATACATTTTGGTCTTAGTTGATTATTTCACTAAATGGGTGGAAGTCGAAGCGATGGGATTAATAACCGCGGAAAAGGTGAGGAAGTTTTTGTGGAAGAATGTTGTTTGCCGCTTCGGAGTACCCGAAGCGGCACGAATGGACCTCAATTTGATTGCGAAACGATCAGAGATTTCTGTGTTGGGCTGAGCATCAATCTTAAAATCTCATTTGTGGCTCACCCACAGACGAATGGGCAGGCGGAAACAACTAACCGACAGTTGTTACATGGGACACAAAAGAAACTCGGCAACACAACAAAAGGGTGTTGGGCAGAACTTTTACCATTAGTACTCTGGTCCTACCGCACATCAGCAAAGACTCCCACCGGAGAAACCCCATTCTCTTTAGTCTTTGGTATGGACGCGGTTATCCCAGTTGAGAGATTGATACCGTCGGCACGGATAATTAATGACCTACGACCCGGACATCAATGATGAAGCGCTGGAATTTGAGCTCTATCTCATAGAAGAACGCAGAATGACAGTCGCTTTGAAGGAGCTAGAATACAAGAGGAGGCTTTCCAAGTATCAAGATAGACGAATTTCCCCGCGGCATCTTAAGGAAGGAGATCTAGTGCTACGACAAGCTACCTCAGGGGGGAAGCTAGATCCCAACTGGGAAGGACCATATATAATCATCAAAGAAGTTCAAAAAGGCGCATATAAACTCAGCACTCCCGAAGGAATCATCCTAAACAAGACTTGGAACGCGGACAATCTAAAAAAGTATTATGTGTAATCTCTAAATAGCTAAATAAATATAAAACTGAGTCGCCCCCGCAAGAATCAAATAAGGCGGTTAGAGAGCGCTTTCTACGATGATCCGCACTTAATGATACTTCATATAAAGTCCTAAGACACTGGAGCTCGGCTCCGCGTCAGACCTCTGATCGAATCTGCATTCTCAGAGACGATACTTCATATAAAGTCCTAAGACGCTGGAGCTAGGCTCCGCGTCAGGCCTCTGATCGAATCTGCATTCTCAGAGACGATACTTCATATAAAGTCCTAAGACGCTAGAGCTCGGCTCCGCGTCAGACCTCTGATCGAATCTGCATTCTCAAAGACGATACTTCATATAAAGTCCTAAGACGCTGAAGCTTGGCTCCGCGTCAGGCCTCTGATCGAATCCGCATTCTCAGAGACGATACTTCATATAAAGTCCTAAGACGCTGGAGCTTGGCTCCGCGTCAGGCCTCTGATCGAATCCGCATTCTCAGAGACGATACTTCATATAAAGTCCTAAGACGCTGGAGCTAGGCTCCGCGTCAGGCCTCTGATCGAATCTGCATTCTCAGAGACGATACTTCATATAAAGTCCTAAGACGCTGGAGCTTGGCTCCGCGTTAGGCCTCTGATCGAATCCGCATTCTCAGAAACGATACTTCATATAAAGTCCTAAGACGCTGGAGCTTGACTCCGCGTCAGGCTTCTTATCGAATCCACATTCTCAAGAGCAAATACTTCGTAGAAAGACCTAAGACGTTGGAGCTTATATCCGCGTCAGGTCTCTAATTGAATCTACATTCTCGAAGACGACACTTCATTATTAATCAGAACACTAAAGCTTGAAACCTGGCCAACCTTTCCAAGATCCAAACTCATCGGCGGACCACTATTGAAATATTACAAAAGAGATGCTCTTTTGGGATTTCCAAAAAGTATCATAATTATTGAAAGAAATCACAGCGATTGACACATGATTAAAACAAACATCCTTCAACTTATATCCGCGGAAAACGCCCTGGGATGATACGAGTTCTGCCCTGACTTAAACGAAATCCATTTAAAGGGGGACCATCTGACTCCGAAGAGGCCCACTCAGCGTCCACCTCATCCCCCACAACATCTAAGATCTGGACATCAAAGTGATTCCCTCCTTTGTGAATAAAGGTAAGAGAAGAACCAATATGGACGCTGTGAGTCTCAGCAAAGTCATTCCAACCACCCCTCAAAAATGGAACCCTATAGTCTCCACGCGTAACCTCCACTGGGAAATCACAAAGAATCCTAGTGGACAGAAGAACATTCCTGGGAAGATCTGGCCCAAGTCTATCTTCGAAACATAGGGGCAAAGACTAACAAAAACAACAAATTTCAAGAGATGCTAGTAGATAAACTAACTTGATAAAAAGGAAAAAATCAACAATAAACGAACTAACCAGCCGGAGAAGTTGCTCAGGAAAACTAATCCTCTCAAAGAAGGACCAAGGTAAACCAGCCATAGAAGGCATCATGAAAGCGCAGCAACGAGTTCAATGGTTTCTTTCTCACACTCTCTTTTTTATATAACAAAGATCCGGACATGTGTCGAAAAACAGAAATATTGAACAAATAAGTTCAAAATGTCACATCATTGAGACAAGAACCACAGACACCATGCATGAGATAAATAGTAAACACTATTACTGAATTTTTCAGAAATCCTGTGAGGTGAACATCATGACAAATAGACCTCGAAAGACTAACATGCATAAACAGAGAGATTCCCATAAGTAATTGCCATAAGCTGGATAAACCTCTACATTACGAAACAGTTGGAAGAACCTAAAACCTTGTTCATGGCTAGGCATTTTAAGAACCATTCGAAATTGTTTCAGGTGGAGCCCGATCGTCGTTATTTCCCCCACGCGAATCCACCACCTGAACTTCGAAGTGAGCCTCACCCATATGAGTGAAAATCATAGAGACCCCCTGCTCGAAGCCATGAGAATCTACAAAGTCTTTCCATCCGCGGCCAAAGTAAAGAAGACCGCCTTTACGCCGCTCTATGCAAACCAAGAAGTTGTGCAGTAGATAAGAGGAAAGAAAAACCTAACCAGGGATAGCGTCGGCATATTCCTCCTCAAACCGAAGAGGAAGTAACTAAAAAATAAAGAAGTATTAGTTAAAAGTAAGCTTTCTAAAAATTTCCAATATAGTTAGCTCACCAATTGCAAGAACTGTTCTGGATAATCGATCACTTGAAAGAAAGCCCAACGGGTTTCCGACTCGACAACTCCGTCCGCCCTAAATGACAAGGGAGGAATTATAATAGATCCCCACATCTCGATGAGGTTGGAAAAAACAGTAAAAAACCCTTTACTTATCAGCCACAGGGGGACAGTCAAACAAGAAAAAGAAACACATGCGTGACATGCAACGGATGACACAACCACCAAGGGCACGCGTCCCACTTTTCCCGAGACAAATTAACCAGATGTTAAACCTTTTCCCAAAATCGATAAAAGTAGAATTTCAGTAAAGGAAATTAAAATTACTTATCGGTAAAAAGCGACGAAACCGAGGACAGGAAAACCTCATGAGACGAGTATAAGACACACCCAATACATCCATGAGTAAAGAGCAATCCTAAAAACAAAATGGATCCAAACCCACAGCCTAGGGCTTTCTACAGGGTCATTATGAAGGAAGAACAACTTCAAACCCTTCGCCTCCCTCTCATGTACGTCCTAATTGACGAAGACGCTCATACTCAGGCTAGACTCTGGTCCCGCTACAACCAGAAACACGAGGTGAAGGTAGACAAAGATGAAGATGGCCTTTTCTGGCTAACTCAAGGGTGGCTCGACTTCACACAAGCAAATCGAGTCAATGTCGGGTCCGCGTTGATCTTCACCTACATGGGTGATTATATCTTTGAAGTCGACGTTGTCAGCCCCGATAGCGAAGAAAATGGAGAGATAGACCATCCTTGATCTCCCAATAAATTCTCCGCGTCAACTATGTAACGAGCTTAGAGGGATCCAACCCCTGTGAAATGTTTTTGTACGCAGTTTCTATTATTAATAATAAAGATCCCTCCCTTTATTTCAGTTTGAGGAAACATGTGGAAATAGTAAGGAAATCATGAATTCCCTTTTTTGCTTTATTTTATTCCACTAAAAAGCTTATATCAAGAGACAAGCTTGAAGAACTACAAAAGGACAACGCGGAAATAACTTAATTAGAACTGCACGATGAAGAGACTGAGTCCGAAGTAGCTTTAGGTTCATCCACGACTTCACGACGCGGACAAACTTGAAAGGAAACATTGCCCTTATGAAAAAACATCATCGCGCTTCCTATTCCCAGGTGATGAAGCATAAGGAATTCATCCCAACCATTGTCAATTTGAAAAAGACCGTTTTCACTCCATGATACAGCCACAGGAAAGTCGCGGACGAGATAAGACGAAAGAAAAGCCCATCGAGGCGGGAGAGGTCCATACTCGGCCTCAAATTGGGCAGGCATAACCTACATATGAATCAAATCAAGGTTTAAGTTGAGAAAGCTCAAACTCCATTTAAAACAAAATTAAAAGAAACTCACTAGCCGAGAAAGTTGTTCCACATTCTCAATCTTTTGAAAAAAGGCCCAAGGATTAAAATTTCCGGATGACATGATACTTGCAGTAGCACGACCGGTTAATGCAACTCAAGAGATAACAAAAGATAGAGATTGGGGCCTTAAGAAAAGAAATTCATCCAAAAGAATAAAGACAAGTGGTGACGAATTTTGAACACTAGGACTAACCCATTCAACACTTGGAGGATCCGGAGTATAAATATATAAATATTTACTACAAATGAAGCATGCAAGCAACGCAAATGTCTTAGCCAGGGAGATCTTCCACCTATTTTCAAAACAAAGGAAGTATCTCAATGATACACCAAAAACCAGGAAACCATATACAGATTCCCAATGTTTCATCACCACACAAAAAACCCAAAATACCAAAGTTTTTCAAGGAGAGGTTGTGACGTGCTCGGACCCGGGCTCGAGCAAAAGGACCGGCGACGAGAGTTCCGAGAAGTCGGGAAGTTGTTGGCAGTTCTGGAGCAGCATATCAGTCGAAAAATAAAGCCGATTTCCCGTCGATTGGCTAGGCTTATGGAAACGTGCGAGTACTACTTTTGTAGATCTTGAAGTCGCGGTCACGGATTGGGGCAGATCTTGTTAATCGGATGTCAGACGAAGCGGGAAACTGAGTTTTACCGAGACGTCGCCTGTGCAGAGACGATTCCGAAATTGGGTTCGTTTGAGAGGTATTGAGGGCTGTTTTGGGAGTGACGTTTTGGGTAGGATTGAGGGTGATAATGGGGTTGTGGAAGGCCTTAGAATGATGGTAAAGAAGGGGTATGGGGTTGAGGGATATGTGATGCAAGATCGCTCTCGGCCTCGCACTCCGAGCTCTCTCCAACACTCGAACTTCCACACTCTCGGCCTCGCACTCCGAGTGTTTCCGACCCTTTGATTCCGTCGTCTCTCACTAAGGAATCTCCTTCAGCCTCTCACCGAAGGTTTTGTTCCCGGCCTCTCACCTAAGAACGAGATTCTTAACCCGAATCACAGGAAGCTAAAAGGCTCACTTTTTCTCAAATTTCAACTTAATTTCAAATGAAAAGTGTTTACACATATACATAGGAGTTTATTGGCATCTCTATGTGTTTTAATTGATGTGGGATAAAAAAGGCTTCAAATTTTCGTTCATCTTAGAGCTGCTGTAAAGAACGAGATTTATGACCATCTTCGGAGTAGAATTGATGGGGGACATCTTCATCAATGTCATAGCCCTCGAAATCAGCTTTCCAATGGGTCCTCTTGCGTCTTCGTCGAACAGACACAACTCTAGTTAGAGCCAAAATAGCGAGCATATGTCGGTTGATCAAGTTATAAGACTTTGATGTCTTCTTCTTCCGGAAATATGATGTCGTCCAAGGTAAGAGCTTCCGAGGTTGCCTTGTCAAGGCTAGGATCACATGTTCATCCCTCCAAGATCCATCAACAGTGTCATATTCTCCTCCAGGTTCATCGACCAAGCTACCATCGTCCAGGATCACATCATCCTCCCTCCCTTTAAAAGGATTCGACCTCGAATCCGGTGGGTCGCCTAGCAAACATGTACCTGCACGAATCCCATGAAAACTCATAGAAGAAGAACCAAAGAACACTTGACAAATCAAAACATCACTAAAAGAGTAAGAAACACCACTCCGCTGGGTAACTCGGCTAACATCCTGCAAACGAGTGACTAGTTGATTCCCAAGGTCCTTTGAGGGCCCTAAATCTAGCTCCAGTTGCTCTATAACCCTCCGAGCATTTTCCTTTTCTACGATGCAGTGTTCCCTAACAACCAAATTAGCCATATAAGATGAGGACAACAAAAATAAATCACTAGGAAGCATAACAAGTACACAAACTCGACTCCCCTGTATAACATCTCGTTTGTCGCAAGGATCGTCAACCTCAGGTAAGAATTGTCGCCCTACGGGGGAATAAGTGTCCATCTTCCTCTTCCTTGTAGCTTCATATAACTCTCCAGCAAGGTGCGGTGTGATCCCTAGTTCCTTCTCCTTTACAAGGGGTTCGATGACATCCAGTTTGGAGCTAGGTGGGTGGTCCTCATAAACACCACTAGACTTGGATCTAACAACATATGTTGTAGGGATCGGTGTAGCGATAGGGAGAAAATTCATAGCGGTAGCCGATAATGTCTTTGTTCGTTGTGAATTAAGGCCAGAAGGATGCTTGGTGGTGCTATCTCGACTAGAGCAACGTCGAGAAGGAGGGGCAACGATAGTCTTCTTAAGAACTTTCTCATAGACATGAGTAGCATGGTTCAAAGCATCAACAATATGGGTATGACGAGAGCGCAAGACAAAATCTGCCACATCCGAATTAAGCCCTGCAAGAAACTTAGCAAGTATATAAGCCTCATCATACCTTGTCCCAAAACATTGCAGGAGAGCATGAAGATCTTTGTAGTAATCATCAGGAGAGCGAGGACCCTGTCTTAGCGTCTCAATCCGTGGCAATGATGTCCGAATGTCAATCTCTTTTCCACGCCTAGCTCGGCGGTGCTCTCTAGAAGAAGTCCTCTCAAAGCATGTAGATGACTCACGTCGAGGCTTATGGTGCACATGATGACTTCCATTATGCCCGTCTCGGTCTCGTCCCAATTGATGCGGATCACCATGTAAGTCGATGTCACTGACCTTTTTCTTTGGTGTAGAAGGCAAGCGTCGTAGGATCTCAGCCACATCATCCTCCATCCGTCCAATTCGGGTCGCTAGTGCCTTGATCGTAGTGGTAGCTTCTCCACCATGCACCATACTAGGTTGGCTTAAATGATGCGACATCATACAAAACAAGCAAACAAGTCAAGTTAGAGAAAATGTAAATCTCTCTCTCACTTTGGTGGAAGCTCACACTCTCTCACACACTCCGCTCGTGTGTTTAAAGTGTTTGCATCACTATAATGTATTCCAGAAAAGACAGAATGAGACTTCAGAACCTGCAAAATGAGCAAACAACAGATATGATAGCAGTTAGCAGCAACAAACCTCCTCGGTGTTTGGCTCTCCGCTCCTTACTCTAGATGGTACTCTCCTCTCACTCACCTTTTCCAACACCACTCAGTGTTGCTCTCACCTCTCTTTTTTCTGTTGCAACAAGCAACACTCTCAACTCTTATTTTTCCAGTGCAAGGGCACGACACTCAAGAACCTGAATAATCGCTGGCGACAACTAGCACCAACAATAGCAATCAACGAAAGACCAACACAATAGCAAGCACAAGTAAGCTTAACGAGCAACCTTCAAGCACTTCAACAAGGGCCTTTCGACGAGTATTTACCAAAACCCGCTATGATCCTTAGGCAATGCAAAACAAGTGATCTAGCCCGAATAAAAATTGAAATTGCAATGTAGGAAAACAATTTAATACGTATGACGTTGGGTAGGCAAAAGCTAATTCACCAACATTGTCCCACGTTGGCTTGTGTCAAACGTTCACCTGCTTGGTTCACAAACTTTCTCTCTCTCTCTTTTTTTTTTTTTTAAGGATACGGTGGAAACTCTTTTTTTTTTTAATTTGAAACAAGCTACAGTGCAAACGTTTCCTTTCTTAATTAACTGAGTAGCTGTACAATCAAGACACTTGCAATTCCATCAGTTGCAAAACGTTTGCTTGTGTTCCCTTTGCCACTACGGCAACGTCGATCAATGGACAAAGACACACAAGAACACCTTTAACCTATAGAACGATGGGTAGATAGAAATGACTAGTTTTTCATGGTGTATGATGGTAGAAATGGATGAACAAATTGCAATCTCTCGGGCCTAATCAAACAAGTTTTGCAAAAACTAAGGATTAAGCGAAGAGATAGTAATTCGTACCCCGAAAGCTTGAGGAACCCTTGTCGTTGCTCTGATACCACTTGACGTGCTCGGACCTGGGCTCGAGCAAAAGGACCGGCGACGAGAGTTCCGAGAAGTCGGGAAGTTGTTGGCAGTTCTGGAGCAGCATATCAGTCGGAAAAGAAAGCCGATTCCCCGTCGATTGGCTAGGCTTCTGGAAACGTGCGAGTACTACTTTTGTAGATCTTGAAGTCGCGGTCACGGATTGGGGCAGATCTTGTTAATCGGATGTCAGACGAAGCGGGAAACTGAGTTTTACCGAGACGTCGCCTGTGCAGAGACGATTCCGAAATTGGGTTCGTTTGAGAGGTATTGAGGGCTGTTTTGGGAGTGACGTTTTGGGTAGGATTGAGGGTGATAATGGGGTTGTGGAAGGCCTTAGAATGATGGTAAAGAAGGGGTATGGGGTTGAGGGATATGTGATGCAAGATCGCTCTCGGCCTCGCACTCCGAGCTCTCTCCAACACTCGAACTTCCACACTCTCGGCCTCGCACTCCGAGTGTTTCCGACCCTTTGATTCCGTCGTCTCTCACTAAGGAATCTCCTTCAGCCTCTCACCGAAGGTTTTGTTCCCGGCCTCTCACCTAAGAACGAGATTCTTAACCCGAATCACAGGAAGCTAAAAGGCTCACTTTTTCTCAAATTTCAACTTAATTTCAAATGAAAAGTGTTTACACATATATATAGGAGTTTATTGGCATCTCTATGTGTTTTAATTGATGTGGGATAAAAAAGGCTTCAAATTTTCGTTCATCTTAGAGCTGCTGTAAAGAACGAGATTTATGACCATCTTCGGAGTAGAATTGATGGGGGACGTCTTCATCAATGTCATAGCCCTCGAAATCAGCTTTCCAATGAGTCCTCTTGCGTCTTCGTTGAACAGACACAACTCTAGTTAGAGCCAAAATAGCGAGCATATGTCGGTTGATCAAGTTATAAGACTTTGATGTCTTCTTCTTCCGGAAATATGATGTCGTCCAAGGTAAGAGCTTCCGAGGTTGCCTTGTCAAGGCTAGGATCACATGTTCATCCCTCCAAGATCCATCAACAGTGTCATATTCTCCTCCAGGTTCATCGACCAAGCTACCATCGTCCAGGATCACATCAGGTTGCCTTCTCAACTTCTTCCTCCGCTTCATCACCATCATCATCTTCAGAATAAGAGTCTTCCGCGTCCACCTCCTCTTTCGAAAGACCCCAGTCAGCACTCTCCAAGCTAGGCTCGAATTTTTCCAAAGGGACACCTGGGTTGCTTGATGAACGCGTCACACTCTGGTTGATCCCTGCAACCATTAATTCCCTTCCGGAAATAACTAAAGCATTTGTCTTTCAGAATACTGGAGCCTTTTGGAGTCTGAAGACAGGCCATTGCCGCGGAGGATAGAAAAGAGAGACCAGGCTCAGTTTTGATCCACTCAGAGGATAGATGCTTAAAACCCTCAGGACTCTGAAGCCATTGTAGGGCCACGTCCTGATGTGAACGCGCCTTAACAATGTCAAGCTCCTGTTTGGTGATGGATAGCTCCTCGCGAATAATGGAAAAATATTCCTCCATCTTATCTATGGTAGCCTGTTTAGTTTGAAGAAGCTTCTGCGAGACACCATCAAAAGCCTCTAGCTCCTTGACGTGGGAGACAGCAGAGTTTGAAGAAATTTTCAAATCATTGTGTTCCTTCTGTAAAACAGCCATGGCCTCTTTCAGAGTTTGCACCTCCTCGTGAAGGTCAACCGATCTTTTCTTAAACTTTTCCACTGAAGCCGGATCCCCTACTGTATTTCCCAATATGCGAAGCTGGTGGTTCAACTTTTTGATTTCTTCATCCTTCTTCTTAAGATCTTCCTCTCCGCATACCATGCGTCTCTCAACATCCGGTTGAATCACCCTCAACTATAAAATTCGGAGTAAAAGTAAGAAAATCTGAAAATAGAACGCGTCAAGAAAGTCAAGAAAGATAATGGGAAACAACAAAA
This sequence comes from Persicaria tinctoria, assembly GCA_037127255.1. Lineage (NCBI taxonomy): Eukaryota > Viridiplantae > Streptophyta > Magnoliopsida > Caryophyllales > Polygonaceae > Persicaria > Persicaria tinctoria. The sequence goes on along the minus strand of JBANSL010000004.1, from coordinate 84,763,981 downwards.
GGATTTAAACTTACCCACTGAATTAAACGATCGAAGTTAGCGGAGAGAGTAACAGGGTCCAAGCGTTTAACATATCCTTGCTCTGGGAAGCAACGTTTCTTGGCTGGAAAAGCGAGACCTTGTAGGTCAACTGGATCGAAACCTGGGATAGGAAATTCACGAAGAGTAGCCACACCCTCCAAAAAGAGCCCCTTTTTATCTGAAGCAGATGGCCCGACAGCTATGGCAAATTTCCTCTTTCTGGATCTCGAAGATTCCGACGCGGATGGACAGGAGCGTTTCTCTCGAGAGGCAGGAACCAATGATGAAGATTCAACTAAAGCGCCAGTCTCATCCGCGACACTTACATCAACATTTGATGTCACTTCTAAAACGGGAGGAGGAACAGGAGGATCATTGGCTACATAACTTGATTTCTTCTTCTTTCCCGATTTGGCTTTGTGCCGCTTCAAAAGCGCATCCAGATCCATTTTGTCTGAAAAACACAATACATTTCCCAATAAGTTATCCATTTTAAGAAAGGTAAAGTATGAAAACGCAAATTATTAAACAAAGAAGCCACCTAGTCGCGGATGAGGCATGCTCAAGTCATCTCAAGACGAAACGCGGATAACATTTTATCCCACTGAAACCTAGGAATATGAGAAAATGACAGCTTGAACTGAGAAAGATTAGAAATTTTTGGTTTTGAAGCAGAGCAAAAGGGCCCTGGGACCGTTCGACAACTAAAGCCTTGTCCGGATCTATCGCGGACCAAAAACCACTTATATTTCCAATTTGGTTTACTAGACAACCTCTCCATGTACTTACAACTTGAGTTGCATTGATAAAAATCTTGTGTTTTGAGTCCCCTTTTTCAAAGAAAAAATACTGAGCATCAACTTCAATGAGGGGGCAACACCAATCTCCTTGCATCTCATAACAAAACTTGTAAAGAACATCCAACCATTAGGTACAATCTGAGCAGGACTCAGGTTATATTCCTACAAAAACTTCGAGAAAGGGGGATGAAGAGGAAGTCGGAAACCCTGAGATAGACTAGCTGCATATACGACTAAGCAATCTTCGTAAGCGTCCAAACAACCACCTCCTTCCTCGGGAAGACAAAATTCAACACCTGCTGGCCATGGGAAGACTTGTGAAAGAGCGTCAAGATCTCCAAGGTTCAATAGAGTAGTACAACCCCTCAATTTACTCACTGGGGACCTCCATGGATGAACCCTTTCAAGCACAACTGGTGGACGGCTGGTTGGAGGGGGAAGAGGTTTGAAATCCCCCAAAAAGAGACAAGAATCAAGATCCCCTAAGTCGTACACATGGGTGTCCAAGTCACTCAAGTTCTCCTTAGAAAGAATTACCTTAGGGGCTTCTGCTAAACCAATAGGAGGAAGCTCATAAGGAATCCAAACTTCCTCCGACCCTTGATCCGCCGACTGAGACGCGGACAAGGTCCCCGCGTCCACGGTAGAACTAGCACCTGAGTCATCCACAACCTTTGGATTTTCACCGTCCGCGCATCCCTTCGAAGAAGAAGAAACTGAGTAAGGTGAAGAATAGTAATCAGGGTCAGAATGCTTCCGACGCCTTCTCACCTTAATAGGGCTACCAGTAGGACCAATTCGATCCGGGATAGACGCGGATGTGGAAGAAGATGACTCCGACGAGGAATCATCAGAGGAAGAAGAAGAACTCCCAGAGGAGGAAGAAAGTGTCTCCGGAGACGGACGCGCTTGAGAGGATGAAGCGACACCACCTCTCCATCCTTCATCCCTCTCAAAATCTTCTAGTGAATCACCTTCCTTGTTGAGATTAGCCATTTCTAAAAGAAACTATAAGAAAATTGTACGAAGTTTTACTCACACAAAGTAAAATTTCATCCAAAAAACACCCTTGAGACGATTCCATACCCAAATCTACGATCTAAAGGTCAAAAAAATCAAAGAACTCAACGAAGAAAACTCAAGAACAGCCAAGAGCAAGAAGAAATACCTTGAAGAAATTGAAGAAAACCACCAGAAACCTCAAAGCAAACGGCCGGAACCCTAGAAAACCGCCGCCGGAAAACTAAAGATAAGGATAAGGATTAAATATTGCCGAAAGTAGAAGAAGACAAATGTTAGGTGAAAAAGAGAACGGAACGGGGTAACTTATAGGAAAATTACCGACGTTTGAAATTCCAAACATAAATGGGCCTAATAGGCCCAAGTTGGGTCGTGACTCGATGAAAGAAATGCCCATCAACCACATCGGAATCAATAAACGGCAACAAAACTACAGATGTTTATATTTTTTGTCGATCTGCGTCAATTACTAGACATAATCAACACGGCCCGAGGAGCTGTGACTAAACCATTGCTAAAAACATCTGTCAAAACATAAAGAGTACCAAAACAATTAAATAAAAAACAAACAAGAAGCTCATATTATTATGATCCGCGGACAAAGGTCCAAAAAACCGCTCAAATACGATCATCCGCGGATGAAAAAGAACAGAAACGTGGCAACCATGCCCACTTCCCACGAGTACAACACGTGTTGAAAGTTGAGCACCACGTGGCGTAACATGCAAGAGAATCGAAGATCTATAAATAGGGAAAAGCTTCATAGAGAAAGGGGACTTTTTGGAAGAAGGAGGAGGGCGGAACAGGACATAGTGAACCCAAAAGAAAGAAGATCGAGAAGCAATCATACGCGTAGAAAGAAATCTGATAAATCGAAAAGAGTCTACATCGTTCACAATGTCAAACTCCGCGGATGAAAACCCTGTCCGTTTTTAGTGTAAAATTCTATTAAGGATTATCGTTAATAATTCTCAAGACATTCAACGACGACAGGTAAACGAGTCAAGTTTCCAAATTGTCTAGGAAAAACTCGATAAGGGAACCGTCCTTCGTAATTAAGGTCAAATTAGCATAACTTCCCGCGGCACAGGTTGGGCCGCGTCGATTTTTTCGACGCGGGTCAGGTAAGTCCGTCGTGAAGGTCGGTCATTTCATTAGGTAGGTTCCCGGGCCCCGCTAAAAATGGTGGTTTACGTATCGGGGCCTTTTCAGGGAGGGAGTGCTTGTGAGTAATCGAGAACACTTCTTCCCAGAATTGTTTTTTTTTTCCGATTTAACAGATGGTGCATAGACAAAAAGTAAGGCCAATTCATGGTTGTCTACCTTTGCTTTGAACATGAGAAATATGTCAGATTGTTCTAGGATTGCACTTGAATCTTCAAATTTTGTTTTGTAGAGGAAGAATATGCCGCCCTTGTGACCCTTAGCACTGACACTAAGAGCTTTGTGAAATCTCGAGGCTTTGATCATTTGATCATACGGGGTTGCAACAGCTTTAGTTTCAGTGAGCATAAGAGCATCAAGGTGGTTTGTAGCCCTTAAATGGTTGATTTCTTGCCAAAAGAGAGGCCTTTTGGAACCCCTAACATCCCAGTATGTAACTTTAATCATAAGAATTCCATTGAATAAAAGCTTTTAGCATGTTACAATGTAAACTAGTGCAAGATTCAACAATATCTCATTTATACCTCATACATTGATAGTACGTTGTTTTGATGTAAACAATGAGAAAGATTAAGATAGAACCATACTTCTCTTTCGAGCTTCCTGCTGGTGTGTATATGCTGATGTCGAGTTCTGTGAGCAGATTGAGTCCACCTCTCTTTCTCCTTTTTCTCATTTAATACTCCCCCCCCCCCCCTCCCTCTCCTGTACCACCACCTGTTACTTATAAAAAAGGTTTAAATTTTTTTTTTTTGCAAAACTGACATTTCTCTCTCCTCCGGTGCAAATTATCCTATAGCACTGTCATTTTTGCAAAGTCCCATTATTTTTGGTATATTAATGCAAATTTTCCATGTAGAAATAACTCAACAGACTTCATTAAATTATGCTGTGAACTTTCGACCAAAAAAAATAATCGTGCTGTGAACTTGTGATCCACTAGGCTAATTTTCTACCTGACATTATGAAAATGGTGTCTCAAAGTGGCCGGTGCAAAAGACTCGGTTCACCAGCTTTTGACTTTGAAACCACTTGCTAGGGATCAACACGAAAGTACTCTATGTTACTGATTGAGGATCAATGGATCATTGCCGTTATAATTTGAGCTCGAGAGATCGATAAGTTGGTAAATAGATGAACCATCGAACATACAATAAAGACCCAAAATAAGGTTTTCCTTGGTGCACAAGTGGTTGGGAGTTCAAATTTTATTTTGCTACTTACGCCTACAGACTTTCCTACATTTCTAGGGGATTCGAACATAGAACCTTCAAGTTCTTGAACATCACTCGTACCACCATAACAACACATTTAGCTTGAACATGTGGGAGTCAAATTATATTTGACTTATTTCCTATCCACCGCACCTTGTTACGTTGGATGTTGAAAACGGTTCACACACCGGAATCAAAGCCACCAATGTACATGATTAGAGGGTAATTAATGTACCGATTAGCGGTGAAATTAGTAAAAACTAGTTTAGTACCCGCACTTTGTGCGGGCGTTTTTTTAGTTTAAAATGGTCATATGTGTATAGTGAATGTAACACTATGTGTGTGACATTATCATGCTTATTTAGATTATTATTGTAATTATTATTGACAAAAAAAAACTTAGTTGATTGAACTCAATTAAAACGATCAAAATTAAACTAATTCGCACAAACATGATCAATGAACTTCATCATCAATTGATTAAACTCAATCAAACCAAAATGAATCGCACAAACACATAAATAAATAATATTTAAAGTACCTTTTTTTTCAAAACTTCCTATTATTCTTCTCAATGAGTGTCTTACCTTTATTGTTTGTCACTAACTAATATATAGAGAAGATGATTATTAGCTGAAAGCATTCATGAAATTACACAAACAAAAACTAACTTAAAATGAAATGTATCACTAAACGTCGAGATGAATAGCTCACGAACCGTGGTTGCGGAAAACCAAGAGAGACACCCATTATACCACCTGTAAAATCAAGAAACGTACATTAGAATTTAGAAGAAGTAATGAAACTAACAAAGCCTCATTTTAAATAGGCATGATTTTTAAACTATTTCTTTACAAAAAAAATATAGATATACATGAGATTTTTGGGGGAAATATGAGATCTCATTATCCGTTTAAATCTTTTATTAAAAAACAGATTTAAAATATTAAAAGATTTTCTAATTAGTTAAGATTTGCTTATATTCTCTAAATTAGATAAGGTGGAATCCAAATAAATCAATTAAAACAAATTTTTTATTATTCGGGAAATAAATTTTATTATTTGGAAAATAAGTTTGTTTAGATTTTATTAATCAATTAATAATTAATTAACATAAATCAATTAGTCCCCTGCATAAAAAAACATACATTAAAGGAGAAGCCGCCACATGTCGTAGGCGACTTCTCCTTTAGTATTATAATTTAGTACCCGCACCTTGTGCGATTCTTTGATGACGTCAATCTTTTTTCTAACCATTAACTTCTACTGTAATCAAAATTGAAAAGTAAGATAATTTATTCATCGATACTGATACTTGTAACCATTACTCGTAACCATCCAACGTACATATGGAGATAATCATCTTGCATAAAAAAAACAAATAAAGATTTGAATTCTTGTATATGGCATGTGGTGGAAAACACCTGTATAAAAAAGAGTCATGGATATATTTTCTCTAACAAACTGATAAGAAGAAGAAATAAATAAAAATAATTAAAGATATATTAGCTAAACAATAGGACCTATGAGATTCAGTGTTATCTTTTAATTAACATAGATATAGTTCAAAATTAAATGAATGAATCAATTTTGAGTTATTTATCTAAAAAATGAACTTAAAACAAAAACTGAAATATTCTATAGTAATTTGTGGAATAAAAAATATAACAAAAAAATAAATAGAATCAAATAATTTCTTAAACAAATGGAAAGTTATAAAGTAATAAAATTTGATTTTTTAAGATAAATATGATTTTGTTTGATCTTATCCAGTGAGTATCTAAACTAACAAAAGTCTGCATTAGTCGACAACCTCGGATCCTCCATTACGAAAAAATAGAAAAAAAATGTCACCATAACAATCCGCTCAATCGCCATGCTTTTCCTTACCTAGAAAATCAAAAGCATACATACATTAGAAAAATTAATATATTTGATAATGATGCTAAGAATAAAATTTACAATATATACTATCCACCAAAATAGAGATATACGAAATAGATCATCATTATAGTAAGATTTAAGTAGCTAATATAATTAATTATTTTTATTTCTTTTTTTATGGCTTGAATTTTAGAGAAATTAATGCATTGATAATATATTATCAATTTAATACTTGTGACTTGTTAGGAGGGTCGTGCCGATCTTTTCGGGGGTCCTGTGCTAAAAGTTTAGCCTTTATTTATATTATTGGTAAATTAATTTTATAAAAATGTGTAAGATAAAATTTGTTATAAAACATAGGAATAAAATGATAACTTTTTATTTTTTTATTAAAGTTTTTGTATAAAGGATTCTTGCAAAAATTTCTATATTTTGTAATTTCCTATCATAATTGAAAAAATTAGTAATAGTAAACTAATTTATATAATGATGAATTTTTTTTGTGAGGTTTTCTTAAAAGAGAAGGGTTGAAAATTCAAATGAATAAAACAATAATTTATATATTTTTTCCTTTAAAAAAAAGAAGCTATTGGAAGGGAAAATTTTTTAGCGTTAAATATTGGAAGAGAAATTTTTTTAGCGTTAAATATCCGTAAAGGGGAAAAAAAAACTTGAAAGTGGTGCGATTCGAACACGCGCGTATGAGGGCCTCAACATTACCTGCTGCCATGCGTACCAGTGAGCCACTCTGTCAAATTGAAACATTTTGGAAAACTTTTATTATATACCAAATATAATTAATATTGGGCCATAAAATTTTGGGAGCCCTGTTCCGTTGGGCCGCCTGAACATGCTAATGCACGGGGCTGCTTGTTAGTGTTGTAAACAATTCAATTAGTTTGAAGTCTGAGTTGAGTTTCGTTCATGATGTGAATTACCATTTACCTGCTAGTTTAAGGTCTATTTTGTATGACGATTTCAATTAATGGAAGATGCAGTTGTTTTCTAAAAAAAATAGCCTATAATTTTTATAGAAATTATTCATGTGTATGTATGTGATTGTGGATAATATATGGCCACTTGAAAAGAAAATTCAAAATCGAAATGAATCAACACAAACACATACTTTGAAACAATTATGAAGAAAAGTATCCAGCAAATAACTAAATCGAAATGGAATTTAAACTAAACAACCCATTAATCACACATTATTATTCACATCCACAATCAAGAGAAACAGACATGAGAGAAAAATCAAGAGACTCTGATTTAGAGAATCCAAGCCAAATAAAAATAGATTACCTCGCACCTTGGAAAGAGTGTTGTCAATTAACTTCGAATATCCAAATGATTTCATTACAAGGAGCCTTCAAGCTTATATTTGCACTTAGATCGAAGGTTGGGGAATAAATCGACACCGATGGACTATCCCGGTACCCATTCTCTTTGTTGGTGTTCTCTGCTTTCAAGTAATCCATCAGCCACTACATTGTCACCTCTCAACTCAGATTTGCCAAGTGACTTACACCTGCTTGTATATACTACGTGGTATTGCACCAAGCTCGAAACCACCGTTTTACATGGAGCAAATGAAATATATTAATAGGGAAAAACAATGAAAATCTCAAGATGACAGTTTTGAGATTGCAATTGTATCAATCAGAAAAACAAAAAACTGAGAAGAAGAAAAACATAATATAGATTATAAAGAAAGAGATGGTGTGTAGATAAAACTAAAATCCTAAAAATCCGAACAGATAAACTCATGCTATTTATTGATTTATATTAAAAAAAATATAATTTTAATTTAATCTTATATAGTAAATATCTAAACTAACAAATTACCATAATATCAAGAATATCTCAACCGATTTCGTATTTATAAGGAACTAGTATTACTCCCCGCGATCTTCGCGGTTTTTTCATAACCTTTATTTATATAAAATAATTTTTAATTACTTTAAATAATTTTAAAAATATATAATTCTCACACATGTTTATTTGTGCATATATATAAATATCATATATATGACATTTTTATAATTAAGGTATTTCAATTAATTATCTTATAAGGCTATAAAATAAGATTAGGCTAAATCTTTAATAGATAGATTGTAAAGCCTCCTTATTTTAATTAAATATTTAGTTGTTTACATGATCAAACACTCGTACAAGTGAAAGAAAAGAAAATATTTTGCTTATATTCAAACAACACATAGTTACATAAAATGACGTAGTAATATACAAAAATTGAAGCTATAATCATATTCATTGTCGAGAGTGTTATAAACGTTGGCTTTTATATTCATGCAATTTGCAATTAAATATACTTTATTATTATTTGTTTAAACCTTATTTAGAATTGTTACGTAACAATATCCTTATCTTTATTAATCTCTCTGTTCACTATGTTCACCTCTTAAAGTTTGTTTTCTAGCAATTTATTACAAATTGGATTTTTCATGTTATGGCTCAATTCAATTTGAGGATATAGATCAGACCGTGAATAATCAATTTACCATCACGCAAAGTGCAAACCCGGTCATTGGAATTTGATTTCACATATTTTTTACTCTCTTCGGTCATTGGAATTTGATTTCGCAAAGTGCAAACACGTGAGAATCCTATGTGGCGGGCTCTGGTGGGCTCTAGTGCGATTCGCTCACGTGTCGTTCTATGGTGCAAAATCTGGCCGGTTTTTCGCCACATCAATTAATGATAATCCAGTAAATTTAAGCCACGACAAACAATAATCTTATCTATTTTCTCTACGTGTAATCCTATGTGTATATCTCAACTGATAACTACAAATAATTTTTAATATAAATATTCAATCACATATTTTATTTTAAGTGGTTACAAAACTTATCACTTTATCTTGAGGTATTTTATAATTAATTATTTTACATTGGATTGATTTATCTTTATTCATTGAGAATGATTAAGTAAGTTTATTATATGAAATGATAAGATTTCATGGTTTCCCAGGCTTAATTTTTTTTTACCAATTAATTGATTACTGAATAAGATTGGTTTTAAAAACCTTACGTATCCTTTAAAAAACACACACACAATAATTTTTAAAAAACACACATACATCCAATGAAGTATTGCTTTTTTTAAACCGGGTTCCTTTTTTTTAAATCCATGACTTTACATTACGTACTATTTTCCATCGAATTATTATATCTAAATAATCCGATCATACATACAAATCTATGTAGAAACATAAATACATCTTTTTTGTTTGCTATTTCAACGTATCCATGAATATTTTGATAAGATTTGATAGAGTTTAAATTCCTTTGTTCATATATATATATATATATATATATATATATATATATATATATATATATATATATATATATATATATATATATATATAGTACGTTTGCTTATAAAAAAAACAAACGTCATTTAACATGGATACAAATTTATAAATAAACATATTTAATTTAAATAATAAATTTTTATCATATATTGGTTAGTTACCTTTTAACATTTTATGATTTATTTGAATAAATATAATCTATTATATAAACTAAAAACTCTTACATATATATATATATATATATATATATATATATATATATATATAATACAATTAAAGATATGATAAATATACACACTATAAACTTCTATTCAATGATAAAACATTAATTTAAACCAATTGTTCGGAATTGCAATGCTAACCTATCATCGAAGTTGCGAACAAAAAAAAAATTAAGATAAAAAAAATTATGTAGATTTTTAAGATTATGTAGATTTTTTTAAACTAAAATATTTATAAAATGACTTAAGGTAAAATAATAGGTTTTGTAAACAAATAAGATATAAAAATTAATTGTAACAACTCATATTGATAAGTTTAATAATCTAAATGATAGAATTTATAACCACTTAAGATTTAAGAATTAATTATAATAATCAATTAATGTAGACAAATATGATGACACGTGTATAAATAGATAATTTAATCGTCTGACGTGGCTTAAATTTATTGGATACTCATTAATTGACGTGTCAAAAAACCCGAGTCAGACTGCACCAGAAAATAACACGTAAGCGAATCGCATCAGAACCCGCCACATATGATTTCCACGCCTCTGTTTTAGTATTATATATATATATATATATATATATATATATATATATATATATATATATATATATATTTATTGATTAATAAAAATAGATAATAGATTTAATTTTAAATTAGATTATACAAAATAATTTAAATAATTATTAACTAAAAATCCTACTTTAAGGGAGAAGTCGCCACATTGCTTAAGTATGATATGTATTGATTAGCGGTGAATATATACGGCCGGATTTAATACAGTTACAAACTTTAGAAACCCTTTGCCGCACGGCCCGCACCACTCTAAAGTAACGCTCGGTTGCATAGCGCGCGTCTTTGTCACTCATTCCTCATCTAATAATCCCTACACCTTTCACTCTCAGCAAAAATCCCGCCGTCGATTTCCCGCCAAAATCCCAAGTAGCCCCTTTCCTTGAAAACGATTCCCCCGCTCAATCAATCGCCTCACCACATCCCTCCCAAACTCTCCGGCACCTCCACACATCCTTTGGCAATGGAGGACGATTTCCCCGACCAGAGCAAGCTCCCAGAGTTCAAGCTCGGTAAGCGATTGCTAAAACCCTAATTTTCTCCCCCAAATCCTCTTTATTTGTATTTCTATGCAATTTCTTATTCTCTTTCTGTTTTTATCGTTGTAGATGCGAGGCAAGCACAAGGCTTTCTATCGTTCTTCAAAACACTGCCTCATGTAAGCCCCTTCGATCGTCCTCATTTTTAGTTTTTACTCTGGATGTTTCAATGTTAAGCTTCTGATTTTGTTGAATCGCCTTCATTTTATTTTTGTCAGGATTCCCGAGTCATACGGTTCTTCGATCGTCGGGTCAGTTCGCCTCATTTCTAGTTCTTCTCTATATTGTTTTCATTTATGGGTGCTTAGGTAAAAAAATGCTTGTAAACACTTAATGTGGTTTTATGGAGTCAGCGGTGAACTAATGAAATTGGACTCGTTATGGATTAATGCCTTCCCCCCCCCCCCCCCCCCACCGTTGGTTTATGTGAATCAATTAGAGTAGGAAGTAATAGGTTTACTTTGTGCCATTTTTCAATTTGAGTCTGATTTTCCCCCTTTTTTAGGATAAACGGATTGACTTTTTTAGTCAATTTGAAGATTACCTTACCAAATTGGAAAAAAAACTCAAATTAGGAAACAGAAAAAGAATCGGAAATGGATATTTGTCCTTGAGTGTTCACTTCTTTGGGTGAATTTCTGAACATTTGTGAGGGAACATTTCTGTGTTTGCGCCAAAATATAGCTTAATTTAGGTATCTAATAAAGAACTTGATGCACTCAAAACAGGACTATTTCACTGCCCATGGTGATAATGCCAGCTTCATTGCGAAAACATACTACCACACTACCACTGCTCTTAGGCAGCTGAGCAGCGGGTCTGATTCCCTTTCTAGTGTGAGTGTCAGCAAAAACATGTTTGAAACAATCGCACGTGATCTTCTCTTAGAGAGAACTGATCACGTAGTTGAGCTGTATGAGGGTAGTGGCTCCAATTGGAGGCTTGTGAAAAGTGGAAGCCCTGGAAATCTTGGTAGTTTTGAAGAGATTTTGTTTGCCAACAATGAAATGCAAGATTCTCCAGCAATTGTTGCACTGATTCCAAATTTCCGTGAGAGTGGATGTACAATTGGGTTGAGTTATATTGACCTTACCAAAAGAGTTGTTGGATTATCTGAATTTATTGATGATAGCCAATTCACCAATGTGGAGACGGCTTTAGTGGGGCTTGGATGCAAGGAGTGCCTACTGCCTGCGGATTGTGCAAAGGCAACTGAATGTAGAGGTTTAGTCGATGCATTATCAAGATGCAATGTGATGATAACTGAAAGAAAAAAGTCTGAATTCAAAACGAGGGATTTGGTTCAAGATCTTGGTAGGCTTGTCAAAGGTTCTATTGAACCTGTGCGCGATCTAGTTTGTGGTTTTGAATTAGCAGCTGGCACTCTGGCATCCTTGCTATCTTATGCAGAATTGCTTTCAGATCAGAGCAATTATGGGAATTATACTATTAAACAATACAGTCTTGACAGCTACATGAGGTTAGATTCTGCAGCTATGCGAGCATTAAATGTCATGGAGAGCAAAAGTGATGCAAACAAAAACTTTAGTTTGTTTGGTCTAATGAATAGAACATGCACCGCTGGAATGGGAAAACGGCTGCTGCACATGTGGCTGAAACAACCTTTACTAGATGTCAATGAAATAAATTCTCGGCTTGATCTGGTACAAGCTTTTGTGGAGGATACTGAACTTCGTCAAGATTTAAGGCAACATCTGAAAAGAATATCAGATATTGAACGACTGACTCGCAATCTTCAGAGAAAGAGAGCTGGTTTGAACCATGTTGTGAAGCTTTATCAGGTACTACAGTTCTATTATTATTATAAAATTTTCAATTACTTGATGAGCATATTAGATTTTGTCACTCAGAATATTGTTGCATGTTATTACCTAGTTGATTAAACATGTGACAATTTATATTCTGTAGAACCAACCACATGTCTTCTGCTGGGTCATTTGTTCAATTTAGATGGACAGTATTACATTCTGGCAATATAGGGTTGTTTATCTGCCACTTTGTGCTCATAAAATTGCTACAGTAATTAATAATGATCCCTCATTAGCACTTCCATTCTGATGCCTAATGTTTGTATTTTTGCAGTCTAGCATCAGGCTTCCATATATTATAGCAGCGTTACAGAGACATAATGGGCAGTTCTCAGCATTGATTAAGGAAAGATTTCTAGAACCTTTGGAGATATTGACAGATGATGATTACCTGAAGAAATTTATTGCTCTTGTTGAAACTTCTGTTGACCTTGATCAGTTAGACAATGGAGAATATATGATTTCATCTAGTTATGACCAGAAACTGCTTGAATTGAAGGAGCAACAAGAGTCGATTGAATCTCAGATACATATTTTACACGAGAAAACTGCAGATGATCTTGGTCTCCCTGTTGATAAAGCTTTAAAGTTAGATAAGGGCACACAATTTGGACATGTTTTCAGAATTACAAAGAAGGAAGAACCAAAAATTAGGACAAAACTCAATACCCAGTTTATTGTCCTTGAAACTCGAAAAGATGGCGTGAAGTTTACAAATTCTAAGCTCAAGGCTTTAGGGGATCGGTATCAGAAGGTACTTGAAGAATACAAAAATTGCCAGAAAGAGCTGGTCCAACGAGTTGTCCAAACAACTTCAACTTTCTCAGAGGTATATACATGTTTGCATATTACATGAATGTTACTCGTTCTACATATCTTCATATACGTTCCTCCTTTTGAATGCCTTAATTTCCACACTTAAGAAAGTTAGGGGTTTGCAGGTTTTTGAGTCAGCAGCTGCTTTTCTTTCTGAACTGGATGTCTTACTTAGTTTTGCTGACTTGGCTGCTAGTTGTCCTACTCCTTATGCAAGACCAGATATCACTCCATCGGTAGTGACGTGCTCCCTTCTTCTTTTTTTCTTCTTTTCTCTTGATTATAAAAGAATATAGATGCTTCAAAACTTCAATAGTCTGTTGATTATGATTTTATTTCCAATAATCATAGGATATTGGAGATATTATATTAGAAGGAAGTCGTCATCCTTGTGTAGAGGCTCAAGACTGGGTCAACTTCATACCAAATGATTGCAGACTAGTGAGTTTGATATCCATTATATTCACTTAAAATATATTGATATCGTTAGTTGATTTTAGCAGACGTGACTATTTGCATTAATCTTATCCTTCCCACTGCAGGTTAGAGGGGAAAGCTGGTTCCAGATTATCACAGGGCCAAACATGGGTGGAAAGTCCACATTCATTAGACAGGTTTGAATTGAACATTACCGGTTCAACTTCTAATTGCACTAGACTGATGACCATGATAAAAGAATCCTTGTTGCTCTTATATCGTTTAACAATGTTAGGTTTTGCACTCCAAGACAAGATACCTTTCTGTATTGTATTTTTCGTCTTTTTACCTTTTTTGTCATGTATATCCAACTGTAATAGTTTAGATCTTAATTGTGCTCTTATTTTTTTATTTATTTTCAATTAAGTGTGAATGTATTAATGCCATTTTCTTATTTCCCTGTAGGTTGGCGTGAACGTTTTAATGGCACAAGTGGGTTCCTTTATTCCTTGTGACAAGGCCAGCATTTCTGTCCGTGACTGCATTTTTGCTCGTGTTGGTGCAGGTGATTGCCAAGTGAGTCCCAGTCCTATCCAGGACCTCTTTGATAAATCAGTGCTGCAAGAAATATATTATGCAGTTTACATGCTTCATTGTTTATGTCCACCTGATTTGTTTGTGACAAGCCAGCCAGATATATCTCTATAATCCACATAAGCTATTGGGTATTTTGATCTGCTGAATTCTTCAAGTGTGACAAGTTGAGATATTCTGTTCAATTCAATGCATGTATAGTATTATGACAGCTATACTGGTGTCTGGATTGAGGAAATCTGTTCATCTCAGCTGGATAATCTGTTTGAAAGCAAATTGTGATTGCATGCCATGCTTTCATAACTGTTATTTGCACTCTATGCTCTTCACTATGTGTCATTTTCTTCTTTCATGTAGCTGCGAGGAGTCTCTACTTTCATGCAAGAAATGCTTGAGACGGCATCAATATTGAATGGGGCCTCCGATAAGTCTCTGATAATTATTGATGAACTCGGCCGTGGAACATCAACTTATGATGGATTTGGTTGGTTTCTTTCTTTTCTCTTGTAGTTTTGCCTGCAGGGTTCAGTTTATCAGGATATTTCCATCTGACCTTTGAAATGCATGTAGATCTGTATTCTTTATGCCAAAAGGTGGCTGAGCTAGGACTAAAAGTTGTACAGCTATCCACAGAAGTTCTGCATATCAACTAAACAATTTTGCCTAGATAATATTCCAAGGAGATTTTTCGGTTTTGGTACATTCTTTCACTGCATAAAGTCCTACAGGAGAATATGTCATGAGATGAACTTCAGCTGACCTGTGTTTTTATATGCATCTGAAGTGCAGGCAGTGAGGATTTTTTGTCCTTGCAGTGTTAATATTAAATTAAAGTAATAACGTGTGGAGCCTTGCATCGGTCAGAAAATGTATGTTTTCTATGAGTGGACTGTCTTGAGATTGTTGATATAGTTATATAGGTCAACAGACTCAAAACTGCTGATGGTCTAATGGACGAAATAGAAGTTCAAGTCTTTTCATATGCTATCAATTTTGTACTGTGTAATTCTGATTCTAGATTTGGGTATCTTTACTGATCTGGATTCTGAAAGGTATTTAAACTATAAGGTTTTTTTTTGTGCCTTTAAGTGTCACTACATAGCCATTTTTTGAAGCAAAGATTTATATATTTGGAACTTCATGGATATCCTAAATCTCCATGAGCCTTTGCCTCAACTTATCATTCAGCAACTGGGTTAAAGCATATCTATCTTTACTTGGGTTGTATGGTTGTACTGAGATTACAGTGTGGACTGATGCTATGCAAATGTGATTGATTTTTGTTTTTTATACTTCATTTTGTAAGAAGAGATGCTATGGTTCCTGATATGCAGGTTTAGCTTGGGCCATATGTGAGCACATTGTCGAAGTGATTAAAGCACCTACTTTGTTTGCCACCCACTTTCACGAACTGACTGCATTGGCTCGTAAAAATTGTGGGGATCAACCTTCAGAAAAGCAGATTATTGGTGTAGCAAACAGCCATGTTAGTGCGCATATAGACCCATCAAGCCGCAAGTTGACCATGCTCTACAAGGTAGATACAGACTTGTGGTGTTGAATCTTGATACCAATTTCTGGCTCTGATTTCCAATATATACTGTACTAAACATTATTGGTAATATAGATTCTATGATTCATGAAATTTATGACACTGATATCTCATTTCCAGGTGGAGCCAGGGGCTTGTGATCAAAGTTTCGGGATTCATGTTGCAGAATTTGCAAATTTCCCTGAAAGTGTCGTATCTCTTGCTAGAGAGAAGGCTGCTGAATTGGAAGATTTTTCCCCTGCTACAATTGTTGAGAATGAGTCCGAGAAAGAGGTACGGCTGCTTCTCTTTAGGAGCTAAGGCTGCATATAGCTGAGAGTTGGCTCATTGATATCCTCCTAGATAAAGTGTGCAGTTCCGATGTGTTAATTCATTCTGTAACATTTACTTGAGAGTCGAGATCAGGGCTCTTACTTGGTAAATGTTATACGAACTAGAACATTCCTTAGTTGGTTTGCATATACCTACAAAATATGTATAGATGAATCCATCAATTCGGGTGTCTTACGAATTGATGGCATTTCAGGTGGGGCAGAAGCGGAAGAGGGAGTTTGATCCTGATGACGCATCTCAAGGTGCAGCCCGAGCTCATCGGTTCTTGAAAGAGTTTGCTGAGCTTCCGCTAGACCAGATGGACATAAAAGAGGCATTGCAGAGGGTTCGCACAATGAAAACCGAGTTGGACAAGGACGCTGAAAGCTGCCCTTGGTTGCAGCAGTTGCTGTAGTCTTATCGCCCAGGCAAAGTTTGATCTCACTGTGATGGAGCCACATCCTGTATAGCTATTTCTTTCTAGTGATTTCTCAATCTTGCTTTGAACAAAACATGGCTCAGATTTTTGTGCACAAAACCGGTTCAATTTTGGGGTGACTAGTGAACCAGATTTGCTGTCGCGATCGAGGGGTCCATGTGCCTTATTTTTAATTTTTTAGTAGA
Source organism: Persicaria tinctoria (assembly GCA_037127255.1). Classification (NCBI taxonomy): domain Eukaryota; kingdom Viridiplantae; phylum Streptophyta; class Magnoliopsida; order Caryophyllales; family Polygonaceae; genus Persicaria; species Persicaria tinctoria. Next base: position 84,747,060 of record JBANSL010000004.1, on the reverse strand, counting down.
AACCAGTGGAACTGTAATTTTATGGGTGTGTATATATTTGTGATTTTTATTGGCTTCTTTTTATGGCTTTTTTTACTAGCATCTAGCATTGAAGTATGTCATGTGTTGATTTTATACGCATTTATGATAAATTATCATGTTTAAAATTTGATATTCCTGCTTCTGGACAATTGAGATCCATTAACAATAATAGAGATTACCTTTTTGAGGTACGGAGTATAAAGGTAAAGGATAGACTTGGTATTAAAACCAATTAGTTAATGATGATTGGCTAAACAATGAATAGTACCCCTTTAAATAGGGTGAATGGCAGGAAACCATCCTTTAAATAGGGTGTTTTGCGTGAAACCACCCCTTAAAACAAAAATTGCAGAAAACCACCCTTTAAAACCGTTTTCTTTGCAAAGTCACACCCATCACCAAATTTCCGTTAATTGAATATCAAAGTGTGTGAAAAATAAATTATATCCGTTGTTTTTATTATTATTTTAATTTATCAAATTGGTCTTAATTAAATTTTACCTTTTTAACATGGTTTTTTCAAAAGTAATTTTTTTTTATAAAATACCATTTTTATATATAATTTCACACTTATTAGTAAAAACACTATAAAATAGATATAATTGATGTTTTATATATTTTAAAAAGTGTATATTACTAAAGGAATACTTGAAGAAAATAAAATTTTAAAAAATTATATTTCATATAGTTTTTATTATTCTAAAAATATGTTCACTATTCCACAAAATTTTTTAAAATAATAATAACTATATGAAACATTATTTTTTAAAAATATTTATTTTCTTCAAGTAGCCCTAGTATTACACATTTTTTATATGTATAAAACAAAAATTACACATCAACTTTTTATAGACTTTTGAAATTATTTTTTTTAAAAAAAATATTTTTTTGATATTTTATAGTGTTTTTTGCTTTTGAAAAAAATTCAAAAAGTTAAATATCAACTAATGTCAATAGAATTGAGTAAACTAATAATAAAAATAAGGGGTATAATTGAATTTTTACACACTTTAACATTTAATTAATGAAAATTGGGTGATGAGTGTGACTTTGCAAAAAAAATTGTTTTAAAGGGTGGTTTTCTGCAATTTTCATTTTAAGGGGTGGTTTTTCGCAAAACGCCCTATTTAAAGGGTGGTTTTCTGCAATTTTGCCTAATAAAAAATACTAGGATAAAATTTTGGTGCATTTTTTTTTTGGATTACATCATTTCGGAGAGGTCCAAAAGACCTAAATGGGGCACGCCCAAGTGCACATGTGCTAATCAAGCCGAGCACACAAGCCGAATAGCATCGGGAGGAGTAACCCGCCTACTTATTTACAAACTTGAATTTACTATATTATCAACGTGGGATACTATACCATATAACATATTCTCAACACATTGACGATCTTTTGACAATTTTCATTGATTATCTAGGAAAAAATTGGGATAGACATTTCTCAATAAGTCCCAACAAATCTCAAAGCAAAGAGAAATCTCGTTTTCAAAATCTGGATATTCTCATTTATGTCGTAATTTATAACCTATGAAATATAACCTACGTCTCGAAAACTTATAATAGAACAATTATCTTTAAAAGTATAGAACATTATAAAAACGAATGTAAAATCTTGAAATAAACCCCCTCCCTCTACCGAAGTCCTTTCGTCCTAGTGACAATGACTAAGGTATTCTCTGCGCAAGTGGAACTGAGCCTCAAAAAAAAAATCTTCAAGTGGTGAGGTCAATCACTATAAAAATTTACCTTTACCTTAGTTCAAACAAACTAGTTGTCAAGTTGGTTATCATTTATAGACTAATTAAACAAGATAGTTGCCGAGTTGGTACTCATTTATAGAATAATTTTTACCGTTTAGCCAAAAAAAAGAATTAACAATAAATTCCCTGCCATATTGAATTTAACCCAACGTGCATCCGAAGGTAAATAATCACAAAAAAACTTGGTCCAATAAAGATAAACATAACCAAATTTAGAAATGAATATTTATTTATTACCATAAATCTTTATTTGGTAACAACAATAGAAAAAAATATTATTCGATATGCATCATCTATCCTATCCACTTTTACTTGTAACTCCATATTCATGAGATTCGAGAGGGTGTGGGTGTGGGTTACGCATCACGTCACATTAATACTGTTAGAAATAGGGATATATAGTAAAGGCCTATTAGCTCAGTTGGTTAGAGCGTCGTGCTAATAACGCGAAGGTCGCAGGTTCGAGACCTGCATGGGCCAAATTATGTAGAATATTTTTAATCATCAAATCAAAACCCGCACTTTCTGTCCTACCCCCTCTCGACATTGGAGAGCACTTTTTGTCCTACCCCCTCTCGACATTGCAAGCTCCAACCCATTCCCCCATTCCCCTTGCTCGAGAAATATGCAAATTTCGCTCTCTGAAAGAGAAACCGAAGCTTTGAATCTCTCTCTCCGATGTAGAGAAACCTACAAATTTCGCTCTCTGAAGGAGAAACCAAAGCTTTGAATCGAAACCCGCACTTCCTGTCCTACCCCCTCTCGACATTGCCAGCTTCAGCCCATTCCTCTCGCTCGAGAAATCTGCAAATTTCACTCTCTGAAAGAGAAACCGAAGCTTTGAATCTCTCTCTCCGATGTAGAGAAATCTGCAAATTTCGCTCTTTGAACAAGAAACCAAAGCTTTGAATCTCTCTCTCAGATGTGGAAGAACGAGGTCTACCTCAATCCCAACAAAAGAGTTTTAAAATCCGCCATAGTAAGTTCTATCTCCCAGGAAAAGTTTGGTACATGTGTTCATGAATGTAATTTGATAAAGTAAAAGAAAAAAATAGAATTTGGAATGACTTTTTAGGATACTAGGATGTGGTAATTACCTCTGCTTATGCATTTTTATTTTGTCATTGTGTTAAATTACGATGGATCATTGCTGAACGGACTTCCATCCTAAAACCAATTAGCATCAGGAAGAGTTGCTCACCCACTTATGTACAAGATAGAGATAGACTTGGATTTACTATATTATCAATGTGGGATATTTATCCACGTATCACATATTCTCAACACACCCTCCTCTGATATCATGTTAAATTATGGTGGGTCATACAACGTGGGGTTACACGCCCAAGGGCACATGCATTAACCAAGTCGAGCACACAAGTCGAATGAGGTTCCATCCTAAAACCAATTGACATCGGGAGGAGTAGCTCATCCACTTATGTACAAGCTTGGATTTACTATATTATCAATGTGGGATTGTAAAGACCGAAATTTATTAAATAATATATTTACCCAATTTGGAAAGTTTTCGAAAACTTGTCATCGAATAACTTGCTATTTTGGGGAAATCTTTGAAACGATTCCGACATCCTTTAAAACGTGAGATTTTGACGAGTTTTAATTCCGCTTCCGAGCTTCGGATTTGAAAACTTGAAGTTAGTCAATCACTTTAAAAATGATTTGAAATTCGATTTGAACTGTCCGAGAGTCGGGACAAGGCTGTTACGTTATATTTTGAGGCCATGTGCAGCTTATTGTTGAGGGCTTTTTTTAACTAATTCAAAGGGAAAAAATAATCCACTAAATCCACTAACAAATTAAAAAGTGATCCCTGACGAGTATAACAAGTGAAAACTAACAGAAAAAAATGGTTAGAATTTGAGATTACCTATCAAAATCGTTGAGGTTGAATTTATGATTGCAATTGTTGAATAAGTTGAATTGATTTCATGTAGAGGGGAATGTGTTGAATGTTTGTGATTGGTTGTGAATTTGTGATGAAAAAAAAAATCGAAGTTGTAAATTTTTTAGGAAAAAAAAAGATCGGAATGGGCTGGACTGAGTAATTTCAATTGGAATAAAAAAAGGGCTATTCGGCACTGTACTCTTACTTGGGAAAAAATTGGAAGGAAGATATGCTTTTGTTTTTGGAATTTTTTTTAAAGGGACGCTGTTGTTTTTTAAAAAAATCAGAACTGCTCCCAATGAGGTTTGAACCCCTCACCAACCAAGAACGTGCACAGTCCCTTACCAGTTGATCTACCGGAGCAATCTGATACATATAGGAATTTATTTATACATATATATAGTAAAACAGTAACACCTATACGAGGCCCCCAAAATTTTGAGGCCCTGTGCGATTGCACTTTCCGCACATGCCTTGGGCCGGCCCTGAGTCGAGATTTGAGTTGAGCGATCGAACATCGGGATTCGAATTTCGGGTTAACCTTGAGACTTGGGACCACATCCCCCCCCCCCCCCCCCCCCCCCCCCCCCGGGCTCTCTTTCTCTTCTTTCTCCTTTTGCTCCAAGCCTCCAACAACAACACACCCTTCTTTGCCTCCCCTATTTATTTAAGGCACCCTCCCACACCCTAAAACACTTCATCCACACTTTGAGAAACCCTAAACCCTCGACCTCTTTTATCTCATTTTCAAAATCCAAACAAGTTCACACCCAAAAGCCTCACCTTTGCTTCCTCCATTTCAAGCTCAAATCCTCCAATCTCACCCTTGTTCTTGAAGTATTTTCGAGCCAAAAGATCACCTAGAAGACCTCATTCCTTCCTCCTTTCGAGTTCAAGCAAGAAGAAGTAGACTAGAACCACTTCCACGACAATCCAGAAGTTGCAGAGGACGTTTCTCCGCCGCGAGTTCTTGATCGCCACTGCGACGAGGAGCCGAGCTAGCCTCTGTTCGTGCTTCTCCCGGTAAAGGCTCCGTTCCTATTATTTCTTTCTTCCATTACCCTCTAATCTTTATAAAGCTCAACCTTTAACACTTTATCCACCTTTTCCTAGGCCAAGAGGAAGCCATCTCAGCCTCGGAGAAGCTTGATCGAGCTCTATTCTCTCCCCTTCCCCTGTTCTTTCGAAGCTAAGCTTGGTCGCTCTCGTTTCCTTTCGTTTTGGTCTCAAACCTTCATAAAAGAGGACCTTTACTCATCCTTTGTCCTTCCTAGGCTTGATCAAGCGCTTACCTCATTGGTTGGGAGCTCGGATATCCTCCATTGAAGATTGTGAAGAAGCTTCGAAGAAGCTTAGGTAATCCCTCTTCCGCTCTCCCCCTCTGGTCCGCGATTGGTCCTTTTCTTGTTATTTTGATTCAGGGAATGGTGTTGGAGAGAATGAACGGGGTTGGGGAAAGAAACAAGCATGTTGAGATCAAAACCGAGCCACAGGTGCTTGTTTCTCCGCGACGAACAAGATATGAAGTACACGAGGAAGAAGTTGGCTTTCGCCGCGGTGAAAGGGTCCTTTTGCGGAGGCGAAGGCATCTCTTGCAGGAAGTCAAGAACTTGGTTTCACCGCGGCGAGCGACCATTTCGTTGCGGCGAAACCCTTGTTCTAAGGCCTTGGTCGAGGCCGACTTCCTTCCTCCTTTGGGTTTGGTTCAATTTTGGTTCAAACCCGGTTTGGGGTTGATTTTATGTATGATTTAAAAGTGTTATGCTATGTGGTGATACGATTTGACGATTTGAAATTTAAATAATATATTTCGATTTGAAATATGATTTAGTATATGGTTTTGATGAAAGGAAATGTTTTGAATTTTTTGAAAGATTTTTGAAGTCTTTTAAAAATTGGGAAAAGATGTTTAAAAACCCTAGCTAGCTAGTTGATTATTACTAAGATATTTCTATGATGATCTTTAGAAGTTGTATTTCGGAGTTGTTCTTGAAAGGTTTTGTGTTTTAAAATCGTGATGTCGGGATTCCTTTAATGATACGACTTTAACTAATTAACCCGACTTAACGATTTGAAAACGACCTTAGATTAACTGCATTTCACATACCTTGTTTTAACGAACTGATCTAACCTATCAGACTTTTGGACCTATTCTGAACTGAACCTTTTGGATTGTTTAACCGAACTTGACCGTTGGACCTTGCCTTATGATTGGACCGAATCTATGGACCGTTACATGATTGGACTGAGACCTTGCATTGAGATTGAGACATGTACATATTAACGATAATGAGTTGTTGGAAATTGATATGAAATGGCAATCTTTCGGATATCTCAGCTTTTAGATGTTTTATGAGCCGTCGAGTGTTTTGAATGTTTTGACTTATCAGATGTTTTGGAAATGCTTGTCGTGTGTGTATTTCTCTGTGAATAGTTGGCGCTAGAATGTTAGAATTATCGCATCCTTTATTATTCATATATGCTAGGTGCTTAGTGACTTTTTTGGACTTCTGCTATCTATTGTTACTTTTGTTATTCGGCTATTCATGTAAGTTCCTTCAGGACCTTACTCAGATTGATCTCTCATGCATGTAGTCATATGATATACTAGATGTTGTATATGCATAAGAGCATGCTCATGTAGTATCCTGCTTAGAGGGATTTCACAATGTATGGGCACCCGTCTTCTTTATGTGTTTGGAAACAAAACGACCGTTATCTGTAAGTTTTTAGAGTCTTTGCTAGGGTCATATGACAACCCAGCCTCATCGGGTTTTGTTCTCATCGAGTCATTTATGTCACGAGATACGAGATGAGCTTGATTTATCATATGAACATGATTTACGATATGAGCATGATGATGAGTATGATGATGATGTTAGAGATGTGAATGAGACCAAAAGTGTCCCACATCGGAAAGTTGAACATAACAAACCCTAGTATATGAGTCGGTGGACTACTCCTTCTATTGCCAATTGGTTTTAGAATGGAACCTCACTCGACTTGTGTGCTAGGCTACTAGCGCATGTGCGCTCGTGCACACGACCCCCAGTCATCGGTCCGAGTCGGACTTTGATATGGTATCAGAACGGTTAGCCTAACAGCCCATGTCGATCCTGGTCTGGGTTACCCAGTTGTCCAAGTCTCAACTAGATGATCATTCCTAGTTGGACTTGCGGGAGTGTGTTAGATATGTGAATGACACCAAAAGTGTCACACATTGGAAAGTTGAACATAACAAACCCTAGTATATGAGTCGGTAGACTACTCCTTCTATTGCAAATTGATTTTAGAATGGAATCTCACTCGACTTGTGTGCTAGACTAGCGCATGTGGGCCCGTGCATACAACCCCCAGTCATCGGTTCGAGTTGGACTTTGATAGATGAGATGAGTATGATTATTGAGGAGCATGATTATTGATGCGCATTGATTATGATGGATTGGGTATCATATAGCATTGAACTGGCGAGTGTCTACACTAACGAGATGAGGTGTAGAGGTAGGAGAGGGATATGTCACTTGTCATTCTGCGTGGATCCATTTAATCGCTTTTTGCATTATATATAAACTGATAAGCATGCTTGTGTGATTTAATTCCTCTCATGCATTAGAGCATCTTATTAGGTATAACGTATATGATATGATCGCAGTGGGATCGAGTTTCGTATGTGAGCCTCAGTCTGATCCCTTTCCGGCCCCCATTCTTTTTTAAGGTATGCTTGCAGATGTTTGATTGCTCCATGCTTCACGACAAAGGTTCTTTTGGGATGTTCCATGATCCGAGAGACTGAGTATCACCAGACTTATATATACTTTGGATGATTTCGTACTCGTTTTTCTCGTACATCGGTTTTGACGCGAATCCACCGTGGCAAGTTGTATCTTGATTTCTGTTTTATATGCTTTGAACTTAAAATTGTTTTGAGCGACTTAGACAAATAGAACAGGTTCGGGGTACCCAACGACCCCACCGCGTATTTTGGGGTTTGAAATCCTCTCTTTGTGGTCTAACACTTTGAGTTTTGAAACCTCAACCCGTACTTAGATTGCAAGATCCAAACGAAGACATTCAACTTTCGAAACGTAACCTGGATATTATATTCGGACCGTTCACATATTCTCAACACATTGACGATCTTTTGACAATTGACATTGATTATCCAGGTAAAAATTGGGATAGTAATTTCTCACCAAGTCCCAACAAATCTCAAAGCAAAGAGAAATCTTGTTTTCAAAATTTGGATATTCTCATTTATGTCGTAATTTATAACCTATGAAATATATTCCACATCTCAAAAACTTATAATAGAACAAATGAACAATTATGTTTAAAAGTATAGACCCTTATAAAAACGAGTGTAAAATCTTGAAATAAACCTCCTCCTTCTTGTCCTAGTGACAATGACTAAAGTATTATATGCGCAAGTAGAACCGAGACTCCAAAAAAAAACCCTCAAGTGGTGAGATTAGTCACTATAAAAATTTACCTTACTTTAGTTTAAACACATTGTTTGTCAAGTTGGTTATCATTTACGTAGTATAGAATAATTAAACATGATAGTTGCCAATCGTTGGTTCTCATTTATAGAATAATTTTTACCGTTTAGCAAAAAAAAAAAAAAATCCCCTGCCATATTGAATTTAACCCAACGTGAAATAATCGCAAAAAAAAAAAAAAAAACTTGGTCCAATAAAGATAAATATAACCAAATTTAGAAATGAATCTTTATTTATTACTATGAATTTTCATTTGATAACAACAATAGAAAAAAAAAATATTAATCTATATGCATCATCTATCCTATCCACCTTTACTTGTAACTCCATATTCATGAGATTCGAGAGGGTGTGGGTGTGGATTACGCATCAGGTCACGTTAATACTGTTAGAATTTAGGGATGGGATATACGAAAAGAAAGAAAAAGAAATTCGAAGGGATTGTCTCTGTGTGCTTATCAAATCAAAACCCGCACCTTCTGTTTGTACTCATTGCACTGTGGGCCCACCGTAACGGGTCACCTCCCCTCTCGACATTGCCAGCTCGAACCCATTCCCCTCCCTGAGAAATCTGAAAACAGACCGAAGCTTTAATGTACCTCCCGCCCTCTCCGATGTGTCTGACTATGGACGCCATTTGCTGGCGAAGAGTGTTGAAGTCGGCGCAGACCTCTGCTGCTCACGCCTTGCTCTTCGCCTTCACGCTCCTCGTCGTTCTCAAGCTCGATCACGCCTCTTACTGCTCTTGGTGGTTCGTTTTCTGCTCTCCGTTTTCAATCTCGATTCGATTCGATTCTTACTCGACTGGAATTTTGATCCTTTTCGATGAGTTTTCATTTGCCTTTGGTGGATTCTGGTTTTGTCGGTCTTCCGTTTGTTGCTGCTTTGCTTGTTTGGTATAATTGCCTTGTTTCTCGTTTGGTTAGTCGGTGCGATTGTGCGATTTTCGCTTGAATTTTCCTTTTTGGTTTGGAATTCGCGAAGCTTGAGTTGAGTTTCGGTGGTGTGTTTTGCTGACTGGAATGTTTAGTTGCTTTCTTTTCTTTTTTGATTGGGAGTAGGAGCGGGTTGTATACTTGTATCTCTGATGTTTAGACCTGGATTTGTTTCAGCTGAGCCAATTTTGAAGTTTGAACACGTACAATGAAGTAGATGATGTCTGGATATAGTGGGAAGAACTATGTGCTGAATTTCACTGTTTATGTTAGTCTGTTTAAAACTTGGATGCATGAAATTTGTTTTAGGAATGTATTATGTTGGATGAGATACACTTGTCTAAGTTGCCTTGAGGGCTAGTGGAATCCTCTAATCATTGCTGTCTTTAAAGCATATTGCTTCTAGCATTGCACTCGACTTAATAATGGATATGATTTAGTTGAAAGATTGAAGTTCTGGAATGCAGGTTTGTCTTTTCTCCGTTATGGTTATTTCATGCAGTTGTTGCTCGTGGGAGATTCTCTTTACCGGCTCCATCAATTCCATACAATCGCCATGTACATCTTTTCCTCCAATTACCTGTCCATGATTTTTTGGTATAACGGTTTTTGTCGGTATAGAATAAAGTTCTTCCTGTCGCTTCTTTGTAGTGGGCCCCATGTCACTCTGTTGTCGCGACACCACTGCTTATTGCATTTGAACTACTCCTCTGTATATATTTGGAGAGCTCTTATGGTAACATTCTGTCACCTTTTTAAACCTTGCTAGGTACTATGCATTGTTGGTGGTGGAAATGGATTTATTGAGCTCGAGTTCCAATTGCTTATATTTCTTTTTGCATGTTGATAGTTGATTGGTTAGTTACTTCAAAACATTCCACATGCCTGATTAATTAAGACTTTCAAATTTCATAGGATCTGTATTATTTAATTACCACAATTTCTTTTTGTAATATATTATTTCAGTAAATTATTCTGCCCATAGTATCTTATATGTGTTTGTTTTGTAACAGTTTATCATGTTCCTCCTGTAAACTTGAAGATCGTTTTCCTACCTATTGTGCTCTTGGAGGCAATTATTCTGATAGACAATTCTAGGTAATTCTTTCTTGTTTTTTTTTAAATTTTTTCCGTGTACAGCTGTAGTTAGAATTTCTATTGTCAAATGATGCTATTGGTATCTCTACCACTTTTCCTTTGGGTCCTCTGTGCTCTATTCATTCAAGGCATCTGGGTTGTATATTTGTTAAATGTGTCTATTCCAGGAGCTGGCAAGATAAAAGGTGATGGAGCATCCTCTGGTGAATTTATATAACAAAATAATTATGTAGTTTTGCGTTGGTTTCTGTTTGAATCATGCTTTTTTCCTTCTCATTACATATGAACAGATCACTAAGCTAGCTTCTCGTGCGAGGATGGGTCATGCAATAATATTTAGAAAATCGATTATGGGTGCATTGGATATCCAGCTAGTATGCAATAGTATTTTAATAAGCTAAAACAAACTTTGAACATTATAAATGAGGAATTGAATGTTTCTATAAGTCATCCCACATGTAAGCTCTTCTGCTACTTGGTGATTTGCTTCCTTTTCATTTTGCATGTAGCTACCTGCTAATATATGACAATGCAATTACAGAATGTGTAAGGCACTAATGCCAGCAGATGAGGAGAGAGTAAATGAAGATGTTGTATGGGAGATTATTCCTGTAAGTACTAATTTAGTTTTGAAGTAGTATTACTTTTACAATTGATGGCCAATTTTTTGTCACTAGTATATTTTATGATCTGCTGATGTCCTTGAAGGTCACTTTCGTTGGCACAAAGTTTGTTCTCTACGAAACATGGTTTGACCGTATGACGTTAAAAGGGAACTTGGACTTTTTTGTCTTCTTTGTTCTCTTTTCTTCCTTTGCTTGGATTGGAAATGCTTGTTTTTTGCATGTTCATTATGTTGATGTAGCATGATGGAAATATACCCAAGAAGACTATCAGGATAGCTCATTTTCTTTTTGTACAATGATTTGAATCTCAAGTTCTAAAGAATGGCCAATATTACTAAAAAAGGTTGTTAACTAGTTAGCCAATGAATATATGATTCTTTTCTCTTCAAGGAGTTATAGGTTGGTGTCTGGGGGATTGAAAATGATCGTTTGAGGAAAAATCAAAGCAAACAACTATATTCTACCTCTCTGAAGAAACAATTTTTTATGAACCTTCAGTTTTGGTATATGTGCAAAGAAACTCAACAAGAATCTCTCAATTCTGTCAACCCCTTCCCGAAAAGACAGAAAAAACTTGGCAAAAAATAAAATAAAACTAATTAACATGAAAATTCACATTTCAATTTACTATAAAGCTCTTTTCTCTTATCTCATGTCAATAAAATGTAAACTAATCAAATTCTACGGTGATGTATGCAGCATTTGTTGATCAGTATTTCCATGGTTTTCATCCTTATTACTACTATAATGATGGTTCTCAAGCTAACCGGTATTATCCTATTTCCTTGGTACTGTGTTACAGTTCATTTTATACAACAAAAACATTATTTTATTGTTCTATAGTGAGCTGGTTTTTGAACTTATAATTGCTCTATAATACTTGGGTCTCCAGCTATGCATAGACATAGGCTGTTGTATTTTAATAGTATTTCAGCTGCTTCCTATGCTCTTAATGTTGTCTGCATAACGATGAACATATTTCTTCTTTATTTTCCACTTGAACAATATACTTGGATGTGTCACTTTTTTTATCAGCACTTCTTTAATTAAAATAATGGAGCTACTACTATAACACCTTATTGGCTGAATGATTCTTCATGCAAACAAACAGTCATCATACTGCTTAAACCCTCGGAAAAGCAGCCTCTGTTTTTCTTTTCAAGCATAAGCATGAAACATAATGAAGGATCTGTTGGATTTCCAGATAATGTTTGTTTCATCGAGTTGGATGTTCAGGTTATGTGTATATCATTGAGTTTGATGTCTGATTATGTGTAGATCATTGAATTGTAGGTGTGCTTTACTGTTCTTTAAACTTTTGCACCGGGTACTATAGTTAGGGAAATCTTGCTGACATAGGGTTGGGAAATACATGTTTTTTGCCTGTTGTTAAGCTGAGACTTTTCAATTCAATTCACTGTTGATATGTGGGGACTCTGTTGAATAAATAATGTTGTGGATAAATTAATGATTTTCATGCTTTCTGATAGCTAAAATGTTCATTAATGTATACTTCAGAAGGGAATAGGCTTTGCATCGTGTGCTATGATATGGATTTTTTTTATGGTTTTAATTCTGCCAAGTAATTGCTGCAGATTTTCCTGGTGAATTCAGATGGTGGGACCTATTTATGAATTTCAGGTATAAATAACATATGATATTTTCCTGTCTAATTATTTTCGGCATCCTTTTTGCTCATCTTTGGATTCAGTAACACCGCCAGGATTACCGTATCAAACTGGAAATCTGTTTTACTCATATGCTGTATGTTTAATCACCTACAGCATCGGACAATGCTTTGCCTTTTTTGTTTGTACGAAGTGGTACAATCCTTTGATACATAGGCGACCTCAAACAATAGAGAGCGGTTCCTCTTCTGTGACTATTGGTTTTCTCGACTGGAGTAGCAGTTTAGCAGTCCAATCAGAAGAAGAACAAAACCAGGGTAGAGTGTGCTGCTCTTTGCAAGACATCGGTGGTCATGTTATGAAAGTTGTGATAGTTGTATTTGAGATCCTTCTTTGTATGTATTTGGAGGTATGGTATGGCATGCTTTCTCGTCAGTCATTGCTGAAGCATTTGGAGATTTATCCAAAAACTCTTTTGTGCATGACAACTCTCTTATTGGCTTTGAAATGCAGGGAACTCCTGCTAGAGCTAAAGACATACCAATTCCAATTGTTGTCTCCCCTCTATTCCTTCTGCAAGGAGTTGGAGTTTTCTTTTCTACATTGCAATTGCTGGAAAGAATTTATCTTCTATTCCGAAATAAAGCTGGTGATGAGCAATATTTTGTGTTTTCTGCTAAAGTGCGGGATTTCCTTGAGTTTCTTCTCCATGGTTCAAGGTATTAATGCTATACTTTCTGATAAGCGGTTCTCAATTTTTTATCTTTTAACAGAGCGATTTGCACAATACTCTTACATAATATCGTCTTCCTTGTGTCAGGTTTCTAGGCTGGTGGTCAATTGATGAAAGAAGCAGAGAAGAACAGGCACGTCTTCTTCATGAAGATGGTTCAAGGTTAGTTATCTCCTCCTCCATTTATGTCTTGCTCATGGAATCTTTCGTAAGTCATTAGTGTTGATATTTATGTTTTGTCGAAACATTAGTGGTGGTATTAGTGTGAATGTATGTTTGTAGTGTGTCTACTATTTTCATTTTATCTGTTCAAATGGACTACGTAACACTTTTGATTTGTTTGCCTAACCGTCTGAGTAGTCTGATGTGGATCCAGTTTCCAAGTGTTGCTGAGAACTTTAGGTTAGACAAATGAAGATTAACTGTTGACTCTGGTCCTCCTGTTTTATAGAATACGAACTTGCTACTTTCGTGATGATGTGCCTTAGAATACCATGGAACACACTTACGCCAGTTTAGCCACACTGTAGTTTGCTCATTTTCTTTTGCTAGTGGTTACTCTGTTCGTGGAACTGATATAGCTGCAGGCATTAATTCGTTGCTTAAAAGCAGAACATCCGCTCATCATGGGATTGTTCATATTTCTGTAGATACAATACCTTTTGCAGTTACCCACCTCATGTAGTCAAGAAAATGCCAAAAAGAGAACTTGCTGAGGAGGTGAGTACATGGCTTTCCTACCGTCGTAACCTCCATCATGTTTTTTTTTCCTTCATATACCTCTCTTTCCTATTACTTTAAAAAAAAAAAATTAAAAGGGGGGTGTTTATCTTGTATGACAGAAAGGTTCCGTTCCTCCAAATGTTATTTTTATCTGCAAAAAAGGATTCTGCTTTCTAATTGCTTAATTCTTGATTCAAATCTCTTCTGCTATAGGTGTGGAGGCTGCAAACAGCTCTGGGTGAGCAGGCTGAGATCACAAAATTTAGTCAACAAGAGTATGAGCGGATTCAAAATGTGACCTTCTGTTCTCTTCTTAATACATTGCCTTACCTATGCTTAATATTTGATATTATTATTCCATTTATGTGGAAACAATCATGCTGAGAGCCCCCAGTCTATTCTTTGCATTTCAGCTTTACGGCTTTACCAGGACCTAATTTGTTCTATTTATGATACCCTCGTAAAATACATCTAATGTTGATAGACACCTTAAGGGCTGTGTATATTTGTTTCTTTACGACATTGGTAGATATTAATTTTTCATCATCTCAAAGTAGGATATTATGTTATGAGCTGGGGTCATTGGTACACAAAGTGGCGTGCTTGCATAGTTTTGTTTGAACATCACTGTTTTTTTCCCTGTTGTTTGTTTAACATTTTTCTTTTCCTTCCATAACTTTGTCTAATTCTCTTAAAATCGGAAAATTTCTCAGGAGAAGGTTCTCTGTAGAATTTGCTTTGAGAAGGAGATCAATATCGTGTTACTTCCTTGTAGGCACCGGATTCTTTGCAGGTGATTTTCACCCATGTCTTTCATAAATAGTCATTTACTTTGCAAAATTATAATTTCATTCGAGCAACGTTTCACAGAAAAGGAAAAGAAAGGTGAGTGAATTTGTAAATTTAACCACAGAAAAATTCCTTTACAAGATATTGACTATACCTTTTTTGGGCTCTCCAGATACTTTTCTTTTCCAAACATTGCCACATCTAAGCTTCATCTCATTTTTTCGGTGCAGCTCATGCTGTGAGAAGTGCGAGAAGTGCCCGATATGCCGTGTCTCTGTCGAGGAACAAATGCTGGTATATGATGTGTAGGCGTGTAGCTGCCGATGCTTGTCCTGCTGCCCTGGTACAGCACCTTGTCTGTATTTCACACCAAAGAAAACCCCCCATCTGCCTGAGGCTGTGAATTTTTCTTCATCCTTGAGTTATAATGTTTAAACCGTCAGGTCACATTGTTCTGTCGTAAATGCAACAGAACATTGCGGGGGAAGCTGTTGCTAACCTCATTATGTTTAGGCACTGTTGCGTCGTGTCATGTTTTGTTGCTTAAAAGAGCAGTTTCAATCCTCGTGTACATGTGCAGAGCGTAATCAATAAAGCTATAAATAAATTCGGCATTGCTTGACGCCTAGCCAACCCAATTGATCTAGCCCGTGAAGAAGCACCACACGATCTGTGTATAACACATGTCATACATAGGTGGTAGGCGCAACGTTTTTCGTTAGATTTGGTCCTTTATTTGCACCCATCACAACGCACTTGTATAACTTCAGATGAACCCCTAATCTGTATCACGACAAGTGAATCTGGTAATGTAATTGGTATGTCAAATACAATACTAGCAATTTGAATCTGACAATCTGTAATATTTTTTTAAATCATTTCATAATGATTCAGTTGGAACGGACTTGCAGAGTTAGAGGTAGTACCCCTGGTTCGAACCCCAGATGGCCGAATATGTAATATTTGATAACAGACCCACCACGCAAATTGGAGACTTGTATGTCAAAAGAAAACTGGAAAACAAACGTGAAAAAATTAGCATAGAAGATATCAATATCCTGGGATACAAGTGTGTGCTTTGAAAAGAAATAAGGGCTATATATCATTCAATATCAAGGTACATCCATGGAAGGCACACATCAAAGAGCTTAGGCGAGGCAAGGTGAGCTAACTGCTTACATCTACATTAAAACTCAGCTCTATCCTAGATAATGCACAATCTATCGTCAGGGCTGAATCAAGCTCCAAAACCAACCCAAAGAGCAACATAGGCTGATGCTGCAAAAGAGGTGATAAGCTACAGCAAGTTACTAATTCTATGAGTTTTGCGAAGCTTCTTATCATGGAGGTGATAAAATAACATCTTCTTTCCCAGCTTCCACCATACCGGCAACACAGCTCGTCGTCTCTTTTTCACTGCCGCTTCTGTACAAGATTGTGAAAATAAAATTTAGAAATTGACTGAATCATCGAACTGTCATAATGTTTGCTTTATACTGAATAGAAAAGAAGTAAAAAACAACACCTCCCATAGGTAGCTCAGCAATTAGCAGCAACTCACATGGAAGGTATTAAAACATGTCATAGGAAAAAACAAACCTAATGGCTGATATCCGAGTAAAATACCAAAAGTTGACTTAAATAAACCAAAAACATTAAAGCATTCAGAGGATGTGAGATTACTCATTTTGGTCCGGCAGTAAGATTCCCAAAGTGACTGCAACTTTGTGAAGTTAGAGCTGATGCATGGCCAATACTTCATCTGAATCCCCAAAACTTCTAGAACGGTACAAAAACCACCTCGGGAGGGCTCAACACTCGTTAATGAGAACTCCGGAACTTCACCAAGCAATACCTTTAAAAAGAAAAAGTAAGACAAACACATGGGAGCATGTCATTGAGTACTCATAACAAGCGAAATGGCGGATACAAGAGAAAAGAACAACAATGTTGGTTGATGTCTAGATATCTAGTAAATTTGTCGAAGAAAATACCTTAATCACTGCAGTAGCAGAAGATGATATTGATCGAAGGTTATAGCTGTCATTAAAAACATAAATCAGCTAAACTAACATAAAACAGAATCCACCATAAATGAAAATTACTGGGTAGACTCTCACCCTCCTTCTAGTATGACGAGGAGCTTTCCCCCAGAAAGCTTGCTCAGCATGTGAGTCATGCATGCGTAACCTTCGGGAGTTACCTACAGAACATTTTCAAACAAGGATAGATCAATGTCATTGCAATTGCTTCGACATTTCTGTGAAAAAATGCCAAGACAGATTTCAAGTATGAGGAATTGGTATTTTCCATCCAAAATTACTATGAGATTGCTAGATCCAAAGTACTGTGTTTTAAATATGGTCCCTTACATCACAACAACCAAGTGGGTCCCCTCTTGCTGCATCAAATCCAGATGATATAATTGTAAAATCTGGAGCAAACTCACGGGCTGAAAGTGGAAAGTTGAGCCAGTATCAGGTAACGGTGCATTCCCACTAAAAGAAAACTTTAATTTTACAGCAGGATTACTACAGAGGCTTCCGTCATTATTACATTTGTTTCTTAATTTCATATTTAAAATTCTTGAAAATAGCAAATAGCAATGAAACTGCACACTGAAATTTACAAAAATAGTATTTAATAATTTAATGTTTATTGATATGTATCGGAATCTTCTTTTTCTTCTCTGGTGCCAGAGATGAGGACGATCACTTTCCTTGAAACCAAAAGACTCTGTTTTACTATTTCAAATATTAACATCAGATAACTAACAAAGTTAAAAGATTGTAGAGACATCACCTATTGGAAGCACAACATGCTGGAATGCAAAGAGGTAGTCGTTGTCCCCAACACCACCTCGGCCCCAAGGGATGTTAACACAGTAACCTTCTGCACCAGTGGTTCCAACCTGTAATTGTATTTAATCATAAAACTGTAATAAAAAAAGAAAAGAAAAAGAAAAGAAAAAACAAAGAAACTGAGGGTACAATGTTTGATACAGAGTTGACATTTTTCAATGCTTGAACTTTTATGCCAAAATGAGCACAAAAGAGCCTATTAAAAATAAGAATCTGCAAACTCAAAGGGTGAAGATCCCTTAAGAATAAGCTTCTTTCAGGAATGCCTACAAACCCTCCTGACCCAAGATATGATTATAGGTTGATTGTTGTTTTTTCCCTTAATATTAAACATCTACACCAACCCATTTATTCTGCAACTATATCAAATTTCCAGAAACCAATACTCTGATTATACACAATCTTAGAGGCAACTAATATAAAGAATCCATATTCATATAGAAACATGATATATAGATATAGCACTGACAAGGAGTATTGCAAATTCCTCTGATGTACTCATGGAAAAGAGTTTCCAAAAACATTAAACTTAAACTAGTCATTCATGTATCTTAAAGAATAACAGAATATCACATCAACAAGGAAAATCACACAATATACACAACTCAATGGCATACTAAAAGGTCATAAAGGTCAAATACCTCGTATGCAGCCCCAGTTCCAGGATAAAACCTTCCTCCCTCGTGTCTATGCAAAGATATATAAAGAACCTGTGCACACAAACCACCTAAATATGTTTTGACAAATATAATGCCTAAACCAATGATTTCAAATAGTTCTCATGAAATATAGAAATGAGCTGACAATATTAACAAGATCTACGGTCAGTATAATGATTCAGGAAACACAATTATCAAATACACGGTTTCCTATAATACAACACTACTGACATTAATCCAATTTGAATTTTAGAACAATCAATAACGCAAGAGTGCAACTTAATCATTAAATCAAGACCATTTGAAAAGCAAAACATGAGCTCCTAAAGCATTTAATCCACACAATACAAGACAATAAATTAAATAAACAATTAGAATGCACAGTAAAAAAGATAAAAGACTAGGAGAGCTTACTGATGTGTTTCCATCAAATATTTCTTGGGTACCATTTCCATGGTGGACATCCTACAATAAACAAGTATAGTAAGAAGACATCAAGCAAGCAGCATAAATCATAAGTGCAAAAGGTACCGACACTTCAAGATTACATTAAATCATTACCCAATCAACAATCAAGACCTTCTTTGCTCCAGCAGCCTGGACAGCTAACGCAGCAACTGCAGCATTATTGTGAAGGCAGAAACCCATTGATTGATGTACACCTGCATGATGACCGGGTGGTCGGATCTGATACATTAAGGAAAGATCAATATGCTGTAGATCTTAATATTTCAAAATCTGTAAGTAGTGGGCAAAGAAAAGGCATCATTACCAGGGCAAATCCATTTTTCGCTGCTCCAACATATATATGCGATGCAAGATCAGCACATAAGCCTGCAGCAAGCCTTGCAGCTAGAGCTGAATGTTCATTTGCATATGTATCAGGAGTGAAATAGCTGCAACCAGTAAAAAAAAATGTTGAATAAACTACAGAGATGCATTTAAGATGAACAAAAAGTCCACTACCATGAAAACATAAGTCAGGAATTACATAATTATTTCATTCCGTCTTATATTAGTTTTTCATTTATCAATATCAGCAAGACTAAACCAATTAAGACAGAGAGGAGCAAGGATTGGAGAGAGAACAGCATAAGCACTTGCCTTGACAGCATCTGACTAGAAAGCTCAACACCTTCTAAATTCTTCGATGAGTGTACCTGAATATTCACCAGTTATTAGTATGCAAATAACCAAGAGGGCTTGATACCCCAAATTCAACTACATATATATATATATATATATATGGATTAGAATCAAACACAAAGGGAGTATAACTGTAGGGAAACCTAGGCTTTAGTTCAGTATTTGAGTGGATCAAACATAGATTACTCAATATCTGAAGCAAGAACAAAAGATCCAAAAATTTTACTTCAAATAAAGAACTATATTTAAACTTTTAAAGTTTCAGAAAATCCTTCTAGTGAGAGCTATTTTTATCCCAGATTCATTTAAGCAGGGGATCCAAGCGAAGAGTATAAACAAAAATAGACAATTTACCACATTCCTCATACACACTCCACATGTGAAGTAGCAGAAAGCTCAATAACCCAGAATTTATATCACTCGTGACAGAAACAACTACAAACATAGTGGAAAACATTAGATATTTCACCTTCAAGAGTTCTTCCTGTGTGATTTCTCTGGCAAGAATTGGTTGACACTTTCCAGGGAATATACCTACAAAGCAAAAACATCATTATTGCAATGCCACCTTTCAAATAGTTTAAGACACATAATCAGTTTAGAGTGCTGAAAGGGTATGGCGGAAGTAATATATTTGTTAAAGATAAGTTACAGATGTTGAAAAAGACCTGCAGCAGCAAGGCTAGCAGCAATTGCACGAAGACGATCTGGTCTTTCAGGATGTGGATGAGACTTCATTTGAACCTACTCAAGAAAATAAATCACCAAGCAGTGAAGCCAGATTTTTAATCATATAATGGAAAACTACTGAAGCATGTACAGTTCTTCACTTTATTTGTATCAATAAGGAATTCAGATATAACAGAATCACATCATCACTTGAATCTAAAATCCGGACCTCGCCAGTACTCCCTTGATAAATGCCCAAGGTAAAAAAAGCCTTAGAAAATCCTGCTGTCTATTTAGCCACCACAGAAATTCAGAGGCCTAATTATCTACAGTACTGATATTCAAACAAATGTTTACCAAACTATTAAATAATCCCCAACACCAGAGCAAGAGCAAACAGATTTTTAGACAATGGATATACAGTTTTAAATGCAGACTTCAGATTTCCAACTGTTAAACAATGGATCTATACTCAGTAATCGCAGATCTTGATAGTTCTGAGGCAAAGGAAAGTCGTTCGTTCAGCTGGGAAGAAAGCAGAAAGGTGCAGCTGGCTAGTAGAAGATTAGAAGGGTTTGTCCCTTTGTCTTATAAGTTACTATGTTAATTATAATAATATAAATGTATAATGTGTTTGAAAGAGGAGGAGCCTTTGCCCCGTATATCCCTATATCCCTCAGGCACGTGACCTAGATGCTAGCCAGGTCATAATATTTTACTCTGACATCTTTGCTCAACAAAATACTAACTTGAATAGTCGATCTTTGAAATGTGATAAAAGTACAACTACCCATTCAAGCACGGAGCTTGTTGTTCAGTTTCACTCGGCAACAATAGCAAGGATTTCCAACTAACGGGATAAGTATAAGAACACAACCTAACAAGTGTAGTTTACAACTCGTGGCTCCAAGAAACTACCCCTCTGCGGCTGTACCAAGCTTTTCGGGTCCTTTTTCCTAATTAAGAGCAGGAATAGCTTCTGTTGGAGTGTGCTCATCATCCCTTATATATGAACCTCAAACCACTCATACAATTAATGGCAGACAAATACTCACCTCAAATATTAGGGTGTTGCGAGCTTAAAGCATAAAATCAAATTTCATCATAATAGAAAAGAAAAACATATGAAACCTATCAGAGAAAAGAGTCAAGGACATACTTCTGAGTGCATCAACATTCTCTTATCAAAACCAAATGCAGTTTGGCACTCAGATTCTGGAATGTGAGAAAATGAATCTGCATGGTGAAGCAAATATAAATTCAATCAGGTGGAATAACATGAATTCAAGATATCTAAGACAGAAAAGCTAGAGTGAAAAGATTTGTTATGATGAATAGAACACATATCCAAGAATTAGAAAGGGAACTATATATTTGTAGGGACAACTATGACATTTGCAAGTCTAATACCCATGAAACTGTTATGACTTCAAATCTTCTATTTGATCATTGCATCTTTTCAGATATTTAAACTTAAGCACAATAAATATAAATATAATATAGTATGAACTAAAAATAAAAACAAATGATGTTATTTTAAATAGTTGAAAATATGAAAGTTCAATAAGTTATGGAATTGTCACCAAATTCTACCTTTGAATTTTTCTATGACTTCTGAGACACCAGCGAGATTGCCTTTCTCACAAAAAGAAGGTGCAAAAAAGCCATGGTCAAGAATACCAGAGTCCTTATGTTCCCCACACATCTGCATAATTAAAGAATCGAGATAAGCAAAGAAAAAGTATGTATTCTCTCTTAGTGTATGTAAGAAGAAACTATGTACCCAAAAAGGAGAACCAAATTTAACAATAATCACATAAGGAAAGCTGAAAGTGTTGTTCATACACCACAATGAAAAAGACCATCAAAATTGGCCATTGTACAATTAGTGCAAAACCACTTTGCAACCGTCACAGGATCTTGATATGGCTCCCAGTCACTGTCATCTTCTTCATCTTCATCTATGTCATTAGGATTATCATAAATATACTGCAATGTCAAATCCCCCTGTAACCTTGCCTTTTTCTGCCATGAAAAATGATGGGAAGAAGGGAAGAGATGACAGCAAAAATAAATACTGGTCAGAATTCCATAATTGTCATCACTGCATCAGATGCAATTCCAATTAAGCAACATACACTTTCAATGTTAGGCTGCACAGTCCCATTCGTAATGCTTTCTGTGAATACTCCAGACACAGTTTGTCTCCCATTCAAGTCCTCACCAGCTACATTGTGACTGCCATTTTGAGAATCGTTTTCAGCTTGTGCATTCTTCAAGTTACTTGGCTGAACTATATCTGAAACCATTTTCTATTCCCACTTTCACAAATCTCCTGCATTGGCAAGCAAACATTCATCCAAGATAAATCAATAACCAGCTAGACATAAGGATATGAAGAACATTCTCTGCAAAGCTGACCTTTTTCTAACTACAAGTCCATAAATATCATAGTTGAGCACACAGCTAAATCAATGCTTCAATCTTACAATGAACATCATCAATGGTTCTGTACTTTTTGAATACACTGACTGTTATATGATATGTAATTGTTTAAAAGCAGAGATCCCCGTAGCCAAATAAACCATATCGATTCCAAATAAGGTTCCCTGATGTACAATAGAAAATAATTGATTAATTGGTATCATTAAACCCTATACAATCAAATCAAATGAACTCTATGTTGCACAGACACGGCAGTTGAAGTCCCGTGTCCTAAACGGCCGGAAACGCCGTCGAAAAGGCTGAATTGAGTCGGACACGGTCACTGTGTAGTTGACCCACTTGAAACGGGTACGAAACGGGCTGCGTAGGTTGGACACGGGTCGATGCAGTTTGAAAACGGCCAACGCCGACAAAAAGAGGCTTGAGAACTGAGAGTGAGAGAGGGTTATTGAGTAAGACCACTTACCTGATGGTCGCCGGAAGAAGAGATCCACGAGCCGCCGATCGGAGATTAGCCTTGAGTCGCCCTAGAGATGCGTTGGAGAAGACAGAAAGGCGTGGGGTATAATAGGGATTTTGCTCTTTTGCCCCTTTTTCTGTAAAAAAAAAACTGTGTTTTATTTGTTTGAAATTTTATTTTTTTTAAAAAGTTGTTTTATCAAGTGCTCGATTACTTTAAAAAAAAACATGAATTTAAATATAACCCAAGAAGGAGATTTCAATACATGTGTTTGGATTAGAATTCTATTTTCAAAAAAGCACATGATTTTTTTTACAAACATAGGTATTGAAATCTCCTTCTTGGGTTATATTTAAATTCATGTTTTTTTTTTAAAGTAATCCAAGAGAGCACTTGATAAAACAACTTTTTAAAAAATAATAAAATTTCAAACAAATAAAACACAGTTTTTTTTTTAAAGAAAAAGGGGCAAAGAGCAAAATCCCTATTATACCCCACGCCTTTCTGTCTTCTCCAACGCATCTCTAGGGCGACTCAAGGCTAATCTCCGATCGGCGGCTCGTGGATCTCTTCGTCCGGCGACCATCAAGTAAGTGGTCGTACTCAATAACCCTCTCTCACTCTCAGTTCTCAAGGCTCTTTTTGTCGGGATCAAAATAAGACGGAGACAACCCAAAATTTGTGAGATTTGTGTCCATCCCTATTACAAATATTAATTGATAAATATTACTCAAAAATCAAAATGTTCAATAAGACTGAGACAACCCAAAATTTGTGAGATTTGAACATTAATGTTGAATGATATATTTTGCTATGGTATTGCAATTAATGAGCATTTTGATTTTTGAGTAATATTTATCAATAAATATTTGTAATAGGGATGGATACAAATCTCACAAATTTTCGGTTGTCTCGGTCTTATTTTGATCCCGATGAGATTTAAAAAAAATACGAATTTTGTTCCAGTCTCGTCCCGCAAAATTATGTGGGACGGGATGCAAGATAAAATTTTCTCATCCCACAAATCCCATCCCATCCTACATATATATTAAAAATATAAAATTTATTTCAATATATATGCAATATACTAGACACGAACTTTATAAGTTTTCAAGATAATAATCTAATATATTTTTACTTCTATATCTATTATCTGGTCTTTATAATGAATTAAGTTTAGTTTGTATTACATTCGAACATTCATATTGATATAGTGTTGGGTGTTTTACATTCGGACATTCCTATAACTATTAGTCATGCTGGAATTTTTTTAATATTTAGTATCAAATTGTGAATTTTCAGACATTTTTATACTTTTTTTAATTAAAGAGACATAATCCACCTGTCGTCGGTCCGGTTATAACTTATAAGAGAGACAGAAAATTTTTTAAAAATTAATTTCCGTCTTGCAAAAATTACACAGGATAGGGCGGGATGTCCCCAATCCCGTCCCATCCCGTCGTAGTGGTCTTACTAGTTACTATAGTGGATCTTTTACTATAATGGATTACAGTGTGATCTTACTATAGTGGATCCTCGTGAACAAGCCCGTCTGGTTATGGCTTCCGAGTGTGACAAATTTGCCAAACTATACAAATTGTGTTCTAAAATATTTCTCGGAACTGAAAATTCAACATAACTCGAGACATTTAAATAACAGTTCAATCAATCTGTTCTAAATGATCCATTAATCCATAGAGTTTGAAGCTTCTAATAACTGAAGATTGTCAAACTAACAATCAGAGTTGTTTTGGACACTGTTTTACAACACACGGAAGCCCTTTCAGTCAGGAAAGTTCATAATCTACGCCAATCCAATATAGATGAATACGTTATATGGGTCCAGACTGCAACACGGCATGCTGGCATGTTAAGGGCATTTCCTCTGAACGTACGCAGCACCATGCTCTTCGTACCTGTAAAATTTACAGCCGCGTACAAAGTAAGTAGCTTGTTTGACAAATATGATTCATGGCCATCTGACTGGCAGGCGGCGTTCGTGCAATTGAGACTCCAAAATGAGGGATCAAACAAGGGATTGGTGCCTAAGTTTGTATCTTCAAAACAGAAGATGGTAGCTTAGCTTCATTGCTAACGCTCTTGGCTTGGGGTAAATAACATTTAGCATAGAGACTTGTAGTTTACACTATACTGATGATTTGTCGCTTAAATGGGAAAACTACTTTTTATCAAAATGTAGAAGGAAAAATTTCTTATATTGAAATGTGCAGGAGAAAGGACTGGAGAGACAAAAAATGAAGCTTTCAATCTTGGGCTAGTAGTAGAAGATTAGGGTAAATTGCATCCAGGACTCAACTTTTTATGCTCGTCCTAATTAGGTCCCTAACCTTGACTCATCCTCCTTTCAAAACTCCTCTTTTCATAAGGTTATCTCTTGAACCTTTTCCCAAATGCATTCTTAAAGTCAAGATCATGTCTTGAAGTAAGCCCCTGATTTTCTACCATGTGCTGGTGGTCTGTCCCTAGCTTTTGACTGTATCCTAAATGAGTTCATAACTTTTGCAATAAAATAACAGATGGATCTGTTTTGAAACCAAAATAATGACTAGAGGTTAAGGACAATAAATGTAAATCTACCCAACAAAATCACCTCTTGTTTGGGCTATTTGCACAAAAACCCCATTATAAACAAAATTGCATATGACTATTTCCTATCTAGCTTTGTTTGAAACTGAAAACTCATCTTATTTTACTGTTTTTAGCAACCATTTCATTGTTAATGATGCTTTATAAAATGTGAAGGTATCCTAAATACTTCTCACTAACAAAAAGAAATAAATTTCAAAAAAAATGTCCAGTAGTAATTTGGACATTTTATGTTTTTTAACACCTTAAGTCCTTACTAGGATGATTCTGGGTACTGAATTGCTATGATAGTAAGTTTTACAAGTGGTTTCATACAAAATGAAAAAATAAAAAGCTTTAGTTAGCAGAAGCAAATAAAAACAAAGCCAACACAGTGGTTCGGGTTCCATTTTGTGAAATTACAGCCCAAACGTAATTATTTTCCCCATTTTCACTTTCAGCTTGAAAAAGAAAGATCGGTAATGTATGAACTGCATAGTACCATTAAATAATTTAAATTGTGGTTGATGGACATAACAAGATGACTTACTCAGCTTTGGAGAACCACATCTGCTGGAAAGAACCAAGTGATGCCAGTATACTTCCTCCAATCCACACACTGCATAAATAGAGATGATAAATGTCAGAAAATCGTATATGCAAGTTGCACTACAAAATAAAGTGAAAAGGAACAAGTTTTAATGAATCCTAGTACTGAAATGATCAATAGCAAGGTTGTTTGCGTAGAATTCACAAGTCAGAAATTGTGGGGGCAAAGCTAAGAACATCAAACCTGAATTTTCTCTCTGTAGCATTTCCGCTAGCTAAGACTTTAACTCTGGCAGCTTGAGGAGACTCCTAAAGATGACAAACACTCGAATCAATCAAAATTTTATTGCTTAAAACATGCTGGATTAACAGAGTCAGTAGAAAAAGAGGGAGAAGGTTTCATGAAAGGAATTTCATTGGATATGTATCAACAAATCCTGTACCTCTAGAAGATCTTTCTCTAGTCGTTCCTTTAACTGTTGCATTGATGCCGTACCACCAGCAAGCTGTACATACAATGAAATCGAGGTAAAAGTCAGTAACAAATAGACTAGATTGCCAAAACAGACTGCATCATTCATACTGAAAGACAGCTCAGCATTCGGAGGGGGGAAGGGGAGTCGGGCTCTATGATGTATCTCAACTCAAGCTAAGGCATTTTGATTATGTATAATTAAGACATCAATGTGAGAGATCAACCATCTAGTGCCCTTTAACTCATTGAAGTGAATAAATACATAACTAGAGCAGGTTCAATACAAGAATGCTCAATCTTGCAAGTGAAGGCTTCCATCAGCATAATTAATTTTGATCACTTCTATAGGTAATAGGAGCTGAACTAGGAGAAACAAATACTCCCTCCGTCTTAAAATACATGTCTTTTTAGGACGGAACACGGGAATTAAGGAGTAGGTTAAGTGTAATGATTAGATGTAAAAAGTAGGGTAAGTGTAATGATTAGATTTTGGTATTAGAGTATTTGTTTCTTTTTTAAAAAAAAAATTGTGAGGAGAAGAGTAGTGGTGATGTAAAAATTAGGGTAATGATTAGATGTAAAAGTAAGTTAGGGATAATGATTAAATCTAAAAAGACATGTATTTTTGACAAAATTTTAGGGGCTTAAAAGACATGTATTTTGAGACGGAGGGAGTAACAAATACCAGTATGCTACTGTAGAGTTCCCTCCGGATATCCACGTCACACTTGTTTATGCTCTCTACAACCTGCATCAAACCACTTGCTAAAATTAACAAAGCAAAAAAAAAAGGTGATGCTATAACGGCAAAAAAGGAAGGATCATTACGAAAACATAACAAAAATTTCTCACATAGATCTACTACAAAGGACAGAATTTTACCATTTGTGGTAAGCCACGGGCAGAAGAAGCAACCTCTGCAAAATTTTCCATTCCTGGTATCGTCTAAGGCAAGAAGAAAAGACAAAAGTGAAAATGTTCAGATTCGAAACGTGCAACACATGCTAGAAATTGTAATTTAGGAACCTAAATATTAAGCATGTGTGTTAGAAATCAGAGAAACCAAAACAAGGTTTAAGGGCCCAAAAAAACAAATAGTAGAACTATGCTTAAAAAATTTCCATTTGTCTTATTCCTTTTCAGACATGTATTGGTTGCAGAATCAGCAGATACAAACTACTCGGGTATAGCTGAACCCAAAATCTGCCAATAATTGGATTGAAATCGCTTATCCACTAATCCACCAAAAAAAAAAAATGAACCATTCACATCTAAATAACTAGGTCAGAGATTGAACATGTTAAATAAAGATTCAAAAGGAAAATGCTAACTACGCAAGTCAGCAAAAGAAGTGTGTCAAGGTTAAATATTTTTGGATTAAAATCGCTTATCCACCAAAAAAATATGAACCATTCACATCTAAATAACTAGCTCAGATATTGAACAGGTTAAATAAAGATTAAAAAGGCAAATGCAAACTACGCAAGTAAGGAAAAGAAGTGTGTCGAGGATAATATCTCCGAGGACTTGACAGATTATATGTCGGAGTTACAAGGTGCATGTCAACAGAATGTCCTGGTCGCAATTATCAAGATTAAAGATACCAACTGTAGCAATTGTCAACACCGAAAACAAAAGGCAAAGAAAATGCATTTAGATAAAAGTTGTACCAACTACCAATCAAATTAGCATAGAGAAAAAATGGCAATGTGCCCCCCCAAAGTTAAAAAAATCAGTCCAAAGTAAACAAAGCAAGATAGAGCAATAGTCAATGAAAGAAATAGTCAATGAAAGACTAATTAAGAAATGGAGAAGACACATAAGCATCACTCAAAAACAAGGCAAAAGAACAATCCTCAGACAAGGCACTAAAACAACGAACACAATTCTGTGTACCGCATTCGTACATCTTCACAACACTTGTCAATAAAAATACTAGGCTATGAGACTTGTGTCAACCCTGTCACTACTTTGCTTACACCCGATGCAGAAAACATTCAATAGACAAATGTTTACCGCCTGCTTGAATACAAAACCGAAACTAAGACACCAAATATTTCAAATTTACAATACTATATCCCACCTGAGCCAATAATGGATTGAACAAAACATCAGGAATCTTGAACCTATCAGCACCAATTTCAATGGTCCTGTATATATAGCGATGAATAAAAATTAAATCATACATCA
This sequence comes from Persicaria tinctoria, assembly GCA_037127255.1. Lineage (NCBI taxonomy): Eukaryota > Viridiplantae > Streptophyta > Magnoliopsida > Caryophyllales > Polygonaceae > Persicaria > Persicaria tinctoria. The sequence continues at coordinate 84,718,300 of JBANSL010000004.1, read as the reverse complement.
GCACCTAAAACTGAGAAGAATATAAAGTACAAAAAACAGATGCTTCAAAGTCACAGTATCCCAGGTTATAGACATACAAAGGTACAAAATATGAAGTACTTGAACTCACGGGGGATAAGGTATAATGGGAATCAAATCCAATCAAGACTTTTTTTTTACAGAAAATAACCTGTTTTAGTTCACTGATATAGTGGGAGACAATGGAAACTACTTGCTTACTTCACAAAAATTTTAAAACAAGTTGCTCAAAGGTGGAAAATTTATCAAACAATTACATGCAGTAACAATATCTGACATATATAAGTTTGACAAAACATTATGAGACAAAGAAAGAAAATTCTGTCAAGGAAACTTACTGTCCATCAGGAAGCTCATATGGTGTCATTGGAATATTTGAATATGAACTTTCTGTAAAAGCAAACATAATTAATAAAACACTGAAGTACTTCCTCCATCAAAGACATCTTAGCAATTGAACAAATTTATCAATGAATAGCAAAACATGTTCCATTCATAGATAAAAGTAAAAAATTGAGCTAGACAACAAACCATCGTATAGTGTGTCTGGAGCTCGACAAACACATTCTTTAATGTCACTGACAATTACCCTCTGCAAAGCATAAAAATTAGTTAAATGAATTAAAACTTATCATTTCAGATGTGAACTTGTAATAGAGTGGCAAATTCATACCTGGCAGTAAAGCTTGTAACTCTCTGTTGTCCTTGGAAAATCTACATCAACAACCTTGCAGAAAAGATCAAAATATAAAAATTCCTCTTTAAAACAACTCCATATTCTGTTTAGAAATAATTCAGAATCTCACTTCAAGAACGGCATTAATATTTTATTTTATTCTAGTAATAGTAAACATTCACAAATAGAACTAAGATATGTATTGCTCAATAATGATGTACAGAAAAATACATTGCTTAAGCAGCAGATCGAAAATGAAACCAGGTCCAAATTGAAGAAATTAATAAAAAGGAAGAAGAAAAGGAAAGTGTAGATAGTTGCATAGAACATGCAAAATAATAATCATAAATGATACCAAGCCATTAATATTAGTACAGTCAAAAGCTAGGAACAATAACATAGACTAGCCTAAAACAAAGACCCAACTATAGTCTCTCTTGGTCAACTTCTATTAGAAGGAAGTTAGAGAGAAGTGAAAGGAAGCAGAAATATAAATTTATCATAATATAATCAAGAACATATTCATGGACACCTATGGAACTCTTAGAAAGAAGGTAAAGCCAATTGAATAAGATGAAGACTATCTTAAAAAAGGTTATCCTAGGTAACATCTTCAGCTTGCTGCACTATCCTTTCCATCCACACATCATACACTTATTAAAGCAAAAATGGTGCAGTGAAATAAATGTGATACAGAGCAGTTGAGCAGATAATTTAGAAGAATATGCTATAACCAGTAAAGTTGTACTCGATTATTGCTTATAAATAGACACCCTGATGAAAGACTGACAGACTGAAGTACAAAATAAAATATATTATTAGTGTAAACTACGAATACCTGGAACTCCCCTGGCCTTATTTCCTTTCTCTTGAAAGAATACCTTGGTTTGACCTGCAGAATTAGAGATTGAAAATGAGGACATCAGACACAGTATCAGGAACTAAATCAGTAAATCATGACTGCCCCTCTCGAAAAAAGATATACCAAACCATTAAAAAAAAATAGATGTTATTGTTGTTGAGCCTTACAACAATGCCTTTGCTCTCCAAGCTTTTCATCAAGCAATCACTCAGGAATTCTCCACCGATTGGAGAAGACAAAACAGCCTAACAACATGAACAAAAATGTTTCATTAGAAAAGAGAGAAGTGATGTATCCTCACAGATGCAAGCCAGGGGCACTCATACCGCTTTTGTACTATGCCATGTTAGTAGACCAAGTGGCAGCAAATAATTGTTTTAAGTCATCATCCATAAAAAAAAGGAATATAATATTCCGAGATAATAAGTACCTTTTGGAGAACATAACCATCCTGAACAGGAGCTACAGTGGTCGATCCTCCCCCGCTGTAAAAGTGTGAAGTTACAATCAGCTATGATTATAAGATTTAAAACTGTAACAAAAAAAGTCAGCCTATAATGGCTAGAATAGATAGTAAGACCAATGCAATGAAAAATCACTAGGAAACCAGAAAGGAGATTACCTATCAACAACCAGAGAAGTTGCCCGTCCAGATGCAAAAGATGTTAGCACCTGGCAGTGAAGACAGTTTAATCATTCAGAGGACCTCCACTAATATAATCATATTACTAAGAAATATGAAGTGGTTGTGTGCTAAGAAAAGGGGCAAATCAGCATATCAAAAAGTAGAATAGAGGAACAGCATACTGCATTTTTGGCCAAGAATAGTGCAGGCACTTTGTATTTCTCAAACATAAGCTCCACTGCCCTGTTCAATTTGAAGAAATTAAGTAAATGTCAAAGAAATGCAGAACAGAATAAATAGCCACATAACATCCCCAGCCCCAACCAATCGCCCAAAAAAGTTGAAAAAATTAACAGTGGCCAGTTTACAGAGATAGCATGTTCCATTTACAGAGACAGCAGGAGAAGCACTATCAAACAATAGAACAGACAGATCTCACTGAGCACCTCACATGCAAACATCTATTTGGAGAGATTGAGGATCTAACATATTTTTTTTCCAAAAACTTAAGGAGCTGCATTTAATAAGTCCAAAATAAAGCATCAAGAAAACAAACTCAGATAATCAACCAAGCAACTGAGGAAATGAAAATGAACAAGCACAAAAATGGGTCAACTACACTTTGTGAGATAATCATGATTTAAGTGTATACCATCATAAATGTCATAGCATGATATGCTCAAAGAAAAATCTTACACTAAATTTGAAAGAGAAGGAAAGAAGAAGGAAAAAAAAGGAATCTCAACATATGGATTGATTATAAACAATTAGGGAATATAGTTTTTTTTTTTGAAGTAGAAAGTGCAACAAAAGTTTCAAATAACCTTTCTCTCGTCTGTTGTGTATTTATAGATGGTTCCGCCAACAGCATTGGATGCTCCTTGGGATCAATCAAGAGACACTCCCTAACAAACACAAAACACAAAAGAAATTAAATGGTAGAAATTGATATAGCTTCTTTAAAAGGCAAGTCTAATGGTTTTCGTCTAAACCCTACTAAGCAGGATATCTAAATAAACAAAACAAATTAAAAACCTCTTGAAATCATGTGTCTACTGTACATATGGCTGATGCCTCGTATTCAACTCAAGATCTGAGGCAACATTTTTATGGAAAAAGCATTTAAATCACCCATTGGTGCTTCCTCGCAAGGTTACAAAATGTTTGATGAGATATAGACAGAGCATAAGCAACGGAAAGCAAATCAACCTACTGAATATCACTTCCTACATTATTGGAATAGAAATACTCCCTCTGTTAATTAAAACTTGTCGTTTACTATTCATGCACGCTTTTTTAGAACGATAAAAACTATATAAAATATTAACTTTTTTTTAAATTTGTTTTTATAAATTCATACTTAATAGTAATAAGTATGATATTATTTAAAAAAATTATTAAAAAAGTTAATATTTTATATAGTTTTTAACACCTAAAAATGCGTGCGTGAATAGTAAAACGTCAAGTTTTAATTAACGGAGGGAGTATTATTCTATGGTCCAGTTTTTTTTTATTAACTGCCACTTTTAAACAAGGGTAAGGGCAAGTCCAGGTGTCCAACTGCCTACTTGAGCAATGAGAAACATCTTATAAATGATACTTTTATGTTAATTCAAAGAATGTGCAGAATGACAAAAATATAATCAACCACAAATTAGCAACACAACTGAATATTTCGGTCTTCTAAGCTATTCTTTTCTAGTTATATTAACTTTGTCGAGCCACTCTCCTTCTGGTAGCTGCAAGCATACATTTGGTATAGGGGAGTAAAATGAAGGTTTACAATCATGCAATGACCTGAAAGCATGGTCCCATATGCTGTCAACAATATCCCAGTCTGCAACTACTCCGTCCTTGAAGGGGGATAGCACCTAACAAAACCAAAACCAACAATAAGAATTCTAGTAGCTTTTTGACCCCATAGCTCCATATAGAAGTAAGAATTCACTCGTGAAAATGTCAAAAAAAAACTTCTTTAGTAAAAGCTTATAGTCTAATCAATTTTTGGAGTTGTAGAGAAACCAAGTTCCAGTATTTAACACAACAAAAACACGACAGAATGAAAGACCAACATGCTTACTTCCATATTATCACGCCTAAATCCCATTGCCTGTGATCCCACATATAGTTTGCGCTTCACTTTTCCCTTCTCCGAGTCAACTGTTTTGGCACTGCTATTAGAATCTGGAGCAGAGCCTGAATTCTGATCAGGATTGTTAGGTTCATCAACTTCCATTTGATCACTTGATCCAACAACCTAAGACGAGCATTCAACAAAAAAAAAGATATCAGGAATTATCCAGAGCAACAATTGATGATAAACGTAGATGTGTCAACACTTTAACAGAGAGCAATCACAGCTAAACAATTGAAAATGCAAGAGAACACAAAACTAGAGGGCCAAATATTTTAAGAAAAAAGGTTTGATGCTTTTGGGGGGATTTTGAGGCTTTAGGCCTTGCGCTTCCACGCTCTTGTAATCACCTTATTTGCTTAAGTATAATTTACCAATTACAAAAGGATAGAGTCTGGTTAATAACAGCTCCTTTTCACCAACTATCTCAAAACTTCATTGAAGATAGTAAAACCCTGCTGTACCACAACTCGCAGCTGACAAACAACTACATTTCCACCCACATTGCAATCACAATTATGCATCACTTTCATATTCCTGGATACATTGCCTCTTACTCACAATTACCCATTTCAACCACTGGAAGAGCTAAAACCACTTTTCACTGATACCAGACTGAATTTGAGGTTCACCTCCCCCACTAAAACAAGTAAAGCACAGAAGCAACACAAAATGAAGCTCACAGTTACACCAGAACAGTCCCAAACCCACTCAGAATCGCACCAAGTCCACATTATATCATCCCTAAAACCCAAAAACAACTGCGAATTTGCAAAATGAAACACATTTACACTACCCTACACAACAAAGGGAGGAAAAAATCACAGAGAGTGGAAAAATTTACAGGAAACGAACACGCAAAGAATGAAAGAAATCCGCTTACAGAAGGAAAAACAGCTTTGGGAGCATCTTCGCCAGCGTAGCCCGCCTTGCAGGTATGCGAGCCAAGGTCCAACACAATCGCTGATACTTCATCTGTTTGGGGCAAAGAAGTTGGAGAAATATGGGCAAAGAAGTTGGAGAAATAAGGGCAAATTTTGAGTCGAATGTCGAAGAATGTTCATGTGCAGACTGCAAGTAGGGTTTGAAAAGGGGGGAATTGCAAATTTAGAGTAGCAGAAACTCACCACCGCCATACATGGTCGCTTGGTTGGTCTGAAAATCTCCCTCTCAATTTCTCTCAACTTGTTCTTCGAATCTTTGGGGGTGATGTTGCGCGCGCGTCCGTGGGGGGTTTCGGGGATGAACGAGAAACGCCGAGGAGAGGGGGCTTTAGGTGGGTTTTGCTCGTAGATCCGAACTCCGAGTTTCGAAGACGTTAAAAAATAGGCCCAAATTGCAGAAAATCACCCACTAAATATAACAATTTATCATAAATCACCCCTTAAATTGATATTTTCAAGAAAATACCTTTTTAAATCCCTTTTGTCACTTTTTTTTTTTTTTGGTGCAATGGCGGGCAAGGCCCGATTTATTGAAAAGCCAAGTTTAAACAGTCATCCCATCATCAGATGGTAGCAGCAAGGATACATTCAGGAGACAAGGGGGAACCTCATCAAAAATAAGAAAAGAACTGGCCGAACTGAGGGACAAATTTGCAAGCTTATCCGCCTCCTTGTTCGCCTGCCTTCGGATCAGGTTAAGAGACACCTCCCATGGCGTGTCTCGAATGAGTTGTCGACACCGATTGATCCGCTGTCGGTCAGCATGAATCTCTTCCTCCTCCTTACTGAGACGGTCAAAAGTAATCACACTATCCATCTCCACTACAAGCTTTGTGATTCCCATCTCTTTTGCAAGTTGAAGACCATGGAATACAACCCAAGCTTCCACCGTATTCGCCAAGCAAGACCCGCACTTGAAGACGAAGGCCCTCTTGAAGTAGCCATTGTCATCTCGGATTAAGCCTCCACCTCCGGCTAGCCCTGGGTTCCCTTTCGAAACCCCATCCATGTTTAGCTTAAGCCAACCCCCTGCTGGCGGAATCCATTCCAATTGCATCTCATCCCCCGGCATTCTGGCATCTGCCAGTCTCTTGCTTTTCTCCTTCACATGGGCGTAAGCGGACACTGTCTTCCATACTCTGTTTGCAACCCCTCTGATTGAGTCTGTTCCTTGGAAAATCCGTTCATTTCGAATCTTCCATACCAACCATAGCATTGTTGCGAAGACAGCGCTCCAACGATCCTCCTTTTGAACATTTGCAAATACCCATTCTTGTTGCACTCTTTCCACCGCAAAGAACGTTGGTGGAAGATTGTGATCACCTAAAATAAGCCAACCCCGTTTCACTTCTGGACAATCCCTTAGCATATGCAGTCCGGTTTCTTCTAACCCACACCTCGGGCATGCTGAATAATTCGACAGGTGCCTTCTCACCCGATTCGCATTACACATCATTGCATCATGGGCTGCAAGAAACGTGAAGGTCCTTGGCCTCTGCTGCGTAGGTACTCTCCACACATGTTTCCAATCCGCCGAGTGGTCCCGATTCCCCCTCCCTCTCAGCAAATTGATAGTCAAAGCAGTGGTGAAGTTACCTGTCGGTGTGTGTCCCCAATACACACGGTCTGCTTCATTAGAACCCTTCAAGACTGTTAATGTGCCTTGAACGACTATTGACCAGCGACGCATCGGGGGGTTCGGGGGGCGGAGCCCCCCGGCCTATCGTCTGTCTATTTTGGGCTTTCAATCCATTGTCTGTTTAGGGTTCCATGAGTCTCTTCATATACTCATGGAACGCCAACCCCTGTAACCTAATCTGTTTTCGCTTCCTCTAATAAGAAATCTGGTTCTCTGCCCGTGGACGTAGGCAACACACCGTTGTTGAACCACGTAAATCTCTGTGTCTTTCTTCGCTATTATCGTTCTCGTTATAACAAACTGGTATCAGAGCTTTGGTCGTTGATTTCCGCCGAGAATGATGTCTGGTTCTGTGTTGAAGATCAACAAGTTTACTGGAAGAAATTCTTTCAGTCTATGGCAGATCAAGATGCGGGCTTTGCTGAAACAACAAGGCTTATGGACACCGTTGGCCGCCGACAAGAAGGGGGCAGATACAACCACCGCTGAGTACGGCCTTCTGGAGGAGAAGGCTCATTCGACGATTATGTTGTGTCTCGCAGACGATGTCATAACAGAAGTTGCTGATCAGGAAACCGCAAGCAAGTTGTGGCTAAAGTTGGAGTCTTTGTACATGACAAAGTCTCTGACGAACAAGTTGCTTCTGAAACAACGGTTGTTCGGGCTGCGTATGCAGGAAGGTACACAACTCAGCGATCATCTTGATCAACTTAACACTTTATTACTTGAATTGCGTAATATTGATGTTAAGGTGGAGGGCGAAGATGCTGCCCTAATTCTGCTGGTATCCCTACCCCCCGCATACGAGAACTTCGTTCAGTCGTTCGTCGTTGGGAAGGATACCATTACTTTGGAAGAGGTTAGATCGTCGCTTCACAGCAGAGAGTTGCGTCTGAAGGCAACCGCGTCGGTTACAGAAAATCAGGCTTCCGGGCTTGTGGCAAACGGAGGTAAATCTGATGGTAGAAAGGGCAATAAGAAGAAGCATCGGCAAGATCGCAAATCAGACCCTAAACCAAACGATGTTTGTAACTACTGCAAGGAGAAAGGTCATTGGAAGAATGACTGTCCGAAAAAGAAGAAGCAAGAGGAAGAGAAATCTGGGTCTGCAGCAGTAGCTGATCGTGGCAATACTTTTAAAGAGGATGTTGTTCTGTTAGCTGATGATCACACACACAGGGCTGATGTGTGGTATCTTGACTCTGGGGCGTCCTATCATATATGTCCTAAAAGGGAGTTGTTTGCAACATATAGCCGTGTTGATGGGGGCAATGTATCCATGGGGAATGATGCTCTCTGCAAGGTTGTTGGGACTGGCTCAGTTAGGTTTCGGACAGATGATGGGAAATTTCGCACATTGGAGAATGTCAAGCCCGTGCCATCCATGACGAAGAATCTGATATCCCTAACAGTGTTAGACGACAAGGGGCTCAGGTACACAGGTTATGGGGGAAAGTTGCGTGTGTTCAGAGGCTCTGATGTGGTTCTGCAGGGAGTCAAGCGGGGAAAGGGAACTTTGTACACCCTACAAGGTTCCTCGGTTACAGGTGCTGCAGCGGTTGTTTCTGCTGGGGTTCAGAAAGCTGATCTGACCAGACTTTGGCATATGAGGTTGGCTCATATGAGTGAAAGGGGGATGCAAATTCTCTCGAAAGCAGATCTTCTGGGAGGCCATAAGGCCCAGAGCCTTGAGTTTTGTGAACATTGTGTGTTTGAGAAATTACATCGCAGCAAATTTCCTAAAGCAGTTCATCAGACAAAGGGCACGCTGGATTACATCCATTCAGACTGTTGGGGTCCTTCACGTGTTCAGTCCTTGGGCGGTCACAGGTATTTTTTGTCTCTGATTGATGATTACTCTAGGATGACTTGGGTGTTCATGATGAGGCATAAAAGTGAGGCATTCAGTAAGTTCAGGGAGTGGAAGACTCTAGTAGAGAATCAGACTGGAAAGAAGGTCAAGAGGCTGCGAACTGATAACGGTCTGGAATTCTGTTCATCTGAGTTTGATGGGTTCTGCAGAGATGAGGGCATTGCTCGGCATCATACAGTCAGATACACACCACAGCAGAATGGTGTAGCAAAACGAATGAATCAGACTCTTCTGGCGAAAACAAGGTGCATGCTTTCCAATTCAGGCCTTGAAAGGCGATTCTGGGTTGAAGCAGTTTCAACGGCTTGCTATCTCGTGAATCGGAGCCCACACACAGGTATTGACTGCAAAACACCTTATGAGGTGTGGACTGGAAAGGCTGCTGATTACTCTAATCTGAGGGTTTTTGGGTGCATTGCTTATTATCATGTTGATGAGGGTAAGCTAGAGCCAAGAGCTACGAAGGGAGTCTTCATGGGCTATGGTACTGGTGTGCAAGAGTATAGGATCTGGTCTGACAACAAGATTATACTTAGCAGAAGTGTAGTTTTTTATGAGAGTTCTTTGCTGAATTCTAGGAAGAAGACCAGTGATACAGTTGAGAAAGAGGTTGTTGCTGAGGAGGTGGAGTTGGACTTCACTCCATCTGAGAGTCAGGTACCTGATTTGGTCACAACCCAAACAGGTACTATTGAGTCGGACACTGCTGAGACAGAGGCTATACCACTAGACACAGGAGCAGGTGGAGCGACACATCGCAGTATTGCTCTAGATCGGCCAAGAAGGGTTGTCATCAGACCTCCTGCGAGATATAGGTTTGATGAGTTGGTGGGATATGCCTTGCAGGTGGCCGAGGAGGTGGAGGATGATGCTCCGTCCACCTACAAGGCTGCTATTTCTGGAGATGAGTCAGCACAGTGGCTTGCAGCAATGGGAGAAGAGATGGAGTCTCTTCAGAAGAATCAGACTTGGGAGCTTGTCAAATTGCCTGCTGATAGGAAGGTGATTACTTGCAAATGAGTCTTCAGGAAGAAGGAAGGACTATCAGCTGCTGAGGGTATTAAGTACAAAGCACGAGTAGTTGCAAGAGGTTTCAATCAGCGAGAGGGAGTAGACTACAATGAGATTTTCTCACCCGTGGTCAGACATACTTCTATCAGGGTGCTACTAGCAATGGTTGCACATCAGGATTTGGAGCTTGAGCAACTAGATGTGAAGACAGCTTTCCTACATGGAGAGTTGGGGGAGGAAATATACATGTCTCTGCCGGATGGTTTTCAGGTTCCTAGAAAAGAGAACCATGTTTGCAGACTGAAGAAGTCTTTGTATGGGCTGAAACAGTCACCAAGGCAGTGGTACAAGCGATTTGATAGCTATATGGTGCAACTGGGATACAACAGGAGTTCATATGATTGTTGTGTTTACCACAACAGTCTGGATGATGGTTCGCGTATTTACCTAGTATTGTACGTGGATGATATGTTGATTGCTGCTCAGAACAAGTCAGATATCCAGAAGCTGAAGGATTGTCTCAGTGCAGAGTTTGATATGAAAGATCTGGGTGCTGCTCGAAAGATTCTGGGAGTAGAGATCTATAGAGACAGGAAGCAGAGAAAACTCTTCTTATCTCAAGAAGGGTACATCAAGAAGATATTGAGCAGGTTTGGAATGTCTTCGGCTAAGTCTATAGATACTCCAATGGCGTCTAACAGCAAGCTGGGAATGTACACACTTCAGACTGAGGATGAGAAGAAGTACATGTCTAAGGTCCCTTATGCCAGCGCAGTGGGGAGTCTGATGTATGCTATGGTCTGCACTCGACCAGATCTAGCATCTGTTGTTAGTGTGGTAAGCCGTTTTATGGTTCAGCCTGGGAAGGAACACTGGCAAGCTGTGAAGAGGATCTTCAGGTATCTCAGAGGCACTACTGATGTTGGTTTGTGTTATGGGAATGATACAGAGTGCTTGGTTGCTGGGTTTTCAGACTCTGATTATGCCGGCGATGTGGACAGTAGGAGATCGATGACTGGCTATGTTTTCACTATTGGGAGTTCTGTGGTGAGTTGGAAAGCAACTCTACAACCTACAGTCACTTTGTCTACCACAGAGGCAGAGTACATGGCGTTGACAGAAGCTGCTAAGGAGGGAATCTGGCTGAAAGGCTTGGTCAATGATCTAGGCCTACATCAGGATCAGGCTTTAGTGTATTGCGACAGCTTGAGTGCAATATGCTTGACCAAGGATCAAGTTCATCATGAGAAGACAAAGCACATTGATGTCAGGTACCATTTTATGAGGAATGAGAAGAGAATCGGGGTGAAGAAGGTGGGAACGGCTGATAATCCCGCTGATATGTTCACTAAGCCAGTTCCAGAGAGCAAGTTCCAACATTGTTTGGACTTGCTTTAATATCACCAGATGTTGAGTTGCCCTAAGGGGCAGTCTGGGTCCTTCTTCAAGGACCAATCTGAGGCAGAGAACGTCTGGGCACTTTGTCATAGGTGCATCTGTTTATGAGAGGATTCAAGTCAAGGTGGAGATTTGTTAATGTACCTTGAACGACTGTTTACGGTATGCAATGTTTATTGTAAACGGGCCTATCGTCTGTCTATTTTAGGCTTTCAGCCCATTGTCTGTTTAGGGTTCCATGAGTCTCTTCATATACTCATGGAACGCCAACCCCTGTAACCTAATATGTTTTCGCTTCCTCTAATAAGAAATCTGGTTCTCTGCCCGTGGACGTAGGCAACACACCGTTGCTGAACCACGTAAATCTCTGTGTCTTTCTTCGCTATTATCGTTCTCGTTATAACAAAGACACTTACCGAGAGGAGCCGGTTCATGATTTCCTGTGGGAGAAACAGTGCCAAGACGTCCCAATGCCACCTCCCATTATCCCAAACTTCCTCCATTGTCTGGCCAAGCAGATGTTCCGGCACCTCTTGAATAGCCACATCAACCAACGGTTCACTTTGGAGCCACGGATGCAGCCAGAATAGAGTCGACTTACCGTTGCCAATATCCGTCCTGAGTCCCGGAACTAAGACTCTTGCCCCCTTCATGAGTCCCTTCCAAAGTTGGGAAGCATTTGCTCTTGGTTGAAACATATCTACATCCAAACGTCCAGAACAATACTTTCCTCGGATGAGCCGGCTCCAAAGCGACTCCGGGTCTTGGATCGCCCTCCAACCCAGCTTAGCTAAAGTTGCTTGATTTGTAACCTCCATTGATCGAATGCCTAAACCTCCCTCTTCCTTATCAGCATATAGCAGCTCTTTTCTAAGAAGATGAATCCGGCGATGGTTGGTGGTCGACCCCCATACGAAACCACGGACTGCCTTATCGATGTCCTCACACACTCGTTTCGGCACAAGCGACGATTGCATTGTGTACAGAGGTAAGCTAGTTAGTACTGACCTCGCCAAAGTTACCCTGCCTGCCATGGAGAGCGAGTGCACCTTCCATCCATTCAGCCTGGAAGTAACCTTATTCAACAAATAAGAATACCTCTCCACTGAAAGTCGGTTACCTCCCGTTGGGACTCCCAAGTAGTTCCCAAACTCAGGAATGATCGGCATGCCAAGCTCTTCGCTGATCCCGGACTTCACATCAGCTGGCACATTCCGAGAGAAGAAGACCGAGCTCTTCGCAAAACTGACCTTCCCTCCCGAGGCACCACAAAACTTATCGAGGCATTCCTTGACCACCTTACTCTGATCGACGGTTGCTTCACCGAACAAAACTAGATCGTCGGCGAAGAACAAGTGGGACAAACTCACACCCCCGACCATGATGGGATTCCACTTACCCAATGCAACTGCATCTTGGATGATATGGGATAGATGTTCCATGCCGAGGACAAATAAGTATGGAGAAAGTGGGTCTCCTTGGCGAATTCCCCTTGTCGGCTTGAATTTCCCCGCCCTTTCTCCATTCCACAAGATCTCAGAGGCTCCTTGAGTTTGGCAATCCCTTTTGTCACTAATCAACCATCTGAAATTATTCCGTCCAAATCTAGTTTAAATTTTATAAATTACGATTTCAACCCTTCTTTTATATTGAATTTTAACAATTAAAAAAACAAATATGGAGTAAGTATTTTATGACTTTGGGAGGTAATATTAATATCATTTTTTTTCTTTTCAAATAACCAATAAAATAGAGTTGACTTTTACAAGATTGTTCTCCCTCTAATGAATCACTTGTTTACCCTCCCAAATGACTTTCTAATTATCTATTAGCTTATACACATGTTCAATTTGGGAGTAAAAATGACATCAATTGTATAATTTTAATTTTATTCTTACTTGTTTACTTTTATTATTTTTTAATTCTTAAATTTTCATTATCATATAATTAAAAAGAGGGGCAAAATTATCATATAACAACTCTAAGGAAGATTTGGACGAAATAATTTTGGGGTGTAGTTGATTGGTGACAGAAGCTATTTAAATAGTGTTTTTTTAATATCAATTTAAGAAGTGTTTTATGACAAATGTTTACATTTAAAGGGTGGTTTCATGCAATTTGGCTTAAAAATAATAATACATTCGATTAGAAATATATGATGTTTTAGGAGGTGAAATTTCATCAACAATATTTGATTTTTTAGAAGTAATAATTACATCTATTTTTTTTACTTTTGCACTAATATCAATATAATTTGTACTATTTTTTTGGCTTAACCAATTAAATTTTAAAAAATGTGATGGGGGAGTAAAAATTATTTGATGGGGTATTTAAAGATGAAAATGACATTTATTAATCTGAGTGCAAATCTCTAAAACATAAAATACTAGTATTCGTTACCCGCGTTTTGTTAATAAATTATATTATATTAATTAAATTAAAATATTAGATGAGATTATTAATTGAGGTGATTCGAAGAAAAAATAAAACCAAATTGACGTGGCTCACAAAAATAAAACTATATATAAATATATTATATTCAATTTGATCTAAAAGGTAGAATAATTGACCAGATATTCCTTCTTCATCTTTTAGAATCTTAACGATATGTTACATATTTATATATAGATATATTATATCCAACTTGACCTAAAAATCAAATATTGAATAGATTATTTAATCAAATACTAATGATATTATCTTAAAAATATTTTTCTTTTGATTTTTTTTTCAATGCAAATTTATACCATAAATAATTAAGTGATGCATTGAGTGTAACACGAAGGGTTGCAGTTCATCCAAATTGACTTTCAGGATGTTCCACTTTTTCATCTTTTGTTTTTCCATCTTTGAAGGTAGGTAAGGTTTGGAGTTGCAAGTCTCAAGTTTCTTTCTAATTTCGACTTGGTCGCCAATTAATTTCAATTGCTAATCTTTTACGCATCGAATTAAAATCACCAGGATGAATGAGTTGTGAGTGTTTGTTAGTACTCCCACTATTGGATAGATTATTTTATATAAAAAGATAAATTTTCTACCTAGTTAACATATAAAGATATTTAACAATGAGATATTGTAAGGAGAGAGAAACTCTCATTTGGGTATCCCTCTTTGCCTATCCAAATTGGAGAGAACCCATCCTCTTGAATCGCTTTAGCCATGGGTAAATTATCCCCCCAAATCTCTAGTTTTGATTCCTTTCTGGTCTAATTGATTTTTGCTTGAGTCCATCTTCCCGATCGTGGTCTTTCTTGTCGGATTCGATGTCTTGAGTCTCGTCTTCCCCTCCGGGTATATTGGTTTGGGGCTTTTATTGTATATGGTTTCCATTCCCCCCTGTCTGCTTGCATCCTAATCGACCGGCGTGTCTCGATGGTGTGGTTTGGTGTGACGCCCATTGGTACTAATGCCCTGTCTTATCTATCTTCTTTTGTTGAATCTGTTTCAGCCCTCGGGTTGTCCTGTGGTGGCGCCTCCTCTAGTTTTCAGGCGACTTCTTGCTTTGTTTCAATCCGGCGCTTGTCTTCTCCGGCGCCTCCGTTCTCTTCTTGGTGTCTCGTATCGGCCGGTTGCCCTCGGCGTCTGTGGCTCCTACCTGCCAGCGGCTGCTGGTGGCGGGTCGTTTGGGAGTCCTATGTGGGGATGTTGGCGTTCGCTGGGTTTCTGCCGATGGTACGATTTCCTTGGACCCGGTTTTATGCCTTTGGGCCCAAAGCAGCCCGGTTGGATATTATTATGTTGAGTCTTTGATTTTGTTTGGCACACATCTTGTTCTTTGGGCCCAAGTTTCCTTACTTGGGCCCGGAGCTACCCGAGAAAAACAAAAATTAAATGAGTAAACACACTCGTAAGGGCCTTAACAATCTACCGTAAGGGTTTTCTGGTGCGCTATATACAGGGTGGCTCTCAGCGGCGTTTTCGGTTGTTCTTGGCGGTCCTAGTCTGAGTTGGGACTTTGGCGTCCGGTGTCGGGTCTGGCTGGGGTCGTGGCGGTATGCATCGAGGCGACTCCGATTTCTGGAAATTTCCTTGGAGGTTCGTCTTCATCGCCCACAGGAGGGACTCATGATGTATCGTTGGCCAGCAGTGTCATCGCTTGGTGGCGCTTGGCTCCGGGGTTTGTCCGTGTTGCTCTCAGCTTGTTTGGCCAGGTTCATATGTTCGTCTGGAGTTGTTTGTTTGTCGCTTTTGTATTGCACCGTTTATTTTAGTTTGTATGATCGACGGTTCGTCATCTTCTGACTTTGTTGGCCTCTCGATGAGTGGCCATCGAATTTTTACCTAATAAAATATATATATAAAGTTGAATATTTAAAAAAATAAGGGGATCGTTACTTGAGATGACAATATTATATTAGCTTATTAATAATGAACCAAATACCGGATATATTATTTTATCTAAAAAGATAAATTTTGTACCTAGCTATATTGGCTTATATTAATTGATGTGGCTCAAAATTATAATACCACTTTAATCTAGAACATGACACGTAAACAAAAATAATCCCGTTTAATCCAGAAAATTTCATGGATGCGATATCGCACCAGCGGCCTCTGCTTTAGTATTTTAAAATATATAGATATTGATAGCATGCATTTAGGTAGGCATATTAGGTTGCATTTAGCATGATTTAGATGTGCATAATGCATGGTTTAGGCTAAAATTGCATTTATACTTGTTTTGTTGGTAGAGTCGGAATCTACACGATTTTATGGATTATTTCAGGTATATGTGGATCCGATGAGGAATGAGGAAGCTCATGGATGAAGGAAGAGTGAATAGGAGGAGGAAAAGTGAAGAGCCCGGGAGCGGAATCGAAGTTAGAGAGCCTAAGTGAAGAACAAGTCAGCAAAAGTTGTCGCCAGACATGCTGAACTTGTTTCGCACTTTCTGGAGGCCTCGGTTGTCCGATTGACTATTATGACCATGCGTTGGAAAGCTCTTTCCGAGATCTACAACTTTTGTGTTGACATCGGGACCAAATTCGAAGAAGCAAAATCGCTGTGAACAGTAAAAGCCGCCCCGCGGCCCGAACCCCTGACGAGCGATTTCGCTGATCGCCGGCTGCCCCGCGGCCTAGGCTGGCTGCCCCGCGGCCCTCTCAGAAACACGCCGTTCAGAATTGGACTTTAATTAGGGTTTTTGTTTTATTATTTGGCCGACTTGTTAGAGGTTTTATAAGACTTTTCTAGTATTCTTTCATGAACCTTATGCACTTTATTCCATTGTTGAGAGCGTCGTTGAGCATGAGCAACTAAACTCTCGAGGTTTCGCCTACAGTTTGGATCTTTGATTGTTGAATTGTGAGTTTCTTAATCTAGTTCTTATTCCTATTCCAATGTTTTGACTTCTTTGTGCTTAATTGCTTGAATGTGTTTTATTCTCTCTGGCCTGATCAACTAGTTAGAGTAGATTCATTCAATTGCTAGGGTTTTGCAGATTCCTCGTAGCGAACCTTAACCCAAGTGGCAATCATATCCATTTAGGACTCGTAGGACTAATTGGATGTGTAGGAAGTTGAATACATGTTGAATATCGACTCGTAGCTTGATATTATATGTACCTTGGTTAATTCATAATCTTAATGCTATCTCTAGGTTGAATCTTAACCGTGTTAGGGTTATTTAGAGATAAGGGTTGCTAGGACTCGTAGGACTAGTAATTTACCTAAGATCTGGACAAGGACATTGATAGGAAAAGACAAGAACTAGAGGCTGAAACAAGGATCGAATTCATCAATCGAAGTGATAAATTGTAGGTGAACCTATTTCTCTCCACTGCATTCTACAAATCAATTTACTTTATTTGTTTGCTTCCGCTTTGATAAAAGGCGGACCTTTTACACACCAAAAACCCCCCATATTCTCTATTAGCGATTAGAATTGACACTTGAATTGAATAGATTTCCCTGTGGATCGACCTCTTGCTTACACACTATACTAGTTGTGAGTTTGAGTATTCTTTGGCAAGAACAACGACAAGTTTTCCTCTTGTCAGATATATAGATTATATAGATAGATATAGATATAGATTTTTGGGCGGAAGGAGTATAAGGGTTATTGACAAGATTATAAAATGGTTATTAACAAAATAAATTTCATAGAATTACACAAAAAAATACTCGATGCGAAGAGGGGATCTCTAGAGGAACCCTTTTGCACTCACAGCGATATATCCATAGTTTGTGACAAGGAAAAAATAATCCCTAAGGGTAAATCGGTCATATTCACATGTTAACCTAATATTATAAGAAGACCTCCCAGACTCATCATTAGGTACGCTCTAAACACTAAACCTAGCCTCCATTAAACTTATTACGGAGTATTTTCTACGAAGAGATCTGACTTGAGCGGAGTCTCCTCCGGGGAGACAACCCCTGCCCCCACGGTTGATTGTTCTTGTGTTTTCAGGTTCAGATCTTGGTGCTGGACATCGATCTCCTTCCACAATTACTTGTGCGGATTTCCCCCCTTACAATTGGCGCCGTCTGTGGGAACCGATCAAAAGGCTATGTGATCGGAGTTCCTAGAAGATTAAACAAGGATTGACCACCGGATCGAGTCTGATTTTGAACAAGACATTCGCAGGGAAGTGGCTTGAGTCATCGTCAGCGTCGCCGATCCCCTGCCAACGCTATCATGTCTTCATCATCGCCATTGGACCCTCATCGAGCTTTTTTTTCGACGCGTCTAGAACCCGGCCATAACCCGATGTCCCCTTCGAGGGCCTAGGGGCATACCGAACTCCCTCCTAGGCTATTACCCCTGTACCTCCCTTTGGGGATTCTGCGCTGCCATCGAGATCGAAGCCGAAGAGGGAGACGATGATCGATGCGAGAGCGTAGGGGAGGGGATTGAGAGAGCTATCCTTGATATCGCCTCCCGTCCTTGCTGGTTACCACCAGTACCTCGTCATGCACTGTCGGTGTTATCACTTGTCCCTGCGCTCGAAGTTACTTAGCAAAATAGCAAGTCGCCGCCGCTCCTCTCTGCACCTCCAAACGAAGAAGAAGATACGTCAGGGTTAACTACGAAGCTGGTCCAGTATTATCAGAAATTGTATATTGGCCCATATTTTAACAGTAATATCAGAAAAGGCCCAAAGTTCTCAGAAAAGAGTCTGCCCCGAAATCATATTGAAAGGTTCCCTAATCCAGTGCTTGACGTTGCACATGATTGAGAAGTGCAAAATTCTTGCTCAACAAAATTCTTGCTCAACATTCAAAGAGTGTGGGAAAAACAAACTCACGCTAATTTCCTCAATCCCCAATTGTTTTATATCTTTTTATGATCATATTGATATATTAGGTTCTTGTCGTAGAGTGATTATCAAATATCATCTGCATCAGTATATGCCTACGAGATTTAATTTTGTTGTGATATCTTTTCTAAGATCGATGTTATGAATAGCACGACAAGTGACACTACTAGGGCAAGGATCGGTGGTATATATAAACACCCCTAGGATAGATGTGATGTTATGAGCAGCACCACCATTGCCCCCCCCCTAAAATTCCGTGCTACCAATGATATTATAATGCCCTATCAATCAGGGGTATCATTAATGCCGTCCGGGGAGGTAACTAAGTCCTTAAATATGCATGTCATTAAGAAATTCAGAGTGCTGGATATGAATGTTTAGGTATGTATATATACATACTGAAGTTAGGATATGCCTCTTGAAAAAAGGAACCACATATTCATATTCTTGTTTCGCATGATATGGTTAATGACTGATTGACTTCTATCAAAATAGTAATGTTACTTATTTGACGTTAAATAAGTCAAAATCAAAGATATTGACATATCTTCTTGTTTTCTTGAGTTCTAAGCTAAACATGCATATATATACACGAGATATACTCATTATTTGTATGCCTATGTTGCCGCTGGATTAGAACCAGGCTCATTATCTAGGTGCTATTTGTTGTCGTTTGACTTTTGTCCTTTCGAGGGTGGAGAGGTCCAACTAGCAGGACAATGAAATCACGAGAGTTCAGTGGAAAAGGCTGGAAATTATACTTCAGAAAGGATGATTTAGTGTTACGAAAGACACTACCACAAGGTATTCGATGTTGCGAGAGGCATTGGGACAAGCATGGGTACGTGTCACAATGACGTACACCACTCTTGGAAGGTCAATGCAATGAATGGTACTAGAGCATGGTCTCCCACTAATCGTGAGAATGAGGTCATGGAAAGTGTCATGGCTTGTTATTCATGGTTTGAACAAATACCAGATAAGTCTATCGATCATATTGTCCTTTGTTTAATTTATATATATGACAATAGCCTTTTACTCATTTATTATGGTTTACTTATAGATATGGCTAAAAAGTGCAAGTGAGAAAAATACTGAAATGCGCGTGTATAATGAGTTAGTTGCCTACCTTGCAAAACATCCAACAATATGATTTGCTATACTATAGTCTAGTTCATGACTCAGTGGTGTCGTTTGTTAGTCGGAGTATGCAAGCGGGGTGACGAGATCATATTGCATGATATATATTGGTGCTAAAGTTACTTTGATATCTAAGATAGGAGATGCTCCCAATTAGCACACGCACGAAAAAAAGCTGATCAAAGAAGGGGCACGATGAGAGTTCCACTAAGTTGCCCATTCGAATCCAAGGAGAAGAAAAAAAAAGAGAAAATGGTCTAAATTCTCTAACACGTAACAAATCACGAAGTTGGAGTATATGTCATTGTATGAATGCAATTCAATGTGTTTGGGCTAACTATGCAATATACCAACTAATCTGGTATTGTCAAGTTCTTTGACAGGAGGGGTGCTATGAATGACGACACATACTCAAAGCTAAGAATTTAGGTTCTTTGACAACAAGTTTAGCTCACATCGAACACTTTCAATGCCTCTATATGAGACATGACGTGTCGGAGGTGCTACAAGTGGCATTGGAGTGGCATTGGGATAGGGTGCTAATATTACGAACAACATTGGAAGCAAGCCAATTCGACACTAGGAACGATATTGGTTATAAAGCAAATGAAAAAATCATTTACCATATTCACAAATGGTTCAGATAACCCTTTTACCATATTCACAAATGGTCCAGGTAACCCTTTCCCCATCTATCTCTCTCTCTCTCTCACACACACACACGTGTGTGTGTATATACATATATGTGTATATATATACACATGCAGTGGGTATTGGACACTTTCCCAGTATTTTCCAGTATTTTCCATCACCAGGGGCACAACTTTTTTGAATTGATGAAACATTACGTGTTTAAATGGCATATAAACTCCTATTATGTTGCTAGTTTACTTGAGTGGTCCAGGTATAAGCCAACGAAAATGTCAAGAACACATAAGCTGGACGCCCAACTTACAAAAAAAGGGGAGTTATATATTAGCGACATCGTGCTATATGCCCGAACGAAATTGCTAGCTACGAATGGCTAGGCTTTGGTTACGAACGCAGAGCATCACCTCTGTACGGCTACAAATAGCCAAGTTACTAGCTACGAATGGCTAGGCTATGGTTACGAACGACCAAAGCAATGTCTTCATACAGTTACGAATGAACAAGTTGCACACCTTTATGCGGCTACGAATGGCCATGTTACAAGTCTCTGGCTAAGAATGGCCAAGTTATTAGTCTCTAGTCACGAATGACTAACTACAACATCATCTTCACTCGGCTACAAATGGCTGAGTCACTAGCTATGAATGGAATACCTCAATGAGTATTGCAGCTCCCACAATGATATCCCAGCACCAAGGTTGTATGCTTGAGACACTTGTCTGTCTGTTGTTAGATATGTCATACGACAAACTTTTAAGTGTTTTCTTATGCACACAGTGAATTTGATATGTAATATCTATCCTTGCTTATGGGCGTACCAGGGGCATTAGGATCATTAACTTACCAACTACCTATATGAATTCTGTGAGATTTGACATTTTCAGGTATGAAATAGACACGAGTCACGAGTGTCGAGAATGACATCATCTCGAAGCTACAAGAGCAAATCAATGGTGTTACGAACAACACCAGGACATGGTTTAGTGTACAAATGACATTATTACGTACAATAATTTAATGCTATGAATGGCACTTGGGCAAAGCAAGGTGCCGCACATGAAGCTCAGTGTAAAAGTGAGGTTACGATCAACATCAAGGCTAGAGCTAGTTAAGAAGATGAAATGAGCTTCTAGCACGAACGAAAGCACGATTAACTCAAGCAAGCAACATGTGGATTCACGAGGTCCGAAAGAATGCAAGTTCAGATCCCATCATAGTCAAGTTACTATAATGAGATCTGAGGGGCAATTGAGAGGGAAAAAATAATCTCTAAGGGTAAATCGGTCATATTCACAGGTTAATCTAATATTATAAGAAGACCTCCCATACTCCTCATCAGATACGCTCCAAGCACTAAACCTAGCCTCCATTAAACTTATTATTTTATACAAAGAGATCTGACTTGAGCATCGGAGTCTCCTCCGCGGAGACAAGCCCCGCCCCCACCGTTGATTGTTCTTATGTTTTCAGGTTCGGATCTTGGTGTTGGACATCGATCTCCTTCAACAATTACTTGTGCGGATTTTTCCCCTTACAACTTCCTTCAATTCAAGTACTGGAACTCTCATCGTCATCCTCGATTTCTCTTTTCAGGCCAACAGTTGACAAAAAACTTTTTAAAAAAAATCAACGGCAACACGGAGAGCAAAATCATCAGGAAATGGGGAGTCGTTTATGGATAAATTAGGGTTTCATCCGTCGTTCTTGTCGACAGACACGACGAAGCCTAATCAAGCTCCGAGAGTAGACGAAGCCTTCATCCGTCGTTCTTGTCGTGATCTGCTTCGATTGCACTTGATTAATTAATTGTAATTGCACGTTCATTGTTACTATATGAGATTCAAGAAAAAAAAAAGACAGATATATCACTAAACAAACACCATGGTAATACTAAGATATATAAATAGGTAAAGCATAACAATATAACATCACGGGGAAGTGGAGAGACACGGAAAGAAGGCGACTCCAGTCTCTATGCTCGGGTGCCTCCGAGGTATAGTGAAGCGTGGAGCCTTAGACCACTCCCGATTGACGACATCATACGTGACAATCCATTTTCTTCGTTCTGATCGAAGAGACATCACGAACACTCTCTTATTGCCTCAAGCAATCAAACGCAGTGGCGTTGTCATTGTTAAACTCAAGTTCCCAAACACATACTGAAAAGGGGGCTGATTTCTCATCGTACACCTTGCCGACCATTAGAAGTCGCCCACCACATTCTGCAATGGAGTTATAGCCGGAGCGAGGTGGAGAAGGGATGAGGAATTGCTCCCATGCCCCATTCACCACATCATAGGATATTATTCCATCAGGTTCCATGGTCAGGAAGTAAACGATAGTGTCAATGGAGACCGTTCTATTCTTAAATCCCCGACAAGGCAACTTGATGTTAGCGGGAATTCTCCCTGTAGAAATCGCATCCTTCATGGACTCGTAAACCCCATAGTTGCCACAGCTATTCGTCCAAATGATTTTGTATGCCCCTGCCCCTGCTGAGAGTTCTGAATAATCTTGGTTTAGAGTAACCATCCCTATTATAACATCCTTCACTCCTCGATCATATCCGGTCCAACAAGGCCACGGTAATTCCTTCCAAGTTTGGGTAAGACAATTGCCTACCCGAAAGGAAGCTTCTCTATGATCATAGTAGCAAACTAGCCCCCCATCAGAAGCTGCACAAAGAAGAGCCGGGTTAGCATACGGTGGGGCTTTCTGGGTATAGCGCCATTCCTTGGTGGATGGGTCGTACAGGGCTCCAATGTCAGCATCAGCTACTGCAAATAACAAAGGGTGCCTTTGTAGCGCAAAGTTTAACCAAAGTTGTTGGAAATGAGGGGATTTAGGAAGGGAGTTCCACTTCCGACAAACCAAACGAAACCGGATGAGTGTGATAATGGGAAGCCTTGCGATGACAGCCTCTAAAAGTTCTTCAGGGAATTCTTTCCATAATTCCACATCCATCACCTCCGCCTCCACACAAGCTTTCTTCTTCCCTTTCCATGATTTCTTAGCTCCATAGCGCTTCATTTTCATCTTCCAAACTCCTGACATTCGACTCTAATACTGAAAAAACAGGCAATCAAACCATCAGAAATCAGTTCAATGAAAAAAAGCATCAACAATCAATCTACAACATCATTAGAACCGTCACTACAATTACAAAAACGCACATATGAGAGCCCTGAATGTAATATAGAAAGCAACTGCACAGTTGAGCAAAAAACAAGTTAAACAACTCTTTAGCTCCACAGCTTTCCATTTTCATCTTCCATCCTCCTGATATTTGAATCTTATACTGATAATGCAGAAATTGATGTGATTACTGTGGCGATTAAGTCAGTTAATCCTGCTTAGCCTCTTGTTTCCTGTTAATCAGGTTTAGTGATTCCCTTGGGTAATAAGACATATGTTTTACTTTTATTTGTTTTCATCCTTATCCGGGTATAAATACCCTGCCTTGTCATTTCCTGTACATTGGATTTGGAGGATAATGAAAGAGAGCAACTTTGGGGAAAAGGGTTTCTGCTTTCCCTTCTAGAATCAGCCTCATTCAATTTCATTTTCCCAAACCTGTTCATTCTTGATTGATGAATGATGCTCGGTTCACTGTTACACTGAACGGAATCTTCATCAATTCATTAGAACTCAAACCATCAGAATGAAATCAGCTCAATAAAAAAGAGTCACTTTTGTTACAAAATCAAAAGCTATCCCAAAAGGACAACACTGCAAACTACATCTCTGACCCAAATTTTTAAAAACAAGATATGAATTACAACTAAAATCAACTAGAAGTGGGAAATCCACAAAACCCTATCAGCCAATTGTGTGCAATCTATCTTTTGATTGAGAAATAGATTATAGATGTGTGAGAAAGATGTCAAAAGAGATTGAGAGAGTTCCCAAACAGCCAGTTCCCATCAATTCCAAAGAACGAAACGGCAACAAAGAAGTTCATGAGGGGAGGATCCAGGAAATATGTAGGGATGAGCAGGATTTAACCTCAAAAAGCACAGAGATAATAGGTTATAGCAAAAATTCGAAGGAATCACGCAGGAAATTACAAGGACGATCCAAGACAGTTAAAGGTACCTCCTTTGGGCTGCAAATTCCGATTGGCGGCAAAGAAGTTGGAGAAATAAGGGGGAAATCGCTGTTACTTCATCTGTTGTCGCCTTGAGTCGAATGTCGAAGAATGTTCATGTGCAGACTGAAAGTAGGGTTTGAAAAGGGGGAAATTGCAAATTTAGAGTAGCAGAAACTCACCACCGCCATACATTGTCGCTTGGTTGGTCTGAAAATCTCCCTCTCAATTTCTCTCAACTTATTCTTCGAATCTTTTGGGGTGATGTTGCGCGCGCGCCCGGGGGGTGTTTCGGGGTTGAACGAGAAACGCCGAGGGATGGGGCTTTAGGTGGACCGTGGACGTGGACGTTAAAAAATAGGCCCAAATTGAAGAAAATCTATATCTATACTATATATATATATACTATATATATAATTTTGGGTTTTGCCCTATTAATTGCACTCATTAAATTAAAAAAAAAAAACCAACCTAATATATATCTAGCATTACCTTCAAAATTCAAGAAATTATTATAGCTTATTGGTTGTATATTAAGCTTTGGTGCAAATTATCAAGGGTTCAAATCTCATTAGCTACACTAATTTTTGTTTTTTTTTTCTAACTTTTTTTTTCTTTCTATATATAAATAGTTAAATTACCCCCATTACATATAATATGAAGCGAAACTAAAATATTCACCACCGATTGGTTGTAGATTAGTTTTATATTAGTATTATATTATTATATATAGATATATTATTATATATAGATAATAATAATAATATAATAATATAATAATATATAACAAGAAAAGTTGTGTGCAAGCCTCATAAATGCGTACCTAATTATTTCTCCAATTATTATTATTATATAAAAATTATTCAAATGCTCAATATTCATGTCGAAAACTTTTTATCTTCTGCCTTTAATTAACGTATACAATAATTAAAAATTAAAAAAATACAATTAAACAAGACTTTTCAGTTTTCACCTATTTAGTGACATGTGAGATACATTATCATAAATATTTGGGAGACCCTTCATTTCAATTCAAAGGCAAATTTCGTTCTGTATAATCACTCACATCGTTTTTTTATTCTTCGTATCTGGCATGGATTTTTTGATGTATGATTATGACAATTTTTTTTTGTCCTTGCAGAGTAGTCGGATAATTGATGAATGATCTACAAATCATCGTTGAAGATTCGGAGGATATCGGAGCAAAGCACTTGGATCACAAGGCTGAGAAAGGTGCGTACGTTTGCCCTTGGTTTGTTCTACCTTCATTAAAATATATGCTCCTTCCTTGTATTTTACGTACACACCCTTCTATTTGTGATATTTACACTATTGCACTTGCTTATATAAAATATTTATAAGAAAAATGTTAAAAAGTGGGATCAATTTTCTTTTGGGTGCCAAATTAATAAGTATTGTTCTTGACAGAACCTCAACAATTGAATGTTTATTATATAAATGGATCATCAGTAGTATAATTTATTTGTAAACCTCAACAATTGAATGTTTATATACCATTTCGATGCATTTTTTTTTGTCAACAATTTTATGTACGTGCATGCATATGCTAATTTCATTTAGCTCCCCCTTTTCTTTTATTTCCAACAAAAAAATATATTAATATAATTATTTAATAAAATTTATATCCATAGTTAAAAATAATGTCTTTGTCTATATAGTTAGATATTCATATAGATGATATAATATTAAATCTACGTACATGCACAAGAACATATATATGTTCATAATAAATAAAGCTTATATTTAAATATAATATGTAGATAATTAAAAGTATGCGTATATATTATACTTAAATCTTATATCTATATATCTATATACAATATAAAGCTGTATTTTTCCAGGGCTTTTTATTTTCCATTTTTTAATTCTACAATATAAATGGTTATCATCCAAACTCAATAGATTGTCCGACCCATTATTATAGCTAGCCTCAAGCCTTATTTTAAAATCAATTAGTTTAATTTTCTCTGTATTTTGTAAAAAGTTTAATTTGCCTCTTTTTATTTATTTATGAAAAGATGTCTAATATATAATTTTTGGCGTTTTTTTAATTCAATTGGAAAATTATTTTATAATTAAGTAGATATATAAAAGAATCTTTGATAATTAATCTAAAATAATAAAATTAAAGATTGTAATAATAATAATAATAATAATAATAATCATTTATCTACATATATAAGATTGTTTTTGTTTCAATTTAATGTTTTTTTTTAAATCAATTTCCAAGGCCAATTCTACTTGACCTAACCTATGTAAAGAATTCAAAGAGGCATTTCATTTCATCTCTAAAAACAACGTAATTACAAAAAAAAAATCAATAACTACATAGTACTGTATTAGTCTACATCCACTCTTTGGCGAGGTAGGGCCGTGGGTTGACCTGCTTGTCAATAAGTATGCTTCGAAACAGCTTGGGCAGTCGGCGGGGGCCTCGAGCATTTGGAAAGGAATTACTAAGGCTACGAGTACTGTGATCAAACCTTATATAAGTTGGCGGTTGGGTGACGGTGCATGCATAAACTTCTGGGAGGATGTTTGGATAAATGATCTCCCGCTGAAAGAGCTGTTGGATGAGAAAGGGATTGCACTACCTAGTGGTGTGATGGTGGCGGATTACTGGGAGAAGGGAAAGGGCTGGTCTTGGGACAAATTTGCCCAGTTTCTGCCTAGCGAAACCATCTTGAGGATGGCGGCGATTGCGGCCTCGGAGATGGAAGACAGTATGTGCTGGGCTTTGAGTAGAGATGGGGATTACTCGGTTAAAGCTGGGTACGCAGCGATCAACAATGCCGGAGTGTTTTTATCTGCCGACTCCTCGTTTGTGAATAGAATCTGGAAGCTTAACGTCAACGAGAGGATTCGGGTCTTCATGTGGCTGATGTGCAACGGGGGAGTCCTTACGAACGCTGAAAGAGCCAGACGACACATAGGTAACTCCGATTTGTGTCTCATCTGTCTAACCAGTAGCGAGTCGTTTATCCATCTCTTCAGAGATTGCGTGGCTGTCAAGAACTTTTGGTTGCAGGTTGAAGGCACGGAACGGAAGGGGGACTTCTTCTCCCTTCCGTTCGCCGCGTGGTTGAGGAGCAACATATCCTCGGAGAAGGACGTCCATGAAGGGCTGCTGTGGAGGGATTTCTTTGCTACAACACTTTGGATGATTTGGTACAGGAGGAATGGGGTTGTGTTTAATGACAGCAGAACCACACACTTAACGCCGGATAGCTGTACAAGAGCAGCCACTCAGTACTCTATGGCGAGACGGAACATCCTCGGTAGTAAGATAATGAAAGTGAAGACACCCACAACGGTTAGCTGGTGCGCTCCTCCCCAAGGTTGGGTTAAGCTGAACGTCGACGGGGCGGTCAAGGAATCAGGTGTGGCGGCTGCTGGAGGTGCTCTCCGTAACGAGCACGGTGAATGGATTGCTGGGTTCGTCCACAACATTGGGCGATGCTCAGTGGTGGAGGCAGAACTTTGGGGGCTGGCAAAAGGCTTGGAGATGGCGTCGAGCAAAGGGTTCAAGAAGGTTATATGCGAAACTGATTCCACGCATGTTGTGGAGCTGCTCTCGATTTCGATCAAGAAAACACATCCGTGTGCCAGCCTGGCGAGCATCTGCCAGGGCTTCCGTAGTAGGAGCTGGAGTCTCCAGATCCGACATGTCTTCCGTGAGGCTAATGGCCTCGCGGATGGGTTAGCTAGCTTTGCATTTTCCTTTCCGCTTGGGTTTACTTACTTGAACGTTTGTCCTGTCTTACTGCTGAACCAGGCTAGGGATGATGCCAGAGGAATTTCCACTGTCCGATGGCATTATCAATAGCTGTGTTTGTTTGCTTCCTCTAATAAATTCTCCTTAATGGAGTGCTTTGCCTACCAAAAAAAAGTCTACATCCACCCACCCTTTATTACAATCTTATCGGTTTTCCAATATTGAAACATAAAGAATTTGAATAGTCACGTCCCTACAATTACTCTAATAACATCAATTCATCAATGCTAAATGATTTTCAACTCTATATAAACGTGTTTATTGGGAAGTTTTTCAACTTCAAATCTTCCAAAAAATCATTCATAATTTTTACAAGCTATTGTTTTTTTATGCCTTTCATCAATTTTATTCTATTGTTAATTAACTAAATCAATTTGCAGCTTAATTAGATTAACTATTATTTTGATATTTTTACTAACTACTTTTTTTGTTTTTTTTTTTGTTTTGTTGCTAGATTTTGTTACCAAATGCAAAGAAAGCATCCAAGATGAATTGCAACAATTGTTTTGGGTAATACATCCTAACTCGGAAAGTCGTTGCAACAATTGTTTTGTTTTTTGTATGACTACCCATTGATTTTGTCTTATTCATCTGTATCTATATCATCTGTGCATGTGTTGTTTCTATAATTGAACATTATTGTTATATTTTTCTAAGCTTGAGCTTAATTTTATATACATTAAAGTGTCTAATTGGTAAATAAAAAATCAAAGTGTCTAATTTATACAAGTGTTAGATATTATTGCTAATTAATTGATTATTTTTATTATCAGTTCTCTCATTTAATTCTTCAAAAAATGGCTTAACTTCAAATTAACTCAATATAATATAGTTTTCCCACTACGCCAGATTGCACTTCGGGCGACGGACTGATGAGCTTCCGTCGCCTGAGTTCACTTCAGGCGACGAACTTAGAAGAGTTCGTCTCCTGAATGTCTAGGGCTTTACCCCCAACCCAAATCACATTTGAGCGACCAATTCTATACAAAGTTCGTCGCTTGAATCAACTTTAGGCGACGGACATATTTAGGCGACGAACAAAGGGAGAATATATGGTTGCTCGAATAAAGAACTCATCCACTTTTGTCAGAACTACCATTCAGGCGACGAAGATAGGTCAATGTTCGTCGCTTGAGTTGACTTCAGGCGACGGAAATTACATGTGTGGTCCATGTTGGTCGCCTGAATGAGGGATAAAAGTTGGTCACTCATTCAGGGGACGACATATTTTGAATGTTCGTCGCTTGAGTTAAATTCAGGGGACGGAGATAACATGTGTACTCTATGTTGGTCGCCTGAATGAGTGACAAAATAATAGCAATTATTTAGGTGACGACATATTTTTTAATGTTGGTCGCTTAAATGAGTGACCCCATTAGACATTTTTTTACAAAAAAAAATGTTTTTTTTTATAAATCTTATAAATTAAAAATATTTTTTTAAAATTAATTATGTAATATTAATCTTATAAGTTATATTTATAAATTTTAAAACCATAATTTACAATGTTATATTTAAAAATTTAAAACCATAATTTTAAAATTATTTAATTGTTTAATAAATCATATAATTAACTAATAAAATCTTATACTAAGTAATAAATTCTTATTATAATACTATAAGGTTATGTTTTGAGGAAAACTCATATAAGTTGCTAATAAAACCTTATACTAAGTAATAAATTCTTATTATAATACTATAAGGTTATGTTTTGAGGAAAACTCATATAAGTTGCTAATAAAACCTTATACTAAGTAATAAATTCTTATTATAATACTATAAGGTTATGTTTTGAAGAAAACTCATATAAGTAACTAATAAAACCTTATACTAAGTAATAAATTCTTATTATAATACTATAAGGTTATGTTTTGAGGAAAACTCATATAAGTTGCAAATAAAACCCTATACTAAGTAATAAATTCTTATTATAATACTATAAGGTTATGTTTTGAGGAAAACTCATATAAGTTGCTAATAAAACCTTATACTAAGTAATAAATTCTTATTATAATACTATAAGGTTATGTTTTGAGGAAAACTCATATAAGTTGCTAATAAAACCTTATACTGAGTAATAAATTCTTATTATACTCCGTAATACTATAAAGTTATGTTTTGAGGAAAACTCATGTAAGTAATAACTAATAAAACCTTATACTAAGTAATAAATTCTTATTATAATACTATAAGGTTATGTTTTGAGGAAAACTCATATAAGTTGCAAATAAAACCTTATACTAAGTAATAAATTCTTATTATAATACTATAAGGTTATGTTTTGAGGAAAACTCATATAAGTTGCTAATAAAACCTTATACTAAGTAATAAATTCTTATTATAATACTATAAGGTTATGTTTTGAGGAAAACTCGTATAAGTTGCAAATAAAACCTTATACTAAGTAATAAATTCTTATTATAATACCATAAGGTTATGTTTTGAAGAAAAATCATATAAGTAACTAATAAAACCTTATACTAAGTAATAAATTCTTATTATAATACTATAAGGTTATGTTTTGAGGAAAACTCATATAAGTTGCAAATAAAACCTTATACTAAGTAATAAATTCTTATTATAATACTATAAGGTTATGTTTTGAGGAAAACTCATATAAGTTGCTAATAAAACCTTATGCTAAGTAATAAATTCTTATTATAATACTATAAGGTTATGTTTTGAGGAAAACTCATACAAGTTGCTAATAAAACCTTATACTAAGTAATAAATTCTTATTATAATACTATAAGGTTATGTTTTGAGGAAAACTCATACAAGTTGCAAATAAAACCTTATACTAAGTAATAAATTCTTGATATTTTCAATTGATCGTGTATTCTTGATATTTTTCAATTGATCGTGTATTCTTGATTTTTTTTTTGCTCTTAGCTCCTAAAACGTTAATTGTATTGTCATAGATAGATTCTTATAAAATAATAAAAAATTTAGTTAGATCAATTGAGATTGAGATCGAAATCGATATCGAGATTGATGTTGAGATTTTAATTTGGTTGTTAATATAGATTTTGAGATTGAGATTGAGATCAATATCGAGATTAGATTGACATAGTGATTGGTATTGAGATCGAGATCAAGATTGAGATTGAGATTTTGGTTTATAAATATAGATTTTGCGATAGATGTTATATATGAATTTCTAATTTCCATTTGAGTTTGAGATTGAGACTAAGATTGATATGGAGAGTTTGAGATTGAGACTAAGATTGATATGGAGAGTTTGAAGGCCCTAAGATGTTAAATTTTATAATAATGACTTATAGGATGTATAAAATCAACATAGATGTAAAATTGAATTAGTTGGATAGATTTTCAGAAAAAGAAGTCTGTAATAATAAGCGTAGAACCTATTCTAATAAGAATAAATAATATATACTGTTCCAATTAAACTTCAACCATGTAAGAGTAGAAAAAACATTATTTATGTATTTATATAATAATGAGTATAGAAAAAAACATTATTTTTTATATAATTCTTCAAGAATAGGAAAAAAAACATGGAAAATTGAAAATTAAATACACTGAAGAAATATTAATTTTGCAAAAAAAAAAAAAAAAAACCGATGAAACATTAAAACAAAAACAAAAAAGATGAAAAATAAAATAAGGGGAGGGAAAATAGAGTAGAGGCGGCAAATTTGGGAGGAGAGGCGCGCAAGTAAAAAATTGAAAATCAAATTGAAATTGAAGTGGGCCGGTTTTAAAATGAAGATGGACGCGTTTAGGGTTTCTAAAACCTAGATCCAATCTCTCACCACCGCCTCCCTCTATTTTTTTCCTCTCTCAGTGCTCTCTCTCACTCGCCGTTCTTCCTCCCTCCCTCAATACCGCCTCTCTGCAATCTTCAATCTTCAATCTTCAATCTTCCTTCCTCTTTTCTTTCTCTCTCACTTGTTCTCCACATCTCTCTCGCCCTCGATCTGGATCACTCCCTCGACACTGCGTGCTATCATGGAGATGGAGAACAAAGGGGAAGGTCGAGCCTCGTTCCCGTCCACCAGTCGCCGTCAACTCTCCACCAGACCGTCTGCTCCTCAGATCTGGCACCACCGTTGACAAGGGGAAGGTCGAGCCTCGTTCCCGTCCACTAGTCGCCGCCATTTTCCCGTGCATCAGTCTCCGGCAACACGGTAACTATCATCTCATCCTCCATTCAGATCTGAGAACCCGCCCCCCACTTCTCCATCTCCCCTCATCTGGGAAGCTGCCCCCATTGTAACCCATCTTCTCTATCTCCATTCAGATCTGTTCATTCTGGTTGTAGTGGGGCTTCATTTGATTTGGTTCACTTGTATTGGGTTTTGATTTGGTGAGTTGCTTTTATTTTTTCATGATTTTGCTTTTGTATTTGATCTTTATAGTTGTACTGGGTATTGATTGATGAGATGTGTATTTGTTTTAATTTGCAGGTTCGGGCTCATCGGTTGGATTTGGCCTTAAGGATTGAAGATGAATGGAAGATTAATAAAAAGCTGTGTATTAGGGTAGCACCGTGGTTTTTTTAACTCAATTTTGTACTTCATTAAGGTTCAATTAGTGTTGATGTGTTATTAGTATTTGAAAAATCACTTTGTAAAAAATATGATTTATTGTGTAATATATCACATTATATATATATATATGCATATTTTAATTTAATTATTATATACAGTATATATATAATTTTTTTTTATATATGTAGATTTTAATTATAAATTGTCAATCAAAATATTATAAAAAATAGCCACTTCAATCGAAAAAAAAAAACAGACTTTATTTAATGATTCAGGAGACGAACATATTTCGTCGCTTATGCTAGTGGGCGGGCTTGGATGGGTTTGGAAAGCCCTTTGGGGTCTGACAACGTTTTCAGGTGACGAACCATTTTTCGGTCGCCTAAGACTCGTCAGGCGACGAGCATCTTTATTACCGTCGCCTGAATACTCCAGGGATGAAAGTCAACGGACGGTGGTTCAGGAGACGGACTTTCGTCGCCTGAATCTTCTAGCGACGAAAACCCCCTTTCAGGCGACGATTTGGGTCCGTCGCCTGAGTTGTAAATTGGCATAGTATATGTTATTATTGATCAATTCATATAATTAGTATAACATCCATATATTTTTATTTTAATTGAGTTTGCTCAATATAGATAAAATAAATTCAAATGTAAAATATATGGTTCATGATAATTAAGCACATAGAAAGGCTTAGTTGAGGCTTTGGGGCCTAATTATAATAAACTTAATTTGTTCAGGAATGAAGGTAGGTATGCACGAGGCATGTTTCCAAATACCTCTAATTAATTCTCTAAGTGGCCAGATGATATTGATTATATATGTGAGAGACATGCTTACTACTACTGTATATATCTACTCCGTATGTTTTTACTCCGTAGTATTGTTTTAGTTCTAATATATATGATATTATTTTTCACATTCACATTTGAAGTATCACTACAAAAAAAAAATTGCTTTAGCTACGCCAATTTAGAAACGGCATGGTTTTTCCGTTGCTAATAGGGTGTCTTTGCCACGGGTTAAGCGACGGCCGGCGTAGCTGTCTCATATTTTGTGACATTTGCGACCACTAGTAGTAGTTTCCGTCACTAATTTTTATTAAAAACAAAAAGAAAAGAAAACGGAAGAAAGGAAATAAAAACCCTACCACTCCGCCGCTCCTCAGTTATCAAACTTCCCCATTTGCCGTAGAGAGGAGCTAGGGTTTGAGAGACCAAGGGCGACCGATCTCTGGAGATCGAGTGTTAGAGCTCGATGGAGCTTCCATGGCGGACAAGTCCTCAGTCGCAGCCCTCTCATCATTCTCATTTCTTCTGGCCACGCCTCTCCTCTCGCGTGATTCTTCTGCGTCTCTCGGCCCACCTCTTTCGCTACCTGTCTGAGAAATTTGCCCTCCATCTCCGCTAGGGTCGCTGTCCAGATCCGCCTGTGCTCCGTCGCCGGAATCCTCCGTGCCCTAGAAACGCCTCTTCTAGTGGCTTGTAAGTTCACCGCCGCCGCTGTGATTTGATCCCGATCAGGTTTAATTTCTGAATGTGGTGGTCTTCGATCTGGATTTGGATTTTCGCTTTATTGCTTTGCAATTTGTGTTTTAGCTTTGTGTTTTTAATGTTGTTGATTTTAGGGTTGGGATCGTGTATGACGATACCAGATTCAGGGTGTATGATGGTGAATGGAGATATTTGCTCACAGTGTACACCTAAAGAAGAGAGGTGGGTAATCTCGGAGTTGATATCGAAGAGGGAGTCATATTTAAAGGAAGGGGATTTGTATTATCTCGTCTCCAACAGGTGAGTTATTGTTGGTTGTGGATCTGCTTTTTTCACTTGTGTTGTAAGAACAATCTTTGATGGGAAAGTAGTGAGAAACTGAGAAACCATTGCTGCCTATTTATTAAATGAGGGAACCCCTGTTGTAGAATGGAGTTCCTTTTGTTTGTTTTCACATGTAAGGCAAGAGAATCTTCTATTGATATTATTGATTATGTCTTAGTTTATGAGGAAATTTGGAAGAAGCTCCATGAGTGGTGAGGCTTTCTTGCTCTATGTTCCATTAAACATGAAAGATTATTCGGTATATAGTCCTGATCATTTTGTTCTTTACTACTTTTTCATCGCATATTAGATTAGATTTTGCTTTCTTTTAAGTTGACTAGCGTGCAATACCACATTTGACATTTACCATGTTCAATCTGATTATTTCTTTTTCCTTTCCGAAAGGGTTCTGTATTCTTATGTCTACTAGTATTTAAACCTTAATCATATCGAAAAACAATGTTTCATTCTTAATCAGTTAAGCACTTAGCATAGAGTGATGTGTACCTTTGAATTATCATTGCCAGCTTCTTAAATCTGTTTCCTTATTCTTTTCATCTGCTAACCTTTAATGTGAAGCTTGTAGTTACTACCCATTCAACAGTCGGTGTATGCATATAATTTGCTTGTATGTAGATACTTCTTTTATTACCCTGCACCTTCTTTTTTTTTATCATATCATATTATCATGCATACTTTCCATTACTAGTATAGTCAGATTTTTCTTCTTCTTCGTGTATAAGTATTAGAAACCGATCATTTTTCTTTGGATTCTCAGGATCTGATATTCTTTATATAAAATCAAAAACTCAAATCATCATCCTCGCAAATGTTTTGAAAATAATCACATAAAGCAGTTTTTTTTAGCTACTGAAAAGCAAAGCTATTAAAGATTTCAGCCTAGTCTTTGACCATTTTATCTATTATGTCCCATTATGAAACATATATAACTTGAGGTAAGTCTCTGTATAACTAGATTAAATGATTGTTCAAAAATTTCCATAAGATTGGACAGTAATTGTATTCTCGAAAGTCTGCCATTTCTTTCTTTTTTTTTATTATATTGGAGTTGTACCCATGAACGCAGCCTAGCTAGTGCTCTTTATACTAACTTAGCACATACTTTGTACATATCTCTTAATGCAAACATCAAATAAAAGTGTGATAGATTAGCTTAAAATTATCTGATTAACCGAGTGTTTTGGGGACCTGAACTTTTATAGATTTCTCAAGCTGTCGTAATGAAGGAAACAAAGCAATACAGTTGGGGAGACGTAGACATTCATGGATTTGGTAATTTGTTTAGTGTGTGGCTTGCATTGTTTGTTGGGTGTACATGGTATAATAAATGACTAATCTTGTTTACTTGCTTTTCATGTGCGCAAAATCTTTTGTGTTATATTATCATATCTCAGAGCTATTTATTAAAATAGCTCATTCTTTAAGGAAAATCTTATGCTATTTTCCCTCTTTAATCCTAACTTTCGGCTATTAACAATTGAAGTTGAGAATGTTGGCTGGCCACATTTAAGGAATTAGCAACTGGACTGCCAATTGATTGTTAGTGATAGAGAATATTTATCCTGAACTATGCAGATTGCGACTGAATTACTTGTTGCTGAGGTGAACATCAACACAATGTGCGAACTTGGTTCTAGTGGCATCTCCCTGGTAAATTGTGTGTCCATATACTTGTTTACTTGCAATAATGTAGAGAACAAACTCAATTGATGTTTTCTTGATCGATGTAGAGAACAACCTGATGTACCTTGCTGCGATTCAGATACTCAACCTCCTACAATGCATTATCAAGTGAGCATTCATACACTAGGATTCAGTTGTGAAGTTAGACTAACGACTGCGCTTTTATTCTGCTTTTGCACTTTTTGCCATGTTGCTTTGCAACTTCTATTTGTTAAATGATAATTTTGAAATTGAAGATGGGATGCATAAATGCACGTAGTCATATGTCTTTCCTAGTCATCTATTTTATTATATGGGTCTTAGGATGACAATGTTGGATACACGAGTATAGTCCACCTTGGTTTTATGAATGATGTTCTCTTTGTCCTTCTGTCTTAATTGTCTTCAACTCTTTTCATTTTACTCTCAGTTTCTACTGCTTTTTTGTTGTTCTTTAGTGGACATTATTGTCGGTGCTTTCTTTGCCTTCCATTTAGTTAAACGAGTTAGTAACTTCCCGTTGTTGTCTATACTACTAACAAACTAAGGTTTTATAGAACAAGTCCGACATTCCTTGTCTGATTAGCATGTAAATAATCACTAGAAGGTGCTTTGTAATTTTAAGCCTATTAGCTCAAATGGTAGAGCGATGTGTTAATGCACATTGGTGCGGGTTCAAATCCCGCATAGGCTACTACTATCATTTTTTTTAATTTTAATAAACCCATTAGCAACGGGATATTTACCGTCACAAAAAGGGGTAATGTTATGCCAAGAGGAAAAAGGGCGGGAATAAGTATTTGCTACGGCAATTTCCGTCGCTAAATATTATTTGCTACCCTAGAGCTAGCGACCGCTGCATTGCCGTCGCATAGCCGTCGCAAAAAAGTATTTGTGACGGCAATCCTAGCTTTTGCGACGGAAAAGTGCCGTTTCTAAAACAATTTTTTTTTGTAGTGTATGTAGGTTGAGAGTCAATGAACATGCTAGAAGCTTTGGTATTAAACTTGCAAGCTAACAATGAACATAAGAGTGAATGAACAGATCTACATGTGTACAAGCTAAAAAATAGAGTTTTTTTTATCTTATTATTCATTTTTCAAAATTAATATATACCAAAGAAGAGAGATTTTAAAATTAAATCAATTAAATGGTATTAAAGTACATTATTATATCAATATCAATAAAAATTAATGTCAAAGCGCATGTGTAATAAAATTTTGATTATATTTAATATTAATGAAAAATAAATAACACATAAATCAAATATTGCATAAACATATTACATTTAACGGGCCAGACATATCTAATAGAGTATATCAGCTAACTAAATGAGCAAACAACGTAACTAAAACATGTCCCGTGCATCGCACGGGCATGCTCACTAGTCATCCTTTAAATATAACAATTTATCATAAATCACCTATTAAATTAATATTTTCAAGAAAATATCTTTTAAATAACTTTCGTCACCAATCAAACATCTTAAAATTATTCCGTCCAAATTTAGGTTAAATTTAATAAATTATAATTTTACCCATATTTTTATATTATTTTTTAATAGAATTTTAACAATTAAAAAAATAAAACAAATATGGAGTAAGTAGTTATGAATTTGGGAGGAAACTATTAATATCATTTTTTTATCTCCAAGTAACCAATAAAATAGAGTTGGCTTTTACAATACATTCAATTTGGGAGTAAAAATGACATCCCTGTCTTATTCTTACTATTTACTTTTATTTTTTTTAATTGTTTAATATGCAGTTTTATTTTATTTTTCTTGGATGCAAATTTGTTGATGACAGCTTGCATTTTGTATATTTATCTCTTTGAGTAAACCCGCCCGAAAGGCGTTAAATATTTATATATTTATCTCTTTGAGTAAATCCGTCCGAAAGGTTTCGATTAAATTCCGAAAGGGCCCCAATAAAAGCCCGAAAGGGCCTTGTTTAAAGAAAAAATTTGCGAAATAGGCACATTTTTTGGACGTTTTTGCGAAATGGTCGCGTGTTTGGACAATTTTGCAAAATGCTCACTGTATAACCCTAATATTTCGCTCCTCCCCTCTCTTTCCAGATTAATTTCTCGCCTCCTCTCCTCTCTTTCCAGATTTTTTCGAGACAGTGCGGCGTCCGAATTGGAGTTCCTTCTTCGACGGATCTGAGATTGCGCCGGATTGGAGGTCTCGATCTATGGCGGCGAAGCTAGAGAGTGCTGCGTCTCTCTTCCTCATCCGGCGAGATCCGGTGCGAATTTGACAGATCCGGCGAGATTCCTCAATCGGCGAGATTCCGGATCGTTCCTCCGCCGTCTCTTCAACTCCGATCGTTCCTTCGATCGAGGATTGCGGTGTGTTGGTCTTCCTCCGATCGTCTTCCTCCATATCTGAAGTGGCTCGAGCGAGGCGGTGGCGCGGGCGAGCGAGGCGGCGGTCCGAGCGAGGTCGAGGGAGGCGGCGGCGCGAGCGAGCGAGTCGATGACCGGAGCTAGATCTCCTCCGGAGTCCGAACGCTGTGTTCGACGATTTCTCAAGATAGAAGATGAAGTTTTTATTAAATTACAAAACTGACCCTATAAATATGGAAATTATAAAAAACATCTATATTTTATTATAAAAATCACCCTATGAATATGAGAAAGTAAAAAAAAACTATAAAATATGTGATTAATGAATATGAGAAAGTAAAAAGATCTCGAAATCGATTCATGTCTCCAACTTCGAATCTCGAAATCGATCGCCATCGTCTGAATATAAATAATAATAATAATAATAATAAAATGTTGTGCAAATATAACATTTTGCACGATAAAATGTTAAAAAAAATTATTGCTCTTATTTTTGCTCAACATCATCTTATTTTTGCTCAACTATTTGTTATTTTTTGCACAACAATCGAGACTTGTGAATTTTTTCTCAACATGATCTTATTTTATCTCAATATAATTTCATACTTTCTCAATAAATTATTGCTCAACATGCTCTTATTTTTGCTCATCAATCCTTTATTTTTGCACAACATTCGAGACTTGTGAAATTGTGTCTCAACATGCTCTTATTTTTGCTCAACTATATGTTATTTTTGCACGACTCTGTTTTAAAAGTTGCACGACTCTGTTTTAAGAGTTGCACGACTCTTGTTGTAAGAATTGCATGACTCTTGTTTTAAGAGTTGCACGACTCTCTTGCAAGATTTGCACGACTCTGATTTAAGAGTTGCACGACTCTGTTATAAGAGTTGCACGACTCTGTTTTAAGAGTTGCACACGACAATCGAGACTTGTGAATTTATACTCACCATGATCTTATTTTATCTCAATATATTTTAATACTTTCTCAATAAATTATTGTTCAACATGCTCTTATTTTTGCACAACATGGTCTTATTTTTTGCTCATCAATAGACAATAATTGCACAACATGATGGATTGGTGAAATTTTACTCAACATCATCTTATTTTTGCTCAACTATATGTTATTTTTGAACAACAATTGAGACTTGTGAATTTATAGTCAACATTATCTTATTTTATCTCAATATAATTTTATACTTTCTCAATAAACGGTAAGTGATTCAGAATAAATTGAAGCATGTCTAGATTTTTTTATTTTTTTTAACATTTTATCGTGCAAATATAAACATAAATTGTATAAATATAATAGCGTGTTGTGAAAAAATAAAAATAAAAATATAGATTATCGATCACATAATAAAATATAAATAGTTTTTTTTAATTTCTCATATTTATAGGGTGATTTTTGTAATTTCATAAAAATTTCTTCTTCCACGCGTCAACTTCTTCTGTGTGAAATCTTGGAGCCGCCATTGGAGGAGAGAAAGCATAGCTCCGGCCTCGCCCCCTCGCTCCGGCCTACGCCTCCACGTCGCCGCTCCCTCGCCTTGCCGCCTCCGCGTCGACGCTCCCTCGCCTTGCCGACATCGGAAAACCTCCAGTCCAATTAGATCTGGCGGCTCGCTCGGCCTCGCTCCGGCGGCTCAATTTATTTGCCGAATCAATTAGATCTGGAAGAACAATCAATTACCCCAACCAATTATTGCACGGGAAGAACAATAGGAGGGAGGGAGGGAGAACGATGAGATATGGAAGAACATTCAGATCTGGAAGAACAATCGGAGGGAGGGAGAACGATGAGCGAAGGAAGAACAATCAATTACCACGGCGAGGGCGAGAGGGCGAGCGAGCGAGACAGAGCGTCCGGAGAGATCGAGAGAGCGAGAGGGAGCGGCGAGAGGCTAGTGGCTATTTCGCAAAAATGCCCCAAAAGGTGGCTATTTCGCAAAATAAGCCCATTTTCGTGGCTATTTTGCAAAACCCCCCTTGTTTAAATCCTGAAAGGGTTTGACAAATTCTCGAAAGGGTTGGATTAAAACCTCAAAAGAGCGTGGAAAATAATTTGAATATTATTAGTTTAAATAATTCCTTCCCGTACTTTCAGTTTGGTGCTGGGAGTTTGCACACAAATTTCTATCTGATGTTTCGATCTTCCCTTTTTGGCCTGTATTTGTTCTCTCTTTTGGCGTCGGGTCGCTGCTTTGGCGTGGTGCGTTTAGTTCCGAGTTGGGTTTCAGTATCGAGCGTCTTGTTATGATCGTGGTCTTCGAAGATCCCTCATCTAGGTGGGGGCAACGTCGGTGATCTGCACTTTCCCAGGTTTCGCCTTTTCCGATGGTGGGTTACTGTTCTCTGCTTTCTGGGTGTCGTGTAAGTCGTCGCACTCTACCGTGTTCTTGGCATTCGTGGTTCGTCTTGGATCTCCCTCGACCTCTCCGTTGGCTGACGACTTATATGGGTTCTTTGGGTGGTTTCTTTCGTCTGTGTTATTTGTGTGTTTAGTTTGTTGTATGTTGACGGTTAGTCCGTTTGCCGATTAGCCGGCCTCTCGAGCTTCAGACTTGTCTGAGCTCGAATTTTTATCTAATCGAATAAACAAACAAAAAAAAAACTTGCATTTTGTGCATAAATTCGGGTTTTATGTAGGATTAAATCTATTTTGGAAGCTCTATTAAATGGTTCATTACAAATGATTAATCTTATCCTCTTGGTTTGCAATGAATTTTGGCTTTTGGATGATCGAAGGGTGGCTGGGTGGGTGTACTCGGGATTCAAGTACGGTGAGGTCGCTTTTGGATGATCAAAGCCTCCTACGTCACCTCTTCATTTTCGACGCGGTAAGCCTTCTAATTCAAAGCTTTAAACAAGTACTATATTATAAAAAGAAGCTCTGTTTTATTTTCCCCCCAAGTTTTGTTCTCTGTTACAATCCCCCTATATCTTAAAGCTGAGTCTTTTGGAGAACAGAGAGGCTATCCACGTGGAGCCTCTCCAAATTTTTTTCATCATTTTCGTTTTTGCCCTTCTCTCCCTCTTTCTTTCTGAAATTCCGAAATAACTGTAGAACCCTATTTTCTTTCTCTCTCCTTCATTGTTGAACAATCAAAATCTTGATCGTCGCTTCCTTCTCTGTAACCTTCTTTGCTGCCTCGGAGCTTCGTTCTCTGTCTTCCTCGTCCTCGCTAGGTGGGAGCCCAAATATAAATTATTACACTACGATCTCTGATTTGTTCTCCCTTCCGGCATTTGAGGGTTTCTTCGGATCGTGCTCCATTATACCTGTACCGTAGAAGCTGATGAATTGAAGAGCGAGAGGGATTAGTTGGGGGAATTAGTTGGGGAAGCACAGTATAGAGAGGACGACGGCTGGGCGGTGTCGGAAAACGATGAAGTGGTGGCGGAATATGATCCATCCCTTGCAAACCCTCTGCTCCGGCGTCACTTGCCGCTTTCGATTATGTAAAACCGGCAAGTGCTAATTTAACAATTTCTTCCTCAGATTTTCTTTCTACTGTTACATTATCGATATTTCCATGCTTTTCGAGTCAAGGTTCAATTTTTATGATTTTGTTTGATCGTTCGTTGCTGTCTGATTAATTACTGAACGAAATTTATGTAAATTGGACTTCAATTTTGCAAGTATGAGTTCGCAATTGACTGTCGATCGGCTAAATTGAATCCCTAATCCCTAATGTAACCCTAATCTCAGTAATCCATCAATGTCCAGGGCTTGGTAGTTCAAACTTCAAATGCAGAACAAAGGGGAACACAACCTAGCTTTGCAATAAGCGACACCTCTTATTATTTTTAGGAAACAAACAAGGGGAAGTTAGAATTCACTTGTATCTGTATGGTATGAGCTTCTTATCCGAGGAGAGGAAGACAACCTAGCTTTGCAATGAGCCCATAACATGTGTTTCTGTTGGTAAAAGTCCCATTGTTAGTTATTTAACTTTATTTTTGACTGTCAATTTATGACCAATCTAAATCTGATCCTGGTTCAACTTTTTCTTTTTACAGGGTTATAAATCCAACCGTATACCATGAGTACCCCAAAACAGTGGTAGACACTACCTACCTTCATTGAAGGCCAACTTAAGAAGGTGACAGTCGTCTACGAATTTACCTTCACTGAAGAGAAAGCGACGCCTGTTGGTTTCTATGACAACTAGAATCCTTCATTTGCTTGTAAGATATTCACACTCCTATGCTGATTATCATCTGTAAAGGCTCGGATTTTTAAAATATTAATTTTCAGAAAAAGAAAATCAAAATGAATTTAAAATAAATTCCGACCCAAATTTTCCGACTTAAAAATCAATTCCGTCTTTCATTTCGGTTTTGAACGATCAATCAGCGGAAATTTAAATTCCCGACTCGAGACCTCAATTCCGTCATCTTTCTCACATCCTTATCCAAATTCAACATTGGTTTCTACAATTTGAGCTTAATTTCAAATTTCCCATCTCTTTCAATCTCTTCCTAATTAACCCAACACACATAACCTGCCCTTTTCTTACCTTGTTTGACTTACCTAGAATGGAGGTGAGACTCCCATGTTTTGTCCAATGGGTGCAATTAAGGTCTCAAGTAAACCCAAAATTTTTGTCATAAAATCTGAACCTTTTAACACACCTTTCTACACCCCACACAAACACAAACCAAACAGCTTTTCATTCTCTTTTGGAGGAATAGCCGAGAGCAAGAGGGAGCCTCCCACCTCCATTGCCGCCACACCTCACCACCTCCACCACCACACCTCCGTCGCCTGCACCACCGTCTCCCCACCAGCCTTCCCGGCGTCGACCACCAGCAGCCACCAGGAGCAGCCGGAGCGCCGCCCTCGTCGTCCTCCTTGCGCCCTGTTTTCCGTCCTCACCTCGGTAAGCCTCGATTCCTCTCGTCCTCTCCTATTTCACCCTTAACAGCCCAAAAGCTTCCATCTTTAACTCTCCTTGCTCCCTCCCTAGGCCGAGCTGCGTGATTCCGACTCCGGCGAGCCCATCGAAATCTCGACGAACTCCGACGAAGCTTCGAAGCCCCTCGGTGAGCCCCCTCTTTCTCCTTCCCTTCCTTTCTTGTCTCGTGCGTGTGTGTCGGGGTGGCCGGCGAGGCTGGGTGGCCGGATTTCCGGAGCGCCGCCGCCGGAGGTCCCCCATTTCCCCCTCCTTTCCGTCGATTCTGGGCAACCAAAAATGGGGGCTGGTTCTCTGTTTCTTTCAAACAAAATGGAGAGGAAGAAGACCTGTGGGCCTTCCTCGCCACCTCACCCTCCACCTCAGCCTGGGCCCACGTTTTTTTTACACCTCAGCCTTGGCCCACTCCTCCTTTCTTTCCCACGTTTTGTCTCAGAACAAGTGAAATGGAATAGAAGGTTATTTTTGGGCCTAATCCAACTGGGCCGAGTTTGGTGTTTAGAGGGCATGTTGGGCCTATTTTTTTTTGGTCCTCAGATTGGGTTTTAATAGAAGGAAGGGCTCTGTTTGGGTTCAAATTTAAAGGAAAGGTCCGGTTTGGGTTAACAACAAGGGGTTCGGTTTTGTG
Source organism: Persicaria tinctoria (assembly GCA_037127255.1). Lineage (NCBI taxonomy): Eukaryota > Viridiplantae > Streptophyta > Magnoliopsida > Caryophyllales > Polygonaceae > Persicaria > Persicaria tinctoria. The sequence continues at coordinate 84,674,272 of JBANSL010000004.1, read as the reverse complement.
TGTTAAAACATGGGCCGGTTTTGGGGTTTTTATAAAATAAGGGTTTGGGTTGGTAAATTAAAAAGGATGTTTTGACTTAATAAATATTGTTGGGATTTTATAAATATTTTATAAAGTTGTTAAAATAAAAGATGTTAGAAGTAGTATGTAAAATTATTGGGATTTAAAATATAAAATGTTGTTTTGAGATTTAAAACATAATATTGTGGTGATTTATTATTTGTGGTTAAATGTTATATGATTATGTTGAAGATGTGCAATTATATGCTAAGTAAGATTTTGAAATGATGAATGCAAATTGGTTAAGTATGAATCGGAATTATCTTAAGTTGGTGAATTGGAGAATTATATTGAGCATGGTTGTGAGAAGTTGAGATGATAGATTATGAGATAAGGTTGATGATATGGAAATGATGATGTGACAATTATTATGTTAAATTGTGAAGTTGTGTGTGTGATAAATCTATGCTTTGTGTGCCTTAGAGATAGACTCATTGATGTGCTTATACTTGTTAGGTGATCATCTGTGACGTGTCGGATTTCATATTGCCTGGTTGATTGCCTTTTGCTGTTCTGCGATACCAGGTAAGTCTCTTCGGAGCTTACTCAGATTGAATAGAGCTATTCCCTGCTTTAGGTGCATGATATACTAGGTGCTTGCATTCATGATCAGCATGCCATGTAGTACCATGCTAGGTTGCATCGATCGTTGAGCATTCTATTTCTTTGTGCGTATGTAAACAGAACGGCCGTTATCTGTGATAGTCCTAGAAGTCTTTGCTAGGGTCATAGGGTAGCCCAGCCTCATCGGGTACCCTGAGTCAATCGAGTACTTCCTTATATTATGATATGCCTGCGGGCTTTATTGTGGAGCGGGTTAGGCATGCGTGCCGCCCTATTATGAATGAATGCATTCACGAGCTGGCCAGTCTCCGCCTATCGGAAGGGGTGGAGGTAGGAGAGGGATATGCCACTTGGCATTGTCTTGGGCCCTTTACAATATTCTGCACATTATTATGAACTAGGAGCATGCTAGTGTGTTTGAATTTCGTACTGCATTAGAGCATCTTTATTAGGTATAGCGTATATGTGTGCTTATGGTTGGGATGCAGAGTTAAGTGGGCATCGATCTGATCCCGCCCCATCTCAATTTTTTTAGGTATTATTTATGCTCATCCTATCGGTGCTATTTACTTATCGCGCGGGTCATTTTGTCGGCGGAGAGTGAGCGCTGGAGTATAGACTTCCCAGACTCTGATTATACTTTTTCGGATTTACACTTTAGACTCCGTTTTGACCCGGCTCTGTCGTGGCACTCTTTTGTATTATACTTGTTTCCGCTAGTCGCATGATTTCTGATTTCCACGCTTAGATTACGACAGGTACAGGGGACTTCCCCGGGGATTCCAACGATCCCTTCGATTTTGGGTATGAAATCCCCCTTGAAAACATTAAAGTAAGTTTTGAAACCTTCAACCTGTACTCGGGGCGCAAGGTCCTAACGGGGGGTTTTATCCCTCGAAACGTAACCTGGGAATCATAATCCCGGGCCGTTACAAAGGGGTATCAGAGCTGAGGTTTTGCAATCCGAGTATGATAGGTTGAAGTGGTTTTGGAAATGGCCCAAGGTTTTCAAATTATTTTCAAGTGGTCTTCAAATTATTTTCAAGGGGCAAAATGAATTTAATTGGACATAAGTATAAATTAATCAATTATGAATGGCAATCTCGTGGGGTAGAGACTATGCGATAGGCATCCCTTATGGATGTAGAATTCGGGGAAGGTAGGCAAAATAATAGCTTCTTTTACAGATGGGTTGTGAAGACTCCAAGGAACTCGAGGGTTGGAGTAAAATGGGTTAGGAGACCGTGAGGTATTTGCCCCTCCGGTTAGTCGTCCCCCGAAGGGCGACATAGATCGTCTCTGTGCTTGTATGTCTTAAATTCAATTGGGCCTGAGGGCGATCCTCCTTGAAGGGGGTCATATTGAATCGTTGAGTGCTTCTGTGCTGAGTGATATAATTATTGTTATGTAGCAAGCATGGTTGATCCGAGACGTGGCTTAGATGGGCGTGGGGGTAGGGCGCGTCGCGGCAGGGGACGCCCTCCTCGAGTTGTTGCTGAGGGTGCCGAGGAGCGAGTTTCTCCACCGCGAGTTGATGACCGGGTGCCAGTTTCCCCAGAGACTAGGATTGGGCAGCTAGAGGCAGCACTTCATGATATTTTGAGCGAGCTACGTGGAGGGGCTCGATCTAAGGCGCCGACACCAGAGGTTCCAGTTCAGCAGCCAGCCGAGCCTGTGATTGATGCGTGCCCTGAGAAGCGCATCGATTGGGTCAAGAGGTTTGCTCAGTGTAGCCCGCCGACCTTCGCGGGAGGCGTCGGAGATGACGTTGAGAGATGGCTGCGTGATATGGAGGGGTTATTTGACCATGTTGCTGTACCTGACTCTGAGAGACAGAGACTTGCTGCTGGACTTCTGCGGGAGGACGCGAATGCCAGATGGTTTGGCTGCAAGAGGGAGCGGACCGAGTGGACGTATGACGACTTCAGATCCCTGATGCTGAGGGAGTACCGTCCACCAGGGATACAGTTGGCTAGGGAGGTATCTTTTATGCGCGGCACCTATGACCGGTCGGCTTCTGTAGCTGCTATCGTTCGCCAGTTCAAGAGCGAGCTGATATACTGCGATCACCTGTGCCCATCAGGCGAGAGTCGGATCCGTTTGCTCTCTATGAGATTGCCGCCTCCTGTACTTCTGCATGCGTCCAGCTTGGGAGCTGTCAGCTTTGACCGATTTCTGGAGGTCATCCTTATGTACGATCAGCAGAGGATTCTGTGTGAGACTTCCTACTCTACTGTTCGCCCTGATGCGAAGAGGGCGCGTCCAGCCGACACCCGTGGAGATGACAGATCTAGGAGAGGAGCGTTTAGAGGAGGATATTACGGAGCTGCACAAAGAGCACCCCCAGTTCAGACTTCTTATGGAGGAGATGCCAGAGTGAGGACTTGCCATGGGTGTTTCGGGAGGGGCCACTTCATTGCTTCTTGCCCAGACCGCTCGACTGTCTGCTATACCTGTGGTACCATGGGGCACCGAGCTGCTACATGCCCTCAGAGTCGTGGAGCTCCCGCTACTGCACAGCCACCGAGACTTCTTGTGGCTCCTCAGCCACCATTGCTGACATATCCCCAGGGCCAGGGTCAGGGCTAGGGACGAGGTGACCCTTCCGGAAGAGGCCGAGGCGGAGGTAGAGGAGGTAGAGGTTCTGGACGTGGAGGTAGAGGACCATCTGGGTCAGGTCAGGGTCGTGGATCATCTTCTGCAGGACGTCAGGGTCAGGGTATGATCGTGGCCAGAGTTCGGGAGGTCGAGGACCAGGAATACCCCCACCGCCCCGCGTATTTCAGATGCATGCTGATGACCGCTCAGCCCCGACTTCCGCAGGTACGATATTCTTCCATGATGAGTGCCTATCTATCTTGTTTGACACTGGTGCGACTCACTGCTTCATAGCAGAGGCGTGCGTGGCCAGGCTGAGCCTGAGCTGCACGAGTGGTTCACCCCTTACTATTGGTCTGGCGGATGGGGCCAAGGTTAGGACGAGTCGTGAGATTTTAGGGTGCCCCATTCGGATAGGTGAGCGAGAGTGGCCTACCGACCTTATAGTTATGCCATTGAGGATGGACGATCTCATCTTGGGTATGGACTTCATGGACCACTACGGGGCTATCATCAACTTGCGGACGAGGACAGTGTCGATTTTGGCATCCGACGGGACCGAGCACCAGGTTTGGGGGAGCGACCCCAAGAGGAATGGATCACTCATCAGCGTAGTCAGAGCCGCCAGACTTTTAGACCAGGGTTGCGTCGGGTATTGGTGTTATGCTTTAGAGGTGGATCGCACGCACCCTAGTGTATCAGATGTTCCCGTTGTCAGAGACTTCGCAGATGTGTTTCCAGAGGAGCTGCCAGGACTTCCCCCGCCGAGAGAGGTCGACTTCGCGATTGAGTTAGAGCCAGGCACCAGACCTATCTCGCGAGTTCCTTATCGCATGGCACCGACGGAGATGGCCGAGCTGAAGGCTCAGCTAGAGGAGCTAGCTGAGAAGGGCTACATTCGGCCTAGTGCATCGCCTTGGGGAGTGCCAGTGCTATTCGTCAAGAAGAAGGATGGGTCGTTGAGACTGTGCATCGATTATCGGGAGCTGAACCGGGCGACGGTGAAGAACCGTTATCCTCTTCCCCGGATTGACGATCTGATGGATCAGCTGCAGGGCGCCGTGGTCTTCTCGAAGATTGATTTGAGGTCAGGTTATCATCAGCTGAGGGTGAAGCCAGAGGATGTTCCGAAGACCGCTTTTCGGACTCGCTATGGTCACTACGAGTTCGTGGTCATGCCGTTTGGGCTGACCAATGCACCAGCCGCGTTCATGGAGCTCATGAACCGAGTGTTCATCGACTACTTGGACAAATTCGTCGTCGTCTTCATCGATGACATCTTAGTCTACTCGAGGAGTAGAGAGGAGCACGAGGAGCATTTGAGGATTGTGCTAGAGACGCTGAGGAAGCATCATCTGTATGGTAAGTACAGCAAGTGTGAGTTCTGGCTCACAGAGGTGGCTTTCTCAGGCCACGTTATTTCAGCTGAGGGAGTTGCCGTGGATCCGGCAAAGATTGATGCCATCGTTGCTTGGGAGGTGCCCAAGAACGTCAGAGATATCCGCTCATTCCTGGGATTGGCTAGTTACTACATGAGGTTCGTCCAGGGTTTCTCGAGTATTGCTAGACCGATGACACAGCTGCTGAAGAAGGACGTCCCCTTCGAGTGGAGTTCAGATTGTCAGGCCAGCTTTGAGCTTCTGAAGCAGAAGTTGACGACTGCTCCGGTGTTGGCTCTGCCAGATGGGACAGAGGACTTCGTTATCTACACAGATGCTTCGCATTCCGGCTTGGGTTGTGTTCTGCATCAGAGAGATCGGGTCATCGCTTATGCTTCGCGTCAGTTGAAGCCTCCAGAGGTGTCTTACCCCATCCATGATTTGGAGTTGGCAGCCGTGATTCACGCTCTGAAGATCTGGAGGCATTATCTGTATGGTACTTCTTGCAAGGTGATGACGGATCACAAGAGCTTGAAGTACATTTTCACACAAAAGGAGCTCAACATGCGTCAGAGACGATGGTTGGAGCTTCTGAAGGACTATGACTTGGACATAGTCTATCATCCAGGGAAGGCCAATGTAGTTGCAGATGCGTTGAGTAGGAAGACTCATCATGAGGTGACCGTTGAGAGGCTTACATCTCAGCGAGATTTGCAGAGAGATCTGTTGAGATGCTGCTTTGAGGTTTGGATTCAGCGAGATCACGGGCAGTTGTCGTTCTTAGAGGTGCAGGCAGAGTTGTCAGCAGAGATTCGACAGGGTCAGGCAGATTGTCCAGAGATTGCAGTTCTGAGAGAGCGGATGGCTCAGGGCAGATTCAGAGAGCTTGCAGAGAGGGCAGACGGGATGCTGACCTTCCAGGGCAGAGTTGTAGTTCCATCGACGTCAGATTTGAGGCAGAGGATCATGCAGGAGGCTCACTCCACCCCTTATTCTGTCCATCCAGGGACGAATAAGATGTATCAGGATCTGAGGAGGAGTTATTGGTGGCAGAGGATGAGATCAGACATCACAGAGTTTGTGGCCAGATGTCAGGTTTGCCAGCAGGTTCGGATTGATCACCAGAGGCCGGGAGGACCCGTCCAGTCACTTCCAGTTCCCGAGTGGAAGTGGACGGATATCTCCATGGATTTCGTCACTGGGCTGAGGCGAGACGTCAGAGGATTCGACGCTATTTGGGTCGTGGTCGACAGGTTGACCAAGTCAGCCCATTTCATAGCTATTCAGGAGACATGGCCAGCTTCGAAGTTAGCAGACGAGTTCATTCGCCAGATTGTGAGGCTTCATGGAGTACCAGAGAGGATCGTATCTGATCGAGATGGGCGCTTCACCTCGAGGTTTTGGCAGCAAGTTCAGGAGAGTTTGGGCTCCAGATTGCATTTCAGTACGGCTTATCACCCGCAGACAGATGGCCAGAGCGAGAGGACGATTCAGACGTTGGAGGACATGTTGCGATCGTGCGTCTTGGACTGGGGTGACCATTGGGTCAAGCACCTACCGCTAGTGGAGTTTTCCTACAACAACAGCTACCACGCGTCGATCGAGATGGCCCCATATGAGGCTTTGTATGGGAGGCGATGCAAGTCGCCGGTTTGTTGGGACGAGCCTGCAGATACAGTTCTGTCGTTGCCCGAGATGGTCAGAGAGACAGTTGATAAGGTTGGACGCATCCGAGAGCATATGAGGGTAGCCCAGGATCGACAGAAGAAGTATGCAGACAGACGGAGGACCGAGCTTGAGTTCGAGGTAGGCTCGCATGTATGGCTTCGAGTTTCACCCACCAGGGGAGTTCGACGGTTCGACATCAAAGGGAAGTTGAGTCCGAGGTTCATTGGCCCATTTGAGATCCTAGAGAGAGTCGGTGTGGTAGCCTACCGTTTAGCCTTACCTCCATCCTTGGCCGGCGTCCATGACGTTTTTCATGTCTCCCAGCTCCGTCAGTATATTCCCGACCCTAGTCATGTCCTTGACCACTCAGACCTTCACGTTGAGCCTGACCATACCTTTGTAGAGCGTCCGGTGAGGGTCCTTGATCGTCGTGTCAAGAAGCTTAAGAACAGGGAGGTTCCTTTGCTTCTGGTTCAGTGGTCTAGGAGGAGCCCTGAGGAGGCCACATGGGAGACCGAGGAGAGCATTCGGGCTAGCTATGGAGATGTCTTAGACGAGCTACTTGCGTCCTATGTTGAGCCGAGTGTAGACATTACCTTGACTTCTCGAGTGGTGTGAGTATGCCTAGTTAGTTGGTTGGGATTGGTTAGTGGTGTCTCTTTGATTTGCGTGCTTATACTTGGTAGTTATGTGCAGATCCTTGGTGATATGATGTGATGAGCCTCGATGATATGATGATGTGCTAGATATTATGGTATGTGACTGCCTTTGATGTGCTATAATCTTCTGTTTATCTTGAGATTATGATCATTCTTCTATATCCATGATACCAAATGTTAGAAATGCTAGAGATTGAATTGTGGAATTATGATTTGACTCGGAACCTAGGAAGAGAATGTGGGATTAGCCTCTAGAGGTGGATGTAGAAAGATTGGGAATGCCTTGCTTAATGTCGAATTTAAAGAATTTCAAACGGTGATTTGAGAAGGAACATAGAATTTGAGAAAACTCTTCCAACCCGAGCTTTCATTATGACGCCCCACGAAGTGGATACAAGCATGTATGGGGGCACCTGTAGATCGCTTGCTAAGACCTAGAGGAGATGTCATGATGGTTTCGAGTTATGGTATGCCCGAGGAGTCGGAGTGGGGTGTGGTAGGGGCCCCTGCCACATCCTTACTACGACCGATTGGGAGTATTATGATCATGACGACGGTACTGTGAGATCTCATGGGGGCACTTATGAGGTACTTACGGGATCGATGACGTGATCCTTGGACTCACCAATTCCAACTCCATCCCCACTTTAGAATGATTTTAGTCTCGGGGACGAGACTTGTTTTTAGAGGTGGATGATGTAAAGGCTCGGATTTTTAAAATATTAATTTTCAGAAAAAGAAAATCAAAATGAATTTAAAATAAATTCCGACCCAAATTTTCCGACTTAAAAATCAATTCCGTCTTTCATTTCGGTTTTGAACGATCAATCAGCGGAAATTTAAATTCCCGACTCGAGACCTCAATTCCGTCATCTTTCTCACATCCTTATCCAAATTCAACATTGGTTTCTACAATTTGAGCTTAATTTCAAATTTCCCATCTCTTTCAATCTCTTCCTAATTAACCCAACACACATAACCTGCCCTTTTCTTACCTTGTTTGACTTACCTAGAATGGAGGTGAGACTCCCATGTTTTGTCCAATGGGTGCAATTAAGGTCTCAAGTAAACCCAAAATTTTTGTCATAAAATCTGAACCTTTTAACACACCTTTCTACACCCCACACAAACACAAACCAAACAGCTTTTCATTCTCTTTTGGAGGAATAGCCGAGAGCAAGAGGGAGCCTCCCACCTCCATTGCCGCCACACCTCACCACCTCCACCACCACACCTCCGTCGCCTGCACCACCGTCTCCCCACCAGCCTTCCCGGCGTCGACCACCAGCAGCCACCAGGAGCAGCCGGAGCGCCGCCCTCGTCGTCCTCCTTGCGCCCTGTTTTCCGTCCTCACCTCGGTAAGCCTCGATTCCTCTCGTCCTCTCCTATTTCACCCTTAACAGCCCAAAAGCTTCCATCTTTAACTCTCCTTGCTCCCTCCCTAGGCCGAGCTGCGTGATTCCGACTCCGGCGAGCCCATCGAAATCTCGACGAACTCCGACGAAGCTTCGAAGCCCCTCGGTGAGCCCCCTCTTTCTCCTTCCCTTCCTTTCTTGTCTCGTGCGTGTGTGTCGGGGTGGCCGGCGAGGCTGGGTGGCCGGATTTCCGGAGCGCCGCCGCCGGAGGTCCCCCATTTCCCCCTCCTTTCCGTCGATTCTGGGCAACCAAAAATGGGGGCTGGTTCTCTGTTTCTTTCAAACAAAATGGAGAGGAAGAAGACCTGTGGGCCTTCCTCGCCACCTCACCCTCCACCTCAGCCTGGGCCCACGTTTTTTTTACACCTCAGCCTTGGCCCACTCCTCCTTTCTTTCCCACGTTTTGTCTCAGAACAAGTGAAATGGAATAGAAGGTTATTTTTGGGCCTAATCCAACTGGGCCGAGTTTGGTGTTTAGAGGGCATGTTGGGCCTATTTTTTTTTGGTCCTCAGATTGGGTTTTAATAGAAGGAAGGGCTCTGTTTGGGTTCAAATTTAAAGGAAAGGTCCGGTTTGGGTTAACAACAAGGGGTTCGGTTTTGTGTGTTAAAACATGGGCCGGTTTTGGGGTTTTTATAAAATAAGGGTTTGGGTTGGTAAATTAAAAAGGATGTTTTGACTTAATAAATATTGTTGGGATTTTATAAATATTTTATAAAGTTGTTAAAATAAAAGATGTTAGAAGTAGTATGTAAAATTATTGGGATTTAAAATATAAAATGTTGTTTTGAGATTTAAAACATAATATTGTGGTGATTTATTATTTGTGGTTAAATGTTATATGATTATGTTGAAGATGTGCAATTATATGCTAAGTAAGATTTTGAAATGATGAATGCAAATTGGTTAAGTATGAATCGGAATTATCTTAAGTTGGTGAATTGGAGAATTATATTGAGCATGGTTGTGAGAAGTTGAGATGATAGATTATGAGATAAGGTTGATGATATGGAAATGATGATGTGACAATTATTATGTTAAATTGTGAAGTTGTGTGTGTGATAAATCTATGCTTTGTGTGCCTTAGAGATAGACTCATTGATGTGCTTATACTTGTTAGGTGATCATCTGTGACGTGTCGGATTTCATATTGCCTGGTTGATTGCCTTTTGCTGTTCTGCGATACCAGGTAAGTCTCTTCGGAGCTTACTCAGATTGAATAGAGCTATTCCCTGCTTTAGGTGCATGATATACTAGGTGCTTGCATTCATGATCAGCATGCCATGTAGTACCATGCTAGGTTGCATCGATCGTTGAGCATTCTATTTCTTTGTGCGTATGTAAACAGAACGGCCGTTATCTGTGATAGTCCTAGAAGTCTTTGCTAGGGTCATAGGGTAGCCCAGCCTCATCGGGTACCCTGAGTCAATCGAGTACTTCCTTATATTATGATATGCCTGCGGGCTTTATTGTGGAGCGGGTTAGGCATGCGTGCCGCCCTATTATGAATGAATGCATTCACGAGCTGGCCAGTCTCCGCCTATCGGAAGGGGTGGAGGTAGGAGAGGGATATGCCACTTGGCATTGTCTTGGGCCCTTTACAGTATTCTGCACATTATTATGAACTAGGAGCATGCTAGTGTGTTTGAATTTCGTACTGCATTAGAGCATCTTTATTAGGTATAGCGTATATGTGTGCTTATGGTTGGGATGCAGAGTTAAGTGGGCATCGATCTGATCCCGCCCCATCTCAATTTTTTTAGGTATTATTTATGCTCATCCTATCGGTGCTATTTACTTATCGCGCGGGTCATTTTGTCGGCGGAGAGTGAGCGCTGGAGTATAGACTTCCCAGACTCTGATTATACTTTTTCGGATTTACACTTTAGACTCCGTTTTGACCCGGCTCTGTCGTGGCACTCTTTTGTATTATACTTGTTTCCGCTAGTCGCATGATTTCTGATTTCCACGCTTAGATTACGACAGGTACAGGGGACTTCCCCGGGGATTCCAACGATCCCTTCGATTTTGGGTATGAAATCCCCCTTGAAAACATTAAAGTAAGTTTTGAAACCTTCAACCTGTACTCGGGGCGCAAGGTCCTAACGGGGGGTTTTATCCCTCGAAACGTAACCTGGGAATCATAATCCCGGGCCGTTACAAAGGGGTATCAGAGCTGAGGTTTTGCAATCCGAGTATGATAGGTTGAAGTGGTTTTGGAAATGGCCCAAGGTTTTCAAATTATTTTCAAGTGGTCTTCAAATTATTTTCAAGGGGCAAAATGAATTTAATTGGACATAAGTATAAATTAATCAATTATGAATGGCAATCTCGTGGGGTAGAGACTATGCGATAGGCATCCCTTATGGATGTAGAATTCGGGGAAGGTAGGCAAAATAATAGCTTCTTTTACAGATGGGTTGTGAAGACTCCAAGGAACTCGAGGGTTGGAGTAAAATGGGTTAGGAGACCGTGAGGTATTTGCCCCTCCGGTTAGTCGTCCCCCGAAGGGCGACATAGATCGTCTCTGTGCTTGTATGTCTTAAATTCAATTGGGCCTGAGGGCGATCCTCCTTGAAGGGGGTCATATTGAATCGTTGAGTGCTTCTGTGCTGAGTGATATAATTATTGTTATGTAGCAAGCATGGTTGATCCGAGACGTGGCTTAGATGGGCGTGGGGGTAGGGCGCGTCGCGGCAGGGGACGCCCTCGTCGGGTGACGTCTATGAGAGGTTTGAAGATTGTAGTATGTGATCAAGATTCTAATCTTTTAACCTCTACTACTAATGTTGTATATAAAGAGGTTTTTCACAACGTATAGTTTGTAGAAACTTGTGTTGAGGACATATGCATGCAAATGTTATGGCGGAGTTGATTATTATTTGCGTACATTGTGGTTGACTTATTTTACTTTATGAAACCATGTTAAATTAATTTATGTGTCGCTCCTTCTTGTATCATTCACCTCAGTCGAAGGTAAGGTTCGGTCTAGTACTATGTTTTATACATCATTACCGAGTTAAAAATCCCGTGCGTAGCGCATGGGCTACATGCTAGTTAAATGTTAAAAGATTAGTAAATTTTATAATGTGGTGTGTGGTGTGGCAGGCGGGGAAAAAGTGGGTGGTGGATGATATCCCCTGGATTTCCCTTTCTTCATCCCTTCAATCTTTATATCTTTCGGGAGCGATTACCCGACGGAATCCAACATCTCACTCCCGGTTTGGATTCCCAAACTCACCTCTCTATACTCAATTAGAATTTCCGATTGCTCGGTGGAATTGAAAAGGAGATGCGAAAGAGGAGCCGCTCTTATGGATTACTTGTTCCTGATTTTGAATTCACTAAATTCAATTATCTGTCTGATGTACCCTATCTTTGCAGGCAGACGTACTCTTGCTCTTTTGATTCCCGTCAGTTATTTGCAAGATGATAACCCTTCATTTTGTCCAAGAATATGGTGAAACTCGTGCATCGAACATAAGTCTGTACCTACAACTATAAAACAATATATTGTTTAAAGGGTTCATGAGAGAAGTTGAAAAGTAGATTGACAAGGGAGCCAACATCATTGGTTACATTGCTAGGCGGGCAGACTACTTTGTCCACCATATCGGCAAGAAATAAGGAGCTTTCTCCTGCAAGAGAAAGAAATTTTGTGAGATAAGAAACTTAATTAATTTGATTCAAAGTTTTTGTAGCATATTAATCTGTTTTCAGCGTAAGTTTCTTACTTCAAAAGTCATGGACTCCCATTTTAAACTTGCAGCATTCATTGCCTTGGAGAATTGTTTTGACTTCGAGAATCGTTTCTTTGATGAAAACAACAACAAAAAATGAAACGAAAACGAAACTTACCAGACGCCAAGGTAGGAATTAAACAAAATCTGATCATATATCCGTGTATATATATATATTTATATATAAATCTTACGTTATCGACCTTATCCTTATATTCCTCTCTGAACAGACGCAAACTGTAATTGAACAAAATCAGATCATAATTTTGCAAATAAAAGACTGAATAGAAACGAAAAAAGGGAAAAAAAAAAATTTAAGTGTTACCCGAAACTGCCGCATGCAGCACCATCCATTTCCTTAAATGCCTCCTCCTCCATTTTGTCCGTTAATTTCTCTCCTAATTCCATTTTTCTACACAGAAAATAATATATAAAAGATCTGAAACACATTGACTACAATTGAATAAAACTGTCTACCTCATTGCCTGTTTTCGAGCCTCCCTTTTCTGGACCCGGTCAAGATAAAACGCTTTGTGCTGAAAGGGAAAGGGGAAGAATGCGTGAGATCAGGATGTGTGAGATCAATTTTCAACAAAATCACTTATATCTTCACGTAACGTTTCCCATATTTCTCGTCCTAGGTTCTCGAATTTCTCAAATTCTTCGGGTGGCCCAAAGGGATAAGGCTGAAAAAGGAAACAGAAATGAAATTGATACTGCGAATTTGAAGAAAATTAGAAGAAACCATGACTAGTAAGTTACCTTCTTCCGGAGGCATGCCTCTCGATAACTCATCCTAAAGAAATCTGTTTTCCTGAAATTAAACAAAACAAAATCAAAACTGAGAGAGTAGAAGAAGGGGTGAATGAATCAAGTATAAAGTAAGTAAGCTACAGGAAATGCTTGATTGCTTCTTCCTCCATTGGTTTCTGTTTTCTTGTCTTCTTTGTTGATGTCGCGCCAATTTTGAGATTCTGTGCATCGGTTTTCTTTGCGGCAGACATTGATCTCGTTGACACCATGATCAAATCCTGCAAGCAACAGAATTCTTTGTATCAATTTTGAGATTGTTTGACATAAACCTCCTTCAGACATTGCTAATGACATAATCTAAGCTCAAAAGTCCACGAACACCGCCCAGAAAACTCATTATAAACCCAAAGTCATAAACCCAGCCACAGAATCAGGCAACTACGGTATCATTCGCCAAGAATCAGGCAAATTTCAAATGAACAGTTTTTTTAACAATAAGAGAAGAAATAAAGAATAAATTAGGAAGTAGATAAATCAGCAACATAACAAATAAGTCAAGAAGGAGAAGAAGAATCCCTTCTCCTATACATCTAAAACTCATATCTACACACACAAATTGGTGAATCATGATAAAAAAAACTCAATCCGTAATGCAGCAGCACAAGGAAACAAAACCGAATGCACGGATCGAAGCACTTAAAACCCTAAAAGTCAAAATCAGTCGAAGACGAACACACTCGAGCGATCGATTCAAAGATACAAATCCGACGGGGTTTTGACTTTCAAATTTTAAATCGATTCGAAGAACATACATGTAGATAGAGGAGGGGAGGGAGAGAGAGTCGCACCTGTTCTGCCTACTTTTTCCCTTCTTCCAACGCGATCCAAACGTCGACTCCTATTGGAGTTTTGAATATTTGTAGAACCCGTTCAACCTTTGTGAAATGGCGGAATTGATCGGATAAATAAGGGTTCGTCTTTACTAATTATGATATGGCGAGATTTGTTTCCTTTGCAATATTGTATCTTTGATCTAGCATGTTTAGACTTTATATTTGCATTATATTTTAATTTTATACTAATATCTTCTTACACATTATGTATTTTGTGTTATGTTTCCATGTGTTCTTCCTTGCTTAACTCTATATCAGAACTATGATTTTGAATTTTAAGCAGTTTATTCATCTTCATGTTCTATTATTCATTACTAGTATTTTTGTCGTAATATTTTTTTAACACAAGTATATTCTATCTACAATTATCGGGACAAAAATAATACCAAGTATCAACTTTTGGTAAAAAATAGGTAAAAATAATTCAAATAACCTGAACTTTACTAGGGTGAGCAGAAAACACCACCAACTTTACAATGTTACAAAAATAACCCAATTTTTGCAAAACCTGGGCAAACGCTACCACCACCCCAAATTTTGTCCAAATGGACCAGTGATGTGGCTGCTGACCTGTCACTTTAAATAATTAAACATAGAGAAGATCGGACTAAAAAAACCTAGAGAAGACGAATCGGAGAAGGCGACTGGGATTTGTGATGATAATTTGGAGAAGACGACTAGGCTTAACCCAGTAATTGAAGACGACGGCGGAGATAGACTACATCCTGAAGCCATCGACTGGATCCAACGAAAATGGAGCCATCGACGGAGAAATTGAAGCCATCGGCAATGGAGATGGGTTGTAGGTATTTAAGAATGGCGTTTAGGGCTCGATTCAAAGCAAGAGGTACCCTCTTAATTGTGCTTTATCCTAGTTTTTTTTTAGAATTCGTATGAGATTAGCCCCAATTTTGTCTCCCAACTCTGCTTCGTCCTAATTTGTCATGTGTACAAATTAGGGTTCCTCAAGCTGACTCGTTTTCGAATTCAAAGCTTAAGGTAAAGAATGTCCTAAATATTACACAGTTGTTTCTTGTCCAATTTAAAGTAGCTTTACCCAAATTCTAAACTTAAGGTACTGAGATTTTTTTTTTTTCGAGTTGAATTGCTGAAAGTAAAAGGATTGACATTAGAAATAAGGGAAGAAGTGATTGCAAGGGCTATATTTGGTTTGTTTATTACTGTAGGTTGGTACCTAGGCTGGATTTTGCCAATAATGTTTAAGAGGGTTAAATCCCCTATTGCTCTTGAAGTTTTGAGGACTGCCAATAATGTGCAGCAACACCCATGACCCCATTGACCTATCCTAGCCAAGTCTTGTAGAAAAGAATAAGTTGCAGGTTGTTGAGTTGGTAATGGTTGTTGAGTTGGTAATGGTTTAATTTTTATTTTTTTAAAAAATAAAAAATAAATTTATGACATGACAAAACTTACAAGGTTGGTGAGTGGCAAAAATTTATGACATGTGTGTTTTCCGGCGTCCACGTGGCGTATTTGGTCGGAAAGTTCACCGGAATACACATATGTATTATTTTTGGTTAATAGAGCAATAGTTCGTATATGAAACTGTCAATTTCAAAGTTCGTATTATTTTTGGCCAAAAGTTGATACTTGGTATTATTTTTGTCAATTTTTCCTTCTTTTTTTAAAAGCGTCATGGCGCGGGCATTCTACTTGTGGCGCGTTGTGGTTGATCTTAAGGGGAAATATTAATAAAATAATATATTGTCATAGTTTATAGAAAGTTATATAAGCCACAATATATATAAGTTAATTGACAAAAATATAAATAAAAAATATTTCATAGTCATATTTACCAAAAATATTCAATAGATAAATATGTAGTATCTGATAGGTGATATTTTATTTATATTTATATTATTTTTTGGTGGGAAGAATTAGTTATATCTAGATTATTATTTTTTATTTATTACTAGAATTTATCTATATCATTTAGAATATTGTATTAATGTATTCTCCGTGCACGTGACGGGACTTGCACTAGTTATTTATTAAAATAAATCATCTATCGCCTTCTCTTCTATGTGCAACGTCTCTCTATTTAGAAGAAGATGAGTTAACCATACCGGAATGACTCACTGGAAAGGACTTAGGAGTAGTATCCAAAGGTCACCGGTTTGAACCACGAATGTCCGCTCTTTATTTACAAATACAAGAAGAAGATGAGTTTATTTGTTAAAAGCCCCCACATTATTTATTAAAATTACATTCTTTGCCCTATAAGAGTTCAAACTGACTTTTTCCTTTCAAAACATGAATTTTGGGGGCAAGACAAATTTTTTTAAACCCCAGGTTATCGGACGAAATATTAGAAACTACCAGTATTGTTTACCATGTGAATTACGCGTAACCATAGGTTACATCTCAAAATTTCCGTTGTTTCAATTTGCACCGATACACAAAAAGAAACTGGTCCAAAGCTTGAGAGGAATGATACAATACAA
The DNA here is from genome assembly GCA_037127255.1 of Persicaria tinctoria. Taxonomy (NCBI): domain Eukaryota; kingdom Viridiplantae; phylum Streptophyta; class Magnoliopsida; order Caryophyllales; family Polygonaceae; genus Persicaria; species Persicaria tinctoria. The sequence continues at coordinate 84,658,078 of JBANSL010000004.1, read as the reverse complement.
CAATTGGGCTTGCACGTGAACGCAGTGCCATGATATCAAACCTCATGGCTGATTTTCCTTTGGCACTTTGACATGTAAAATGCCACTGCGCATCACAGCAAAACAATACTGTAAAATCTAGTGCTCAAAAAGTTCGGTAAATAAACAAACTTGAGGTTATTTCGGCTATGTACAACAAACTGTGTTGTATAATCATTTTTTCATGTGCATCAACTAGTGATCTCAGGTTAAACATGTTCTTCCAAGATGCCACAAACTGTGTTCTATAATCACTTTCCAAGTGCATCAGCGGGTGATCCTAGGTCAAACAACATGTTCTTCCGAGATGATGATGTTACAGCTTAAGAACGTGAGGGATAATCATCTTGTTGTCGATGTTCTCATAGTCGTGGCTGCAGCAGAGTAAATATGTGGATTCACATTTGATTGAGATATTAATCTTTATATCACATGAAAGAGAGTGCATTAAGTCTACCTCATATGGCTCAGAGCTGACATCCTATATAGACAGGTGAACACCAGAATATGCAACCCGATTGTATAGAAGAACGCAAAAGTTCGAGCATACCTGTGAAGATTGATTACAAATCACCAAACTGTCAGAAAGTAGAAAAAATAAATTTCAATGCAGGGTTTAATTTACGATAGTGATACTGCTCATAAGCCCCTTATAAACCGTCTATTACTTGAAATGAAGGCTCCATGTGACATATATTGATATTGCCCTCCATAAACCGAAGGCCAACAATGAGTCAATAAGGCCATAGTATCACATAGGCATAATCAGCGCACTAACAATCACATGTTAAAAAGATAGGTAAAGGCTAAAACACCTAGCATCTGTTTCAGTAGAGGATAAATTTATGCATCTTGTTCTTTATGTATGAGCGATCTTCCAGCCTGCTATATTCAGTTGTCTGCTATCTATTTGGACAACTGATCCTTGTCAGGTTCCAAAAAATAATCTTGCCTTGGGGTACTCACAGACAGAGCCATCAGAAGAGACGGTACTTAACATCCCACAAGAGGTGCAGCTTAATATCAGCAATTTTTTCCTTGAAAGAAATACTAGAGATTTTCTTTTTCTTTATTTTGTTAAATTTATTCTCTTCTTCTCCCTTATCATCAAAAGGATGAGAAAATTTGAACGAAGATTAGAAGAGGTAGTGAAATAGCATACTTGTTGCCCATGAGGAAGCGCCCACTTGTCAGGGTAATTTTGTCCCTGAGACCCAGATCCTTGTACCTCTGATCTCTTTCCTGATCGTGATTAAATAGAATAAATTAGAAGCTCCAAAATATACAAACAGGTTAAAAAATGACCCTGTCCCTTGACTCCCAGCTCCTTCACTGAGCAGATATGAAAGCAATATTGGCCAATGAAAAATAAGAGCTGGCAATCGAGATTTAGAGAAAATACATGAGTTGAAGAGGCATTAAAAGTGTGTTGACTCAAAGTTCCAGTGCACAACCTTTTTTGAAAATGCAGCAAAAGGATTTATGTCATCTTCATATATCTTCTTGTACTTGGATTCCACATCTGAGCTGAAACCACTTTCTATATCTTCAGAGAGCTGGAATATAGAAATATATCAAAATAAAGATGCAATAATGATATTCAAAGATCATAATATAGTATTTTGACAGCGCACCTTTTTCGAACCTCTAGAAACTACTTTCTCAAGATTGTAGTCCTGGACATAACGTATCTTTCCATATAGTTTCACATTATCTGCCTTTGTTTTCTCCAGCTCATCATTAAGCATTCGAACTTTCTCCTTAAGTTGCCTCCCTTCCTAAAAAAAGAATTGGAAGCATGGTGTTAAAACAAGAAAATCTAAAAGCTAGGACAAAAAAGAAAAAAAAAAACCTTCACTGCTTCATAAAAGTAAATGAAAGAAGCACCAAAACAGCCGGTGAAAAGATATCTGAAACTTAATTAGAGGCAACTTACTTCTTCACTCTCCCTTAGTCGTGCACGGAATCGATCTCTCTGACTGCATATCACCTTAAGCATAGAACTCTGATCCTCTTCCACGAGAGTATGTCTTTGATCTGCAGTCTGGTTCAGAAATTTATGTACAATAAGAAGCAATAGAGAAAATAAATAGTTCATCTTGTTCTTTCTCTAACAATAAAATAAAATGTACTTATATGATGCTAGAGAAGCATTGCATGCACCATAAACTATTGTGACACCATGCAAATTAAAGCAGTGAATCATTCTCTATTGAAAATGGTGTTAACATCAAGAAATACAAGGTTTGCATCTGTAAGTGGATCTTCGATACTCAAAGGGAACTGATTTAATATACAATTGATGCTTTTATGACTAAACAGTAGGTAAAATTGAAAAGGTACAGCAGAATCCATTCGTGCAGATCTCAACAGATGATGCTCAGGTAAATACCTCAGATGGCAAAGTTGAACCAGATTCTGACAGATCCCAGTCATCAAATAAGGATCCCCTCTTTTCCTTGGAGCTGTACCCCTGCATAATCGGAGGGATATTCAACATGCAAATATGAAGCAAAGGGGACATGTCTACTGAACGATTTAGTACCCTTCGTGTACATGTTGGATAAGGAGACAAATAACCAATAAAAATGACTTATTAATGTTTGGAAAGACGAAAATTCTTCACGCATTTAAGCATTCAATATGGATTCTTCATATGAATGTTTTCTTAGCTAGAACAAGCACTTCAGAATGAACTATTTGGAACTCAAACAAGAAATACGTTGTAAAAAGAAATTACAGCATTCAAAATTACATAAAAGAAGAGCATTAATGTTGGCGGAAAAGCAACACATAAATCAATCAATTCAAATAGTTTATGCTTTCAACTGATCCTATTATCTAAAATTTCCCAGGAATACAAAGTCTCATTAGAAAAGCAAAAGGTATAAAACAGTAGTCGAAGATAAAACTGAAACCCCATACCTTCAATATATCATCTTCAAGCTTTTGTATCAATTTTTGTTGCTCGTCAACCTTTTCTCTAAGTTCCGCTACCTTAGCTTCAGCTTTTTCAAGCAATGATGTTTTCTCAGAAATTTTAACCTGCACAGACCATGAGAGCATAAAAAAGTTCATTAGTATGATCATTAATCATTGTGCAATTGATGTTAACAAATAACAACACCACCCATGGAAAGAAAATTGACTGAATAATAAAAAAGACTAAAACCATAATAGTGCAAATAAATTTCACCTTTAATTGAGTGAGTTCATGTTCCATCTTCTTGTTCTTGTCAAGCAAAAGTGTTTCCAGTTTGCTCATGTCCTCCCCACTTGTAGCCACATCCCAATCTTCAGCCTCTATTGAATTATAACCCACTGCCTAGATATGTAATGAAATAGTTTAGGCATAAAGATAGGCATATGCACTTATCCATCCAATAAAAGTGGAGAAAAAGAAAAGGAAAGATCGGGAGCTTAAAAGCACATTTCACCATCAATCATGGAAAAGATCTTCCTTGAAACTACAATGTAATTGTTCTTACTTAAATACATTTATAAATTTTCTAGAATTTATAGAATATAATTCCTCTAATTCCAAGAATGGTAATATAAACTGAACTGAATTCTATAAAGACTAGCCAATCTTCAACAGAATTCTGAAAATATAGCTAGAGATTCTATCAAAACAGTACTAAGTTAACTAACTAAGCTGAATTCTAAAAGATGTAGCTAAGTAAAGATGGGCCGATCGAAGGGATGAAAAGACAATGGGCAGCAAAAAATCTTACCAAAAGCTCACGGTTCCATACACGAGGTAATTACATAAATTTTCAAGCCAGAAATGACACAATAAAACACCAAATATGAGATTAATAACCTGCAAAATCTTCACTTTCTTGTGCAAGTCTTCTACTAATTTTGCAGTTGGCCTTGACTGCAGCTCTTTCTTTAGCTCTTCAAATGTAACTTCCTGTGTATTCAGGATGGTCATTTCTAATCTCCTTCTAGAACAAGCTTCTTTGCAAGATCAAATTCCCAATGAAATAGTAAGGCAACTTCCATTGGTTTAAGACACATAATAAAGGTGAGACAAAGTATTCACAGGGCATCATGATTCTTTTCTTTTTTGAATAAAACTGAGATGAGATCTTTTGCAAATTTTCATTGTTAATAACGGATAAAGGGTGTCAAAACTCTCTCTTGATAAGGGAGGAAAACAAGGGACACTTAAAGGAAGGATAAAATGTTTTCGAAATGAAGAAAAGTAAACTGAGGTGCTCCATGACGGTGTAAATATACTTGGGAACAAAATCCTGTTTAAACTCCTTTATTTTATTCAAGCTCTATAGCAGTTTATTTGACATAATGACATAAACATCTGCAGGGAAAAAGGGCATGAAATATATATGACAAAATGAAAGTTCTCGTCTGTAAGCAAAGAAAAAATGGAACTGTTATCTCCGAGTTAATGTCAGTTGGCACACATTTTCTACATTAGAGTGCACTTTGCCACTCTAATAAAAGAACACCCAGGAAGGTTCCTGATACTAAGGAAAATCAAAAGAATGATGTATATTTACATGTATGCCTTTATGTGTTTGCTTTTCATAAAAGACAAAAGAGCATTTATTATTTATTATGCAACAAAAGAAATGAAACAATTAATGCACCACTGATTTTGTAATCCATGAGACAAACAAAGATCAAACTTAGCGCATCATATGTCCTCAGTATTATAATTGTTCCTTGTAAATCACGCCATCTTTATCTCATCAAAAACAAGCTGAGCTAGGCATCAAGGATTTACAATTGAAATTAGAATCCCATAATATAATACATGAATCAGAATCATGAAATGAGTTACCCATGAATCAAACCACAAACTAGGCAATCAAAACCTAAATAGAACAGATTTATTGTAAAATTTAATCGCTGTTTTTTCCTCCTTTGAAGTTATGATGATTGATGAATGACGATGGCATACCTTTTCAATCAACAAGGCATTCAATTTCTTGATTTCATCAATGTGTTGTTCTCTTTCAATAGCCAATGTGGTCTCTATATTGTGAAGTTCCATATTAAGCTCTGAAATCATCTTCTCCTTTGCAGTCAAGGAATTCTCGAGAGCACTATTGGAATCCCAAGTATCACTACAACCAGACAGTCAAACATGAAAAGTAAAGATCATTCTCAATAGCTAAAGCTTTTGCAATCCAAGTTCAAAAGGGTAAGCAAATCTTTGGCGTAGTTGAAAATATGTTACTTGGCCCTTCATTCATGACAGGTTGGGGGTTTTATGACCATTGTATAAAAAATCTATCTGTTCAAACTAAATCTTACATAACTATAATTCCATGCACATATTTTGCTCCTCCTCCAGGAAACAGGGACAAGAAATTAGAAAAGACCAGCTAAGTTCACCTTTTCTTATGTTCAGTCTCCTCATTTGCAGAATGTAACTGAGATTGCAGGAGTCCCTGTAATGAAAATGAATATAGATTAGATAATGGAGTCATATTTAGCTGCTCACTTATTATAGTAATGAATTTGAAAGTTCAAATAACTCGTGATATTTTCCAACTTTGAAGTATATACTTATTTATACTAAGAATTCGTTCGTGGAACTCTTAGTAAGACAAGGCATTCTTTTGGGAGTACAAATGTACAATAGCATGCTAATGTGAACTATTAAAAATTCAAAACCAAATTCAATAAACAAGACAAATATTCAATACAGAAGGGATCAAACATGTCCCCAAGTAGAAGAAACATTTTCAGCACTTGCCTTCTCTCTCTCAAGGCTATGCAACCGACTTTGAGCTCTTTCAACTTCATCCATCAAGAGGATGAGTTCTGATTGCTTTGCTGCTGTATCTTCCTCTGATTTGATTATTGACATTAAAACGGAAAAAATCAGATAAAATTTCAAAATTTTAAAATTACAAGTAAATAAGTTGTTTCTTTCTTTGGGAGGTGGGGTGGAAAATGAGTACTGGAAAGAATTTGTTCAACACTTAAAAGCAGAAGCATTTGGTTTGATTCTTTGGTTCAAAGAAGAATGCTTGTCCTCACATTTTTTTTTTAAAAAAAAATCTTTATAAAAAAATTCCAAATTGAACTATGATGAAAAGGGACAAATGTCTAAATAAAAGCAAATACAGAAATAACACATGAAATATAAGGTGTAAAGTATGCAACTTCTCAGATCCAGCAATATCATATTTATAAGGAGTCTCCCAATATACATTTAGTGCACTAGTACAATTCCTCAGAATAACCTCAGCCTAGTGGATAAATATATAGATCAAACCCATTCACAGCATAATAAGGGAGCCCACACAATACCAGTTAAGCTAATCTAGTTGCACAAAAATTTGATTTCAGTTCCCATTTTTTGTGGATAAGCACAGTGTTCAAAATCTAGTATTGAACAATATAAGGATCATGGCGAGAACCAGTGTAAGCAAGAGAACCACTGTAAGCAAGGATGCCGTTAAAAAGGAAAGATAAAGAAAAAGAACCTGATTGAGTACGAAGTTCAAACAGCTGACTCTGAGCAAGTTCATGCAGCTTTTGCATAGTGGAAACACTTTCCTTAGCTTGGCGCAACTGATCTTGCAGTGACTGCTCTCTGAAGCATGGCAAATATTGCTAAGGTCAAATACACTTAAAAGACATTAGGTCCCTAAACTGGGAAAGTTAGTACTAGCGCTTTACTGGCACACTCTACTAAAAAAAAGCTGAAGGCCAACCTATATAAACATTCAAATAGAACATCCTATGCCTTTACATAGTAATATACAACTACCATACTACAGGACTTATGAGGTCTCTCTAGGAAACTCATATACTAAAGTTTTATTTGCATGATAGCCTTTAGAATACCGTCTATGTTTCTATTTAGCGATAGGAGATGCTCTAGTGCGGTAGTGGAATGAAATAATCTCTCCATTCCATACAAAATGGGTATTCTCCAGGCCAGTTCAAGCATCAGTTATAGATCCCACATCACAACTCAGGGAACCAACACCACTTTCAGCAAAGGTATAACCTTGTGGCAGTCAATCCCCAACCAACAGTCAACACCATTAGGCATGCAAAATCATTTCTTAACTAAAATGAACACAGTTGCCTAGATCAAAATACATCAGATCAACCACAGTGACATGCAAGATATCAAGTTGTCTTAATCAAAACCATTTACAATAAACATTTTTTCCAGGGTAAAATGACAGAAGATAATTTACTTGAAAGAAAAATGCTTCACAAAGCTAACTAGAGTTTCCTATATTAATACTTATATTTTATAGCACACATTCCATCCTAGTAATTAAAATCAACACTAAAAGATTAATGAGATATTAAGTTGTCTAAAGCCAGTACCTTTCTTTTAAAGCTTCCAATGTTTTCTGATTCTCTTCTGCTAAACTTCGTTGTTTCATCTCCACAAATTCCTTTACTTTCTCCTCCATCTGATTTCACCCAATAGACAGGAAGTCATAAAGGTAATAAAAAGAAAATGCACAGTTCGATCATGTTAAATGTTCAAAATACAGGGGAAGAAAATGTAGTTGACAAACATGAAGCTTTAATCTTGACTACTATCAACCATGTTCTCAGTCCTCAAACTCTGCTATACATGATTTGAAGAGGCAACACAGAACAAAAATAAGGTATCGTTGATTTTAAATATAATCAATTCAAGCGAGATACAAAGTCAGGTGGTTTCTGCTTATTTTGCTAACTTTTTCTTCACTGTCATTGTTTTAGTGATGATTTATTTTATTTTGCAGATATACATGTTCTACCAGAGTTATAAAGAACATTGAGTTACTTCGCTATCAGTCTAAATTGAGATCCCATTTAGCCAAAAAGACAGCTGCTTAAGAATTTGCTGATGAGCTGTTTTTGCATCTGCCCATAGCATGCTAAGGTAGAAAATGTAAACATTTCCTTTTTCTTTTTTTAAATATCAACTCATACTTCATCCAAAAAACAACTCAGGTGAATAGTTCTCAGTGTAAGATATGTAACCTGTTGTTCTAGTTGTCTATTGCGTTCTTCCAATCTCCTTATAGTTGCTTGTTGATTCTTCAAATGCGCTGCTTCTGCCCTGAACTCCTCAAGCTCAACTTTCATTTTCCTATTCTCAGACTCTAGCTCAAATATTTTGCTATCTTGCTCCTACAATCAATGGGCTGATTAGTGAACACGGAAATGTAGGAGCAGAACATAAAGTTGCACAGCCCTATACGTGATTTATACCTCAGGTATAACAAAGAAAGGTGCTCACTAACACTAAATCCAATGCATGCCTTAAGGACAAATTTCAAGTAACAAAAACTAGAGCACCAAAATAACGATAAGAAGAATGATGACACTAGCTGAACTGCTTACAACAGACCCGTGATACATCATTGGCTTTTTCCCTCACCCTCCAATTACATTCACCCCAGGTTACAATGATACAAACTGCTCATATGGTTCATAACCTATACACTATCCCAATTTCCGTTTCAAAAGGATTAGTGATCAGCCATTTTGACAACAAAACTCATTATTTATATTAAATTTTTATCCCCATTCCCACTGATCTATAACACTTACGTCATGAGCCCTTAAATAAAATCCCACGTCTAAATATATCGTTAAATTGAATATGAATTCTGATTCATTTTGGAAAATAAAATTTTGCCCATGTGTTGGCCAAACAACCCACATCCAGTATGGAAAATTAGCATGGTGGATTGGCAATAGATTCACACTCAGGTATAGATGTTATGGTAAATCATGTAACTTAGAAGTTATTGACCTTGAAAGACTCACCTCAATAGAAGCAAGAGCTTGATAAGGATCTGGAGCCTCGTACAGTTTTTGGTAGAGATTAAGAAATGCATTTTCCCCAAACTTTGCTCTCTTTGTTAGATTGTCAACTTCCTCTTGATACCCCTTGAGTAAGGGAGTAAACAGATTTACCTTAACTCCATCAGGAGCTTCCTTGAAATCTGCAATAAGAAAAATCAACCTCTTGAGTTGCAAAAATCTTGTGAGATATCCAATCTTAATCCTCGTCTATAAAAACAAGTCTATGACAAGCTGTCGTCATATCATCCCACTCAATATAGTGAAGAATGTAAGAATCATCAGTACCTTTTGTACTCTTTGCCAGTTTCCGCCGGTTCTTCTGGCTGTTCTCCTGATTCTCGGCTATCCGAACCCCGAGCTCATCCAGTGAGCTCCTCTCTTTCTCCAGACCAAATTCTACACGCAGTAGCAGACAAAATTTCAGCAAAACATGTTACATTCCAACAAACATCAAGAATCGCAGATCCTCACAACTTCCACTAGCGAATAAATTAATAGATCAACAGCTTCATCGCAGTCCCCCGATATAGCGAATTACAACCGGCCGCTAAAATTCACCATCTAGAGCATCGTAATCAAAAGCTTTGAAACAGAGAATGTTTTAGTTTGCGAAAAATACCTTTCCAGAATTTGGAGACGACGGAGATTGGAGGGGACGAGGAAGAGTTCGGCTTCTCTCGATCGGATCCGCCTTGTGAAGCCTCCATTGATGACGGTTGTGGATCCACAACCAACAGGTTAGGGTTTGATCTGGAGCTATGAAATCTCCAATTGACTGATAATCGAACCAAGGGCGATTGAAGATCGAATTGTTTTGAAGATCTTCGGATCTGTATCTCGCTCGTCCCTTGCAAAGTACAAAGACGAATAGTTCGATCACTTCTATAGTTCTATCGTTTTAGTTTTCTTATCGTTTTTAGTTTATTTTTATGAAATAATGCGTCTTTTGTTTAAGGTAACTTATATACAGTATACATATCTTTCAATCCAATACAACATTTTTTTATATATAATCAACAATATAACATGAGTCGGGATTGGCTGGGATCGTGGTGGTGTGTACGGGGCGACTCCGTGTACGGAAAGATTCCTTGGAGGTTCGTCTTCACTACCCACAGGGATGCCTGATGTATCGCTGGCCAACGGTGTCATTTCACGATGGTGCTTGGCTTCGTTCGTAGTCTACGTCCCCGACCTGCTAGCTTTAGATTTGCTATTTTTCATCTTTCGATGTTGTATGGCTTGGTCTTTTGCACCTTTTATGTATTTGTTGTATGTTTGACGGTCTGCCGTCCACCGACTTGTCGGCCTCTCGAGCTTCAGACATGTGTGAGCTCGAATTCTTACTTAATCAAAAAAAAAAAAAAAAAAAAACAATATAACATTTTCAATTTAATAAATATGAATAATATGTATAAATATTTGTATTAAAATACAGTATTATGTATGGGGACTTCATCGATTTTCAACAAAATCAAACTCGTTTTCATTGTATTTTAACTAAGATGTGATTTACATCACAATTATATATGTATTGGAGTAAATAACATATTAAAAGCTCTCACATTTGATTTTCTTATAATAAATTATGTACTCTAGATTAATGGTTTATATATGCATATTGACATTATTTGACAATTTTGACTTGTATATTTCGGATGTATTTAGTTAGTGCTTGGTTATTTAATCATCTGGGTTTAACTATTTAGAGATAAATAAAAGATGATATTCCGTATTTGATATGTGTTTTTTCAATAAAGATTAATTGTTTATATATGTATATATTGATCATGGTTATTTTTATTTATTATTCATCTCTTTATTTATTAATTATATTTTTCCAAATCACTTTTATACTATCTAATTTATAATCTATACTAGCCTTATTACCCGCACGCTTGCGCGGTCTTTTAATAAATTATATTTTATTATAATTTTGAATGAATTTTTAAAAAATAAAGGAAAAAATAACAAAAGCACTTGTCTTTTCGCTCATGAAAAAATCACAAAGTCACAAGATTTTATCATTAAGGTATTTTAATTAGTAATAATCCATAATCTTTTTAAGGTATTATATATTGATTGATTATGTAGTTAAAATTTAAACTAATAAATCGAGCCTCAAACACGTCTCTCTCGTACTAGTTTATTTATATGGAAGGGAAACGTGGTAGTCTCACTTCTCTAACTGACATTATTTTCCCATTTGAGGGTTTTTGTACATGTTGTTTTCTTTTACTTTTCCGTGCTCTTGTTATTCTTAATCATTCTCTAGATCTTATTGGAATTCTTCGTGTTCGGATTTGGCTGGTGCCATATTTGATTGTTGCAAATGGCGAGATGTATTTGAATGGTATTTTTTTATGGGTATTTATTTGATTTTCTTTTTTGTCTTATGACAATTAATTCATTTAATAATTCAATATGGTAAAACATATAAATGGTTTTTCAAAAAGATATATCGATTTTTTATGTACTTGATTCATGAGAATTTTACCATCAAAAATAATTGTTTATACTAATAATGACTCCCTTCATCTTTTAAAATTTGTTAAAAAGTCTTACTATTTACACGGTGGAATTTCGCAATCCGCACGGTGTCAACCTCGAAGTCCGACAAGGGTGACCTGCCGACTTGGGAACTCAGCATCGGCTGAGATGCCGACCTGATCCCGCGGGGGATCTCCCACTCAGTGAAGGAATGCCGACCAGTGCAGAACTGTCGACTCAAAAACTCGACACCGGCATCGTGCGAATGACGAAAAAATGGTCTTGTGAATATCAGGACCCTTAAAAAATGTATTAAAAAATCATATAAAAAACAGGAAATAGCACTAAATACCACAATTTCAAAAAACTTTGCAAAAATACCAACATTTTGGAAAATTTTGCAAGAACGCCATTTTAAGCGAAAATTTGCAAAAATGCCACGGTAAACCCACAACATAAACCGACTATCATATGTAAAGTTGGCAAAAAAAAAAGAAAATTAAATTAGAGGGATCATTGCCTAGTGAAGAGAGAGAGGGCGGGAAGGAGAAATAGGGAGAGGGTTAATAAATGCTCATCCAATCACATATCTCTCTCCCGTTTGAAAACACACCGATAGCAAAGAGAGAGAGAGGCTTCTTCATCTTCATCGGCAGTTGCAGCGAGGCATAGAAAGGGAGAGAGACAGAGGGCGGTTTCTTCTTCGACAGTTGCAGAGACGCCGGTTCGAGAGAGGAACAACACAGGAGAGAGAGCGGAAAGGTCCACCGTCGCCGGAAAGTACACCAGACACGACATAAATCAGGTACGCCCTTTTACTCTTATCCCTTTGGTGGTATTGTGCGCGGGTGTGGGTCGAGGAAGCAATGGGTGAAGGGGTTAGGGCAATGGCGGCCTGAATGGTGGGTCGGGGTGGTGGTTTTCTTGTTTGGATAATGGTGGGTGGTGGTGGCATGGGAGGTTTTCGGGTATGGAAAGGGGAAATCGGTGGTTAGGGTTTCCAATTGGGTGACAGTGGTTTTCGGAATGGGATAGCGCAACGGTCGGGGCACTATGGATAAGGGAAATTGGTGGTTTGAGGTTCGAATTGGGTGACAGGGGTTTCCAATTTGGAAACTCAACTATGCTCTTAATGTGCTCACCTATGCTCTTAATGTGCTCACACGTGCCTGCGGGCCCCACCTTCTTGGCTCCTGCTACACGCTTTCTTTGCTTTGGAGTTTCACCTCTGTTCTCTGTCATGAGACTGTGAGAGTTAATGGGACCTGACAACGCCCCTGACCATGACCCGACGGGTCTCACATGTCCGAGTGTTTTTTTAAACAAAAAAATATAGGTCCAGCTCCGAGCCTATAAATTCACAACTTCTCATCTCCTCTCCAATCTCCCTACAACTTTCGAAACTCCTCATCTCCTCTCCAATCTCCCTACAGCTTCCGAAAATTCTCACTTTGATATTTTCATCGTAATGGCGGATCATCCGGGTTCCGGTGAAGTTGAAGTTAGTACTTCGTCGCTGTTCTCCCGTCATTACGACAAGGTAAAGTTAGGTTATCGGGTATTTGAGGCCACTTGTCGTTACTGTGGACGTAAATATAAGATTACAAATAACTTGCAACACGGCAATTTAAAAAGTCATATTTCCCAAAAACATCCTGATAAGGTAGAGGCCTCATTGTTTTTTAACAGATCCCGTTAAGTTTGTATTCAAAAGATTCAATTGGATTTTTTTTGGGACGCACCCCGGCGAGGAGGTTTATATAGTGGTTGTTCGTCGGTGCCGACGAACAACCGCTATATCAAATAATTTGTAATGAATAAAATATAAAATCATAACTTTATTTAGTCATAAAAGATAATAATTTGTTTATAATGAATTTTGTATCATCTGTTAAATACTTAATAATCAAACACAAATAATAGAATATGGTTTAAAAAAAACAAGATTACTGGAACATGAATATATGACAGTTTTAGAAGTTGTATACTTAATACTTGTTTTAAGAATTTTATATTATCTCACATAAGTATTACCAAAAATATAACGATTGATCAAATCACTTAAAATGAATAAAATGATTGATCAAATTACGAAAAATTTATGATTTATTCATAATGTAATAATCTAATTATCGATCATAAATAAAATGATCGATCAAATCACTTGAAATGAATAAAACATCAAATCATAACTTTATTTAGATATGAAAGATAATAATTTGGAATTTTTTTTCTAAATATTCACAAAAAAATAAAATATTACAAAAATATTCACACTTTCAAACTATTTACGAAAATAATCATTTTTGTCAGATCCGACAGAAAAACGCGATCTGGGACCGCGTTTTATCCAGAAGGTCAAAAATATGAAATTGGTGAAAAGGTGTAAAAAAAGTTAACAAAAGAGACGCGGGTCTCTTGTATTTTTATTTTTTTTTTAATTAAAAGTTGAAACTGGAAAGTGGGAGAGGAAAGGGAGGGGCGGAGGGAGGCAAACAGTCGGAGGGAGGGAGAGGAAAGGGCTCTCCGGACTGCCGGACGGAGGCGGAGGAGAGAGGAAGGGGCGGAAGGAGGGAGAGGAAAGGGCTCTCCGTCACTTCCTCTCTCCTCCGGCCCTCACCCTTGCTCCCAGGCGCCCCTTCCTCTCTCCTTCGGCGAGCCCTTTCCGCTCGGCCTCCTCTCTCCTCCTCCCCTTCCTCTCTCCTCCGGCCTTTTCCTCTCTCTCCCTCCGCCCCTTCCTCTCTCCTCCGCCTCCGTCCGACAGTCCGGAGAGCCCTTTCCTCTTCCTCCCTCCGCCCCTCCCTCTCGCCTCTACCTCCCTCCAGCTGTCTGCCTCCCTCCGCCCCTCCCTTTCCTCTCCCACTTTCCAGTTTCAAACTTTAATGGAAAAAAAAAATACAAGAGACGCGGTCTGAGACTAGGGATGGCAATTTCACCCGCACCCGACGGATATCCGTCTCACCCGACCCGAAAAAGTTGGTGAAAATCCGAAATAAAGCGGATATTAAATGGGGGATGGGTGAACGGGTGATGGGTCGGGTCGAATTCGGGTGAAGCCATTCCCCACCCGTCACCCGACCCATCATCCGATCCGTCACCCGAGTTATATTATATAATTATATTTTATATGTGAAATTACTAATATACCCCATAAACCCTTATTCAAGATACATATAAATGATTTCAAGCTTGAACGCTTTGGTCGTTGAAGATTATATTTTCTCTTCTTTTTATTCATAATTGTTGTAATGTTTTTTCTAGCTAGAAGTGTTGAAAGTTGTGGATGTTTACACGTATTTGACCAAATTTGACTATATTTGGTACTTGTTTATTATTCGATGTGTTCGACGGATATTTTTCAATAATTTTTCTTTATGAATTTGTTGTCTTGTATTTAACCCGAATTATCACCCGATCACCCGATGGGTGATGGGTGGACGGGGCGGGTGAAATATTTGGTGGGTGATGGGTTGGGTATGGTGAAGGATTTTGGATGGTGGGTCGGGTGACGGAAGTAGATCATCCACCCATCAGCCGACCCATTGCCATCCCTACCTGAGACCGCGTCTCTTTTGTTAACTTTTTTTACACCTTTTCACCAATTTCATACTTTTGACCTTCTGAATAAAACGCGGTCCCAAACCGCGTTTTTCTACCGGATCTGACAAAAATGAATATTTTCGTAAATAGTTTGAAAGTGTGAATATTTTTGTAATTTTTTATTTTTTGTGAATATTTAGAAAAAAAATTACCCAATACATCACGTGTGAAAGTTTCCAAATTACAAATTGTATTAATCAGGTTGGAAAGTGAACCCCCCTTCCACCATTCCAAATGTCAATATTGTAATGGGTATAAAGAGTAGCAATTGCATTGAAATTTGTGAAGTACAAAACTCACCTATGCTCTTAATGTGCTCACACGTGCCTGCGGGCCCCACCTCCTTGGCTCCTGCTACACGCTTTCTTTGCTTTGGAATTTCACCTCTGTACTCTGTCATGAGACTGTGAGAGTTAATGGGACCTGGCAACGCCCCAGACCGTGACCCGACGGGTCTCACATGTCCGGGTTTTTTTTAAAGAAAAAAATATAGGTCCAGCTCCGAGCCTATAAATTCACAACTCCTCATCTCCTCTCCAATCTCCCTACAGCTTCCGAAAATTCTCACTTTGACATTTTCATCATAATGGCGGATCATCCGGGTTCCGGTGAAGTTGAAGTTAGTACTTCGTCGTTGTTCTCCCGTCATTACGACAAGCTAAAGTTAGGTTATCGGGTATTTTAGGCCACTTGTCGTTACTGTGGACGTAAATATAAGATTACAAATAACTTGCAACACGGCAATTTAAAAAGTCATATTTCCCAAAAACATCCTGATAAGGTAGAGGCGGAAAATGTTTAGTTTACCAGGGTGGTAGTCCACCTCCTTCTGATTTTACCTTTTATTAATTACTTTAATTGCTTAATTTGTATTGGGAAAATACTTTAACTACTTTTATTAATTACGTAGTATTAAAACGGACTATTACTTGCCTCATTGTTTTTTAACAGATCCCGTTAAGTTTGTATTCAAAAAATTCAATTGGATTTTTTTTGGGACGCACCCCGGTGAGGAGGTGTATATAGTGGTTGTTCGTCGGTGTCGGCGAACAACCGCTATATCAAATAATTTGTAATGAATAAAATATAAAATCATAACTTTATTTAGTCATAAAAGATAATAATTTGTTTATAATGAATTTTGTATCATCTGTTAAATACTTAATAATCAAACCCAAATAATAGAATATGGTTTTACAAAAACAAGATTACTGGAACATGAATATATGATAGTTTTAGAAGTTGTATACTTAATACTTGTTTTAAGAATTTTATATTATCTCACATCAGTATTACCAAAAATATAACGGTTGATCAAATCACTTAAAATGAATAAAATGATCGATCAAATTACGAAAAATTTATGATTTATTCATAATGTAATAATCTAATTATCGATCATAAAAAAATGATCGATCAAATCACTTGAAATGAATAAAATATCAAATCATAACTTTATTTAGATATGAAAGATTATAATTTGCAATTTTTTTTTCTAAATATTCACAAAAAAAATAAAAAATTACAAAAATATTCACACTTTCAAACTATTTATGAAAATATTCATTTTTGTCAGATCCGACAGAAAAACGCGATCTGGGACCGCGTTTTATCCAGAAGGTCAAAAATATGAAATTGGTGAAAAGGTGTAAAAAAAGTTAACAAAAGAGACGCGGGTCTCTTGTATTTTTATTTATTTTTCATTAAAAGTTGAAACTGGAAAGTGGGAGAGGAAAGGGAGGGGCGGAGGGAGGCAGACAGTCGGAGGGAGGCGGAGGGGAGAGGGAGGGGCGGAGGGAGGGAGAGGAAAGGGCTCTCCGAACTACCGGACGGAGGCGGAGGAGAGAGGAAGGGGCGGAGGGAAGATGAGGAAAGGGCTCTCCGTCCCTTCCTCTCTCCTCCAGCCCTCACCCTTGCTCCCAGGCGCCTCTTCCTCTCTCCTTCGGCGAGCCCTTTCCGCTCGGCCTCCTCTCTCCTCCTCCCCTTCCTCTCTCCTCCGACCCTTTCCTCTCTCTCCCTCCGCCCCTTCCTCTCTCCTCCGCCTCCATCCGACAGTCCGGAGAGCCCTTTCCTCTCCCTCCCTCCGCCCCTCCCTCTCGCCTCCGCCTCTCTCCGACTGTCTGCCTCCCTCCGCCCCTCCCTTTCCTCTCCCACTTTCCAGTTTCAAACTTTAATGAAAATAAAAATAAAAATACAAGAGACGCGGTCTGAGACTAGGGATGACAATTTCACCCGCACCCGACGGATATCCGTCTCACCCGACCCGAAAAAGTTGGTGAAAATCCGAAATAAAGCGGATATTAAATGGGGGATGGGTGAACGGGTGATGGGTCGGGTCGGATTCGGGTGAAGCCATTCCCCACCCGTCACCCGACCCATCATCCGATCCGTCACCCGAGTTATATTATATAATTATATTTTATATGTGAAATTACTAATATACCCCATAAACCCTTATTCAAGATACATATAAATGATTTCGAGCTTGAACGCTTTGGTCGTTGAAGATTATATTTTTCTCTTCTTTTTATTCATAATTGTTGTAATGTTTTCTCTAGCTTGAAGTGTTGAAAGTTGTGGATGTTTACACGTATTTGACCAAATTTGACTATATTTGGTACTTGTTTATTATTCGATGTGTTCGACGCATATTTTTCAATAATTTTTCTTGATGAATTTGTTGTCTTGTATTTCACCCGAATTATCACCCGATCACCCGGTGGGTGATGGGTGGACGGGGTGGGTGAAATATTTGGTGGGTGATGGGTTGGATATGGTGAAGGATTTTGGATGGTGGGTCGGGTGACGGAAGTAGATCATTCACCCATCACCCGACCCATTGCCATCCCTATCTGAGACCGCGTCTCTTTTGTTAACTTTTTTTACACCTTTTCACCAATTTCATACTTTTGACCTTCTGAATAAAACGCGGTCCCAAACCGCGTTTTTCTGCCGGATCTGACAAAAATGAATATTTTCGTAAATAGTTTGAAAGTGTGAATATTTTTGTAATTTTTTATTTTTTTGTGAATATTTAGAAAAAAAATTACCCAATACATCACGTGTGAAGGTTTCCAAATTACAAATTGTATTCATCAGGTTGGAAAGTGAACCCCCCTTCCACCATTCCACATGTCAATATTGTACTGGGTATAAAGAGTAGCAATTGCATTGAAATTTGTGAAGTACAAAACTCACCTATGCTCTTAATGTGCTCACACGTGCCTGCGGGCCCCACCTCCTTGGCTCCTACTAGACGCTTTCTTTGCTTTGGAGTTTCACCTCTGTTCTCTGTCATGAGACTGTGAGAGTTAATGGGACCTGGCAACGCCCCAGACCGTGACCCGACGGGTCTCACATGTCCGGGTTTTTTTTAAAGAAAAAAATATAGGTCCAGCTCCGAGCCTATAAATTTACAACTCCTCATCTCCTCTCCAATCTCCCTACAGCTTCCGAAAATTCTCACTTTGATATTTTCATTGTAATGTCGGATCATCCGGGTTCCGGTGAAGTTGAAGTTAGTATTTCGTCGTTGTTCTCCCGTCATTACGACAAGGTAAAGTTAGGTTATCGGGTATTTGAGGCCACTTGTCGTTACTGTGGACGTAAATATAAGATTACAAATAACTTGCAACAGGGCAATTTAAAAAGTCATATTTCCCAAAAACATCCTGATAAGGTAGAGGCGGAAAATGTTTAGTTTACCAGGGTAGTAGTCCACCTCCTTCTACTTTTACCTTTTATTAATTACTTTAATTGCTTAATTTGTATTGGGAAAATACTTTAACTACTTTTATTAATTACGTAGTATTAAAACGAACTATTACTTGCCTCGTTGTTTTTTAACAGATCCCGTTAAGTTTGTATTCAAAAAAGTCAATTGGATTTTTTTTGGGACGCACCCCGGCGAGGAGGTTTATATAGTGGTTGTTCGTCGGTGCCGACGAACAACCGCTATATCAAATAATTTGTAATGAATAAAATATAAAATCATAACTTTATTTAGTCATAAAAGATAATAATTTGTTTATAATGAATTTTGTATCATCTGTTAAATACTTAATAATCAAACACAAATAATAGAATATGGTTTTAAAAAAAAAGATTACTGGAACATGAATATATGATAGTTTTAGAAGTTGTATACTTAATACTTGTTTTAAGAATTTTATATTATCTCACATAAGTATTACCAAAAATATAACGATTGATCAAATCACTTAAAATGAATAAAATGATCGATCAAATTACGAAAAATTTATGATTTATTCATAATGTAATAATCTAATTATCGATCATAAATAAAATGATCGATCAAATCACTTGAAATGAATAAAATATCAAATCATAACTTTATTTAGATATGAAAGATAATAATTTGGATTTTTTTTTCTAAATATTCACAAAAAAAATAAAAAATTACAAAAATATTCACACTTTCAAACTATTTACGAAAATATTCATTTTTGTCAGATCCGACAGAAAAACGCGATCTGGGACCGCGTTTTATCCAGAAGGTCAAAAATATGAAATTGGTGAAAAGGTGTAAAAAAAGTTAACAAAAGAGACGCGGGTCTCTTGTATTTTTATTTTTATTTTCATTAAAAGTTGAAACTGGAAAGTGGGAGAGGAAAGGGAGGGGCGGAGGGAGGCAGACAGTCGGAGGGAGGCGGAGGCGAGAGGGAGGGGCGGAGGGAGGCAGACAGTCGGAGGGAGGCGGAGGCGAGAGGGAGGGGCGGAGGGAGGGAGAGGAAAGGGCTCTCCGGACTGCCGGACGGAGGCGGAGGAGAGAGGAAGGGGCAGAGGGAGAGAGAGAGGAAAGGCTCTCCGGACTGCCGGACTGGCAGGCTTCTGGTGTATGGTTCTTCTTTCGCTGCTTGTAATGTGTGTGGGTCTTGACTCGTGGCTGTGTCTTCAAGTCAGCTCCGTTGTTTGAGAGGTGCTTCCTTGAAGTTTCGTCTTCAGTCTTCACACCACCATGAGATCGCGCCCTTCTGTACCTGCTCTCCAATGGCTCCAATGGTGCTATTTTAATTTTTAATAGTACTCGACTCGCCTCCTACTTCCGTCTTCGATTGGAGTGCTGACATCCGCCTCTCCAGGGTTTCATTACAATCTTCTTTTTCTATCCCGCTTCACTCTATGTCAAATGGTCGTTTTTTTGTTTTCCTGTTCGTTTTTTTGTTTGTAACGGTTTTATCGTCCCCTATCAAGAATTATACATGTCCAACCCCGAATTATCACCTTATATATACTCCGACTCAGTTCCGACTACAAGGAAATAATGAAAATGAAATGTTTTATTAGCAACTTTGCCCATAATATATTGCCACAATGCTAATGTGGACCTCAAGAAAAAATGTTGTGAAAAATTTGAAGGAAAAACCAAATAAAAGGTGCACTTTCATGAAAATATTGCATCTGCCGTGAAAATAAACAGCTAAAAATTCCAACTATATATATATAGAGTTAAAATTTAACATCACACGTTGAAACCAAAGGGGAAAAACATTTGATTTTCAGACTTTCCTTCCACACTATGTTATCAGTTTTTCATTCACAAACCCAGGTAAATACAGATGATCCAAAAAACTTATCAAGGGAGAAAAGGGAACATATAATGTAACACTCAAATATTAATGGTTGCATCCCACAGCCTGAGAGCTCCATTTCGGCCTCCGCTGCAGATCCTCTTCCGCTCGAGATCCAACGAAACGCATCTCACCATGGCAGGTGATTTGTGGGGAGTTCTATACAGCTGCCAGCCGGTGGGCTTAGGCTGTGCACTGGGTGTGCCGATCCTCTCCTGGGAACGATGGAAGAGAGACATGGAGTTGTCGGCTGCCCCGATTCCCAGCCAGTGTTCACTTGCATTGATTGCGAGTATAGCACTGTTGTGAATGGTTACATTCTTGGAACACCGAATCCCTCCATCAGCAGCGTTATCCCAGAATCTGATCAGTCCATCGGTTGAGCCTGTGATGATGCCCCTATCGAGTGGAGAGTATTCGACACCGAGAATTGGGCCAGCATGACAGGCTAAGACAACGTCACAAGTTCCACCGGAGGCTGACCACACCCTTGCTGTCCAGTCATCACTGCCTGTTATCAGGGTATCACCAACCAATCTGATGGATCTGATCCATTTACTGTGGCCTGTGAGCTTGTGCATCTGCTTACCAGCACGGATATCCCAGACGTAAGCTACAGATTCTCTTCCGGCAGCAACCAAGATTCCTGCCGAGTCATCATGTTCCATGCAAAGGATGGCACCAGAGCAGCGACCCACAGTCGCTACGCAGGTGTCAGTTCTCACATCCCACATCTTCACGGTTCCGTCGTGGGAGGAAGAGAGAACACGTTCGCCAGAGAGCATGCGTACCGAACTGATCTGGGATGTATGGCCCTTGAGCTCTTCTAGAAGTTGTAACGTCTGCTTATCCCATACTAAGATGGATTGGTCATCAGATCCTGATGCTATCTTTCCACGATCAGAGCTTATGCAACGGACAGTCCTGCATATTATACAAGAAGAGAATATGAAAGGCAGAACAAATGTTTTAAAGTGTAGACCAAATCCTCATGGGGTTGTAGTTTAGAGAAAGCCATAGAAAAAGTGCAGCCTCAGAGTCCTGTTTAGGCTAAGCTACTGCATAAACGTTGTATGATAAAGTTATAATGCTGTATATTTGTATGTTTTTCGATTTACTGATTCCAAGTCTGCAAGGCATATTAACATATTTCTACAGAGAGCATGTCCTATTTATACTAGGGAAGATGAAATATCGCACTAGCAAGGCAAATGTTGAGAGATTAATATCTTAACAATACAGAAAAGGGGAAAGGAAAATTACCCAGTATGACCTTGCAAGGTCCCCCGGAGCTCAGATCCACGAAGACTTGGATCCCAGATCTTAACCTGATCATTTTTTGAAAAAGAAGGGACATCTCAACTTGTGTCATAAACAAGACAACAAATAAAAATCACACCTCAAAGTTGAAAACTAACATGACGAACAAACACAGAGAATAAATTCAACGGTACAAGTGCAAGCATGAAGGATGCTGCCAAAACAAAAGAATGATTGAATAATACTCTTCTCATTCACAGAAATAACTTCAATAAATTTAGAGAAGACCATGGAGAAACGGGATATGAAATACAAAATCTAGAAAAGCTGTATCCACATTACCAGACAGTCTGTGCTTCCACTTATGAAGAAGCCTGCATCCTCGCGATCACCGACAAGATCCCAGACTTCTCTTTTGGTGACACAATGCAAAGCAGTGACTGCCCCATTATGTCCCCTAAGTACACGTACATTAGTTTGACCCTTCTTCTGGGCTGTATTTGCTACATCTTGTTTCCGAGGAGTTCCAACTTCATTTGCATCTGAAAACCAAGAGAGACCAAGCATTACTCTGTTACAATAACACCACACAACGATAACAAAAATATAAGCTGACAAGATAATGAGAATGTGCCTCCACTATCTGAGGTCCACTTGCGGACGCGGCTGAAAGAGTTTACTCTTGTCGAGTTTTCCCTGCTAAACATGCTGTGGACCCAGCTCCTTCCAGCAGCAGAAGCTTCAGCAGGTTGGATATCATTCATGGCATCTTGTAGCCTTGGGGATTGGGGTCCATGAAACGAAGGTTGAGACTTTAAGGTGGACACTCCCCAGTAACCAACCCGTAATTGTTGGATATGTGACAAATACCCTCTTAGTTGTATCTGAAGAACATTCAGGAAAATAGATACATTTATCCCATCAAATGGAAAACATTTAAGAAGAATGGCAGAATGCAAATATTTCACTGAGAATTAGGGATCATAAAACTTGAGGAATATATAATTTCAAATTTTCAGTCCAACAAAAACAATTAGGAAGAATATCAATATCAATGAAGGTCAGATCAAAATATTGATGATACAACTATTTGCAAGTCATACAAATTAAAGATATCCAGTAACATGAGAATGGGGAGAAAGCTTATCATTCCGACTTAAAACAAATTTTATTGAAAAGGACAACAGAGCATCTTAAAGTTTTAGATTCAAAGAATCTCTTTCTCCTGTCTACTTGTTGCAGTTGGTGTTGATAAACAAATTATGCTAGATAAACAAATTATGCTAGGTGTTACCGTGGAATTCAATGATGGGAGGGAGGCGATACTCGGTTCCTATATACACTTTGCTTACTATGCGTTCTTGTTACAAGTGAAGATTAAGTTTGGTTCTTCCCAACTGGTTTGGCAGAACTAGTATTTGTAAATTTGATAGCACACAGTGACTAGCCAGAAAGAGTCCACAGAAGCCCATCACTCAAAGCAAATTTCTTATCAAGGATTTTCACTAAACATGCTTTCCAAATAGCACAAATAATAGGGAGTAATTGATTCTTTATGGTAGCTGCAAAAGCATTGTGCATTCAATATACATAAGTATGACAGATTCATAAGAGAAAAACAATACTTACGTATTGCTTGTATCCAATATTATTTTTCTCAGCTATAGTCTCAATAACAAACCAGGTATCATTGTCAGGAAGCCCCAAGCCAGCCTTCATGACAGCAAATGAAAGGAAAGATTAACCATAGAGCATGTATACAATAATTGAGGAGTCTAGAATTAATGTGAATCAGATTTACCAAGTGCGTTGCCACTACAATCAATTGTGTCATAACATGGATTGCGTAGTTTGATGACCTGAACATAGAAACAAGGAAATCAGAAAATGTAGTTGACGAAAGATTCAA
This sequence comes from Persicaria tinctoria, assembly GCA_037127255.1. Classification (NCBI taxonomy): domain Eukaryota; kingdom Viridiplantae; phylum Streptophyta; class Magnoliopsida; order Caryophyllales; family Polygonaceae; genus Persicaria; species Persicaria tinctoria. The sequence goes on along the minus strand of JBANSL010000004.1, from coordinate 84,634,399 downwards.
ATACTAACATTATTGTTCAATGCAGTTAATATGGTAAATGCTACTCAGACAAACATATAGAGATGTAAATCCTTACTTGTTAGAAGACTTCTCCATAAGATGCTCAAAATATGCTTCCCAGAATCTGTCACAAAATTACAGAAATCATAATTCAGAGCAAGTTACAGGAAACCTTCATCTGAGGAGATGGAAAGCAATGGGATAAGAAACTGATAAGTTTTTAGTTTTATACAAACAGAGGCACAAGTAAGAAACAGGGATGCGTTGTAAATGGAGATGTTCAAATCTCACTAGTTTCAAAACATAAAACACTGCAGGAAAATAATAACAGAAATCTGAAAACGCGAAATACAAAAATGTCACGATTGACAGAGATCTCCCAAGGTGCAATGTTGCACAAATGAATAAATATGTCACAGGAAATAAATGATAATGAAAAAGTAACAGGGTCAAGTGAATAAATTTTGCTGTTTTGCAAGTACAATTTACCAATTCTTGACAATTTCTTACACTAAAAAGTCAACTTCGTACAGAAAAGGATGACTGCTTGAAATTCAGAAAACCGAAGGTTAATTACACATGAAATATTTCTAGGTACATTGTGAAATCTTACTGAAGAAGGCATGGCATTGTACAATATGGTCCCACGGATATAGAAAAGAGATGTAGTGGGAAAACCAAGAGACAGAAAATAAATTAATTTAAACAATTAAGCTCCAAATTTTTAGGTATAATGTTTAAAACATACCGCAACTCTTCCCAGATCGGTAACGAAATAAGGTGTCTCTGAACATAGTCAAAAACATGATTGATGTCCTTTTTGTACATTTCAGCTGATACTTCAAGCGCATCTCTGATTGTAGACATATCACTTCGGGAGCTTGCACGAGTAATTGCAGTCTTCAACTGAGGAAATTTCAACAATTAAAAGTAAAACTTAAAGAAGCTGACAAAGTAGGAAAGAGATGAAGCAATGATATGTGCTTTGGTTTCTTTGAAAGTTTAACTATTAGATCCTTCTTAGACCGCAAACCTTTGGATGCTTATATTGGCAGAAGAATCGTAGAGGTGATCAATCAGGCATTTTCTTTTAAAAATCATACTGCTATGATATGACCTCTTACTCCATTCCATTTCTTTCAGCATAGTAATTCTGAATAGAAACATCTCTCCAAACATCAAGGCTTTTCAGAAGTTTTTGTTCTTGACCAGAATCCAATACTGTGTCATTGTATGTAAGGAGACCTAATAAAGAATTAGGTGCTACTTGTCATTTTTTTATGAGCAGAATGAAGGTTGCAACCATCTTTCTTCTACAATGTTGTGTAGCTATTTTGGAGGTTGAGGGTGTTTCATTTCTTCGGAAAGGATTGGGTTCCACGTTCTATAAATTTAAAAGCTAGTAAAACTTTGATATCCTTTGTGCACTTTTCGGGGCAAGAAAAGGAGAAAGTGTCCCCCAAAAGAGTAATGCATATAGAGTTGTTCGATTATGCGGTGGGCTTCCTTACTTGGGACTCTTGCAGAGAAATATTAATGCATATAAAGTTGTTTGATTATGTGGTGGGATTCCTTACTTGGGATTCTTGCAGAGAAATATTTTCTGAAATTGCATTAGTCAATTAAGTGATGGCTCAGAAGTGTTACAGTGGCTTATTTTCATATTACCAGTAATAAAGCATGCAATAAGATTAATATGTCAATTCAACACATCGAATAGTAGTGTGATATTGAGTATTAGATATAGTGATTACCAATTCCTTGACAGCAATGAACTGTTCCTCAGTCAAATGACATGTCCATCCCTGGAAGCAAAAATATCACAATAATGGATTAGCAAGAAACTAAAACTTAATAGGCATTCGAGATGATGTGAAATGCATACAGTATTTATGTGTTCTCTAATGCACTCAATAAATCCACTGCCTCCAATGCCCTCAGCATCAGACTCTATTAAAGCTGTAAACAATATACAAATTTATATTAGTCTCAGTGCTCGAACCTTTCAATTGATATAAATTGAATTATTCTAGAGCAACATATTGACAAGCCAACGAAGAATACCAAGAATAGTTCCGTATTCAAATGATGATAATGGATCATCAGTTGTTCCTAGTTTCAAAAGGCGTAGCCACAACCCCTGCACAAAACAAATTTTTATGAATGACACAAGTATAAAAAAAAAATTACTTCAACCAATAAAACATAAGATAATTATTTCCCCGTTTCCTATTATTGACCCTTCACATATTGTTCCACTTCCACACAACCTTTAATAGGTTTAAAAAGAGAGCACCAGTGATGTATAACATTCGAATATATGAGGACTTCATAGTATGCTTTAGGGCACTTGTACCCTAAATTAGGAGCCCAACATGTTATTGAACTGAAGTTAAATAAACATGCAGTGAGTTTAAGAGGGAACGCAAAAAAAAAAACATATGTGAATAACTTAAATGCATGTATGTCACAATTAAGACAATACGTGAACAAACAGAACTAAAAGTTTGATTAGCCAAGGCCTACTTTCTTCAAGGAAAGAGAAAAACCACAATACCACACACACATGCACAAATTTTTCATCCAGTCTTCCAACTTAATTTTGTAGCATTCTCTCCTCAAAGGCCAGTCATCACACGGATTTAATCTATTGAAGGCAATTTTCAAAAAGCAATATTTTATGATGAGCTTAAGCACTACTCCCTCCGTTCCAAAATACATGGGCTTTTACTTTTCGACACGTTTTTTAAAGAGCGAAAAACTCTATAAAATATTTTTTTTTACATAATTTGATACTTATTAGTTAAGTATCAAATTATGCAAAAAAAGTAATTAAAAAAATAATATTTCATAGAGTTTTTCATTCCTTAAAAAACGTGCTGAAAACTAAATGCCCATGTATTTTGAAACGGAGGTAGTATTATACTAGCTGGATATGGTTTAGCAACAAACTTTCTGCAGCAAACTTATGGGTATTTGGAATTTAAAATTGTTTGGCTGGGCTATAGTTAATCAGAAGTAATACAGATTTACAATCCCTGAAGATAACTGTTGAAAACAGTAGATAGTGTTGATACACCATACAACAAGCTTCACATGAAACTTATTTGGGAGCTTCAGCATTTTTAGGAGCGTATTATTTCTTCCCAGGGGGAAGAAAGTTTAAACCTCTAAAAATCTTTTAAACTCCCAATTCACATTAGTGTCCAAACTCCAAACAAAGGCTAAAGAGGATCTTATTGTGTAGGTATTGGAAGTTTGTTGTTAAAGGATGAGCCCAGGTATTTATTTAAAAATGAAAGGATAAAAAGGGGTATTTACAAGGAAAACTCAACTACTCAAGAATCAAGATGAATTTTCTGAACAGGAAGTATCAGAAATAACTTTGAAACATCAAGTGCCAAAATAAATAAACAAATGAACTCTCGGAAACATTAATTGCATACACACAAGCTCGTTCAATGATGAAAATATAACTATCACAACTGTTAACTACAGAACAAATCTTAAAGCTGTATGCCCTACCTGCAGCTTTACTTTGATGTCCAATACCATGCGATCTCGCTCCGCCTGGAAAAAAAAAAGGCATTACATTAAAAAAATGCAGGGTCCAATAGAATGCATCTTCATCTTCATTAGTGTAACGAACAAACTTACAGCCCTCTCTAACTGACTAAGACCTTCGTCGCCGGCTTGAAGAGTATTCGCAGTGATATCAAGAGCCCCACTCACAGCTGCAAGGATTTGTTTCCGTTTTTCTTCTTGCTCTTCGGTTCTGGTGTTTGAAGGAAATCTATCGTACTTATACTTGGCACCAGAACCTAAACAGAAGTATTTATGGTGTCAGCACAAGTGATGCAGATTGAACACCAGGAAAGATTCTATCAAGAAGGCAGCCCAGTAAATACCACGTGTTCCATCACTAGTGTCTGATATAGTTATGATTTCATGCTCTAGAAGTGGGGGAGGCAATATTGACATGGGATTGTGGCCTCTCCCACTAGCATCCTGCAATTTGTCTAGAAGATTATTGGCGTTTTCTCCAGAACCCAGTCCTCTTTCAAGGTAGTCCAAGAAACCTTGTGACTCTAAAAACTGAGTTATCTGCATTACAAACAATGTTTAAGAAAGGTCATATGAGTAATTGGCACAGAAAGAGAAACTAAAGATCCTTCGCCTGTCCAAATGTAGGGGGTTTACCCAAGATATAATAAAGCTTTGACAAAGAATCCCGGAGGTAAATCATCTGATCTTAAACTTGAAGCCTGATATGACAGTTTTAATATAACTCCCTCCCAGCAGCCCACCCTTATTTGTACTTGCTCATAATAGTCACAGCTATAGGCAGAAATTTGAATCCTTACTATAAAAACTCCTTGGGTGGTTTTTAAATGGGGACAATCCTGAGTATTCATCTTCCTATCAGTGTTTAGATCAAGCACCCAAAATGTGGAATCATCCCGTAAACCAACAACCAAGAAAGTGGAGTGCTAGAGTCACAGGTCGGAGATAGAAAAGATCACTAAGATTCCCCTTGTTAATCAACTATTTACACAAATTGGCATGCTAAAGACGGTTAATCTGATGAGTGATACTTATACACAGCTCACCTCATTTCTAATATAAACTATTGAACTACCCAACAAGTTTGAAGTTTCATTGGTCATCGTGAGGCATGGAACTAAAAGTCTCAATTGGCATAAGATTAAAAATATGTGTGTATAGAACATATAAATATACATTATAAAGTCAAAGGCACCCAGAAAAATAGAAAGAGGGTGGTGGAGGGAGAGTGATCAGCAGATACCCAGAGGAGAAGTAAAGATGAAAGCAGAAGTTACATATATGGGTGATAGGTGTAATGAAAAAAGATGCAAACAAGCAAGCAAGAAGGGACACAAAATTACCATAGGGTCTACTGGTTGATTTGTTGTGCGAGAGCGCTTCTTCAGAAAAGCTTGCGTGTTGAAAACTTGGTTTGCAGAGTTTTCCTTGCAAAATAAAGAAAACCATTTACATAAGACAATTGCTCAGCGTTTAAAGAAACTGCAAGAAAAATAATTTTAAAAATCTAGGGATAATTAAAAGAGAGATTTCTTTTTCAACGTACAATGAAGTTGCGGTACCCTGATAAAATTGATGCGAAAAATCTCAGAAAAATTAGCCTGCACATACACAAAATTAGAAGCTTAATTAGATATATTAAGCCTAAATGCTATCAGTCAAGTAATCCATTCCCAGATTGCAGGAGTACCAACAAATTCATGCAACAGCTACAAAGTCATTATAAACAATGAATATTCGCATATGAAGACAAAGTCTCCATATTTTTATGCAATGTTCTACAAATGTTTTTCTAATTCACTGAAAGATACATAACCTTCAAGGATACCATTAAAAAAACATTCAAAAGAAGATGGATCAAACTTAAGTATCAGGAATGATAAAAGACTACCTTGCATTCTCAAAACTTCAAAACATAAAACAAGCATCAAACTGTCAATTAGCTTAAACAGAATTTAAATATTTAGGACCATACATTCATAATAAATCTATGTTCATGCGAAACACAGAGAAGATTAAAAGGAATCAAGTCCAAGAGAAATTCCTATGTGTTGGCTGGGTGAGCCTTAAAGGAGGCTAGTAGGACAACAGGGTCTTTAGAAGGTCTTGACAAAATCGTATTACAGTTCCTGAAAACCATATACCAAAAAATAGCAGTGGAAGTACCACCCAACAACAATCGTTCAATTGTGCTGAACAAAGAGACCATAAACTTCAGCTGATGATAAGCATCCATTAAACAAAAGACAAGCCAAAAATACAGAAACCTGTGACATTAAACCATGCAATTTGAAAAGAATAAAACATGTTGTTGACTGATTGTTGCTTCAGTACATCACTTAAAGTAGTTATTGCAAGAAGCATCGTGCCCAAAAGAAAATTTACAGGAAAATGTACAGCACCTAAGTTGAAGATCATGCTCTTCCCCCCATGTTCTTACGCCACATTTTGCATATTGCTCAGAGGACTTGCTGGGGCCAATATCCATAAGGTCAATGCCCACAATATTAGGACACGATAACTTCAATATTTCACCACGCAAAAAACTTAGTTCTGGCTCTGGTATAGGAGGTATTTCCTCAGTAGTTGTAACTCGGTTATACTCAAGGTCAATAATAACTACCTACAGCAGAAAAGAGAATATAAATGTCCAGAATGCAGATTGAGAGTGTTCCATAAAAAAAAAGGAAAAAAAAGAGCAAAATTAGATGTTAATAAATGTATAACTTCATTATTCATGGTCCGTGAGTGCTCTTAAAACATGAAGAGATAACCACTAGCCACAACCCGCAAGAGTGATACATGGTATTTACATCTATTTGAATGGTTATGAGATGGATATAAGAAAGTAAAAGTGCATTACAATGGTTGAGAAGATAAAAAGTCACTAGGATTTCATGGACAGAGTGCCAGATTGATGGCTGTGTAGAGACCACATTTCTTTCTTGTGATATATTTTTGAAAAATAATGCGGTTCAACTTTGACTATTTATCTCTATATGATCAAGAATAGTATATTACAGATTAATACGGAGTAATCCAGATGCACAATCAATAGAGGAAGAAGAAGATAAAGAAACATGAAAGCTTACACCATCCATCATAAGACCATAAGTATCGACTCCAGAATGAAGACCCATCATATATGGAGTTGGAGCATCAATGTAATCTACTCCACTGAAGAATAGCAATGGAATATAGACGTGCTTCATAAAAAAGAAATAAAAGAAAGTTAAGACATAAGATTACAGCATCAAGAGATAGTCTTAGGTTTTCTTTCCTTTTGGGGGCCACAAAAGAGCAGAAATTCTCACTTCCATTTTACAGCAACAAAATTCAGCAGCACTGCCAGCAATTATTAAAAAGAACAGGAAACTATAAGATAGATCTTGAAAGCAGTTACCTGCCAACGAAATGGATAGATTAAATGGCAAATGGCCTCAGACACTAGCGTTAGAAGTGAATACCTGTCAATGAGGAAGAAGTAAGTTCAATAATTAATAACTTAAACATAATGACAATAGAACTACCATGAACAGTGAGGGAAGTGGTCCTATCCTAAACCGGAAAAAAAGAAGTAAAACATAGTTATAAACTAAGGTCAATCTTTCCAAAAAAGAACTAGAGTAAAAAAAAAATTGACAAGGTGGATGCATTTCTTCTGGTGCAATAAGTATCTACACAAGACCCCCACCCCTTCCCAAAAAAAAAAACAGAAAAAGAAAATTGAAGTGAAACATGCAACAAAAGATGTATCAAAATACCCTAGATTAGCCACCACATAGAGAAACATAATCATTTTATATGTAGGAATACTTTCAAAAATATCAACATTAAGCATACTTGCTGGATCGAAGTAAGATCCTCCTTTCAAGCAATACAGCAGTGAAGAATGTAATCAAGTTGTCAACGTCCAAGCATTGTACCAAGGGGTGAAGGGATATCTGCCATACACAAGCTACAGTTCCATCAAGAATTGTGTTGTGAATTGTGAAAAAAAAGACTACGATGTCAAAAATGTGAGGTGGCCACTGTACAAAAAGATTTGTAAGCACATACATCTGCATGCGGAAGTCCATCTTTTGGTGGAGCCTCCACAGAAAGTAGGCAATTATCAATAGCAAACAGAACTTTATCCTTTCCTGGAACAGGAAGGGGAACATTGGACACTAAACTCGCAAGGATATCCCACAAGGCCTTGCTGGAAAAAATATGACTTGAGCAAGTCAGCCCATTGTTGATCATGCTAATTGAAAAAAGATATTTCTTGAAAATAAACAAGCTCCAACAAAATTCAATAACGTGACCAAAAGGTTAACAAAGAGCCATTACATTTTATGAATTTCCTGTATATATACATGGTTTACTGCACTGGTTAGTCAAAGGAAGTAATAAATGAGAACCCTGTGTTTTAGTACATTAGTTATTCAAAGGAAGTAATAAATGACAACCCTGCTTCTAGCCAAGGCATGTAAAAACTCAAGGTATAAAAGACATGAATTAAAAGAAATAACAAAAATGGAGAAAGAAGAATTCAACATTAACTTGAGAAACACAGATTTTCCTAGGGAAGAACCAAAAGGCTTCGCAAAAGTAGAAGCAAAACCTTACCTACTTCCAGAAGTAGAAAAGCAAAGAGCATATATCTCCTCTAATGCATTACGTAGTACACGAAAACTGGGTAAACGAGAAACAAGACAAATGCATTTATCAGCATAAGAATTTGGGGGTATTTGATATGCTTCAGCAATGTCCTCATCAACAGGATCCCGAAATGCAATACAACATACGTAAATTTTAGAACCATCTCCTTCTGCAGAAAAAATAAACAATTCAGTTTCAGTGAAGCTGCAGGCACATAAAAAGTGGTTACGGAAAGTCAGAGACAGTTAGGCGGTGTTAGCCTTCGAGAGGCAAGCAAATACAAAATTAATCATCCAAAACAGTAAGAATCTTCTATAAAAGCACATAGGAGTGGTATGAACAAAGCAGCATAAGCATTATCCATAAGTATTATTTCTACCCTTAACAACCCAGCTTTCCTGCTCTTGGGGACTTATTTCTACAGTAACATATAACTTTGAGTTGGTTGAAAATTTGAAACGCTTGGGAGGAGAGGGATAGAACCCACATTCATTATGTGTCCACACCAACAACAAAAGAAAAGGTCAATTTAAGTATTCAAGTTTTTTTCACAGGAAGGTTCATGTACGTAGCTATACCACAAGGCCACGCAGAATTGGCTGGCAAGTAGTAAGGTCCAGATTGCAGGAGTGTGAAAATACATGCAGGCATTTCACTGCCAAACTAGCGAAGAAATCAGGGAAATCATATTCCACTACAGAGCTGTCGGATTGAAAAAAGGGAGAAAAAGGAGAGCTAGTTCAACAAAAGCTTATTATTCTTCCATCACAATTAACCAGTGAAGGAACAGAACTCAACGAATGCCTGGGAATCTAGGATGATTCTAATACTTGAGTTGATAATCATGTCATGAATAATAAAACCATATGTGTGTGTGTGTGTGTGTGAGAGAGAGAGAGAGAGAGTTTGCATTTTATATAATCACAATGAACCATTCCCATTGCTGTTCATTACGAGGAGCAAACACCTTACCTGTCAAGACAATTGGATAGCTATGAGGATAGGTTGACACATCATTGGAATCAAAGCCTGATGAATAGAATTCAACTCCTGCAGGCAATACACACTGCATTATGCAGGCACCAAAAGAAGTATCAGCAGGTGAACTGAAAATATGAAATCGTGATGCAAGTATCAGATCCATGACTACTTCAGACTGAGAAGATATGAAAGAAACAGAAACTAAACAAAAATTATTCCCAAGGAGATCTAACAAAGTTGATACAAGCTTGTACATTACCCTTGGCAACAAGCCTTTCAGTCAGAAGGTGAGAGAGAGGAGTGTTGCTAAGGGTAAGACTTGCAATAAGGAGGGAAGAGTGTGGAGAGCTACTTGGTGTCTGTAATTGCCTTTGGCTTTTCTCGGTTGCTTGTGTTGTGTGTTCTGAATTCTGATCCTTTTGTAACAGGTCAGACACACTTGTACGTAACCCATTCCTTTCCTTCTCGCTTAGGGCTAAATATTTACGTACAAGCCAAATATATAAATATATATAAACTATGCAGTAGGTAAGCCACCTCTATGAGCAAAGGTGGGAAATCTACAGAAATCTCTTAGAGATGCAAGAGAATTGTCCATATATTAGAAGCACTGGATTAAAAAACTTATAAGAAGATGAAGTAATAGAGAATACTACATAGCAAACAATTGCACAAGTACTATATAGTACTATATATACTATATTTTGACAAGACCTGAACAAAACTTGGATGGCCACTAGGTTTATTGCTCACTGTGTCGAATTATGCAATTCTATTATAGAGTTCACTAAATTAGGGCTTTTGGCGAGCTTTGTGTTTCTTATTGAAGAAACAGAAAGGTCTAGTCATGCGGTCATGAGGGGGCTTTGAAAGCATCAATTTCCAGATTCGTTCACTTGTACAAATCAATAAACCACAAGTCTTATGCATATACACACAAGTCATTTGGTGGGAGATAAAAATGACATCGGGCAAAACAATTGCAGTATCTCCCATCCAGCCAAGAAAGTCATATTCAAGAACACTAACTGACTAACAGCATCCAGCAATAATTTACTCCTCTTAAGTCTTATTCTCAATGCTTAGCAACCTGATTACAGGAAAGCAGAACATAAGTAATATGTTCTCATGTACCTAGCCCTGAAGATGTATCATACGAGCTCATTTCCATTGGTTTATTATCCAAAAAATGAAAGAAAAAAAAAGAGTGGTGTATCTAACAAATTTTGCAAAGTTCAAGTAATAGTCAAGAATAACAACTAACAAAATTTCTATAAAAATGATGATGCTGATGTTCCTCGGGGTCAAACGCAAACTACATTGAAATGCAATTAATCATCTCCCACAATGAAGACAAAGACAAACGACCAAACAAAACAGCAGGTGCATTTAAAAGAAAACTACAAATCAGACGGAAATTCAATGGATGACAGATCAACTCACCGTGGGAAGCTGGGGAGGCGGAGGCGGATAGAGAGAGTGATTAGAGGGAGGAAATTGATCGAGGGCAGAAGGCAAGTATCTGTAATCCATGCCATGAAAGCCCTTAATCTCATCCAAGGTGCGAATCTCGGGGCCGATCCCACACACTATGAAGTACTCAAACATCGGCGCCATTGTCGATGATTTTCTGAAGCACTGTTTCTCCCACTCTCCCTCTCTCGCTGAGATTAAGCAGTGAGAGAGAGAGTTTCGACTAGAGAACTGATCTTCGAGGGCTTAATCGGAAGAACACGGAGGCGTGGGTGCGGGAGGGTTCCAGATCTGGAGAGGATTCAATCTCGAGGATAATTTGGGGGTTCGGAATTTGAGATTCAATTCGAGATCTAGGGTTTGAAATCAGAAAGGCTCTTGTGGTGGATCAATCGGGAATTGGGAGCATCTGGATTTGTTTTCTCAGATTTGAATGCAGTTTTTCTCCGCGTTTCGTTCGTTTTCTAATTTGGCTCGCGCGACTTGAGTACTTTGTTAATTTCTAGAGCGGAATTTCTCGTTAACTGTGATTTTTGCCTTGATTTGGAGGTCTAAAGTTCTAAACTACGGAAACAATCTTGCTAAGACCATGATGCGGGTTTCTTGAGTTTCTTAATACCACTTTATCACTTTCTCTCTCCTTAAAAACCCCAACTTACTTTTTCGTCCACATCCATATGAGTTTCTAGAGTTTCTTAATTTACTTTTCAACAATTCTTAATTTACTTTTATTTAATTTTATGTTAGTGTCTATGAATAGATAATTTTTTTTAATAATATCTAAAATAATTTTAAATTGTTTTATAATACAACATGCATAAAAATATTATGTTGTACATTATTTATGTATGTATTATATTTTTTTCAACATATATAATATTGGTGTTTATTAATAGCTTAAAATAAATTATGAATTTTAATAAAAAGATTATTTTTTATTTTTTATATTTAATGACTAAAAACTAGCTAAAATTATATAAAATTATACAATATAGGTAGAAGGGCTCATCCAACAAAAATAAAAATAAAATACAAAAATCACCCATATATATACATGGGACCCGCTTTAAGGGGTTTTAGTGGAGTTTGGAAGTTAGAAACTCAAGGGTGGGTTTTTAACACAATCCCTCCCTCTCTCTTCCTTTCCCCCGACACAAACCCACTAAAAACCCACTAAATCCCCTTGATGCCCATGCTCTAAACAAAGTATTCGGTCAAATCGGTGTGTTGTACACCAAAACATTGCTTTGTCCTTAAATGTTGTTATACACCTAGCATATTGACTTAGCCCTTGTTTGGTATTGATGTCAAGATATGGGATATGAGTATGGATATCACTCATATCCATACCCTTGTTTGGTATACAAGTATATGGGTATCAAGTTGATATACCCATATACCCATTCCTTTGTAATTTTACCCAATCTCATATACCCCAAAAAATAGGGATATGGAGATCTTCTATCTTTGCCCTTCCTCTGCAGACATGGGTTTCTTCTTCCATCGTCTTCTTCGCCTTCTTCTTCTTCATCTCTTCTCCAATCGCCCTTCTTCTTCATCTTCACCCTTCTTCATCGGTATGCCGGAGTCGGAATCGTATGATTTTCGCCGGGGAGGAGGAGGAGGCGGTGGGGTTGCAGATTTGAACTGTGGCATCAAGAGGCGAAGGGGATATGAAGATTAGCGGCAAAGGGCAGTTCCCGACCCCATCTTCGTGGTTGTTGTTCTTCAACTTGCCACTTAACGGACAGGATATGCCCATCCGACGGGGCATAGTCGGAGCTGGGAGATCGACATTCGACGCCGTTCAGATATTCGACGTTGTCATGAGAGGGGCTAGGGTTTGATACCCATATCTTATAATACCAAGCACGGATATTAGATATCGGATATCAGATTTGATATCCATATCCCTGATATCGATATCTGATATCCATATCTGATATCCATATCTTGATATCAATACCAAACAGGGGCTTAGTGTGTTAGGATAACTTATGATGAGGTACTCTTGGTCAGGGACGGTGACAGAAACTTATTAAATAGGGCGTAATTTTGTACAAATTGTTTAGTTTATCTTCGATAGATTTTTTCTAAGTTTAACCTATCAAAACTATGATATTTTAGTTTCAACGGCGATGTTTTAGTTCAAAAAAAAATTAGTTCAAAACAATAACATTTTTGCTCAAAATTGTAGTGTTTTAGTACAAAATGATAATATTTTAGTTCAACATTGTGTCATTAATTGTTGTATATATTTTCTTTTTAAACGAATAAAACGATGTCGTTTTAATTTATACCGACATTATTTTTCTCTAAAAGGAGACTGTTTCAAACCTTACGATTCGGTATGTAATTTGGTGTTCTTTTATCATACAATAGCGTGTAACAAGATATTAAAATTTGAAACTTGCATAATTTCTTATTTGATGATTGAATTTAGTAATATAACCTCTTGTTTCGAAGTTCTTGAGCTGAATTATATTGTTAAAATATCAAGCTAAGTAAAATATAAAAGTATTGTGGTTTATTAAAAAGACATTTCAAATAATTAATATGTGCTGAATTTTCAAAAGTTCATAACTTTTTACTCGATTATTGGATTAAGGCTTGTAATAAATCAAAACGAAGCTATCGACGAGTATAACAAGTATAGGTAACTCGTTCGATCAAAAGAGGGGTGTATGCTCCCCTTTGACCCTCCCTAGCTCCGCCTATGCTCTTGGTTATCTATGATAAACTTCATTTGATCAACAATGTAATAAGTATTACGTACTTCGTATGTTTTACTTTTCTAGATACTCCCTCCGATCGGATTATCAACATTTGACTTTTGTGCACTTAGTTTAAGGAGCTGCAAACTATAATGTAAAAAGAATTATTTTATAAAATCAATATTTTAGTAGTTTTTAACTTTTTAAACTACGTGCACAAAAGTCAAATGTCTTGTATTTACAGTAGGAGGGAGACTGGTCACGAGGCCGAGAACCCTGGCGCTGTCCTTGAGCAGCAAAGGCAGCACCGTCGGGGCGAGCATCCCGATTCTTGGAAGCGGCTAACTGAGCCTCCTCACGGGTCAAGGTCTGATAGACAACGTTGAGAGAGGGCAACGTGTCATTGGCGAGAAGCGACGAACGAACGGTAGCAAATTCGTCATCGAGACCCATGAGAAACTGATGGATCTGCTCCTCCTCGCGCTCCTTGTGCAAATTAGTGCGCCAATTGCAGGTGCAAGTACCGCAAGTAGCACAACCACGAACGGTAGAGAAACTGGCAAGTTCATCCCAACTGCATTTAACAACGCCAAAATACACAACAATAGATCGCCCGGATTGAGTGGCTCGAGACAACTGCGCCTTAAGTTGATGAATACGCGGACCATTGCCCACCGAAAACCGTTGAGCAATATCATCCCACAAGTCTTTCGCAGTCTCAAAGTAGGTAAGGGAGGGACGAAGCGAGGCGTCGACGGACTGTAAAATCCACCCAATGATCATGGAATTCACAGCCCGCCACCTTCGAACCTCAGTAGCATCGGTTGGTTTCTGCAAGGAGCCATCAATGAAGTCGGGCTTGTTTTTCGCATAGAGAGTATTGCGAAAACAGATTGCCCATTCGGGGTAATTGTCACCCTTGAATGTCACGACACAGACGTGCAAGCCCGGATGATCAGCAGGATGTAAGTAGTACGGAGAGGTGGTGTCAACGAGGGCCTTCTTCGCAGCCTCAACGGCGGCAGCGATGGCGGCCTACTGTGTGGCGTCGGTCTGGTTTCCAGACATGGCGGAAGCAACGAACGGGAAGGGTAGATAGAGCGGCGGCTAGGGCGGCGGCTCGGGGTAAAAAAATTTGATTTTAGGTTAAACTTGCTCCGATACCATGAGAAATATTGAATTGTGAAAAAAGGCTTGATCTTTCTCTCATTCACAAGGGGTATATATAGTACAATTTACAAGATAGGCCCAACTTAATAAACTAATATCTATATATACATAGAAGATATTTCAATAGAAGTTAAAAATTATATAAAACAATAATTTTAATATTTATTAATAATAAGTGTTAATTTTTTTTTTTAAAAAAAACTACATACTTAGTAGTTTTTAGCTCATTAAAATATATGCAAAAACGTAAACTTTTTGAATAGTTGATGAAATGGAACTACTTTTTTACATGAAAAAAATAATTATTAATGTGGGGAATGCAAACAACTAAACTTTGCCATGCTACACTAAAAGATTCTCCTATGTTGTATCATTGTTTTCGCGGCTTGCCCTGGATAGTTTTATTGTAAACTCTTTTATTATGATTTTATAATTACCGGTTCGGGGAGCCGTTTCTCCCCGTTTGCTCACCAAAAAAAAAAAAATTGTTTTCGCGGCTTAAAATGCTTTCATTGTCTATAAATTGTCCCTTGAACTTTCTACCTTCCTATAAACAACAAAAGCTTGACTTTGCAAAAATAGAATCAACAATCATATTGAAGGTGTGTTGTGAAAACCACTTAAACACCTTCTCAATACTAAATAATCATTTGTTCTACTTTTTTAAGCAATCAATACACAAGCAAACATTAACATATCATACCATTACACCAAATGTATCATCACAATATGCATAAAAAGGTGAACTTGTTACATAATATAAACCCTTTCATTTTTAACACAACGGGAATTGACTTGTAAAAACATCGATATTTTTCACAGCTCTTCATCGATTTCCGAGAGTAGTTTACAAGGCCCGAGGAATGAAATCAGGACGCCCTTTCGTTGAGGAAGCTTTGAAATCTTTTCAAGCTCCTCCTTGGTCAATGACCAATCAAATATCTGCAGGTTTTCCTTCATCCTTAGCTCGTTGAAACTCTTCACTATGAAGCTTATCCCTTGCTCATACACCCACCTCAGAGCTATCTGCAAAACAGTGAAACACCATTTCATCACAAAAAAGGATGAAACACCATTCGCAATCCACAAGTCGAGCATTATATGACAAGTTGATGGTTCAGATCCCAAATCCACCACATAGATCAAACACGATTAACATAAATCCTTTTTCAACCCTAGATTGCGGCATTGTATAAATGGTGTACCTGGGCTACAGTTTTGCCTTTGGCTTGTGCAATCTCTTGAAGCACTTCAGAGCTGAGAATTCGATTGTCTCCCCAATTCGTATTGTTGGCACCTAGGGGAGAGTACGCGGTGACAAGTATTCCTTTCTGTTTGCAGAATTCTATCAGCTCTTTCTGCTGCCACATTGGGTTCACCTCCACCTTTTGCCATGGGACAAATACAATGTTTAATTGATTAGTTAGGTGAAGGCGGATTAAGTTAAGGTAATCCCAAATCATGCCATTTTATACCTAATGCTTATTTATCAGAAAGAACATGATATATTGAGTAAACTAGAAATTCATCACTTCAAGAGTTCAGAATGGGCCAATATGAGGGTAAAATTGTGTATTTATTAGCATCAATGTATTGTGTAGTCTATGTGGCAACTGATATTGCTGCTAATCTACTAGTAAAGCCCCTTCCCTAACCAAGCAAGTATGTAGTGCTATCCGCCAATAGATGCAGGATTGGTTGATATCTGCAGGTAACTGAATGCAATTTTGTTTTCCTGGCAGCGGTTTGTGCAGTGTATCAATGCAAATTTCTAATCTTATATAGTTATTGAGATTGGTACCTGGTTGACAGCAGGAGGGATGGTGGCAACTTGAAGGGTCTGTTGGAGCCTCTGAATGGAGAAATTGCTCACACCAATGGATTTGGCGAGGCCAAGGCGGTGGCATTCTTCCATTCCTTCCCACACAGATTTGACGTCAAGGGGGTGGATGTATTCCTCTGGAACTGGAGGATCCCGATAGCGTGCCTCTGGGCTCAGTTTTAGTGGGAAATGCACCAAGAACAGATCCAGATACTCCATTTGAAGGTTCCTTCAAACATCACATTTCATTGGTTTCAGTTATATTTCCCCCCAAAAAAACATTGAATCAATCAGTGTCCTATCATATCATGGTGATCTCAAGTCTCAACATTCTAGGATAAAAGACTGGTTTAGCCTCCTTTTATACCCATCAATCAAAATGGATGGTTTTTGGTTTAGGTCAATCATCAACAATTAAGTAATTTTGGGTACACCATAGACCATACGGTCCATACATATTGTTTTCTGGATGGCTAGCGTTGATCGTAGCCTGGGTGCTAGCTCCTTTGATCGTAGCCTTGTAGTTCAACTTTGATTCCAACTTGGAAACTTAAACACAACCTACATCTTCGAACAACTACTTTCCCGGTACTTAGGGTCCTATTTCTTCATCAGTTGGTTTGGCTTCCCATCAAACATTAATCTACTATCTTCAACTACCTATTCAGTATTCAGTATTCACCCTCGATCATAGAGCGTAATCTGACAATGAAAATTTCCATCAGTCAGTTGAGCAACTTAGTTTACGCTAGTTCCCCAAAATACACTTGAATTATATTAGCCTTCCATCACCCTAAAAGTCAGAGAAGAGCTCCTCAGAGGCATTTCATCGAACACCTTATCTACATCAGCTTCTACTTTTGAACCAGCAGGAGGAATCTCAGATTAGACCAATCCCTATCATCCACTCAGCTATACGATAATTTGCTTACACTAGTCAATCTAGTTCATGATGTATAACAAGCAGAAACTTACTCGAGGCTCGTCTTGATGGCAGGGACAACAAGATCACGCTCCGCAGACGTGCACCAGAGCTTGGAGGTGATGAAGAGCTCCTCCCGGGAGTGGATGAGGCCATCGCGCAGCGCCTCGGCAACGGCTTCGCCCAGAGGCTTCTCGGAGCCGTACAGGAACGCGGTGTCGAAGTGGCGGTAGCCGACCTTGATGGCGCTGAGGATCGCCGCCTTGGTTGCGTCCACGCCGCCTCCCGAGGTTCCGAAGCCGATCAACGGCACGCTCGCTTTGCTATCAGGTTCGCCGCTGCAACTGATCTTCACTTCAGGGATCCTGATCGCCATTGCAGAGTACTACGTAGTAATTAGTGCAAACACGTACTGAAGCTCTCGATCGATTGATCAGTGCGTGTTTTTAAGCAACGCTGATAGTAATTGTTCAAAGGTTTAAATTAATATGCAGTTGACTATCGGCATAGTCCGTGTAAAAACGAAATTGTCGATCACGAGTTGAAATTCGAAAATTGTTTTTTTTTTCGTCAATCAAATTCGAAAATTGTTATTTAATCTTAAAAAAATTTATAAAATCTATATATCACTTTAAAACAGAAGAGTTTGCTGAGGTGTCTTACTCACCTTTAATTCAGCTAATTCAACCAATCTCTTTTATTCTATTTTTTTCCCGAAACCCTCCTTTACTTCTTTTTAATTTTTTCCCCCAAATCGTCCTACCTCTCGCGCATCGCCCCTCCTCCGCCTACCGCTCATGGGAATGCCGCTCCTCCGATTCCTCCTCTCGCCCGCCCCTTCCTCCCTGAATCCCGATTCGTATGCCTCGCTCCTCTATTCCGTCGCCGGCTGTGGTCTCCCTCTTCAATCCTCCGTTCCGGCGATTTCATTTCTTCATCCTTCGCTTTGCCAGTTCCATCTTCGTCAAAGAGCGCGGCCCCTTCCAATTCCTGCCCTCCCTTTGCTGCTCATATCGGAGGCTCCCAGGTGACCTCTATTCTTAATTTGTCCAGTTTGTTCTATTATTGCAATTTTGTTTTTGTTGCTTATAATCAACCCAGAAAATCCTGTTTGTTAACCCTAGGTTCTCGAATTTGTTGTGTGATTCTTGCAGCTGGGCTCTCGAATTTGTTTTGTGTTGTTTTGCATCCTCCAAATCCTACTTCGACTTTATTATTTAACTATCAATTCGATTTCGTCGAATCCCGAAAATCCTGTTTGTTAACCCTAGGTTCCTAATCAGTCGAATAAGTTATCGCTTTCGGTTTCATCATTTTCCTATAATGTCTTCTGATGTTCATTCGAATAGGTTAAGTTCTTTTTCTTTGTTTCGATCTTGAATTTTTTAGGGTTTTACATTCTATTTGCTTCCAGTTTCGCTTTGATTGAGTGTCGGTGTTTGAGCTTTTGTTTTGATAGTGTTGACAGTTGCAGAGATCGTTGCTTCGACCTACGATATTGACTCAATTCGAGACCAAGAGCAATCGGCCTACGATGTTAACCCCCAAGATACCATGGATCCTGTCGAGTCTTCAGAGTTTTGTGATCCCGTTGTTGATCGGTTTGCTGATCACGAGGCCCAGTTTATGTAAGTTTCTTCCCCAATCCCGATTTCTAGGTTTTTTTAGTTTAGTGAGTTTTGAGAAATTTGGGGATTTTTAGCTTGAATTTAGAATTCAATCGTGAGGAATTTATGCCTAGCATGATAATTCAGTGACTATTTTGCTTGAATTTTAGAATTTATATGTGAATTTGAGGAGATAATTCAATTTTGGCTTTGAGGTTTATAATGCCTGAGAACCTACGAAAAATAAAACCTTTTACAGAACTCGTGCTTGAATGCTGAAGAGTTTTTACCCCATGATCTGGTCTTGACTCTTCATCCCATTACACATGCTTGGTCAATGGATTGCAGTGTTTTTTCTGGGACAGTTGCTGATGCTCGAGAAGCCTATTTTGATGGTGTGTCACCATATCAATATCTTATGACCGGTAGGTTTATTATTCTGCTTTTGACTGATAGGCTTTCATGCATTTTATTGTTCAAATTAGAATGATATGTTGCTTGAATACAATAGTCTGGATTAAATGTGAGTCACCAATGACCATGTATATATTAACAGTTCAAATTAGAATATTTCTAAAAGCACCTTCATTTCAGTTGATAAATGACTGCTTTTAGTTCATCATCACTTATCTATCATCCGCATTTGTTATGACAATAGATAAATATCCGTCATGTGTGTATGCTCTGCATTGGATTGGAACTAGTGCTGTAATTTTTTTTTACCAATATTGATTATAAGCGGACTTCTTATATGCCATGCCACTTTTAATCTAATTTCCCATCTGTTTTCATTTTATAATAATCCTTGCTAACTTTATGAACTTAGATACGAATGCAATATTATTAATCCGTCTGTTTTGCTTGGAAAGTATACTGATTGTTTGCTGCAATAAATGCCATGGATTGGTATCTGATCAACAATTTCTTTGACCATGGAACTACTAGGTTTGGGGGTGAAAGCAATGTGGATGACTTCCCACCAGCTGCCAAGGCATGTCTGCCCATCACAAGTGCTATGCTTGCTGAGATTAAAACAGAAAAACCTTCCCAAGCACTTGCTTTTTGAATATAGAGTTGCCATTAGATGTTTGGAATCATAAGGTAAATACTACTCCGCAAACTACTTTAGCTACTTATTATGCCTTTTTTTAAGCTTTTGATAGATACCATATGTTTTGTTTCAATAAAAATAAAACGATTTGTTTCCAATGGTCATGATGTGCACCTTAAAGAATGTAGCATTCTTATATCATTTTTAAGTTTCTATTACCACTTATATGTACCATTCTAGCCTTTTATTTTAAATTGTTTGTTATCATTTTCTATAAAGCCTAGGCTCTCAAGTTGGCTTTTGAGTATCTTCAACTCCTCTTTATTCCTTGCAGATAGAATAAGCTTTAAATTACAAGCATTGACCATTAGACAACTCCTAAACTATAGATAAATTGCTGAAGAAATCAGTGCACCTTCCCATTTTGCATAAAAACCAACATAAAACAACCCTGAGCATATTCAAAACTAAACTCACAAGCAGCAGCACCAATGTTGGAAGTTGAAGGCAACTAAAATTCAGTCCCGAACAATACCTTTACGAGCAGCATCATAGGAAACTGCCTCAAAACAGCCCTAAAACCATTAGAAATTCAGCCCTCCGATCTAGACTTTTTTTACCAACTCAACAGCCCCCAAATTTCGATCAAAGTAGCAGACTACCAGCAGAAAACAGATTTGTGGCAATCAAATGTTGTTTTACAGATTTTACAGTATGCTAAATTTGTGACAAATTTTTGTTTACAGATTTACTTATTACAGATCTTAACCCAAAAAAAATTCTGTTTATTGATTTTTAAAGTGTGCTGAATTTGTGACAGATTGTTGCCTACAGATTTAAAAATGTGCTAATTTTGTGACAGCTTAAAAAATTCACTAAATCTGTCATTCTCTGTTTAGATATGGATTCAAATATGTTGAATCTGTCATTCGCTCAACAATTGAAATTTAATCAGTAACTTAAGTTCTGTTTGTTTTATGCTGAATTTCTTTATTGCTCAACAACTTTCAGATTTCTGAATTGAAATTACATTATAAATCAATCACATTTTTTTGCTGAACTGAAATTGTAGCTTGCTGATCCAAACTGAAACTGAGATTTGTTAAACTGACACCTTGATAAGTCAACTTTCTGTAGTTCCTATATTTGCAGTCTTCTAAATTAAGTCTTCTAAATTAAGGTTAATCTTATTTCTATAGAAATAAGGCTGATGTGTCTTTCTCTCCTTTAATTTAGCTAATTTAATAAATTAATATTCATTTATAATTTCATCTCCTAGGGTTCCATCGCCTCTGGCCCTCTGGTAATTGTTGCATCTCCTCCGCCTCTCGGAGTCTCTCCTCCGAATCCATCTCCTACCTTCCCTTCCTAAGTTCCATCTTCCATGTCAGCCTAGGGTTCCCCAGCTTCTTGCTTCCAAAGGCCGAACCTCTCCTGATTTCTCAGTTTTCTAGCACCTGATGCTTTTGATTTCATCCTCACACCGCCTCCCCCGATTCTTCTACCGATTCTCAATTGATTCATCATGTAGAAGAAAAGCTCCTCCTTCGCATCCCGCTGCTCTCAATTGCTTCATCCTGTGGAAGAAATCGATCCTTCTCCGCCTCCCGCTACTCTAAGTTGCTTAATCATGTAGAAGAAATTGCTCCTCATCCGAGATTCCAAGCAGGTACATTTTTGCATCCAATTGAATATTTTTGGTTCCTTTTTTGGATTATCGACATTCTGAATTCGTTTTCGGGTTTTGCCTCCAATTGAATAATTAGGGGTTTCCTTTTCATTCATTGATGTCTATTATTGCATCAACAAACCCATTGAAAACAGTGTTGATGATTGATTAGGGGTTTCCTTCAATTGAAGAGGTAGGCGAGAGGTACAAGAAGGTCTACGACTGACGATGGGGAGACTTCTCTAGGTGCGGGCTATGGAGATTCAGAGGGGATCGAAAGACGAACAGATGTGAGGTTCCGCCAGAACCCTAACTCTTTACAGCCTTGCAATTTAGGATTTCGATTTGCTTTTTTCACGGCTTGAGTTTCATATTTTGTTTTCATGCTTTCTCCAAGTGTTGAGGTTTTTTTATTTTTTTCGAGAAGCATAACCCTAATTTTCAAGAAGCATAACTTAATTTTGTGGTGGATTGAGAGATTGGATTTAGGGATTTAGGGTTTAGTTTGTCAGAGCTGAGATACTGAGAGATTTAGAGATTTTGCTTTTGATGTTGTCAATTATTTTTCCATCAGATTTAGAAAAGATTATTGAAGAATTGGTGATATTTTGCTTAATGGATTAGACATTCAAAAGTTTTTTTTAGGGTTTTTCCTTCCATAGGGTTCTGTCAATTTGTAAGAAATATTTTTTGTAACCCATCTTTTGATTCATTGATGTCTTATTGCATTGTTTTATGTATTTCATTGCATGTAATGTGCCAGTTGTATGAAGTCCATGTACGATAATGGGTTATGTTACTCAGTTTGTATGTTTTCCTTCAAAATTATGCTCCTAATTTCATTGACTATCTTCATATATTACGAGAAGATTTGATCTACAATTTCATTTCAGCTTCTATGAAGTCCAAGTTTGGATGTTTTCCCTCAATTTCATTTTTGCTTTCCTCTAATTTATTATTTTGCTTATATTATATCACATTCTGATTATGATGTTTTTACCTTCATATTCCGTTTTTTGCTCAATTATGGGCAAGAATATGATATTTTAGGTATTAAAAGAATCTGATATTTTTTTTAATCTTTCACATATCCTATCATATATCATCTCAAATCGTTTTTTTTCTACAAAAACAATGTACCTAAAATATGTTATTCTTTTCAAGTTTATCCTAATACATATCTTCATGCCCGATTTCCTCTTATCCCAAATCCTATTTCTTGATATCCCATTTACCTAAAATCTCAGATTTTTTTTTGAAATCCTACTCCCTTTTTTATTCGTTCAGATTATTTGAGATTTGGGATCTCAGAAGTGAAGATATGCAAATATTTTTCAATTTTTTATCCCATATCCTATCATATCACCTGATCCCAAATCATATTTTTCTTCATTACAATTACCTATCAATTCGATTTCGTTGAATCCTGAAATTCCGATCAGAAACCCTGGGTTCCTACTCTGTTCGATCCTACATTATTTAAATTCGCTTGAAAATCCCCATAGAACGAAACCCAGGTATGAATCATTTCCCTCAGACAATTTATTTTGGCTCTTTTGAATTTCTTCACCAATTTCGCTTCATATTGAGATTAGGCTTTAGTTTTAGGGTTTTCCTTCCCAATTTGACATTTTGGATAAACTTTTCACAGGCTTAGGGTTCATTAATTGGATACAAATGAAAATAGAAATGAGATGGATTTACATTTTACTGTTTATTGTTTCCTCAGAAATCTCGGTTGAAGAAGCCATTGATTGCTAATTACTTAAGCTTCTGATATGTTCTTTTCTATAATGGTGATCTTTAAACACACCAAACACCCTGGTATGAATCATTTCCATTCCCATGGAATGATACCCAATATGTGCCCTATGGGAAACTTCCTGTGATCTTGCAGATGCGGCTCTGACATTACTACTCTCATAAGTTGTTACTGAGACACAAATTCATAAGCTGTTACTTCTTTTTGTTTCTGTTGCATCACATTTTTTGTTGTTCACCTTTTACTGTTACTTCGCTATGCATTTTTAGATGCTATGCATCATATTTAAATAATGATTTTTTTTTACCGCTGAGCCACCTTCAAATATTACAGGATCCATTCATTCATGTGGTTGGTGGTGCTCCAAATATTCAAGTGTTCGCACCCTGTGTTGCATATCAAGGAGCTAATAGATGTTAGGTCAGTTGCAAAGGCTATGAAACATCTTGCTGATAACCCTCACGCATACAACCAGTTTATATTGAGGTAAACTCTACGATTATGCTTTTGCAACAACCCTTTCTCTACACCACAGCGAGACTTGGCAATCTCTTTGCTATGAGAATGCTAATTGATCTTATTGCTTCTTGGCTAAAAGGTGGAAGTATGAAGGCCCATGAGACTCATTCAAAGCACTGCTCGATATGGCTACAAAGTCTTGCGTCTTTGTATTTTTCTGGCAACTAGCATCCGAGAGAGGGAAGAAAAAAGCTCATTGTCGCAAGTGTACGAGAGGTCCTGGAACTGTTTATCATGTATATATCCGAGAAAGAGGGAGATTTGAAATGGAGTCCATTTTCCTCAGGTGATCTTCTTTTGATAATATTAAATTTTATTAGAGCCCTTGCTGAAAGACAAACCACAGTCTAGAAGGAAACACCCCATATAATCATTCAATCCAATGTGCATACATTGTTAGGCTTGAAATTATCATGATATGGATCATCGCTTTTGTTCATGTTCTACTGGATAGGTCGAACAATTTGACGCTGGAAGCCCTCAATCACGCCGTCTTTTAGAAATTTAATCACTTGAAACAGGTGCCTGTATGGAAACAGGAGAGGTCTGAAAGCCTCAGGGGAGGCGATGAGCTGAAAATCTGTAGGATTTACCCTCGGCTTGACACAGAAACAAGCTCTGTACGCATTCAGATTCCAAGGAGATGCTGATTTTAAGAGGCATATACAAAGCAATCCCTGTTCGAAGTTTGAAGTGATTTTCGTTTAGGGCATTGTATAGAACAAATTCATCTTTTGAAGCAAATTGGTTGGTTTAGTGTTGCTTCTGATCTTCATTTTTTTTTATAGGCGTGCTCTTTATTCTCCTTAATGTCACTTATGTATGTTGGATGGTGGGTTTGTTTTGTTCGATTTTAGAATCTATTTTCTTTCTTTTTTTGTTCGTTTTTTTAATATATTTTCTATCTATTTATTTCTCTTAATTTTTTTTAAATTTTAATCATTCGTATATCCTATCGTATTATTAGTATACATCATATCAGCCAAGTAGATATTATTACCTTGATAACCTTTTTTTTTAAAACCTCAATGATTTATTCGATTTTCTTTTATCCGAAATCCTAATTTTCTTCAAACCAATTACCTAAAATTTGAGATTCTTTCCAAAATATGGATTTTTCTTTTATCACTTCTAATGTGGGGTTATCTGATTATCCTTACTTGGTTATATTTGCTTACCACTTATCTCCGTCTCCTCACACATCAAAAGGAAACTACATCTTCATTCTTTTCTTTTATGCAATGGCATGTTCAATTGAGTCCACAAGTTTTAAGATATTGGCCCTTGATCTACGATCAAGGTGTTTATAGTTACAGTATTTTCCAAATCTCAATTTCATGGGAGCAAAACAAGATCACCATTGCAGATGGTTTTTTTATTGACAAAATGGTATGTACAAATAACTTCCGTGTATTCTTGCAAATTTTGCAAAAATGTGGTATTTTTGCAAACTTTTCTGAAAAAGTGGTATTTCTGCAAATTACCCGCTAATAAATCCGATAACATAATTTACCGTTTGTATTTTTTATTTTTATTTTTATTCATCCTTACAATAAATTTTTTTTCTTTTTTTTTTCCTCGCGCACGCGCCATGGCGCGGGGACTGTACTAGTTTATATTTATATTACCAACCTCTCTTTTTATATATCTATAAAATTATATTTTTAAAAATCATGTTTTACAATTTTTAAAAAATTGAAAAGACAACATTTAACAAATTATAATTATTAAAAAATTTAAAACATGATTTTTCAAAATAAAATTTTATGAATATATAAAAATAGATGTTAGTAATATAAATATAATTTTTATAATTTTTTTTAAGATTAAATAAATGTCAAAATAGTTTTGTGTTATAGGGACTGGAGCATGCAGTGATGTAGAAGATCTTCATTGTTTTTTTGAACGCTCTTTTGACTAGCAGGATCCTCTACAACCGTCCATGCTCCACCTATTTATTTGATCATTTATTTAATTTTTTTAAAAAAATAAAAAATTTATATTTATATTCATAATATCTATTTTTATATATTTATAAAATTTTAATTTGAAAAATCATGTTTTAAAATTTTTAATAATTATATTTTGGAAAATATTACTTTTTGAATTTTTAAAAATTTTAAAATATGATTTTTTTAAAACAAAATTTTATAAATATATAAAATCGAATATTAGGAATATAAATATAAAATTTTAAATTTTTGTAAGATTAAATAAATGTTAAAATATATTGGTGGAGTAGGGAGTGGAGCATGAAATGTGTTGTAGATGATCTTGTTAGTTTTTGACATTTTTTTTAACGAATTAGTATAAATTAATTAATATGCATCTCAAAGGAAGAATATGGGCAATGGAAGAGGAAGCAAAATTGAATTTGCTGAGTTTTTTTTTTGGTGGGGAGAATTTGCTGAGTAATGTTTGCAATTGTTGATTCTTTGATGGGTAAATTACAGAAACCCCTCCTTAAAATAGTTGAGTTTTCACAAAACCACCCTTAAAATAAATGTTTGCAGAAAACCACCCATAAATTTATCTTTCTTTCAAAGAACCACCCATGACAATTTTTGTGTGTAAAAAGCTATAATTTTTTAAAAATTCTTTATATTTTCTTAAATGTTTTGGTTATTTGATTATATAATTAGGCTACTTTGAATTCAAAAAATGAGAATTTAACATTTTTAAAGCACTTTTTACACATAAAATAATGGTTAAGGGTGGTTCTTTGAAAGAAAAAAAAGTTTATGGGTGATTTTCTGTAAAAATTTATTTTAAGTGTGAAAACTCACCTATGTTAAGGGTGGTTTTTTGTAATTTTCCCTTGTTTGATTTGTGAACGCGGACGAGGAAGGGAAAAGTAATCTCCTCAAATTAATAACCTCTCAAAATTCGGATCTCCTAATATAACTTTTCCTTCTAAATTCCTAATAAATCAATCTCATCCCTTAGATCAAATCAATGGCTAAAATTGAATTTCTATAATTAAATCAATTTATTAACACTTATCCCAAACCCTGCATCTTCTCCTTTCTTCCTCCAGTCGTATAATGTTGATGAGTGGTTGATCAAACCTGGAATAGGCTGAATTAATTAACCTTGTAGTCTATGGTAATTACTGTACGTACTACTCGATCCTTACTAATTAAACGTCAAAATCAATGGCGGTTCGTATCCATCTATAATGGCTTACCACAAGTTAAAATCAATTAATCCCGGTCGGTAGTGTAAGTTGATGAATTCATCTAATACATGATCGAATCAATTAATTTGGGCATATTGTCTCTGAGAGACCGATTGATATCGTCCGATGATTAGCGGTACCGTGCACTCGTGAAGACTGGGTGTCGATGTTGAGGAGGAGGACAAGGGAGGGGAGTGCGGCGTCGTTGAGGGGAGTAATGTCAAGAACTGGATAGATGTAGGATGTACACGGGCAATAAGCGTTCGAGGATAACGATCGGTTTGAAGAGGATGATCACTGTAGTCTCGTCCATCCAAACAATTCAATTAATCTCCCTAACTTTAACCCAATCATCTACTATTTCCCTATCTCCATCGCTGATCGTACGTGTTCATCCTCCTCCCGGCACGGCGGCGCCATTATCGCCGTCCTTCCCTAATCAAGTATGGGAAATCAAAATTGGGATTAAGCGTCCAAATTCTACAAAATGAATCATGAAAATAGAATTTGTGGGAGAAGAGGTGAGATTTGAATGAATTTGGCGGTGGATTACAGGAGGACGTACAAATTAACAAGAGGACGAAATGATGGCTACGGGAGGATTGAACGAGTTAATGACAGCGAACAATAACCAGGTAAGACGGCTTCAACGCTTGTTGAGTTTGAAGAACAAAGCCGAAGACATATACGACCCATAACATACAGAATCAACTGGATCAAATTACAAGCACCAGAACACAATTTTGGTTCTTTTACACATAAATTAAATTAACCTTACAAGTTTCTAGGATGGTTCTCGGTTTGAAGGTCTCGTTGTTCGGGTTGAATAACTCCTATTAATGTCTGTAATTACACCAATTGGGAGAATTAGCACTAATGATTGCCGGAATATGTTTTGTAAGAATCAATCAATAAAACAACGGGGAAGATAGGATTTGTGCTTGTTGAGAGCTCTGGAGGTGATGAGCTTCTTCTTGACTGCAAATTTGGGGCATGTCGTTGCTTCCCATGGGCCATGGCTACGAGTTCAAAGAGAGTAATCACTTAAAGAGAGAGAAAATAGGTTAATTAATTAAAATAGGTTAATTAAAATTAAAATAGGTTTATTTGGACGGATGAGATCAGTTCATTAGGCAAATATTAGGAAGAAAGTATAAGGAGAGGATCCGGATCCTCAAAATTCCTACCAAAAAAATAACCTCTCAAAATCTTTATTTCCTTCCGAATTTTATTTTATTTTTTCACCTCCTAAAACCCATTCTCAATCTCCACCTCTTTTTTAATCTTGCACTACGCTAAGTGCTATGTTAATAAAAAAAAATTACATTTTTTTATTGTATATAAAAAACATAATCTATCTAACTTGATTAAAAAAAATATTGTAGAATGGGGTAGGTTGGAGTAGGTAATTTTGTAAAGGACGAAAAAAAGGGTTTGTTTTTTGGATTTTATTGGATGTTTATCTTGTAATTCCCCACGAGCCTGATGGTTTGTTTTGACTTTTGACTATTCTATTAAGTCATATGCTTAAAATTAGTACTAGAAGATAAAATAGCTAGCTCATCTGCTCATCATGTATATCCAGTCTTGATTTCGACGGTGTGGAAGTTTCTCCATCTTCTAGAAGCGTCATCTTCTAATTACTAAAATCCAAATTGATACTCTCAGTCTCAAAAATCCAAATTGATGCTCTCGGTCAAATCTATATCTATATAAACTCTTAATTTAGAAGAGTTTAGGATGATGTGTCAAGCTTAGAGAAATTTTAGGAGTATCGACCAATCATTATTTTTGCCATTTTTCTTTGATTTTCTTTAATTCTAATTTTTTTTCTTCTTTTTCCTTTACTTCTATTTTTTCTTTAATTTTACTAACTATTGCGCTTAATTCAAAACATTGATCTTAGCCTAAATTATAATTTTAGTAGGTTTTTTTCTCTAAAAAACAATGGGATTAATTCAAAATATAAGATTATTAATAAGAAAATATAAAATTAGTATTAGTAATCTACATCTATATCTATATACATTTATATATACTACTTTAATCGTTTTCTCAAACCATGAGTTTAATTCAAAATATTTAACTATCTGAACTTTTACAATTATGTTATAATATTAATTTAATATATTAGTAAGATTTTATTTATAAAAAATCGCGTCATGGCGCGTGGATCATACTAGTTTAAGTTAATTTAGGATTTTAAGATTTTACACAAATTTTAATAAATAATTCACCCCTCAATTAACATCATCATTCAATAATTTTTTTATAAATTTTTTTACTCTGTATTTTTTAATACCCACTAAATTTTGTAACCAGTCAAAATCTTTAAAAAGGTCAACAATATACAAATCGATACAAATCATTATTATTCACTACTTAGAAAACCTAAAACGAGCTAAATTTTGATACAAGAATTAAGGGTTAAAACGATCTAAATTTCGAAACGGAATAAGTATAACATTTTAACCATTCCGGAACGGCTCATTGGAAAGAACTTGTGAGTACGTAATACCCATGGGTCTCCAGTTCGAATTTCTGATTGACCGCTCTTTATTTACTAATTCAAGGAAGTATGACATTTTGGATTGAGTCGAATTATCTGTCAACTTTGTCAACAAAAAATTTCGACATCATAATTAAAACAAATTTAACGCTACATATAATAACTTGCATATAAATTTTGGGGAATTTTTTAGGCGAAAATGCATAAACTTCCAAGATTTGAGAGATTGGATCGAGATTTTAGACAAAACTCATGAGGCTGAGTTCTGTAATTTGGAACAAAGGAGATGAAGAAGAAAACATGTATTCTTTATTTATGAATTGTAAAAGTGAACAAAATGACAGCATACACCTTATATTTATAGTGATGGATGTGAATTGACTAACTAGAACCACTAGTTGCAAGTTACAACTGGACTGCAACTTGCTTGAACAAAGTTTCCCGACAATTCAAACTAACCACACACACATAATGTCACCCCCCTCAAACTGGAGCAAGTTCAGTTGTGGACATGCCCAGTTTGGATAATAATTCCTGATGATGTTGAGATGGGAGGATCTTAGTGAGAACATCCGCTAATTGGTTCTCAGTAGGTAGGTAAGTGAGTTGAAGTAGACCATCCATGACCTTCTCCCTCGTCAAGTGACAATCGATCTCTATATGTTTTGTTTGCTCGTGAAAAACTGGGTTCCTTGAATTGCAATGCTTAAGGCTGATTTGTTGTCACAATGTAGAGTGACAGGAGTGAGGTGATGGTCTCCTAGTTCTTTGAGCAAGTTAACCAGCCATGTGACTTCTGATGCTGCTTGACTCGTGGCTCTATATTCTGCCTCTGATGTACTCCTTGAAACTGTTGCTTGCTTTTTAGATTTCCATGAAATTGGGTTGGCTCCATATAGTACCGCATATCTTGTGACAGACCGTCTTGAGATTGGACAAGACGCCCAATCTGAGTTTGTAAATGTCTGGAGCCGAATCTGAGAGCCTCTTTGAAGCTTTATTCCATAGTGAGTGGTGCCTTTCACATAGCGCAGTAGATGCATTAAAGCCTCTTGATGAGATTCATTAGGATGTTGGAGAAACTGGCTTAAGACTTGGATAACAAAACTCATATCTGGTCTTGTGTTTGTTAAATAGCTAAGCTTTCCAACCAAGCTCCTGTATGTAGTGGGATTTGCAATCAATTTACCTTCATCATGAGAAGCAGATACTTTAAAATTCAGAGGCAAATGAGTAATGCAAGGACGAAGATCAGAAATATTGGCTTCTTTGATCAATTCATTGCTAAACTTTCTTTGACTAAGAATCAAAGCATCATTGAATTTAATGACTTCAATTCCTAAAAAATAATTGATCTTCCCCAAATCTTTGATGCTGAACAAGGTATGTAGTGAATCCTTGAGCTTATGGATTTGCAACAGATCAGACCCTGTGACCAGTATGTCATCTACATACACAATTACTATAGTTAGATGACCATCACTATGACATAAAAATAAGGAAGAATCAAATTTAGATTGAACATAATTGAGAGTTTGTAAGGTAGAGGCCAACTTACTAAACCATTGTCTTGAGGCTTGTTTCAAGCCATACAATGATTTCTTAAGATGGTAAACCTGTTTAGATGGATTTGGAACACCTAGAGGCATTGTCATGTAGACCTCATCTGGTAAATCTCCATGAAGAAAAGCGTTGTTGACGTCCAATTGATAAACATCCCAACCATTATTAAGAGCCACTGATATCACAGTTCTGACTGTTGTCATTCTCACAACTGGAGAGAATGTTTCTTCATAGTCCACCCCATACTGTTGTGTGTAACCTTTGGCCACTGGTCGAGCTTTAAACCTTTCTACTGTCCCATATGCTTTGAGTTTTATTTTCTAGACCCACTTGTATCCTATTGCTATTTTGCCTTGAGGTAGATCTACTGTTACCCAAGTGTTAGTCTTTTGGAGGGCTTGAATTTCCTTGTCCATAGCTTCAACCCAACGTGGATCTTTAGCAGTTTGAGCATATGTATTTTGGTTCAGTAGGAATATCATCAAATGAAACAGCAGCATGACAAGCATAAGGAATGTGCATTGAATCTGTAAAACCATTGAAGAGTGGAAATTGCTCAAGATTAGCCCCAAAGTTACATACATAATCTTGCAAATATGAAGGTCTTTTGATTGTTCTAGATGGTCTTCTTTCTAATGAAGTATTCTCATCCGAACTAGGTGCAGATGAAGAATTATCATTAGAAAAAAGTTGAACATCATTTGTGGATAGAGAATCAACAGATTCATTCACAATATCCACAAATAATGAGTCATCGGGTAAGACAATATCATTACTTTCAACACCATTAGGTACATCAATATTATAAAAAAATACAGTATCAACACTATCATGAAAAATAGGAGGCAAAACAGTAGAATCATTAAGAGGAAATTTATGAAGAGGAAAATTTAGTTCATGAAATTTGACATCTCTTGAGCCGGAGATCTGCCTTGTCTTTAAACTCAGGACTTTGTAACCCTTTTTACCAGAAGGGTAACCAATGAATACACAAGGATCACTTCGTGGATCAAACTTTGATTTGCCTTCCTTGATTGTGCTAACAAAACACAAACAACCAAAAGGCTTTAGTAAATCATAATCAGGCAAGTGCCCATGTAAAACCTGAAATGGAGTTTTAAAATCAAGAGATGGTAGAGGGAACCTGTTTACCAAATAGGTTGCAGTCAATATGCATTCACCCCAATATTGAATAGGCAAACCTGATTAGAAAAACAAAGCTCTAGCTGTTTCTAATAGATGTTGATGCTTCCTTTCCACTACTCCATTTTGTTGTGGAGTATATACACATGAAGTCTGATGTATCATCCCTTTGGCGGTGTAATATTCATCAGCTTCTCTACTACAAAACTCAGACCCATTGTCTGATCTAAGGACCTTTACCATCATGCCAAACTGTCTTTGAACAAAACAGATAAAAGACTTTAAAATAGCAAAAGCACAACTCTTAGCAGATAATAGATGAGTCCAAGTACTTCTAGAAAAATCATCAACCACAGTTAAGAAGTATTTATATCCATTATGGGTAGAAGAACCATAGGGTTCCCAAATGTCAACATGGATCATCTCAAAACAGTACAAAGACTTGATAGAACTGGAAGGAAATATGTTCCTGTGTTGTCTTGCCTTTGGGCAAACAGTACACAGTTTATGAGAACCATTTATTACATCATTTTTCAAGAAAGAAAAATGTTTCATTTGATCAAAAGGTACATGACCAAGCCTACAATGCCATGTATCTAGAGATACACTACAAGCTAACTGGCTTTGGACATGATTTGCAGAAACCTTAAGATCTCCTTTGGATGTCCGGTAGAGCCCCCCAACAACCTTACC
Organism: Persicaria tinctoria; assembly: GCA_037127255.1. Taxonomy (NCBI): domain Eukaryota; kingdom Viridiplantae; phylum Streptophyta; class Magnoliopsida; order Caryophyllales; family Polygonaceae; genus Persicaria; species Persicaria tinctoria. The sequence goes on along the minus strand of JBANSL010000004.1, from coordinate 84,601,415 downwards.
AAGCACTTGTGGCTTGCTCATGGAAGGGCCCTGCACATAACAATGAGAAGGAGAGAAAAACATAAAAGCATTCAAATCAGTTACAAATTTTCGAACAGATAACAAGTTATATGCAAAGTCTGGCACATGAAGAACATCATGTAAGACCAAGTGCTCCTACAGTCTGATAGAACCAGTGTGACAGATTAATGACTGACCATTGTTAGGCATTGAAATAAACCTGGGAGTTTGTACCACAACATAACTATCAAACATAAATAAGTGTGGGCAAATGTGATGCGTAGCACCACTATCTATAACCCAAGATTGAGCATTGCCTTTAATAGAAAAACATACAAAGTTACCTGCAAAACCTGCAGATTCATGATCCGAGGTTTGTTTTCCCAGAAGAGCAACAATCTGCTTATATTGCCCCTTTGTGAATGAAGGAACAACTTCTTGATCACCAGGCTCATCAGTGGTCACATTAGCAGCAAATTTCTTCGACTTGTCAGAACCTCCATTCTTGAAATTCGGAGGATATCCATGAATCTTGAAACACCTACTAATGGAGTGACCTTGAACCTTACAGTGCTCACTGAAGTAAATTGGCTTTCCCTTACCATTGTTACCATTGTTAGCACCTGTAGACGCACCCTTTCCTCCAAAATTCGATTGGCCAGAAGCATTCCTCTGAAAAGCATTGAATGCAGCCCCATCTCTAGTGATTGATGGAGGATTGTTCAATTGTCATTGTTGTTCTTCTTCCAAAACCATCCTATAAACTTTTGAAATATTCGGCGTCGGCCTTATCATCAAGTTCAACTCTCACACTATTGTAAGTGTCAGGAAGCCCAACCAGAAATTGCATCACTTGTTGATTCAACAACAATTTTGGCAAAGGATTATCCACACCACAAGAATTGCATTTTGGAATCTCAAGCAAAGACACATATTCATCCCACATTTTCTTGAATTTCGTAAAATAAGATGAAACAGAAAGACTACCAAGAGAGACAGTAAACAAATCTTTTTGAACCTGATACAACCTCGTGTTGTTCGGAGCCCCAAATCTCATCTTCAAATCTTCCCAAACTTCAGTATCTCTCTATTTATGTAAAAGAGAAAATTGGCTTATGTATTTTGATGTTTTTAAAAATATATAATTTTGTGTAAAAGAGCAATGGGTTTTCGAAAAAAAAAGGTTGATGGTTTTTAAAAATACAGGTAAGAAAAGCCTAGAATGGGATTTGAACCAGCTAGGGCTTGATGCGCACTCCCATTTAATCTCCCTCCGCACCTTTACCGTTGCGCCAAGCTATCTTTGTGTCTATATCTCACTTTATTTGTATTTATTACAGAAAAAACAGTGGATATATAAAACAATATACCTTCTTTTTTCCGGGGAGGGGGGGCTTCAGCCACCTCAAGCCCCCCCCACAGATCCTCCACTGCTACGGAGCATCTTTCTACAAGCCAACAGACCCGGTTGCTTTCGACATTCCGGATTAATTATCTACGCCTCGTCCCTAAGCCTATGGATCTCGGTACTATACGATTCAAGTTGGCCAACGATCTCTACGACTCTGCCGAAGAGCTTGAAGGCGACGTCAGGCTTACGTTCTCCAATGCTATGGATTGCAACGACTTCTATAAGATGGCCCGAGAACTGGATTCGTTGTTTGGTACATTGTGGAACAAGTCTGTTGTTGATGTTGAAGAGTTGGAGGAGGAGAAAGTCGGAAAGGTGATAGCAAGGAAGATTCATTCTTATGATTCTAGCGGGAATTCGAAGAGGGTTCGGATGGAACGGATGATGGTTTACAAGTGCGTTGTCATACTAAAGGAGCTGATGAAACGAGCCGGTGATGAAGGGTCCGAGTTGATGAAGGGTCTACATAGAATAAGATCAAATATGGTGAAGGAGTTGTATGCTACTCCCCGTGAGTTTGAAGCTGACATCAGGCGTATGTTGTCGAATGCCATCAAGTATAATCCAAGCTCGAAATCTAACCGTAGGAAGGCCCGGAAGCTGGATTCAGTGTTCACTGTGCATTGGAAGACTCTTCAGCACCGACAACCAACAGATGAAGATTTTGAGCTCACCCTCTTTGCCAAGTACTCCCTCTATTGAGATTGGGCCTGTTGTATTGTGGGCTTTGTGTTTAGTTGATTGTGGGCTGGCCCATGTTTTGTGTATAAATGATACTGTATAACCGATTCTTACACATTGAATGAATGAAATATTCAGATCTTTCCCTCTTCCTCCTCTCGCTCTCTTTTCTTCCTAATCAATCCAGAGTGTTCTTCGTTGTTTTTCTGTTACAACCTCCCAATCCTTCATGGTATCAGAGCAAAGGTTCTGATTCTTGATTTCTTTTCCAAATCGTTTTCGTCTGCTTTCATCCTACCTTCGTCTTCCTTGATTTTTCGTTCGCTTTGTGTTTCCGCATTGCAATGGCGAACGAAATTGATTCCAATGATCCACTCTACCTTCACCCCAGTGACAATCCGGGAACGGTGCTCGTGACGCCGGTGTTTGATGGCCGAAACTTTGGGGAATGGAGACGGTCGATTCTGATTGCATTATCTGCGAAAAATAAGCTTGGTTTCTTGAACGGGGATGCTGCGAGACCGGATCCAGGTTCTTCGAGGTTCCAGATCTGGAAGAGATGCAATGATATGGTCATTGCGTGGATTTTGAACAGCTTGAGTGCAGAGATCAAGAGGAGTGTCATTTACAATGAGTCTACGCAAGGGATCTGGCGTGCGTTAGTGTCCAGATATGGAAAGCTTGGAGCGACGCAGTTGTTTTCCATCAAACGCGAGATCAGTCGTGCTGATCAAGGTGCGATTTCTTTTCCTTCTTACTTCACTAAGATCAAATCGCTCTGGGATGAATTAGATAGTGCAAGAAGTTTACCTGTTTGTACTTGTGGTGCTGCAAATGAGATGGTGAAATTTGTGGAAAATGAAAGGATAATTGAGTTGCTCATGGGGCTCAATGAGTCCTTCTTGAGTGCTCGAGGATCTGTGCTTATGATGGATCCCTTACCTAGCATAGATCGAGTTTATTCGCTTCTATTGGAGGAGGAAAATCAGCGAGATGTTAAGCGATCTGGAGATCTAGCTGAGGGCTTGTCTTCACATGCCAATGCACAAGTTCCTCCAGCTTCCTCCAAATCTAACTCTACTGGAGACGTCATGTCGATGTATGCTAAAACTCAGGGATCTCAAAATTCTTTTTCGAAGGGTAGTCATTCTGGGAATCCCTCTAGTTCATCTGGTAATCCTAAAGGTGGATGGGGAAATTCAGAACGTCGACCTTTATTTTGCACCAATTGCAGAAAAACCAACCATACGGTGGACAGATGTTTCTTCTTGATTGGGTTTCCCACTGGGTATGGCAAGGACAAAGAAAAGAAGCCTGCAGGAGATGGCAAATTTGCAGGCACTGTGACACAGAATGGCAATTCAGACTTCTCTCCATCTCAATTAGCTCAGATCATGAGTTTACTCCAGTCTGCCGGGGTTGGTACTCAAGACAAACAACCATCTGCTGATGATTTTGCTGGGTTTTCAGGTAGTTCTCTTACCTCTCAGGTGCTTAATGGAGTGAATTGGATTGTGGACAGTGGGGCAAGTGGCCACATGTGTGGTGATATCACCATGTTCACAAACCTATATCACCTCACTAAGCCTTTTGTCGTGACCCTTCCTACTGCTGAAATGACGACTGTTACTCAAACAGGGACAGTTGTGGTCATGAAGGATTTGAAACTGGATAATGTGCTCTACATTCCCAGCTTCAAATGCAATCTGATTTCAGTGGGGAGGATGATTCATGATTTACAGTGCTTTGTTTTGTTCACAGCCAAAGGTTGCTTTATGCAGGGTCCTTCCATGAGGATGCCTGTGAAGATTGGTGATTGCGTCAAAGATCTGTTTCTCCTTCAACATTCAGGTGTTCAAGGTCCGATTTCCATACCCTCTTTCAATAAGTATGCTGCTGCAGTGGATGCTGATTTGTGGCATAAGCGGTTGGGGCACTTACCAACCTATAAACTTCGTTCATTTCCTTTTGTCTCCATGAATGATGAATGTAATAAGCAACTTCAAGCATGTGATGTTTGTGCTAAGGCAAGACAGGCCAGGCTCCCATTTCCTGACAACTCTATTTCGATTACTTCTTGCTTTGAATTGATTCATTGTGATGTTTGGGGGCCGTATCGGATTCCTGCTCGAGATGGCAATCGATTTTTCATCACAATAGTGGATGATTACACTAGGCATACATGGGTTAAGCTGTTACCCACTAAAGGATATGCGTTTACTGTCATTAAACAGTTCTTGTGCTTTGTTGAAAGGCAATTTAGCAGCAAAATTCGTATTATCCGCACTGATAATGCATATGAGCTTGGGTGCTCCCCAGAATATGCTCAATGGTTTTTAGATAGAGGTATTGTGCATCAAACCTCTTGTGTGGCGACACCCCAACAGAACGGAGTGGTCGAACGCAAACATAGGCATATTCTGGAGGTGGCAAGGGGCTTAATGTTTGAGTCCAATTTGCCTAAAAAATACTGGGGGGATAGCATTTTGATGGCAGTGCATCTGATCAACAGGCTACCAAGCAGGGTTCTACGCATGAAAACCCCTTTTGAATTGCTGTTTTCTACAGCCCCAAACTATGACAGCATCAGATGTTTTGGTAGTTTGTGCTTCGCTTCCACACTACGTCATGGTCGAGACAAATTCTCTCCAAGAGCTTTGCCTTGTGTGTTCTTGGGTTACCCAATGGGTAAGAAAGGTTTTACCTTGCTCAATCTGGAAAATAGTCATGTCTTTGTCTCAAGAGATGTGCAGTTCCAGGAGCGACTTTTTCCCTACAAAAGCCTGCGTTCTGAACAGATCAGTCCTAATCCTCCATCCTTTTCCATCAATGGAGGTTCTGGTGTGGTTCATGATGATGCTCCTTCGCAATCCCATCCCTTTCCACCCGTCACCACATCTGCTGTTCCAATTGATTCCCGCCGCTCTTCCAGAATTTCTCGACCACCATCCTATTTGTCTGATTACATATGTGGGCATGCCTGTGCCAATATGGTTTCCTGCTGCCACACCATCACCTCCACGGTTCAATTTCCTTCAGTAGATCTGCCTTCAGTAACACTTCCTGAGTCTGAACCCATCTCTTATAATGATGCCTGCAAATTTCAAGTATGGCAAGACGCCATGGATGCTGAATTCAAAGCACTTGATGCAAATCACACTTGGTCCATTGTGCCTCTGCTGAAAGGGAAAAAGGCTATTGGATGTCGATGGGTATACAAAGTGAAGAGGCGTGCTGATGGAAGCTTAGAACGCTACAAAGCTCACTTAGTAGTTAAAGGTTACACTCAAAAGGAAGGTGTTGACTACACCGAAACCTTTTCTCCTGTTGTCAAGATGACAATTGTGCGGGCTCTGATTGCTGTTGCTCTCAAGAAGAACTGGAGGATTCTCCAACTAGACGTGAATAATGCCTTTTTGCACGGGCAATTAGACGAAGAAGTATATATGAAATTGCCGCCTGGTTTGACAGTAGCAGGAGGTACCAATATGGCTTGTCGCTTACAACGCTCGTTGTATGGTTTGAAGCAAGCCTCCCGGCAATGGCACGCCCGTCTTTCTGTGTCTCTAAAAGCAAGAGGTTACACTCAATCGAAAAACGATCACTCCCTATTCTATAGACGTCAATCTTCTGGGGATGTCTTCATTGGGGTATATGTTGACGATCTCTTATTAACTGGCAGTGATTTTTCTGAGATGTTAGCCATCAAGGAATTTCTTAACAACGAATTCCGGATCAAGGACCTGGGTGATTTGAACTTCTTCCTTGGTATTGAGTTTCTTCGGACAGATAGTGGCTTTGTGCTTACCCAGCGTCGATTCATTGACGAATTGCTGCGTGAATTTCCCTGCTCTGGAGCACCAGTCGTTAGTCCCCTTGATCCTCAGATCCGATTGTCACCAACTGATGGTAGTTTGATTGACGATCCTACTATCTACAGGCGATTGGTCGGAAAGTTGAATTTTTTGGTTCATACGAGGCCTGATTTAGCCTTTTCTGTTCAGCTGCTCAGTCAATTTTTGCAAGCGCCCAGGGATACCCATTTAGCAGCTGCTACACATGTCCTTAGATATTTGAAAGGGACGTGCTCTAAAGGTCTCCTCTTCACAGCATCTCTCGATTTCAGACTACAGGCCTTTTGCGACGCCGATTGGGCGAGTTGTCCGTTCTCACGACGATCGATTAGTGGGTATTTGGTCTTTCTGGGTTCGAGTCTGTTGTCCTGGAAATCGAAGAAATAGGTGTCTGTTTCTTTGTCTTCGGCCGAGGCCGAGTACCGGTCCATACGTCGTGTTTGTACTGAGATTGCCTGGCTTTCCCGATTACTGGTAGAGCTTGGGGTTCCACACATTGCTCCGATTCCGGTCCGCTGCGACAATCAGACCACCATTTATATCACTCGGAACCCCGTTTTTCACGAGCGTACGAAACATATCGAATTAGACTGTCACTTTGCTCGTGAAAAATTTCCGGAGGGCTTAATTTCTTTATCACATATCTCTACTCGATCTCACCTGGCGGATTTCCTCACGAAAAATGTTGCCGGCATCTGGCTAGCTCCTCTTCTTCGCAAGATCGGTCTGGTTAATTCCCCAGCTCGATCTTGAGGGAGGATATTGAGATTGGGCCTGTTGTATTGTGGGCTTTGTGTTTAGTTGATTGTGGGCTGGCCCATGTTTTGTGTATAAATGATACTGTATAACCGATTCTTACACATTGAATGAAATATTCAGATCTTTCCCTCTTCCTCCTCTCGCTCTCTTTTCTTCCTAATCAATCCAGAGTGTTCTTCGTTGTTTTTCTGTTACAACCTCCCAATCCTTCACCCTCTCCTGTTTTTGTGCCTTGATGCTGCATATATTTTACAAAAATGAAAGGGACCAATGTGATCCAACGGTGTGGGTTAAGTCGTCTAAGCAATTTGAATTCTTTTCAACAACTTCAAAACCAAAAACTACTCATGAAAATGCAACAAAGTAAAAAATAACTCGAATTGTAATTAACTAAAACTCGAGATGATCCAGTTAGAAAGTTGCCATGTTTCATACGTACCTTGATGAAACATAGGTGGCCGGTGAATCACCCAAGAGTGCAGGGCTTGCATTGTCAATATCCGCCAAGTGTTGCTCCAACCATGTCAACCTCCGGAGCTCCACCTCCATGTATATCTGATCATTCTGATCTGCCAAGGGAAACATGGCAAAGATGCCATAACATGAAGATTTCCTTCCTTTGGTTTTCATACTGAGATAGCCAAGACACTGGCGCTGCCGAATCAGCCTCACTGCTATTAGAGCACATTTAACAGTTACTATTCAAGATGCTAATTTGTAAAAAAAATAATAAAATATGTTGGGAGGGGTGAGAGGGATGCTTATGGGATGCCAATTAAGCATCGATGCTTATTTGGTGTAATAAATGCTTGCGGGGTGCAAGTTTGCAAAGGGGAGGACGTGTGGCACACTTTGGTTGGCGGATGGGATGAGCGGCTAAGATCAGTTGGACTCAACGGCTAAGATTTAACCTCACACATTTTAATTACATTCAAATAATGTCATTTTCGCCATTTAAAATGTATTTTTTTTATAAAAAAAAATTACCATAGTATTAGATTCATTTTTATCTACACGTAGACATCAATTTTGAATATGTTTCGACTAATTTAAAAAAAATGATTTCTTTCGAAATAATTGTATTGTAATTTTATAATTAAATTTTTGTAATTAAATACTAATATAATATTAAAATCATATAATCATATTACAGATTGTAAACATGTTGAAAATAATTGTTATAGAGGGGTATATTCGTAAATTGAATTGGTAAAAAAAGATTGATTGTGGGATGCTATTGTTAAAGTGGAGAAAGTGAGAAAGGGATGTTATGCTGATGTGGCGGAGAGAGATGAATAAAAAAATAGTAATTTTAGTATCTTGAATAGTAACTGATAAACATGGTCTTAGCCTCATTTTCCTCTAATGCCAGCACCTGTATCATGAAATTATATATATAAAAAAAATCAATATATTGTGGAGGAATAATTATGCAAATTATTATGGTAAAATCATGCATGCATGAGAGACTGAATAACCGGAGGTAGAGCAGGTAAAATCCGACCCGACCCGGAAAACCCGGTTGACCCAGAACCAATTGTCCTGAATACCCGAAAACATAGTGAAATATGTCACCCGAAAACCAACCCATCCCGACCCATTTTGGACCCGAAATTCAAATACCCGATAACCGAAACTCACCCAAATCCGAATGAACCTAATCCGATTCAACCGAAACCCATTATAATCGAAGCCCAAAATAACTCGAACGTAAAAATACATTATAGTAAAGTTTTAAAAATGAATATTGAAATAATGAAAACTTGAGAAAATCCAAACCCAAGACAATCGAAACCCGAAATAACTAAAACATGAGACAACCGAAATCCGAAATAAGCGAAACCCGAGACAACCGAAACCCAAATAACTGAAACACAATATATCCAAAACATGCACCTGACCCAACTGAATGACCAAATTATTAGACATTATCTGAAACTCGGCTAACCAAATTCGAACCGACCCTACCTGCCTGATTGCCATTCATCACCCTTTTTGTTTAGAATTGGAAAAAAGTTAATTAGATTTAACAAGAAAGGTGGGTACGAGTGGTTAGTTGCAACTAATTTGTATATAATAGGTAGTTATTTGCAATTTTTTTAATAAATGGTGGTTATTTGCAAACAATCCTGAATAAAGGGTGATTTTATATATTTTCGCCAATTTTTTTAATATGTTATCAAGATCTTGGTTGGACAAATGACAATGACCAATATCGTCCTCCCCTTGCTATAACTATTCACTACGAAGCTTACGAAGCTTACCTGTTCATCTCATTTTCTGATACCATGTTAAATTATGGTGAATCATATTGGTGTTAGGAGTACACAAGTCGAGTGGGTTCCATCCTAATTGATGTTATGAGGAGTAGCTCTCTCACTTAAATACAAGGGTATTCTCAACAGTTCTTGTCACTAATTATGAGTTTTCCTCTTGATAGTCGGTTTCATGTTGAATTTACATGTTTTATCTTATCTTCTATATATCTCTTCATATGTAATTCCATTTTTTTATTATTATTTCCACTCCGCGTTCATTGTGCTTAGACCATGTGCAACCATGAGTTTTACTTACCTTATATGTCTTAATTAAAAGTAAACTCATGGTTGCAAGCCAAACTTTAAGGGAAGAGGTTGGAAGGGGTTACCCCTTCCCACTAAGACCATCAACAACCATGGGGAGACCTCTTACCCATTTTATTTTCTCTCATCCTATTCTAATTTTACACCTCATTTATTTTTTTGTTTAAATATTTTTTCACTTTTTCTACCTTATCTTATAAGGTTTGTTCTATAACCATGGGAAACCTCTTACCCCTTTTGAAATTTATTTTCACCTTTTCTTTCCCTCTATCATGTGTAAAATCACATCTTTCCTTTACTTTTTTTATTAAAAAAAAAGAAAACAAAATTACAAAAGGGAAGAGGTTACCTCTCTCTACCAAGGTAACCTCTTCCATTCCCTTACCTTAAGGTATAAGCCACAACAAAGGGGTTACCTTTTAGTGACCTTAAGGTAACCAAAACCCTTGGTTGTTGATGCTCTAAGGTAACCTCTTCCCTTTTATTTTTACTTTATCTTTTTTTTAAACACATAAGTGGGTCATTACAAATTATTTATATATTTTTTAAACACACAAGTGGGGAACAAGGTAACCTCATTGTTGCAAGGGTAACCTCTAAAGAAGAGGTACAAAAATTGCAAAATAATTTAGAGAAAAAAATATATGAGGTGGCAAATTATAATAAGGTGATAAAAATTGAAAAAGGGAAGAGGTAACCCCATGGTTGTACATGCTCTTACAACTCTTACATACATCATATTGGGGAATGTCACAATGTGGGCTGAGCTTGTTCCTTTTCGAGGCTCATTTGAGTTCCACAAATATTAGCTTATGTTATTTTGTTTTTCATTTTACTTATACGAGTTTCTATCGTCCGATCTCTTGATCATTGATTTTAGGTAAAACTAATTCAAATAACCCAAACTTTGGTAGGGTGAGCATGTAGCACCATGAACTTTATAAAGGGACAAAAATAACCCAATCTTTTACTACTATGTGCTTATATCACCACCAAGGTCTTTTTTAAAATAAAAAATAACACATAACTTTTATAGTTTTGAAATAGAACCTAAACAATATTAAACTAGGTTTTTTTAATCAAAATTACACAAAAGGTAATTTTTTTTAAAATGAAAATAAGTTTTTTTGACTTAAGATAGTTGAAAAAAATATCGCTAATTTACGTCATATTTTAAACAACCAAAATTTGGTTTGAACAAATGATATAAGTTAGAATTATATTTGTAAAATATTTATCAAATGAGTTATTTTAATTTATTATTTAATTAAAAGCAATAATAAATTAAAAAAAATATAACAAATTAAAAATATAAGGAGTATTTCAGTTGAGAATATTTCTAACTTATATAATTTATTCTAACCAAATCATGGGTTTTTGAAATATGAAATAAATTAGCGATTTTTTTTCCAATTATCTTAAGCAGAAAATTTTATTTTTTTATTTTAGAAAATGTATATTTTGTGTAATTTTGATTAAAAACCTAGTTTAATATTTTTTAGGTCCTATTTGAAAAATATAAAAAGTTATATCATTTGAGAAATATTTAAAGGTAATATACGTAAAAAGTTATATTTTGTGTAATTTTTATTAAAAAATTCATTTGAGAAATATTTTACAAAAATATTTCTAACTTATATCATTTGTTCAAACCAGATTTTGGGTTTTTAAAATATGACATAAATTAGCGATATTTTTTTTAATTATCTTAAGTCGAAAATTTATTTTTCATTTTAAAAAAATTACCTTTTGTGTTATTTCGATTTAAAAAACCTAGTTTAAGTATTGTTTTAGATTTTATTTCAAAACTATAAAAGTTAGGTGTTATTTTTTTATTTAAAAAAGATATTGGTGCCTGGTGGTGATATAAGCACATAATAGTAAAAGTTTGGGTTATTTTTGTCACTTTATAAAGTTCGTGGTGCTACCTGCTCACCCAACCAAAGTTTGAGTTATTTGAATTAGTTTTACCTTGATTTTATTCTGAGAATTTTAAATTTGCATAACTATTACATATAAGCAAATTATTAAATACATATAAGTGGTTTTGTTTATCACACATTTTAAAAAAAAGGAACAAATTTCACACCGGCCGTAGCACTACAAATTTATGACCACATAATGAGTAGAACAAATTAACATACTCTTAGAATGCAATTTAATTTTTTGATCTTAAAGACATTGAAATGAAATGTAGACAATTTTCACACCCCTTGATCAATAGCCAAAAGTAATTTATGAGGACCCATGATTTGGGAGATCAAGACACCTTTTCGTTGGGGAAGCTTCAACATGTTCTCAACATCTTCTTTGGTCAATGACCAATCAAATATTTGGAGATTTTCCTGCATCCTCTTCTTGCTGAAGCTCTTCACTACCATGCTTACCCCTTGCTCATACACCCACCTTATAGCTACCTGCACAACATTTTCATCCATTCACTTGTAAGATACTTTGATTTCATTTTGTTGGGCCCGAGGCGTTTACTTTTGCTTGGTCCCGGATCTATCTATTTGAGCCTTATTAGAGTATCTCCATCAGTTTCTCCAAAAAATTTAAGCTATTTTTTGGTTCAACGGATTCCCATCACATTCTCCAAAATGGAGAAACATGAAAAATAAAGAGGATTCCTAAATCTGTAGCATTTTCCAAACTAAATGATTATTCAAATCCCCGAAATGGATAAGCTGTTGGAGTTAAAGCAAAAATAATCTGAATAATGTTTGTTTCCTCATTTTGAGAAAATTTTAGAGTAGCTGTTGGAGATGGTCTTAATAGGCCTATTCCGAGTAATATTATTTAGTAACTCTGAGTTCTGTCCTCAATAAATCTATGTCAAAATGCAATCCAACCCAAAAACTGATCAATTGCAATGGAGTTTGAAAAAGTTGACCTATTCAGGAATCTCCAGATGCATATATGCATATGCTAATAGCCTAATTGTTAAGAGAATAGCTATGGGTATGGAGCAAAATTTGAGTACCTGGGCTACTGTCTTGCCCTTTGATTCCGCGATCTCCTGAATCGCGGGACAATCGATGATTCGATTATCTCCCCACTTGGTGTTGTTTGCACCCAACACAGAGTAGGCAGTGACATGAATTCCCTTTTGCTTGCAGAATTCTCTCAACTCTTTTTGTTGCCACATTGGGTTCATCTCCACCTATTGCAAATAATAGTAAGAGTAAATTAGGCAATTTGTTCAAATTAAAAGGTGCTTTTTTCCCTCCAATATTTGAATTTCCCGGCAATAAAATAAGTGATCTTAATTATAACTTCATAAATTTAAATCAATTAGGGTAAAATGTATATATATACCTGGTTGACAGCAGGAGGAATGGTGGCAAACCGAAGAGTCTCTTGAAGCTTGTGAATGGAGAAATTGCTGACGCCGATGGATTTAGTGTATCCTCGGCGTTGGCATTCCTCCATGCCTCCCCATACGGATTCGACGTCGAGGGGTTGGACGTACTCCGCCGGAAACGGAGGAGCACGAGCATTCGGACTTAACTTAACCGGGAAGTGCACCAAGTACAAATCCACATAATCCATTTGAAGGTTCCTACATTATTTAATCACATCCCCATATTTTTTTATATGGTCAAATATTAATGTACATATAGTTTAGTAATTTATATATATACATATATGGTAAATTTCGCAAAATTTTCTTAAAATTATTATTTTTTAAAATCAAATCACTAGCATTTTTCCAACAAAGTCATTCATAAATTATACATTTTCTTATAAAAAAACTATCCATAGTAAATTATATATATGCTTAAAACATGTACATGACATTATCATTCTATTCATAAAAATGAACATTATTATTATAAAATAATAATTAAAGTGATAGTTTACCACTTAAATATTCTTAATTATTTCTTAAGAATAATTATAGTGTAAGCACCAATTACGGTGTTGAATGTGAGCAAATAGAGATTATTTGTACATAACAATAAGAAGATTATTATTCGTAAGAGATAATGTAATTATTCGTATGTATTTGATAGGGCTAAAGTAAGCCCGTAAGAAACCCGAGGGGCGAAAATGTCTTTTACCAGGTACATTTAATTCGACCCTAATTTTCGTTATATATATGTGTGATGAGCTAGGGTTGAGAGGAGGCCTTTTTGGCAGCCGAACGAATCTGACTTGAGCGTCGGAGGGTCGTACGGGGCCACGGGGGAGACAAGCCCCACCCCGACCTCGTTCGTTCTTGTTTGCAGGCTGGAGTTCAGGTTGAGAGCATGATCAAGATCGATCAACTATGGTGCAGATTTTATGCATCACATTTGGCGCCGTCTGTGGGAATCGATCGAAAAGTCATGTGATCGGATCTCCCAATCTAAAAAAAAAAGGTCATCGTTTTCCACAAATCGACAACAACAACAAAAAAAAACCCAGGGAAGAAGGGCAATTGAAGTGTTTTGGAATTGAGGCACCGCAGCAAAGGAAACGGAATCACCGGATGATGCTTGGACGTTTTCCATGGCGGTGACTACAAACTCGTTTCCGCCGCGGAAGCGCCGCCCGCCGGCGATATCGTTCATCTCCCCGAGGCTGCCGTCGACCGACCTCGTCCACGCGCCTCGGATTAAGTGACTCGGCGAGATGCAAGGAAGAGATCGAGTTTCTAGAAGAGCGCAATGCCAAAACGACGGTAGATCCAAATCGACGATGATTGGACTGGTTTGATACGCCGTGTGTTATTCGGAGGACCAGTCCCGGATCCGGTTCGTTCAGACCAGTGTCGGCCGGCTAGACTTCGCCGGCGCCTCCAAGTCAACACCGCCGGTTGACCCTCAGGCCGCACCAAGGACGCCGTCTCTGTTGCCAAGGGTCTAGCGGTGCACGGGAGTTCTTGCTTGCCAAATTGCCGGAAAGTTGTCGGTGGTGCAGATCCAATCCCAAATCGGTAAGCGAAGAGGGAAGCGGTGTGTGCAGCGAGGCTCGCAATTGCCAGATCTGGGTCGGTGGTGGCCGGATCTGGGTCGGTGGTGGCCGGATCTGGGTCAGTGGTGACCGGCGGCGGGTGGTCGGAGAAGAGAGGAGCGAGGGGCGGCTGGCGGTGACTAGGTGGCCGAATCTGAGGAGACGAAGGCAGCGAGAGAGCTTAGGTAGAGAGAGATAGCGACCAAGCCGAGGGTGTCGCTTCGAATTCCTGTGTCGCCGACTCGCCGCTGCCCTCTGTAAACCGACGAAGAAAATGTACAGGTTCATTCTTTTCGTAACTGTCGTTGATTATGCATTTAGTCCATTTATCATAATTAATTAATTTTGGCCCAATTAATGTTGAATTTATGGTCCACTTACCATAATCCATTTACCATAGTTAATTAATTTCCATAACTGTCGTTCATTCTCTCCATAATTGTGTGTCAAATTATAATGTGCCTTTTAATTTTGGTCTAATTAATGTTTGTTCTAACGGCTGATTTGGTCAAGTATGCCTCTTCATTTTCAGCCTTAATGATGGAATCAATGTTGCTTAGAATTGGTAGACTAATTCTAGACCTTTTCTTCAATTGTGATATATCAATTACATTTTAATTGACAATGGTAATATGTGCTTATCATATTTTAATTATTTGAACATTTGATGTTGGACTTTATGAATAAAATATAGATTCTACACGTTTTGTTGACACCGGATTGTTTAAAAGCATTGGTTGAGGCATTAGTGATAACATGCACATGAGACCCGGTGTTACGAATGACACTGGGGCAAAGAGAAATCGCCACTTACGGCCACCGGAAATCGCCACTTACGGCCACCGAAAAGAGAAATCGCCACTTACGGCCACCGGAAATCGCCACTTATGGCCACCGGAAAAAGAAATCGCCACTTACGGCCACCGGAAATCGCCACTTACGGCCACCGGAAAGAGAAATCGCCACTTACGGCCACCGGAAATCGCCACTTACGGCCACCGGAAATAGAAATCGCCACTTACGGCCACCGGAAATAGAAATCGCCACTTACGGCCACCGGAAATCACCACTTACGGCCACCGGAAATAGAAATCGCCACTTACGGCCATCGGAAATAGAAATCGCCACTTACGGCCACCGGAAATCGCCACTTACGGCCACCGGAAATCGCTACTTACGGCCACCGGAAATCGCCACTTACGGCCACCGAAAAATCGTCACTTACGGCCACCGGAGATCAATAATAAGATCAATAGACTGCTGCTCGTCGACTCATCAACAAACACTATCCCTCGCTCAGGGTGGAAATTTTATCTGATCATGCTGAGCTATAACTTTCATTTGATTATTTAATAATGCACCACCACATCGTATTTAAGAACGCTAAGTGTGCAGGGTCCAGTCAAGACAAAAGGACAATCATTAGCGGTTGTCGTCAATCATAGAAAGTAAAGAGCACCGAAATATTCGTCTTTCCTCATCACTAGATCGTGAAGAGAAAACCCGAGGGGCAATTGATAGGGCTAAAGTAAGCTCGTAAGAAACCCGAGGGGCGAAAATGTCTTTTACCAGGTACATTTAATTCGACCCTAATTTTCGTTATATATACGTGTGATGAGCTAGGGTTGAGAGGAGGCCTTTTTGGCAGCCGAACGAATCTGACTTGAGCGTCGGAGGGTCGTACGGGGGAGACAAGCCCCGCCCCGACCTCGTTCGTTCTTGTTTGCAGGCTAGAGTTCAGGTTGAGAGCATGATCAAGATCGATCAACTATGATGCAGATTTTATGCATCATAGTATTAATTATCTGTTCATATAAAGATTATTCATTTTCATCTATAGGATATTATTCATACGAGTTATATAAATAATTTTAGGGTTTAAATCTTCCAAAATTTTGGCCTGCCATTAGCAAGATGCTTCACACCTTAGTCCTAAAAGGATGAGTAAGTTGTGGATCATACTTAATTGTGTGATAAGATAATTTATAATTCGACCTAGTTAAGCTTACAATGTAACATAAAAGTTACCACTTTTTTTTTCGGCACACATTTTAAGGAAATAAAAATTTTATAAAATATTTTTTTAATGAATTTGTTTTTATAAGACCATATTTATGACTACCAAATATGAAATTATTTAAAAGATAATATTTTATAGTGTTTTTATCTCTTTAAAAAACGTGCATAAAATGAAAGATACATTTATTTTGAAATGGAGGGAGTAATTAAAAATTGAATAATAGTAAAACAACAAAAAGCTAACTAGCAAGCTTACTGAAGGCTCATCGTGATGGCGGGAATGACGAGGTGGCGGTCGGCAAAGGTGCACCAGAGCTTGGTGGTGATGAAGAGCTCGTCACGTGACTTGATGAGGCCGTCGTGCAGCGCCTCAGCCACGGCCTCGCCCAGGGCCTTCTCAGAGCCGTACGAGAACGCGGTGTCGAAATGTCGGTAGCCGACCTTGATGGCCTCCAGGATGGCGGCCTTGGTTGCTCCGGGGTCCGGGTTGCCTGCCGTCCCGAACCCTATCAACGGCATGTGATGGCCGTTGCTTATCTCCACCGTCGGCATCTCCGTCGCCATTTGCATTACTTTAATTTGCTTAGCAAAAAAATCAACTTCAAATTTATTGGTCGATCGATCGATGCGTTTTGTAATAATCAGTTTGCTGTTTTTCAATTTGTGTCTTTTGGCGCTCCTTTTAATCTAATTTTGAATTTGGTGTTGCAAGCAAATCAAATTTTTATTTTTAGAATATTTTTACAGTATATATTTTGAAATATTCGGCAAATATTGGATACGAAATTTGATGAGGGCAAAATGGAATATAAAAAAGATTACGTTTCTACTCCTTGATGTCTTTTTCTTGGTGACCTCTCGGATATATTTAAAATAAAATAAGTGGAGTATATAGTTTATATAAAGTGGTTTTGACCGATTGAATTGCAAGAAAGAGAAAATAAAAAAAACTTTACATAATTACTAGTTGGAGCTCCATTTTGCTTTTAATTAAGTTCACTTGCATAGTTGCATATGGCAAGAGGTGTTTTCAGGCCATCTCCCATGGGGATGGAGGGATGCAACCAGTGGCGGATCTTGAAGCGTTTAGTTGAGGGGGCGAATAATTGATCTCTAATTTTTTTTCGAAAAAATCATCAATATTTGAAGTTTTTGGGTTTAATTATAGTATTAAGTTATGAAGTTTAACAAATAATGAGCATGATAGAAGTGTATTAATTTGATAAATGATGTGAAAAATAATTTATATCGCTTCAATTTTGAAACGTTTATAACTTTTTACTCAGTTATCGGAACTGAGCTTATAATATATAAAATCAAAGCTATCGATGAGAGGAATATGTATATTAAATTTTATTTTTGATTGGGGGTGAATGCCACCCCCAGTCCTTTAAAGGATTCGCCCCTGGATGCAACTAAGTCAGTGTCAGTGGTAGGACAACCGCCCAAGATATTGTGCCTATCAGATAGTTACTGTGGATGGGCCGGCCCAACCCAATTTTTTTTTTATCAGATAGTCACTTTGGATGGGTCGGGTATAGACCTGTCAAACGGGTCATTCGGTTCGGGTCGGGTCACTTCGGGTCTCGGGTAAAACGGGTTCCGGGTAAAACGGGTCCTGGGTATTTCCGGGTTGACTACAACCCGGGTTTGACCGGGTTTCGGGTCATTTCGGGTTTGTCAATTTTTTCCTTTTTAAATTAAAAAAATCATGATTTGATAATTTTGCAATAAATTTTAATTATATATAAAAAAAATTAATTATATTTAATTAAAAATTAACCGGGTCAACCGGGTAAAATCGGTTCAAAATTACCGGGTCAATCGGGTCACCGGGTCGAAACCCAGATGACCCGGAAAATTTCCGGTTTTTCGGGTTCGGGTCGAAAAAAAATTCCGGGTCAAAATTTCCGGATTCGGGTTGAAAATTTTCCGGGCGGTCGGGTCGGGTCGACCGGGTCGGGTTGTGTTTTGACAGGTCTAGTCGGGTATATAAGAAGAGATTCCTTCTTCTTTTAGTAAGTTGGCTAGTTTATCCACGAAACTTAGGGTGTGTTTGGATTTCCAATGTATTATGCTTATAAGCATAAACACTTGTAAAGTGTTTGGTTAAAAAAGATTATAAGATATTTAAAACAACTTAATTTTAAAATAAAATATCTTATAAATTGTGTAAATTAATTATATTAAGGTTATAAGGTAATTATAAACTTAACACAATATTGAGTATTTGATTTATACAATATACGCAATATTTTAGTTTAATTTCACATTATTTTAAATGCATAAAAATTTAGCTAAACAAACATTTTCAAAGTGTTTATGTTTATAAGTGCATTATAAACATAAACACTTTGGAATCCAAACACACCCTTAAGTTTTCATTCTCTAAAGTTTCCATCGGTATTTCAAGAAGATTTTGCGCCATTTATTTTTAATTGTCGGAAGATGTTCCCAAAGGTATATTCCACTCTTTAGTTTGAGTTTATGTGAGATTAATTATAACAAAATTAGTTCCCCACCAAAATTAATTAGAACAAAATTAGTACCACAGGTAATGTGTCTTGAATCATCGTTGAACGGCGACATATCGGGAGATCCGGGGCTTCATCCCCCAGTGGTGGTCTAGCTGACCGATCAACGCCATCACCCCGCCTTTACGGTATGCAATGTTTATTGTAAATGAGTTTATCGTCTGTCTGCTTTGGGCTTCCAGTCCATTGTCTGTTTATGATCTTTTCATATACTTATGAAACGCTGACCCTCTTCTAATATGTTTTCGTCTCCTCTAATACAAAAACTGGTTCTCTGCCCGTGGACGTAGGTAACACACCATTGTCGAACCACGTAAATCCCTGTGTCTTTCTTCGCTTTTATCATTCTCATTCTAACAACCACTAGATTTACATATATAGATCTAGGAGTGACGTGGACCGAGAAAACCTTATTGCATGTTATTAACTTAATCAAAGGGAGTTAAACGTGTCCTATGATATTGAATTGATGATCATCATCGATATTCTTCTCTTGCTCACTCATTTGACTCATTTTCTATGTCTCACGTGTTTTGGGAAGTTAACCAAGTGGTATACAAAACAATGCATCTTTATCTGATGTTGGACCAGAGATCGATTGCTTCTTACCCGAAGCTTCTTGCTCACGTCAAAATGAACACTATTAGAGAATGGATCAGTAGAGTCTTACACCACCTAAATTGTTGTATTATATAAAAAAAGTATTGAAAGTCATCCATCCAAAATAAAAAGTAGAATTTGGAAGGAAACAAGACATTATGAATTCTTATGGCAAGGCAGAAAACAACACACAAGGAAGATGATGGAAAAGCCATAAATTTACTAATTTTCCCACTGAAGTTTTAACAAATTTTAAACTGCTACAGTGTGATTATTAACCGTTGATCTCTTATCCAAACGTTGATGTTCACCCCTCTTAGTTCTTACCAAAATGTGTGCTCTGAATGCCCCCTATATCAATACTATATAATAAAAAAATTATTTTTCATATATACATGAAAATAACATTTTTGAATCTTTTTTAGCCCTTACCCTCTATTTTTTTTTTCCTTGATCCGCCACTGAATCAACCCAGCATTGGAGGTGGCTTCATCTTAGCCATCAGCATACTCCCTTGCGGGCGAGTAGGAGCCAGTCCTGCGAGAGCCACCCGAGTGGCCGGTGATGGTCCTGCCCATGAACTTGCCTGCCTTGCTTATGCCAGTCCCCATTGCTCCGATACCCGAACCCACAGCGCCGGCTGCATCATCAAGGGCATCCATGGTGCTCCCCATCACCCCGGCATCTTTTAGATTGTTCCTCTCGTCTAGGATCTTCTTCTCCTCATCAAGGGCCATGGCTTGCTCCTCTTTGCTGAATGGATGATACATCAACTGAAAGGAACAAACAACCCCATATTAATTCATCACATAAGAATGGCTCTATTTGGCACCAAGCCATATTATCAGTTAATTTTCAGAGCTTTTGCTTTCAATATTACATACTCTCTCTGTTAATTAAAACTTGTCGTTTACTATTCATACACGTTTTTTCAAAATGATAAAAACTATATAAAATATTAACATTTTTTTACATTTGTTTTTATAAATTCATACTTAATTGTAATAAGTATGAAATTGTAGAAAAAAATTATTAAAAAAGTTAATATTTTATATAGTTTTTAACACCTCAAAAAGCGTGTGTGAATAGTAAAACGTCAAGTGTTAATTAACGGAGGGAGTATATAGTTTTAAATGAAATAAATATAAAATTTTAGTTTAATTAGTGTATGAAATCATCATTTTTCATCAGCTACTCACACAAGTTTTTCGAAACTAATGATTTTTTATTCACCAGTTTTAATCAGCTATCATATCAATTAGGTTTACCAAATATCTTACTAGGTTATTAACATATATTTAACATCAATAATCCATCCACTTCATCTACCCCATCAACTACTTTTTTACTAAACATAGCCGGCTATGTTTGGTAAAAGGGTAGCTCAAGCTGACTGTGTAGCTGAAGCTGATGGATTATTTGAGTTAAATATAGGGCAATAAGCTAGTATGATGTTTGGAAACCTAGTTGTTAGGTTAATTAGCTGATGAAGACTTGTGATTAAAAAGTCATACGCTATTCGAGTAGCAGATGAAAAACTATGATTCCAAACTATTAAACTAACATCTTATATTTATTTCATTTCAACTATAAAATATCAAAACCACATACTCATAAAAGTTACTTCTTGTGCAAACAGAGCCTATGACATCAAATGAACAAGTTGATCCAATGACTATGACTCAAGTTCATCCTTAAAATTTGCCTCACAAAGGAAGATGAAATCATAGTATTGACCAATGTAGAGACAGAATAAGTAGAAGATATCATCCAAAATACAATGTACCTTGACTGTTATTGTTCCTCTGTCCTTTTTATCCTTCACTTTGGTCATGTCAAGAGCTGCAACTAATCTCACCTCAATTTCTTTAAGAGTGTCAACTTCCAAATCACGCAATGGCAGTTTCGCTACACCAAGTCTCTTGTCTTCACCAATATCTTCATCAAAAACCTGCACCAACATTCGCGCAACACCCATCATTGCGCAACCAACTAAAGACTCAACCGAACACATACAAGGTCAAGATCAAAAGCAAAACCTCAAGAATAAGTGATTGAGTCTCCTTATCTTCTGCAATCAGGTTGAATGTCTCATTCCAGACAGGGTTTAAGTTATCTTTGATGACCTTTGTTTTAAGCTTTAGACGCGGGCGAATGAACATAACAGTGTAAGGATCAGATTTTCCAATCAACTCCTTGTTCTTCAAATCATTGGCTCTAACAACTGTCACCGACAACTTCCCTTCGGGTTTGAGTTCCAAATCACTGCATACCGAAACTAAATATTATTGATAGTAATTTTATTTATAAGTGCAAATATAGCAACATATGCCACCTTGTGTCTACTGGAGTAGCAGCGAGTGGAACGACGATCCTGTTAGGCCATTGAAGCATGTCTGACACAATAGACTCAACTGTGTCCTGTACTACAATATAAGCTTCTGTTCAGAATGCTAAGCAAGAAGATGAGAGAAATGCTTGAGAAGCTCTTACATCAATCATGTCAGAGATTCCTGGAATGGCGGTTAAGCTTCCACCGACAGCTTTGAGAGTGTAGTCTATCCGAGGCTTTGGCTACACATTAAAAGGTAGCATGAAATAACAAGATTGTAATTTGATACTGCTTTTCACACGACAGTGGGGTTTCATCCTAAACCCAATTGGCATTGGGAGAAGTAATCCACTAGCTTATATAGGTTTACCTCAGATAGGAGAGCAACGACAACAGCAGATATGCAGGGAATCTCCTCACTTAGTTGGAATATAACGCGAATGATAGTAAAAACTTTAAGATCTTTGAACTGCGCATTGAAAAAGGCAGCTCAATAAAATCACTAACAAAGTTGATACCGCTGAATGATATAACTCATCATATGCTGAATGGCACCTGAATGGGAATTGAAGCAACACGAGCATCAACAGCTAGAACGATATCTGGATCACCGCCCCATTTGAAGTCTACGTCCATGGTGATTTGGCCTTGCTTGAAGCTCTGAACTCGAATACCTGAATTGATTTAGTCATTATATATATGCACATTGAGCTGCATGTTTAGTCATTATATACATATTTGATGCAATTGATGATTTTGTGCAGTGAAGGGCCATAGGAAAATACCCTCAATTTTGGGAGCTACAGTCCCAAGAGTCAACTTGCTGAACTTCAGCGAAGAAATTGCTGCAGGCCGATATTCTTCGAGAAGAGGTTCAACTGATTCCCTGATTATCAGTTCTGCTGCCTGTAGTCACATTTACAACACATAGTTCGAGTTAGAGATCAATTCGCGGTATAGCTAATGAGATCATTAAGCTGAAATATGAACCAAGATCTTCTGCTTTTAGTTTTTACATGTAGCAAAACTAACAGAAATAAAACAGGTTACCATTTCAGTTAAATAACATCTAGACTGTAATAGAACTTACATCTGCAACAAAAGGCCACAACTTGCTCAGTTCCTTGTTAAGCCATTTCACCTGAAAAAGGCATCAATGGAAATTATCATGGCATATTTTCTAGGGTGTTATGTGAACACTACTAGTAGCTCGGATTCGAATCGTACTCGTCTCGATAAATTTGGATCGTTTATTTTCTAAACGAGCTGATGAGTATGAGTGCATTTTTAAGCTCGATTCAAAGCTCGACTCGTTCGAATTAAGCTTGAAAAGATCGATTTTTATGGAATTTTTAAAATTTCCTTTTAAGTTACTGTGTAATGAGCAAGTAAAACTGCAGCTTGAAAAAAAAATTGATTCGTTCATTTCCTAAACGAGTTGAGTATGAGCACATTTTTAAGATCGAGTCAAAATTTAGGCTCGGTTCGAGCTCGTTCATATCTTAAATGAATTGAATATGAACCAACAATACTCGGCTCGTTCGGCTCAAATAACAGCTCTAAATTATTTTCAATGTTTCTAATATCTACTCATTTGGGTTGAGCCACAAATTACAAGTAAGTATGCATGCTACTCTTCTAATAGACAGGCACAATCTTAATTTACATGTTTCTCAAACCAAGAATTCACCTTCGAATATAAATATGAAAACCGAAAACCAAAGATTATCATTTTGATTTTAATCAATTTTTTTCATTGTTGAGATTGATCTTTTAGTCAAGAAATCAAATAGTGCAAGGTGAATTATGAGACTGGAGAGCTACAAACAAAATAAGAGTTGAATCAAAACCATCTTAAAAAACAGCAAACCTGTTCATAGTTAGGAAAAGATATCCATCCAGGGACATTATCGCCACAGAGTTTCTTCAGATCATCTCTATCAAGTGAGGAAAGGATTTTTATGTCCACCGCCTACATCACAAACAAATATGACAAGTCAATCTACTATGTTCTATGAACATTATTCATTGTTGAAACCTATAGATAACAAACAACAACAACAAAATGTCCATCCAGCTAAATAAAAAGGGGTGTCAAGTAATGTAAGTAATATCAATATGCAACTACTAATTTAACACCAAGATGAACACTAGGCCTTTTGTGTAGTACATGTCATGCTAAAAAATTCACATTTGGTTGGGAAATAGAAATCGTTGTGATCCAACTCTAGTTTTGCTCATTTCAGAGAGGATTAGGTTGGGTCACAGAGGATTTTGGCAGAGACCGTGTCTATTCCCCACCCCCGTTCTTATGCCATGCCTTTTGTTTTTCCTAATCTCTTTCACTTTATCGTTTGTTATACTTGTCCCTTTGGGTTGTTATGTATTCATGTATGTGCTTGGATCACTCGGAAACACTCTCTCGATGTAGTCGGACAAACCCTACCTAGGCAGGATAATTGGGAATGTTGTTGTAGTTTTGCTCATTTCAGTATTCAAATCTCTCTTATATACACAACCCAACAGACACCAATATCAATATTGATATCTCTCATTTCGGTACTCTCCACGAGTGGTTGCAGTGGTTCGACGGAGAGCCAGAAGGGATCAGAAAGGGAGTAGTATTCCAAAGCAAGCTGCTGGTGCTGTGCGCTCTTGTCTACATGACGTGGAGGGCTCGTAACCGGATGATCTTCAAGGGCATACAGTGCAGCCCAACTCAGTGTGCCATGGAGATCATCAAAGCTTGCAAAAATAGAATTTCCATAAAGTGTAAATGCAATACTAGGATGGAAAAGGTTTGGGTGAAACGACTCATGTGTAGATGAGGACTAGGTGAGACGTGGAGTTGGAGGTACAAAGGTTGGGTAGATAGGCAACTTTTTGGGTCGAGTTTTTTGGGTTAGGCGACTTTTGGATGGGAGTTTTTTGGAGTGGTATACGTCCCATGCATTTTTTCACGGGACCCTTAGGTTGATCTGCATGTTTTTGTAACTTGGTTACACCCATCTTATATATATATTTACCTGTTCAGAACAGACACCAATTTCCACACTCACACTTTTAAACTCAAGTTCCTCATACTTATAACCCAATGTCCCCTAACAAGTGAAGATGTTTAACCCCAATTGTACAAATATGTATTGGTGGTTCAAAACACATACAAGAAAATCAAATGAAAGAAAATCCAATTTGGGGGAGATGTGTACCTTTGAAGCGCGTTTGGTGCTCCGATACTGCATCATCCGTTGCAATCCGGCCATCAACGCTACGCCTAAGACCATTCCCAACAGCGTTCCGGAAATCAACCCCATTTTACCCCCAAATTTCTCACAGAAC
This sequence comes from Persicaria tinctoria, assembly GCA_037127255.1. Classification (NCBI taxonomy): domain Eukaryota; kingdom Viridiplantae; phylum Streptophyta; class Magnoliopsida; order Caryophyllales; family Polygonaceae; genus Persicaria; species Persicaria tinctoria. The sequence goes on along the minus strand of JBANSL010000004.1, from coordinate 84,576,366 downwards.
AAAGATCTGGATCGAAATCGGAATGCCGTCGGCCTATCAAATATCAAAATCACAGCCGGTTCGGAGCAAGGCAGGCGCAGAAGACGAACAGATCAACGCAAGAGAGAGAGAGATCGGTCGGAGTTTGTGCATCGATTTGATACTTTGTTGATCGCGTGCAGATCGATACGAAACGACACCGAAGTCGATCGCAATTGATATCTCAGCATATACTGGATTTCGACACACCTATAACGGGGAAGCCATAGAAAGTGATGAAGATCGATCAAGGTTTCCGATTTTCTTCTTTCGCAAGTTTCCGACCGGTGAGGAGCTGAGGATCGAGAAACAGAAATCCTCTTTATTTGATCTTATTATACGTTTTTCGTGGAACACAAATATATTAGTTTTTTTTTTAATAAATAAATGAGCTGCGTCTTTTTCGCCGGTTAGTTATATACTTATATTATATGTGCAAATTAAGATGTTTACTAACAAATTAAGTTTCAAATGTATCCATAGTACAACAAATTTATGCCACAAAATGAGCATATATAACAAATATAATTTATTTTAATTAGAATGCAAATTTATAGTAGTACAAATTTATTTTAATTAGAATGTATTATAAATATAAATGTTTTGCAAGTGTTTGTTAAACTAAGGGTTTGTTTTTGTAATACGTATCCGATGAGGTAGTTGAAGCTGATGAGGTATTGAATTATTGTTCTAGATGATGATAGTCAATGGTGCATTGGTGATGACGGTTGTGAGAGTTATTTAATTATACCTTCGATGATACGATGGTTTGCCGCATATTTGTGGATTTTGATTTCCAAATATGCCACAAAATGACCATAACAAATATAATTTATTTTAGAGTAAATGGTAGTGGAAATACCACTTTCAATGGGCCATTGCAAAAATAATCCCCCCGGCCCAAATAGCAAAAATGTCAAATTGACCCAACCAATTGCAAAACTAACCGGTAATCCAAACCTGTTGCAGCGGGTAAGAAAGACGGTTGAAAAATGGAAAGAGAAAAGTGAAGAAAGCATACCTCACATCAACGTCTTCGGTCACAATCATAACTTCAAGAAAGCCATATAAATTCGAAGGGGAAACCGCCATTGGAGGGAAAACCTGCTTGTTGTGACGCCGGAACTGAGGACGACGCCGGAAGAGAGAGAGAGAGAGGTGCTTCACTGTGACGCCGGAACCCAGAGCGAGGGACGACCCGAGATTGGAGAAAGACAACCCCCTGGTGCCGATTCCACCATTGAAGAGAGGTAAACCCCCGTAATATATCTCAAAGCTTTCTCCTTTAATGGTAGTTAGGGGGTTTCAAAGCATGTAAAATCAATTTAGGGCCGGTTGGAAGAATTGGGGGATTGGGTTTCGAAAAATGGCAACGGGAAACCCTAACTGGAAATGTGGTCGGCGTTTTGGGGATAGGGGTGTTAGGGATGAAATTGAAGGTCGAAAATTGGTAGAAGAGGTTAGACACCCTCAATCAAACAATTAAATTGGGGATGGGAAAACTCGTCAATGGCGAGCGGGGTCCTGCTTGTGGATAGGGGAAACGATTGAATGACTAGGTATAGGAAAATCCGGGTAGGGTTTGATTTGGGGAATTCAGGGAAGAGGCTGAGATTGTTATATAGTTAAAGAAGCTATAATTCCTTTTTCATTACATTGTGTCATAAAAACAAGACTAGTAAACTTGTTTTGAGACCTATTTTAGACCCTAATTACTTGGCAAATGTCCTGGTCCAACTTGATATCGCTTTGTGACCACTGTTTGAATGTTTATTTGTTTGAAGCTCTCTTTTTATTTTCTTAGGCCTTATTCTCTACTTGCTGGTTAAAGTGTATAAGTGCCCTGTTGACCCTTTGGAGTTGATTTTAATGTTTTTGTAAGGATTGCAGATTGGTCAAAGAATATGCACTTATCTTGTCTTAAGAAGTACATGTATTTGACAAAAGTTAAGATGGCATCAAATTAGATATTGTGTTGCACACATGTTGACTGATGCTTCCTGTTTTTTTATGTGTGATATTTTGAGCTTTCTGTCTCATATTGCAAGCATTTTGTGGTGTTGTCTATTTTGTGGTGTTTGAAATTCGTAACTCTCGTTTTGTGGTGTTGATGGTTTTTCCAAGCAATTATGTGGTATTGTCAAATGCAAAATGTTAAAACGTCTGGCAGGAAAAATACTTTGACCGGCTATTCATTTGTAAGTACTAGCTAGGATTATTGTTGAAATGGGTGTTATCTGAATGACAGATTAAGGACAATGGCAAAAGGCAAAGGAAAAAAGGTGTCGACCCCTTCGAGCAAGAAGGTATAAGCTGTAATATCGTATAAGCTCACATGCCGATCGGAGACCCACATCAAGTATGTGGTGTCCGGGACGACTCGAAGCATTTGTCGGAAGAAGAATGCCTAGGAAGCGTCATTCTCGCCATCCACAACCGCAAACGCAACTGGGTATATTTTGTGATCGACATCCTGTGCAGTGGCAAAGAGCAAGGTCCCCTTAAACTTGCCTTTTAGAAAGGAACCGTCAGCGGAGATGACCTACGTGCATTTGGCAATTAGACATCTGTTTTATACGTGCCTTGTCAAAGGCTGGGTAAATGTATTGACTAGCTAGGTATAAAAAACAAGTGGCTAATGAATATACCTTCCGTAAGTGGGGGATGGTTTCAATCCATACCCCAAAGCTGACGAACGCGTACTTGAACCTACGTTCAGCATCCCACTCAAGCCAGGTGTGGGAACCTGAGTTCGCCTTCTCAAGCATGTACAAGTACAACGCCATTACCCGATACGAATCCTCGTCCGTTCCGTATAGGGTGTCCCTTGGTGTCGCCTTTGCGCGTCGTGCCTTCCAATAGCTGCAAGTAACTCCAAGCTCGGACTTCGATAACGCCTGTATGTGGGCTGGAGTTACCGGCTTACGGGTACCAGTGAAACTGCATTGCATTTCATCAATCGTGTCAGGTTACAAACTGGCTAGAGGGTTATGAACACTGACTAGGATAGATAATAAAGTGGATATAGTTTCACGGTAAGGGGTCAGTAAGAATTCTTTTTACCTGGATACAAGACTCTTCCCAATAAGCTCGGACGTTGCCTGTCGATCGTGATTGTGTCGAACATTAACCCCGCAGGTGTGCTCCGGAACGTACTTCCTCACTTTCCACAAACTTGTTTTCATGTATGTTGACGCACGGCACATCCACTTGCACTCGGGATCGATGCACACCACGGAGTACACTTCCGGCGACGACCTCTTCACATGTGTGTCAAAACAGCCATCCAACGCAGACCACCTTACCCGGTTTTGCACTTCCTCCTTGGACTTCAACAACAAACCCTCATGAAGGTCAGTGTTCTTGCGTCGGGGGTCCCCTCCTTTCGGAAAAGCTTTGTCCAACATCTTCTCAACATCCTCGGTCGACATCCCCAAGGATTTCCTCCTCGAAACCCACCGTTCGGCCTCGTACATCGCATCATCGGATGGTATACAACCCACTGATGAAGTTTCCTCTGTCGACTCCAATTTTAGTACTCCGATGTTTCCATACTCCTCCTCCGGCGAGCTCGCCAAGTTGACGGAAACAACACTCCCTTTATGCCCACCCACATATATATTATCCTCGTCATCACTACTCAGATATACGATTTGTTTCCCCCGGTCCACGTCCAGTAGTTTACCTCTCGTCTCCTCCGTGGCGGTTGTTGGTTCTGCCTCAGCTGTCTGGATGACCTTGCCAGCAGTGTGATTTTCCTTGCCAGATGAAGTATTTTCCTTGCCATCAATAGTGTTATCCGAGCTGTTATCCGAATTCAGAAGAAGATGCGAGTTGGACCCATCGACTGTCATATCAACCAAACCACCCTCTTCCACCACGAGTGTTCTGTTGTCTCCGCCTAGTGATTTGTTGCGTTGTTCCATGTTCCCACCCATGGAGCGACTTCCATGTTGGCTTTGACCTTCGTTCACCGATGCGTACAAAGGAAGGGGCCATGTGCCATCGCCACCCCTTGAGTTGCAGTACTTGAAAGCATCCCAATCACTTTCATCATCCACTTGAATCGGATAATATCCCTCCGTCTTCGTATCGAGTAGATATTTCAACTCCAACTCAGAGCACCTTGGGTCAATCGCGAGCTTCTCCAGTATCTTACTCTTGACGGACCCAAACGACATGGTCTCCTCTATGAGCATTATTTTGTGGGCGTTTTGACATTGATACACCCATCCTCCTTCGAGATGCTCCCATCGACCATTGCAAACGAGAGTAAGTAATACCACCCCTTTCTCCCATGCGAAATTATGAGGTTAAGATGGTCCTCTCAGTATCTGTTAGAGGTAAGGGAAGGATGGGGAAAATCCATTAATGTGAATACAAAACATAAACCGTACTTACCCATATTCGTTGAGGTCTGGATTTTGCAGATGTCACGTGTATCCCTGTTTTTGGCTACATATATTCTATTGATGACTAGGATTTCCTTTTGTCTGGCTAGTAACATAATTTCTGGGTTTTATCCTTCCAACTAGACGTTAATGGCAGCCATCGAGAAGAAGCAGATGTTTTGCACTTTTTGTGTCCACCTGGCGAGCTCCCCCATCTCCTTTTATACTCCCTCTGAAATTCTCCCTGTGTTTTCCCTCCATTTTGCCTTGGCGGGAATTGTTTTTGTGAAAATGTGACACCCTCTCTCCTAGCATTTAATGCTTGTCATTCCATGATTCCACACCCTCTCTCCTCCCTCTCTCACAGACTCACTGTAACTCTGCAGCCCTTCCTTTTTTTTTTTTGGCCAAAATGATTACCTCCCTCACTCTCTACAATCGACACCTGTCCAATTTTTTCCCTCCTTTTCCATTGTGTAACCGGCTACCTTTTCTAACCTTTGCCCAATAATTTGCAAGAATGACATTATGTCATTCCTTTGCAAATTTTTTAGGGCCGGGTCATTTTTGCAAAGTGAGCAAAGTTTTGATATATCCATGCAAAACATCCTTTATTTGAATTAGAATGCAAATTTATAGCAGTACAAATTTATTTTAATTAGAATATATGTATTATAAATATAAATGTTTTGCAAGTGTTTGTTTAACTAAGGGTTTTGGTAATACGTATCTGATGAGGTAGTTGAAGCTGATGAAGTATTGAATTATTATTCTAGATGATGATGGTCAATGGTGCATTGGTGATGACGGTTGTGAGAGTTATTCAATCGTACCTTGGATGTGACAGAGCCTATAGAGGCGAAGAGTCGAAGACAATCTTCTATCTTTTTTCAATTGGTATGATACGATGGTTTGCCACATATTTGTGGATTTTGATTTCCAAATTGTTAAATTCATTATCTGAAGAATAAAAATATGTTCGATGAATGTGTTCGAGTTTTATTTTGAAGAATGTGGTGTCCGAGGTTAGAGATTTTTGAGATTTCATAATTTTCAATTTTTTTTTTGTTGATGAGGAACCCACCTTTTGGCGGTAAACCCCGAGCACGTGACCCAGTCGGCAAGAGTCACGTACCAAGTAACCCAACGGATAGAGTGGTTGATACATACTAGTTGACGAGTCATGAGTTATATGAGAAAATGAATAGATTTATGAAAAGTTTGAGGTGGGTAACCGTTGAAAATCCAATTTTCGAAAGCTAATTAAACCAAAATCTTATATTTAAAACTATATAATATTAGAATCATAAGCTCTAAAAAGCCGTCTGCATTTCTAAACGAAGCCTAATTTTTTTTATATATTTCAAATATTATGAATAAATATTTTCTAGATTGTATAAATCAAATACTCGATATCGCATTAAGTTTATAAATTACCTTACAAACTTAATGTAATTGATTTACATAATTTATAACATATTTTTATTTTAAAATTACATTATTTTAAATATTTTTTTTTAACCCAACACTTATAAAGTGCTTATATTTATAATCATAATCCAAACACACCCTTATTAAAATGTAGACAATTTTCACACCCCTTGATCAATATCCAACAGTACTTTATGAGGACCCATGATTTGGGAGATCATAACACCTTTTCGTTGGGGAAGTTTGAGTATGTTATCAACATCTTCATCTGATAGTGACCAATCAAATATTTGAAGGTTTTCCTGCATCCTCTCCTTGCTGAAGCTCTTCACTACCATGCTTAACCCTTGCTCATACACCCACCTTATAGCTATCTGCACAACATATATAATTGAATCCACATATAATTAGATAATGTGGTATATAATTTCATCGATCTAAATTTATTATGTTTTCGGTTAATTATAAAGTCGGAATCCGTCCTTCTATACAACACAAAAGTTTAAGCCATTGTGTAGGAGCTTCACCGTCCCCTTATTTTTGGTTTGGTAGTACCTGGGCTACTGTCTTGCCCTTTGCTTGCGCGATCTCCTGAATCGCAGGACAATCGAGGATTCGACTATCTCCCCAGAAGGTGTTATTTGCACCCAACACAGTGTATGCTGTGACATGAATTCCCTTTTGCTTGCAGAACTCTCTCAACTCTTTTTGTTGCCACATTAGGTTTATCTCCACCTATATGGCAAATAATATCGGTAATTATAATTAAATTATTTTTACTGTCTAGTAGTTACATACTTACATTCTAAAATCAATATATTGAATTGCATTGATCTCTACACGTTAACAACTACATTTGAATTTCAAGACAATAAATTAATGTCTGTCCATATATACACATTTGATTGCATTCCAAGGCAATAAAATGTTTGTCCATATATGCACCTTTGGTTGAATTTCAAGGCCATAAAATGTTTAATATGTCCATATATATGCGTTTGGTTGAAATAAGTGGCATGATCAAATTAGTATACTAATTAGTGATTAATAATGACATATAAGCTAGTTTATTTACTTATATAAATTTTATTAAAATATACTTAATTAGGCTTAACAAACAAGAAATTATAATATAAATAAAATCAAGAAATTAGGGTAAACATAATATAGATAAAATAAAAAAAATTAGGGCAAATCATACTTGGTTGACAGCGGGAGGAATGGTGGCAACCCGAAGAGTCTCTTGAAGCTTGCTAATGGAGAAATTGCTGACGCCAATGGATTTGGCGAGGCCTTGGCGTTGGCATTCCTCCATTCCTTCCCACACAGATTCGATGCCGATGGGTTGGACGGATCCGTCCGGAAACGGAGGCATGAGCGCCTCTGGGCTCAGCTTAAACGGAAAGTGCACCAAATACAGATCCACATACTCCATTTGAAGCTTCCTAAATTCAGTCACATCCGGATAGTTTATTTATGATTAGACCTGAGCATGGGCCGGGCCAGACGAGCTTGGGTCGGGCCTCCGACATTTTAACTGCCCATTGTACCAGGTCGGGCTTGGTCCAGGCCCGGTTTTTGGGTCTACTTTTCTTGTCCAAGCCCGCCTTTGTTGGCGGATCGACCCGCCCACCGGGCCTAGCGGGCTTTTTTTCTAAGAAAGTATTCGGGATGGGGAACCCTACCCGATAACATTTGGTTATGTAACTAAAATTTCCTTTTAGCTAATATCTAAGAAGCAAAGTCAATTAAGGCATAACATATATAAATCTATATATACTTTTTTAAAATATTTTATGGGTTTTCTTTTTTAAAATATTATTTTTTCACGTATATATTAATATACATATACAATACATACACACTATGCAATATATGTATTAATATACGTACATACACTCTGTAATACATACTATATATTAACATACACACTATATATATATATATACACTGTAATATATATATATATATATATATATATATATATATATATATATATTTATATAGTTTGTATTTAAATATCATTATATATGTATGTATAATTATATATATATATATAATATTATAATATTAATATTTATCGGGCCGGGCCTACCAGCTCGCTTGGGCCTCATACTCGGTCTAAGCCCAGTCCGGTGGGCTTACCGGGCCGGGTCTGTCGGCCCGCTTGGGCCGATTGTTCTGCCCAAAGTCCGCCCTTTTCCCGGGCCGGGTTGGTCTATTTATGATCAATCAAAATATATATTAATATATAGGCCCCATTTGGTATTGATATTTAGATATCGATATCGGATATCAGGCCCCGATATATGATATATAGTGTATGGTATGACTAGATATCGATATCATTTAAAGTGATACTAGTGTTTGATATCTCCCGGATATCAAGTGGTATCTGATATCTGCGTTTGGTATCGCCAGATATCGATATCGCTTGATATCTTAGATATCAAAATTAGGCTAATTTGATATACTAGTTTTTTTGGAATGTATCACTTGATATTTGATATCACGATATCAACCGATATCGATACCAAACGAGCCATGTTTCAAGGTTTTAATTCATACATGCAAAATTCCCAACAATTTTTTTTTAACGAGTTTATATAGATATAGATATAAATCAAGGGTGACAGACAACTTACTGAAGGCTCATCTTGATGGCGGGAACGACGAGGTGACGCTCGGCAAAGGTGCCCCAGAGCTTGGTGGTGATGAAGAGCTCGTCACGTGAGTTGATAAGGCCGTCGCGCAGCGCCTCGGCCACGGCCTCGCCCAGGGCCTCCTCGGAGCCGTACGAGAAGGCGGTGTCGAAATGGCGGTAACCGACCTTGATGGCCTCCAGGACGGCAGCCTTGGTTGCTCCGGCGTCCGGGTTGCCTGCAGCTGTCCCGAACCCGATCACCGGCATCTGTCGGCCGTCGTTGCTTATCTCAACTGTCGGAATCTCCATCGCCATTAATTAATTTGCGTAGTAGCGATCGAGATTAATTGCTTGTATAATGCGTTGTTCTAAGGGCTTGGTTTTCTGCTTTTATAATGCATAAAATTTATCAATTTATATAATTGGGAAAGGGACATTTAATCTATTTTTTGGTTTTAATTTTGCAAGCAATTAATTATATATAATAATATAAAGCATTCGTTTACAAATATATACGCATGAGAGTCGCTTTGGCAAATATATTGCCATATCATATATTCATATATACATATAGGTTTTATAAGAAATTAGTGTGTAGTGCATATATGGAAAAAATATTTAATTAACATAAAATATTTTAGAAATATGTATATTATCTCTGAAAGAAATCTGTTAAAAATATAATAAAAATAATATTTTTTAAAAGTAGCCACAACATGCCATGTACTACGTTATATAGGGCTGTTACATGAGCTAAACAGCTCGAGCTCGGCTCGGGATCGGCTCGAAAAAAGCTCGAATCGAGCTCGTTCACTTACCTAAACAAGCCGAGCTTGAACATGATTTTAAGCTCGGCTCGTTCGATTTAGGCTCGAATAGCTCGAATAATATAGAATTTCTAAAATTTTCTTTATGTTTATATGTTATGACTAAGTAAAACTACTTAAAGCTCGAAAAAAGCTTGGCTCGAGCTCGTTCATTTACTAAAACAAGTCGAGCTTGAACAAAAAAGAAAGCTCGTTTAAAAATTGGGCTCGGCTCGGCTCGAGCTCGTTTAACAAATGAACAAGCTTGAACATGTCAAGCTCGACTCGTTCGACTCGATTAACACCCCTAACGTTATATGCTAGTTTTAATATGTGTATATGATTTTTTTTTTATATAGAAATTAGATATTTAAATTCATTACAATAAAAAGAGAATGATGAAATTCGTGACTTATTAATCACTGTATCTCATCTTTACTAACAAAAACTAACACTTCCCACATTTTTTTTATTCATATAGGAATATATTATTCATATTATAAGATAGAGGAAGGGGGATTCATGTACTTTATGTGGATCCACCTATTTTGGAAATGTAGACACACGACAAACATGATCATTAAACTTAATAGAGAAATAGGAGGCAAATTGAAAATAGTTAAATGAAAGTTTTCACATGTTACAAATCACAACGTTCAATATTGGTATAATTAGCTGGTGGGGCAATTAACATTATTAAGAAACAAGAAAATATTTCAGGATCAAGAAGAACAAAATATATATATAAAAACAAGAATGGTATATTAGAAACCAAATACATAACTGGAAAGAATTTACCGAGTTAACTGACGAAATATCAAAACAGAAAAAAAGAATCAATATGCAACAAAACAAAAGTAAAAGGAAAAACACCAGATGGAAAAAACCGTCAGAGGGCATTACCGAAATAAAATTTGATGGATTAGTTAGATCTGAGTTCATGTTTCGGTTTTTTGATGGGGTCTTGTATCATGGCGCAACACCTTATTGCGAGTTGTTACCCTGATGCCACTTACTTATGGCGAAGGCTATTGCCCTCCAGATTGTCTCACTTTAACGAAGGAACGGAATCTTTCACACACCGAAGTCAAAGATGATAACTTGACAATTACATATATAAATGTAAACGAGATCTGAAAGTGTCAGTGAGAGGTTGAGATGAACATTTCAGATCTGCAGGCTTTGCTATCCTCTTTTGTATCCACCTGAATCCCCTCCTTTTTCTTGTATGTGTTCTCCTCCTTCTGGAAAAATAGGTAAGTGCTAAGGATGGCAGACGATGATGAATTGACAATCTTTGATCCTGCAACATTGCGAGTTCGATGGGTGTTTGAGAATACTCTGGATTCTTCCCAAACACAAAAAAAATGATGTTTTAGAAAGGTTAAGTGTTGTATCAAATAAATTGGTGTTTTAGTTTATAGGAGTAATAATTTTGTTGAAATTATTACTCACCATTTCATGTTTGTATTTTAAAAAAAAGGAAAATAGATTTTCTTAATAAGTGTATAATATCGCAAAACAACAATATTTTTTTGAGGCGAAATGAGCATATAATAAGCTAGGTGATACTCCCTCCGTTCCAAAATAGATGGTCTTTTACTTTTCAGCACGTTTTTTAGGAGCGAAAAACTCCATAAAATATTATTTTTTAATTAATTTTTTATATATAATTAGGTACTTATTAGTAATAAGTATCAAATAGTATAAAATTTTTAATTAAAAAAGTAATATTTTATAGAGTTTTCCGCTCCTTAAAAAACGTGCTAAAAATTAAAAGCCCATCTATTTTGGAACAGAGGGTATATTTTTTCTTCCGGTTTGCTTAATTATATTTGACCCCAAAAAAAAAGCCAACTACCAACTAATATTATGCATTAGTTTTATCCAAACATATTAATGCTGATGCTATAAATGTTAAAATTAATTTAACTAAGCTATTTGACTAAAATAAAATAGGACACTATGGTAGACATTAGTTTCGTAGAGAATATCAAAATAAGTACGTGCGTGGTTCATATTGAACTTAACTATAAATTGTATATACACCCAAGTCAAAGTAAGAAAGTATCTAAAATAAAAGCCTATATATATATATGGTCATGGTCCCCTAGGTGGGAAATATAGGGTACGGTTAGGAGATTTTTTCTATACTCCGTAGTCCGTAGTGATTTTTTTAATGGAGTTGTGTATTAGTTGGAGCGTGGCAGGGTTGGATCTGAGTTTTGGATTGCTCGAGACGAGATAGGAAAATGAGGCACATACTATTTTAATGATAAAAATAAATAAATAATAGATGTAAACACACTTTAAATAGAAAATCGTTATAATATCCCTATTAATCTTAAGAACTAGCAAACATGGGAAAACATGGGAGTAATCCCAATTAACCTCCATTGATTTGAACACGGTGGGATTAATCTGCTCGGCAATGCTATTGCGGACCTTTTTGTGTTGCTGTGATGGCATTTGGTGATGGCGCTGCTATGATCCGACTGCTGGTATGTTTACTTGGTAGCATTGATAATTGTACCTTGGTAGCGTCACTTCTCTGATGGCCTTTTGTATTTAGCTGTCATAGATTTAGTAAGGGGATTAAATTTTTTTTGGGCCGGGCTCAAGTATTAGGGTTGGGTTTGGCCTTGTTTGAGAGTTGATTAGGTCCGGTATGTTTTTGGATGACAGATATTTAGGGGGAGTAGGTATATTTCATGGCTTCTTATAATGTTACATATTTCCATGTACCATATTATTACATGTGAATATGTAACTGATTATAAGAAGCCGATAGGGGTTGAAGTAGAGGGATTTACACTAAGGATGGGGTTTTTTGTGGATAGCCAAATATTTTACGCAATACCCTTCGTATGGTCTTGTTTCTTGTTACTCCTTGGCTCTGACCATCATCTATATATTTACCTGTTCAGGGGTTCATGGTGTAGCTCTCAAAATATGATATCTTGATTCTATACGAGAGTTTGAACAGATGGGATTTAGCAGAAAAAGTAGGTCTTCAGAATAGGTTAATCTCAAAATAATCTCTATGAAACCTACAAAACCACAGATGTGGTGCAAACATCCCAATAAGATTAAGGACACTAGCCACCCTCTTAAAAAAAAAACATAGAAGCCCAATTTTCCATTATCAGTAAAAAAATATAGAAGCCCAAATACAAGCTTCTTTTATAAGACCCACCTCCTCTTTATAAACCCATATACAAATCTTTTTTTTTTTTAATCCGCAGCCCCAACATCTATCGATTGTTACAGTATATGCAGAGCCGTCTCAATGGTTTCAGAGGCCCGGTGCGAGATTAGAATTAGGCCCTATTAATTTTTCTCTCTCATTTTTATATAATCATAAATTCATATTTATGTTTATAAACTACCATATACAAATAAAAAAAATATTCGTATCACATTTTATACTTAAAAATATTAAATTCAATTCTTAATTTATGTATACAACAAAATGTGCTTAATTATAGTATAAAATAAGTTTGCCATATAAATATAAGGTAATAATTCAATATCCAAAATTAAGAGAAAATAAACTTTGGAAAGAATATGGAAAAAAAAACTGAAAACCGAGGTGAAAGTAGGAAAAAGAGTGGGTTGGGAAAAAATAGTAAGAAAAAGTGGGCTAACAATAAGGGGAATCGAAGTAAGAAAAAGAGAGGGTTAGAAAAAATGGTAGTAAAAACTAGGGCCTGAGAGGAATCGAAGACTGAGTGCCTGAGATCCCCACATCATTCCACCTCAACAGACCACTACGCCACCACCTACTTATCATTCATTGATGGAAGGTTTATATCAATATACTAGTACAACTTATATTGGGCCCCCAAAATATATCGGGCCCTGTGCGAGCGGACCTGTTGCACCGCCCTCCAAGCCGGACCTGAGTATATGTTATACCCACTTAAAAGAAATATGGCCCTCTATGACGATTGGGCCTGAGGCGAGAGCCTGTTGAGGAGGTGGGCCTGAGGCGAGGCCCACCTCCTCTTTATAAACCCATATACAAACCAATGTTTCCTTAATTTTACGAGCTGCACTTCTTCTGACAAAAAAATCAACTCTCAACGCATAAGTGTTGTAGAACTCATAAACCGCATCCTCGGATACAAACTCCATACCAATTTTCGGAATGATTCCTTTTGATAAATTAGCATGAATTGGCTCTGGAACTTCATCTTCTTGACAAGAATTTTTCAGATTTTCATCTTGTTCAAATTCTAGTCGACGACATGGTTGTATTTGTTGTGCAATATCATCCGTATGCTAGAATTACAACATCAGAATATTAAGTAATTTCAAAAAACATACATATGCCGGAAGAAAGCACCATAGCATGCGTGTACCTCAGGATTAAGATGTAAACTTTCGCCTGACATGTTAGACGATGATTGCATATACAAACCGATGCTAATGGTTCTTTGACGGTGAACTAGATAAATTTGACCTAACTTGATGAACAGAGAAGAATTTTCAGAAAATCTTTTATTTTTAATTTAGGAAATAAGAATTATCTTTTAATTAAGATTTTCTAAAATAATTTGATAAACTAATTATAGGCGGACCAATAGAAATTGTGTAATATTGTGGGTTACACGGTGGGTTATAGGTGACCCGAACCGATTCCTGCGATATCAACACGATTGCGAACATAATTGTTGGGCTCCTCCATTTTGTGGCCCATATGATTCTCTCTCCGACTCAAAAATTTGTATTCTCATATAGGGTTCGTATGAGACGGAGTTAATAAACAGGCTAAAATTATAAACATGGTAAAATTTATAAACTGTTGGTAAAAAATATTTAAACAACAAGATAATCTCCGTATGGGGAGAAAAACAAGTTATTTGTAAAAAGCGGTGTTTATTTGGTTGTTATTAGGGATATTGTGGTACTTTCAAACCAAATAAGATATATGGGAAAATAAACACCTAAATAAACACCCAAATAACCTTCATTTTTGAGCTTATTTTTAACACAAAATTTTAACACGTTTTTGTTCATTTTGGTCCTCCAAACAACCAAAAAAGCTGTTTAAAAAATAAATACTCACAAATGATTAATTTTTAACTATTTTTTTTTGTTTACCATACACACCCATACTTGAGTGGTTTTTTAATAGGCACGACCTTATCAAAATCTTCATCTTATAACAAAAAAATATAGACTTATAAATTATAATTATAATATCAACTTAATATTCCATTCGTCTTAAAATTCATATCTTCTTTCATCATGCTTTCTAAAAAGTTAAAAACTTTATAAATTATTATTTATTTATATATTTTTTAAATAAATTTATCAATTAGCAATGAGTATGAAATTTATTTGTAAAAAAATAAAAAATGATATTTTATATTTTTTTAGCCTTTTAAAAAAAAGAGAATTTGGTAAAATAAACCTTTTGTGAAATGTGATTAAGTAATTAGACCCTAATAAAATTAAATTGGCCGCGTCGCCTCTCCCCAAAACACAATTAGGTCCATGTACCCACCTCCGCTCCCCTGGCCCTCGTTCTCTCTCGCTCTCGCGTTCTCTTTCCCTCTCGAGCTCTCTTTCTCTTCGTCAATGGTGACCGCTCCCCACACCGATTGAATCCCTGAAAGGCTCCGCTGATTCGAAGACACCGACGACTCTCAGATATGGCGACATCGACGATGGATTCGGCAAAGAAATCCATGGACACTGAGGCCCCTTGGTTTCTGGTACCACCCCTTCTAACCATGGCTTCCTATATGTAATTTTTGGACCTCTCAACTCAATTTTGTACCTATTTAATGATGTTTTTAGTTTATTGACATCTTATTGTGTTCAATTTTGATTTTTTGGTTAGAATCTACAATTTGTTTTATGGATTTAGGGTTCGATTTGGGGCAAAAATGTCGGAATTGTGCTGTGACATGGTTAGAATCTACAATTTTAATTTTGTACCTATGCTTGCATTATTACTGTATGGTCCATTCTTGGGAGGGCATGAAGTTGTTTGAGGTGTCACTGATGGATTGATGCTATATTAAGTTTTGTAACTACATGTTCTCTATTTAATTTGTTGGTGACTGTAAACAATCAATAGGGTTTGATAATTGTGATTCTTGATTTCTTTCATTGACTTGGAATGAATATATAGATACAATGCTTGGGCTCCAAGGCCTATTGGATATGCACAGCGGATATGGAAAGATATACAAAGATACAAAAGGATAGAAATATATCCTGACTAATATTATATCCTAATACCCCCCGCAAGCTCATGGAGGGTCACGAACATGGAGCTTGGAGCGCAGGGAGAGGAAACGAGCCGTACCGACCGCCTTGGTGAAGATGTCAGCAATCTGATCCTGACCGCGGACATGACGAACAATCAGAGAGCCATCCTCAACTTGCTCGCGAACAAAGTAGTAATCAATCTTGATGTGTTTAGACCGCTGATGGAAAACTGGATTGGCGGACATGTAGGTTGCACTCAAATTGTCACACAAAACTATGGGAGGCCGAACAGCTGGAGCTCGCAATTCAGACAGCAATTGTTGAATCCAAATGAGTTCTGTAGCGGCGAAGGCAATGGCCCTGTATTCAGCTTCCGTACTGGATTTGGCGACAACATTTTGCTTCTTAGATGCCCAGCTGATAAGATTACCACCATAGTAGATGGCAAACCCATGCTGAGAGCGACAGTCATCACCATCAGATGCCCAACCGGCATCAGAGAAGGCCACAAGACGACTGTCAGTAAGGGGACGAAGGACAGGGCCAGAGGAAAGAGTACCTTTCAAGTAGCGAAGGATCCGCTTAACAGCTGACCAATGAACCTCAGTAGGGGAGTGCATGAACTGACAAACCCGGTTGACAGCATACGAAATTTCCGGCCGAGTGATGGTGGCATACTGAAGGGCACCAACAATGCTCCTGTAGAGGTGTGGATCCGAGTGAGGATCACCGTCACGAACTAACCGAGAGGCCGGCTCAGCAGGAGACGAAATGGGGCGAGCATCTTGCATTTTACTTCGCAAGAGAAGATCGCGAATATACTTCTGCTGAGAGAGGACGATCTGATTTGATTGGCGGCTTAGTTCAATGCCGAGAAAGTAGTGAAGGTCACCTAAGTCGCGCAAAGAGAACGTCTGATTGAGAAGCCTAATGAATGTATCAATCTCTGCAGGCACAGATCCAGTGACAATGAGGTCATCAACATAGACCAAGACGAGGAGAGTGGATGACCCCTGACGCCGAATGAATAGCGAGGTATCTGACTGGACTCATGTGGACTATTGAGAGGGAGTCGATGACTCTTCCCAAGTTGACAGGACTCACAAACTCTTTTGAGATTATTCAAAGACACTGGTAATTGAAATCTAGATACTAGACGACGGAAAACAGACTCATGCGGATGACCAAGACGCTCATGCCATGTTTGAAGGCTTGTCTTTTCTCCAAGAAAGGCTTGATGGGGTGGCCGAGATGGATCAGGTGGTTGGAGATGGTAAAGCCCGTTCTCAACGATTCCTTTGAGGAGGGTGTGGCCCTGCATGTCCTTCACAAAGCAAGTAGATGGGTAAAATAACATGTAAACAATCAATATGATTTGATAATTGTGATTCTTGATTTCTTTCATTGACTTGGAATGAATATATAGATACAATGCTTGGGCTCCAAGGCCTATTGGATATGCACAGCGGATATGGAAAGATATACAAAGATACAAAAGGATAGAAATATATCCTGACTAATATTATATCCTAATAGTGACTTTTTGTGTTGTGATTGTTTAGGAGGAGAGAAGCCAATAGAGAATTGGTCATGGGGCCCATGGAGAAGCTCAAAGAAGGACATGTCGGCGCTGCCATTGAGCTTTTTCAAGTAAGTTTTGTCATCAAGACTGCAAAACTTGAATATATTGCTCAAAATAAATGCATTAATCTATCCACTAGATGATGTGTACTTGTTTGCAACCAGTCAACCACCAATAGTACAAGTAAGGATTCAACTACAATAACAATCCTAATTAAGCACCTAGCCTAATCAATTGGGAACTATCCTGGACCATTGTGTATGTTTGAGCATGTACAAACATATTTTAACTGTTTGATGTCAGTTAAGCCGACCAACTTCTCTTTATGGTATTTCTCATCTCCACTTCACATCTAGTTTGCTTCATGATCAACTTAATTTTACACTTTTCGGCCAACATATTGTTATATGGATGCATCAATTTTTTTGTTTAATAACTTCATAGTGCTAGCTTGCATCTTTGATGTGTGCTTTGGTCAATCTTGTAACATTAATAGGCCCAATATAGTTGCTTTTGGGTCTGATTAGCTACTGAATCCAAGATGTCCTTGTGAAATAATGAAGGAGATGACAAACTGACTTTGTGAACCAATTTATGCATTTTGGACTATATATTATTTTTTCTGCAGCTATGTGGATTCATGGAATTTGTGAGTTGTAATTTAGGCTTTTGGGATTGGGACAAGTTTGATGCTTGCATTTGGGACAAATTTGTGTAGATTCCATGAAACTATTTTGAGTCCGACAAGGAGATTGATGCCCACCAATATGAAAATGAAGAGATGGAAATGAAGAAGAGTTATGCTCTTAGCAACTACTTTGATGCCACTTTTAAGAAGGTGGAATCTTTAGAAATGTTGTATATAATTCTTGGATGGTTATGACACCTTGTATTGATTTTATTGATTCTGCATTATATTACTTACATTGATGCATTTTTTTTAGTTGATGACATGTTATAATAGGTGTTTTTACGTATACAACCAATATTAATGTCGTAGTTTCAAAGACTTTGTATTTTTATATGTACAATAAGGTGACAATATTTTGATTCCACGTTTTAAGCTCTTATGTCATTAATTATATAAAGTTGTCACCATAAACAATTGTGATTAATGAAGCGTAATAACAAATGTCATCCATGAATAAAAAATTTAATGAATATGTCACCACAAGTGATTGCATCAATGAAGTGTAATCACAAACGTGTCATCAGTGAATGAAAGTATAATCGATGAAAATAAACCGACATACCATTGATTAAATTAAAAACATGTGGCATCAATCGATTTGATTAAAAAAAATGGCATCAAATAATTACATTATAAAAATGACATCAAAACACCATTTTGAAAAAGTTGTATCACATCAAAGGAAAAAAATGTCATCAAAATACTACTTCGAAAAAATATCATCAAAATACTACTTTGAAAAAATATCATCAAAAATATGGCATCACGGTAAAAAAATATCATAAAAAAATTGACATAAAAAAAGTGGCATCAGTCGTTAACAGTAAAAAAAATGGCATCAATGGTCAACGTGACATTACAGTAAACAAAAAATGTCATCAAGGTTTAAAAAAAGTGACATTAAAAAGTGTCATCCAATCATTTCATTAGAAAAGTGGAATCAAAGTGAAAATAAAATCAATATATAATACTAAAACAGAGGCGTGGAAATCCTATGTGGCGGGTTCTGGTGCGATTCGCTTACGTGTCTTTTTCTGGTGCATTCTGACCAGATTTTTTTGACACGTCAATTAATGATGAACCAATAAATTTAAGCCGCGTTAGACGATAATCCTATCTATTTATCCCTGTGGCATCCTACATGTCAATTTTAATTAATGATTAAATTAATTTTTAGTATAAATATTCAACCTCATATCTTACAAATCTTATCATTTTTCCTTAAGTTATTTTATAAATATTTTATCTAGCAATCTTATTTAGAAAACTTATCTTTATACTCCACATCTAAGAAATAATCTTTTTAATATAATAACTTATTTTTAATATAATTTTTTTCATCCGTATCTTAATTTACTACACGATCTTTTTAATATATTTTTTTCAAATTAATGTGAAGTATTTAAATTATTTTTATATATCAATTATTTTTAGTTTAAATACTACGGTGATATTATATAACCATTGCACTATTCTTTAACTTAAATATTTGATAAGATTTCACATTAATTTAAATACTACGGTGACAATATATAATACATAAAAAGTTGTGTTCACCTCCAATTTAATGTCCATTCATTTAATGATTCATCTTTTATACTTTTTTTGTTTCTATTCTATAAAATGTCAAAAATACTTATATAGCTCAATGGTTAGGAGAATTGTTTAGAATACATGAGGTCTTGAGTTCAAATCCCATTAGATACATTCAAATCACATTTTGCAAAAATTTTATTTCCTCTTAAAATTTTCATGTTTGTTATGTGTAATTTTTTAAAATTGAATATAATAATAAATTTTCATGTTATGTGTAATTACATCTTTTATTATTTTTTTGGGCATTAAATTTATATATGTAATATAATGTTCATTTTTTTTAATCAATTTAATAAATTGTCGATTCAATGTGGTCATTAAATTTATAATATATGATATGGAGTACGTAGTATATAATAGTGTATGTATAATATTATTAATTGTATGGTTATCACATCATTAATTTTTACCGTTATAACTTTTGGAATTCTTTTTTTAATTAAATGTCAAATTAGATGTCAACCTTTACAATTTCTTTGCTTGGATATATGATAAATATATATAATTTAATTTTTAATGTATAATACTAATTGTATGGTTATCACATCATAAATTTTTGCCGTTATAACTTTTGGAATTCTTTCTTTTAATTAAATGTCAAATTAGATGTCATCCTTTATAATTTATTTGCTTCGATATATGATAAATATAATTTAATTTTGAATGTACAATATTAATTGCATGGTTATCACATCATTAATTTTTACCGTTATAACTTTTGAAATTCTTTTTTTTTTATTAAATGTCAAATTTAGATGTCTTTGTAGTTTCTATGCCATTTTACTCCTAATTAAATGGCCACACGATAGCATATATAAAGATATCGATGTAGGAAAGGGAGGTGATCGATATTTTAGAGGAACAGACAAATTAAGAACACACAAAAGCTTAGAAGAATGGTGAATAGAATTTTGATTTAATTAAATCCCATTTTTAGCAATTTTTGTAACTAAATTGTATGTTGATGTAAAAATGAAGCACCGGGTACCCATTTTGATTTAATGAAGCACCCGAATGCAGTTTGCGTTCACATCGCAATTGGTGGTTGACTCTCTGCTATTGCCCTTTGTTTTTTGTTTTTCGTAGTAATATTGTTTTTTTTGGTAAATTATAGGCCGGTTCTATTTGATTGCCAACCATATCAACCTATACCAAGGTAAGAATGCTTGAAGAAAGGTCAAAGGCCCACACTCTTGACATTTTCTAGCATGATATGTGATCAAATTGGTGAGATTATCTTTTTTCAAAAAGTTTGTTCATCTAAATATTTTTTTTAAGTAGTTTCTCAAATTTGTTCACATATGTACAATATATATTTGGTCATATAGTACCCTCACATGTTTCTTTCTTTTGTGTTTTTATAATTGTTATTGTACAATCTAAAAAAATGTATGTTGAGATCTATTTTAATTTAGTTAACATTGCAACGGAGGAAGATGATAGAGGGCACCGCGGAGAGAGCTCAGTAGAGATCATGATGAGAAAGTAGTGCAAATGAGTTTGTCAAAGATTATAAGAGATTTTTATGCTTATTATTTGTTGCGCATGTCTTTATTTCTAAAATGTGTTTTATTAAGAGCGGATGAAGTTGTGATGGCTGACTACTTGATTCAACAATTAGATTAAAATAGATATGTGAACATGATAGATTTTTGCTATAAACTAAGTAGTATATATGTGTGACATTTCATGAACAAAAATAAGTTTGAAGTTGAATTATGGACTTATAAAGGAATTGGGTTTGTAGTAAAACTCATATATCTATCATGTTCAGATATATCTCATGAACTCTTTGGAGAGATTTAGGAGGCGGAAGTCTTTAAGACTATAAGGTCTGACAATTTTTTAACACTCCACATTTTAGTTATTAAAATTAATGTGTAATAAAAAATTTGAAACTAATTAATAGTGAATAGGTAGAATTGAAAATAGAACACCTTTTGTTCTAAAAAAAAAAAATAGAACACCTTTCGTTTTCTAATCATGACTGTAACTTATAAATCTTTTATCCACTAAATGCCTTCATTAACTTGAGCACCACCATTTACATTTCATGTACCAAAGAATGATTTTTTTTTAATGTCCTACTTTCTCATATATACGTAGCATTTGGATTTGATATGTTGATATATTTTTTTTATTTTTTATCAATCACAATTCAACATTTTATGCCTATATCATAGTTATTTTTCTAAATTTTATTCTTATCTTTTATTTTGCAGATTATTCAGGGACAGCTATATTATATATATCTTCCCTTGATCATTCGATGACCCATAAGAATTTTTTTTTCCCTCTTCGATTTTCATTCATTGATTAATCAATATGTTGTTGCTCTATTATTTAGCATTGGATTTGATGTGCTTATCTATTCTTTCTATTGTTTAATTTTATCATAATTAAAAAATTTATACCTACATAATATTTATTTTTCTTTAACTTCTTTATAAGTAAGGTTAATTATATTTAAAGAGTTCATTTTGATCTTTTTTAATTGTTATAAATTAAGATGCTATTTTTATTTTGAAAATCGATAGAATATTATTAGTTTTTTTTAAATGTCTTCCTATAAAAATATTAATCATTAAATAAAAAAATACATGCAATAAAAGTTTCACCATACAAGAAACTTCTCGATTGAACCAATTGTTATGCTTAATTTAAAAAAAGAATATTATAAGTTTAAGAAAGTGCATATATTTAAATATTTTACCAATTGTAACTTATGCTAATAAAAATGAGTAATTAAAAAAATATGCTTAAAAATTGCTAAATAAGTTTTATATTTGATAATCATATTATAAAATTTATGTCATGTTAATTTCTATGTTATTCACCAATTATAATATCACTCATTTATTTGATATAAAATTATGTCCCGGGCGTAGCACGGGCCTGCCACCCTAGTATCTTATAAGTTTGAATGATTTCACATTAATTTTATTGGTTTGAACAATTTAAGTACTACGGTGATCGATAATGTATATAGTTTGAATGATTTCACATTAATTCTAAATACTACGGTGATACTACGGTAATAATATATAAGTATTGCACTGATTATTATAAACTTGTGGTTTTCATAAAAAAAAAATTGATTAGATTTCACTTAAGCGGTTAAGCCACATCAATGATATCTTATTACCTTAAGTTATTTTATAAATATTTTATCTAGAAAAAATCTAGATTAGATTAATTTATATGAAAAAGGTTAGCTTAGTTTTATCCATATCTTTAAAAATAAAAATAAATACATTGATATTATTTATAAAAATATTAACGGGATTATTTGATGAAAATAAATTTATAACAAATCTATCTTAACCCGGAGAGAGTAAAAAATGTGTGAAATCAAATTCCAATAACCGGGTTTGGGTGGTGGTTATTCACGGACCGATCTATATCCTCAAATTGAATTGAGCCATACCATAAAAATCTAATTTCTAATAAATTGGTAGAAAAAATAAATTAGCATGATTAAAATAGTAAACAAACTTTAAGAGGTGGCAATAGTAACAAAGATATTAATAAAGATAAGATTATTTTTACGTATCAATTCTGTATAAGGTTTAAACAAATAATAATAAAGTATATTTAATTGCAAATTGCGTGAATATAAAAGTCAACGTTTATAACACTAATATGATTATAGCTTCAATTTTTGTATATTAATAATTAATTTTATGTAACTATGTTTTGTTCGAATATAAACAAAATATTTTCTTTTCTTTCACATGTATATGAATGTTTGATCATGTGTACAACTAAATATTTAATTAGAATAAGCAGGCTTTACAATCTATTTATTAAATATTTAGCCTAATTTTATTTTATAGCCTTTCATAATCGTAACATATATATACACACACATTGTTATAAGATAATTAATTAAAATACCTTATTTATAAAAAATTCATATGATATTTATATATATATGCACAAATAAACATGCGTGAGATTTATATATTTTCAAAATTATTTTTATTAATTAAAATTTATTTTATATAGATAAAAGTTATGAAAAAACCGCGAAGATCGCGGGTAATCAAACTAGTATAATAAAATTTTGGCATCAAAACGGTAAAATATGGCATAACTAAAAAAAATCCAAATGGGTTGGTCAACGGTCAACGTTGACCAGTCAATGGTCAAACGGTTGACCATTGACCATTCCACTATATTAGGAAGGGGTCTACATAAAACTAATTAAATTAATTTGGAGTCTAAGTACCTAATTAAACATTCAAAAAGGGCCATCTACCAAAATCACCCTTTAAAAAACTCATTAAAAAGTAAAGTGATCTAAATTTTGAGCAAATTCTTTTAGTATAGTGCAAATAGCAGTATGTTGTTGCGCCTTTTATTTCTGTTTTATTTTCCCGGACTCTTTGTAACTAAAAAAAAAATCCAAACACACCCTTTTTTTTTTGGTGTAATCCAAACACACCCTAATAATTTTCAAGGTGAACGAGTAACTTGCAGAATTCACCTTGGTTGTCCCAATCAACGGGCCGCGCCTCAAAGACTTCGAAAAATGACTGAGACTTCCGTTGACCCAACGAAGTTTCCCGGAAGCCAGTGCCTCCTTCCTGCTTCCCTCTGGATACAAATCGTTCATCTTTTTCCGGATCATCGGAGGACTCAGAGAGAGAGCAACGATGGATCCAGGGGAAGAACAATCGCCGGTGAAGGGAGTAGTCATAATCTCATTGCCACCACGGGATGACCCTTCCATGGGCAAAACCGTCACCTTTTACACATTCGCCGGTGACCCCCCTCAATCAGTTTATGAAATTCCGCAACCCGAATTGCCAATTCAACTTCCACCGCAAACCCCCCAAATCCCGATTCGATTTAGGGCTCGGATCGCTGGGACTGGAAAAAGGGCTTTGCTTGGTTTTCTGGGCCTTTCTCTTTTTGCATTCGTTTTGCTCAGTTCTTTCTACCCAGACTCTCCTTTCAATTTGCGGAATTCCGATTCGGATGACGATCGTGATAAACCGGATACTTTCATCTTCCCGCTGTACCCTAAATTGGGGTTTCCGGGGGATAAGTCAACGGGTGACATTGAGCTTAAACTGGGGAGGTTTGTGATGAAGGATAGTAGTAGTTCGAGAATTGGGCCTTACAAGGTGAATCGGTTAGCTTCTGGGTCTAAAGCTTCTGAAGTTGACTCTTCCTCCGTGGTTTTCCCTGTCAAGGGCAATGTCTATCCATATGGGTATGTCCTAATTCTTCATGGATGTTACTTAATTTTCTGTAAAAAGGAAAGGCTTAGAAGAAGATGATTCAGTGGAATTGAGTTTTGCACTCACTTACGTGATGGGTTGGAACAAATTTGGCCTACTCCATCTCCAAGTAGTTTATTTTGAGTAGTAATTGGTAAAAGTCTATTTTTTTCAATTATCAGATTGAGAGTGGATAATCTAATGATCTGAGGTTTATAGCGTCCCCTGTAAAATTACGATCCAATGTAGGATTTTTGAGTGGTAAATATAGCTGTACTTCTATGGGCTGATTGAGATAATCTATAAAGAAATTAGCATCCACTGGATATGACTGAATCCCATCAATGTAATTTTTAACCATCCACTCAGGACTCAAGAGGAATGGAAGATAGGGTAATCCATTTTTGGTATGATTCAAAATCTTCCTTGCACAATTTTAGGTAGATATCCACCTCCATTAGCATGCCCTTTTTCCATCAATAGTATTTCCTTTTCAGTGCTTCCTTTAGGAAGATGTTGACACTAACTTGTGAAGTAGTTAGGTTTTAACTGATAAGCTATTAAGCTGATGACTTCAGCAATGATTTCCATGCTTATTCATCATTGCAGATACCGAGAATTCACTTATATATGTCCATGCACTATAAGATTATAGAAGCTTAGGACACTCCTCTATGTTGCCTGCAATATGACAGATCCTCATATGCCCCTTATGCCCGACACTTGCTGTAGCTTGTTAGTTTAGGCTACAGATATAACTGCTTAGTGTGAATAGTGTCCTCAGAGAAATTAGTACTATTAGCTATGTGATAGCATTACATGGTTACCTTAATTTGAAATAGGAATTATGTGATAGAAGTCAGATGTGCATCTCCCAATTTAAATGATTAAAGTTGAAATGGTGGCATTATTAATATTGAGTCTATTGACGTGTTCCTGAAATTGTCAACGGTTACTTGTTAACGCAACCTATCGATTATACAGGTTGTACTTTACGAAAGTTTTTATTGGCAACCCTCCTAGATCATATTTTCTAGATGTTGACACTGGGAGTGATTTAACATGGATTCAGTGTGATGCACCTTGCTCCAGCTGTGCAAAGGTAAACTGGATTGTCAAGCATAACCATGTTACTGAACTACTGAAGTTCTCTTTGTTTCTTACTTATTTTTTTACTGCCATTATTATGTAAGAGATTCAAGTATATCATTTTATGTGTTGAATCTTTGATTCCTTGGTGAAGGATCTCATCTCTTCCATCATATTTCACAAGTTAATGGCATTTGCTGATGGAAATGAATGTATAATTCTGGTTGAATGTGTCAGTATGTGAGTCGTGTGAATGTCAGTACATGGGCTAATGGAGGAGATATATTAGTAGATCACCTACTTCCTTTGTAGGGCAACGGGTGATTAACAAACTTTTCTGGGGTACAGTTTCGGGGGGGGGGGGGGGGGAGATTTTTACCACATCTGTTATTTAAAGGGAGAAGAGTGATGAAAATTAGTGTCTTACATAGATTAATAGACACTTGTAAAGGCAGATTTTTCTCTTTTTTCTACACCATGATTGAGCACAAAAAGTGTGTCGAATTGTGACATGATGGTTAGTTTCTACTTTCTTTCCAGATCGATATAGCAAAACTATCTTATTTATCAATGTATTTTGGTTTGTGTAGGGACCTAATTCACTGTACAAACCAGCAAGGGGCAAGATAGTTCCTTCCAAAGATTCATTGTGTTTGGAGGTACAGAAAAACCTGAAGAGTGTGCATTGTGGCACTGGCGCCTGTACACAGTGTGACTATGAGGTAGAATATGCAGATCATAGCTCTTCAATGGGCATTCTTGTCAGGGATGACCTTAATTTAATGGGTTCTAATGGTTCTCTCACCAAACCGAATATTGTTTTTGGGTAAGGATATCCCTAGTATATGTATATTTTTTTAAATGTTTTCATTTTCTTCTTTTACATGCCCATACTACATTCCAAAGTGCTGATTTTGAGGTTTTTTTTTTAAATCACGAGGTGTGCATATGATCAACGAGGATCACTTTTGAACTCCTTGGTCAAGACTGATGGGATTCTTGGTCTTAGCCGGTCTGAAGTCAGTTTACCTGCTCAGCTTGCTAGTCGGGGGATTGTGAAAAATGTCTTTGGTCATTGTCTCACAGCTGATATAGCTGGTGGAGGCTATGCTTTCATAGGTGATGAAGTTGTACCATATTGGAATATGGCGTGGGTTCCCATGGCTAATCATCTTTCTGTGTAAGTGACCAGATGTTGATTGCATATATTTTTTCTACCACATATTTTGAAGGAGGTTGTTATCCTTTTCTTTTAGCATCACTCCCATTTAGAAAAAAAAATTCTTCAAATTCGGTCCTGACTCCTGAGCTGCTGGTTGTAAATCTTTAATTCAATGGCTATATTTCACTGTGAATAGAAATTCTTATATTTCAACTGAAAATTGGTTAGTATTTTTGCAGCTAGTGAAATTTCATGTCATGCAGTTCCATGAAATTTCATGTCATGCAGTTCCAAGAGCCTTTAATATCTTTCCTTTTCCTCCTCCTTCAGCTAAGATAAATTTTAATGCCTATTGGAACTCATTCCGTCTTTAATGGAATTATTAAATGCTACTTATACTTTCAAAAGTGTACCTGATCAGTCGATTTTGCCAGATAAACATGTGAAAGCTGAATGAACAATTTTACTTCTGATCCACATGTGTCAGCAAACTTTAGCATCCAAACATTTAGCCTTTTCTTGTTCATATGCAGTGTGTTTCCCATCTTGTATGATATTAGAGCGTATTTATCTCTAAACATGTTTATATAATGAGACTTTCAGCAGTCATGATTGTAGAGCACTTTTGCAGCCTAGGCTTCATTTTACTTTCTTATCTCCTACAGGAACTTCTATGAGGCAGAGATTGCAAGAATAAGTTATGGAGGCAAGAAAATTAGCTTAGCTCAGTCAGGTGATGCTGTGGGACGAGTAGTATTTGATAGTGGCAGTTCATACACGTACTTCCCAAAGCGAGCCTATGCTGACCTTGTTCTCTCTGTATGTATCATTTTCTTATGATTCATGTGTCACCCATAAAGTTTGGCGTCTTCTTATTAAGAATCAATGCTCATCAAGTATTCTTTAATGTAGGTTGAATATATGTTGGAGGGGAAACTTACCCGTGATGCATCAGATGATACATTACCACTGTGCTGGCGAGCTGAATCACCAATCAGGTATATTGAGTCCTACACATCGTGTGTTGCTTTGAGCTCTGCATTCTTCATTGACCTGTCACCATTCAACTCTTTGAGATGATACTAGGATAGTACAGCCTTCTTAACAGTACTCATACTTGCAAAATGGAGATAATCATTGTTAAACCCTTGTGTTAAGGCATAGTTTATATTGTCTGCATTGAACCCCTATATCTCAGGGCGAGTAATGGCTTTTGGGAAGATATTTTTTGATGTACTGTCTAAATATTTGCCACAAGCTTTAGAGTTTACGAGCTAGCCATACATATGCAGCCATTCGGATAGCATTTGGGTGCTGATTTGTCTTTTTTTGACAACAGTTTTGCTTGTTTTGCTCATTATTGTGAATGGCCTTCACTAAAATTACACAGGAAGTAACACCTTCAATTTGTAGGTCTGTTGATGATGTCAAGCACTTTTTCAAACCGCTGACCATCCATTTTGGGAGCAAATGGTTCTTTGTATCAACAAAGTTCCAAATACCTCCGGAAAGTTACTTGGTTACAAATGTATGTCACTTCTATCCTTATATTCTGCACATAATTTCCATTATATACTTGGTACGGAGTTTTGTAGATCTCTGATTTTATGGCCCCAATTTCCGTATTGAGAAAACTGATGCAATTTTTAATGGATTGCAGAACAAGGGAAATGTGTGTTTGGGCATCCTGGATGGAAGTGATGTCCATGACGGATCTACAATCATTCTTGGAGGTAGGCAGGCCATGATTTTTTTCTAGACCTTATTTAGTAATACTTCCATTTTTTCTATGTGAAATATGGCCACATGGTTTATATATCTGACCTTCCAATTACTGATTTTCGTCGGCTCATGGAGTGTTTCAGAAAGCTGTATCATTGTCTATTTTGTTAGGTGGTGAAATGCAGCGCCAGTCCTTTATGTTACTGTTCCATGGCTTTAGATATCATCTAGGACTAAAAATAATTTTTTCAGACTGTATTGTCATTACATTGCTGAAGATTGGGCTGTCACTGATAGATTTGCGGTTTTGCAGATGTTTCATTCCGAGGAAAATTAGTGGTTTATGACAACGAGAACCTAAAAATTGGATGGACAGATTCCAATTGCAAGAACCCCAGAAGATTTAAGAATCTGCCCTTCGTCGCTGGAATGGACCTTTCCATTTGACGCCAGGACTCTCGACTGTAAGTTCCCTGTCGAGTGTCGATTCCATTTTTGCCTCAAATTCTTGCTGTTAATAACCTGAGCCTGAACTTTCAAGCATCCAATCTGTAGAAGACCTAAACTCTGTCAAACACTTGGGACTGAAAATAACAAACTCAAAATGACCTTGATTTAGGAGTAATAAAATTCAGGTTAATAACTTGACGAATATTAGGTTTAGGGTTGGCAAATTTAGACTTGAAGGCAAATTAACATTAACTCGACACACATCTTTTGTCATACAAATAAAATTTATACTCCGTATTAGATGTTTATAATGTCTGTCTTATTCAATGATTCTTTTGGATTATGCAGAGAGCTGGACTGGTGATTTTTGCATTTTTGCTGAAGCTCCTGAGTCATTACCATGTTTTTATTGACTGATCTGAAATCTGAATGTTAGATTCAGCTGACTGACATTTTTTTTTCATTATGGGACATTACATAGAAAACATTGATTACATGTACATATATATTATATGTAATAAATACCATCATCGGTAGCCATTTGTAATGAAAAGTAGTACAGTATATGTGTGTTAGTGTTACACGAGTTTTTTAAGTTACATATATATAATTTTATTTAAAAAACCGTGCAATGGCACGGGGGACTGTACTAGTTAATACAGTATTTAATTAGATTAATTTTATCACAAAATGGCTATTGATGAGAAAATAAATGATTTTTATCTCAAGATGACACATCCATACCTACAGCCTACAGGGTGTTATCAAATAAGAGAGTCTCTACTGAATAGGTTGATAACAGCTCTTTACAAATGAAACAGTGTACATTTTTCACATCCAGGCAAATTTTACAAGATTTTTTGTGCTCACAAAATGAAGGAGAGTTTGCACTATACTCTTTCTTTTTTCACTTTACAATTCATGAGAACTGTATTACTGTAATCTCATCATTCATAGGTCTGCAGCTTCTCAGCCTTATTTTCTCACTTGGAAAGTTAGTTCTGCTAAACAATATCTCACACAGAATTAAAAAAAAAAATTCCCAACTCTCAATCTTTGCCCCAACTCAGCAGATTTCAATCTGATCAAGTATCTAGATTACGAAACCCATGTTGCTAGACTATGACAACCTCTCTTCAATCGGCTCTACAGGCCCGAGGAGCTCACCTTCTTCTCAACCCCTGGTATCCTCTGAAAAATGGGTCAAAAAGAATGGTGCATTGCTTAGAAGCACAAAAACCTGCGTGATTTACCAAGAGTTCTGTTTGATTCAACGTCCGAGGATGAGTCATTTGGATCGTTGTAGTTTGCTTCCTCGCTTAGATCGTGGAAAGAGTCCACAAGGAATCCGAGTCTCATGATGAACTCTACCAGAAGGAATGAGAATGCACCCAAGGATGTGAGGTCCGATCTGTCGTCTCCCATGGCGAACATGTTTCGGGTCTGTGTTGCGCTGACAAGCAAATCAGACCCCTGATTGACTTTGAAGTGTAGCATCTCCGCGGCTATCATTGCTTCGTGTAGAATCTCTATTGACTCCAGCTTCTCCCTTCTTTCCATTTTGTTAGCAACCTCACGTAACACTTTAGCAGCTTCGCTACTTACCCTTCGAAGATCTTCAGAGAACTTATGTTTTATCATAGATGAAGCCTGATAAGCACAGAGTAACAAGCCTTAGTTCTTGCTTGCTTGATTAGGATGTCTAGAAGTAACTACACAGAGGATTCAAACCTGAATATCTGATAGAACGCATCCGTGCAAAGACATAACCATAAGAGCGCAATGCCTCAGTGCACCACTTAATCTAGCATAACTCTTCCAAGGGTACTTCAGCGTTCTGTAACGGAAGAATGATGGTTCCCAGATAGCGTCGCTTACCTGCTCGTATTTATGCAACAATCAATGTCAAATAATGCACACAATAGCAAAGCAGAAACGCTATCGAAATCAGAACTGCTAAATTACCAAACTATCTTCTTGGTTGGTAGATTCTAGTACTGATTTGTAGCTACTGTAAAGTGGATCATCCATATTTTGGTAAGAGAGAACCTCCACAGGAATACTTTCGTATCCTTCATGGTTCAGGTACCCTTCAACACAACCTGCATATTAAGCCTGTAAGCATCAATTATTCATGTCAAGATCTTGAAATTGGGGAAAGGGGATCAGAGATGGCATATGATCAGTAAACCTTCCAAGGAATCTGCAATGTTGATGAGGTTCTTCACCGCCAATTTGCGCAGAGAATCACCAGCCCAAGCAGGGAAAATGCAGGCATTAACCGCCAAACAAATGCCAGCGCTCAATGCCATAACTAGAGACACATTGAAAGCTATATGGACGGTTTCACCGGATTCGTATCCATACACAACGGTGGTGCAATACACCAGTAAGAACACCTGGAACCCGTGTGTGTAAGGCTTCATCGACGGGTAAAGCTTCAAGTATACTACATAAAATCCTATCACCATATAGAAAAAATAAAAGTTAATGACAAAGTAAAGATCAATTGACAATCTGACATAGTATTCATGTAGATCGAAGTTGGCACCTGCTATCGTGATCGCAATGGCAGCAGCGACCTTTTCCCATCCTCCGGCTAGACTACACAGCGCAGCCATGGATAATCCGATCCCTCTAGCAAACAATGCTGCTACTACGCAATGGAATCCTTTGTGTAGAGTCTCTCCTACAGACAATAATGTACAAATTGATGACTACTTGACTACTATGCAGGGATAAGTGACTATTTTGGGAACAAAAACTGCATTGATTAATAGATGAACACGAAACATGGAAAATCCGATGATAATACAGGAATGGATATAGTCATATAGAACAACAATTCTCAACACGCATAGAAGATTCGAAGCAGAGATGCTACAAATTAACACTCTACCTCAAATGAATACTATCTTTCTTCAACAAAAAATCAACAAATTGCAGAAATCAATAAAATTCCGAAGAAGAAAAGAGCAGTTTAAGCAAGAATTTAGGGCACAGTGATGTCACGCCAAGAAGCAGATCTCCGGAAATTAAGCCAATAGAGGAAAATTCATGATCTAACAGTAATCAATTCATTCATACCAGTACCAATTCAACCCTAAAATTCACAATACCTACACTGAATTCGAACACGGCGACGACGGTAAGCAGAGCCCAAACGGAGTAGAATCCGATCTCTTCAAAAGGAAGTTTGGTGACGACGAGAACCGAGACAATCATCAATGCGATGGCCAATTTAGCGGCAAACGCGACCTTACGGGGATCGAGTTTCCCCATCTGCACCAAATTTTCCCCGAATTCAATCAACCTAGTCCACGAATACGACGCTTTTCGGCGGAGATTTCGAGTGGAGAAGCCGCAGCCGGGGTCTTCACTGGGGCTCGGAAGACCTATCTCGGAGTACCAGGTGGAGGAGATCAGCCTCTCGCCAGCCATGGACGATAGAAATTGTTAAGCAGCTGAGGAAATCGAGCGGAGAGATTTCCAGAACGGGTGGAGTTGGAGAGAGAGAGAGAGAGAGAGAGAGATACAAGAGGAGGGAGGCGGGAAATATATAACGAGGAGACCGGTTCGGTATTTTATTTTTCGGAAAACCGGTTCGTTATCGTGAGGGTCACGTACTTGGTACTTGCGAAGAATTTGTATTCTTTTTACTTTTTTTTTTATTTGGGTGTGGTGACGACTGATGAGGTGGATGTGAATAGATGGCCAAGCTTATTGGCTTTTGTATGTGTAAATAGTTGTTGGGTTTAATATTTATTTATTTGGTATTTAGGAGACATTTGGATTGGTAGTAGTAAATGGGTGTGTTTGGATTCCATTGCATTTTCATTATAATGTAATTATTTTACCTTATTTTATAGGGTTAATTGTGCTAAATATCCTGATCTTTGTGGATAGTTGTGCTTAATATCCCGACCTTGTAAGATTTCACGAAATATCCCGACCTTTGATGTTAGTTGCGCTCTCTACCCTAGATAGATTTCTTAAATTAAAAAATTACACAAATAATGGAAAAATTACGCAAAAGCACCCATATTTATATAAAAAATTCAATAATCCCTATTTTAATCAAAATAAAAAGAAAATTTATACCAAACATATAAAAATGCGTGCTCTAAAAAATTAAAATAAGATCGATTATTTAAAAATAAACTTGTTTCTTGTTATATTTTATATTCCTTAAAAATTTATTTTATAAAGCCATAGTTATAATTTATGTAAGATTAATATGTAAGTACCATATTATATGCCCAATTAATCAAGTTTCCATGAGTATATACCCAATTTTCCTATTTTTAATATATGTATATCATATCTTTATTAATTATAAATAGTTATCATATACTCCGTATTTTACTATTTCTTTTTAAAAAAATATTTTATTTTATTTTTTAAAAGTGTTATATTCCATATATGTATAGTTAGCATTTTTTATAGAATCCTTTTTTAATGCTGTGGAATTTAGATGAGCAATATTTTCTTAAGATTCAATCGCAAAATTCCACATAAGATGTTATGTATTAGTTTTAGTGTATATAAAATAATATGGACAAAAAAGAATATATATATGTATATATATATAATATAGAGAATATATGTACAAATCCACATTTATAGATCGGTATATATAAACATAGATTTTTTTATAACACATATTATGAAGAAAAATAATAAAATTAATTATTTTCAATAATTATAATAATTATGGGAGTAGATGTTATCTATTAGAAATGATTTTTGGTTTTTTTTTTGGGGGGGGGGGTGATTTTTGGTTTTTTTTTGGGGGGGGGGATTTTAAATATATTAGGGGTTTATTGAAAATATTTTATGAATACGGGTGATTTTGTGTAATTTTTCTATTATTTATGTAATTTTTTAATTTAAGAAATCTATCTAGGGTAGAGAGCGCAACTAACACCAAAGGTCAGGATATTTCGTGAAATTTTACAAGGTTGGGATATTAAACGCAACTTTCCATAAAGGTCGGGATATTTAGCGCAATTAACCCTATTTAATATGTTCGTTTGGTTGTAAAAATAAAAATCGAGGTAAAATTGTAATTTAACCAAATAATTACATAAATCGAGATAAAATAATTGTATTTTAATTAATATATCGTGGAATCTAAAAATATCATAATTTAAACACCTTAAATTTTTTGTTAATCAAACAACGTCTTATCATGTTGCATTATAATGATAATACATTTGGAATCCAATCACACCCAATCAATTAATTCTCTCAGTAGTGTGAAAAAAACAGAACGATAATAAATTAATATCATTGTGGTAATTTAAAGCTGATTTCAACTCATTTAACTTTCCAAATTCTCAACCAAACCGGTGCAAGTGGTATCTATATAGTATATACAACTACTTGTATCTTGATATGGTATATGAGTTTTTTCAAGCCTTTATAACAAGTGACGGAGCCCTTTTGTTGGTCAGAGGTGACCCTGACCTCAAAAAAAAAAAAAATTAAGGAAGTTAATTTTCAAGAATTAATGAGATGACTACCTGAAAGGTTGTGAAAATTTTGTCTTAATAGGTAGAATTAAATTGATGATTAGGTGGTGTGATTTAAATAAAGTTAATGTAAATTCCTGAATGGTAAATTCGATTGATCTGATTAATCGATGAGCATGAGAGTGACACTGGATTGCCCGAGTTCTAAACCCTAAATAAAATTATTTTTTTCTTCTAATAATGTTCGGTCTCCACATTTTTGAGTTTCAGATTCTGCCATAAACTTACTATATACGAAATTACATGAAGATTTGACTCAAAAGCACGTTAATACCAAAACTATATTCCTAGGCTTCCTATCTAGTATATTCCTACATCTATCTCTTTTCTTGTGTGAAAATTTAAGATTTTAGATTTACCTTGCTTCCTACCAGTGGGTCGAGTCCGCCGGCATAAGCCGGTCTATTCACTACGTGACTCTTGTCAACTGGATCATGTGCTTGAGATTTACCGCCAAAGGTGGATTACTCGTCATTAAAAAAAACACCTTTATAACCAGCCATTCTTTAAATGTAGCAAAAATATAAATTAATGAACTTTGACTCATTGATAAATATTGTGATTCAATTCCATTGACCCTTCTGAGCCCCAAAAAATAATGGAAAGGAAAAAAATAATATATATAAATTTACAACAAAAGATTGCATCTGTACTCATTAAAGAATTAACAACTACGAGTATAAGATTACGTGATTAAAAACAATTAATTAGATAGCATATAGATTTGACATAATATAATTAGGTATGCACTTTGTTGTTGTTGTTTTTGTCGGTATGTACTTAAGTGCTTTGTGATTTAAGAAATGTATTTTTTGAGATTAGTTGACTTGTTAATATTTGAAACCACCTGATTTGTTTTTCCTACACTTATTTATTTATTTATTTATTACTGAGTATTATATATTTATATTTATAGTTGTTTTTGTTTTTGAACAAATCATGGGATGGACAAATTAATTGATCTACATACATTATTGGGTAATACGGTAATACCACCGTCCAATATATCCCCCTTGGACATTGCAATTAAATCACAACTTAATTATGAGTTTATAATTTACTTCGTCATCATAATTTTTAAGTTTATTTATTAAGTCAAAGCGGAAGTGGTAAAACTTAAAAGAAATAAATAAAACACACCTTATCCTTCTGATTTAAAAAAAATAAAATAGAGACACCTTATCCACCTTGATTTCCCCTTCCACTAAATCACTACTTATTTTTAATCCAAAAAACTAGAATTATTCATACGAAAATTCAAGATGGAATTGATTTCATAAAGTCAATTATAATTTTGAATTATTCGATCATATCTATTACCAAAGCTCCTTTTTTCAAGGGCAATTTTCGCCCATATCATTACATGATACTTTCATGGCAATATTGTATACCTTTATTTCGGTCAAATTAGATTTTGTTGAGAGTTGATATAGTTCCTTATCAAAAGTTGAATCCAATAACAAATTTGTTGAGAGTTAGTTGATAGAGTTCCTTATAAAAAGTTGAATCCAATAAATCTTAATATATAAGTCGGTGAGTTATTCTTATTATTGCTAATTGGTTTTATAATGGAACCCACTCGATTCGTGTACTAGGTTATTAGCACGTCCACCTATGCACACGACCTTCAACCGATGAAATGTTATTTGAGCTTAATGAGGTTAAAGCGAACTTTTTTTTATTACTCATAACATAACATGGAACTTAAATGCTTTTATTTTTTATTTTTTATAAATTTCATAGAAAACCCCTACTCAGACCGAGGATAAACTAGAATTAGGTAATTAGATAGAACCTTGTTGTTTTGGTGCTCACCAAGGAGATGACTTGCGAATTGCGATACAATACAATGGAAGTCTGCTATTTGCATCGAGGAGGGTTAGCTTTACGAGACGTCGTATTGTTTTGGGTTGGCCTTTGCAATGCTTGATGTATGACGATCTGATTTATTTTGTTTATTTCTGTTTTTACTTTATTCCAATCTATATTCACATTGTACTGTATTGTATTTTATTTATTGGTATTATGGGCCTCTCGGAATCACCCTCTCGATTTAGTCGGAGAAAAGGTGCCTACAATTGACCCCCCAGACCCCGCTTGTAGTGGAACACACTGCGATTGTTGTTATTGTTGAACCCTAGTCACTTAGTCAGACCATTACACTACTATTCGAATCCCTTCAAGCTACCCATTTGTTTAGTCTTTCTAAATCCTAATCCCGGGATACTTATCACTTGAAAGTTTGATTCATTGTATGGGAGCTTGCAAGATCTCCCTATAAGCCATCTAATCCTATGAACTTCTACCACCATTGCTTCAATTCCTATCCTCGACCTTCGTCGACATACACCTTACCCCGTATCGTAGGCCTCTTTAGATGCTCACCAACAATCTAGCTACAAAGCCTAATCTCATAACCACCACCTTGTTAACCTAACCAAGAATCCGGTGTCCTGGTTTAGTTCACCGGGCTCCTTGAATTTCGCCTTCTCACTCAGTTGTTCATACGAGTCCACGAGATTCTGAAGGCGAGCTACAAGCTCGATCAGTAGGGACGCAAAAGTTGCTAAAGACAACGCGCTGGCGCTTTCATAAGCCTTTGATGCTTCGTCCTTGTCTCCTAGATCATCCTCATTTAAGTGCATAGGCGCGTGATATGAAATATTCGCGGTATGTAGTCTTGTAAGAGCGCCAAAATCAGCCACTGTTTTCTGCTCTGGAGTAGCCTTTGCATCAGCAACAGCAAGATCTTCTATGGCGCCGAGCAATTCTGAGTCCCTATGCTGCTGGCTCCCGACTTCCCAGCTCTCTGAACGCACAAGCAGGTATGATTTCCGATCAATCTTCTGCTGCAGCTGCGCTGCTGCCTCGTGTACTTCACGCAGGATGTTCGCTGAGCCCAACTTCTCCAAGCCTTTCAGTTTGTTTCCTAGCTTGCGTAGCACATTCGCGCCTTCTTGGCCTACCCTTTGAAGCTCACCGTGAAAAGCCTGTCTCTTATCCGCAGGTGCCTAATGACAGGTTCACAAAAAACATCTCAGAAATGCAGCAACATAACTCATACCAACCAAATGTAGCATCTTTCGTATTAGAAACCGAGCAGCTTTAGACAATGAGATCGGGTGTTAAGCCTAATGGCATCATGTCTTTGTAGCAAGTACACCAGGAAAACACATATCTGACAACTGATTGGTTAAATTTATCTTGTTGATAGAAAGTATGACAGCTACATAGAAAAATTAACCTGTATCTCCGAAAGTATGCATCCGTGCAAAGCCATGACCATGAATGCACAATGCCTCAATGCACCGCTCACTTTGGTGTAGCTCCTCCAAGGATAATTCCGCATTCGATATCTACCATGAGGAGGTTCCCAAACCGCGAATCCAACCTACATTACGATAAAAGTCAGACAGAGGCTGCAACACAGCTGTTACTTAGTGGAGCTATGACAGATAGAATACCAGAGACTCCTCTTGGCTTTTGGACTCAACAGCTGATCTGTAGCCACTGTAAAGGGGATCATCAGCAGCTTCGAAAGTAAGTATTTTCGAAGGAACCCTTTTATACTCGATGCAGGTCAGATAGCCGCTTACACAACCTGTAAAATATAGAAGTGTAAACTAAGATTCCTGTAAAGATGTCGAAGCAGAAAACGTTATTCCACCTTCCAAGGAATCAGCAACGTTCACAAAGTTCTTCACAATCAAGTTGTGCAGGTCTTCACCCGCCCATATCGGGTAAATGAATGTGTTTATCACCAAGCTGACACCACCACCGAGTGCAATGAGCACAAACCGAGTAACAGCTGTATCGACGAACGCCCTTGTTCTATATCCAGACACCATGATGAAGCAATAGGTCAACAAGAAGACTCGGACTCCATATTCATAAGGCTTGAATGTCGGATATAGTTTCAAATATGTTGCCACGAAACCTAACACCGCAACAACATCATTGATAAGTAACTAAAAAACATTCAATTGGATTGAAGTGACTTCGATGAATAAGCTTTACACAATGCCATACCAATTATGAAAATGCTCACAATAAGCAGAAGTTCTTCCAAGTCTCCAGCAAGAGTGGAGATGGAAGCCATGCCCAAAGCCAGTCCTCCAGCGGACAGCGTCCCTAGTCCGCGATTAAACCCTTTGCTAAGGGTTGCTCCTAAGTTTCCAAACACAAAACAGATAACAGACATTAAAAAACAGAGGAAATTGGCAATGTAGTGGTTATTTAATTACATTTTAAGCTACTTGACATGTTAGGGTTTGTTTGGTTCAGCTTCGAGTTTTCAGTTTTTAGTTTGCACTTTGCACAATGTGGCCAAAGCTCAATTAATGTCTCAAAGAGTATTTTTAACACATCAATTTGGTAATTTAGCCATAAAAATCATAGCATGGGACTGAAATTTACAAAATTAAGGAGTTCAGTTCAAACTCCTATCATTACTCATCCCCAATTTCACGAGTAGAAAGTGTTCAGTTTCTCCATAACTGCAAATTGATGAATCGAATAGTGTAATTCTTCAGCAAATTAATCAGATTATGATTATCCAGATAATTCCATAACTAGACAAAACAAAATAAAAAAGCAATAAAGGAACAGAAATCAGGGCAAGCACAGCAACAACTTTCCAATCAATGACGAAAAGATAAGGATGCGAAAAAGCGACAAATACCGATGCTAAACTCGAAGACGACGACGACGGTGAGGATCGCCCAGACGGAATAGCGGCCGACATCTTCGAACGGCTCCTTGAGGAAGATCAGGAGGGAGATGAGCATCAAAGCGAGGCCGAGTTTGGCGGCGAATACGACCTTGCGGGGGTCCGATTGGCCCATCTTGATGGCTTTGACGGCGAAATCTCGCAATCCGCCCCATGAATTGGCGAAGCGAGCACGAATGGAGGCGAAGCATGAGGGGTTCTCCTGGAGTTGGAGGTGTTCGTCGTCGGAGATGGAGGGGAAGGCGAAATTGGAGAAGATGAGTTTGTCTCGTTCGGTCCTTTCCAAGAAGGATTGGGTGATGGATCCCATTTAGGCCGCCATTGGAGAGGGAGGAAATCCTGGATAAAGGGGAATTGGCGCGCGCGAGATTCGATGGATCTTCCGCGAGCGACAGAGATGGAGAGGGAGGAAGTGATTTAAACTTTTTTTTTTTAAATTCTTTTCTGGAAACTTGAACAGCAATTTTGTTGTCGGATTTTTTTTACAATGAAAAATAAAGTATGTTATAGAGTATACTATATAGAGTATTTCCGATCCCTTTTTCATTTTAGGAGTTTTGTGGGTTTTTTTAAAAATATTTTTAACTATTCTATTTTTCAAAAGAGCAAAGCATTTAAAAAAAAAGATTTTTTTTATTTGTTTTTTTTTATGCAACTGTGGGTTAGTACCCTATTATTATAATAAGTAAAAGTTATCCTCCTAAGGGAGGTACAATGTTGCAAATAGAGGAAAAGCTGCTAGGAAGAACAGAGTGTTCAACGAAGGCGTCTGTCAAGGAAAGTGACCAGTTTGCCAACGCATTTGTCGCTGGACGTTGGAGAAGGACACTTCCCATCCTGATTCCCTAGCTAAAACCTTGCAACGATTGATCAGATGAAGTTCTGGATTTGGGGGCACACAATCCGCCATGAGCAACGCTTTTAAATTGGAAAAATCCGTCTCCACGATCAGCCGGGGGTACTCCCATTCTCTTGGCTACCTCCAACCCATGAACTGTCGCCCCAAGTCTCAGCAGTTTGAGCACGGCAATGACCACATTTGAATGTGAAAGCCCGGAGGACTACTCCCTTGTCATCCCGGAACAGGCCCCCTCCGCCAGCCAATCCCGGATTGCCCTTCGAAACACCATCAATATTCAACTTAGTCCAGCCCGGTGGGGGCGGAGACCATTCCTGAGCTCGGTCAGCAATCAATTCTTGTGTGGGTCGTTTCTGGGCGTGAAGGGTCGTCGCTTTTTGAGCTATGTCCGAGAAGATACGCATATGGTTCACCACAGTAGTCGTGACTCCACTCAGAGTGTCTTTTCCTTCGAAAACCATGGCATTCCTACACTTCCACACATGCCAAATCATGTATGAGAATGTTGCACTCCATTTGTCTTATTTCCTTACATTGGCCAGAGCCCATCGGTCCACCTCTGACTCCTCAAAGAAAGAATCCTCAAGGAAATTTCCCGTGAGTTTCCACCAAGCAATTCTGACCGCCGAGCAGTCCCTCAGGAGGTGTAGTGTTGACTCCTCTAAACCACACCTTGGGCATCCATGAAATCGAGATAAATGGCGCCTCACCCGAACTTGGTTGCTCAGGATACTGTTGTGCGCCACCAAGAACACAAAGGCTCTCACTCTTTGTTGCGCCGACACTCGCCAAATATTCCTCCAACCGTTACTTCTCTGTTAATCAACCACACTTTGGAGGAGCAATCTAGCTGATTGGGTAGAGAAGTCACCGAGCTGGTGTGAGCCCAATAGAATTTGTCCATCGCGGAGTCGTCGAGGGTCACTTGCACCGCTTGGAGCTTCAGTAGAATATCCGTCGGGAGGAACTGTGAAAGTGCTTGCCAATCCCAGCTATCGTGAGCCCACCTTTCTCCAACCGTGTCACCCAGCCGATCTTCCGGTATAGTCTGCGTAGCAACATCCATGAGACATCGCCCTTCTAACCAATTGTGCATCCAAAACAGAGTCGAATTGCCGTTTCCGATGACAACTCGCAGCCCAAGCACTAGCAATTAAGCCCCGTGTATAATTGCTTTCCAATTGCGGGATGCATCTCTGCCCACTCCGAACACGTCTATATCCAATCTCCCCTGACAGTGCTTGCCGCAAACCACCCGGCTCCAAAGAGCTTCCGGCTGCTGAATCAGTCGCCAACAAAGCTTACCAAGCACCGCTTGATTAGTGTCTCTGATGGACCTAACTCCCAATCCCCCATTCTCCACCGGCCGTTTCAAGGTATCCCACGACAAAAGGTGAATGCGCTGTTGTTGCGGGATGCTGCCCCATATGAAGCCTCTCACCAGTTTATCGATCTCGTCACAGATTGTCCTTGGGATGAAGTTCGACTACATGACATAGATAGGCAAGCTTGTTAAAACCGACTTCGCAAGGGTCACCCTCCCTGCGAAGGACAACGACTTGGCTTGCCATCCTCTCAACCTAGCCGCTACTTTGTCGACTAGGAACTTGTAACGGCTGCTAGGCATCCTGCCACAAGCCATTGGAACCCCAAGGTAATTCCCAAAGTCGGAAGTAACAGCAACTCCCACCTCACTAGCTATGTCTTGCCTCATCGAATTCTCGACATCCCAACTAAAAAGTACAGAGATTTTTGAGAAGTTGACTCTCTCGCCCGATCTTGCACAATATGTTTCAAGCATCTGCTTCATTAACCTCCCTTGCTCTACCGATGCTTCGCCAAAAAGAATCAGATCGTCCGTGAAAAATAAATGTGATAGGTTGATCCCACCAATGTCCACTGTCTTCCATCGGTTAAGGGCCGTCTCCTGGCTTATCAGATGTGAGAGGAGTTCCGTACATAACACAAACAGGTACGGTGATAGAGGGTCGCCTTGCCTGATCCCCCTTGATAGAGTAAACTGGCCGACTTTCTCTCCGTTCCAAAGGACCTCCGTCCTCCCCGACGTTTTTCCAGCGAGAATCACGTCTACAAACCTCTCCGGGATGTGTGCTTCCATCAGCGCTTCCTTAAGGAAGTCCCAACGCACTCGATCGTAAGCCTTCTCTAGATCTATCTTGACCATCATCCAACGATTTCGTCTCCTCTTTAGCCCCATGGAGTGCAGGACCTCATGGACGATAACCACATTATCTATGATTTGTCGGCCCGAAATAAAACTCGCTTGTGTAGGAGAGATCAGCAACGGAAGAATCGGTTTAATTCTCTGAACAATCAACTTGGAGGCCAATTTGAAAATAACATTCAACAGCAAGATGGGTCGGAGTTGCGACGATCGTTCTGGCGACTGCACTTTCGGAATCAGAACTAATAGTGCATCAGTATAGTAGTCGGGAAAGCGCCCATGATTCACCATATCTAAAATTGTCTCAGTGACCTGAATTCCCACCGTTTCCCATTCCCGCTGGTAGAAGAGCGTCGGGAACCCGTCCGGACCGGGAGCTTTATACGGACCCATCGATTGCAGCACCTCCTTTACGTCCTCTCTACTGAACTCAGCACCCAGTTGGTTCAGCTGGTCAGTTGAGAGAGAAGGAAAAGCAAACCTGCTTGCACTGTGATCAGCTGGTCCGAGTCCTTCGTTATCCGCCATGTAGAGCTCCCAAAAGAAGCCAAGCAACATAGAGCATACCTCCTGCTCATTCTCCACCCATTCTCCATCCGGTCTCTTCAAGGTTGTGATGCGGTTAGAGGATCTACGCACATTGGTAGCAATGTGATAGTACCTCGTGTTTCGATCGCCTTCCAAGAGGAAATTAGCTCGAGATTTCTGGAACCAGTGCAGCTGCTCTTGTTGAAGCACTAGCTCAAGCTCCCTAGACACTTCTGATTCGAGCTTCAGGTAATGGCGAGAGGCTCTAACTGCCAATTTTCTTCTAATCCCTTCCAAACGCGCCCACAAATGCCGCTTTCTCTTGAACAGGTTCCCGAAAATATCCTTGTTCCACATACTCAG
Source organism: Persicaria tinctoria (assembly GCA_037127255.1). NCBI lineage: Eukaryota > Viridiplantae > Streptophyta > Magnoliopsida > Caryophyllales > Polygonaceae > Persicaria > Persicaria tinctoria. The sequence goes on along the minus strand of JBANSL010000004.1, from coordinate 84,533,133 downwards.
ATTCTTGGACAAGTCACGCAGTGCCTCCGATGCCCCCAGATCTCTACTCCAGCTCTCCTTGACATGCCTTGAGAAGTTGTCATGCAGCACCCAGCTCGCTTGGAATCGGAAAGGTTTCGACCGGTAGTTGACGGGCTGCCTGTTTTCTTCAAGACCAATTAGCAGCGGCAGATGGTCTGAGTGTGGAGCCGAAAGATGACGAACCTGCGCGTTGGGGAAGCGATCTTGCCACTCTCCACATTGCACAACCCCCGGTCTAATCTGGTCATGACTCTGTTTTCTGCAGTCCTGCCTCTCCACCAGGTGTATGGAATCCCTGAGAAGCCCATATCAATCAGCTCCAAATTATCCACCTCACGTCTGAATGTCTGCGACGCTCTATTCGAGCTCACAGACGAGTGAGATCGTTCGTGCTCATCGAATGTGGCATTGAAGTCTTTGGCAAGTAGCCAAGGATTAGTATTTCTGGCCGCGAATTCCTCCAAAGACCGCCATAGGTTATCCCTATTAACCGGTCTCGGAGCTGCGTAGATTGCAGAAAGTATCCATGGCTCTTCACCACGTCGGGTGACTTCCACCGTGATATGTTGTGGGTGGGTCACAATAGTGCTAACTTGGACTATACAGGACCTCCAGAGGAGCCAAATACCACCCGAGAAGCCTTCGGCTTCCACTCGCTCCCATTTGTCAAACCCAATTCTTCCGCAGACACGGTTAGCCTGGTCACCACTGATTCGTGGCTCGACAAGCGCAACAACCGTCGAATTGTGTATTCTGATCAGCTCCCTAATAGCATTCAAGAAGTTATCGCTCCCTACCCCACATGCATTCCATACGAGTATGCTTAGGCCGTTTAACATATTAATACAATGATTAAACATGAACCATCGGTGGTCATCGAAGCGCGGCCCTAGACACTCACTAAGGTCCAGAGCATCCGCTATGGCTTGAGGTAGCATCACCCGACACAGAAGACGACTCTCTTCCGCTATCACGGGCAGGAATTGCACTCTCATACAGTTTGCAATTCTCGGGACTTGTGCAAATATTGGGCCCTTCCGACGGCTTGAAAGGAGGAAGCTTCTCCGAGTGTGCACCCGGATCGTCTCCACTGCGTGATTCATCAGAGAGGATTCTTGTAGCCTCTTGACGGGTGAAATTCTGCTTTATCGGGGACAAGGATTTCTTTTGAAAGACAAAGCTCTGACCTTTGAATTGACTTCCACGGTGGCCTGAATTGGCGTCTGCTGTCGATCTGAAGGACGAGTGATTGTTGAACTTTATTATCGTGGGAGGGGCGTTGGGTTTTATGGTAGAGTTCCTGGCCGAGGTATTCTTAGGATTTTTTGGAGGGTGAGCTTTCGGGGTAATGTGGGTGCTAGTATTTGCCAAAATTTCATTAAGGATCGAGGACTCCGCTCTTTCATTGGTGGCAGGGTTTTCGGGATTGGGGTTTGGCGTGTCATTGCATAAGTCAACCCTAGTATCTTGAGAGCCCGAATTATCAAGAATTGGATTTCCTTTTTGAAAGATTCTCCTTATCTTGGTCCCCCAAATCTTGCTCTCTTTCCTCTTCCGTTCCTAGAACCTCGTAACGGGAATCAATCGGAATCGTAAATCCCTCCGGAATGGGTGAATGGTTCTCCCCAAGACCCGAGCTCTTCGGCGGTACCACTCCCTTCCGGCGACCATTCCGCTTCACCTGCATCCATTCCCCATGAGTTTGTTCCACTAGCAGTGCACGTTGAGCAATATTGACGCTATCTTGATGACCTCTCTGCTCATGGTGCATCTCCGATACACAGCTCTCGTCGGAATGCCCTACTCTACCACATTTGAAGCACAACATACGGATACCTTCGTATTGGATCGACCAGACTTTCCCATCCAATTTGAACTTGGATAGGAGTGGCTTGCTCAAGTCAACCTCCACACTCAATCTGGCATACCGACCCCGATCTGCCGAAGCTGTCGTATTGTCCACCCTCCTTACTTTCCTTATCTTACTTCCAATCCTGTTGAGTAGTCTAGGATCGAAATATTCGATATGGAGATTTGGGATCCTTACCCACACAGTAAGTGTCTTGATTTCTTCGATTTCGGCATCGAACCTTGGAACCCATTCCCTAATAGCGAGATAGTTATCTCCAATCATCCAAGGTCCCTCCATAACAACATGATCATAATCCACATGGTTTGCAAATCTCGCTATGTAGAAATCATTCCCAAGATCCACCAAGGTGAATGGCGAGCGAAGCCCCCACTTTTGCGATAGCCTCCGATGCAACTGCATATAGCCTGACCCCATCGAAGAGTTTGATTATCAATGTGTCCTCCCACGGTTTCCTGAGAGCAATCTTCTCTGCCCGGTTCAGCACGATTGTGGGGCATGAGGGGTCCTCCTCTTCTGGTAGGATGTCATCATCAGTACCATACCCATCCCCTGTAGAAGCCTCCGCATAGACGGGATTCAAGTGGGACTTGCTGAAGCCTTCCCCACCATTCCCCAACAGCATATCCTTGTAGTTAACCTTTGGCGCCGACTTACTATTCAAACTTTCCCTAAGGTCTGGAAATTGCTCCTTTGGCAAACCTTCTTCAGTGCCTCCGGTTGATCCGAACACAGTCTCCACCGACGGAGGCTGATCAATCCACCTTATCAGGCGGCTCATCAGAATGCGCAAAGGAGTGCCTGACCGGACTTCTCGAACGCTCTCTCTCACTCATCAGAAACTTTCTCTTCCCTTAAACCATACCAAACGATCCCTTAAACTTTTTTATATACATATATATTTGTAGCATTATCAAAACTAAATATTTATCCAAAATTTTGAAAGAAATGAAGTTGATAAACTCGAAAAAAAAAACTATATTTCCTCATTTTAAAGAAAATTTGAAGAATATGTCAGAGAAGGTCTTAGCAAACGCTCTAGGTGTATTTTTGACTTAAAATGGAAGTGCTGAAATTTATTAAGCTTTCATGGAAGTAATGGTATAGTGGACTGTTAGACTCGTCTATCTATCGATCTAATCTATCTATTTATACACCATTAAAACAGAAACATGAAAGTCTTACAACATCACGCCAATAGAGTATCACTTCATTTACCTCTTCAATTCATTGTCTCATATAACACCTAGATGACGCTTGACATAACATATACTACTATGTTTGTTTCCGACGGTTATCTCTCACATTCTCCACTTTCTAGTGTTTTCATTAGCAGTTTTCTCCACTAAACCACTACATTTATATAAAAAATTTGTACGTATTTAAATAAAATTTATGACTCCTTCCGTATCGAAATACTCGTTGTTTTAGTTTGGTCACATTTTTTAAGAATGATAAAAACTATATAAAATATTAATGATTTTATTAATTTACAAAAATAATTTCATACTTAATATAATTATCTATAAAATTATGAAAAATATTAATATTTTATAGATTTTTTCACTTCTTACAAATCGTGTCAAAAAGTAAAAGGACAAATATTTTGAGACGGAGGGAGTATATTATAAAAAATCACTTTTAAAATATCACTTTTCATTTTTTTTATAATCGGTTAGGTAAGTTACCACGGTTCAGTCATGAAAATGATTTTTTTTATAATTTTTTTTTATTAACATGGTTCATGTTTTTAATTAAAAAAATACAAAGCACGTACTTGAACACATATCCTAAATGTGGAATAAAAAATTGAGGTGATATATATAGTGCATTATTAATAAATGGACTATATAATTGAGGTATAAATGAAAGTGATAATGTCACAAGGCATGCATATATATATATGATACATGGTTGAGAGAGTAGATAAGAAGAGTAATCGATGACTAAAAATGATTCAGTTGGATGTATATGATATGATTAGAAAGGCAAAGGCAGGCCTTGCCCAAACCCAAATGTCTGCGTGATTAGCAAGTTTTAGTAGCTTCTCCACCAAGAAAGCATTGCCACTTATTATGTACCCGTGGCCCATCCGCCCATCATAAACAATCAGTTTGTGTATGGTCATATTAAGTTGCCATTAATATATGGAAACTAGTTACTTATTAGAGTAATTGAATGGATCCTCACTTTCACTTAAATAATGACCTTAGGGTATACTACGTATAAATGTTGGTTTAGATTTTCATGCTCTTGAAATCGTTCATTCTGGGCGCCCCTCACCTCCCGTTTCGGCGGAGATTGTGAGAGAAGGTAAATTATGATAACTCAACCGATAACAAGGGTCTGGGACCAGTATCTACTGCGCACAAGGAGCCCCCTCATTTGAGAGGTTGCTCTCACACTACCGCTGGTGAGGCTCAATCCTTGATCCATACTCCAAATGTAACTCCTATGCAGTTGTCGACTAGTTGAGCTAAGCCCATACGAGTTTGGTTTAGATTTTCATTTAAGGGAAAAGTGTGTTGCTAACTCACATCGCTTTTTATATACTCCCTCCATCTCGAATTAAATTTAGGTCGTTTTAACACTTTATTCTTGTGTCAAAATAGATGTCATTTTAGGTTTTTTAGGTAAGGAATAATAATGATTTGTATCGATTTGTGTGTTGTTGATTTTTTTAAATATTTTGATTTTTTTTATTAGATAAAAATTCGATGGCCAGACAGGCCTGACTCATCGAGAGACCGACAGGGTCGGCAGACGGCAAACCGTCGAGCATACAATCTAAAGTAAACGGTGCAATACAAAAGTGACAACTAAACAACCCCAGACGAACAAACGAACCTAACCAAAAAGAGCTGAGAACACCACGGACAAACCTCGGAGCCAAGCGCCACCAAGCGATGACACCGCTGGTCAGCGGTACATCGAGGGTGCACGAAACAAGTATAAGATCTCTAAAAAGAGAAACCAAGCCCCACTAAACCGGACGAGATGCGGACGTAGACGAACGAACGAAGTCAAGCGCTACCAACACCAGCACCGCCGACCAGCGGTACAACAGGAAACACTTGTGGGTAGTGAAGACGAACCTCCAAGGAAGCAGCATTCCGGGAAAAGGAGACGCCTCGATACACTCTGCCACGACCCCAGCCTGACCCAAATCCGAACAGCTAGAACCCCATTAACCGAAGAAGAAAAGCCAATCCTCCCAAACCGCAGAGCAACACCACTTGAATCGATAACACACCATAACCCTAATCGGGAGAAAAATTAACCCACTCCGGGGATTATTTATATATTTTGATAAAGTTTTATTTAATAAAGGGTTATGGCTACCTTTGGGCCCAAGGATATGCCTTGGGCCCAAAGGCATGCTATCGGGCCCAAAGCAATTGGTAGTGCAGAGAGCTCTCCCCAATGAGTAGAAGAAAGCTGACGGTATGCATTCAACATGTTATTTTTCTTTTCATTTCTATTTTGTTTTTCTATTATATTGTAACATGACGATCAGTTCGTCATGATACAAAAGAGCGCGTGTAATAAATATTAGTAACTTTGGAACAAGTAAAATTGATAGAAACTAGATTGAATTCAATCAAAGGTGAGGGAAGAAAAATAGAATCCCATGAGAGGGAGAGAGATCTCAGAAATGTTACAGAAAGTATTAAAGTGAAGTTTTAAAACTTTTTCCCGCCTACTAACAACCAAATGTATGTTGTTAGGGGTGAAACAACCGGGTGTGTGAAATGACTAAAATGCCCTCGGTAGCAACCTCACACACTCGAGTCGCACACTTAGCTATCTGTATCCACATACCCCCCCCCCCCCCCTCAAGCTGGACCAGCAGATGGAAGAACAAGGCCCAACTTGGCACGCAAATAAAAGTGTTGCTTAGCTCCTAATGCCTTAGTGAGTATATCAGCTAATTGAAGCGAGGAGGAGACATGATGAGTTGTGAATTTGTGATGAAACCTTGCTGCACCATTTCCCTGATGAAGTGAGAATCAATTCTCACGTGTTTAGTTCACTTATGAAAGACTGGATTCATAGCCAATTGTTGAGCAGATTTGTTGTCACAATTGAGAGTAATAGGCAAAGGCACAACAACACCCAAATCAGAGAGCAACAACCCTTGTAACCATACCAGTTCACTAGCAGCTATGGACATGCTCTTGTACTCACTCTCAGTAGAGGATTTGGACACAACTTTTGTTTATTTGTTTTCCAAGATAGTAAAGATGAACCCAGAAAAACACAATAGTCTGATAAGGATCTACCAGTGTCAAGGCAATTACCCCAATCTGCATCACTAAAAACACTAACTGTCAATGAGGAACTGGCAGGATAAGAGAGTGCAAAATTGAAACTGCCTTTTAAGTAGCGAAGGAGGTGTAAGACTGCATCCCAGTGTGGCTTGAGAGGAGATTACAAAAATTGACTTAATTGCTGGCATGGACTGTGTAAGATATATCAGGCCGTGTGAGAGTAAGATATAAAAATCTCCCAACTAGTCGTCTGTAGTCTTCTGGATTGGGAATAGGATCACCAATAATGGATGACAACTTGACACCATGTTGCATAGGAAATTCAGATGACTAGCTTGCAACCTTCCATATGAGCATCTCTAAGGATGTCAAGCACATATTTCCTCTGATTTAACAAAATACCAGAGGATGATCGAGCAATTTCCATCCCCCAAAAATACCTAGAAACACCCAAGTCCTTGACGATGAATTCACTATGAAGTGCAGCTTTGGTGGATGCAATCTCAGAACTAGAAATGCGCGCCCATTAAAAGCATATCATCAACATATACTAATGCCAATGTCATATGGTTAGCTGTGGTTTTGACAAATAATGAATAGTCATGAGAGGACTGAACATAACCTAATCTGATCATAAATTTGGTCAGTTCATAGTTCCACTGGCGACTGGCTTGTTTAAGACCATATAGAGACCTCTTAAGCTTGCAAACATGACCAACGGGAACCTTGAACTCTGGAGGAGGACTCATGTACACTTCCTCCTCTAGAAACTCATGAAGGAAAGCATTATTAACATCAAGTTGATGGAGAACCCAACCTCTACAAGCAGCAAGAGCCAACATCACTCTAATAGTAGACAACTTAGCCACATGAGAGAATGTCTGCTTGTATTCCTTGTCTTTAATCTAATTGTACCCCTTGGCAACCAACCTTGCTTTGAATCTTTCAATTGTTCAATCAGGCCTGTACTTAATTTTGAAAATCCATCTACACCCAATTGCCTTTTTTCCTGGAGGTAACTGAGTCACAGACCAGGTGTGATTATACATGAGAGCCTAACAGGTTGTCTTGCTTTATATTAGCTAGATCACGCCTCAATTGATAAACAAGAGGATCATTAGATTCGTAAAATCTTTCCTTAATCTCCTCCAAAAGTTCTCTCGCAGATTCAACATACATCAGCCCCTCTGCAACTTCACTAGTCATAGAGTTTATGAGCCAGCACATCAGCATCGAATCTGCTCTAGACCATTTCTCAAATTCCTCACTATTCTCCGATGGTTTCACACAACTACCTGTTATGAATCCTAGCTTAGATTTAGCACCTAATGCCATTTTTACACTACGACTCCAGCTCGCAAAGTTAGATCCATTAAAGTGTGTAGAAACTAAGACCATCCCTGGATGGCTGGATGATCCGAATTAGAAATAAAATAGGGATTGACATGTGCTCCATTTATACCTTGCATCATGTCTCCAAAACTAAATTCCATTCGGATTCCAGGCTCTGGTATTCCCCGTGCCTCCAGTAGAAGGAGTAACGGACACAAACGTCCCCCTTCCAGCGCCATTTCCGTCACCTCCACCTCCAGATGTCTGACCATTAGCACCTCGTCCAACCATGGCTTCACAAAAACCAGATCTGAATTCAAAGACAGAGAAAATAGGGAGCACCCACAGGCGATCAAGCAATCGATCGCTCTGATACCATTTGGAACAAGTAAAATTGATAGAAACTAGATTGAATATATTCAATCAAAGGGGAGGGAAGAAAAAGATAATCCCATGAGAGGGAGAGAGATCTCAGGAATGTTACAGAAAGTATCAAAGTGAAGTTCTAATACATTTTCCCGCAGTAACATATATTTACAGTAACATATATTTACACAATAATTACATAGTGTGAAATGACTAAAATGCCCGCTATAACAACCTCACACACTCGAGTCACACACTTAGCCATCCGTATCCACAGTAACATATATTTACACAATAATTACACAACATATAAACTGAATTACTTAACATATATAAACACATACTCGTATAATATTACCACACAAAATACGTACAAATAGTACGATAGGATAATTCTTGTCTCGAGCCTCTTGATACGGAATCAGGACTGGAAGGCCACAATAGGGCTCCGAACCTTATGCACGTCGTCGAACCACTCAATAGATGCCGAGGCTACTTCTACCGACGAGCTCAAACCACCTATCACTTGCACGGTAAAGGATAATTCTTGTCCCAACTGTGTAAAACGAAGCGTGTCGGGCTTAACTACGACACTTAATCCTCGAGGAGCTGTCACCTTGACCCTGTACACCGACGTAGAATTTGCGACGTTTTTTACCCTCCTACGAAAAATCTGATTGAACGTGCTGGAATTCGTCGCGACACTGATGGACGGATAGTTGAGATCTCCGGCGAAATGGGAGACGTCCTTTGGACAAGTAGTGCGGACATCACTCGATATGCTTCTTATTTGGCTTATGGTGAAGCCTTGTCCGCACAAGAAGCTTACGTAATCGGCCTCTCCGACGTCGTAGACTAACCCGGGATCCACGGCTCTTGTGGGGTTGATGTGCCCCGCCCCGTAGGCCAGTTCAGCTTGTGTGGTGGTTGTTGAATTCATCGGGAATGCTGCAACAAAAAATGCAGTGTCATAAAATTGGTTTTGAGATGGAGCCTCATCATCAGACTATGAGAGGATATATATATATATATACCAGTAGTCATAAGAGCAGATCGAATAGCAGCAGGAGACCAATCTGAATGATACGATTTGACATAAGCGGCTGCTGCAGAAGCATGAGGGCAAGCCATGGATGTGCCTGAAATGATGTGATATAGTACGGATCTCGTGTCGCCTGACACAGGCGACACTTCTCCTTTCGGGGAGAATGCTGCCAAAATGTTGACCCCTGGAGCAGACAAATCTGGCTGCAAGGATATATAAGTTGTTGTTAATATTCGAAGGCAACGTAATCTATAAAAGTCAATTTGATTGGTCGTCGATAAATCACCTTAAGCACGCCAGGGGTGATAATGTTAGGGCCTCTTGAGGAGAAGAAGGCAACGAAGGGTGCCAATGTATCATTCACAGTGCCGCTCTTCAATATACTGCCCACTGGCTTCCTGTAATTTTCAATATCAGTTTGGCAAAAAAAAAAAAAAAATCCATCGGCTAGTTTATTGGACCTTTTGATTTTGATATTATAACTAGTAAATAAAATAAATATAAGATATTAGTTTAATTGAGGGAATTTGCTGATTTAGACCTTTTAGCATGTTTGATTAGGTAGTTAGACTCATTAATTGTTTTTTTAGTAGTGTAAGAGCATCTCCAACAGTTTCCCCATTTTGGGGATTTTGGAGTTTTGGGGGAATTTTAAGGGATTTTTTGGTCCAACAGATTCCCCATCCCATTCTCCAAAATGGAGGAGCAGCCTAAAAAATGGAGAGGATTCCTAAATCTGCAGCATTCTCCAAACTAAACAATTCTCCAAATGTTCGAAATGAGGAAACTGTTAGATTTAAAGCGAAAATAATTTGAAGAATATGTATTTTATTTCCCCATTTTGGGAAAATTTTAGGGAAGTCGTTAGAGATGGTTTAAAGCCTAATAATTGTTTATTGGTTATCCAAACCGCTCTTCTCCTTCCTTCAGCAGATCTGGAGATTTGGGCGACTCCCCCCCCCCCCCCTCTCCTTCCTCTCAGAAGTTGAAGACGGTCACGATCGTCGATTCTTCCGCTTCTGGCTTCCCCTGCCTCCGGATTTCACCCTCATCGACCGCCGCGCCTCCATCAGATCCGAGCCTTCACTGTACCGCCGCACCATAGCCGATCTGGTTCGTGTACACCAGATCTGAAGCTTCTCGCCTAGATGTAGTTGCTCCAGTCACCCTCTTGCTCAGATCCGACGTCCATGGAGGTTGTCTTCCATCTACCTCCGGCCAGTGTGTCCTTCTTTCCTCCTTCCTTTTCCGGTTGTGCCGTCGTCGGTCTTCCTTCATCCGTTTTTCGGTGAAGTTTCTCCAAGTGAGGCCCAATGACGGCGTTTTCGGGTATGTATTTGGTTTTTGCATCTTCTTTTCGTCCTAATTTCTTGTGTGTCTCCCTATTTTTCACTCTATTGATTGTTATTTTTGCGGATTTTCAAATTTTTTGCTGTCTTTTTCTTAGGGTTTCGAAATTAGGGGAAATTTTCAAATTTAGAGTTCAAATTTGTTGAACTGAAGATACAGATTGAAGAGGCAACACTGAAAGCTGGCTAAGACAGCTGGAGCCAAAAATAAAACGTTAATTGATCGATGGATGCTGCATAAAATGCAGGGTGCTGAGCGCTTGAATAAGGTATTTATCATTTTTACATATTGCAGCTCATCTTTGAATTATGTAGTTGCTTTTCTTTTAGATGTATCTTAAATAATAATTGAGTGGAATTAGTTACAAAGGCAATGGAAACATGCACTGCTTTAATTTCTTTGTTTTGTGGATGCATATCTAAATATTTTGGTCATTACCTGGGAGGACTGAATCATTATAGAAACTGAACTTCTGTCAACACTTCCAAAATCAAGTTCACATGGTCCAGAAATTGAATAATTACGAGTGTATCTACTCAATTATGTGTTAAAAAAAAGCTCATTTATTTGATTAACAAGGAATTTCTTTGATTGTTATGTGGATATGGATTCCATTGGGATATTGAGCTTTATCAGAGACTCATTTCATATTTCCTTGTTTTGCTCTTGCAAGGGGGGTGGGACATGGAGTATTTTCTAATAGATTTTTAAGATTATTCTCTATGGATTTTAACTAGGTGAGTGTAGCTAAAAGGCTGCTAATTAATGTTGTTGCTGCACTAGAGAATGCATTGGAAAATTTGAAGCTTCAATCCTGTAATGAGATTGATTCCAGACCAGGCGCGGATGAGCATTTAGGTGACTGCCCTGCTCTTGAGGACGCGTACATAGAGCGGTGCCAAGTGCAAGGTCTCCAAAGGTGTCTCTTTTCATGACTGTTGGGGCTTGGAAGGTGAAGCATTTCGTTTGGCTAGTTTTCGCAGGTATGAACTTGTTTCTCCTTGTTGCCGTATACATTTTTATGCTTTCCATATGAGAAGGATATATGTTGGTCAATGTTTAATAGGTGATTGATGCTCGCTGCCATTCCTTTCCTACTTGAATACACGAATTGCATATGCTCCATGCTCCAATCTCTCGCTCTCTGATACTGCAGGTTGATGAGAATGCGCTATTACAGCAAGCCCTTGCCATGTCACTTGATGACCTTGCTGCTAGTACTGTTGTAGTGCGAGACATTAATATGTCAGATGCTGCGGCTGATGTAGACTTGCATCTGTTGAAGAATATTTGCAGGTGAAGGCGTCCGCCTCAACTCCAACATGCTACTAGTGAAGCATCAGGATCACATTGGCTAGCACACATTGACTCTTTCCCTTGACATTTGATCATTCTTGTTATTCGAGGCTGTTGTGCTTCAACTTTTCTTGATTTTAGGCATTGATGTGAGCTAGTTGTAGGCACTGTAAGAAATAGTTTCTTCGATGGTGGGAATTGAATGACAGTATAACTAGCCAAGCTTGTTTAATATGACCACTGAATGGAACTTATATATTGTTGGTAGTTATTTAACTTTTTATTATTATCAAATTATATGATTGTAAGAGATAGGTATTCATTAATAACAATTGGTGCCTTATTCTTTGTTTATTGCTTATAGCTAGGTGATAACTGGTCTCACGCCTTGAAAAAAGGGAGGGGACACATGTTATGTGGTATTTCATATGTTATCAATTCTATAAAAATATTATCAATAAAAATGTCATCAAAAATAATTGAGATCAATGAGGTGTAATCACAAATGTCATCAATGAATAAAAATCATCATTAAAAGATGTCATCAATGATGATTAATCACAATTTATACCCTTGTGTCATCAATTGTATAAAAATATAATAAACATGTCACCATAAGTGATTGCATCAATTAAGTGTAATCACAAATGTGTTATCAATGAATAAAAGTAGAATCGATGAAAATATATCGATATACAATTGAATAAATTTTTTTAAAAAAGTGGCATTAAACGATTTGATTAAACAAGTGGCATCAAATAATTACATTGGAAAAATGGCATCAAAACGTTACTTTGAAAAAATATGGCATCACAGTAAAAAAAATCATAAAAAAATTGACCTAAAAAAGTGTCACGAAGTGGCATCTACCAATCACAAGTTGGTGTAGTGGTTATGGGGCTACATCCCATGCCTCGAGGTTCGAAGTTCGAATCCCCGTGGAAACATGGAGACGCTTGTGAGTGGGAGGGTCAACCCCTTAATGGGCCTACAGTAACCCGATCCAGATGTAGAGTGGGCTAAGCCCACTTGAACTGGAAAGGATCTAAAAAAAAAAGTGGCATCAAATAATTACATTAGAAAAATGGCATTAAAAAAGTGTCACCAAACATTTCATTAAAAAAGTGGCATCAAAGTGAAAATAAAATGGCATCACTAAAAAAAACATTTAATGATTAATGAAGCGTAATAACAAATGTCATTAAAATACTACTTTGAAAAAATATCATCAAAAATATGGCATCACGGTAAAAAAATATCATCAAAAAATTGACATAAAAAAAAGTGGCATCAGTCGTTAACAGTAAAAAAATGGCATCAATGCTCAACATGACATTACAGTAAACAAAAAATGTCATCAAAATTTAAAAAAAATGTCATCCAATCATTTCATTAGAAAAGTGGCATCAAAGTGAGAATAAAATATAATAAAAATTTGGCATCAAAATGGTAGAATATGGAATCATTAAAAAAAAATCCAAAACGTCGACCGGTCAATGGTCAACCATTGAACATTCAAAAAGGGACATCTACCAAAATCACCCAGTTTAATTAGCTTTTGAAAGGAGAGTATTTCAACGGTTACTCCCAGAGCTTTTTGGAGCTTATGATTTTCCATTCACAAGTTTACATTAGCTACTTCAACTGCTAGCTAGGTTTACCAAACATCATACTAGCTTATTAACATATACTCTTTTTGTTAATTAAAACTTGTCGTTTACTATTAATGCACATTTTTTTAGAACGATAAAAACTATATAAAATATTAACTTTTTTTCATATTTACTTTTGTAAATTCATACTTAATGGTAATAAGTATGATATTATTTAAAAAATTTATTAAAAAAGTTAATATTTTATATATTTTTTAACACCTAAAAATGCGTGCGTGAATAGTAAAACGTCAAGTTTTAATTAACGGATGGAGTATTTAACACAAATAATCCATCAGCTTCAGCTACCTTATCAGTTTTAGTTACCCATCACCTAATATTTTGCCAAATAGAGCTTAACATTAGCTTTTAGGCGGTCGGCATCCAACTTCTAAAACATAAAATTTAGTCAATGTGCAAGATTTCACTCTATCCTATTAACCATCTTTCATACTCTTCTTATTTCTTCCATGAAAGTGTTAGTATTAGAATCGCTATCCGAATCTCTAGGATCATAAAATCCTATGATACCATTCACAGTCCTAATCCAGATAGGGACATAAAATCGTTTTAGAGTAGAATCAGCTATTGGATCTTCAGGATCTTACTGGATCGTTAGGATCTTTCAGGTTTAAAGTATTAATTAAAAAATGCCCATTTTGGCTTAAATGGCAATCTTACAATTCAATCCACGTACTCTATTGTGATTCGATTCTAAAATCCCGATCCTAATAACATTTCATATGATAGTCACTCCCGAAACTCAAATGACAAATTATGCGGATATAAAGGGAGGGATCGAGTAGTAATTACCCGGAGAGATTCCTAAGGTAGGAGAGAATGGCGTCGCCATCATTCAACCCAACAACAGTTGCAGGAAGAGGGTAGGCGGCGGAAATACCGTCGAAGTTATCGCCGCCGAAAAACCGCATAACAATGCCGGCAGCACCTGCTTTGAGTGTCTCACCGGTAGCTGTGAAACGGTTTCCAAGTTCACACATTACAATCTTCCCTTTCACCAATGTCCGGTTCAATGACGAGCAAACTCTGTACATTAATTTAATTTTTGGAAGCTTAAGAAATTGACATGAGATATCAACGAGACAACAACTAAATAAGGTAATTAATTAATAAATAGAAAAATCACCCGGCTCCAGTTGGAAAGGAGGAGTTGGGTGCATCCCCGCCGTATATCATCGGAAACTTCTTCCCATGGGGGTCGAATGGGTTCAATGAAAGTTTTCCCTGCAGTGTCCAATCATATCGTCACCGATTATAATAATTGACCAGTTTTGCTCATCACACGGCCAATTAATCGTCAAACACACGGTGGCGATCGCGGATCTAAAAACCGTAATAATTTTACCGGCCACGGATCCCAAAACCGTGAGAAATGATACGGCGACGGTTTTAAAAACCATCGCAATAAATGTGTTTACACTTTACGGATGCCCAGACCGTATGCTTCAAAACCGTGAAAAATGATATAGCGACGTTTTTTTAAAACCGTCGCAATCAGTGCGGCTACGGATGCCCAAACCGTATGCTTCCTGTGTTTGAATGAATGATGGCACCTAGTGCTTCCTATTCATTATTTTTCAGTCGGTTTTCTCAAAATTAACACGATTTGAGCATTTGTAGCTGTGCTTATTGCGACTGTTTGCAAAGCCGTCGCCATTTCATTTTTCACGGTTTTAGGAACCATGGCCGGCCAAAATACTACAGTTTTCAGATCCGCAATCGTCACCGTGTATTTGGCGATAAATTAGCCGTGTGGATTGTCTCCCCCTAATTGACACATGAGAATTTGTTTTTATATAATCCCTCATATAATTAATTAAAATATACTCCTTATCATTTACTATTTATATACATTTTTTTTATAATGATAAAACTACATAAAATATTAGCTCTTTTTTACTTTTTTTTTATTATAAATTTATACTTATTAAAAGTATAAAATTATTAAAAAAATTAATATTTTGTATAGTTTTTAACACCTAAAAAAACGTGTGAATAGTAAAACGTTAAGTTTTACTTAACGGAGGGAGTATAATAATTTATAGTGTTCTAAAAAAATAAGTTATTTGCTATTTACAATTTTTTTTTAATAATAAAAATTATATAAAATATTTAAAAATTATTATTAATTTTAAAAAATAATTTTATACTTATAAGTAATCAGTAAATATGAAATCATTAAAAAAATATAAAATTGTTTTATATAGTTTTATATCCTTAAAAAATGTAAATAAATGGTGAGATGTTTTTCAAAATGGACGGAGTATAAATTTGTCTATGTTTAATTTTTAAAAATAGTTTGATTGATTCAAATATATAATTAATATTAAAAAATAGTAAAATTAATTTATGAAAAGTCAAGTAGAATGATGATATTTTAGAGAAGTAAAATAATTTTAAAAAAAACCATATCGATCATTTCCTATACAAAATCATATTATTTCATTTTAAATAAAATATTATTCTCTCCTTTAATTAAAAATTGTCAATTGAGAAATCTACCCACCGATTAATGAAACAAACAAAAATACACTTATACCCCTAATTATTACTCTATTTTTTTTTACTTTATAAAAAACTAAAATTAACAATTATCTAATCATTCCAGAGGCAATTTCATAAAATAGATTGTAAAATATCTAAAATGACAAGATTTTCTTTACAAAATTTACTTTTGAAAACGACAAGTTTTTGATTAACGGAGGAGTATGTGAATTGTACCTGAATCACTTGACCGTTTCCGAGCTCAACATTGGTGAAAAACTTGCGATCCGTGGTAGAAGCAGCGACGGACATAAGCCACGGCGCGACGTTACCGACCGTCCCCCTCGATGAGCCGTTGTTACCAGCGGAAAGCGACGCCAACACTCCCCGCTGCATCGCGTGGAAAGCTCCGATCGCAATCGCATCCGTAAAATACTGCTTCGGGGCGCCTCCGATCGACATGGAGATGACGTCAACGCCGTCCGCGATGGCATCGTCGAACGCAGCGAGAATATCGGCTGAAGCGCATTTGCCGGTGTCACTCCAACAGACTTTGTAGGCGGCGATCCTAGCGGAAGGAACGCCGCCTCGAGCGATCCCTGAGGCCAGCCCGAAGAGGCTGGCATTGGGGACCAACGCCCCGGCGACTGTTGACGCTGTGTGGGTCCCGTGCCCATCGAAGTCTCTCGGGCTGGGCCCCTCGTTCGCCGGAATCTGCCCATCCGCTCTATAAAATCTGGCCCCAATTATTTTCCTGCACATATCAAGGAGTTGGATCCATCGTGAAACACAAATTCAAGTTGAATCGATCCGAATCAGGCTCTAATTCTATGTGAAGTTACTTGATAGTAAGAGTGTTATTCGAGGCGAATGAGTCCGGCTTTCCAAACTTGGTTTGTTTGGTAAACGAGCTCGAGTCGAACTAAGCTCAATTTTTAAACGATTTTTTTTATATCAAACTTGGCTTGTTTAGGAAATGAACGAGCTCGAGGTGAGTTTTTTTCGAGCATTAAACAGTTCTAGTTGGTCATAACTCATAACATATTAATTTAAAGAAAATTTTTCATAAAATTCGAGCTTAAATCGAATGAGCTCGGGTCGAGTTTTTTCTTAGCCGAACTCGAGTTTTTTAATTCATATACTTTTTTAAGAAGGTAAAAACTATATAAAATTTTAACTTTTTTATTAATTTTTTTTAATAATTACAAACTTATTTAACTCCTAAAAAAACGTACATGAATAGTAAAAGTCCATGTATTTTTGGACGGATGGAGTATATAACAACCCTACTCAATAGGTAGCTTGGGGTAAATCCCGGAAAATATGTAATGTATCATAGTTATGTCCTACTTAATTACTTATAAGAGTTGGGATTCATCTTCTAGCTAGTACAAAAACTTAAGTCAATGTCTGCTTATAAGTTATACTCCTACCCAGTGATTTATGGTCTGTTTGACCCAAATTTATTGGAGTTTTTGAAAGAGTTATGGTAAATTTTGTTGCGATTTCCGAAAAAATAGTTTTATAAGAACTCTGTATAATTTTTCATATCAAAAATATAATTTACTCTTTTAATCTATCCACAACGGCTAAAATTTATCAATATTTTTTTTTCCTATATTAGTCTTTTAAGTTAGATTAATTTTGGACGCACCAAACCAGTTCTAACTTTATTATAATATAAAAATCAAGTACATTTGACATGACTGAATCTCAGAAATATCAAAATTTTACCTGTTACAAGAAAAGTTGGAGGAGTTTTGACAAATGCCCTTCCATTTGGATGGCACAGGGCCTAAGCCGGTGTCGTTGAAACTCGGGTTCTCCGGCCAGATGCCGGTGTCGATCACACCCACGATCACATCTCTTTCGACGGGACTCCGCGGAACGTTGATAGGGAAGCCCATGAAGTCCCATGATCTTGTTGTGTGTAGCTTCAACTCCTCGTTCGGGAACACTGAAACTACCCCTTGAATGCCTATATGACACATATATATATATATATATATATATATATATATATATATATATATATATATATATATATATATATATATATATATATATATATATATATATATATATATATATATATATATTTCATATATATAAAATTGGGAAAAAATATTTTCAGGCCAATAAAAAATGATTAATTAATTAATATTTACCCTGGACGCTTAGGGCCTCGGCATCAGTGAGCCTGGCAACGCAGCCATAGAAACTCCGCTGGTACGTGTGGACTAAATACTCGGACCGGTTTTTGCTATATTGGCTGTTTTATACAAACGTCTATCAATGATCAATATTAAGGGGTAGTTTGGTATTGATATCTAGATATCAAATATCGGATATAACCTTCAAGTGATATCTGATATCTGTGTTTGATAATAACCAGATTTTTGATATACTGATTTTTAGGGAGATATCACTTGATATCGATATTTTGATATTAAGATATCGCCCGATATCAATATTAGCCTAATTAATTAGTAATCGTAACACATATATGTATATGTTGGTATACCTGCCAAGAACCTCTTTCATCATTTTGTCATAAAACAAAGTTGGGGAGAGATTTGAAGGCAAACGACTACCCATGTATACGATATACATCTGCATTAATTTCACAATTGTACATCAATAAGAAATTATACGCGCATGTCAAACAAATAAAATGGATATACAAAAAATGAATTAAGATACACATTTTCATGGGTATATATATGGACAATAGATCATTTATTAACACCTTTCACTGGATTAAAAAGATCAACGGCTAAGATTTAAAAGAAAATTTGAAGAGCAAAATTATTCATTTGAAAAACGTGATTATTCGTATATAATAACTCAGACGAATAATCATGTTACAACAACCTAAATAGCGCGCCTTCAATTCCCATCGGTTCCGTTTAAGTGCAAAAACGATCAAATATCAAAATATAAAAGATATGATGAATTCCTACACAATATATAGATTCAATTTTTATTTTCAAAGTTAAATACCGACCTTATAATTTAAAAATAAAATAAAAACAATGCGGCTCTCGTTTGACCAAAACATTTCATTTGTTTTAACTATAAAAAATTGCTTCAATCCACATTATTATGGAAAGTGTCAACTTACAAAACTGTTTTTAAAAGCATACTTGACATTTTGGAGAGGAAAAGGTACAAACAAATAAAAATTATGTCAAACAAATAAAAATAGATACAAAAAATGAATTAAGATACACATTTCACCGGTTTATATATTATGGACAATAGATTATTTGTCAACCTCTTTTACAAATTTTAATGCTTGATTAAAAAGATCAACTACTAAGATTTAAAGAAATATTTGAAAAGCAAAATTTCTTTTTAGATCATTTCCAGTTTAAGTGGGCTTAATCCACTCTACATCTGGATCGGGTTATTGTAGGCCTATTAAGGGGTTGACCCTCCCACCCACAAGTGTCTCCATGTTTCCACGGAGATTCGAACTTCGAACCTCGAGGCATGGGATATAGCCCCATAACCACTACAACAACTTGTGATTGGTCGAAAACATGATTATTCGTATATAACTCAAACGAATAATCATGTTTTTCACCCCATATGGAGTTATATATTTCACACAAATTTTTAACATTATTTCAAACAAATTTTTAACTTTAACCTGTTTATAAATTTTAATCATTTTTTTCAACCTTGCCCCATACAAACCCATGATGAATTCCTACACAATATATAGCTTTAATTTTTATTTTATAAGTTAAATCCCGACCTTATAATATAAAAATAAAATAAAAACAAGACCACTTCTCTCATTTGACAAAAACATTTCATTTAACTTTAACTGTATAAAATTGCTAGCTTCAATCCACATTATTGTGGAAAGTGTCAGTTTACAAAACAGTTTTAAAAGCACACTTGACATTTTCCAGAGGAAAAGGTACAACACTTCTCTCATACTATTCTACCAGTGAATCGAGCCAGTCGATCAGGTGATATAAAATGGTACATACCTTTCTTTCATCCTCAGCAGCAACAACCAAAGGGCTAAGAATGCGGGTCAGAGCGAGAAGGAGAACGAACGACGAAGGCGAATAAAACAAGCAGTTTCTCTTCCCGGACATCCTCATATTCATATATGCAAGTGTAAGAGATCGATCGAGGGGGGGATGATCAATTGAATTTGATACAAATGAGACCATTGATGCTTCCTATTTATAGTGCAAAAAATATACATGTTGAATTAAGTTGGAAAGGTCTTCTTAATGGAAATGAAGCCAAGCAAACTTGACTTGGTTATATGTACAAGACTACAAGTTATGGAGAGGAAAACTTCAATTTCACTTTAATTGCTTTGTCAATTAAATAAAAACAACTTGCAGGCCCATTAGTCCTATGCCCTGCAAGTATTGGGCTGCTTTCAGAGCTTGCAGGCCCAATCACACCCACTCACATTTAATCCAGTCTAGTTGTGCCAAAGTTTCCAAACCTCAAGTTGATCTTGCAGTCATCCGGAGTTTAAACTGGGGACTTTCGGAGACTACCCGCAAGTCTTTTAGCTATGTCTATATAAGTATAACATCTTCAGAGCTTGCTTTGCATACTATTGCCCGACTCGGGCAAATGAGGGCGTGGACTAGGCTTTTCTCCAAATTTAGCCTTGGTGTTCCGGGTGCGGGCTAGGTTAATGGGCTAGATTTCACCAGTCCGGTGTTGCGGGCACGGGTGGCCCGCGAACATAATAATATTTGATGAATAATGATTTCAGATGATTAGTAAGGACAAAGATCTTCTTATTCTTCCCTTTTTGTGTTTTTGTTCTTGCAAGATTACTTCGTTTTGTCTGCTGTGATCGAGTTGTTAAACTTTTGTATGCCCTTTGTTTATTCTACAAGTTAATGAATTTGTGTTGATTAAGTCACATTCGACATCAATCATTCTAACAATAATTCATATAAAACTAACATTGATAAAAGTTCTACATATATAAAACTTCTCACAATAAAAAAAAAAAAAAACACCCAACAACTTACAACTAATACTAATTAAACTAATACATACTACCTCCGTTCCATAATACATGGGCTTTTCCGTTTTTTAACGAGCGAAAAACTCTATGAAATATTTTTTTTTAATCAAATTTTTTATATCATTTGATACTTTGGTTGCAGGAAACAAGGGGTATGAAGCTAATTAACTATCTTGGGTTAATACTTTGGTTGCAGGAAACAAGGGGTCATCAGCCAAGATGATTGTAAATAACTGTCCCTGTGACATTAGGGGCTCTGCTGCTTGCTGCTACAGGCATGTCTTTCCTCCTAACCACCAAGAGACCAGGGAACAAACCCGCTGTTAATACGGATCTTGCTTGTGTGTATAATGCCAAAATGTTGTTTCTGTTTCTGTACGTGCTCTGGTTTTTTTTTTGATAAACACCAACTCCATCCATCCATAATTGATAATTACAAGTTTGATCGATGGATATATCCATCAATTCATCTCAGTGTGTGTATAATAAATGCTAGCTACTTATAAAAGTTGTGTCCTATTGATGAATTTGTATATACCCTTTGTTTTGATGCATTTGCCTTTTCTATACATCCTTTTGTATATTATAACTCCCAATCAATATGTGATCGATTAAGTTCCATACTTTGATCTATAGATGAGTCTCCACTTGTCACCACATCCTTTTGAAATCAGTGGTAAAGAAAAGAGAGAATTAATGTTGAACTTGATCTATTTGAAAGTGTGTTAGTATTACTGAAGAATTATAAGCAGAACACGTATGTTTTCTCTTTATTCTTCCATCTTTTATGAGTTCTGTAGCATTTTTGGTGTTCAATTTTATAATTTCAGCAATTACAATAATTTATGGTTAGTTTGCTATGTGATTGAGTTTGCTTTGTTAGAGTTTCGATATTGGCAATTTCAACAATTTTTTTTTGTGGGATCTGAAATGCTGAAATTAATTTTTATTAGCAAAATTCGTTATGCTGAAACGTGAAAGTTAATTCTTATAAATTAATTCACTGTTGGTGTCAAAGTCGGATATCAAATGTTGTTTATGCAATTTCAGCATATTTTTTCCCCATTGAAAATAGGGGTTGCTGAAACCGAATGTGCTGAAACAGGGGTTTCAATAACTCCGTTTCAGCCAGCAATGTGGTAAAAAAAACATTGATACAGGGGGTTGCTGAAATCGTATGTGCTGAAACAGCAACCCCCTGTTTCAGCAATGCGGTAAAATAAAAAAACTGAAATAGGGGTTGCTGAAAGCCTGAAACTGCATGCGCTGAAACTCCTGTTTCAGCATCAGCACAGGCGGTTTCAGCAGCGCAAAAAAAAAATTGGAAAAGAAAAACAAAAAAAAAACTGAAAAAAACAAGGGTTGCTGAAACCGTATGTGCTGAAACATGAGTTTCAGCAATTCCGTTTCAACAACACGGGGAAAAAAACTGGGAAAAAAAACTAAAACAGGGATTGCTGAAACCGTATGTGCTGAAAAAGAAGTTTCAGCAATTCCGTTTCAGCAACTTTGGAAACGCGGAAAAAAAAAAAACTGAAAAAAAAATAAAAAATAAAAATAAAAATAAAAATTAATGAGGCGGGAGGGGGGCACAGGGGGCACGGGAGGGGGGGCACAGGGGCCAAGGGGGGCGGTGGACATTTTGCTAATTTGGAGGAGGTGGGAGCCTTTTTCCTTATAAGGTCCAAAAATTAGGACATTCTAGTAATCACTCCTATATAAAACTTCTCACAATATAAAAAAAAAAACACCCAACAACTTACAACTAATACTAATTAAACTAATACATACTACCTCCGTTCCATAATACATGGGCTTTTCCGTTTTTTAACGAGCGAAAAACTCTATGAAATATTTTTTTTTAATCAAATTTTTTATATCATTTGATACTTATTACTAATAAGTACTACCTCCGTCTCAAAATTTAGGTCGTTTGACTTTTAATATTTCATAGAGTTTTTAACACATTAAAAAGCGTGCCAAAAAGTCAAACGACCTAAATTTTGAGACGGAGGGAGTATCAAATTATATAAAAATTTTAATTAAAAAAATAATATTTCATAGAGTTTTTCGCTCCTTAAAAAACGTGCCGAAAACTAAAAACCCATATATTTTGGAACGGAGGGAGTATAAGAATTCCTCCTAGCATGCACACTGCGTCAAGCAAACCCATAAATGAGATTAGTCGATCACCTACATCAACATGTATATAGTATGTCATATACATATTGTTTTATATATATGTACCTCCCTAAGTGCAGCTCCTCATTCAATATGAGGGAACCAGCAATGGCAACTACAATCAGGATTAATGGAGTGAAGGTTGAGACATAGAGTGGGCCTTTAAGGCGCACACACCATGCCACCATAGCTACCATAGTCCCGGAACCAATAATTCCCTACGAAGCAAAACATATGTGCGTAAGCAATTAATCAGTATCCAAATCTCACATATATTCTATATATGAATTAACCACTCAAAACCTATCGAGTATGCAGAGGTGAAAAGGCGCACGTTCAAACCCAATTTCCAGTTCTCCCACTTGTGATCAACGATTAAAGCGAAGAACAATGCTTGGAATGCTGCCATTATGCTCATCAAGGCTGTGCTGGATAAATAGTTAGGATATTCCTGGCCCATCTTTGCCTGAATAATTAACCAATTAAGAAGTATAAGAATAAGATGTGGTATATTTTGAGGATAGGCTTTTAGATTAAAGTTAAGAGTCACCTAAATAATTAACCAAGCAGCAAACGAAAAAAGATCCGTCAACATACATCAATAATATGTTACTCAAAACTTAAGATTAAGGTTTAGATTTTAGAGGGTAAACTAGGAAAAACACACACATATCCATACATATATACATATAGAAAAAAAAAATTATAGTAAAAACACAAACGCACGGCATGTACGTGTGTATAAACAAACTTACATAGGATCACTACCAAAATCTATACTAAGAAGGTCTTGCCTTAACATCAGCCACATTCACCTCGGCTATGCAAAATCTTGTTCCGGCTATTACCTTCATTCTCACTTTTATATTCAGGTTAGTTCAGTATCTATAACATATATTGTTTCTATTTTCCATTTATTATTCCATCCCCATGACTGGTGGTTTACTTAAATGTCTTGGCCATGACCGATATACTCAAGACTCGAGACGTTGACTATACAAAGCATGTCGGGTAGAGCAAAGGTGGTATGAACAGTCCTCGACATTTCTGGTGCAATGATGCTCACCTTATACAAAGGCATTGCACTCACCATTTGGCTATCCCGCCACCTTCATCTACATGGTTCAAGACATGTGCCACACGATGGCAATCCCACCTTAGGCGCGGTGATGTTTGTTGGCAGCTCTTTGTCGTTTGCTTCTTGGCTCATTATTCGATCAGGTGACTCTAGCTTAACGTGTTCATCTAAAATTAAGCCTATTCTCGAAATATACCGCATGTTATTCGACCTTATATGCTTCTTAATTAATTGGTTAATTATTCAGGCAAAGATGAGTCAGGAATATCCTAGCTATTTATCCAGCACGGCATTGATGAGCACAATGGCAGCAGTCCAGGCTCTGTTCTTCGCCTTAATCGTTGATCACAAGTGGGAGAACTGGAAGTTGGGTTGGAATGTTAGTCTTCTCACCTCTGCATACTCGGTAAGTTTTGAGTGATTAATTCATGTATAGAATATACGTGAGATTTGGATACTGATTAATAGCTTATGCACGTATGTTTTGCTTCGTAGGGAATTGTTGGTTCCGGGATTATGGTAGCTGCGGTGGCATGGTGTGTGCGCCTTAAAGGCCCACTCTATGTCTCCACCTTCACTCCATTGATCCTGATTGTAGTTGCCATTGCTTGCTCCCTCATATTGAATGAGGAGCTATACACTTAGGGAGGCACGTATATATAAAACAATATATATGTATATATGTATATATGTATATGTATATGACATACAAATACATGTTGATATAGGCGATTGATTAATCTAATTTATTGGTTTGCTTGATGTAGTGTGCTAGCTAGTAGGAGCCCTTATCATAATTGGGTTACACTTCGTCACGTGGGGGAAGGCCAAGGAGTTGAAGACCAGCCCAACTGAAGTTAACATTAATGATGAAGTCAGTGCTACTAACAAACTTGAATTCAGTTGAGATGTAATTTAAGTCAGTTTATGTTTGTGTAAGTGTAAGCTAATTTAGAATTCCTAGGACACTGCTAGGAGTCATCAGTTTTATGTAGCTTGTAAGTCAGTTTAGGTTCAATGAACCTTCAATATTCAAGGAGTGAAGGTTGAGACATAGAATGGGCCTTTAAGTTGCACACACCATGCATGCCACTGCAGATACCATTATCTGGGATCCAACAATTCCCTATGAATCAAAACATACGTGATAAACAACTAATCAATATTCAAATCACACATATATTCTATGAAATAACCACTCAACCTACGAAGTAGGCAACGGTGAGAAGTTGAATGTTCCAAGCCAACTTCCAATTCCCCCACTTGTGATCAACTAGGGTACGTTGGAAATGGGGCGGGTTATGGGTGGATAAATCCATTTCATCACCCGCCCCGCGGGTAAATAACTCCACCCGCTCCGGGTGTTGCGGGCTAATGCAACATTATTTAGGGATTATGTTAGTAGTCGTTGCATTTGATCTATAGTGACACAATTGAAAGCTAATATTGTAACATTAATTTTCGTATCAGAAAATGTTACACTTAGAGTCCGCCGACCAGTGGCTTCAGCGGGTTAGGGTGTGGATTGGAATCCATGTCCATGACTATGCCTAGGTTAGATTATCAAAAACGCGAGTAGCATTTTATTTTATTTTTTAAACATGTGTTACAACAGATTACAAAAGAGGTTAAATAAACAAAATGTTACATCATTTTAAATAATGTTACCTTTAGTGTAACATATTTTATGCAAATATAACAATTTGTAAACAAAAGTTATAATATGTTACAATAGATACATATGGTATCAATTTTTGAAAATGTTACATAAATAATGTTACATTAGAACTTCATATGTACATAGTAGTATACACGTTGTTCATATCACAAAATTGAGCAACAATTTGTATGAATTTGATGAAGAAGTTTGGACTTGCGAAAAAAGAAATTGGGTGAGGATGTTGGAGCCAAGTAGACTCTAGCTAGCTAGATCGAATTATAGTACCTAGTTCATTTGGAGTAGTCAAAATGATATATAAAAACCTTGATCATGGATGAACAGATGGGTAATCCATTATTGGATTTCAACGTACGTGGACCTCAACTCCAGAGGCCAATATCTGTGGGCCAAAGGAATAATATCGGGTGAAACATTCAATATGTTGAACCAGGTGTGTAATTATTTGATAGATTACATCAGTTTCTTATTGTATAGTGGGTCTAAAACCCAATACCTTGTATAATATATATATATATATATATATATATAGGGTCGCGCTCCGGTGAAAACCAAAATTGCGGTAGAAACCCGTGAGGACCGGCTTTTTAGCTCGGTTCACTTGCTTTATAGCCCGGTTATGAATAGAACCGATCTATAAAGTCACAAATTTTAGCCCGAATCTGAATAAAAGCGAGCTATAAAGTCACTATTTAATTTTTAAACATTAGCTTTTTAAAATGATTTTTCAGTTTGACCGAACTATAAAGTCATGTGTTATTTTAAAATTGGAGTTTTTAGCACGGTTTTTAGGTTGAACCGAGTTGTAAAGTCGCCGTGTGATTGAGGTTTTTAGCACGGGTTTAAAAAAAAACGAGATATAAAGTAATCCTCACGGGTTTTTACCACAATTTGAGTTTTCACCGGAGTCAACCCCTATATATATATATATATATATATATATATATATATATATATATATATATATATATATATATATATATATATATATATATATATATATATATATCATTGTCTAATGAATGAAATTGCCATCAATTCTATCTCTCTACATTATTCAAGATTCGGAGAGAGTATCTCGCAACTGGAATGCTCACGTCACCTTGCAAAGAGGTTTCGAGGCAGCTGACGCAGGAAATTGGCCGGGGGTATACAGACCCCTATTCAACAAATCTAAACTTAAATTGCCATATGAATTACCTTGAGAGTGTGGTTGACCCTTCCAGTGCTAATATAATATAATATTTAATTACATTTGAGAATAATTTTATATTTATATATTTTATTTAGTTTAGTATAAGAAATTAAACTAATATTTTGTTAATTCTTTTTGAAAAATGTTAGACGAACAACGAGTTGGCATTCATGGATCTTTGCTGGATTCTAAAAGTAACCTCCTATATGAATAGGAGGAATGTGCATATTGCATTGCATGCCAATCTTGGGGATCGTTGGGATATATGTAGCAAGTAAGTCACTATAATGATTTCGTTTAAAAAATCGTCACAAAAATATCATAATTAATCTAATGAATTAATATAATTTCAGGATATACGACATGGAGCAATTGCAAGTGTCCGTAGTTCATTATCTCCCTAGATTGTTGGCTAAAGAGATTCCAATACTAATTTATAGGTATTTTTATATATATACATGTATTCTCAGTTTAGTTACTACTGTATAACGTTTTAAATTGAATATTTACGCATAATAGTTTCAACCCGTGACCTTTGTTTATACACACCTACATGCGGTGCAAGTGTATAAACAAAGGTCACGGGTTGAATGAGGAGCTATACACTTAGGGAGGCACACATATATAAAACAATATATATGTATATGTACATATGTATATGTATATGACATACGAATACATGTTGATATAGGCGATTGATTAATCTAATTTATTGGTTTGCTTGATGCAGTATGCTAGTTAGGAGGAGCCCTTATCATAATTGGGCTATACTCCGTCATGTGGGGGAAGGCCAAGGAGTTGAAGACCAGCGCAACTGAAGTTATAACAATGATGAAGTCAGTGCTACTATCAAACTTGAATCCAGTTGAGATGTAATTTAAGTCAGTTTATGTTTGTGTAAGTGTAAGCTAATTTAGAATTCCTAAGCCGTACATTGCTAGGAGTACGTCGTCAGTTTTATGTAGTTTGTAAGTCAGTTTATGTTCAGTGAACCTTCAATATTAACGGAGTGAAGGTTGAGACATAGAGTTGGCCTTTAAGTTGCACACACCATGCATGCCACCGCATTTACCATTAACCGGGATCCAACAATTCCCTACGAAGCAAAACATATGTGATAAGCAACTAATCAATATTCGAATTCCATATATATTCTATGAAATAACCACTCAACCTACGGAGTAGGCAACGATGAGAAGTCGAATGTTCCAAGCCAACTTCTAATTCTCCCGCTTTTGATCAACTAGGCCGGGTACGTTGGAAATGAGGTGGGTTATGGCTGGATAAATTCATTTCATCACCCGTCCCGCGGGTAAATAACTCCACCCACTCCACCCACAAAACTCTCCCCCCTCATCCGACTTGTGCGGGTGATGCAGGTAGAGCGGGTGCCCAATCTGTGAAATTATTATACTTATGATTACTTTTAATAAAATTGAAAGGTGAATACAACTTAATTTACAAATACTTGAAATATGAGTTTGTTGAAGTTGAATACGTGTCATACATAATAATAACATGTTACTTAAAAGCTACAAAATAAAAACACACACATATACATATATACATATATAAAATAGTAAAAACACATACACAATGCCATGTTACTCAAAACTCAAGATTAAGGTTTAGATTTTAGAGGGTAAAATAGTAAACACATAATTTTTTCCCTCTAATTTATAAAAATAGTATGTTACCAAGAACATGTTAACTTGGGTCTACTCCTGCGCGCAGTATAGCCACATATGTACATTAGTTTTGCACTTGCACATAAATTAAAAGATACCTTATAAGTGCATTTTATAAGACAATGCCAAAATCAAAGTCCGTTATATATTAGTGGAATGAATAGCTACCAATATATACTTAAGGTATAATTAATTGGATGACTAATGAATTCATTTGATTTGATTTTAATTACAGATTGTTCGAAAGGGAGAAAAGAGAAACGAAAATGAAGAGAAAGAGCAGAACCGAGAGAATGAATGAATTGATTGATTAGTTCGTTACAGGAGCAGAGGCTCCAATTTGCACAGAGGAGGAAGACGAAGCTTGGCTCGTGAGTTAGTTGCAACTACTCAAACGACGCCGTTTTACTTGAACACATAAAGCAACAGAAAATGAAACAAGCAGAGTGCACGACGTCTTGAGTTCGAGATCGAGTGCCGATGGTTTCTATAGGTGGGTCTGGAAATGTAATATGCATATATGGCTTCAACAAGCAAGACAAAAATCACGAGAAAACTAGTTTATAGGGTTTAGGCTTAAAGGTATAAGCTTTGGAAAAATCGTAATCAAGTTGTCAGTTATGGTTTTTATTGCTGAATTGATAATTAATTTAAGATCGACGATGTTTGTTCGTTGAAGTTGAATACATGTCATTCATAACAATAACATGCTTCTTAAAAGCTACAAAATGGAAAAAAGACACATACGTACGTATATACATACATACATACATACATACATACATACATACATACACACACACATACATACACTGAATAAGGAAAATGTGGTGTGCAGACTTGGATGCACAATATGATACACTGAATAAGGAAAAGGTCAAAAGGTGTATGGAATTGGATGCACAACGTGATAAACTGAATAAGGAAAAAACCATGTTGTTAGAAGTGAAGATGGCGAAGTTAAGGGAGGTGCACTCCAATCTAAAGGAGGAAAAGAAGAAGCTGGAGGAGGAAAACAAGAAGCTGGCCGACTTGGTGGACAAAGCGAAGAACAAGTGTGGAGACACGGAGGCGAAGTTAAGGGAGGAGAAGGAGAAATGCACTCAGCTAGAGATCGATCTCAAAGCCGACTTGGAGGACAAGGCTGCTATGATCTCCAAGATGGAGGAGGGAAACAAGAAGCCGGAGGAAGAAAACACGGAGTTATCGATAAGGAATGTTGCTTTGAAGAGGCAAAAACGTCAAACAGAGATGGATTTGGAGGAACAGATGGCTAAGGAAGCCAAGAATAATAACATCCTGTAAAAGGAGTATCACAATCTGTTAATAGACAAGTGTTCTTTGGAGAAAGAAATATTCAGGATGCAAAAGCACAAACTCGACAAATATGAGAAGCGTTGTAAGGTGAACAATTTACTAGAGGCCGAAAAGAAAATAGTGGCGGAGTTGGAGGGCAAAATTGGAGCAATTGAGACCGAGAAGGTGAGATTAAGTGAGGTGGAGGGAATGCTTTTGAACCTCTGGAAGAAAACCAAGTCTTTAGAAAGAGCTAAAAAAATAAGCAAGCCAAGTATGCCGATTTAATCAAGGAGAAGGGGAAAGAGATTAGAAGGATTTCAAACGAGCAGAGGACAGTAGAAGCCAAGAGGAGGGTCTATGAGGAGCGGATGACGAAGAAGGTTGTGGCTTTGGAAAACCACATTAAGACCTTGATGGAGGAGAAGGTGGATAAAGATAAGATGATCTCAGATAGCGAAGAAGCCATCAAGGTGTTGGACCGGGAGAACGAAGTCGTGCTGGCTCGGAATAAGGAGCTCGAAACATAACTTAAAACAGTGAAACTTAGCCTTGTTTTGAAGATGGAGAAATAGGTTGGTAAGAATGACAGTTGTTGTTTTATGTTGGTTTTTAATAATGGTTGTAAGTAGTGAAGTAGTGGATGCACGAGGGAGAGTGTTTGCAATCCTGGCCGTTGATTCACTATATGTGTTTTTATCTACGGCCTACATTCGCTCTCCATTTCAACTACTTCCCTTACTTTTGCTTTCCAAACGAATCATAGCTGTTCACTGTTATTTTTATATGATTTCAACGGTTCAGATTAAATATAGTGTAATGTCTGATTTATCCCTAAAAGTATGAATTTAAAATTATTTATTTTTTTCTTTTGATGGGCGTTTCCGTCTTTACTCTAATTAGACACACACACATATATACATATATACATATATACATATATGCCTAATACAACAATTCAATAATAGAGGGAAAACTTAAGTTGTGCAAAACAACATCGTCATCATCTGTAAAAGGAATTGATTCAAATAATAAAAAGAAAAATAAACTTAAGCTGGACAAAACAGACCCTTCATCTTCAACGTATGTAACTTCCAACTTTTTGTATCCCCTAATTTAGTTGCAAATAATAAAATAAAAAATCAACTTAAGCGGGACAAAACAACCCCTTCATCTTCAACGTAATATGTAACTTCCAACTTTTTGTATCCCCTAATTTAATTGCAAATGAAGAGGGAAAAAGGCAACCTGTTTAAAGAGCCCAAATGTGCAGACTTCAAGGCAAAAAACCACCACCTTTTTGTGTTATTCGTATTAACCACTTGCAAATGAAGGGGAAAAAAACAACATGTTTAAAGAGCCCAGATGTGCAGACTTGAAAGCAAAAAACCACCACCTTTTTGTGTTCTGGGTATTAACCACTTCAACGCAAAAAACCACCACCTTTTTGTATTCTGGTATTGAATGTGACATTCGATTTCATTGCATAAAAGCTGAAAGCAATTGGATCAGACTCTCACCCACCTCAATGTGTTACAGGTTTCTTCTGGAAATCTTGCTTCTCCTCACATTTTCTTGATTCGAATACAACAAAACAAAAGTCAAGAGTGAGACAGTATGCATTCCAATCAATGAACTCACTGAAGGGGTTGATGCTGAGATTAAAGTCATGGGTGAGACAGTATGCATTCCAATCAATGAACTCACTGAAGGGGTTGATGTTGAGATTAAAGTCATGGTTAGTCGAAAATGGGATGTTCTGAATGTTTATGGGAGATATATGAGCACTGACTTCATCCTATCTGATAACAAGGTATGTCACCTAATATTATTACACTACTATATATGTGTGTACGTATATACTTTCATATACATATGTATACTTTTGTGGCTATTTATTAACTATTGCTTTGTTGTTTGTTTATTTAGGGAAATGTTATACACGGTTATGTGAAGAGTAAGGTTGCTGCTTCTGTCATCCACAAGTTAGAAGAAGGTTTTGTCTATCGAATAAAGGGTTTCAATGTCCTGCCTAATAGGGCCGACTTTCATATTATTAGAAACAATGCTCATATGATTGAACTTCAAGGATCTTCAATTGTTGACCAAGTAAAGATAATAAATAATGGATTTGTTCGATACCCTTTTCATTTGGTCGAATTTGAGGATCTTCAGCCTACATGGAAGAAATACCTTATTGGTAAGGTTTACATTAAAGATTCTTGGTTAATTGTTATGATGTGTGCTTTATGAAACATTAATTGTTTTCCCCTTGAGTCCAATATAGATGTCATAGGTTGTGTGACTAATGTTGCAAAGGCGCCAAAACTGACCGGTACCTCAACCACACTGAATTTCCATTTAGTCAATAAAAGGTAAATCTTTATATACTTTTCAGTTAGATGCCTCCAATTCTACTCAGTTGCCTATGGAAAATTAATGTTTAGCTCTACAATACAGGGGTCGAAAGGTCAGAGTGACTTTATGGGAGAACTTGGGAGATGAGCTTTTAAGACATAAATCTGCGAATGATGTGAAGTACAACATCATATTGGTTGCAATGAATGTGAAGGAATTTAATGGTATTTGATGCCCACCTAAAGCTATAATATTATTTTTAGAATTCATGATTAATCTCAAAACGTTGTAACATAATATGTGTAGATGAGATATGTCTCTCAAGCTCTACATCAACACAAATCTTTGATGGGAACTATATTCCTCAATTACTGGAATTCACCAACCGAATAAGGTCTGAACTTATTCCTCAATTACTAGAATTAATGCATATTATGCTTATTAAAGAAAATATATACCTTTATTGCAACTTCTGCAGCCTACTAACAATTTTGTTTCCCTATGATTACAACCATGTCGAGATCATTTCCGTTGACAATGCTGAAAATCAAATAATAGAAGGGTCATTGTTAGATCTATTGGAGTGCGGGAGGGGAAAAAAAATAAGGTACTATACAATCTAACTCTACATCTCAATGTCAAAAAAGAAAACCAATGCCTGATAATATCACATGGCTTGCCCTACAGGATGTAACCTTTGAATGCTATGTACGAATTACAAGTATTCGTACACAAACCAAGTGACACTATTTTGCATGTACCAGTGGCAAATGCAAGAAAGGCGTATCGCCCCATGATGGAAATTTTCGATGCGAAACATGCGAAACAATTATTAGTTTCCCAAAACCAAGGTATATGGGTTTCTTTTCCGGTTTACAACCTTTAATTTAACAATAACCACATTTTCATACCAATGGTTACCATTGTATGTGTGAATCGCTGCTTCAAATTGCAGCTTGAGATAGAAGATGAAACTGCTTCTACAATTGTTACCCTATTTGACAAAACTGTTGAGAAATTAGTGAAGGCAACTGCTGACACCTTGCTAAAGGAGATAGAAGTATGTTTACATTAAGTTGAACCAATTATTATATGCCAATGATATTCTTAACATTTAAATGGTTGTGTCAGGGTGGAAATCATAAGAATGTGCTTCCAAATGCTTTATCAAACCTCATCAACACTAAACACACATTTGAGATTAAATCTTATACCTACTATGGATATGAGACCTTTGAGAGCTTCACATGCAGCAATATAATCCGCCCAGTTCCTTCCTCTAAGGTATGAGATATGCACTACAAAAAAAATTAAATTTGTCACCCTTGTTAGCTTCGGCAGATGTGAGGCGTAGCCAATGGTACCCTTTTGCTACGGAAGTTGCTACGGCAGGCGTTGCAAATGGGAAAAAAATCAAAACAGTAGCTTCGGGGTGATGTTGCCATAGCTAAACACAAAAAAAAAACATAATTTGCTACGGGTGGTAGAAACGGCACACATTTGCCGAAGCTAACAAGGGTGACAATTTGCTACGGCACACATCTGCCGTCGCAAAAAAGAGGCGGGATTCTAAAATTTGCTACGGCTCCGTTGCCTCCGTAGCAAAACAACCTTTTTTATTCGGTGAAAAAAAAAATTAAACACAAAATTACAATTACAAACAACCTAACCCTAACCAGCCCGACCTCTCACTCTCTCAGTATCTCTACACCAGATGAAAAGAGAGGAACGCCGCTCCCACTGTCATCCCTAACCCTAACCAGCTCGAAGGTCGGCATCGGTCGCCGGAGACTGTAGATCGAAGGTCGCCAGTGGAAAAGTGTGGACATCCAAGGTGCCGGTCTCGGTCGTCGGAGAATCTCCTGAAGCAGGTACTCAATCCCCCTTCCTTTGGTCGATTTTGTGTCGAAGTAAGCGGTAGTGGAATATATTGTTGGTTAGGGTTTAATGTGGGGAAAGGGTTTGTTCGATTTTGTGTCAATACCTTTGTTAATCTCTCGATTTGTTCCGAATTTGTGTAATCTGTCTCCATCTAGGGTTTATCAGATTTGATCCGAATGTGGGGAATGAAATAGGGTTTTGATTTGCAAGTTTTTTTCCACTTCGCAGACATCAATTGCATAATATGAGCTTTCTTTTTTCCTCCTCCATCCGGAAATCTTCGCCCTAATACCTCTGTTCTCTTTTCTCTTTGCAGAATGTGAGATTGCGATATCTATATGCTTGCCGATCATCTCCAGTTGAGAATCTAAAGTAAGTACATTAGCTTCTGAGTTGAGATGATTACTCTCCTCTTTTCCCCTTTTTGTTCACAGTTCATGAGCTTTGATTTGGTTTTTTTTTAATAATTTTCACTGAGCTTTTGCAAAAAAAAGGTGCAAGCATAGAACCATTAGTTTGATAGCTTCAATATTAGGTGTTAGCATGTGTATGGAGACTCAGAAAACGAACGAGAGAGAAGCTTACTCTAATTGTGTTTGACACTCTTGACCCTTGATTTGTTAAGCTCAAGTGTCATCTCCTTGTGAATAGCCAAGTGGCTACCTTTAGCGTTTAGGAAGGATTTTGCTGTGTGATTTACGTATATTATTTCCACACTTTCAGTATGTGAATATGGTGAAACCAAAAATACCTCTACTATAAAATGAGACAATTATAATTGTTATATGGGGAAGGGGGGAAGGACTGATGACTTTACATCTGTACCTGGGATGATGATTAATGAACAATGCTCCTCTCTACATATGACATGGTATATTGCTGCCAGACTTTCATTATGGTATTTTGGTGAAACTAAAAGTCCTATACTAAAAAAATGAGACAGTAAGAACTGTTATATGGGGGAGGGGGGAGGAGTGAAGGACTGGTGAGTTTATATCTACCTAGGGTGATGATTAATGAACAATGCTCATGGTTTTTCTTAGAAGGGTTGAGGCTTTTGCGACTTTTTCTTGTTGCATTAGCATGTGTATAACATTTCATTAGTCTTTTGATAAACAACTCTAAGTAAGTTTGACCCCATCATATTTTTTTACGCAGCCTTTGTTTCTCCGATGATCTTCTCCAATACCTTTTTACATTCTTATATTTACTTTTGATCTTAGTGTTTTTACATTCTTATAATTACTTTTGATATTAGTTTATATACTTGAAGGTTTCATAAGTCCTAGTCTCCTAGATTTCTTAGTGTGTTTTTAAATTGTTATATTTATTTTTTATCTTCTCCAACACTTTTTTGATGCTGAGTTTACCACCCTTTTCAATGTGATTACAATGATTGTGTGAACTATCAAGAGATCTCAATTGTGTCTATTTTGGCTGACTTGTTGAAGGTCCTTGTTGCTTTGAGGATAGGTACTCAGTTGATCAAGTATAGCAGGAAACTAAGGACAGGGAAACCCAAGTTCAACTTCTGATGAAGATTTTCCAAGGTGAGTTCATTTTCCTTTTACTCATGTTTGTCATGTCCAAATTTTATATTCATCTGTTAATGTTTTCCTCACATTTGAAGCATGAATTGTTAACAAGGCTTCAAGTCACATTAGCTTCAAAATATTATATTTATGGGACTATCCTTGAATCAATTTTCTTGTCCTTGCTTAAAACTTAGTGTAACTGTGTATATATATATAACTTAAAACTGACCGTTGTGGCCAAAGTAAACTAAAAACTGACTTTTTTGTGGTAATAATTTACAAGTTGTGCCAAAAAAGTCAGCTTTAAGTTGTAGGTGGGTAGGTAATGTAATATTAACCAAACTTGCTTAAAGCTTTAAAATATTCCCCTTATTATTATCTCCATGAGTGTTTCTTATTGTTTGGGTTGTCTTATGTTTTTGCAGGCAGTACAAGGAGGACATATCTGAGCTGCTGGAGTATCTGGCGTCTTTTTTCAAGCGTACAGAGCCCTTGAAAGATCTTCAAAGAATATTTTCTAAGGTTAGTTGCCGATAAATTCACATTGGCTGTTTTTTTTAATCTGCTCATAGTTTGGTAAAGTTATGGACTTAAAAGGCAGATAACCCTTGTAAAACTACATTTCTATGTTGCAAAAATCCTCTTTTTGTGTTTGAGTAATATCTACAGTTTGTACTGTGTGATATGTTCTTATTTCATTTGTTATAACTAGTTGCCTTAATGCAGAATCCGTCTTTTGCAACAACCTTTGGCTAAATTTCATCACTATAAACTGTTGGCTCCTATCCTTGCAGTCATCCATTGCATATAGAGTCATTCTTTAGTTGAGTCGCAAGTATGCTTGTCACTTAGTTGGGACTATTTCCATCCCTTATCTACTCACTTGGTTGGATCTTTCTCATAAAATACCAACCACCCTTTTCAATAGAATAAAATTGTTTTTCGAAAGTAAGAACAGATTTGTGCATAGCCTTTCGGACAGTACTTATGGGGTTAGCATGATTTTCATGAGCTCATTGACAATAAACTCTCAAACAAGCATTCTTATGAGAAATAAACATACTTCTGTTTGGTTGTGTGAATTCCTACATTAAGCCTATGAAATATTGGTTTAGCATTATAAGATTTCTTCCTTGTTCATCATTTTATTAATTTGTGTTGAATGGCTTCGTTGTTCATCACTTCTGTTTGGTTGTCTGTTAGATATGAGTTTAGTCGCATGCATATCGTTTAGTAAATGATATGGTCTTATGGACACTCTATTTTAAGGATGACAATTACATACTGGTGATCCAACAAACAA
The DNA here is from genome assembly GCA_037127255.1 of Persicaria tinctoria. NCBI lineage: Eukaryota > Viridiplantae > Streptophyta > Magnoliopsida > Caryophyllales > Polygonaceae > Persicaria > Persicaria tinctoria. Next base: position 84,496,212 of record JBANSL010000004.1, on the reverse strand, counting down.
GCTAGGAAGGCCATAAAAAACAGTAGCATAAAACCAACAATAATGTGCCATAATACAACATTAATAGATCAACATCACCAGCACAATCAGTAGCATAAAACCATAGGATTACACAACGACATAAACTTTTAAAATCATCCAACAAACAAGCTAGGAAGGCCATAAAAAACAGTACGGATAAACCAATGCAACACATTCAAATAGTAGTCTATCGTAGCAAGTAACGAAAATGGGGTTGCGTGGTCCATCTGTTTCCATTCCACTCGAAGTGTGGGCGCATCTCACGGGCACGATAATCATGTGTATCCCCGGTCATCGGGAAGTGGACACTATGAGTTGGAATATTCCCAAGCCATTGACCCTGCCCAACGACACGACCAGTCCAAAACCCATCAAGAGCGCGGCAATCGACGCGGTCATCGATTGTGTAGACCAACCGAAACCTAACCCGAGGAGGTTGTGGACGTAGTCGTCCAGCCTGCACGATTTCCGTGAGTGGCTCATTGTTGTCGTCTGTGAGGGTGATGTACTCCACTTCATAGTGGCTAGGATCCACTCTCCTTAGAACCGTCGCCTCATACAATGACCCTAGCAACCCGGCTTCTGCCCCTATGACCTCCACTCTATGATTTGGTCGGTATGGCCCCGGCATTGGAGCTGCATACAAACCAAAGACAAGCTAATTTAGGAATACAAGTAAAAAAAATGAATATTAAACCGATAAAATAAGTTACTAACCTATGTACTCATACCCTTCGTCCGAGCTATCGGACGATATATTGATGGGGACAGGGCGGGGAGGGAGGCCTGACGAGAAGCCGTTGTGGTATGAAGAATATTCCATCTTGTTGAAGGGGAGAGGTTATGAATGGGTACAAATGGCAAGGGGAGAGGTTATGGATGGTAGGATATATATAGATTTTAAATATGTAGGGAAGAGGTTATGAATGGCAAGGGGAGAAGCCAATGTTCAGCATGTGACTCTCTTTGACTCGATTTTGGTTGCTTTGTTGTGGTGTTTTTTTTGCTTTTTGTATGCTTTGTAGTTGCTTTTTAGAGCATGTCTCCTTTTGCTTTTTTGTTTCCATGTATTTGTGTTGTTTCAATGCATTGATTGAGTGAACATACAAAGACAAGAGGACAAAAATAAAACATTACCAATGCCTCACAATTTTCGATGGCCAGTCTTAGACTTTCCTTTTTATGTTTTGTCCTCAGAAAAATGAAACATTACTGTTATTTTGTCCATGTATTATGTCACTGTTTTCCATGTATTATGTCTTCTTATGTTTTCCATGTATTATGTCACTGTTTTTTCCATGTATTATGTCACTGTTTTTTCCATTTTCTGAATTTCCTTTTTTCTGAATTTCCTTTTTCTTAATTTCCTTTTTCTGTTTTTCCTTTTTCCGTTTCTTCCTTTTTCTGGTTTTCCTTGTCACTGTTTCCTTTTTCTGTTTTTCCTTGTCACTGTTTCGTTTTTTGTATTTACTTAAGACTGTTTTCTTTTTCTTCCTTTTTCTGTTTTTCCTTGTCAATGTTTCGGTTTTTGTATTTACTTAAGACTGTTTTGTACTAAAAAAACAGTAGCATGGTTATGAACAATTTATTCATTAGATGTTTCCTTTTTCTATTTACTTATTACTTATGACTGTTATGAATGTTATGTTGATGTTTCCTCTTCTTATGACTGTTATGAACCATTTATTCAGTAGATGTTTCCTTCTGATTATCTTATGACAGTTTTTCTAATAGATATTTAGTTTTTCTGTTAGATGTTTCCTTTTTCTATTTACTTATGACTTTTTCCTTCTGATTTTCTTATGACTGTTATGAATGTTAAGTTGATGTTTCCTCTTCTTATGACTGTTATGAACAATTTATTCAGTAGATGTTTCCTTCTGATTTCCTTATGACAGTTTTTCTATTAGATATTCAGTTTTTCTATAAGTGTTTCCTTTATCTATTTTCTTAAGTTGATGTTTCCTTCTGGTATCCTCTTCTGAATGAGTAGTGTATTTTACAGAAAAATGAAAGTACATTATGAAATTACATAATGAATATAAAGAAAATGAAATTATAAAATGAATATAAAGAAATCTGAATGAGTAGTGTATATTACTGAAAAATTGTCTTTCTCGATGTTCATTAAGAAGGAAAATCTTCCCTCCTTCTAACCATCAACTCTTGTCTTTCTCGATGTTCAGTAAGAAGGAAAATCTTCCCTCCTTCTAACCATCAAATCTTGTCTTTATTGATCTTCATTAATTAGGAGAATCCTCCTCCTTCTGACCTAGAAAGATTGTCTTTCTCGACTTCATTCATATCATTCCTTCTGTAAGCATTTTAGTTACTTACTAGAATGTTTACCGTGTTCGATGTAGGTTTCCTTCATTAGTGCCTATATAGGTCATGACAATGCGTATGGACAAGTCGTGGATTGATTGGAGTACTAGGATTTCTGAGGCATATTTTGCAAAGCTAGATGAATTTTTAGACTTTGCATATACCAACAAGGAGGTTGGGAGTTGCATATACTTCCCTTGTAGGAAATGCAAGAATAGGGTACTATATTTTAGAAAAGTTGTGCGGAAGCATCTTCAAGACAATGGATTTTTGGTTAGTTACAAGTTATGGACTAAACACGGGGAGACCATTCATGATCTAATCGAGGTACCACGAGAGAGGAATGAAGTGCCACCTGAAGTCGATGGGTATATGGATGTGGGGATGGAGAGAATGGTTGAAGATGCTTTGGGAAGGACTAACGTACCGACGTCGGAAAATCTAGACCATGATGGCCAACCTGATGGTGATACTCCTGCTCCAACTGAGTGCACTGACCAGTTTTTGAAGCTAATGGATGCCGCTAATCTTCCTCTATATCCGGGTTCAAAGAAGCACACGTCATTATCCTTCGCTGTCCGACTCTTACAAGCAAAGAGTTTACACGGCTGGACTGACCACTCATTCAAAGATTTGCTAGAGATATTATGTGAAGTATTGCCAGATGGGGTTCACCTTCCGAAATCTTATTATCAAGCGCATAAGTTAGTGGACGATTTGGGCTTCACTTTCACAACCGTGGACGCATGTCCTAATAGTTGTATGCTCTTTCGAAATGAAGATGCAAGCCTAGATGCTTGTGCAATATGCAATGAATCGCGCTGGAGGCAAACAGTTGATGGTTGTCAATCAAGCACACAAAAAGCAGCACAACAAGCTAGGTATTTTCCGTTGAAACCACGATTGCAAAGGTTGTTTGCAACAACGGAGTCTGCCACCCGTATGAAATGGCATAACTTAAACCGTGTTGATGATGGTGTGTACCGGCACCCGGCCGACTCTCCTGCTTGGAAGCACCTTGATGCCAAACACCCTAGTTTCGGAGCTGAGATGAGGAATGTGCGGTTAGGTATTGCTTCTGATGGATTTAATCCTTTTGGTAATCAAAATGTCAATCATAGCACGTGGCCGATCATCCTAGTTCCTTACAACTTACCACCTATGTACATCTTGAAGCAACCGTACATATACCTTTCTGTGCTTATTGATGGACCAAAAGGACCAGGAGATAAGATAGATGTGTATTTAGAGCCTTTGATAGAGGAGCTAAAGGAATTGTGGGAAGTGGGTGTAGAAACATTTGATGCTTCTGCCAATGAAATGTTTCAAATGCGTGCTGCCGTGCTATGGACTATCAATGACTTTCCAGCCTATGCAAATTTGTCGGGGTGGAGTACTAAAGGTGAGTATGCATGTCCAAATTGCAACATAAGGCCAGGTGCAACGTACTTAAAAGCTAGCCACAAGTGGTCGTACGGTAGGAGTAGACGGTTCTTGCCATATGATCACAAGTATCGAAGAGATATGAAGTCATTTTATGATGGACGGGAATTTGATTCCGCGCCTCCTAGAATGACCGGGGCTGATCACCTCTCACAACTTTCCGAAAATAGAGTGCTTACTTGTTATAAAAAGAATGACATGCTCTTGAGAAAGAAGATGGGACCTGACAAACCGGAGAGGGATCCATCAAAAAAGAAGAAGCATAATTGGAAGAAGAAAACCATCTTGTATGAGCTACCGTATTGGAAAGACAATCTGTTGCCATACAGCATCGATGCGATGCACTCCGAGAAGAATTTTGCCGAAAATGTGCTGAATACAATATTGGGAGTGAAATGTCGAACCAAAGACAATGTCTCTGCTCGTCACGACCTAGAGAGCCTTGGAATTCGCAAGCAATACCATGTGAAGGTCACAGAATCGGGCACTCAGGTATATGAGAGGGCTGAATTTGAGATGGACAATGTCGGGAAGGACAAGTTCTTGTTAGCCTTATCCAAGGCTAGAATGCCGGATGGTTCGTGTTCCAGTATTGCACGGAGGGTGAACTTAAGGGATCGCACCATTGTAGGGCTTAAAAGCCATGATTACCGCATTCTTTTACAAGAGCTAATTCCGCTTTGTGTTCGGAGTTCCTTGCCAAGGAATGTTGTATCTGTTCTGATTGGGTTGCAAAGTTCTTCAAGGTGTTGAGTTCTAAGGTTAATACAAACACTTCATTAGAAGAGGCACGTGCTAAGATCATTCTAACCCAATGTGAGCTTGAGAAGATATTTCCCCCTTCTTTCATGGATGTGATGGAGCATTTGCCTGTGCATCTCGCGGAGGAAGCATTACTCGGTGGAGCTGTACAGTTTCGATGGATGTACCCTATCGAGAGGTTTTTACTCACTTTGAAAAATTATGTTCGACAACAAGCTTGCCCGGAAGCATCACTAGCCAAAGGTTACATCATGGAAGAGTGCATGAACTTTTGCACTCAATATCTACAAGATGTGGAAAGCAAGTCGCAAAGACCACCAAGAAGAAAAGATGATGCCGAGAAGAAGGGGAAGGGCTTCATTCTACCCGAAGTGACGCGTACCCAAATCCACCGATGGGTATTGTTTCATGCTGCTGGAGTGACACCATATCTGCAGTAAGTCCTTTTCAGACTAGGTTCATTTGGTTTGTTAGGATATCAAACCAATATTATATGACTTGCTAACATTATACCGCCCCCCTTCTTAACATTGAAGGGAACATGTGGCATATATTAAACAACACAATCCTTTGGCAAATGAGACGTCAGTGGCATCAATTCATTTCAACGAGTTCCCGCAATGGTTCAAGTCACACGTGAGTAACAGCTTCAAGTTTCCAAGTATAATTAATGTGCATTTACATATTCGAGTAATATGTAAAGTACCATCCAAATGAACCTTTTTACCTTTACATTTGTAGGTTTCAGAGTTGCGTCGGGCAGGGGATGTGTCCTTAAGTAATGAAGTTCTGTCATTGTCAAACTTCCCGTCCCATGTGGCAGCACGGCTGACCTCATACACATCCAATGGATATTTCTTTCGTGTCAAAAGTGTTGACACAAAAAGAACGAGACAAAATTGTGGGGTGTATTTGCAAGGAGATTCTGTACCCTATTATGGGAGATTAACGGATATTATAAGGGTTACATATGCCGCAGATATCGAATACGTATTATTTAGGTGTGAGTGGGCACATCCTTCAACAGGGGTTAAATTGGATCCTTTTCAATGCACCTTAGTCAACTTTGATAGGTTACTATACCCACGTGATAAACTTGAGGATGAACCATTTATCTTGGCATCGCAAGCACGTCAAGTGTGGTATAATCCCGATTCGTCTGGACATGGATGGTTAAACGTCGGTGAAGTTGAATCTAAGGACTATGCCCATGTAGATGATTGCAATGTGGACATTGATGATGAGTTGGAGCTTGACCAGAGGTCTGTACCATTAGTGCTCCTGTTGCCACCTTTGTGTAGAACACAAATGTGTGTTTTCTTTGCTTTTATTTTTTTGTGGTCATTTACAATGTCTTAGGATTAATGAATATGTTAGGGATTTAGAGTTTTGATTAGAACGTACATACATCATTTATCTTATACACAATCATCCTTGTCACTTCTAGGCAATCATGAAGAAACGAAAGGGTGGACCCGGCAAACCGCGAACCATGGGTGAATTCCTAGTGGCTACTGACTCACGTGGCTCTCAGAGTGGCTCATCACTGTCCGCATCAACAGCTGGAACACTTCCTCTCACAGCTCCACCACCGACTGCAACTCCAACAGAAGACAAGGTTCGTTGGTGCTCCCACCGTTCTTCGATACTTGTCAATTCAATCAAGTCATGAGTCTTACCATATATATTTGTAAAGACTGTCTAACTACATTGTATTTGTGTTTCAACCATTAAGAAACAAAAGGCTCGACCAGGGAGACCGCGAACAATATCTGACTTTCTACTCCCTGCCGGAGATACATCCTCCCCAAGCGTGTGCTCAATGTCGACATCAACAGCTGGAACCCTCCCTCCCACGACTCCACCACCAACTGAAGTTCTTGCTTTAGGACAACCTGATCAGTCACTTGATCCCATCCTTTCTCAATCGAACACTCAAGTGAACGATGCTCCTACTGATGTAGCTCCACAATCAGCTACACCGGGTGATGCAGTTGCTCCTACTGATGCAGACCTCAACGTCGATTCATCTGGTTAGGCATTAATTTGCATTTCAACCCTTGTATCTTCCTCAATCCTTTATAATTGTATGAACGAATAATAAAATATATGGTGTTTCAAGATGGATGTGAACGCCCGACCCCTAGAGGTCATAATGCCGGTGTGGTGGGGTGGAACACAGGAGCCAAGGTTGTAGTCGAATTCAATGACAAGTTCCAACCAGTTGGGCCTAACGCCAAGCACCTCAAGTCGCAACTGGGGATACTAGTGCGTGACGGGCAACGACTTCCTTTTACTATGTTGGACTGGACCTCTTTCGGACAAGATGTGATGGATGGCATATGGGAAGAAGTTAAGGTAATTTCTTTCTCCTTTCTACTTTGTCACTTTTATAATATGGATGATGTTCTTTCTCCTTTAGACTTTCTTTTTCGGCATGTACTAACTTTAACCTGACCAGTTGCTTCTGTTTTATCTTATTGACTTTAACACTTATAGAAAAATTTGGTGGATCCTCCTGATGGGTTCAAAGAGGTGTGCTTGAGAATGTTAAACATCATGTGGAAGGGCTATAAGTCTAAAACAAAGGCGAAATATTTCACTTGTTGCCAAGATGACCCTGAGCTGGAGAAGCATAATCCTCCAACTGTCCTCCCACCTGATTGGATTACGCTCATTGCATATTGGAGAAGTGAGGTTGCCCAGGTATTCTTTATTTCCCCCTTATTTCCCCCTTATCTTAGATGGTTGAGTTCAAAGTTTGGTGCATCCTATTGTAACGTATTCGTGTTTCCAGAAACAATCCGTCCAGAACTCAAAGAATAGAGATAAGCATGGGCCGGTGCATGTTACCGGGCGAAAGTCATTTGCTGAAGTTAGACACGAGGTCCGTATGTGCACGTTGTCTGAATTTATGAATATCGTTCAATTTTTATTTATTTTTAGTCCTTGCACTTTTGAGTACTTGTTTGTGTATCAAGTCCATGACATTCATATTTAACTTGAGTGATTTCTTCCATGTAACTAGCGGGGAAAAGCTGGGCAACCTACTGACAAGATGAGCATGTGGGTTTCTTCTCGAAATGGAGATGATCCTGACGTGATTGAGACCGTTGTAAGTTTCTTTGGTCCCTTTTAATTTTCATCCATTATGAAACTGCATATGTTTACTTGTTTTACTCATATAGAAGGACTTCAACGCCCTCTTGCTGATGGAACCTGAGGATCAGCGAGATCTTGACGAAGTGAAGGATAGGATATTCCATCGGCTTATTGGAGAAGATGGTCACGGATACTGTCGGACCTATGGTGCCAGTGCCCCTCCGCGTTTGGTGTATAACTCCTCAGCAAGAGCTCTCGGTGTTCAAGATATGCGCGAGATTGCGAAAGAGTTTGTAGGGGAGATTGCCAAAGAGTTTGCAGGGGACATCAAAAGCCACTTAGAGAACCACAAATATAAAAGATTTGAGCACTTTCGAAATGAATTCATGAACACTTTCCGGCCCACTGACGGGGGAGGCTCACCTTCACACGGACAGGTTAGTCATCATTTGTTTGACCTGAGTCCTAAGGTTTCCTCTTGTGTTTGGTTGTGATGGCCTCTTGTGTTTGATTGTGATGACCTGGGTTTTGCGGTTTTATTTGCCTTATCTTTTTCCACATTGTGATAATGTTGTAAGAACCCTGGGTTATATCGTATGATGGGTATATTGGTAGATCATGCTAGCGCTTGATCCATGTTACTTAATCATCTTATTGTTTCTCAATCCAAGTACATGACTCAATTTCATATCTTTATGAATACAGATTAGTGTGAAAAGCTGTCAAAATGACCTATGATGAATAATTTAGCACCTGATTTTGATGTCCAAAATAAGCCTCCCCTTCAAGCAGTTAACGCAGCTGATATATCGCTTGTTTCTCCATATGTTTATTGACATCTTTGTCTTTCCTTTTCTCCATTTTCCAGCTTCTATGTGTTATCACTTCCAGCAGTTCAAGCAGCTGATATATCGCTTGTTCTTTTATGTATTGTAGACAAGTGTTCATCAGACAAATCAAAGGGAGTCAATTGGAGACGGAGCTCTTGTTCTATCCACCAACGATCAACCTCTGAACACATCAACTCAACAATCTGCCCCCGGACTGAAAAAACAAGCCGATGAGGATCTATCACTTGAAGAAGAAGAAGATGAAGTCTAGCACACTTGGAGACGAGCTGCGCGCTGAGGATGAGACAAATCAAAGGTTGCTCTAAGTATGTTTTCATTATCTTGCACTTTTGTTGGCTTAAGACTTGAGGTGTTAGAGGCAATATGGACACTAGATGCATGTTAGCTAGGCAATATGTAGGTTTCAGACTTTTGTTGCATGGCTTGGCGTAAACTTCGGACGTCAAATACTTTTGTTTACTTGAAGTACTCGTGGGACATCAAATGTGTATGCTTGTGCAGTTTGTATTGCTGAATTCACATGTGATGAATGCACTTGAATGTTGGCGTCATTTGCTTGTGCAGTTTGTATTGCACTTTTATATAATTTATACAAGGTGCAATTATATATATAGAATAAATCTATTTAGGGTACCATTAATCGTAGCAACGGCCACGAGCCGTGGCAACTATTAGAAACGGCCAGGAAAACCATTTCAGCAATTAGCTACGGCAGCTACGGCAAATTGCCGTCGCCAACCTTCCCTCCAAAATTTCAGCCAAATTTGGCGCCAAAATTTAGCTACGGCTGTGGCCGTAGCAACCAATGGATTTTGGCGCCCCCAAAATGGCACCAAATTTTTGGCGCCTTCAATCCATTTTCGACGGCTCCTACCGTAGCCATGCCGTAGCAAAGTGGAAGTTTTTTCTTCCCGTACCCATGCCGTAGCAATGCCGTAGCAAATATTTTTGCTACGGCTACTTGCCGACGCTACCAACTTTTGCGACCCCGTGGTTCGCTACCCCCCCATTTCCCGTAGCAATGCCGAAGCTAATGGGCTTTTGTCACGCCTACACAGGCTTTTGCTACGAGATTTTGCCGAAGCGAAAATATTTATTTTTTGTAGTGATGGCTTTATAGCAAAACGTAATAGTAGGTTACTTTTGCTCTTCATAGATGTTATTTTATAAATGTTAAATATGAGAATTTTAACATTTGGTACCTATACAGAATCCATGCAAACGATTAAGAGGGGAACAAGTATCTGATAGCATGCATTTAGGTAGGCATAATAGGTTGCATTTAGCTTAGTTAAGATGCATATCATGCATGATTTAAGTAGAATTTGCATATTTGCTTTCTATGTTGGTGGAGTCGGAATCTACACGTTTTTATTGATTATTTTAGGTAACTGTGGATCCGAGAAGGATAAATGGGTTGATAACGCATTGGATGAGAATGTCTAGTTGATCGAAGAAGCTTACATGAAGATCTCAAGAGGTCCTGAGAAGAAGAAGCGAACCTAAACGAAGAACAAGTCTGCAGAAGTTGTTGCCAGACATGCTGAACTTGTTTTGCACTTTCTGGAGACTTCGCTTGTCCAATCGACTATTATGACCATGCGTTGGAAAGCTCTTTCAGAGAGCTACAACTTTCATGTTGACGTCGAGAGCTGATTCAAGACGAATTTTCCGTGAAAGACCAATGCAGCGGCCACCGCCAGGGACGACGCAAAAGGAATTCTGATGCTGCGGCCGCCGCATCTGCCGCTAGCGTTAATTCGCAGCGTTTCATTTAAATAAAACCCTAGATGTTCTTATTTTGTTTCAGGGCCGACTTGGGTGTTATAAGGCCGACTTTTTAGTTATTTTTGGAACACTTCTATTCTATTCTATTCATCAAACTATTGGAGAGAGAGCGATGTTCGCCATGGGCGGCTAAACTCTCTTCGTTCTACTTGCAATTTGAAGCTTTATTTGGATTGATTGTGAGTTTCTGAATCTTGTTCCTTATTTCCTATATTGAATGCTTCAACTTCTTTGTGCTTGATTGTTTATTGTTTTGTTCTATCTTGTCTGTCCAACTAGTTAGATCAATTCAATTGCTAGGGTTTTGTAGATTCCTGATTGCGAACCTTAACCCAAGTAGCAAACTTATCCCTTTAGGGCTGATTGAACTAATTGGATAAGTAGGAAGTTGGATGTGTTGTTAAATCCCTCTTTAGGGACTGCAAATACCTTGGTTAATCTCTGAACTTAAAGCTATCAATTGGGTTAAATCCTTCTTTAGGGACTGTTCGATTGATAAGGGTTTCTAGGACTGATTGGACTAGTAACTATATTAGGTCGGGACAAGGGCATTCATAGGAAGACTAAAAGGACAAGAGGAAGTTACAATATCAATTCAACCAAATAAAGTGGATAGTTGTAGGTAGAGCGATCTTCTCTAAATTGTTTTGCATCAATCTGTTTATAGTTTATTTTGCTTTCTTTCTTGTTTCAATCACCAAAACCTCCCTTTCTACTAATTGGTAAATACACATTGCTAAAAAATACTTGTTTCTCTGTGGGATCGACCTCTTACTTGCTTGCTATACTAGTTTGTAGGTTTGAGTTTTATTTTGATACGGTTTATGCGACTAAAAATCGTCCATCAAATTGGCGCCGTTGCCGGGGAATCAAGTTTATTTCTTTGTTTTGTGTATTTATTGATTTTTGTGCATATATTTAACCCGTTGTGAACCTATCTTACGGTTTACGACACCCTTGCTACTAACTTTTTCAAGATGTTGAGATTAGCGCAGTTTGTAGGTTAGAACTTTCACCAATATTTTACTAGATTGCATGAGTATGTTAACGACCTTGGTTCATGGGGTTATCAACATGGTGTGCGGGAGATGTGTGTTTGCATATTTGATGGGATGAATGTTGAAACACGGAATCTTGTTGAGTTCATGAGTAATGGAGGCTTATTGGATATGGGACTCTTTGAGATTTGGGATTTTTTCTGCAACATGAGTCGACAGGTTGAGCGGGAAGTATCAATCCGAACTCTCACACAAGTGTTGCAGCAGTTGGAAGAAGAAAAAATGAGTCGGCTTGAAAAATTGGAGGAACAAATGAGCCGCTGTGAAAATTTGGAGAATCAGATGAGCCAACTCATTCAAATTTTAAGTGCAAAAGGTGAGAAAGAAAGGAGCCTCGAAGAAGAAGAGGATGAATTATTTGATGACAACGATAGCTTCTTCGATGATGGAGAAAAAGTTCTAGTGCTTCCTGACTTGGAATCTCACGAGTCGACGCATGAGGTTACATGTGATGTATCTCCTACTCCATCTGCATCATCCATTCTGCGCTCGTCCATTGATGAACCAGGTCCAGAGCCATCAGCTGAGGCTCAAGAGGTAATAAATGTAAACTTTTGCAATTTTGAAGGTAATGGTGATTATCTTGATCCTTTTGATTGCTATTTTGAAAAGCCACCAGCGGAACTGTGCTGGTGGTATCATATTCCTTGTGCAGAGAGTCATGCTAGACTCTTTGATAGATTGAAAGGGTTCTTGAGTTCCACATTTTATGCTTTCAATTTATTGTGCTATGATGTGCCTTGTAAGATGTGTGCACAAGAATATGATAGGCTACTGAGGGCCTTGACAATGTCTGAGAGATAAGCTCTTGAGATTGAGAATAAGTCAAGCCAATGACATTAAAAAAGGCGCTTCTCGGGAGGCAACCCGAGGTAAGTTTTATAATTTAGTATTTCAATTCCTGGTTAGCTAGTTTTCTTTTCAATAAATTGGGTTTCCCATTAGGCATTAGATAGTTGTTTTTGGTTTGAGATAGACTAAGCTTTCAGGAAAGGCCACCGAAATCCTCAGATCCGACCTATAGAGACCCATCCACCACATTGTGAGTATTTCATTCATCTCTTTCTCTATGTTTTTATTTTTTGTTGTCTTTTATGTTTCACTGAGGACAATGAAAGGTTTAAGTGTGGGGGAGGGATTGCATTGCATATAGATAGAGTTTGCATATCATGTTTATTTATGTTACCATGTTTATTTATGTTGTCATATTTATTTTTATTCATATACTGCATTTGAAAAAAAAATCCAAAAATATCATGCGTTGAATTTAAGTGTTATTAACGATACCCATCTTGGTTTAGTTTGTCCTCTAATTTATTTTTATGATCTTAATTGCATAAATCCCATGACTTGATTGAATTGCTTGAAAATGATTTTGGAGCATGATTTGAGAATATAATTGAGCAAGTATGATTCATAGTTGAGGTTTAATTGAAATCTAAAAAAAAACATAACCTTTGTGAGTTTGTTTTGGCCTTATAGGGACTTTACGTATTATTCCCTTTTGCTTTTATTGTGTGATTATACTCTCCATATGCTTCTTATTTCAATACCGTATTGCACATGGTTGTTGCTTGTGAATTTCAAATGATTGAGGCATGTTTTCTTTAGCCATATTATACCTGTCTACCTTACATATTATCCTTTGCTTGAAGCCCATCCGAGCCTTAAAGCCTATTCTTTTTTATAGCTCCACAAAAATATATCATAGCCAATGATTAGCCTGACCCTATCCGGGAATTAGGAGGAGAATTGGTGAAAAATCTTTATGTTGGAGTTGCTTTGAGTAGATATGATGTATGTATGGTTGTGCATTGCGAGAGGCATAGCCAAAATAAGGTAACCCTTCTTGCATAATAGAGATGACTTATTACTAGGGGCCTAAGGAGGATAAAATTCACTTAGGAGTAAAAGTCTAGTAAGCTTGGACCTAGGGAGGATAAAATTCACCTAGGGGTAAAAGTAAGCATAAAATAAAATAAAAGAAGTCATCATAATGGAAAAAAAATGCATGAGTTGTATGACTATTGAAATCGAAGAGCTTATTGATATGTATTGGAGTTTATGTTATTGGAATGGTTTGCGAAGTATGGAAGTTTTGGTGTTGTTCTGGTTGGTTGTTGTTCCTTTTTCCCGGATTTTTAGCACCACAAGCCTAAATATTTCTCATGCCTTATGTTCCTACCAAAGTCTCATTACATCCCTATAAAAGTCCTCATGATGTTGTTTGCAAGTGATAACTTTCACGGTGTATAGAACATTTTGGATTGAGTTGAGAGTTGGACTTTAAAGCCTAAACACATGAGAGCTTAAGTGAAACACATTATCCCGGTGAGGTTGGATTAAATTTGCTTTTACTATTGAATCGCTCATATATTTGCTAGGATATTTGTTCTCTTATTTATGGCTCCTATTGCTTGATGTTGCTTTTATAAAATTATAGCATGAAGATCTTATTTGTGGGATGATTAATTCTATTTTTTTTTTTCATTGCTTGAGGACAAGCAAAAGCTTTAGTGTGGGGGAGTTTGATAGCATGCATTTAGGTAGGCATAATAGGTTGCATTTAGCTTAGTTAAGATGCATATCATGCATGATTTAAGTAGAATTTGCATATTTGCTTTCTATGTTGGTGGAGTCGGAATCTACACGTTTTTATTGATTATTTTAGGTAACTGTGGATCCGAGAAGGATAAATGGGTTGATAACGCATTGGATGAGAATGTCTAGTTGATCGAAGAAGCTTACATGAAGATCTCAAGAGGTCATGAGAAGAAGAAGCGAACCTAAACGAAGAACAAGTCTGCAGAAGTTGCTTCCAGACATGCTGAACTTGTTTTGCACTTTCTGGAGGCCTCGGTTGTCCGATCGACTATTATGACCATGCGTTGGAAAGCTCTTTCAGAGAGCTACAACTTTCATGTTGACGTCGAGAGCTGATTCAAGACGAATTTTCCGTGAAAGACCAATGCAGCGGCCGCCGCATGGTGTGCAGCGGCCGCCGCCAGGGACGACGCAAAAGGAATTCTGATGATGCGGCCGCAGCATACATGCGGCGGCCGCCGCATCTGCCGCCAGCGTTAATTCGCAGCGTTTCATTTAAATAAAACCCTAGATGTTCTTATTTTGTTTCAGGGCCGACTTGGGTGTTATAAGGCCGACTTTTTAGTTATTTTTGGAACACTTCTATTCTATTCTATTCATCAAACTATTGGAGAGAGAGCGATGTTCGCCATGGGCGGCTAAACTCTCTTCGTTCTACTTGCAATTTGAAGCTTTATTTGGATTGATTGTGAGTTTCTGAATCTTGTTCCTTATTTCCTATATTGAATGCTTCAACTTCTTTGTGCTTGATTGTTTATTGTTTTGTTCTATCTTGTCTGTCCAACTAGTTAGATCAATTCAATTGCTAGGCTTTTGTAGATTCCTGATTGCGAACCTTAACCCAAGTAGCAAACTTATCCCTTTAGGGCTGATTGAACTAATTGGATAAGTAGGAAGTTGGATGTGTTGTTAAATCCCTCTTTAGGGACTGCAAATACCGTGGTTAATCTCTGAACTTAAAGCTATCAATTGGGTTAAATCCTTCTTTAGGGACTGTTCGATTGATAAGGGTTTCTAGGACTGATTGGACTAGTAACTATATTAGGTCGGGACAAGGGCATTCATAGGAAGACTAAAAGGACAAGAGGAAGTTACAATATCAATTCAACCAAATAAAGTGGATAGTTGTAGGTAGAACGATCTTCTCTAAATTGTTTTGCATCAATCTGTTTATAGTTTATTTTGCTTTCTTTCTTGTTTCAATCACCAAAACCTCCCTTTCTACTAATTGGTAAATACACATTGCTAAAAAATACTTGTTTCTCTGTGGGATCGACCTCTTACTTGCTTGCTATACTAGTTTGTAGGTTTGAGTTTTATTTTGATACAGTTTATGCGACTAAAAATCGTCCATCAGTATCCTCCTGTGAATCAGATACAATGGAAAGCAAAAAACACATGTGGGTAAATTTCATACCACTTATGCATCATTTATGAGTACAATTAGCGTTATACTAACCCCGATATTTACATGTTCAATTTTGAAACAGCCGAATTGAAGAAACAAGCGTGCTCAGTGAAGAATTAGGTGTCTCTACCCAAGAGACACTCAATGGAACTGATTGAAACTGGATACATCACCAAAGCAACATCACAAAGTTTGATTTTGGGTTAGAATATGTCACCTCACCCCCATGTTACCATGTAGTACGAAGCAATATAGCTTCATATATATAAGTTTCAGTTTAACAGTTAGGAATTCTATCTTTTTCAATATAGTACTTGGCTAAGTTTTCCAATTTAGATAGTCAAGTCAAATGTTTACTACTCCCCTTATGAATTTTATTTTAGTATTTGCTGAAATAAAGTTGTGTATGCTTTGGTGAGTTGTCAATTGTTGTTGTTTCTTTGTTTTCAATGAATTTACTTTGGTCATTGAACACGTTTATACAATACACATATAATTCATAATGAGCATATGGGACACATCACCATAACCACTAGATAAAAATAAACAAAGGAGAGAGGAACTAAAGAGTACATCAACAAGATTTATTTGCCTAGAAATATGAATAAGAGTTAGTTAAAAGGAAATTAAATATGAGACACATCACCATAACCACTTGATAACAGGAAAGAGGGATGAAGACTAAATCAACAAGATTTATTTGCCTAACAAGAAGATTAAGAATTAGTTAACAGGAAATTAATAGTTATTATTATTAGTTGAAAGTTCTGGAGACACTATAACAAAGGAAATAAGTTTAATTTCAAGTTTGATAAATTTTTTATACCATGTTCTCAGGAAGATGGACATTAACTTGCAGTCTAATCAATCATAAACAAGGTTTGCAACCTTAGTCTTGGATAGGATTTGCCTCTTTGGCCTCATATTCAACATGAAATGTACAAAGATATCGGGATGAGTAGGACAATGCTAACAATCAATTATCATGTTCGAGAAATGATTAAAAGAAGAAACAAAGCCGAGAAAATAGCGAGAAAATGGGCTCCATCCTAGCCTGATATTTTTGAGTTGAGTTGGGATTCGGTGGAAAAAGGGCACCTGATCTTTTCAGCCATCTGAAAAAAGAGCTGCAAGACCACAATCTGAGATTCGTGGACTCAAGATATATTTGAATATGTTACTCTAACATCCTATTACCCAACTTCATCAATTCATCTTATTCCTCGACAATTTTTTCTTCCCAAAATTCCTTAGAAGCAGTGAATCCAACAAAAAAAAAAACACTTGGTCAATTAAACTAGGGACCAAATCTGATCATCTCATTTAGCACATAGAGAAAACACACAGAAACTATATTGTCAAAATATATAAATAATAAAAGATCAATTATTAAAATAAAGACAAGTAACTTTAATAACATTAAATGATGAACTCAAAAGACAAAAGTAACTCCGCTAACATTAAAACATAAACTCAAAAGACAAGTATTTTAGACACTAACCATACAAATTCCTAAAATCATTCATATGCAAAAAATTTCTGTCATCTGATCTATCCAAACGCAGAAAACTATCACCTTCAACAGAAAAAGCAATTTCAGTAGTACATTTCATATTTCAAACCGCATGCCATAAGTCATGAGATATAAACAAAGGTACATTCATACCATTCTCCATTGGGTTAACAACATGAAACTGAACTCACTCATTCTAATGATATTCATATATTTATATGCAGGGAACACACGAAAGAACCCAAATTTCAAATGGACGGAGGTACACATACTTTGATTTCGTACCACTAACAAATTTAGAACAACATATTTAGTTATGCAATATAATATTTTAAAAGAAAAAACCCCACACCATGCCATTGTAATTAACATACTTTTATCCATCTCATTAAAACCCAAAACACACATGATGTATACCTAATTTCAAACAACATAGTTTCTCAACAGAATTTAGTCTTATTTACCTTATTATGTAAAATTTAATGCCTTTGCAGGCTCATTGAGAAGGTTCATGGCATCAACCTCAGCCTCACAAACATTTGAAGGATGTATATCAATTGCTTTTGAAACACATTTAAGAAATGATGGAACAACACAAACCCTTTGTGGGTTAAAACTCACTGATCAATCACAAAGTAAAGGTATTGATAAGTCAATCTACTCATAACCTTATATATATATATAATACATATAATGATGAAAGAAAAGTATTGAACAAAAAAACAATCACAGTTCATAAATCTTCTGCTGCACCGAAGGTTTCTAATGTAGGGGAAGCATTCAACTCATGTAGTAAGTACATTAGCCTTCTAATATCATAATTTTAATTCCTTTAACATCAAATTCTATGCTAATATATTCAATGTGTAACAGGAACACAAGTTTCTTATAATAAACTTGACTCTCCATCATATAAATGTTAGTTTTGCAATGCAACAATGTGGTTCGACGAGAAGAATTCAAGATAAAAAAACATGAAAATCCAACATTTTCCATTTGCTGTCAAGAAGGAAAAGTTAGATTAAAGAAACTCCAGGACACTCCACCACTGTTGGATCAACTACTTCAATGCAATAGTGGTTCAAAGGCCGCAAAGTTTCGTCAACAAATCCGAGTTTACAACGCCATGTTTTCTTTCACATCGTTCGGAGGGAAAATTGACAAGACGATTAACGAAACAAAGGCCCATACACATTCAGGATTTCAGGTCAAAACTATCACAGTTTTGGATCCCTTTTGCCCCCGGAAGGAGCCCAACCAAGATTTGCTCAAATGTATTTCTACGATACAGAAAATGAGATCAAAAACAGAATGGGATGCATGGGACATGATGGAAATGAAGTTGATGAATCAACGGTCAACGAGTTAATGCACATGTTAGACACACGTAGTTGTGTTGCAAAAGCATTCAGAATGGCTAGAGATTGGAGCACACACAACAATTCGTATGATTTGAAGATCAGGCTCATTGGTCAGAGACAATCAAATGCGAGAGAATATAACATGGCAGAAGTCTCTGAAATTGCGGCATTGGTTATAGGAGATTTTGGTCAAAACACAGCATCCCGCGACGTTCTGATTCATAGCAAAACATCAGGGCTGCAGAGAATAAGCGACCTACACCCGCAAGCAATACATGGCTCTACAATATCCTCTACTATTTCCCTATGGTGAAGATGGATACCATGAGAAGATAGAATACTATGACAACACCGGAAGAAGGAAGACAAAGAGATCTTTTGTCACAATGAGAGAGTTTTACTGCTATATGATCCAACAATGATTGAATGAAGGCTTGACAGTTATAAGAGGTGGGAGACTTTTCCAACAATATTTAGTTGATGCATATACAACAATTGAAGAGCAAAGATTAAGGTGGTTAAGAATGAATCAAGATGACCTACGTGCAGATTTATACCAAAACATATGTGATGCAGTGACTAGAGGTGACACAAAAGCAAGTGCAAGTGCAGTAGGGAAGAGAATTGTTCTACCTTCGTCTTTCACTGGTGGTCCACGATACATGATTCAAAACTACCAAGATGCAATGGCCATTTGTCGCAAATTTGGAAATCCATCGCTCTTCATCACCTTTACAGCAAACCAGAATTGGCCAGAGATTGAAGAAATGTTGTCTCATGTGCCTGGACAGCAACCAACAGATAGACCGGACATCATTGCAAGAGTATTCAAAATGAAGCTGTCACAACTGATGACAGATATTCAAAAGAATGCCATTTTCGGAAAAAGGCCAGCACGTAAGATTATGTGGAACTATCATGTATAATATAATATAAATTGCCGTGTATTCTATATCATTTATCTTATATATATATATATATATATATATATATATATATATATATATATATATATATATATATATATATATATATATATATATATATATATATATATATATATATTTGTATATTTGCAGTTGTATACACCATTGGATTCCAAAAAAGAGGCCTTCCGCATGCACATATATTATTATGGGTGAGTGAAGAATACAAATGTCAAACACCAAGTCATATTGATGACATCATTTCAGCAGAAATCCCATGCAAAGCTGAAGATCCAATTGGATTTAAAGTTGTCACGGACTACATGATGCATGGGCCATGGGGTCAAGCAAACAAAAATTCCCCATGCGCAATTGATGGTGTATGCACCAAGCATTTTCCCAAGTCATACTATGCAGAAGCAACAATTGATGATGATGGTTTCCCAACCTACCAGAGAAGAGATAATGAACAACATGTCATCAAGCAGAAGCAAAAGTTGGATAACAGACATGTTGTACCATATAATCGTTATTTGTTAATCAAGTACCAAGCACATATCAATGTGGAGTGGTGCAACAGATCAAGAGCAATCAAATATCTCTTCAAATACTTGAATAAAGGCCCAGACAGGACATCTATAATAATCAAAGAAAACTTCACCCCCGCAGAAAGTTCAGATACAGCAAAGGTCATAGAGGTGGATGAAATAAAGCAATATCTAGATTGTCGGTACCTATCGGCCTGCGAAGCTTCATGGCGTATATTTGGTTTTGACATACACCATTGCACACCATCAGTCATGCAGCTCACCTTCCATTTGCCAGATCAAAACATTGTAACACTCCGTGACTCGGATAGCCTTCCAGCATTGCTCCATAGAGATGGTATTCAAGACATTGTGTTCACGGAATGGTTCAAATTAAATGCAGTTGACGAAGAAGAAGGAAATTATCTTACGTAGAAATACCAGAAGCATTTATTTGGAATGCAAATGAGAAGAAATGGACTACCCGAAAACAAGGAAAAAGCATTGTCAGAATAACATATGCTCATCCTACATCAGGTGAAAGATATTACTTGAGAATGTTGTTAAATGTTGTGAAAGGGCCACAATCATTTGAAGAAATCAGAACAGTTAATGGGAGATTGTTCGAGACTTTTAGAGAGGCTTGCTATGCTCCGGGTATGCTCAATGATGATAAAGAATGGACAGATGCGATTTCAGAGGCTAAATTCTGGGCAACAACGGTTCAACTTCGTGAGCTTTTTGTCACAATCTTATTATTTTGTGAAGTCAGTAGTCCGAAGAAACTATGGGAGCAAAATTGGGAAACACTCTCTGAGGATATTGTCTATCAAAAGCGAAAGTTGTTTAACTTCCCGGGGTTAAAGCAAACAGAACATCAAATCAAAAACTATTGTCTGCTGCATATTCAAGAAATTCTGAACAAAAATGGAAAATCTTTAGGAGATTACCCAGATCTACCAATGCAGATACAACATTGTTGACAACCATGGATAATCGACTTATTCTAGAAGAGCTGAACTATAGTTTCCATGACCTGGGTTTGGAACATCAGAAGGTTCATGCATCTCTAAATTCAGACCAGCTGCTAATCTATGACAAGGTACTTTCTTAAATAGAGCGCAACCAGGAAGGGTTCTTCTTTATCTATGGCGTAGGAGGCACATGGAAAACTTTCTTATACAGAACTTTAATAGCTCGGCTGAGATCTGAGAGAAGTATAGTTCTAGCAGTTGCATCTTCAGGTAATTTAACTCTTACCACAATTTTAGGATATTCAAATATCATTTTACAAAGACAATATTACTACACCTAATTTTACTTTACAATCTCATTGTCATTCAGGTATAGCATCTCTACTACTACCCGGTGGAAGAACATCTCATAGTAGATTTGTCATCCCTTTAGAATTAATGGAGAATAGCACGTGTGGGATAAAGCAGAACACACATTTGGCAGCGTTAATGCATGAAGTGAAATTGATAATATGGGATGAAGCTCCAATGACTCAGAGATTTGCATTTGAAGCACTTGATAGAACTTTGAGAGACATACGTGGCTTCAACAATGAGACAAACAAGAACAAATTGTTTGGAGGAATAACACTGCTACTAGGAGTAGACTTTAGACAAATCCTGCCAGTCATACAAAAGGGAAGAAGGGCATATATTGTACAAGCATGCATCAATAATTCCCCTTTATGGAAACATTGCCAGGTCCTACACGTACTTGACACGAAGCATGAGAGTTAATGAAGTGGATGTAAATGGAGATATCGACTTCAACAAACAACGATTCAACCAATGGGTCCTAAAAGTTGGAGATGGAGATGTCCAAGCAACAGCAAAACAAGATGAAGATCAGCCCACATGGATAGAAATTCCAAAAGAATTCATTCTTGAGACAAATAGTTGTCCAATACAGCAAATGGTGGACCAGATATTTCCAAATTTCATGGCTAATCAAAATGATGGGGATTATCTTCGAGAAAAGGGCTATTCTCACACCTCTAAATGAAGAAGCTGATGTAATCAATGAATAAACAAAATTATGAAACGTTGGCTATATGAATAAACAAAATTATTTGTATGTAACTAATTAAAAAAAAATCATGTTGCACATAACACCGTGCACATACATATGTAGGGTTCCTAAAAAAAAAAACATATGTAGGGCATGTCTAATTATTGATCGAACTTGGATTGATCCGATCTGACCGACCATCACATGTGATGTGCACAGTTAAGCATGTCTCAGTCGATCGAGTTAGGGCTGGAATAGGGACGGACCCAGGGGCAGGCTGGAGTTCGCTCCAACCCGCCCCATTTTTACAAAAATAAAATAATAGGTAAAAAAATAAAAATAATTAATAAAAATTATTCATTTATTTATTAAATTAAGGACTTTATTAATAAAATTATGCGTATGAGAAAATTTTGGCTTATCTAGTCCATCCGAATTTTAATTTCCAGTTCCGTGTCTGGGCTGAAAAGCCACAATAGGGCTCCTAACCTTATGTACACCATCAAACCACTCAATGGAAGCCGAGATTATCTCGCTAGAAGATGCAAACCGGCCTCTCACTTGCACGGTAAAGGCTAGTTCTTGTCGCGGGTGTGTGAATCGCAACGTTTTTGGCTTAACTTCGACACTCAATCCTCGAGGCGCGGTCACCTTGACCTCGTACGTAGACGGATAATGTTGCCGGTTGGAAACAACATTCGTAGCCCTTCTCCGGAAGATGTTGTTGAAACCAGATGAATTCGTTGCAATAGTGATAGAGGGATAGTTGAGATCTCGAACAAAGCCGACGTTTTTGGAGCAAGTAGTGCGACGGTCTCCGGATATCTGGCTTATTTGAGCGACGCTGAAACCTTGGCCGCACAAAAAGTTTACGTAATCGGCCTCACCGGCATCATAGACTAAGCCGGGATCCACGGCTCCCAAGGGGTTGATATGACCCGCCCCGTATGCCAATTCGGCTTCTTCATTGATGCTTGGACTCAAAGGAAACGCTGCAAAGTCATCAATTGGTGCATTTGGTTTCAATGACAACACTTTATATTAGGATAGTTGGATCAGTGGATCAGCACAGATTTCTTACCGGTGGTCATAAGAGCAGATCGAATGGCGGCAGGGGACCAATCGGGGTGATACGACTTGACATACGCGGCTGCTGCGGAAGCGTGAGGGCAAGCCATGGACGTACCGAATAAGATGCTGTATAAGACGGATCTCTTGTCACCCGCTATGTGTTCGGCTGGTGCTGCCATTGGAGAGTAGGCTGCTAAGATGTCCACACCCGGGGCTGACAAATCTGGCTGCAAAGTACATTGTCATGTCACACTTGTTAGCTACACATAAATTATTCTTCTAGCTCTTTGCTCGTGATTATTCGTCTGTTTTCACATGATTATTCATTTAGAATTATATAATTATTCGTTTGTATAAAGAGTGTAAAAAAATGTGCACTTTATTTTAATAATTGCCCAATAGTATTTCATTCCAACAAATAATCTCTCAATATTGAAGTTACTTTTAATCTCATCCGTTGATTTTCTTAATTCAATGGCCTAGATTTGTTAACATTATACACAATAAGAGTTGTGAACAAATATAAAACATTGGATTAAAAAGATCAACTAATGAGATTTAAAGGAAAAATTGAAAAGACAATTATTTATCGGGCACACATATGCTAGTAGCCTAGCACACAAGCTGAGTGATGTTCCATTCTAAAACCAATTGGCAATAGAAGGAGTAGTCCACCGACTCATATACTAGGGCTTGTTATGTTCAACTTTCGATGTGGGGCACTTTTGGTCTCATTCACATCTCTCAACACGCCCCCGCAAGTCCAACTAGGAATGACTCGTCTAGTTGAGACTTGGACAACTGGTAATTAACCCAGATCGACCAGGATCGACACAGCCCGTTAGGCTAACCGCTCTGATACCATATCAAAGTCCGACTCGGACCGATGACTGGGGGACGTGCACGGGCCCACATGCGCTAGTAGCCTAGCACACAATCCGAGTGAGGTTCTATTAATCTAAAACCAATTGACAATAGAAGAAGTAGCTCACCGACTCATATACTAAGACTTATTATGTTCAACTTTCGATATGGGACACTTTTGGTCTCATTCACATCTCTTAATAATATATAACTTATACGATTAATCATGTTTGCAACTCGATCATGTTAGGGCTTGCGATTTGGGAATTGATTGATATAATAATATATAATACCTTAAGAATGCCAGGGGTGATCGTGTTAGGGCCTCTGGAAGAAAAGCTACCAATGTAGGGTGCCAACTTATCCTTTACAGTGTGGGTCTTCAATATAGTTGCTACTGGTGCCTTACTGTAAAACAATGTAATACAAATTAACAAATTATATATGTGTAGCCAGAAGTTGCAGTGAAATGGAAAATACGGTATGAAATGAAATGTGACGGTACCTAGAGGGATTATTTCTAATGTAGGAGAGAATGGCATCACCGTCATCCAAGCGAACCAGAGCCGTTGGAAGAGGGTACTTTCGGAACCGCTTCGGTCGTCGTTAATGGCATCTCGAATGAGGGTTCCAGCCGCACCTGCATCGAGGGAGGCTTGGCTAGCAACGTCGGCGACATTGAGATCACACAGTACAATCTTCCCTTGCACCAACGTCCTATTCAAGGAGCTGCAAATCCTGTATATGTACATATGTATACCGGTTAATTATAAACTATTAAACCAAAAAATAAATACATTATAATAATAAGAAAAAAAATTAGTATATAAGTACCTGGCCCCATTTGGAAGAGAGGAGTTGGGTGCATCCCCTCCGTATATCAACGGCAATTTCTTTTCTTTCAGGTTGAACGGATTTATTGAATTTCGTCCCTGTTTCCACAATTTTTTATGTATTTAATTTACTTTATCAAAATATAATCATAAATTTTGTATTGTTGGTCTTTTCCATATTCTAGAAATAAAGATAAAAATTATGATTTATAAGAAATTTTATTTCATTTATTTCATTCTTTTGATTGACGGTGTCGTATAAGTTTAAAACTTGTACAATGTTCTAAAATGCGCTAGGAGGTCGTTAGGTGGCGGGTGACCACCTAATATTTAGGCGGAATTAGAACAAATTTGATTATTTTCTTATCTTTTAACGTATAACACATGTCACTAATTCAATGTAATACTCCATCTGTTCGTGAAAACTTGTCGTTTTAGAGGGTTAATTTTGTTCAACAAAACATGTAATTTTAAGTATTTTGGCCCTTACTTTACAAAAATATCATTGTAATGATTAATAAATTGTTAGTTGTGTTTTCGATAAAGTAAAAAAGTAGTGTAATAAATGAGGGTATAATAGTATATTTGCTTATTTACTTAAAACTTGTGAAAGAAGCTAGAATGAAAAATTTTGGTGAACGGAGAGAGTAATAATCATTAATCTGTAATATCACTCATAAGCCCAAATTTATAGTGCTTAACTAACATTAAAGTAAATAAATGCAAAAGTAATAGATTTCGTCCCCTAATAACATAATATGTTGAAACAACTTTATTTGAATTTCTTTTCATTATTTTAATTGACTGTATCATATATGTTTGAAACGGGTGATAATATTTTCACCGCTAATTTTTACTATTTCCACCGCTAATCACCGCATAGGTTTGCGGTGTCTTTAATGACAGTCAACGATCCCACCACATAGGTATACGGTGGGTGGAGGAGTTTACAGGCCCAAGACCTTCGCGATACTGGCCTATAACCGTCGTCATAACCCACAGTATATGTATACGATGAGTTTGAAACGTCGCCATAACGGTCTAAAACCGTCACCATAACAGTCCAAAACCGTCACCGTAATCCACCGCATAGGTATGCAGAGGGTTATGGCGACGGTTTTGGATAACTTCTACAAACGGTTTTCAATTGCCCAAAAGCCCACCGCATGTATACGGTCGTCATAACCCACCGCATAGGTATACAGTGAGTTTGTATACGATCAACGGACCCACCGCATATATGCGGTGGATCTGGGAAAAAGTAGATTAAGACCACCGCATACCTATGCGATGATTAGCGGTGGAAATAGTAAAAATTAACGGTGAAAATATCTGGCCCGGTTTGAAACTTTTGAAATAAAGTACGAGGTCATAACAAAAAAATACCTGAAAGAATTTGCCATTACCGAGCTGCACGCCGGTCAAGAACTTGCGGTCAATCGACGAAGCAGCGACGGACAAGAGCCACGGCGCGACATTAGTGACAGCTCCGAGCGCAGGGCCGTGGTTGCCGGCGGAGAATGACGACAAGATCCCCCTCTGCATCGCATGAAAGGAGCCGATCGCCCTCGTGTCAAGGAAATACTGGGACGCGGATGTGCTTCCGATGGACACCGAGATTATGTCAACACCGTCGGCAATAGCGTCGTCAAACGCGCGTAGTAGGTCCGCTGAATTACAGTTGTCGTCGCTCCAACACACCTTGTACACCGCAATCCGAGCACCCGGTACGCCGCCTCGTGCGGTCCCGTTTGCGTAGCCGAATAGGCTGGCGTTCGGTACCAGCCCTCCGGCTACGGTTGATGCTGTGTGGGTCCCGTGGCCCGTGTAGTCCCTCGGAGTGGGCCCCTCTTTTTTGGGGTACTTTTTATCTGCCCGGTAATATCTCGCGCCAATTATTTTCCTACATATTAAAGAATTATAAGTCGTATATTCTAAATATTTTTTGTCTCAATTTCAATTGTTTTTCCATTTTGAAGTTTACTCCAAAATATATAAAGATTTCCCCAAATTAATTTGAAAAATGATCTCTAATTGTCGTAAAATATTTTCCAAAAAATCAAGACGGAGAATTTGTAAGGCTTCCTCTAATGGGGCGGATTTAGGAGGCTTTTAAGTGCCTGAAACTCCACATATATATTTATTATCTTGAAGAGTCCAAACCTCCTTAATCTTATATTTTTTATATTTTTTGTTTCTCTTGATTTTATTATATTAAAAATATTTAATTAAATAACAAATTTATGATTTTATTTAATATAATTAAAAAAAATAGTCTCCCTTCATTGACTAAATATATACTCCGTATTACTCACTTGTTGCAGGAAAAGTTGGATGCTTGTTGACATACGCCCTTCCATTTGGCGGGAATCGGACCCAAACCGGTCTCTAAAACTCGGAGACTCCGGCCAGATTCCGCTGTCGATCACGCCCACAATGACATCTTTTTCGATGATACTCCTCGGAACATCGACGGGGAAGCCCATGAAATCCCATGACCTTGTTGTGTGAAGCTCCAATTTTGTGCTGGGAAACACAGAAACTACACCTACCATACCTGCATATATATATAATGACGTCATAAGTTAATTAATCGACGAACATTATAAATATATAATAATGACGTCATAAATGAATATATATATTACCTGAAATCTTTTGTGCCTCAGCATCAGTTAGCTTAGCAGCGCAGCCATAGAAGCTCCTATGGTACCAGTGGTGTAGATACTCCGAGGCGTTCTTGCTGTATTCACTGCACACATTTTAGTTAACAACTCAGCATATCTCGCGATTATACTATGCAGATATATAGACCATATGGATATATATTGTTACCTGCCAATAACAAGTCGCATGAGTTTGTCGTAGTAGAATTTCGGGGAGAGTGTAGTCGAGGGCATATGACTCCCCATGTATATAATATGCAACTGCATTCGTCGATCATACAATACAATAGCAAATGTTAGGAAACTATTACTCAACACCATCCAAAACAGATCGATAATGAGACCAAAAGAGTCTCACGTCTAAAGTTGAGTCTAACAGGTTTTAGTATACAAGTCGGTGAGCTGTTTCTGCTAATATCAATTGGTTTTAGTAAAAAACATCATTAATTCGACTTGTGTGCTATACTACTACAGTAACATAAAACAAAAATGATATAATTTTATTTAATCGCTTTGGTACCTTCCGTTCATTCTCGGCAGCAACAGTTGAAGGGCCAAGAAAATGGCTGACGGCGAGGAGGAGGAGGACGACGAGGAGGGATGTCGAAAACGAACCCATCCCCATTGCAAGATAATCAATTAACAGTCAATGAAATTGAGTTGGTCGCAGATAATTCAATTTACTTATGATATAAATCTGGATTAAATTGATAGGAATTTATAGGTGAGAGCTGTTGAAGAGGTAAGCTGGTTTAGCTAAGATACTTTCAAAGCTTGAATTAAATCGTATAATATAATAATTAAAGTCTTATAACTAATAGGGAGTAGTTAAAAGAAAAATGATTTAATTTGCATGAATAATAATTATATATATGGACCCACGAACGCGCCTCTCTGACTTGGTTATAGTCTTATGTGAAAACTATAGTAAGAAGTGTTAAACACCAGTTTGCCAGTTTTAATTAAGAATTTGTCAACAACAATATCTCTAGTAATGGTCAAAATTTTGCTGCGATGACAAATCAGTAGCCCCGGCCCATTGCTAAGTTTTTTTTCTTTTCCCTTATAGACTAAGCTTCTAGTTTTTGGCAAGTCAATACACTATAACTACTTAATTAATTTGATCACATGGTAAAAGATCCTACAAAAATGAAGAGTCATTTTAATTTGGATTTCCTCAAATGTGGCATGTTTGTAGTTTTTGCAAAAAATTAAGGGCAATTTGCCTGAATCATCGTTCTTAAGTAGGGATGTGCATGATTCGTCCCAAACCGAATTTTTGGGCCTGCGTGTGTGTGCTGGTATTGGACCTGACCGGAATTATGTGAAACGGGTTATATCAATTCCTATATATGGGTTCTTTAGTTGGGGAGAGATGGCAGACCCGGATTCTCTTTCCTCTTGGGCGGGTCCTTTTCTTTCCATCGGGCATGGGCTTCCGGGTTGGGTATCTGTGTTGGGCTGTTCCTATGGGTTGGGAGAGATGGGCTTGGGTGGTTTATTAAGAGAGTTGTTGTTTATGAGTTATGTTTTATAGAGTTTTATATAATTGTTGTCTATTAGATGATTATTATTGTTATATTATTATATTATTATTATGATTTTGTGATTATATATTTTCTGAAAATTACCTTTTGAAAGTGATATTATTAAGGTATGTAATTGCGATGTTTTAAATATGTGATTCTAGGAATTTTGAAATAAATTATTGGCTTTGATTTATAAATATGATTCATAAACAGATTTATTGAAGAGTTATTTTAGACATATGTTGTTGATAATTGTTAAGAAGAGATTTTCAAGTCTTTGGAATTATCGCTTTAAGGATTTGTGTTGGAAAATCAAAATGTCGGAATTAATTCTATAATATGATTTTGACGTATTGGTTTTAAGGTCTAAATGTTTAATGTCGAGATTCTTTGTCTTGGTTTGATGATGTTGGTTTTGAGAAAGAAGTTTGGAAATATGGTTGGTACGATTTTATCAATGGGTTCAATTGAAAGTAAATGATTTTGGTTGATGTTGATCGTATCGGAAAGGTTTTGGAAAATGGTTTTACCATCGATTGGTTTTGAGGATGTCGAGAACATGGAGTTCGTGTTCATCGGTAGCTTATGGAAATGGCTTGATGATAGGTGTGTATTGTGGTCGGATTGCTTTTGGAGTTGCATTTGGGCCCTTGCTTGCGTTATTTTGCTGTTCTGCATTCTCAGGTAAGTATCATACGGGACTTACTCAGTAACCTGGACCTCCTGTCCGATGTGTCATGTGATGTGTAGTTTTGTTGCATATTAAAGCATGCCATGTAGTATCATGCTAGGATTGCATTGAACCGAGCATGTGATTACTATGTGTGTT
The DNA here is from genome assembly GCA_037127255.1 of Persicaria tinctoria. Classification (NCBI taxonomy): domain Eukaryota; kingdom Viridiplantae; phylum Streptophyta; class Magnoliopsida; order Caryophyllales; family Polygonaceae; genus Persicaria; species Persicaria tinctoria. The sequence continues at coordinate 84,466,709 of JBANSL010000004.1, read as the reverse complement.
TGAAACAGAACGGTCGTTATCTGTGATAGTCCTAGAGTCTTTACTAGGGTCATAGGGTAGCCCAGCCCCATCGGGTGCCCTGAATCAATCGAGTCGATATGAGTATGATTTGATGGCCAAGGAACACCGGGCAAGCGATGTTATGATGATGAGTTATGATGTTGAGCATGCTATGATTTCGTGGTCTGTGCACCACAACGAGGAAATGGGGTACCGTACTGGCTAGTTCCACTCATGAAAAAGGGGGTGGAGTAGGAGAGGGATATGCCACTTGGCATTGCCTTGGGCATTTTACAATATTTCTGCATATTATCATATTATCATATCTATCAAGCATGCTTATGTGATTTAAATCTTGTACTGCATTAGATCATCCTTTATTTAGGTATAGGCATGTTATATGGCCTCAGCGCGGTCAGAGGACCCGCAAGCGATTACCGGGCCTGACTTCGTGGATAGTGTTAGGTATTGTTCCTTGCTTGCTCCTTGCTTCTATGACGGGAGATCTCTTGGCGAAATCGAAGAACTTGGCTAATTCACTAACTTGACTAAATGATCACCTATTCAGTTATGATTTGGTTTTGACCCGGCTCTACCGTGGCACCTTGTATCTTAACTTCGCTTCCGCTTTACTTTCTTTGGAATGAAGTTCACGACTTAGCCTTTAAGACAGATTAAGGGTACCCAACGACCCTTCGATGTTTTTAGGGTTTGAAATCCCTCTTTCTTACTGATCTTAAAGAGGTTTGAAACCTCGACCCATACCTGGATTGCAAGATCCAAACAAGGGGTTTCATCCCTTGAAATGTAACCCGAAAATCATAATTCTGGGCCGTTACATACTCATTCCTCGAGTCAAAATAGAAATTACATAGTCCGTTTTAGGGATTGAAGATTTACCCATTCAGTGACTTTGGCTGTCGATCTATTCAATGTTGGAATCAAACCTGCTATTAATGTGGGTATTTCTGTTTCTAGAGTGGGATTTGCATCTCAAATTAAGGCCATGAAACAGGTGTCCGACAAATTAAAATTGGAACTGGCGAAGATTTCATATAATGCGACGATGTCTAGGAACTCTACAAATTTTGAAGCGGTGGGGAAGAAATTCAAGCATCGGGTAACAAGTGAACTAGGTCCAGTTTTCTATGTTCATTGTATGTTGTAACAACAATTACTCAAAACTCGGGGTCTAACCTCCTCGGTTGGATTGGACTCAAACACATCAGAGTTGGAGGCCTCGGGTCCTTCTAGAAGGTCTCGTGACTGGACTAACCCCTTGTATACAGGGGTGTCTTTGAAGTCTGATGCACCTTCATTGTATGTTGTAACAATGATTCCACAAGCAACCACATGAGGAAACGATGCAGTATCACTGTATGAGAATGATAACACATGCGGCTTGTAAAAAACACGTCCGAACAAATCTCCCGACCATCTCAACAAATGCCTAAACAAACTATTTATCTAAAAATAGGTTTGTGCAAGCCCGTACCAAAGGGTGGCCCAATTGAACATAACTCCCCAATTTCAAAGGCCCAATTTTGTTTCAATTTTAGGTTACAAAAAAAATGATCTTCAAATGAAGATATATATTATGTGGTCTATTGGTTGATTGCACTCCAAAATTTTCCATCGGTTCCTCTGCCTCCTTGTGTTCGACTCCCAATAGCGTAATTCCCCCCCCCCCCCCCCCCTCCCAAGCTCTTCTTTTCCCTTTCCCTTCACAAGTCCAACAACAACACTTTACTACTATATTCAATATATATAAGGACAAATGACCGATAATAATACGAACTATCAACGCTGAACTAAACATAATAGAAACTTTTAAAACTACCAATTCATATACAAACTACAACACATTAAACCAAAATTGATATAAGGTCCGAAATTCACAAACTATAAATTATTTTTGACTCAAAATATAATTACTTAGAAAGTTTAGGAAATTTTTATAAAATTAAAGAAAAAATTATATCCATCCCCTCCTTTCCCCCCTCTTCTTCCCCAGACAAAACCCGGCCCTTTGCCCAGTTTTTTTTTTCCAACCCCTTAATCTGATCGATTTCGCTCCAATCGGGCTCCAACTTCTCCTCTTTCGGTTGGATTTCTAGCTGATTTTGGATTTTCGTTATCCGTTCTCACATATTCAACCTTTAATTTGGGTATCTTGACCTCTCTGTTCTCGGTGTTGCTTCGAATCGGGTTCTGACATGGCTTTTCGCGTGAGGACTCGGTGAGAGACATGGAGAGGAGAAGGTCCTCTTCAATGGCGGAACTCAACCAACCCTCGCAGTGGCTTCTCAGGGAGAGACATGAGGAGAAGGTCCTCTTCAATGGCGGAATTCAACCAACCCTTATGCCGTCACCTCCGCCATAGCTGCCTTCAGGTCTTCAACCACACTATGGAGGAGGAAGATGATAATCACAATTTATTATTAATTATATATTGAGTCCAAACGAATTTAGAGTTTGTGAATTTTGGACAATGCATCAATTTTGGTTTAATGTGTTATAGTTTGTACATGAATTGGTAGTTTTGAAAGTTGGTACTCCCTCCGTTAATTAAAACATGTCATTTTAGACATTTGTACATTTTTTAAGAAAATAAATAAAGATACACTTATACGCCTAATTATTATTTTACTTTTTCACTTTATTGAAAACTACAACTAACGGGATGTTTTTTGGGTATACTTTTGGGAGATAGCCCTGCGTGGCTAATGGTTAATTCCTTTTACACTAGACCCTGGTATGGTCTACGTCTTTTGTAACTTGTTACAACTTTTGAAATATATTTACCACTTCAGGAAAACTACAACTAACAAATCCCTAATTATTACAAGGGTAATTTTGGAAAGTGAACACCAAAATACCTAAACCGACATGTTTTTCTAAACCAGATTTTACTCCTAAGACGACATGATTTTCTTAACGGAGGGGGTATTATTTTTGGTTCACCGTCGATAGTTCGTATTATTTTTGGTCATTTTTTCTATATACAAATATCTAGTTCTCCTCATTTTTCCATTCTTAACTTTTTAAGGGCCTTTTTTCCAAAGAATCTCCATCTAAGATGTAATTTTTTTTAGCAATTCAAATTGCTATTATGCAGTTTTTTTTAAATTTTTTTTCAAAATATTTACTAAAAATAATTAATTATCAAAATATTAAAACTTTTAAAATATTTACAAAAATATTAATTTTTTACAGGTCTAGCAAAAAACCGCGGTATGAGACTGCGTTCTATTCGCAAAGGGAAAAATGTGAAATTTAAGAAAAAGATAACAAAAAATTAACAAAAGAAACGCGGTCTGAAACCGCGTTTTTGTTTTAAATTTATTTGGGGATGAGCTTTGTAATTCCTCAAAATTGTTTGCATTAGAGACGGGGGTTGAACCCGCGTCTGTTTTTTTTAAATGGGAATTGAAACAGAACTTGCAGGTGGCGGATCGAAATAGAAGGAGGAAGCTCGAGCGCCACGGAGAAGGAACTGACCGTCGACCTCCAACGTCGACAACCCTCTCTCCTTTCTCCTCTCCTCCTTCCTTCGAGATTCGACCTACGGACTCCGGCAACCCTCTCCTCTTTCCTTCGGCCTCCGACCTCTCCTTTCCAATGTACCATCACATATGCACAGTTAAGCATGTTTCAGTCGATCGAGTTAGGGCTGGAACAAGGACGGACCCAGGGGAAGACATGGGGTTCGTTCCAACCCGTCCCATTTTTAAAATAAAATAAAATAATAGGTAAAAAATAATAATATTTGATAAAAACTATTCATTTATTTATTAAATTAAGAATTTTAATAATAAAATTATGCGTATGAGAAAAAATTTAGCCTATCAAGCCTGTCCGAATTTTAATATTTGGTTGCGTGTCTAGGTTGGAAAGCCACAATAGGGATCCTAACCTTATGCACACCATTAAACCACTCATTGGAAGCCGAGATTATCTCACTAGAAGACGCAAACCGGCCTCTCACTTGCACGGTAAAGGCTAGTTCTTGTCGCGGGTGTGTGAATCGCAACGTTTTTTGCTTAACTTCGACACTCAATCCTCGAGGCGCGGTCACCTTGACCTTGTACACAGACGGATAATGTTGCCTGTTGGCGAAAACATTTGTTACCCTCCTCCGGAAGATGTTGTTGAAACCAGTTGAATTCGTCGCAATAGTTATAGAGAGATAGTTGAGATCTCGAACAATGCTGACGTTTTTAGAATTATTCGATTGAATAGGTCGATTTAACGCGTAGATTGGACGATAATTGGGATATTATTCAGCGGAATTCTTACTTTTACGAGGTACACGTAATTGAATCTCTCTCACAAAAAAAAAACCAATCCATATGATAATTGGGATATTGTGAATAAGTAAAAAATTTCAATTATTCGGTTGAATCAGTCGATTTAATGCGTATAGTGAACAATAATTGGTGGATTATTCAGTGAAATTCTTATTTTTACGAGGTACAAAAAAAAACCCAAATCAAACAAATCCCAATCCAGCCAAATAAATTGCACATAGTTCATGAAAAAATTCCAGAAAATACAAACCTAATCCTATATTCAACTAAAAATAATCGATCATGTTATTTGCACGACGATTTTCTCGCCAGACGCACGGTGCCGACGGCGACCTCCCGAACCGGCATAGACACCGCCGAGTCACATCGTGTCACCCACCTGAAGTCGATGCCGAGCTCCGAATTCGGCAGGGTCACATCGAGTCTGGTCTGCAAAGTTGCAGGGAATCTCTGCAGGTTTGCGTCCCATCCTGGGTGGTGCCGCTGCCGAGCTCCCGGGTCGGCAAGAGGGGTGGCGACGGATTATAAATTGAGGGAGCCACGCCCTCACTTTGCACTACACACACCACTCACCCACCTCTTATCTCGCATATCTTCTAAGGAGCTTGTTAGAGCGGTCGGTAGTCCGGAGATCTTCTAAGGAGATATGACGAAGTTGCGCAGCTTGTTAGCGTGGTTTACGCGATCTTCGCGATCCCCTTGACCTTTTACCCTGCCGAGCGATCCGCGTGAGCCTTCACCACAACCCCCACCGAATGATCCTAGAGTGCAAGCCGCCGCCGAGGTATGTAGAGATTTTATGTTAATTTTATCTTATTATTGGTCAACATTTAAATGAAATAAAGATAAAATGTAGGGTATAGTCGAGAGTCAAGATTTTATGTATTTTTTAATGAAATTATAAAAGGAAATTAGATATGGAATTTAGATAAAATTATATATGGAATTTAGATAAAATTAGATATGGAATTTTTAATGCATGAAAATGAGATATAAAATTTTTAATTCATGAAAAATAGATATGGAACTATTAATGCATGAAAATTAGGTATATATTTTTTCATTCATGAAAATTAGATATGGAATTCTTAATGCATGAAAATTACATGTGGAATTTTTAATGAATGAAAATGTAGATATGGAATTTGTAATGCAATTATAAAATTAGATAATGTAGATAAAATCATGATTTACAAGGAATGTAGAGAAATGTAGGTTGAGGTATGTGAAATTTAGATATGGAATCGACATATTGAATGTAGACATGGATTTGAGATAAAATATACATTTAAATGAAATTTAGATAAATATATATCATATAGTGGATAAAGATATATCCGTTAGATATGGGATTTATGTTCACATAATTGGTAAAGATATAAAATTTAGATATGGAATTTATGTTAACATAATGGATATGGAATTTTATAATGTAGATGATGAGGCGGACCGTATCCCAGCGGGAACGAGTAAGGCCAACAGCCTCTCTGAGGCGAGGTGATAGGCCTGTAGAGCCGGCGAGAGCCAGCACATCGGCCATAAGACAACTATCAATTGAACAACCGGTGCAGGAGCCCGCGAGGGCTAGCACGTCATTTCTTGGCCGCGACGACGAGGATTTTTTGGAAGATTACACTGTTGACGAGGTCGACACGTCACAAGTGACAGAGACCCCGCACATACCCGACACCGACTTCATGCATCATTTGACTGCGTGGGAAGCCAAAATCCACCAGATCCCCGTTTATACGCCCGTGGAGGGATCTGGACAGTGGACGATCTGGCCGGGAATGACTCAGCAGCCCATTCGTGACGAGGGGGCATCCTCATCAAACCCAGTTGCTGGTACATCAGCACGAACGTCGAACACCTTAGGGGTAGGTGACACTTTTGGGGGTATATCCAGTACAGACCCTGTGCATAACCCCAACTACCGATATGGGATATTGGACGAGTTGAACCTTACGGATGTGGACGATGAACGCCCCAAGTTTGTCGAGCCACTTCGACACTACACGACTCACAGGTGTCGCTGCTTGTGGTTAAGTGAGGTGGGTGTACATGTATGAACGATTTGGTAACATTTACTGGTATATTATGTGCAATTGTGGTATCTGTGCAGTTGATAATATTATTATATGTCATGCAGGCGGTGGAGATGATGGTCAAGAGCATCAAGCGTGTAGACCGGTGGCATACAGTGCGCAGCTGCCCTCGTTTACCTGGGCAGTGGAACTCGTGGTATCTGGCGAGTCATAATGGGTTACATCACTTGGATGACATCAGAATGGATATTGTGGATCACTGCCTAATCCAAGCCTTCCTCTACCGTTGGCATCCGGAGACCAACAGCTTCCATCTCCCATGAGGGGAGATGACAATTACCTTGCACGATGTGCACAAGTTGTTTGGTCTGGAAATCGACGGACGCGCATTGGTCCCTAACAGTACAAACCCTCTACGATAGCAGTGGATGATGGAAAAATTCGGCTTTTGGCATCCACGACGTTGTACGAAGTGGGAATGCTTTTTACCACAACAGCCTGGATTTGCACATTGCGCAACTCGTTATCAACCCGCAGACATCCCCTGCTGTCATCACAACGGGATATCTATTGGAGGTTTTTGGCTGCTTGGTGCTAAACGACAGGACCACAACATCCATATACCCGTAGCTGCTTTAGATTTCGTGATTGATCACCGAATCACATCAGAGTATGTTGGGGTGTGGAAGTCCTGGCTTATCTGTATCGGCAGCTGGGGATCTCGTCGAGACAGGGGATGGCTAACTTGGGGGGTTGTACTGCTCTTATGCAGGTATGTATCGATCCCCATACATATGTTGTGTGTTATTATTGAATATAACTCAATGGCTTACATATTTCAGGATATTTCAGTATTGGATATTCGTTCACTTTCCAATGTTCGCCCCCAGCGTCTGTAAGGACCCCGCGGAACATGGAGACGCACGCTGGGCAAAGCGGTACGCTAGTCGACCCACACCAAGTATCATCGCTGGGAGGACTCTGCAGTTTATCAAACAAGTTGAAACGATGCGGGCAGAGGACGTCAAATTCATGCCCTGCGGTCCTCTTGACTTTGATGGGTATTACAAAGTGTCTCGGTACAGAGGCTTAATACAATTTTCCGGAGTCTTGGAAGCCTACATGCCGGACAGAGTTATGTGACAATTCGGGTATGTGCAGACGATCCCCATGGAAAGAATCCTCCCCCTTGTTGTGAGCCTAATTTGCCATGTTTTACATTACCTTTTATATCGATTTCTGTATACATTGCATTCATTTGGGTTTAGATAGTACAGAATCTATGTAGTTTATGTTTATTTGCCAAATTATGGAATCTACACCAGTTTCTGTTTAAATCGCAGAAATCGAGGCATTTTACAGCAATTCTACAGAAGGTCGGAAAAGCTCGGAAAACCACTACAGAAGTCCAAGGGAAAAACAGCGGAACAAGTCGAAGAGCCAAGGCTACTCGATCTCGAGTAGGCCCTACTCGACATAGACCACCATGTCCGAGCACCAGCTTGGTCGACAAGGCCTGATCGAGAGCCAGACAACCCGAGCTCCGGACTCTACTCGACCTCGACAAGCCCTGGTCGAGGTCGACGAAGCCCAGACGCCATGTCCGGAGTCGACAAGGAGAGGAGCCGAGGACGACCAGGAGCACTCGCTGCCAGTGACTCGACTCGCTGCAGCGGAAGGGACCTCTCACTACAGCGGAAGAGACAGATCGCGGAAGCGGAAATGAAGGACATCCCAACTCGACCTCGAGGACCCTTTGTCGAGGTCGACAAGACTTTGAGTCCAGGTCCGAGCATGTCCAAGTCAGTCGAGCACACCCACCCGAGGAGGCTAGTCGACAGAGCCACCCTTGTCGAGGTCGACGAGGCCAACTCGAGATCGACGAGCCCAGGAAGACCAGGACGAGCCACATCGAGCACCAGCAAGCCGAGACGACTAATCCTACTTGAGGTCGACAAGCCGTGGTCGAGGTCGAGTAGAGCCGCGTTCCAGAATCTTCTCGACTTGTGCAGTCCGACTAGAATTGGCTTTGCTTGGGCGTTAAGGCGGAAGATTCCATCCGATTTGATCAAGTTCTATCCATGGAAGGCTGATAGCATGCATTTAGAGAGTTATAATAGGTTGCATTTAGCTTAGTTATGATACATATCATGCATGGTTTAAGTATAATTTGCATATTTGTTCTCTGTGTGGTTGGAGTCGGAATCTACATGTTTTTATTGATTATTCCAGGTAATCGTGGATCCGAGGAGGAGACATAGGTTGATAACGCATTGGATGAGAATGTCTAGTTGATCGAAGAAGCTTACATGAAGATCTCAAGAGGTCCTGAGAAGAAGAAGCGAACCTAAACGAAGAACAAGTCTGCAGAAGTTGTCGCCAGACATGCTGAACTTGTTTTGCACTTTCTGGAGGCCTCGGTTGTCCGATCGACTATTATGACCATGCGTTGGAAAGCTCTTTCAGAGGGCTACAACTTTCATGTTGACGTCGAGAGCTGATTCAAGACGGAATTTCCATGAAAGACCAATGCAGCGCCCGCCGCATGGTTTGCTGCGCCCGCCGCCAGGGGCGGTATTCATGCTGCGCCCGCCGCATGGTTTGCTGCGCCCGCCGCAACTTTGCGGCGCCCACCGCACGGGTCATCAGCGCAGCGCCGTTTTGAGAAAAACCCTAGTTGTTCTATTTTGTTTGGAGGGCCGACTTGGATGTTTTATTAGGCCACTTTTATGTTATTTTTCAGAACTTCTATTCTATTCTTACGTTCTATCGTACAATTAGAGAGAGAGCGATGTTCACCATGGGGGACTAAACTCTCTTCGTTCTCCTTGCAATTTGAAGCTTTATTTCGATTGAATTGTGAGTTTCTAATTCTTGTTTCTTATTTCCTATATTGAATGTTTCGACTTCTTTGTGCTTGAATGTTTGATTGTTTTATTCTATCTCGACTGATCAACTTGGTAGAATCAATTCAATTGCTAGGGTTTTGTAGATTCCTGATTGCGAACCTTAACCCAAGTGGCAAACTTGTTCCTTTATGGCTGATTGAACTAATTGGATGGGTAGGAAGTTGGATGTGTTGTTAAATCCCTCTTTAGGGACTGCAAATACCTTGGTTAATCTCTGGTCTTAAAGCTATCAATTGGGTTAAATCCTTCTTTAGGGACTGTTCGATTGATAAGGGTTTCTAGGACTGATTGGACTAGTAACTATATTAGGTCGGGACAAGGGCATTCATAGGAAAACTAAATGACAAGAGGAAGTTACAATATCAATTCAACCAAATAAAGTGGATAGTTGTAGGTAGAGCGATCTTCTCTAAATTGTTTTGCATCAATTTTGTTTATAGTTTATTTTGTTTTCTTTCCTATTTTCACCACTCAAAAACCCCCCTTTCTACTAATTGGTAAATACACATTGTTGAGAAATACTTGATTCTCTGTGGGATCGACCTCTTACTTGCTTGCTATACTAGTTTGTAGGTTTGAGTTTTATTTTGATACGGTTTATGCGACTAAAAACCGCTCATCAAAGGCGATCTATCAACATGAAGACATATTTCCCTATTTAGTTTTATCTTTTTCCTTATGGATTTAATTCCATTAAAACATTTATTTATCCTTTAGAATTTTAGATATAATTTTAGATATAGATAGATATCTTCTTTCCTAGAATAGCTAGGGAATGAAGGCTATAAATAAGGCCCTAGGGGGCTCAGTTTTATTCATTCCAAGACACACACAATTCAATTGGAGAGAGAAGTAATTAGTTCCACAGATACAGTTTAGGAGTCTAAGGTTTTTAGGGTTTTGGCTTACAGCGAAAGTAGATTGCCAGGATTGTAAAAGGCTTTGAATTTAGTTTTATGCAAGTTTCTTTTCATCAATCAATGTATTTTATTGCGATGAGGCGTGAGTAGTCCACCCACTTCTGGGGCTGGGGTGAGCCCGACGGTGGCTATGTGAGGCGATGCGATAAAGGTCCGATTTTTATGCAGTTCATCTTCTATCCCTATGAGCATGATTCTTTTGCGAGAGTTGAAGGTGATCCTTGTTTGTGTTATTGAAGCGAAAGTGATCTTAATGCAACCTGGATTAATTATGTGAAAAAGGGTTAGTAACAATTAGGGTTTATGCGAGAGCCTCTATATGCCTATTTGTTAATGACGAAAGTTATTTGATGGAAGGCATGATCTTTTATGCCTTTGTGTGTTGTTTTGCATGGTTATCGTTGTGGTGTTGATACCCTGGCCTTAGAAGTCTTTTTATATATTGAGTTTATTTCTGTCAAATTTCTGAATTCTGTCGAAAATCTACAAATTTCTGTCTTTTACTGTTTCTTGTCGACATAGAGTAGCTGTGGTCGAGATCGAGTACTGTGCTTGTCGATCTCGAGTAGGGCTTCGTCTAGGTCGAGTTGATTTGCTTCTGTTTTCGTCGATTTCCAAGTTTCTGTCGAGTTGTGTTGGTCGATCTCGAGTTGTTCTTGTCGAGATCGAGTTGTCTGATCTTTGTCGAGTTGCTTGCTTTTGTTTTCTGTTTTCTGTTTTCGTTACTGTCTTGTTGAGATAGAGGACAGCTACTCGAGGTCGAGTAGCTTCTGTGTCCTTGCTTTTAGTTTCTGTTTTGCTTTGTTCTTTGCTTTACTTTCTGTCTTTCGTTTCTGTCTTTGCTTTTGTTTTTATTGCCCTTGCCGGGTTTATTTCTGTTTCTGCGTTTCTGTCTTTCTGCTGCTGTTGTGAGAATTTACAGCTACTTAAGAATTGCTGACGTGCTTCCTCGTGGATTCGGTCTTGACTTTCTCTTACTGCATTGGAGGAGTCTTGTATTTATTTGCTGAGGCCTAAGTCTGGTTTGATCTATTTCATTATATTTCATACTCGATTTCTCCTTTACAACAAATTGGCGCCGTTGCCGGGGAAGAGGCCGGATCCGGGTAAGTTTGCTATAACTATTGGATTTGGTCCATACAAAATTAATGCCCTATGTGATCTTGGAGCTAGTGTGAGTATAATGCCTTTAACAATTTGGTCCAAGATTAAGATAGGTGCCCTGGAGCCTGTGGATGCTAGACTATACATGGCCAACAACACGGTGGTCATTCCAACAGGCATGGTGGAAGATGTCCCAGTACAAGTAGGTAAATTCTTCGTCCCTGCTGATTTCTTAATAGTTGATATGCAAGAAGATCCTGCTTGTCCAATTATTTTAGGAAGACCATTCTTGGCGACGGTGGATGCCAACATAAGCGTAAGGAAAGGAGTGCTCACCTTCAACATCAGCGATGAGGTCATTGAGTATTCCTTTAACAAAACTGAAAGGCATACGGGTCCAATGGAAGAGGTCAAATCTATCTCCGCTGGCTACATCACCTGCGGGGAACCCAAAGTCAGAAATATGACCCCTGAGGAGATAGAAAAGAGGGATATGGAGGCCCAGGTGGAGGAGATCATGGCAATCCTCAAGGAGAACAAAGGAGCTAAGTATGGGGTCAAGATCGACCAAGGCTCCTCGACATCGAGTAGAGCCCTAGTTGATCTCGACCAGACCAAGGACGCTCCACCAGAGCCAGCATCGTCGAGTAGCGGATCAGAGAAACCTGGCTCGTCGATCTCGACAAGCCTCGTCGAGGTCGACCAGAACTCAGAGCCACCAGTCCCTGCTTCCTCGAGCGCACCTCCAGAGCCAGGGGTGCCCTTGTCGATCTCGACCACCCTTGTCGAGATCGACCACCACCAGGCGCCACCAGACCCGCCTTCCTCGACAAGCAAGCCACCAGGAGGAGAAGGCTACTCGATCTCGAGTAGCCTTGTCGAGATCGACAAGACCGGATCTCCCTCGACGGCACCTTCCTCGACGCTGCAGACACCAGGACCAGACCCTGTCTTCGTCGACTTCTGAATCTTCGAGCAGACCACCACCAGGACCAGCAGACTTGTCGAGATCGACTAGCCCTAGTCGAGATCGACCAAACACCGTTGTCCCCGATTCCGTTTCTGCGAAAGTCAGCCAAGGTATGGATCTTTCTTCTCCTATTTCCATTAAAGATTTATCTATACATGGGAGAGGTTTGCCTTGGTATGTGCGATTGTGCAGGATTTCCAATGATGAGCCGAAGGAATATGAAGTTGGAGACAAGCTCTATGTCTCTAAATCAAAGGATCATTGGTTTCCCAACAAATTCAACAAGAAGCGGATGAGACCGTTCGTGGTGAACAAGATCCATTCTGGAGGATTACAGCTGATGGACAAGAATGGAGTCTTATTTGAGGCCCAAGCTACATGGGCTCTGCAGATGCCACCTTGAGCATAAATGGAAAGTCGGCCTAGCGACTATAAAATCTAGAGCATGTACATAGACTTTTTAGGACATTTGAGACTTTGTTTTTTGGTTTTGGTTTTGAACATTTTTTTTGGTTTTTTGTTGTGGGTATATGTCTTCTACTTTTCAGGTCAATGGATAGAACCAAGACTTACTCGGACTAAGAGGTGCTCCATTCGAAATGTTGCGGCTCTGCACACATGTCTTGTGAGTTTCTTTCTTTACCCTTTACATTGTTTTTATATAGTGAGGACACTGTAATGTTTAAGTATGGGGTGGGGGAAGGGCTTACTTTGTGCATATTTGATCATATTTGACATTATTTGTGCATTATTTCATAGAATTGCTACATGGCTATTTTGGAATGCATTATTTGAATTATTGACTTATATGCATGTTTTCCAAAAATTTGAGAAAAATGACCCCCATTGAAATTTTTGAATAATGTCATGGAAGCTTATATTGGACTCGACGATGCAAAATTGGATTCATTAGAGATATAGCATGAAATTGCCTAGTAAAGGGAAGTCACAATGAAGTGCATATTTTCTTGAAAACCATGAAAGGAGGTAAAATTTGATGTTGCTTTTGACATGTTGCATGATAAGATGATGGAGGACTTTATATTTCCATGTAATGCTCATATGTTTATAATCCTAGCCATACCTATGCTTATGCATTACACAAAAGCCATAATATGCCTTATTTCATATATTGCTCCACATTATCTAAATAAATTGTCATTCTTTACCTTATCCGGGGATTATGTTGAGAATGATGTTACATTATGGAGATGTTATATGGTTGTTGTGATTATTATCATTATATTTGGAGTTTGGAAGGAAATTGTTTGAAATATATGGAAAATTTAATGAGTGAAAGAAAATCCAATCACCTCAGGAGATAAAGGTAGATTGACCCTGCTCTCTGAGATAATAGTTTGGAGAGATGGGACACATTGTGAGGAGTCCAAAGCACTAAGTATCCGGGGCCATTCATGACACCCATGTTTGCGACTCGCGAGAAGGCAGTGCTGAGGTCAGAGAGGTAAAAGCATCATTATTGAGAAAAGCAATATGAAAGTTGATGAATTATATGGAGAAAGAATGTGGAATGAAACTCAAGTCTGGAAAAACTCCATTTCCCCGGATCATAAAAGCACCACATTGCCAAAAAATTGCCCACCTTTAGCCTTTTACCAATCTACTCCTTCATGAGCTTAAATTAAAGTCATCTTGATTATCGATGCTTTGTCACGAAAAATTGTTTATGCATAAACCCTCCTTTTATGAGTAGATGTTGCTTTTACATATTTGCACATGCATGACCCCTTCAAGAAGAGAGACCCCTACAGCCCAAGGGCCTGAAGTTGTGATGGCACCCATTGGACGAGCGTTGGGATGACCATTTCATTGTTCCAACTGTTTACATATCATTCAGCCAACATAGAGCAGCGCTTGAGCCACACGCTATTTCAGCGGACTACATGGGGTGGTACGGTGAGCACGACCATCCATTTGTTTTCAAAAGATCAAGCCACCAGGTTCCGGAAGACATTGCTCCGCCGGTTGCCGTGTACGATCAGCGGGTACGGTTGAATAATACCAATGTTAGTTATCGCCATCATATTGTTTGAAATGCAGCGTATGGGGGTGTTGCTTCATCGTCTGGATTCGGTGCTTGCTCGGGGTGACCCTTGGATTTCCAGTGATGAGATTCGGGAATACGTTGAAGAAGCGCGGGGTGGAGAGTTGCCTTTGGCGCCTACTCAGGTTCGGGCATCTCAGTTCTTCCAATTTATGCCAGACGCATGATGAGTGGCATTGAAATGTAATATTGCTTGTGCCTAGTTGTTGTATCTGTATTGTCTTTCTTGGTAGTTGTTTTTGTATTATCGTTGCAAACAGTTGTTCTTATGATTCATGTACTCTGTTTTGGTATGGACATTGCAACTTAAAAAAACCTTGTACGTCATGAGGATTGCTACATCTTTAATATTGCATGAGATTACAAAATGCATAGCTGCATCAATTCAAATACATTAAGTACGATCTGAGAAAATAAAATCATCACAACTACTGGGCCGCCCTTTCAAGTTGATGGTAGTTGATGTATTGTTGAATGCGCTCGTTGTATGGGGTATCCAAGCTATTCACACTCGGGTGGTGGAAATGAGACCATTTTGGTACAGTAGGAGGAAGTGGTGACCCTTGCTTTAGCCACACGGGGCTCCAATGGACTCTTGTCAGCCAGGCAACTGTAATAACCTCAGTTGGTGGAGTTTGGTTTGACCCATTCGCGAAAATAGGAAAGCAGGTGTGAGGATGGTCGATACTTAGGACAACAATGACCTTGTTGTACAAGGTTGCAACAACAAGTGGGACCATAGGTGCCTCCATCCAGTTTTGATGACGATGTAAACAAGGAGTAGGGTTTTGCAGATCAACATTCTCGATGAGATCGTCAATCGAGTGTAATAGGGTTGCTGGTTGGTACAACCACCTATTCCCTCTTAGCTCTTGAGCGAGCTCTCTTCTAACTCGCATGTACTGGTCTTCTCCATACCCAAGAACAGCCGCTAAGGCACGATAACCGCAATGACCATCAGCAGAAACCGTGCTACTTCGATCAACAAAGTTGAGCATGAAGTTATGGATGTGAGTAGTCAACAATACCGAAGGATCTACCTCCCGATCTGTCTGCCGACCTCTACCTCTTGATCAGCCTCTACTACGTGCCCGAGCGACACCCTCTCATCTCCCGTGCTCAAAGCTAGATGGGTCACGCTGCAATGATCGTCTCCCTGTGGGACGACCCTTTCGATGGATCCCCGTTGGCTCTCTAATGGTAAACAACCCAGGGTTGTTCATGTTGAAGTATGCCTCGCCCATCAAATCCTGTTGATCATGCGTGAGGTTGTGATCATGCGTGAGGTTGTTGCCATCAATCTCCCTTCGAAGGCTGACAAATTCCTGGCTGTTTAGAGTTGCGTCATTGTTGCCTCCACTGGATTCTTCGAGAGGAATTATTGGATCCCACATTACTTGCTTCCAGAAGGGATGAATTTGCGAGTGCCTAATAGGTCGCCGGTTTGCGATCGCCTCTAAGAACTCATGTACAGATGGAATACCGTTGTTGGAGGGTAAAATTTCATGAATTTTATCGATTCATGATTTTATAAATGATATTGTCACATTTATTAAAAATGTGATTAATTTTCTCCATTTAAGCATGAACAATAAAAAAAATTGGGCCTTTGCTTGACCATTCAAAACTGGGCTGTATAGATTAGAATATAAGTCCAATACATGTTCAAATAGAAAGGCCCAATCAGCCCCTCAATAAGCAGTTACAATTACTCATATCTTAGTTGCAGTTAACAAAAAAAAAAATTGCAAGGAAGGGAAAAGAAACCGTGAGATCCAACTGGTAAAACGTGGGATAGTTTACACAAAAGTAACTTCCCCAAATTCACCCTATAAAACCTACTGATGCAACCTGTAGTATGATTTTTCCTTTCTGCCTTTTGGTCTGCTATTCAACTCCAAATAACCAAACGAAAGCAGTTTTCCTTCATTCCCATTTGGTTTTCTCCAGTTGGTTTCCACTTACCGTTTCTACTGGCCGGTTTCTTCCTTCTGGTTCCTTCTCCTCCTGGAAAAACCTGCAGTAACAAATACAAAACAAACAAAAATTCAGCAGCAAAGGAGAAGAGAAATCAAGGTAGTTCCAATGGTTTCTAAGATCCCCCTATACAAAATGATATAGCTTTGTACAGTTATATTATTTTAAGTATATGGTATGGATTTTGGAACCACAAAACTATCTCCTAAACCAGTCGAGATGCTGCCGAAATGCTGCCAAAATAGATTCTCAAAATCCCCCTATGCAAAACGATATAGCTTTGTACAGTTATATTTGTTTTAAGCATATGGTATGGGTTTTGGAATCTCAAAACCGCCTAAAACCATGGCGAAACTATGGCAAAATTTTCACTCAAATTGGTCCTCTAAAAAAAACGCTAACCAAGCAAACAAATGAAGCAGATCAGCACTGCAGTATACTCAACAGAGGACAGCAAAGTTTTTGTTTCTTCTTTCAACAAGTTTACAGAGGAAATCATACAATCTCCAGACCAAAAAACTGGACCATGAAAAATATACAAGCATCAATTGGGATCTTAAAAAAAATATCAGTAACTGGTGATATAAAAAATCTTAAAAAAAATATCAGTAACTGGTGATATAAAAAATCAGTTAGAAACTGTAACAGGCAATCCCAAATCAGCCAATGCTTAGCCCAAGTGCACAAAACGGAAACTCAATGGCGGAGAAACAAGAGGGAAAATTAAACCAACCTCTTCAAGACGAACTGGTGGCCGCACCCCTGTTCCCTCAAGTGCTCAAAGTCGGAGCTCCGTTGGTGCCTCCTTGAGCATCCCGAGCCTGGGATTCCGACTACCCAAATCGAAAAACCCTAAAATCACCATTAAAGAAAATCAGTTGAATGTGAAAATTGAACATTCAATTGAAAGGAGATTCATTTGGGGATATGAAATCTAAATCGAGAATCGTCTAAGGTCGAGATTGAGTAACGAAATCAGGGGCAGAAATTCACAAACGAAAACCCTAAAGCATACCTAGGGTCGGAATGTTTGTGGCGCTTTGGGTTGCAGAAGCCCGACGAACCTGGGTCTCTCTTCCAAATGCCCAGGCCGGACTCACAAAACTGACGGTACCCGCCGGGCTCTACCGTTTGTGCACCCATCGCCTGCTTCTTGCGCTCAAGATGAGAAGCCGCTAGAAAATGGCGAGCAGCAAATTCTCGATCTCGGAAAGAAGCTTAATCGGAAGAATGGGGCTCGATTAAACATAATGAAACAAATTGAAATTGGGCTAAAATTGATAGGGAAAAATTAAGTGGGCTTCGGTGGATGATGGTGATTGAGCCCATTATTAATTTGCCTCTAAGATTTGTTTCAATGCAACGAGGCAGACATCATATCCTATGTGTCTCGGCATATTTCAAAGGAATATGTTTAATTGCAAAACTAACCCACTAAAATATAAGAATTATAATTGGCACAAATTAAGAATTCGAGTTTAATCAAAACATAAAATTAAACTCGTCAAATATTCTTTGCCAATTAATTCTAGTGGGTCAATCTCAAAACCGGCTTCAATAAAAACGGAGTCAAAACCTTGGATCAAGTTTCACAAAATATAAACTTGATTTTAATACAGAACTACGCCTGATTTGATTCCGAGTTATCGGATACGTAGGCCACCGGACATAAAGCAAAAAGCTCGTCGGGTTCAATCGTCAAATAAAAATTAAATCGGTTCGTTGAGAACTACGTATAGACTTGATACTCTTTTATGAGTTACGTAGGAAATTCGGTATCAAATTCAATATATATCGGATTCAGTCGCCCATCTCAATTTAAATCCAACTTGTCCCTAAAAAGAACTACGTAAAGACTTGACGCCGTAAAAACGGCTACGTAGGTAACCCGATATTAAATCTCAAAATATGTCGGGTACAGTCGCTAATCCCTAAATTCACTTTTAAAATGAAAATGGGGTAAAATATTAAATCTAAAATAAATACACATGATTTTCCGTGTAAGTGATAGCCGTTAAGGCGAGAAACCCTTCCAAGAAGGTGTGCTCGGTTTATTCGGGTGATACACGAGAAAATCTCATGCATATGATAGTGTGATTTATGTTAGGGCTACCCTTCCGAGAATGTGGGTCCTAATACGATCCGATGATGCATGAAAACCTTTAAAGGGGTAAAACACACCAACCAAACACTCTGAACTACGTGAGGCTTGATTCTCTTCCAAGAGATACGTAGGCAACCCGTTAAAATTCGGGTGCAGCCCAAATCACCAAAACCATTCAAATCTTGGTATCGGTACAACTTCGAATCAAGAGGATAACCAAAAGGGGTCGAACTCAAATATTAAAAAATCAAATAAAATGTGTTGTACGATTATTCGCGCATTTTTGTTCAACAACCGTAAAAGTCCCTCTAATGGCGATCCCTGCAAACACCATCATGACTAGCTGAAAGTGCCTTCGCCTTGTTGTAATTGGCCAGTAGAAGATCGAAGCACTCATCAGTCACCAGCATCAATAGCGGGGCGAATATTGGTTCACTCATGACACACCGTTTGATTGTCAACCGTGACTTCTCAAGGAACCCTCTGAGTCGGTCTACCTGTTCATTGACCAAGTTGTCAATGCATTCTGTTACGTCAACGAACCCACCAACAGGCGTCCCTAGCATGGACTTTAATTTTGCATGTGCTGACTCAGCACTATATCATAACAAATATATTAGTTTGACTTATATAGGATACTTAAATATTATAATAATTACAACTGTATACAATTCAATGTCACTTACTTATTCGTAGTTCGCAGCCCAAGATGTAGGAACTTATCAACCCATGCACGAACTATCGCCTCCTTGAATTCTATGAGCCAGGTGTCTTCAAGGTACTTCATAAGACCCCATCGTGCCTCACATTTCGACTTCATCGCTTGTAGACGAACTTCATAACTTTCTTCAATCTTTGACTCAAATAAGGCCTTGCATTTATTGTAGAAGGCAGTTCGCTTGTCGCTCGATTTTGTGATCCTACCCTTCATTTCAATGTTGCACATTATATGATAGGAGCACAACATATGCTTTACCGTGGGAAACTCCTCCCGAAGAGCCTTGATAAGACCAAACTCTCTGTCTGTAAGAATTACTTCTGGGAGTTGTTGACCGCACAAATGGCGTAGTCGCCGTAGTGCCCAACTATAGTGATATGTGCTCTCGCCTACCATGAATACGAACACAATTGCAAATGTCTTCTTCGTGCTAGTAATCCCAACGATCTCTAGTAACAGCATTTCGTACCTACCACATGAACATGAATTAGTCAAATAAATTTCTACAACGTATGACAGATATAAAAGTAGTCGACATTAATGTGATTCCTCTTACTCGTTCGTCTTGTAGGTCGAGTCCATCACGATAACATACGGAAAAGACATCAGAAGATGTCGGGAGTTCGGATGTGACAAAAACATGTCAGTAACCTCGTCTACTTCTGCTTTAGAGGAATTCCATGTGGCGATAAAGTATCCCTTTTGTTTGAGTTAGTGAAGCGCTTGAGGCAGGTCCCTCCATCCTTCTGCAGCGCAACTGGGCTCGTGCTTTGTACACTTGACGAATGTCCGTCACGCAGTCATGATCATCATACTTCATCCCGCGCAGCATATCCCCCGGTTTTATCCCAATCACTGTATCACGACGAACCTGCTGATGTTGATCTGGGGTTAATCTACCGGCATAGGGATGTCCTAACATCACATCGTTTAGCTTGTGGTTATGCACACCGCATATAACCTTCATGGTCCAATTGTCAGCATCATTTTGACGACCCTCTAGCTCAAACAAGCATCCGAGCTTCGTCGTTCTCCCTTGCCTACTCACCGCGGGAGGAAAATCCAAGTCGACATCTGGAATATCTCGATCCCCTCCGTACTTATCACACACTAGACGAAAGGTACCCAATCCACTCATTTTGTTCTTCCATGGCCGAGTGATCACAAGTACCATGTTCTTAATCTTCCCTACGTATCTAGCCCATTCCTTCATGTTTACTTGATCAGCCCAATAACCATCGACTATAAACATCGAACCATATTATGTACCCACATCTAGAGGTTGGTTTTGTTCCTGCATAATATCACTTATGTACTAAGAACTTTTTCGCACACAATCTCACTATACGAAATTTTACAAAATATTATCAATAACGCTATATTATATGATGGTTTCGTTTTACAAAACTATGATTTATTATGTTTCGATTCAAACATAATTATATAAAGGTTCCCTCTATATAAACGTTCCTCTATAATATGATTCTATTCAAACTTAATTATATAAAATATTTCCGCTATATATATTTCCGCTATAATATGATTATATTCAAAAATAATTATATAAAGGTTCCGCTATATATAAACGATCCGTTGTAACGGTATTAACTTACCTCGAGATTCTTCACGGGCTCCTCCGGATCGCTATAGCTAAAAATGTCGAACGGTAATTCGCCTCCGCCATCTTCTTCCGGTAACGCCATTTCCTCCGATGTAAGAATATGGATTTTGAATCGAATTGCATTCTAATTTAACTCGAACATTGCTTCTTTTATAGGCTTTCGAACTTACCTCGGGCATTGGATGCCAAATTGGGAGCTCGGCACCGGCAACAGGTCTTGCCAACTTGGGAGCTCGCCACCGGCAACAGGTCCTGCCGACTTGGGAGCTCGGCACCGGCACCATGTCGATGGCGATATGCGGCCGTGCAGATAACAAAAAGGAAAATAATTGAATCTCTCACACATAAAAAAACCCAATCCATACCCAACCAAAAGATCACCAAAAATCTCCAAAAAGCTTGATGCTTACTCAATAATGGAGCCCTAATGGTAGACTATTGAACCATTCGGAGAGAGAAGAGACCTCCTTCGCTCTTTGCTCTTCTTCGATTCAATTCGCTGTCGGTTTCGATTTGATTCGATTCGAGTCTGTGCGTCGCCGATCGATTAGCCTTCACTCTTCTTCGATTCGATTCACTGCCGGGTTTGCCAAGAAGAAGTGCCTTTTCCGCCATTGAAGAAGCCAATTTGTAAGAATGTGAAGCACTATCGTCAAAAGCTTAGAGGAGGGACCGTACCAATGGTTGAGATGTGGAGAAGAAAGGGTTTTAATGCTCCCACAAATTACACGCGCTTCACTCTCTAGGGATTGTGTTCAAGATTGAGTATTTTATTATTATTATTATTTACCCGCACACATGGCGGAATCTAGGTCATTCGATCCAATAAGATCTATGGCTAATTGAAGGGCTGAGATTAATCTGTTATTTTTATTAATTGAAAATAAAAATGGAAAAAACACACCCCCATAACTCTATAAAGACGCGTGTATCACAATCCTAACCCTAACCACAACCGATCCTTTTTAGTCTCACTCTGCCTCACATCCCTCCCCGCGATGAAGACTGCTCCATGGCTTTCTTCCGTTTCCTCTATGGCTTTCTCGCCTTGTCTCGCTCATCTCTGATTGATTCGTTTGCTTGTATCAATTCGATTTGAATATCAAGTCGAGAATGTCAAGGCACTGCTTGAGGTTGAGGTATTTTACCTATTTCCCTATTGTTCTAAAATTCGTTTTTCTGATTGATTGAATTGTATTTCAATTTTTAATTGTAGAAGAGCGTTGGAATTCAAGGGCTGATTTGGGGCTGATTGCGGTACCAAACCCTAAACCGATTCTCTTTAATCGGCGCCGATGAGAGATCTGGGACTGATTGCGCCACCAAAGAGGATGTCGGAGGACTAGGAATTCGATTTGGGGGTCTCGATGTCCACCGAAGTGGCGGTTATTGAAGTTGGGTGTGTTGATGGCGATGGTAGGGATGCGGTGCGGCGGTTCGGGATCTAGAGGTCAGGGACGAGGTGTGGCGGTTTGGGATGCCACCGACACCCACACTCACCGACGGTTCGGGATGCCACAAACAGATCGATGATCAACGGAGAAGAACATACCTTGTTTGTTGAAGCGCCTGTTCATCCATTGGCGTTGAATTACAATAACCCCCTTCCAAGACCTCTCCTTGTCATCTTCTCTTCTTGCTGTACAATCTCACACCTTTTTTTTTTGGTTGAATCAACATTTTTGTCTTTGTATTCGACAACTTCATAGTTTCTATTCGGTGATAATAAGTAATTATTCGGTGGAATTCATATGATTTTTCTATTAATCTCATGTTCAGAGTCACTATTCGACAAGTTCATAGTTTCTATTCAGTAATAATAAGGAATTATTCGGTGATAGTAAGGAACTATTCATATGTACGTGGTTAATTATATGTGGTTTATTAGAGGTGGAAATCAAGAATTACATTTATATATTCTTTTAACCTAGCGAATAGTTACTATCAACTTAGCGAATAATTACTATTAACCTAGTGAATAGTTGCTAAATACGTTATCCCATAAAAAAAAATGATTAATTTAGCGAATAATTACAAAAAAGCGATTAATTTATGAAATGATAACTCCTCTTTACGGATGAATAATAACGATTAATTTAGCGAATAATTACTATTAACCTGGCGAATAGTTGCAAAATTGACTAATTTTTTTTCTATTATCTAACGAATAATAAGTATAAGTTAACGAATGTTTGTATCACCTTATCGAATAGTTTGAATAGTACACCACACAAAAAACAATGTTAAAAAAATGTAACGCCAAAAAAAACGTACAACACACGCACGTTATTTAGCAAGTGGCAAGGAAAGAAGTGGGCTCCATTGATTTTTAATTAAAGAAAAAAGCCAAAATAGCCAAATAATCTCATCCATTCATTTGCACTAAATCAATGGCCTATATTTGTTAACACAAAACACAATAAGGCTTGTTAACACTAGACCTAACCTCTATATATATATATATATATATATATATATATATAGAGAGAGAGAGAGAGAGAGAGAGAGAGAGAGAATGGGTAACTTGTGCACACCCCTTAGGGTGTGCACATTGCACAAATCCGGACCCTTAATCTATAGAAAATGAATGGCTAGATTTATGCCACGTAGATGGGTATTTAAAAAAAAAACTGAAAAAGAAGCCCAATCTCACATGTGAAGTGTGTGAAGCGCGTGGCAAACCCTAATAAAAACCTAGCCCCTCAATCTCTCTACTCGATGAAGCGATGGCCGGATTGAAGCAGTTCTGGGCGATGAGGCGAGGTTGGGACGACTGAGGGAGGGATCTCGGCGCCACCTCCCCTCCTCTTTCCGGCCACCATCCGACCGATACACCATCGCCGACTGTTTCTCTCGCACCCCCTTGTGCGAAGGCGGCAGGGTGGGGTGCAAAGGCGGCGGCGGACGGTTTCTCTCGCACCCCCTTGTGCGAAGGCGGCAGGGTGGGGTGCGAAGGCGGCGGCGGATTCAGGGGACGAGGTTGCGGGTGTGGGGTGCGAGAGATGGGGCTGCGGGATTTGGCGGCGGCAGTGGTGGACGAGGGTGGGGAGGAAGTCGCCGACGGAGGGGAAGCCGGGTGCTAGGGGAAGGAGGAGAAGGTTTCGCACCCCCTCTCGCTCAAATCTGTGTTGCCGGCGCCGAGAACGACCGGATCCGGGCGGCGCTAGGGTCGCCTCCTCCTCTCTCGCTCAGATCCGGACGACATTAGGGTCGACTCATCCCCTCTCGCTCGGATCCGGCCTCCTCCTCCACTCTCGCTCAGTTCCGGGCGGTTCCGGGGTATGGTCGGTGGTCGGCCTCCTTCAACCGCCTCCGTTTGCAGCCGATGTCCTTGTCGTCGCTGCTAGCCCTTGCCCGTCGGAGGAAGAGCCTCCATCGATCACTGCTCTTTCTTCTCCTAGGCGGTTTCGGCGGAGCGCTGGCGGGGATGGGTGGCGGGGCTGGGTGGTTGGGTTGGGTTGGGTTGGGTTGGGTTGGGTTGGGTGGGGTGGGGTGGGCTGAGATGGGTGGTTGGGTGGGTGGCAGGGGTGGTGGGCAGTGGGTTGTTTATTTTTTATTAATTGTTCATATGGATGAGTTGAATTTTTGTTGTTAGTGTTAAATGGGTTGTTAATTATTCGGTGAAATTTGGATTATTATTCGTCGGTATATGGAGATTTCGGTTTGGCAAACAACATAAAAACCTTTCATATACCACCGAATAATCATTCCTTCTATTGAATAATGTTGTTTCTATTTCCGAAAAAATATAACTATTCTACCGAATAACATTTCAAAACTGAATGCATAAAAATTAATTCGGAGTCAAAACTAAAATTGATTGACAAAAAATTAAACATTATTCGGTAGGATGTGACAAATTATTCGGTTGAATTAGTAAAATTTGATCTAAAATGGATGAAAAAATGAAATATAACATTATTCGGTAGAGTATGAAACATTATTCGGTGGAATGGACAGATTTTTCAAAACAACGAAATCAGATCCGAAAAAAAAAAAATAGCGCGTCAGACTTTTTTAGGTGGGTCCTACCAGTTTTTCTATTTAAAAAAAAAATAAAACACTCCTTTAATCATGGCCTTTCATTTCTTTCAATCAAAGGCCAAGATTCGTGCACAAGGTACACCCTAAGGGGTGTGCACTCTGGAACCACTCCCTATATATATATATATATATATATATATATATATATATATATATATATATATATATATATATATATATATAATCTGAACTAAATATAATCCTAATTTAGTATTGCTAAAGAAAATATAAATTAAACATCATTTTATTTATTAAGAAACCGCACAAAGGGCGGGTACCAATACTAGTAATAGGTAAAAAAAATTAAGAATAATTAATAAAAATTATTCATTTATTTATTAAATTAAGGATTTTGTTAACAAAATAATGCGTATGAGAAAATTTTAGCCTATCTGGCTCACCCGAATTTTAATTCCCGGTTACATGTCTTGACTGGAAAGCCACAATAGGGCTCCTAACCTTATGCACACCATTAAACCACTCAATGGAAGCCGAGATTATCTCACTAGAAGACGCAAACCGGCCTCTCACTTGCACGGTAAAGGCTAGTTCTTGTCGCGAGTGTGTGAATCGCAACGTTTTCGGCTTAACTTCGACACTCAATCCTCGAGGCGCGGTCACCTTGACCTCGTACACAGACGGGTAATGTTGCCTGTTAGCGACAACATTTGTTACCCTCCTTTGGAAGATGTTGTTGAAAGCAGTTGAATTCGTTGCAATAGTGATAGAGGGATAGTTGAGATCTTGAACAAAGCCGACGTTTTTGGAGCAAGTGGTGCGACGGTCCCCGGATATTTGGCTTATATGGGCGACGCTGAAACCTTGTCCGCACAACAAGTTTACGTAATCGACCTCACCGGCATCATAGACTAAGCCGGGATCCACGGCTCCCAATGGATTGATATGACCCGCCCCATATGCCAATTCGGCTTCTTCGTTGATGCTTGGACTCAACGGAAATGCTGCAAAATCATCAATTGGTGCATTTGGTTTCAATGACGACGTTATATTGGGATAGTTATATTAATTATCAATTGATGGATCAGCACGGATTTCTTACCGGTGGTCATAAGAGCAGATCGAATGGCGGCAGGGGACCAATCGGGGTGATACGACTTGACATACGCGGCTGCTGCGGAAGCATGAGGGCAAGCCATGGACGTACCGAATAAGATGTTGTATAAGACGGATCTCTTGTCACCCGGTATGTTTTCGGCTAGTGTTGCCCTTGGAGAGTAGGCTGCTAAGATGTCCACACCTGGGGCTGACAAATCTGGCTGCAATGTACATTTTCATGTCACACTTGTCAGCTACACATAAATTATTCGTCTAGCTATTTGCTCATAATTATTCGTCTGTTTTTAGAATTATATAATGATTTGTCTGTATAAAGAGTGTAAAAAAATGTAAACTTTATTTTAATGAATAGTCATCCAATAGTATCAAATAATTTTATTCCAACAAATAATATCTCAATATTGAAGTTACTTTTAATCTCATCCGTTGATTTTCTTAATTCAATGACCTAGATTTGTTAACATGATACACAATAAGAGTTGTGAACAAATATAAAACATTGGATTAAAAAGATCAACTACTGGGATTTAAAGGGAGAATTGAAAAGACAATTATTTATCTAAAACAACATAATTATTCATATATAACTCATGCGAATAATCATGCTTGTAACTCGATCATGTTAGGGCTCGCCATTTGGGAATTGATTAATGAATAATAATACCTTAAGGATGCCAGGGGTGATCATGTTAGGGCCTCTGGAAGAAAAGCTACCAACGTAGGGTGCCAACTTATCCTTTACAGTGTGGGTCTTCAATATAGTTGCTACTGGTGCCTTCCTGTAAAACAATGTAAAATTATACAAATTAACAAATTATATATATGTGATCAGAATTTCAAGTGAAATGGAAAATACGGTATGAAATGAAATGAAATGTGACGGTACCTAGAGGGATTATTTCTAATGTAGGAGAGAATGGCATCACCGTCACCCAAGCGAACCAAAGCCGTTGGAAGAGGGTAGGCTGCGGAACCGCTTCGGTCGTTAATGACGTCTCGAATGATGGTTCCAGCCGCACCTGCGTTGAGGAAGGCTTGGCTAACAACGTCACACAGTACAATCTTCCCTTGCACCAACGTCCTATTCGAGGAGCTGCAAATACTGTATATATATACATACATATATAGCGGTTAATTATAAACTTTTAAATCAATAAATAAATAAATTATAATAAGAAGAAAAAAAATAAAATAAATAAATATATATAGTATAATTAGTACCTGGCCCCATTTGGAAGAGAGGAGTTGGGTGCATCCCCTCCGTATATCACCGGCAATTTCTTTCCTTTCAGGTTGAACGGATTTATTGAATTTCGTCCCTGTTTCCACAATTTTTTATGTATTTAATTTACTTTATCAAAATATAATCATAAATTTTTTGTATTGTGTCTAATATATGAGCTTGTATTGTTTGTCTCTTCTATATGCCAGAAATAAAGATAAAAATGATGATTTATAAGAAATTTTCTTTCATTTTTTTCATTCTGTAGCATAAGTTTAAAACTTTTATATCTACAAGTTCGTCGCTTGAGTTATTTGGGGACGGCATAGATGTGACGGCATTTAGATAACAAATATTTCGTCGCATAATTCACTCTTGACTGTTTCTAACATAATATGTTAAAACAACTTTATTTGAATTTCTTTTCATTATTTTAATTGACGGTGTCAAGTAAGTTTGAAACTTAAATGAAACAAAAGTATGAGGTCATAACAAAAAATTACCTGAAAGAATTTGCCATTTCCGAGCTGCACGCCGGTCAAGAACTTGCGGTCAATCGACGAAGCAGCGACGGACAAAAGCCACGGAGCGACATTAGTAACAACTCCGAGCGTAGGGCCGCTGTTCCCGGCGGCGAACGACGACAAGATCCCCCTCTGCATCGCATGAAAGGAGCCGATCGCACTCGTGTCGAGGAAATACTGGGATGCAGATGTGCTTCCGATGGACACCGAGATTATGTCAACACCGTCGGCAATAGCATCGTCGAACGCACGTAGTATGTCCGCTGAATTACAGCTGTTGTCGCTCCAACACACCTTGTACACCGCAATCCGAGCGCCCGGTACGCCGCCCCGCGCGGTCCCGTTTGCGTAGCCGAATAGGTTGGCGTTCGGTACCAGCCCTCCGGCTACGGTTGATGCTGTGTGGCTCCCGTGGCCCACGAAGTCCCTCGGTGTGGGCCCCTCTTTTTTCGGGTACGCTTTATCTGCCCGGTAAAATCTCGCGCCAATTATTTTCCTACGCATTGATTGGGTAAATTATGGGTTAGGGAGATTTAATATCTAATAAAAATTGCACCATTATATTTCTTAAAATAAATAATTATAAATAACATATTCTGAGTTTTTTTTTTCTAACTTCCATCTATATCTATATAATACTTTAAAACAGAAGAAATTGCTGATGTGTCATCCTCCCCTTAATTGTAGCATTTTTTTCCAATTACAATTAAGTAACTTTTAAATCAATTTTTATATTTAAGATTTTTACCCATTTACTAATTACTAACTATTGGATTTAATTTAAAACATTGAATTAAATCTAATGTCTACTATTCATATATATATATACACACACACACACATATATATATATATATTATAATAATAATAATAATAATAATAATAATAATAATAATAATCTATATCAATATAATATTTATATTTAAAAATCTTTTTGATGAAGCCTAACTTTATGGTAAATATGTTTACCATTTTCTTAAAGATTTCAAGCATACCTTCATTATTTTATCCAAACTTTTATTAATATTTTATAATATTAATTTATTATGTTGTTAAAATTTTATTTATTAAAAATCACGTCATGGCGCGGGAATTGTACTACTAGTTGACTTTTCCATTATAGAGTTTATCCCAAAATATATATAATTTTTCTCCAAATTTAAGAAATTATATCTATTTTTTATTCTAATATTCTCAAAAAAACTCAAGATAGATAATCTGTTGGAATTAAGTGACAGATTTAAGGGGTTTTCAAGCAGTTGAAGCCCCGAAAGAAAAGTCGAAAAAAAATATAGTTTAACTTAGATGGTGAGAAGGGATATTTATTACTTTAAAATTATGAGTTCAAACCTCTTTAATCTTACATTATATACTTTTTGTTTCTCTTAATTTTATTATACTATAAATATTTAATTAAATAACAAATTTAAGATTTTCTTTTGATATAATTATTAAAAAAAATTAGTCTCTCCTTAAAAAAAATTCATAAACCCTTAATTGACTAAATATATATTACTCACTTGTTGCAAGAAAAGTTGGATGCTTGTTGACATACGCCCTTCCATTTGGAAGGAATCGGACCCAAACCGGTGTCTCGAAAACTCGGAGACTCCGGCCAGATTCCGGTGTCGATCACACCCACAATGACATCTTTTTCGATGATACTCCTCGGAACGTCGACGGGGAAGCCCATGAAATCCCATGACCTTGTTGTGTGAAGCTCCAAATTTGTGCTGGGAAACACAGAAACAACACCTACCATACCTGTATATATAATGACGTCATAAGTTAATTAAACGACGAACGTTATAAATATATAATAATGACGTCATAAATGAATATATAAATTACCTGCAATCTTTTGGGCCTCAGCATCAGTTAACTTAGCAGCACACCCATAGAAGCTCCTATGGTACCAGTGGTGTAGATACTCGGAGGCGTTCTTGCTGTATTCACTGCACACATTTTAGTTAGTTTGATTAACGGTGTTAAGTTTTATCGAATATACAACACCAACAACAACTCAGTATATCTTGCGATTAATCAGTACTGCAGATATGAATATATATTGTTACCTGCCAATAACAAGTCGCATGAGTTTGTCGTAGTATAATTTCGGGGAGAGTCTAGTCGAGGGCATATGACTCCCCATGTATATAATATGCAACTACATTCCTCGATCATACAATTCAATAGCTAATGTTAGAAAACGATTACTCAACACCGTCAAAAACAGATCGATATATGGTCACGAGTCTCAGTGGACTTCAGTAATTAATAAAACAAAAATAGTAGAACTTTATTTAATCGCTTTGGTACCTTCCGTTCATTTTCGGCAACAACAGTTGAAGGGCCAAGAAAATGGCTGACGGCGAGGAGGAGGACGACGAGGAGGGATGTCGAAAACGAACCCATCCCCATTGCAAGATAATCAATTAACAGTCAATGAAATTGAGTTGGTCGCAGATAATTCAATTTACTTATGATATAAATCTGGATTAAATTTGATAGGAATTTATAGGTGAGAGCTGTTGAAGAGGTAAGCTGGTTTAGCTAAGATACTTTCAAAACATTATTGAATTAAGTCGTATAATTATAATAATTAAAGTCGTATAATTATATATATGGACCCCACAAACGCGCCTCTGACTTAGTCTTATGTGAAAACTATAAGAACTCTTAATTAACAGAATTTGTGAACAACAAATATCTCTAGTAATGGTCAAAATTTTGGTACGATGACAAATCAGTCCCCAAAATGCTTAGTTTTTTAGTTGTTCTTCTAGACAAATAGCTTCTAGTTCACACGTGGTAATCCCCCTATGTCGAATATTATCAATTTACTATTCACTCATGTATTTGTTAAAATGAAAAAAATTATTTGAAATATTATCAATTTTATACTTAATATTAATAAAAATGAAAAATATTTATATTTTTTTTATTTTTTATCCTATTATCAAATGTGTTTATAAATGATAAATAGAAATGAACATGTGATTAAATTTTAAATTAATGGTGATTAGACCTGTCAAACGGGTCATTCCGGTCGGGTTCGGGTCGGGTCACTCCGGGTCTCGGGTAAAACGGGTCCGGGTAAAACGGGTTCTGGGTTTTTCGGGTTGACTAGAACCCGGGTTTGACCGGGTTTCAGACGGGTTCGGGTCGATTTCGGGTTTGTCAATTTTTTCCTTTTTAAATTAAAAAAATCATAATTTGATAATTTTGCGATAAATTTTAATTAAATATAAAAAAATTTAATTATATTTAATTATAAATCAACCGGGTCAATCGGGTCACCGGGTCAATCGGGTAAATCGGGTCAAAATTACCGGGTCAATCGGGTCACCGGGTCGAAACCCAGATTCCCCGGAAAATTTCTGGATTTTCGGGTTCGGGTCGAAAAAAATTTCCGAGTCAAAATTTACGGGTCTTGACCCAAAAAATTTGGGTCGGTCGGGTCGGGTCACCGGGTCGGGTTGTGTTTTGACAGGTCTAATGGTGATGTATTATTATTATTAACTTTTGATGTGACCTACATCCTCAATAACAGAAAATAAGAAAATATAAGTGTATGCATATGTATAGACTGTATCCACCAAAAAAAAAATGTATAGGCTGTGTATGGTTACTATATTAGCAGGTTAAAAAGTGTGAAATTATTAGCTGTTAAAAAAATAAACGGGTTTAAATGGTGTATGGTAACAACAAATAAGCTTTAGTCGGTTAAAAAAAGGGTTTATAAATAAGCTGCAGATTGAAGCTTATTTTGAGGTTTATATTCCATAATTACTATTTTACCCCTTCTCTTTTATCTTATTTGGTTTGAAAGTACTACAATACCCCTAATAAAAACAAAATAAACTCCACTTTTTACAAATAAACTGTTTTTCGCCCCATACGGAGTTTATATTTTTTCATAAAATTTTAACTACTTTTACCAACAGTTTATAAATTTTTACCTTGTTTATAATTTTAGTCAGTTTATTAACCCCGTCCCATACGAACCCATAGACTTTTATAGTTTGGAACGTTTTTGGCAAGTCATACACTATAACTACTTAATTTGATCACATGGTAAAAGATCCAACAAAAATGAACAATAGCTTTTTTTTTATTAGGAAAAATGAACAATAACTTTAATTTGGATTTCAACAAGAGTGGCATTTTTGTAATTTTTGGAAAAATTAAGGGCAATTTACGCGAATCATTGTTCTTAAGGGGTATTTGTTGGGATGGAATACCCTAAAATATAATAGATGATTAAACCTCTAAATAATGGCTTAAAACTTTTTTGATAGATAAATCCCAACCTTATCACATAAAAACATAATAAACCTTTTACTTTTTAAGTATTTGAAAACTAGTGTGAACCACACACACAAGCCTCCATGGGAGGAGAACCGAAGCAATCGAAAGATAGAGGAGGAAGAGAGAGTTTGTTGAGTTCTTGATTTCTGTTATTGATCAGTTGCAGTACAGTACAGGAGGGTCTGCTATTTATACCACTTGGTATTTGTACCCATCTTACCCCTTTGTACACTACATGTATGTCAAACATGTATATTGTATATAGTTCTATATCCCCCCTCTCAAGTTAGACTAGGTGAAGACACTAAGCCTAACTTGGACACAAAAAAACGATGTTGAACCTCCCCTAGTGGTTTGGTAAAAACATCAGCGAGCTGTAAGTGAGTCCTTACGTGAATTGGTGTAAGAAAACCATCCTAAATCTGCTCCCGAACATAATGACAGTCCAGCTTCAAGTGCTTAGTGCGTTCGTGGAACACGGGATTTTCAGCAATGTGAATAGCTGACTTGCTGTCACAATGAAGAGGAATTGGCTTAGGAATGTTGCATCTCAAATCTGTAGCTAGTGAATCAAGCCAGACCAGTTCCCCTGCAGTCTTAGACATGCTCCTATATTCGGCCTCCGCTGAAGACTTTGAGACAGTTGGTTGCTTCTTTGTTTTCCATGAAACAAGAGCATTTCCCAAAAACACACAAAACCCAGTGACAGATCTCCCACTGAAGACACAATTACCCCAATCTGCATCACAAAAAGCTGTGAAGGATGGACTGTTGTTGATGGGATACATGAGACCAAGTTCCATGGTGCCATGGAGATACCTTACAACATGGAGAGCAGCTTGCCAATGGGGAACCCGTGGGGTAGCCATGAATTGGCTCAAGTGTTGAACAACAAAGGAGATATCAGGTCTGGTCATATTCAGAAACAAAAGGCGACCAACCAATCTTCTGTACCTCTCAGCATCTTCAAGTATCTCACCATCCTCAACTGACAGCTTCAAACCCCTTTGTAGTGGAAAAGGTGCAGACTTACAGTTAGTCATTTGAGTGTCTTCAAGGATGTCTTTGACATACTTCCTTTGGTTGAGAAGAGTACCATGAGGAGATCTTGATATCTCTAATCCCAGAAAATATCTAGCTTCACCTAGATCCTTGATGGTGTAAGCCTTGTGCAGTGCTTGTTTTAATGCCACAATCTCATCAAGAGAGTCACCTGACACCATCAAGTCATCAACATACACTAATACCACAATCATGCCTGAAGGAAGATCTTTGGTGAAGAGACTATAGTCATAAGTGGACTGAGCAAAACCCTGAGCTAACAAAAATCTGCAAAGCTCAATATTCCATTGTCTGGAGGCCTGTTTTAACCCATACAAAGACCTTTTGAGGCGGCAAACTTTGGGACTAGCAGCCATGCTATATCCTTCTGGTATCTTCATGTATACTTCCTCATTCAAGAAACCATGCAAAAATGCATTATTTACATCAAGTTGGTGCACATGCCACTGCTTTAGAGTAGCCATGGCTAGCAACAGTCTCACAGTTGTGAATTTTGCTACTGGTGAAAAGGTGTGATGGTAATCCTTACCCTTCACCTGGTTATATCCTTTTGCCACCAGTCGAGCCTTCAATCTTTCAACTGATCCATCTGATCTAAACTTGACTTTGTACACCCATCTGCATCCAATAGCTACATGACCTGTTGGCAAATCAGCTATTTCTCAAGTATCATTGCTCTCTAAGGCAATGAGCTCCTTCTGCATTGCTTCCACCCATTGAGGATCTGCTGCAGCTTGTCTGTAAGTTTGAGGTTCAGGAGTGGCTAACACATGAGCTAAAGAGGCAACATATGCTGAGGAATAAAAGGTTGTATTTGATATCTCAGTGGCAAGGAATGACTGAGACTGGGAAGATGGTAGGTTGGGCAAAATGAAGTCATGGAGATGGTTGGGCAGATGAGAATGTCTTGAGGACCTTCTCAAGCCAGGTTGGGGGGGAACAATGTTTTCTTCTGTCACAGAATGGGCAGGACTTAATGAGGTGGGTGAGTCACTAAGGGAATTGTCAATGGTCATGTTTTGAAGGGGCTCTTGGGAAGATGTAGTGCTGGGTTGGGTGAAATGAAGGGCATTAGGCTGGGAATTAGAGTTGATGTGTGATGAAGATGGGTGATAGCTGCAGTCATGCAAATCCAGAGCAGGATTTACCAATGGCAACTGAGATTGCACAATAATCTCAGTAGCAGATTCATGAAAGGGAAAGATATGCTCCTTAAAAATGACATCCCTGCTTATTATGACCTTTTTATTCACCAAATCATAAAGTCTGTAAGCCTTTTGCCCAGCTGGATAGCTCAAAAAGACACACTTCAAGGCCTTGGCAACAAACTTGTCTTTAGGTTGCCCTCTTGCTAAAGCAAAGGCTAAGCATCCAACCACCCTCAAATGATCATAAGAAGGTTGTTTACCATATAACCTTTCAAAAGGAGTACTCCACTTTAAAATTGCAGTAGGTAACAAATTTATCACATGAGTAGCAGACAACACACAATCACCCCAGAATCTCAAAGGCAATTTAGCATGAAGTCTGATTGATCTAGCAGTCTCAATGAGATGCCTATGCTTCCTTTCCACACGTCCATTTTATTGTGGAACATAAGGAGCAGACATTTGATGTAGGATCCCTTTATTTTCAAAAAACTACTTGCACTTAAAGAATTCAGTGTCATTGTCACTTCTAATTACCTTGACCCTTTTATCAAACTGATTTTCAACCATTTGAATGAAGGAACATATCATCTGACTAACATGTCCCTTATTCTGTACTAGCTGTGTCCATACAGCCCTGTTGTGATCATCAAGAAAGCAATGTGAAAATGATAATGTCTGGGTAATATGATCTGTAGCTCCACTATCTATTACCCAGACATTATCATTTTCACATTGCTTTCTAGCAATACTCAAGGCAAAAGCATCATTCAGAGATGTAAAGGAGAGAAGGTTACCAGCAAAATTGCCATCACATCTTGCCACTCCTTTCCCTTTGATTGCCTTTAACACCTCTTGGACAACTGAACTAAGGACATCAGCATTTATGTCTTCGGTTCCAAAACTTCCTGCTACTGTCAGTGGAGTGTCATCCAATTCTCCATCGACAACATTAGCTCTGGCTCCAGGTTTCCTTTTAGGAGTTTTGAACCACTCCGGATATCCTATGATCTTGAAGCACTCATTCTTGAGATGTCATGTCATCCCACAATGAGAACACTTCTTGTTGGCCTTTTCTGCAGCTCTATCTGCTTTCTTCTTCTTGTAATCCCTTTTCCCTTTAGTTGGTTTATTAGCAAAGAATGCATTTGAATCACTGCTACTGTCGCCAGTTGATTTCTTATCAACTTGCTGAACAAGGTAAAAGGCTTTGTTCAGGGAAGGTAGAGGTTCTATAGCAAGAATCTGATTTCTTACACTTTCATAACCTCCATTCAACCCCATCAAAAAATGAATCATCTTATCCCTATCATCTTTCTCATTAACTTTCTTCTCCAGATTACACGTACACTTAGCCATAGCTCCACAATCACATCTCAATTTCCCATCTAAACTGAGAATTTCATCCCACAATTTCTTCAATTGATTGAAGTAATCAACCACAGCTAGGCGTGGCCACGGGTTACGGGTCAACCCGTGACCCGCCGGGTCGTACGGGTCAATGACCCGCTGGGTCCGGGTTGCCGGGTTGGCGGGTGGGGACGGGTAGCGGGTTAGGGTTAGGGTCGGAGAATCCGTGACCCGTGACCCGGCGGGTTGACCCGCCGGGTCAACCCGCTTTTTCAAAAATATTTTTTTTTTTGAAAAATTTATTTTTAATAAAATAAATTTATAATATTATGTAAATTATGTAAATTATTCTTAAAATAACTCACAATAATACATAAACTAATATGCAATGTGCAATGTGAAACAAATAAACCCCATCCTTCTCCTTTTATAGACTTGGAAGTCTTCCTTCATTCCCCTCATTTCTTCCACTTCACTTGTTTCCTACATTTCCTACATTGGAAATTAAGTTGGAAATGAAGTTTGAGAAATATATTCTCATATTTTTTTCTCTTACATCACACAATGAAATTATTGTGGATGAAAGAATTAATATGGAGATATAACCTTCCTACATTTTTAACACTTCATATGAAAGTGATAAAATGTGTTGTGAAGATAAAATCTTTACATATTATTTATTTATTTATTTTTAATAGTCATTTTTTAAAAAAAAAAAGATTTTTTTTTTAAATAATGTAACCCGCCGGGTCATACGGGTCGACCCGGCGGGTCAACGGGTCGACCCGAACCTGTCAACCCGTGAGATTTACGGGTTAGGGTTCGGGTCGGCCAACCCTGACCCTTGACCCGGCGGGTCGAACCCGTCGACCCGGCGGGTCCGACCCGTGGCCACGCCTAACCACAGCCATGTTCCCTTGTTCAACATTACTCAAATTTCTCTTCAATTGATAGAGCAAAGGTCCATTTGAAGGTGCGTACCTTTCAAGAACCTCATTCCACAGCTGTTTTGCAGTTTCAGCGTAGCTGAAACCTTCAGAGAGATTTGGCGCCATTGAGTTTAGTATCCAGCATCGAATCATGAAGTCGCATCTATTCCATTTCTACAGATCTGTTGGATTCAAGCCTGCCTGCTTCACGCTTCCATCTATGAAGCCAATTTTCTGTTTGGCGCCAAGCGCCATTTTTATTCCCCGACTCCAGCTGAGGAAGTTTGCTCCGTTGAAGACGTTCATCACCAGCTGTGCTCCTGGATGGTCTGAGTTCGATAAACTCAGGGGATCGTTCATGTTGTTGCTGATAATAGGCATTATCTCCGTGTTCTTGCTATTCGCAATTCATCAGGGGACTTAGCTCACTACAACAAAAAAGCTTTTTAGCCACCAAAATTTTAGCGATGAATTATTTTTCCTCGATAAATGTGGCATTTGGCGACAAATATATCTGCTTCTTGTAAAAGAGCGTGTGAGCTTTAGCTCGGATCCTATATTCCTTACCAAAAGTGACATTCAACGACAAATTTTTTAGCACGTCGCTAATTATTATCGTAATGTGGTCGCCTTTACTATAAAGATTATAGCGACAAATTTGAGGATTTTTATTGAGGAATATTTTCATCGCTAAAAATATATTTATCGATGAAATTTCAAATTTGTCGTTATATATTCAGTTTGAATGATGTGAAACCCATCAAATTTATTAGCGACAAAGATTATAATTCTCGCTAAATGTATGTGTTCATCGAGGAAAGAATTTGTCGCTAAACATATTAATTAATCGGCGAGGAAATTCCATTTTCGTCATTATTGGTTTGGTTGAGAATAGAGAAAATGATTTTAGGGAGTTCTAATTTAAATATATTGATTTTAAATAAATTATTTGAGCCATTTTATAATTAATGGAGAGCATTTTTTCCAAGTTAAGAAAATGACGGAAAATTTTCTAATAACCTAAACTTTATACATATATACGCACTCTGCTCCCTTGAAGAGCCCCAACGCCGCTTCACTCCGTCGTCCCTCAGATCCAAAAGGTTATCGGATCAAAAAAAAAATCCAAAAGGTTAGGGTTCCCATGGCGTCGCTCTCGTCTGCTCATGGTCGTCATCCTTCTGGCTATGAGTGAATATGAATCTCCTTCCCAAGACTGACAAATAGGGGTGGCATGTGAGACAAGCTACTCGTGATCGGCTCGGGTTCGACTCGTATAAAACTCGACTTGAGCTCGTTCATTTTCTAAACAAGTCGAGTATGAGCACATTTTTAAGCTAGTTCCAAAGCTCGGCTCGTTCGAATTAAACTCGAATAGCTCGAATTTTATGAAATTTTTAAAATTTTCTTAAAGTTATTGTATAATGAGCAAGTAGAATTGCCTAAAGCTCGAAAAAAGCTCGACTCGAGCTCGCTCATTTCCTAAACGAGCCGAATATGAGCACATTTTTAAACTCGAGTCAAAATTTAGGCTCGGCTTGAGCTCGTTCATATTCTAAATGAACTAAATATGAACAAGTAATACTCGCCTCTTTCGACTCGAATAACAGCCCTACTGACAAAGGCCACCCGCCTTCACTGTCTTTCTTCCCAAACACTTCAATTTCTCATGTCCTCTCTCTATCGTTGTTGATGTCGTACACGCCTGAAGACCGGGATAACATCGACGTCCAGGAGCAAGTCGCCCAGATGACTGAGTCGGAGTAGATTCATCGAGGCAAAGAGCTTAATTACCCTCCTCTCTCGGTGGCCCTTCATCTCCCGACCTAGAGGCGGACGAAGCCACTGCCTTGACTACTTGCAGAGTCGCAATCAACAACAACAACGCCTCCATCGAACAACCGACACCAACACAATTGCAAAGTCCGGTTTCAAATAGGTTGAACAGTTCGCCGAGACCACAGTGCGCCAGGAAATGCTGAATCTGGGTTTTTTTTTCATCCCTGTAGAATTAAACCAGGATCTCGAGCTTCTCTTTGGGTTGTCAGGATTTGGGTTGTAATTATTGGATTATTTGGTTGCTTGAGATTTATTTTCAAGATTTCATGAACTGATTGAATTTGATTTTCGATTGAACTGATTGGCCAACCAACAATGCAAAAAACATGAACTCTTTCTCTATAAAATGGTAGTGACTTCAGCACACTCGTTTTAAACGAATTCCCTTCCACTCGAAAACAGGCATTTGAACATTTCCATTCAGCCATTCGACAGGCACCTTGTGTGCATTAGAGAATAATCGTTTTCCTCTATCATAAGGACTAGTGCGTGCACCGTCTCGCACCCTTTCAGGCCTTGATTTGCTGCGCGTATTAAGTATTAGCACAGCTATGCCACTATGACCGCAATCCACCGACTGATTTATCCATTTGAGTATACCCGGATCAAACACAAAACTCCAACCATCTATTTCCAAAGTTGCAGCACACAAACTAGTAATGCTAGGCTCAAAATGAACAAGATTTGAGCAACAACCTGCTGGCATTTCATCAAACAGCTGATATGCTTATGGAGCTTCTAAAAACTCAATTGAAGATTTCCCAATTGAATATTTCCCAGGATCACCAATTCCTCCTATTTCTACTTTCACAACAGTAACCCTGTTCTCCTCAAATTCCAAAACAAAATTTCTATATCGTTCAACGTCGTCCCACACAAGAGGTATGGATTCAGAACAAACCTTTGAAGACTCCGAGAATGGCTTCTTGCTGACTTCCTGGGTTTGGTTTGCACTGTCTCTTGAAGATGTGGAGTGCAACCCACTGTTGGTCTTCCTGTCGACGACTTCATGATTCGAGCCTGTGATTTCTTGCTTCTGGTTCGCCATCGGAACCTCCATTGGATTCTTTACAATGACCAAGGCTTCACTTTGAATCTCGTTTGCAAACCGGGCTTCAAATTGATTCGCATTTGCATCTGGAGCATCAACCTTTTCCTGACAATCTCCATCATCCTCAATTGGAGCGCCTTCGATTCCACTCGTTCGATTTTCTAATTCAACTTCTGCCAGGATTTCTTCGGACGGAGATGCCTTCAAAGCTTATGTCTCTCCCTTCACCTCGATGCTCCAAGAGCTTGATTGATTTGTCGATTCGTGAGGAAGAGTGATAGGAGCGCTAGTCTCAATCTCCCGATCTTCAGATCCAACTCTAAGAACACCGATTGCTGTTGACACTGAGTTTGACGTTTTCGTTGTTGAAGAGGTTGCGACTGGTGGTTCCGACCTCGGATTTGTCGGTGCCGCCTGCTTCTGGATTGCTGAGGTTGTTGTTGGATTTGGCAAGGGCCTGGACATCGCCAACAATTTCTCAATCCCGCGTTCGGTTTGGCTCCTGAGTTCTTCCGTCTGTTTTGCGTCCTCTATAGAAGTAGAAGGCCCCGTTGCAATTTCTTCTGCCAAGAACAATTCTAATTGACAGCAATTATCGTAGATGTTCCTCCCATTGAGCGCCCTGAACGCCTGGATCGCCGATGCCTTGTGCTGAAAACGGATTTGCGAGTGAAACCCCATTAAAGACTCTAACCACTGAAGGTTCTCAATAACACGAGAAAACCTGATATAAAACTTCATCCGAGATTGCATATTGCTCGAATTGAATCTTGATGAAAACCGATCGATGGTTTTCTTGATCCTCGATTTGTAAGGAGGAGTGACTGATCGGCGGCACACTCTGCTGAATGCGAATCTCGTTGAGTGTTCGGTAGAATCTGCTATTGCTTTCTTCCCATTCAATCTGCCAAGAATCCGAGAACAAAGACTCCGCCACTGCCGATTCCGTCATTGCGGAACCATTCCGCCTGTCATCGCCTTCCACAACTGATCCGAAATTCAAGGGAAAAAAATGAGGGATTGGTCGGAGGGATTGACCGCTCTGATACCAAACTGTTATGATCCTAAGATCACAACCACCAATGATGCTAACCGATTATAGGTTCAGTCGAGAGAAAGGAGAAAGAAATAGATGGAGGGAAGAGATAGAAGATTACAGAATAGAGAGAAAGAGAATTGAGAGAGAGACATGATATGAAATTGGGTTTATTATTCAACATCTCCAAATGAGCTTTCCTCAAGTCCTTTTATAGACCAAGGTGTGGCTATGTACACAACACTTTCATTTAAGTTTGATTTGACTTACCCTATAAATTAGGGGGAATAAACTTGGTTTATTAGATCACTTTTGATTCGGGAATCATTACCCATTTTTCCGGATAAAATTGGTTGTTAATAAAATCAACACAATTAGCGATGAAATTATATTTGCCGCAACACACATTTCACGACTACTACATAATCCTTTCACTTGTTTTGCGAGAAATTTTTTTACTTTTTACGAAGAAATATTTGCCGCTAAATGTTATTGCGAGAAAAAATGATTTCCTCACTAAAAAATTCCAGCGACGCATTTATTTTCCTTTGATAAACCTTTCCTTGACGAGCTTTTTACGAGGAAGGTGCGACGAAATGCATTTCATCGCCAAGTCTTTTTAGCGATAAAATATCAATTTTTGGCGATGAAAAAATTCCTCGCTAAAAAGAAGTTTTGTTCGCTAGTCGCAGTTCATTCTTGGGTCTTCCTCGATTTCTTCATAGATCAATTGATTGTGGCTAAGTGCATTTCTTTTGTGCTGGATTATCTTTTTTATGGTTCGTCTATCTTTTGTTTCATACAGTCTTGATGTCTGATATTTCGAATGCCGGTAAAAAAAAAATTAAAAAGGCACTTGATGATCAAGGCATGAAGGCATGGATTCATTGGATTGCTTTGGAATGAAAACCCAAACAAGATTTACTCGTTCCTATTTATAGTACAGACTTCCTTTGTTGCAACCTGAGGCCTCCTTTAGGGCATGTTTACTCGCTACTCGAGTCAAAACAAGATTTCATATAATGCGACAATGTCTAGACCGGAACACTACAAATTTTGCAGCAGTGTGGAAGAAATTCAAGCATCGGCTAACAAGCGAAGTAGATCCAATTTTCTACGTTCATTGTATGTTGTAACATCAATTACTCCAAACTCGGGGCCTCCTCTGTTGGATTGGACTAAAACACATCAGAGTTGGAGGCCTCGGGTCCTTCTAGAAGGTCTCATGACTAGACTGCCTCCTTGTATACATGGGTGTCTTTGAAGTCTGATCCGCCTTCATTGTATGTTGTAACAACGATTCCACAAGCAACCACCTGAGGAAACAACGCAGTATGAGAATGATAACACATGCAGCTTGTAAAAAAACACGTCTGAACAAATCTATCAACCATCTCAACAAATGCCTAATACAAACTATTTATCTAAAAATAGATTTGTGCAGGAACATGCCAAAGGGTGGTTCAAGTGGCCCAATTGAACAGAACCCCCAAATTTCAAAGGCTCGATCAATTTTGTTTCAATTTTAGGTTATAAAAAAAATGGTATTCAAATGAACATATATATGATGTGGTCTATTGGTTGATTTCACTTCAAAATTTTCCATCAGTTCCAAAATTTTCCATCACTTCAAAATCCCTATTGGTCTATATTGACTATATAAATAGTTTTCATTTTTCAATTCTTAACTTTTTTAAGGGGCCTTTTTTTCCTAAAGGATCTCCATCTTTTAATTTACTTTTTTAGCAATTCAAATTGCTATTTTGCAATATTTTTCCATCCATAATTATTTGGACTTTTAATTTGTTTTTAATCATTCAAAAAAAATATCGCTTTCTCTTTAAAAAAAACATATTTATGGTTTTTAAATAATCATTCACAATCATTTTATATTTAAAAGAATGTTCAAAGACTTTAAATTTTCACGTTATTCCTATTTTGAGTAATTTAATCTAAATAAAGACGACTTTGAAATACAATACTCTGATCCATAGCATTTTGATATATTTTGATGCATTTTGTAAGTATAAATGGGATTATTGTGGATTTTTGTTTTTGAATAAAGGCATAATTATATACAGTATATTTTTATGATAGCAAAATAATACACATAATGCACCTTATAAAAAGGATAAGTTCATTAACACAATATACGAATAAGGTATAATTATTTTTAGCACAGACTCCTAAATGAATCGGCACAGCCCTGATTTTGTGGTAATCTTGTGATCCTTTTTTTGGGCTAGCTCTCGACCCAAAAAAATGATCTTTTTTTTTTGGGCTAGCTATGGTAAGGGTTGTGGGGTTTACACTTGCTTGCAGTTACTCACGTTGGACACTATCAGTATCGATCTCTACTGTCAAGCCTTACTAGCTTAGCCGGTAAAGGATAACATGTAGTGACCAATAGGTCACGAGTTCGAATCCCTCCTCTCTCATATTGTAATGGCCTAAATGCCTACCTATGAACCAAAAAAACATATCAATCTCTACTAAATTACATGACATGTATCACAATTTACCTTATGTGGACTTGAAAAAATCTCTCTTATATGAACTTAATATTCATTAATTTCAAACAAATTAAAAAAAATTAATTTTGATTCTATTTTTGTATTAATTTTAACAAACTAAATATGCATTCAATATTATATGCCTTTTGTATTTTTTTCATATCTAAGTATTCAAATCGCATTTTAACATCATTATTATTAATTAAATTGTTACCATGTTTAGGGTCAATTATACTGAGTATATGAAAATTGGACAGCTGGCTTCCTGGCTACATAAGCAACCTTCGTCCACAGTTGTCACCAACTGATCGATCGATTCACCTTTGTAATCAATATTTGTTCCGGTTGCATGTTGGTATATGTATGTTGCTTGTTAAACCGGGTTTTATATTTTAGGAAGGAAAACCGGGTTGAGTAGAGGATAATTAGAAAGGCACGTGCCTAACACGTGATTCCTTCAGTTTTTTTTTAAGTAATAATCCGAGTTCAGACAAACTTGAAACTCGAGAGGCTGACAAGTCCGCAAACGAGTGAACCGTCAAACATACAATAAAATCGAAAATACAAAAAAAAGAAAAAAAAAAAAAAAAGGTGTAATCACCGAGTAACATGCCCTCCTAAACAAATGAACCTAATCAGAACTAAAACCATGAAGTCAAGCACCACCAAAGGGAAGCACCGCAGGTCAGCGGTACAACAAGACTCTAACTCCGGTGGATAGTGAAGACGAAACTCAAAT
Source organism: Persicaria tinctoria (assembly GCA_037127255.1). Taxonomy (NCBI): domain Eukaryota; kingdom Viridiplantae; phylum Streptophyta; class Magnoliopsida; order Caryophyllales; family Polygonaceae; genus Persicaria; species Persicaria tinctoria. The sequence goes on along the minus strand of JBANSL010000004.1, from coordinate 84,423,121 downwards.
GACCAATCTTCGAGATACGGAGTCATCCATAGCGCACTACCAAGATCCCAACCTGTCCCGACTCCAGACGAAGCAAACCCAACACGTGATTAATTCCTTCAGCTACATGAACTGTCACAATCTTGGAACACATTTCAAATTCATTCTAGTTTTTCATGGCTTCCTACTTAATAGCCCATATGATGGAGAGGCTACGAAGAATGCAGTGTTGCCCAACAAGCATAAGCCCAAGTCCATGAATTCTCTAGAATAGTATAGCTAAGCTACAGCTGTATATAGCAATGGGTGAATTTGTACCCACGGAACATCTGTATATATATATATATATTTGGTGCATAGCACAGAACAAGAAATCACAATCCCCCCAAAACCTCAAATTCTGAAACTATTATATTCAAATCACTATGCCAGATTGCACCTCAGGCGACGGACCTTTGATCTTCCGTCGCCTGAGTTCACTTCTGGCGACGAACTTTTAAGGGTTCGTCGCCTGAATCACCCAAGACCAAAACCCATCTCAGATTAGATTTAGGCGACGAATTAGTTTCAATGTTCGTCGCTTGAACATATTTTAGGTGACGAACTTATTTCAGGAGACGAACATTTATGTAAATACGGTCGCCTGAATATAGGCCCCAAAGGCTCCCAATTGCGGTTGTCAGAAATAACCCATTTAGACGACGAACATATAAATGTCATCGCTTGAATGATATTTCAGGCAACGAACATAAATTTCCGTCGCTTGAATGATTTTTCAGCGCCAAGATTTTCCGCCTAATTTTTTGTGAAAATTTGAAATACATTCAGGCGACCAATATTTATTTCTAAGTCCGTCACTTGAGAACTTATAATCTTATTATATTTATAATTTTAATATATTTATAATATTTTAATACAACCATATTCATTAGGTAATATTCATAATATTTCTATAGAACAATACTACACTATTTAACTAGAGATATATTTATAATGTTTTTATATGAGTTCATGTATTTGTTAATATTATATTCATATATGTTATGAATATAATATGAGTTATTAATAATAACTCATAAGTTATAAAACATTCAAATATATCATGTTATAATCAATAAATTTGTAATGTTATAATCATATTGTTATAAAATCATAACTTATAATGTCATAAATTATAAATTAATTATGTAATATTTTTATCAAGTTAAAACCATAGTATAACATTAATTAGATAATTTTTTTTTATAAAACCATACTAACTAGCGCTATATTTGTAAAAATAATTTGTAATGTTATAATCTATAGAGATGTAAATTAAATTTCCAAATGATCATTTATTCTTGATTTTTTATGCTCTTGGCTCCTGAAATGTTAATTATTTTTAAGAAGTCTAAAATGAATGTAAATTTAAAAAGCCTACTTTTTTTTAACAAATCTAATGAATTTTGATAAACTAAAAAATCTTATAAATATACCATAGAAAAGCTATGAAATTTTGAATCCATTATACTAAGAATGAATGAATGATATTGAGAGCTTTAAAATTTTAAATCCATTGTGATGGATGTTATATGTGAATTTCTAATTTCTGTTAGAGTTTAAGACTAAGAATAATATTGAGAGTTTGGTTGTTAATATATTTTATAATAGATATCACATATAAATTTTCAATTTCTGTTTGAGATTAAGATCAATATCAAGATTGAGATTGAGATTTTGGTTGTTGAATATAGATTTTGTAATAAATGTTATATAGTATAAATTTCTATTTTTCATTTGAGTTTGAGATTGATTTTAAGATTGATATTGAGAGTTTGGTTGTTAAATATAGATTTTATGATAGATATTACATATAAATTTTCAATTTTCATATGAGTCTAAGATTGAGATCAATATCGAGATTGCTATTGAGATTGAGATTGAAGTTGTGATTTATATTGAAATCGAGATCAAGGTTGAGAGTGGTTAATTAGATTAACCATATTCATTAGGTAATATTCATAATATTTTAATAAAATAATAGTAAACCACTTAACTAGATCTATATTTATAATGTTTTTATACGAGTTCTTGTATTTGTTAATATTATGTTCATATATGTTATGAATATAATGAGTTAATATTCATAATATTTTACTGCTTAGTTATTAAACAAATATTTATCCATTCACTTTAACTATCATATTTACTCATCTATATATATATATAACATAACAACTTCAAAATAGAAACATTTTTACCTCACTCCTGAAGTCAACATCCCTAATGAAGAGCTAAAACATAGAGATCATGCACATTTGAGGGAAGTACTTTCTACACTTAGATCATAACACTTGTATGCCAATCTTAAGAAATGTGAGCTCTGTAATGATCAAGTGTCTTTTCTGGGTTTTGTAGTGAGTTCAAGCGGATTACGAGTCGACGATGCTAAGATCAAGACAATCCACGACTTGCCGACACCTACCAATTATATCGGCCATGTAAGAAGTTTCCAAGGCCTAGCGAGCTTCTACCGACGTTTTGTGCGCGACTTCAGCTCCATCGCAGCCCCTCTCACAGAGCTCACAAAGAAGCGGTGTGAGTTCAAGTGGGGTCCAGCCAGGAGGAGGTGTTCGACCAATCAAATTTTTTTTCCATTTTTCTTTAATTTTCTTTAATTTTAATTTTTTTTTCTTCTTTTTCCTTTAGCTCTCTTTTTCTTTAATTTTACTAACTATCTATATCTATATAAACTCTTAATTTAAAAGAGTTTAGGATGACGTGTCAAGCTTAGAGAAATTTTAGGAGTCTCGACCGATCTTTTTTTTCTTTAATTCTCCTTTTTTCTTCTTTTTCTATTAATTCTTTTTTTCTTCATTAATTTTACTAACAATCTATATCTATCTATATAAACTCTTAATTCTTTTTTTCCCATTAATTTTACTGAGTAATTTAAAATATCTATATTTATGTATTATACTTTACATAAGATTTAAAAAAAAAAAAATCTGAGATAATTATAAGATACATTTGTTATAAATTATTTATTTATTTTTATCTTAACATTTTTTAATATTTTTATATATCATATTTTAGTTTTAAAAAAAACGCGCAATGGCGCGGGAATTGTACTAATTTATTTTAGTTTTGTGCATAATTTTTCCTCAAAATTTAAATCTCCTCAGGCGACGAGGAATGTAATTATATTGGTCACTGGAGTACATGGCGCATAATTTTACCGCGTAAATCTGTGTCAAATTTCGAAACTCATTCAAGCGAGGGACAATTTTGTTTAATGTCCGTCGCCTGAATAAAAACGAGTATAAAACCTATAATGCGTTCCCAACCCGACTCATTCTTTTCTCCTCTCTCCTCAACCGCGAAACCCTAACACCTCCTTTCGCCGTCCCTGCTCCTCTAGAGAGGAATCCATGGCCGCCCGCTACCTCCGTTCTTCAGGCCATTCCTCGTCTTCTCCTTCAACCTCCGTCCATCCTCCTCCTTATTCTTCCATCGAGCTCCCCTTTGAGCTTCCATGGCTTCTCCTCCGCGCCTCTCTCTCGCTCTCATCCATCCTTTCGAAGCCAGCGCCAGCAGTCACCGTCACCGGAGTCTGGAGGCGTCGTCGATGACGAATCCAAAGCTCACACAGATCCGAGAAAGAGATCTAGGCACTGATGCTCCTCCGCCCCTTCTCTGGTAAGCACTCACATCTTGGTCTCCTTCGACTTTCCCTTGGGTTTTGAGACCTCAAATGCCCCTCTCAAATTCAAATCTAGGGTTTTCGTGGTTTAATTTCATTCTCTAATTTTCAAATCTAGGGTTTTGAGCCCCCTGTGTGCGCCTCCATCTCGCTCCGTCAATGGAGGAGTCGACCCAAAGAACGCCTAGTGAGGATGATGGCTCCCTCACTTGCTCGCCCGACGAACGGCTGGCTAGATGAGGCTCGAAGACTACTTTGCAGGCAAGGCCACCACTGGAACGATCGGGACCAAGAGCAACGGTGAATCCTCCTTACTCTCTGTTTCCACTTTGTTATTAAGAGCATGAACAACAGTCTTATTTCCCCGTGTTGCGACTTTGTTAGTGCGATTTCATTGCTCTTTGTTTGAAATTGATTTATGGTTTTTGTTTTAGGGTTCAGATTAGTTGAAATTAGCTTACGGGTTCTTGATTTAGTGTTAAAACTAGTTTAAAGTCCTTGATTTAGGGTTAAAACTAGTTTAGGGTTTAGGATTTAGGGTTCAAATTGGTTTAGGGTTCTTAATTTACGGTTCAAATTGGGTTAGGGTTCTTAATTTCTAAATGCTAATTTGAGTTGTCATATATAACCAAACTCTCCCAGTCTAGTTTCAGTGAATTGGTGCTTGACTATGTTCTGCTAGATGACGTGAAAAGTATAAGCGTACGTTCTTGTACATAGGTTATGATTTTTTGGCCTATCTATATTTCCTTCAGATTTAATTCCTTTATACTCAATCTGTCAAGTTGAAATTAGTTCTTTGCAGAGTTGAAGAAGCAGCTTATGCCTATTGTCCATTTTCCTTTTCTTGATTAAAATTAAAATTAATTTTCTCATCCTCAAATTCCTTTTTCTCAACTATCCTTCTCAAGTTTTATCCGATTTTTTTATTTCATAGGATGTGGAAAGGTGATTTAACTCAAAGATGTGTGCTAATCTGATAAGAGTTAAAAAGAGAGTTAAACGAGGGTAACTTTTACACACTTCATTTATCGTTGACATAACTTTTATTTTACTCTACTGATTGATTTTTTTCCTTTATCATGTATGTTTATTTAATCTATCTTATTGTATCTCAAATAGAAGATGCAAGTCTTGGAGTACAGCCTGAAATTCCAGACATTTTGGGTGTTAAAATGGACATTTTTAGTGCTAATGCTTTTCAGTCTATTGAACGAGCACTTCATGAACCCGTGAATGGGGTAAGTTCCTTCTATCTTACTAGTCATATCTCTTATTTTACGCTTTTTTTCTCTTTAATTTTTATCGTTTGACTAGTGCTACAATTTTTTTTTATTGCTGGCATTATCACTTATGTGCCTTGGCGCTTTTGATTTTTTAGTGTTTTTTGTGTGTTTTATAATCAGTTTCCATATTTCATTGCCACTATTTTATAAACATTTTTTTTATAATGTTTGGAAACTTGTTTCTAATTCCATATCTTGTTAGATGTATAAACTGAATGAATCTTTATTCTCTTGTCAGATGAGAGTTTCTCCATTTTGGTGGCTTAGTAATTTTTTCCATAGGGCCTTCGACTACAAGGTTAGTTAATTTGCGAGTTATTTTCCATTTGTCAATTTTACTCTAGTTTTAGGATTGTGAAACATAAAGAACTTGAGAGGTGCATATAATCCTGATATGTAGATGATTTTTTTTTTTAACAATAATTTTTAGTGGATTCATTTGATCCTACAACCAATTGTTTATTGAGATTATAGTTTATATTCCTACATTGTTTTGGTTTTCTCTAACATTCTCTTGAAACTCAAAGAATTCATTCTCGATCCATTGTTTAAACCTTATTGTATCTTTGAATATCAACCATATAATTTTTTGGTTTGATTGTGTTATCTTCTGCTAAATGGGTTCTATAAAATCTTCAGGTCTTTTGCAATTTGAAGATGTTTACTTTTAATTAAATATGGGTGATTACTCCAAATGGTAGAACTTGTAAGATTGGATATGAATTAGAATGGAATGTTGTCTTGTTGTTGAACTTTCCTTGCTTGATTATAGATAAGTTTCCACTGTTTGTTACTCATATATGAACTATTGTATATTGTAGATAACTTTCCAGTAAGGAGCTTCTTGAGGAAATCATACAAGTAATGATCTCTGCTCTAGATACGGAGCCTTTGAATACGCAGGATGATTCGGCTCCTCGATCAGCCCTCATCTGCGCAGCAGTAGCTGGTATCTCCCAGCACTCTTCTCCTACTTCCTCTTAAGTAATGAACTTGGATTTGAGAATAGTTTTGTATTTGTGAATTTGTATGTGACTGCAAACTGGATTTGTGAATTTGTGTGGTTGTGAACTTGGCACAATGTTGTGAATAGGTTTGTGTTTGGTGTGTAATGAAACAGGTTTGTGCACAATTTTGGTGCACAAAATATGCACAATTTTAGTGCAATTGCAAACCGGGCATCGGCCATTTTTCAATTTTTTTTTTAAAATCAAACCATACTCAGGCGACGAACATTGACATAACTCGTTGCCTAAATTTTTTTTTTTAAAAATCAATTCATATTCAGGCGACGGACTTGGCTGATATAATGGTGGCCTGAGTCATGTTTATTTATTTTATAAAATTTTAAACCAAATTGGGGCGACGAACATATCACGATCGATCCGTCGCCTGAATTTTAGTCGGCTCGGCTTGGCTTAGAAAGGCCTTTTGGGTCTGACAATGGATTCAGGCGACGAACATGTTTTTGGTTGCCTGAGGTTACTCAGGCGACGGGCAACATGACATCCGTCGCCTGAATACTCTAGGGACAGCATCGAGCCGACCACGGATCAGGCGACGAACATCCGTCGCCTGAGTGGTCAGGCGACGAAAAATCCCTCTCAGGCGACGAATTGGGTCCGTCGCTTGAGATGTAATTTGGCATAGTGAATGGAATCAATTGGATCTCCTCCGATGGTGGGAATTGCTCAAAGGAATCACGCATACAACTGCATCATCATCAAGGCTGCGCCGCTGATGATGGTGTCGGTCCAGGTGGCGTTCGCCTTCGTCATCATCCTGTACAAGCTCGCCGCCGTCGATGGCATGGATCTCCGAATCCTCGTTGCGTATCGCTTCGTGTTCGCCACTGCTTTCGTTGCGCCGCTTGCTTTCTTTCTTGAGAGGTACGTACGGTTTCATTAATTATGATTCAAATTTGTTTCCATCTTAACTGATTCAAATTTCCGGTGGCTTTACTGCGCGCAGGAGGAGCAGACCCTCGTTAACATGGAGGGTTCTTGCTCAGTCTTTTCTCTGTGGACTTTTTGGGTAAGTTTCTCCAATTTATATTTTGCTCTAACAATAAATGAATTGAACCATAATAAACACATGTATATAATATATATATACTCCTTCCGTTCATTAATAAGTGTCGTTTGACTTTTTGACACGTTTTTTAAGGAGCTAAAACCTATATAAAATATTTATTTTTTTATTCATTTTTTAAAATAATTTTAAACTTATAACTAATATGTATAAAATCATTTAAAAAATCAATTAAAAACTTTATATTTTATATAGTTTTTAACTCCTTAAAAAACGTGCCAAAAAGTCAAACGTCACTTATTTCTGAACGGATGTAGTATTATATTGATGTTATAAATAACCAATCATATATATTTATATAATTTTCTCATAAAAAAAACATATTTTAAAAAAATATTAAAATTATTATCATCAAATAATCATCTTTTAGATTTTAATATTTTTCAAAATATGTAGAGAAAATTGTATAAATATATACGATTGGTTATTTATAGCATAAATATATATATTTTTTAAATTACTATAAATATATACCCTTTTATTTTTGTGTCACATCCAATGGTGTATTTTGGAGTGTAGGAGATCTTTACTCAAGTGTGTATAAACATATGTAAGATGTTAACGCATGCAGAGGATCATTATACCAAAATCTATACTTAGAAGGTCTTGCCTTAACATCAGCCACATTCGCCTCGGCCATGCAAAATCTTGTTCCGGCTCTTACCTTCATTCTCGCTGTTATATTCAGGTTAGTTCAGTATTTATAGCATATATTGTTTCTATTTTTCATTTAAATGTATTAATTATTATTCCATCCCCATGATCACCATGACCGGTGGTGTTTACTTAATATCTTGGCCATGGCCGATATACTGATCAAGACTCGAGACGTTGGCCATACAAAGCATGTCGGGTAAAGCAAAGGTGGTAGGAACAGTCCTAGGCATTTCTGGTGCAATGGTGCTCACCTTATACAAGGGCATTGCACTCAACATTTGGCCATCCCACACCCGTCATAATACTCATGGTTCAAGACGTGTGGCACACGATGGCAATCTCATCTTAGGCGCACTGATGTCTGTTGGGAGCTCTTTGTCGTTTGCTTCTTGGCTCATTATTCAAGTGACTCTAGCTTATATTGTTCATCTAAAATTAAGCCTATCCTCGAAATATACTATACCATATGATATTCGATCTTAATTATATGCTTCTTAATTAATTATTCAGGCAAAGATGAGTCAGGAATATCCTAACTATTTATCCAGCACGGCATTGATGAGCATAATGGCAGCAGTCCAGGCTCTGCTCTTCGCCTTAATCGTTGATCACAAGTGGGAGAACTGGAAGTTGGGTTGGAATGTTAGTCTTCTCACCTCTGCATACTCGGTAAGTTTTGAGTGATTAATTCATGTATAGAATATATGTGAGATTTGGATACTGATTAATAGCTTATGCACGTATGTTTTGCTTCGTAGGGAATTGTTGGTTCCGGGATTATGGTAGCTGCGGTGGCATGGTGTGTGCGCCTTAAAGGCCCACTCTATGTCTCCACCTTCACTCCATTGATCCTGATTGTAGTTGCCATTGCTTGCTCCCTCATATTGAATGAGGAGCTACACTTAGGGAGGTACGTATATAAGGTCCCTTTGGTTCTTTGGTTTTTGACCCCAAATCTCTATTCCTCCGTCCCTTTGGTTCTCCGACCACTTTCCGATCCCCATATCTTGTTTTTCTGTCGTGGTTGGCCCCAAATCAAGCCGATGTTTGCTGGCTCTCATCGTCCCCTGGTGGTCTCTTCCCAATTCGGTGGTTTGTGCCTTGGTGGTGCCCCTTTGGCTTGTCGTTGGCCCAACCAGCCTTTCCTCTCCTCCCTCGGTGGTTTTTCCCCATGGCCTTGCCTCACCGGTTGTTTCGGCCTTGTCGTCGGGCATTTTCGACGGGCTATGCTTCCAAGTGATGCTGCTCTCCGCCGTCTTCATGCTGCAGATCTCCTTCGTTTGGTGGTGGCAACGCCTCTCCTTCCGGCGTGGCTCCTTCCCATCCCCGGCGTTGGTGGTTCCCTCCGACCGTCTCCTGCTTTGCTTTCTCTGCGTTTCTCGCTGCATCTTCGCGTGTGGTGGGCATATTGGAATGTGTTTTGGAGGTTTCGGGCCCAATTTGTTGTTTCTTTGGGCCCAAGGCCAATTCTTGGGCCCAAAGCGGGTCGAAATAAATATTTGAAAATTTTATTTTAGGGATCTTAAATAAATTTATTTCAATTTAAGGGTTATATTTATTATTATTATTTTAAAATAAATAATAATAATAAATATACACAGATTTTATTTTATTATTGGGCTTCATATTTATTTGATCCTAGGCCATCTTCCATTCTACCATTGTCTATGGGCCGGCCCGGTTACTATCGAATTTGAAACCACTCAGATGTTAGAATTCCTAAGTTAAGTGTGAGCTAAGTTTGTTGGTTAGCTGCAAAGTCAGTTTATGTAGCTTGTAAGTGTGAGCTAATTTAGAATTCCTAAAACTTTGCTGGGAGGACTCAGTTTTATGTTCAGTTGAATTATGTTTAGGAATCGAATGCTTGTAAAAAAAAATATTTAAAATTAAAAAGGCACTTGATGATCAAGGCATGAAGGCATGCATTTTCAATGAACCTTCAAATTTATTTTGCTCATCAATTTTATTTTTTAAATGCGTTGTAAACTTTTTAAAAAAAATCTGCAGTGTACAAACCAACCAGCCCCCAAACAAGACCAACAGTCACAGAGACACTAATGCATGGATTCATTGGATTGCTTTGGAGTTTGGAATGAAAACCCAAACAAAGGGGGCAAAAATTCATCCTATTTATAGTACAGACTTCCTTTGTTGCAACCTGAGATCTCCTTTAGGACATGTTTACTCGTTCCTCGAGTCTAAACAAGATTTCATATAATGCGACGATGTCTAGGAACACTAGAAATTTTGCAGCGGTGTGGAAGAAATTCAAGCATCGGCTAACAAGCGAAGTAGATCCAGGTTTCCGCGTTCATTGTATGTTGTAACAGCGATTACTCCAAACTTGGGGCTTCCTCTGTTGGGTTGGACTCAAACACATCAGAGTTGGAGGCCTCGGGTCCTTCTAGAAGGTCTCGTGACTGGACTGACTCCTTGTATACAGGGGTGTCTTTGAAGTCTGATGCGCCTTCATTGTATGTTGTAACAGCGATTCCACAAGCAACCACCTGAGGAAACGATGCAGTATGAGAATGATAACACACGCGACTTGTAAAACAACATGTCTGACTCATTGAAGATCTCTTTAAATCCTTTGAAATTCAGTCAAAAGCAGAAGCTAGAAAGTGTCATATAGAAAACTATTGTTTAGAATTGAAGTCACTCGAATAATTTAAATCATGCAGAAATCGAATTGCACTATACTGAAACAACATTGTTTCTAGTGAGTATTGTTCGTACTCGGTACAGGAAATGCATACCGTACAAAAACATATAGATGTATCATATATGATGTATGAGTAGTAGGGTTCAGGTAGCTACTATGGTTCGTGCAATCACGCTATCAAATCTCAGTCTCTCTATTCCTTTTCTCTCGTGTTTCTCCCCCTTCGCGGTTATCTCTCAGCCATCCTTTTACCACTATCTCTAATTCTCCCTCTCCTCAGATCCACTCCTTGCCATCTCCTTCATCTTCCCCCTCTTTTACTCGTGCTCCCAATCGAAGCGAGACAATCTACCTAGGCTCCTTAGCAAATCATTCAAGAAACAAAATGCAATTGGACACAAACTCAAGGAGCAGATTATGACATGTAAACTAGACCTCAGAAGATGGCAACATCCTATCAATTCATGAATTCCATAACCACTATGTGCCTGTAAGTTTCATGTGATCTAAATTCATGGACTGAAGCTTTCAAACCCTAATTCAATTCCACAAGTAACAAATCTCCGATCATCTCAACAAATGCCTAATACAAATCCTGATTCAATTCCATACCATCAAATTCAACACAAACGGCAAAGAATTGAAAAATTGAAGCTGATGTAGCAAGCAAAACCCGATCAATTCAAAGAACAGCTAGAAAAAGAGAGAAGTTTACCGCGAAAACGATCCCGAAAGCCCACATATACTGCACAAAGAAACCTAGGCCGTCCCACTTGGAGCCCTCCCAGAAATCCGTGTCCTTTCCGGGGAGATCCGGCATAACGAATCCGTCATCCGCAAACGTCTCCATCACCTCAGCCTCATCGGCCTCCTTCTCCCTCTTCTCGAGCGTCGTGCGCCGCCCGGTAGGCTTGTCCTGCTCGGAGGACGAGGAGTTTCTCCGGTTCTTGCTGTCGAATTTCCCGGTTCGCGGGGTGGATTTGTTGGTTGCTCCGACTACGTGGGAGGTCCTCGCGGAGCAGAGAGAAGGGGTAAGGGAATGGAATTGGGGCCGGAGGGGGAGGGCGGAGGTGGTGGTATGAGGGAGGGAGACACGAAGAGCGCCACCGCCTCCGCCGCCGGCGGTGGAGGAGTAGAGGGGGAGAGACATGAGTGGATGAGAATGAGCTGGGAATGCATTGTGAGAGTGGAGAGTGTTGCTTTAGCTCCGGAGTTTGGCACTTCCGGATAAGAGTGGGATAACTCCAAATCTGCCTAGATTTTTTGGAGAGAATTTACAAAACATCGCCACTAAATTGTCATCTTTTTCATAATTGTCCATAAATTTCAAAAATTATACAAATTTACCCATGGATTAGCTTTTTCTTCTTTGGATGCTAGTAAAAAAAATTAGAATAGACATTGGATATGTTTGGTAAGATGGTAGCCGATGGATTAGCTAAAGCTGATTGGGGTAGCTGAAGTTAATAGATTATTTAAGGTCAAATCTATGTTAATAAACTAATATAGTGTTTGGTGAATCTTTGTTAGAATAACCGATGAAAACTCATAAATAGAAAACCAAAAGTTCTGAAAAGCTTGAGCAGCGGTCGAAAAGCTCCGATTCAAAAGGTTAATTAAACTAAAATCTTGTATTTATTTTAATTAAAATTATATAATATCAAAATCAAAAGTCTTCGAAAAACTAGCTAATTTCCCAAATATAGATACAAACTTCTCTGATTATAGTTTGTTTACTTCATGTAGTAATAAAACAAGTATATAATACGATATAAACTGATAGGCCTTGTTGTGTCCTCTAACAAAATCCCTCAGAGGGATGATCAAATGGTGTTATTCGCTTGTTTTGAATCATCTTTTCCGGCAAATTGTCATCCCATCTCCAATAGGTACCTACAATTGGACAATACAGTTGAATCCCTGCCATTCTCACTCACTAAAGCGAGGGAAAAAGGAACACTTACCATACTGACATCGACACGATCATCTGTGAACAGGTCTTTGTTGAAGCTTCTGATGCTTATTGTTCGCTTGTCGTTCACCTGACGCATGTGATAAAAAAAATGGATTGGATGCAGAAATATGACAATCAATGGAAGTAAGTGAAAATACTAACCAATGTATCAGCAACGTTTCCATGCCATAGAACATTATCAACCACAATGACACCACCAACTCTTACCTATAACACAGAGAAACCAGAAGAAGATGGGGCAACAACGCATGAAAAACTTAGCGTGAAAGTATTTGTTGTTGTGGTTTGAGGGCAGAGGGTGTAGCATATTTTCTTACAAGCTGCAGCAATGTTTCAAAGTATTCTTGATACATCCTCTTGTCGGCATCAATAAATGCAAAGTCGTAGCTGCAAAGAGTCACAATGACCAGAACATTAGATATTGTTCCACTGCATTGATAAGCATGAGCAGACAGTTCAATAAATTTTTTTTTTTTTTAAAAAACATCATTTGTTCATTGCTTAAGCGCCCAATCATCTGTCTAGGAAGAAAAATATCCAATTATCCATTAATGGGGAATGGTTATCTAGGCATGAAAAAAACACTATTTAACTCACTACACTACACTTTTGGAAATAAGATAAAGGGATCCCTAATATTAATCCATAGGGAGTGGTTAGCTATTAACTATGCTTCATTATTTGCTCCAATCAACCAGTTGAAAGATGATCACCCTTCCATCGTCAAACAACTAATTAAGCAGAGAGCATAATGAGGCACGTCACTGATTGATCTCAAGGTGAAATTGCAATGAAAGGAATTTAACTGTTAACCTGCCAGCTTCTCCATTTGCAAGTAGTGACTTGAGAGTATCAATTGCCATCCCATGTTTCACATGCACCTACATCAAAACGCTTCTGGTTTAATGAAGTTGTTGAGGGAAAATCTGAGGTAAATACTTTCAACAGAATGAAAGATTTGAAACTTCTAAAGGCAATGTTATCCACTTTAAACAGAATGAAAGAGTTAAAACTTCTAAAGGCAATTTTATCCACTGTAGAAGAAATCAGTCCTCCTGTCCTGTTACTTTTAGAGGTCCCAAAATTGTGTCCATTTGGAGAGCTTACATATACAGGAGAAGCTACAGTATTGACAACCATCAATGGACAGCAATAAAAGATGAATGTTCGTTTTAGGGATACATAGTTTTGTTGGAAAAGCTAAACTTTGTGTTTGATAGAATAAGGAATCTCAAATCAAGCCAGCAGTAAAATGCTGACTCTGGCAGGACTAAGGCAATAGCTAAAGAACAACATCCTATAACATCAAACTTTAACCAACTACACATCTACACAAAACTGATAGTAGTTAATACAACAATCAAGGCTGTCGCGGAAACAGGCAGAGATCATATTCAACATTTTCAGCATATTTACAACCCCCTAACTGAAGAGCTTTAAACAATGAAAATCTGCAGTAAATAATACAGGTTACCTTATGAAGGACTCCTGCCTGCTCAAAATACCTTCTCGCAATCTCAAGAGCTCTTTCATCTCTCTCACAAGCAACTAAGCAACCCGACTCTGGCAGGACTAAGGCAATAGCCAAAGATGAGTATCCCTGAGCAATAACACTGAATGAGATGGAAAAAGCAATCAATATAATAAATTTCCATAAAGTGAAAGGGGAAAAAAATGTTGTTTGATCACAACAAAGCACCAGCTTAAGCAGCCAACAAATAATTTTCAATGAAAAAGGTAAGGAAATAAAAAAACCACACTAAAATTTTATTATGTCTTGGTGAGGCCAAGACCTCAAACATTTGAAACTACAGCTTTCTGCATAATGAAAAATCACTTGAGGAAAATATGGATACGTAATCCTGAGACATTCTACCGAGCGCAACTAACTCCTACCTGATTCCTTTGCACCAACCTCATTACTCATTTCCAAAAATGTGCTATCTCATGTCATTCATGTCAGTCACTATAGATGTGGAATAATTCTCAGGGGAACTGCTTCAGCTTATGAAAACTGGTTAGCAGGTTTAGGATAACTTACAGTATAAACACCAACTTCAATGCATCTTTTAGCACCAAGAAGCTGGACAAGCATCGCAAGAAGTTGTGCCTGATCAGGCGAAACCTATCCATTGAGGAGTAACAACGGTATCAAACAGATATCACGTCATAAACCAAACATGAGACCCAACAACAAAATGTCATAAGCATTCCCCCAAATAAATAGATTCCAGGCTATAATTACAATTATCAGAAGTTTGGATCTATATATTGATCAAATTGATTTCCATCATATTATATATTTATCCAAGAGAAGGGAGCAATGTGTAGGTAAGTCCGCAAGTATCCAACAAGATTCATAGTTATAGTTGGAACATGAGTGGAATCGTTAACTTTTCTCCTGCAACAGATGATGCATATTAGCAAGAAATCAACATCCATCAGCCAATAAGCATTCTTGAAATTCCATGCTATAACAAAAATTTTGCGTATTTCTCTTATTTTGGAACCAGATGGAGCGGAGAAGAATTTTTTGAAAGCAAGCACCTCCGGAATGCATGGACTATGATATGTTGCATCAAAACTTTCAATAGAACAAGATACCAAGTATAAGGACTACTATTTAAGGATGCATGCATACTATTTAACCAAACTACAATATGCAGCAAATATAAGGACTACAAGAATAAAATTATGAAAACAACTGCGACATAATACACAAATTTTATAGTTACTAATTTGCTATATTCATGTACGTACTCATTCATTTAAGTTTGAATTGTATCAACTTTGGTGGGCTTTTTCTTTGATTTCCAGGAATGTGTATCAGTGTATCACTAATTGTCAAAATGAAATGTTGCAAAAAAATGGTACTGAAAAGTGTGCATTAGCAATTTCCTCACAATGCCAACAGGTGAGGAACTAAATCAAATCTATTGATCCATGGAACCATACCATGTCCAAATTAGAACAGGTTACACAATCATCAGTCACAAGTCTCAACAGCAATATGAAAAATTGACAACTGACCTGCATTTGACTTCCTCTCATATTTGCAGTTTCCTCTCTCAACTTCCGCAAAATCTAATTCGAAATTCCAGGTATATTAGCACTGAAGAACAAGATTTCGAAGGAGAAAGCAAAGACAGAAGAGAAATCTGACCTCAGGCTCTCGAACATGGTCAAGAACATAATCATATAAGCGAGGAGTCATACTGATAACCTGCTTGCTCCCGTACTTGTCGTCACTGGAAACAACGTAGGCGTGGCCATTGGAAGACGAAGATACGCAGCAATAGAGCCGACACTCAACCAAATAATTCCGATTCCGCGTTTGATTCTGATTTCTCCACAGCTGAATTTGAGAGCTAGAGGTTAAGAATAGAGCAATAGATCTTTTGCTGGCAATTGCTCTCCTGGATGTGGGAAGAGACGACGTTGAGAGGTGGAGTTGGGGAAAGGGAAAACGCGCAGGTAAAGGCAAGGCCGTGGGAGGTTGATGATGGAGGAGAAGAACATGGCGAAGCATTTGTGCGAGCGGGCGGAGGGAGGGAGCGAAATCCTGAGCTCCGACGAGACCTCGGGTTCGGGTGATTAATTTGGGTTCGGATAAGTTGCTTCGGTTTCGGGTGATTAATTATTTTTTCGTCCCTAATCTTTTCTCTCGTTTTAGTTTAGTCTTGCACACCACAAATCATGCATGATTAAAATATTAGACACAAGGCTGAAGGACGTGCAATATTAACCTTGTGATTTGCGGTGTATATAGCAACACCCTTTTTACGAAAATGGTTGTAAAATATTTTGCAAAACAGTAGAGATTAAAATAAAACGAGAGAAAATGGTTGTAAAATATTTTCAATCTTAATTTATAATTTTTAGTCCCTATTATTACCAGATTTTTATCAAAATTTTATTATAACTATTATGAAAATTACTAAAATTAAGCATGTGTGCCAACTTTATAATTTTATTTTGAAAAAATACCTTGAACACTTTTAATGTTTAAATTTGTAATGATTTATTTTATAAAATCACTTACAAAAGTCTTTATTTTTACAAAACACCCTATCTCATCTCATCGTAAATTAGTGATGAGATATGGTGTTTTGTAAAAATAAAATCATAAGAACAAAATTTCACTTATAGAGATTTTAAATACTAAAAGAGTTTGGGTGTTTGTTAAAATAAAATTATAAAATTGGCTTATTTTATTTCACTTTTCCTATATGAGTGATTTTATATATATATTATACTAATAAATTTTGATGGTCTATTTTTAAATTATAAAATTGGCTAATTTTATATATATTATACTAATAAAATTTTGATGGTCTAACAAAAAATTTAAATTTAACGAATAAGATAGCACCGAAGTGAAGTGAAACGGATTTGGAGCGACGACGTCCTCTTTCCATGTTGATCTTATCATCATCTCCTTCGCCTCCAACTTCGCTCCCGTGTTTCTCCCATGGCGCCACCTGCTTTCATCTACGACTGCCTCCCACCGCTCTCCATCTTCCCCTTCCTTCCACCTCCGTAATCAGAAGATCTTCTTCACTGAAAGCCAGTGCCACTCTCGATGAGAAAGACGCCGATTGGTCCACTCAGCCTTCTGATCTGCTCCAACAGCCCCAATCCAATCCGGTAATCTCTCTCTCCCTCTCGATTCTTTCACTGATCAAACAGACGATACTATTTTCGCTTGTTAGTTATTTAAATTGGGGCGAATTGAAACGCTTTTTGAGGTCAATTGATCTGGAAATGTGTGAGATTTGGGAGAATTGGAGCTACTTTGACGGATCTTTGATGATTGTCTGAAAAAGTTCATATTTTGTGGTTTTAGGAGGTCGAAAAGAGCATAGAAGTTCTTAAAACTGCTGCTAAAACCAGGAAGGTTCCTGCAAATGATGTATTAGCTGCTTTTTCTGTCATTGAGAAGGCAAAGTTGGATCCATCTGGATTTCTTCCCATACTTGGAGGCTCAGAGTCACCAGGACGAACATGGATGCTTATATTTACAGCAGAGGTTCGAACATTGCTAAACTCGAATCGCATTGCTTACTTTCATTATTATGCAGATGATAACCATTCCATGTTCTGATGACTTGTTGATGCTCACTGCTTCCTTTCTTTGATTGAAAATTATAGAAACAACTCAAGGGTGGAAAATACTTTCCCATCACGGCGGTTCAAAGATTTGATGCCGCGGTAAGTTCAGTTTCAGTTTCAGATGTGGAATGTGTTGTTGAAGATCATTGTAAAGACTTAAGCAACAATTTGAATTGAACGAAACTATAGATGTTTAGACTAGCAAATTGAAAATATAGCTAGATAACTAAGTCTGAAAAAGGAGCAGTTATGTACATGACAGTAAAATTGGGCCGATAAAGAAGATGAAGGTAAACCTTATGTGTGTGTAATTCACTGTTACTACTGGCATTTGGTTGAGATTCTAGCACGAATTTTGAATCGGGTTTTGAAGGTTAAGTGTTCGTGCATAGAGTGTTTTGCCTTGATTGAGTATGTTTTGAAGCAAACATAGTACCTAAATTTTCAGGGAAAGAGGATTGAAAACGGAGTGTACCTTGGTCCTATAGGAAGCTTGACATTCGAAGGCGGATTTTCTTGGAACAAAAGAATACTTGCCTTCATCTTTGAGCGCATCCGGATCAAAATTGGACCCCTGAAGCCTTTAGAGGTGAGTCTAGGAAAAAGAGAGGATAGAGAACCAAGCACCAAAGACCCGTTCTTCATTTGGTTCTATGTTGATGAAGAAATAGCCGTTGCTCGCGGTAGAAGTGGAGGGACTGCCTTCTGGTGCCGATGTCGTCGTGTAGATAATCCTTAAGGCTTTCTGAGTTCTGTCCACACTTGGGGGCTATAGGTTAAATGTAAATCTTATAGGTTTAGCACTATAATTAGTATCCCCATTGGATCTTTCTGTATGCATTGAAGCTGAATGCGTTTATGATTCATATGCATAACTCAAATTATCCGCAATGTACTTTTCTTCTTACAGATTCGTGTGCATATGGCAAAAGTCACATCCTTGAAAATACTCTTTTGTAGGAGATTACACACATTGTTTGGTAACAAACTCTATAATAATAATAATAAACGATTTTGATTGGGCAAAATTCCTAAGAAGATCCAAAATTGGCGATGTTACAACATTTCCGAGCAATGGCAGTATCATAGAACAATAGGCAATTGTATATTTTTACTAATGCCTAGAAGATGGTCCTTTGCCGCCGGGCCCTTTTTTCCCATAGGGATTTCTGTCACTGAATCCATGCCTGCTGCCATTGTTGCCACCGCCGCCACCGCCTTTGCGCCTCTTGGAAGCATTGCTATCTATGTTAAGGGGCACCTTTGGCGGGTTATCAAAGCAGAAGGAAGCAGCCACACCCTGCACGAACATACAACATAGTAAACCTTGAAATGTAGCTCACGAAGGTAACACTACATGAAAACTTCAGAAACACAGTGCTCATATTTTGGAGTTTTAGGTGATCTCGACAATTTTGTTTGTGGAGCTTACATGAGCTCAACTAGAACCTTCATACATGGGGAAAATTGAAATGGAGAAAGAAGACAGGAATCAGGCTATGGATTTAAGAAATCAAGAATCAACATTATGGAGTGCCCGACAATTTGTTGTCATCTATGGAGTACTTCATAAATCTGATTACCAAAACATCCAATATCGTGTGTATATGATGAGATGGGCATGTTAACTGACTCATAGCTACCATGCCTAATCAAATACAGTATATTATTCTTGACTATCATAACTTAAATTTTACAGAGTTTTACAATCAAAATGATCTGTGAGAAAAGACTGAAGGGCCAGAGATTCTTGAGTTGCATAATATATTAATATCTTGTGGTATCCAAGTGATAAAAAAAAGAAAAAGAAAATAGCATCCTTAACAACAGACTACATGAGAAGATATGTTATTACCTTGAGATCTAGGTGGTGAACGTTGAACACATCCTTCATTGAATGTGAATTATAGGCTAGGATATAACCTCTATATGCATCTTTAGCTGACTTGTTCAGGTGGAAATTTTCGCCGACAAGTCTTCCGACCCCGTATTTGCATGATATGTATGTGCATATATATATTTTTTATATTTGTATACTTTGTATTGAAATATATGTATATATGTGTAAATACGTACGATGTATATATGTATTTGTATACTTTAATTTTTTTTTATGGAAATTCGGTTCAATTATGTTAAAACCGAACCGAACACAAACCAAACCGGCAAATAACCGAACCGAGCCTAATACTTTCGGTTCGGCTTTCGGTTTGAAATTTTGAGATTTTCGGTTAGGTTTTAGGCCGATGCACACCCCTAACTACATGGACCCTAATGTTGTTGAGAGGATTCCTAAAGTGGGCGCTGAGGTTGCCCTTGAGATAACCGAAGGAGCCTTTAGTTGGAATAGCTCAACTACGGATCCTACATTGAAAGATATCAATGTGAAAATTCCTCATGAGATAAGGGTAGCCATTTGTGGCATTGTTGAACCAGGAAAATAAAGCTTGTTTTCTTGCATATTGGGGGAAATAACGAAGCTTTCAGGTTCTCTTAAGGTGATTGGATCATAGGCATATGTTGCTTAATCGGCTTGGATACAAAGTGGAAAAATAGTTGATAATATTATGTTTGGCAGCGAAATGGACCAAGACATGTATGATAGAGTACTTGAGGCATGCTCGCTCAAAAAGGATCTTCAAGATCTCGCCTTTGGTGACCAAACAATCATAAATGAGAAGAGAATCAATCTGAGCGGTGGCCAGCAGCAACAAATTCAGATTGCTTGCGCTCTCTACCAAGATGCCGATATTTACCTCTTCGACGCTCCTTTCAACACAGTTAATGCTCACACCGAGACACATCTCTTCAAGGTATCACATGATTATTTCTTTTTGTAATTTTTCATCATATGTTATAACTATGTTTTATCTCCGTCTATGTTTGTATATATGCTCACACCGCCTAGGGTTTAAACATCCCTAGGCGGGAATACTTTGGATTGTTGTCATTATTCTTATTTTTTTACTCAATAACTTGTCCTAGATTTAGCTTCCTATTACATATTTACCTTGATAAGCTTTGCTATGGTTCAATAATATGATAGGAATGCTTACTTGGGATTCCAAAATCGAAGACGGGGGTAGTATATGTCACTCATCAAGTGGACTTCCTACCTTCTGCAGATCTTATCCTGGTCATGAAAGATTGTCGAACTTCATCAAGTCTGGTCCTAAAGCAAGAATATCATCATACTTGCCCGCTTGTGAAATTCGACTATCTTTCATGTCCAAGATATGATTTGCAGCAGGTAGTATGTCCACTTGATGAGTGACATATACTACCGTCTTCAATTTTGAAATCCCAAGTAAGCATTTCTGTCATATTATTGAACCAACTTATATTATCAAGGTAAATATGTAATATGATGTATACGAATACAACGTAAAGCAAAGCATCAGATTATCCTTAATCATCTACTCTACTCAAGTACATCTTATATTCTCAAAATATCATGGATTGAGTCAATTAAGATAACATAACAACATCATGCTTATCAAATTAAGGTCTCATAGGTCATATATCATAACATAACAACATCAACATATCACAATTTATATACATACAAGTGAGATAAGTAAGTCAATTCCCCAAGATTTCCCCAAACTCTTTAAAAATCTCAAATTAGCTCAAATCATTATCCAACATTTTTCCCAAATCATATTTGACCTAAAAACCCAGTTATAAAACATTTCTCTTTAAATCAACCTAGTTTATTATTTTTATCAAAACAAATCCGACAATGTTAGGATAATTCCAAAAATCCTCTTTTTAATTTTATTAAACACATTTCCCACCTTTAAAACCTTTTCCAAATACTTTTTAGAATTCAAGTCCAATATTGCATTTTAATTCACACAAATTCTAAAGTGATAATTTTATGTAATATATAATTCATGCATATAATATTTTGATATCTAAAGTGATAATTTCATGTATATAATGTGGATGAACTGAACAAGAGGTTGAAGAAGGGTTGCTTTTCAATTCAATTCTTTTCTTTTATTTTTTTTACTGTTTTATTTTATAATCCCTTCATTTACATTAAAATGTATTAAAAGAAAGCAATGGCGTTTTAGTGTCACACATTTGACAGAATTGTGGATGGAAACTTGGAGGGGTGGTTAATTGCTAACGGCAATGCTATTAGGGTTGGTTTTCGGTAAATAGGAATGTAAGGGGTGGTTTTGTGCAAAAGGTCCTATTTAAGGGGTGGTTACATTATAACCCATTATCGGAGTAGGATTAGGCCCAATACCGAAACCCAAAAGAATAGGCTCAGAACCAACCCCCTGATCTGTCTTCTTCCTCCAAACAAGGGAACAGAGGACGCTTGTGACGCCGACCGGAAACGGAAGGAGGAAGGAGAATCCCAGGCCGGCCGCCGACTCTTTTCTGAACCCAAGCTTCACCCAATCAGGCCGAACCCTGATCCCGACCACAACTCAAACAAAGAATCCAGACGCGAGCAAAGAGGAAGGGGGGGGGGGGGAGAGAGAGATTACCGAGGATTCCAATTTTCGTCGGAAGATCTTCGCCGGAAACCGATTCGGGCTCATCGAGGGCGGAATCAACACCGGAATGTCCTAGGAAGGGGTAAGGGATGAGCAAAGAGGGATTTTGATGAGATTTGAACCGGAATCGAATAATAATAATAAAAAAAATAATCAGAAATCGACCTTGGAGACGAAAAAGGCCGGTGAGGTGCGACACGGTGCCGAGGGTTGTGGTTCAGGCCCCTGGGTGAACTCCTGGCTTCGTTGGCGTCGAGGGAGACTCCCGGGATGCCTGCTGGTCGGACCCAAGGCGGAAGGAGGTGGGGCTGATGTTCAGACGCTCGGGCTGTCTCACGGTGACGACGAGGACGGCGAAGGGGGGTGGTTTCCGGTGGCGGTGGCTTGGTAAAACCCAGATTCGAAGACAACTTCAGTTATCAGAGAGAAACGAAGAGGGTAGGCTGAATTTGTTGGTGTATTTCTAATAATGGGATTTGTTTGTTTGTGATGCTGTTGTTTGTATTGATTCACCATAACTGAAACGGGTTTACATATATAAGGTATATATAGTGCCTATGATTATGATAGCGGTCAACAGCTGTATAGAAAGAGCTAGAATAGTAACATAAAATAGGGCCTAAAATCTGATGAATGTCCTAAGCTTTGGGCTGCCCGGACTTGGGCTCTTCTTCGGATTTGGGCTCCTCTTCATTGGGCTGGCTAGATGTATACATGTTACATGCACTATGTATGTCTATGTGTAGCCTTTTCCTATACTGACTACTGAGTGTTGGGCGAGCGGGTGTTAGTTGGAACTTGGAAGGAAAGGGAGGCCACGTGAACCACGTGGGATTAATATTGGGTGAGCGCCCTTTCCATGGGAGGTTGCTGAATGGTGGTTATAATTATACTGTATAATCACTTGGAATCCAAATAATTATTAACCATCTGAATTATTGAGAGTTCGTTTTCTGTAAATGATCGTATAATGTAAAATTGCTTCTTACTTTTTTGAAACATGTCTACAAATTGTAGTTCCTCCCTGTCCATAGTACTATTTTGAATAGAGGGAATGATAGAAAATGCGTGTTTAACTTTTAATCCTATAAATATACTTGGCATGTTTATTGCAGTTGATGATAACTTGTTGTTTTTACAATTTGAGAAACATCCTTCATTATCTCGATTAATTTATTTATAAAATGAAATTCTTTTGAACCTAATTTGTAGCTCTTAATTAACTACTTGAAGTGTAATTATTTGATCTAGTCATGAAAAGATAGGTGAAATGAAATATAAAGGTGTGTTTGTGGCCGGTAAGGGTAATTAGTCACTGGTTCGCCAAGGATTGTTGAAATGGAGGACTTATAGCAAAATTTCATTTAGATAGGCTTTTAAATTTTCAAGCAGAAGGAATTATTTATTTCATTTAGATAGGCTTCCTGGCCTGCAAAATGCAAATGGACTGACACCCCCTCGTTAGTCCAAACTGATCACCTCCTTCAAACTAACCAGTAACCAAGGACGTACACATACTACCTCCTTCAATATATTGATGTGCCCCATCGCTATTAATTTTGGATCATGTATCAATTTTGGTTTAATGTGTTATAGTTTGTATATGAATTGGTATTTTTGAAAGTTCGTATTATTTTTGGTTCACCGCTGATAGTTCGTATTATTTTTGGTCATTTTTCCAAAAAATTATTTCGATTTAATCTAAAACGATATATTATACACGTATATTGTGCCCCTCTTCAAAACTTTCTAGCTCCGTCACTGCATAGGACGAATGTGTGGCTTTAACTAGAGCATTGACGTCGGTCAGGAGTCAGGACAAGAGGTTGGCTCGTGTTGTTGGTGGTTATAGGTGTGACGATTTGCAGCAGATAGCTGATGATACAAATTACAAATTAAGACTGCATGTCCTTGTCTATTTTTCTTATTTTCTTTTCTAAAAAGAAATTTTTTGAACAATTTTACTTATTAACACTTTTACTTTCTCTGTGTTGTTTTCATTAGTTTTAAAATAAAAAAAATGGAGTAAATTATAATCAAAATAAGGGTAAACAGCAGGAAACCACCCTTTAAATATACCACATTGCCCTAAACCACCCCTTATATATAGAATTGCAGAAAACCACCCATTAAATACAAACCATTAACAAAAATCCACCCGTTTCCACTATTCCGTCAAGTAAATGTTAAGTAGTTGGTAAAATTATGTTAGATTACCATTATACCCCTCTATCTTTATTATTATTTCCCCCTAAAAATAGTTTTATTTTTTAACTATTTTTTTAGAATATAATCCATTCAATTTAAATATCAATCTCTATTTTTAGAAAAAATGTTTAAATTTTTGGGTGAAATTTTATTTTTTAATCGAAATGTACTAAATTAATTAATTGTAGAAAAATATTGTGAACGTTTAGCTACTTATCGAGGACGATAATTAGAGCAAACATTTTTGTTTTCAACAGACAATTTCAAATTTGAATTATATCAAGTTCGAACTTTATTATTATTATTATAGAAAGTTTATATAGAAACTAAAATAGATAATCGATCCTAAACAACATTTAGGTCTTGAGGCCTCAGTTGTTTTGGGGCCAAAAGTGTAAATATCTGATTTGGGCCTTTTGTATTCCAATCATGTGTTCCTTTCAACCTCTTCATAGTTCTTACACCTGTTTGGAATATGAGAATGGGTAGCCAAAATATGAGCTCAACGTGAAGCAGAAAGGGCTGATTTCCGAAGGGCGTTTTCTAATTACTAGGTGGGTTAGGCACGCATTCGCGCGCCTTCATAGAGGCCATAATTTCATGACCTGACCTCTGAGAATGTCATGATCGAAGAGCATTATTGAGGCAATGTATACCTAATTGTAAACCTTGCAAAGAACACCATGAAATGAAGAACAAAAAGATAGACTTCACACGGTATTCGAATTAGAAACCAAAAGGTTGATTAAGTTTTGAAATGATTTCACAACCATCATGAAGCATAATTAGAACTATATATATGTCTAGTCTTTACTCTTTATGATACAAATGTCATTGTGACAGTTTTAATCTCTGATCCCTCAAAATTTGCAAGATGAAAAGGCTAAGATGAAGGATTGCATTTGCACCTAATGAAAAGGGAAAAAAGAAGAACCAATGATTATAAGAATATATCCCTTACACGGTATTCACCTAAATAATATCAAATTAATATATCCAATCCATTGTGTTATTGAATTAAGATGATGTATCATGTATGCAGTAAGTAATTAGTTGATATGATCGATCGAAGAGTACTTAATATGTATAATATATAAGGGATATATCATATTTATATGGCAGACATATATATATTATAATAAATATTATATGCAGGATTATATCGGAATTCTAAAAGGAGAGAAAAGAAAGTAATTAATTAGTGACTAATTATTATTTAATTATATTGATAGGTACCGTAACCGTACCCGTACCGATCGATAGTCAGTAGTCACATACATGATACCATTACATACCCACAACACAACCTAGCGCCAACCCAAACTTTAATTAAACAACGAGGCTGATCGAGGTCCATCCATAAGAGGGGGCCGGACTTAATTATGTTGGATGAATCTGCAATGTAGCCTCAATTTCGAAAGGAAAAACCGCTTTAGAAATCGAAATAAAATTGTGTTTAAAATGTGTTTAAGGCTGTGGCGTGGTATAAATGGAACCACTGCCTTAGAAGCGAAATCGCCCCGACACCACGGTGCAAGTCGGCTACTGGCGTCGCCCCCCAAGGATACACAGCGGCTTCTCTGGCGTGCACTCGCCGTTGAAGCAATGGAACCACTCAGAGACTCAAAACGGAATACAGAAGAAGAGAAGGAAGGAGGAGATCAGTTTTCTGCGTGTTGAAACCAGAGGCGGACGTCGGTTTTTAAAACAAAAGAGAGGACGCTCCACCTCCCTAAAATCTCGGACCAAATCAGAAACAGATTTTCAAAACGTGTGATATAGTTGAATTGGTTAGAAAACCTAATTCAACTCTATCTGAGGCCAAATTAATGATGGAATTAAAACACGACGTAAAACCTGACCAGCACCACACGTGTCACGAACACGGACCGGCGGCGGTGGTGGTGGTGCGCGCGTGTGGGATCCCTGTCCCAACACTCAATAACCCCTTCAATAACTCCTCCTTAAAAACAACCCCCCAAACCCCTTAGTATTCAATGTGGGACAAAAATGAAGTTCAAAAGACATAAATAAAAACCCCCACAATGAACATTTCTCCAACAGTCCCCCACAAATGTGAGGAACTGGGGTTTTAAGACAAAAACATCGTTCTGAGCTGGTTTCGTGGAGAAAGTACTTAAATGCTGGTGAACGAATCTTGAACCAACACATAGTGAAGCTGAGTATCTCACAAGACATAGAAGTGAACGAATCTTGAACTTCCAAACTCGTGAGTTGACCTCAGCAGCACATACCTTCACCACTGCCCTGGTGGTTCCGCGATCTGACTGTCAACTGTAATAGTCATCTCATACCTTGGGTGCTGAAGAGTGCTCTAGAAAGACAACCCTAGTCTTCCATAGAAGGCGACCAACCCTTCACACTCTCGTAGGTGATTCCATCAAGTCCTTCTCAATAGGACCACCCTTTACAGGGCTATGGTATCATTAAGAGCACAAGGCTCAACCTCT
The DNA here is from genome assembly GCA_037127255.1 of Persicaria tinctoria. NCBI lineage: Eukaryota > Viridiplantae > Streptophyta > Magnoliopsida > Caryophyllales > Polygonaceae > Persicaria > Persicaria tinctoria. The sequence goes on along the minus strand of JBANSL010000004.1, from coordinate 84,396,481 downwards.
ACAGTTTTCGGTGAATCCATCAAGTCCTTCTCAATAGGACCACCCAACTCTGGGCTATGGACTCATTAAGAGTTCTAGACTCATCCTTTCTCATACACCTGTCCTGGGAATGGGTATGGTGTATCTCAGCTCACGTGGGTTTGAGCCCCATTCCCTTAGACGATTCAAGGACCATCCTTCTGTTCAGCCCTTTCGTCAACGGATCTGCTAAATTCCTCTCGGACTTCACATACTCCAAGCAAATGACACCGGTAGCAATCATCTGTCTCACAGCTTCATGTCTAATCCGTATGTGTCTCTTCTTACCATTGTAAGTATTGCTGTTAGCTACACAAATAGCAGATTGTGAGTCACAATGTAGAGAAATAGTTGGGGTCTTGTGCCCCCACAAAGGTAAATCAGCCAGTAAGCTTCTCAACCACTCAGCCTCTTGACCAGCTAAATCTAATGCTATGAACTCAGATTCCATAGTTGATCTAGCAATGCAAGTTTGTTTTGATGACTTCCATGATATAGCACCACCACATAAAGTGAACACATAACCACTAGTGGAGCTAACCTCATCATTGCCAGTGACCCAGTTTGCATCACAGTATCCCTCTAAAGCATGGGGATAACCCACATAATGTAAACCCCAATTAAAGGTGCCCTTAAGATATCTCAATAATATGTTAAGTGCGATCCAATGCTCACTATTGGGGTTATGGGTATATCTACTGAGTCTACTAACAGCATATGCAATATCAGGCCGAGTATAGTTCATCAGAAACATTAAACTCCCAATTATTTTAGCATACTCATTTTGGGAAACACCAATTCCAAAATTTTTCTTCAATTGCATGCTAGCATCATAAAGAGTTCTAACTGGCACAACATCAAATTTACCAAACCTTTTCAACATTTTCTCTACATAATGAGGTTGTGATAAAATGAAGCCATTTTCTTTTCTAGTTACTTTAACACCTAGAATGACATCAGCTTCACCCATGTCTTTCATCTCAAACTTAGATGACAAAAACTGTTTGGTTGTGTTTATAGCATTTATGTGTGATCAAAATAACAACATGTCATCCACATATAAACATATAATCACACAATCAGCACCAAACCTCTTAGAATAGACACAGGCATCAGATCCGTTTACCTCAAATCCAAAGCTTAGGATAGTTGTGTGAAACTTCTCATACCATTGCTTTGGTGCTTGCTTGAGTCCATACAATGACTTCTGTAGCTTGCACACTTTGTTTTCCTGTCCTGGAACCACGCACCCTGGAGGTTGTTCCATATAAATTTCCTCATTTAGATTACCATTCAAAAATGCAGTTTTAACATCCATCTGATGAACAAGCATTTTATGGCTAGAAGCCAAAGCAAACAATGCACGAATGGTAGCAATTTTTGTAACAGGAGAATAAGTGTCAAAGAAGTCAATGTCATATCTCTGAGTGAATCCTCTTATAACTAGTCTTGCCTTATATCTATCAACTGAGCCATCCACTTTAAGCTTCTTCTTAAAGATCCACTTACAACTAATGGCTCTATTTCCTTTGGGCATATCAACTAGTTCCCAAGTGTGATTAGACATAATGGATTCTATCTCACTGTTAATAGCATCTTTCCAGAAACTAGCATCTAGTGAACTTATTGCCTCATCATAGGTCTTAGGATCATCTTCTATCATATGAAGACTAATGAACGTCTCATCTAGTTCATTCAAATCATTTAGTTCAACTAGAAATGCAGTCACAAAATGAGGACCAAAACTAGTTTCCTTCCTACGCCTTTTACTTTTCCTAGGTTCATCATGATCAGATTGAGCAATAGGCACAGCAGTATTAGGCATGGATGAAGATGCATCATGAGATGAAGAATCATTAGCATGCAATGCAGATTTCTTTAAAGGAAACACATGCTCAAAGAAAACAGCATCACGATATTCACACAAGGTACGATCACTCAAGCACATAAAACGATATGCAGCACTGTTATCAGCATAACCAATCATAATTGCATCAAAAGTCTTAGACCCAATAGTATCAACTTTGAACGAAGGTAACCCCACCTTAGCTAGACACCCCCACACCTTTAAGAATTTCAGATTAGGCGGATGCCCTTTCCAAAGCTCATAAGGTGTCTTGTCCAGCTTCTTGTGAGGTACCTTATTCAAAATATGATTTGCGGACAATACAGCTTCCCCCCACATGTTATCAGGCAAACCAGAACTAGAAAGCATAGCATTCATCATTTCCTTTAAAGTTCTGTTTTTCCTTTCAGCAATACCATTTTGTTGTGGGCTGTAGGGAGCTGTAAACTCATGAATAATGCCATTTTGCTCACAAAATTGTCTCAAAGAATGAGTGACATATTCACCGCCTCTATCAGATCTAAGCCTTTTAATCTTTCGATTTAATTGGTTTTCTACTTCAGCTTTATACACATAAAACATGCTTTCTGCTTCATCTTTAGACCTAAGCAAGTATACCTTAGTATATCTAGAATGGTCATCCACAAATGTGATATAATAGCGTTTGCCACCTCTACTCTCAGTGGTCTTAAAATCAGCCAAATCAGAATGGACTAACTCCAGCAATTCAGTTGTCCTTTCTAACACCGTTTTAAATGGTTGTTTATGAAATTTGGCCTCAACACATATTTCACATTTGCTATGGTCATGTTTTGATAGGCTAGGAATCAAACCCATATCATGCAATCGACATACAGATTTTGCATTCACATGTCCTAGTCTAGCATGCCATAAATCAACAGACTCAGCAATATAAGCAGAAGTAGAAGCATTCTCATTATTCTCAATCATGGTCTCAAGCACATACAGAAAATCAGCCATATAGGCCTTGCCTACAAATTCTCCATTTTTGGTTAAAACCATTTTGCCAGCATCAGTCACTTGCTTAATTCCAGCTATCTCAAGCAAACCACATGAAATCAGATTTCGGCGCAGAGAAGGAACATAAAGCACATTCACTAGGGTAAGAGACTTCCCTGAGGTGAGTTTGAGTGCAACCTTCCCTTTGCCTAGCACTCGAGAGATGCTCGAGTTGCCCATGTAGACCTGGTCGATGTCTGTAGCATCCTCAAACTCAGCAAACAGGTCCTTGTTGGCGCAGAAGTGTCGAGTGGCTCCGCTGTCCAAGAGCCAATCAACCTGGCCGCCCACATGGTTGACTTCAGTGATCATGGCTATTAGCTGGTTGTTGTCCTGGACAACGTTGGCTTGCTGCTGGGCTGGAGCTGCGGGCTTGTTTTGCTGCTGTCCTTGGTTCTGGATGTCAGCCCGATTGCGGCACTGCCAAGCCTTGTGGCCTGGCTTGCCACAGACATAGCAACCGATCCCAGTGCCTCCCTGTTTCTGTTGCTGCTGCTTGTCCGGCTGATTGCCAGACTTCTTGAACTTTTGGCCTTTCCTTGGTTTCATGTTGGGCTTAGAACCTCCAGGCTTGTTTCCTTGCTTGGACCTATCAGATTTCACAGAAGATTCAACCAGATTAGCCTTCACAGTATCAGCAGATTTAGGCTTAGGTTTGTCTTTGAGGCGATTAGCCTCTTCGATCTTCATGTGACCGACGAGCTCCTCCAGGGTCAGATCCTTCTTCTTGTGCTTCAGATGGTTGCGATAGCCACCCCACGAGTCAGGCAATTTCTCGATCAGAAAATTCGCCTGCAGGACCTCACACATCTTCATACCCTCGGAGAGTATGTCAGCCACCAGATTCTCATACTCGTGCACCTGGTCCATGATAGGCTTATCATCGACCATCTTGAACTGCATGAACTTTCCCACAGCATACTTTTTCTTCCCTGCATCGTCAACCCCATATTTCTTCTCCAGCAGATCCCAAATATATTTAGCAGATTTATGCACAGAGATCAGATCAAAAATAGGGTTTGAGACATAGCTGAGAAGATGGCCTCGCACTGACTTATTGTCGGACTCGTACTTTTTAGCCAGTGCAAGGTCATCATCAGTAACCTTCTTACCCTTGTCGACAACATCATCATCGTCATCAACGACGACAGTCTTACCCTTGTTGTCGCCGACAGTAGTGGAGGAAGAGGTTGTCGCAGCCGCCGCAGGGGCCTCCCGAAGGAGGACGTAGTCGATCTCCAGTTGCTCGAAAAAGATGAGCATCTTCTGTGACCACCACTTGTAATTCGTCCCATCCAGCGACTCCAATTTCGACAGATCCAGGTGCGGTTTGAAGAATTGAATCGACATCGCAGAGACAAAAGGTTTTCGCTTCTAAATTGTTGGATGAATCTGCAATGTAGCCTCAATTTCGAAAGGAAAAACCGCTTTAGAAATCGAAATAAAACTGTGTTTAAAATGTGTTTAAGGTTGTGGCGTGGTATAAATGGAACCACTGCCTTAGAAGCGAAATCGCCCCGACACCACGGTGCAAGTCGGCTACTGGCGTCGCCCCCCAAGGATACACAGCGGCTTCTCTGGCGTGCACTCGCCGGTGAAGCAATGGAACCACTCAGAGACTCAAAACGGAATATAGAAGAAGAGAAGGAAGGAGGAGATCAGTTTTCTGCGTGTTGAAACCAGAGGCGGACGTCGGTTTTTAAAACAAAAGAGAGGACGCTCCACCTCCCTAAAATCTCGGACCAAATCAGAAACAGATTTTCAAAACGTGTGATATAGTTGAATTGGTCAGAAAACCTAATTCAACTCTATCCGAGGCCAAATTAATGATGGAATTAAAACACGGCGTAAAACCCCACCCCACCCCCCGCGCACGTGTCACGAACACGGACCGGCGGCGGTGGTGCGCGCGTGTGGGATCCCTATCCCAACACTCAATAACTCCTCCTTAAAAACAACCCTCCGAAACCCCTTAGTATTCAATGTGGGACAAAAATGAAGTTCAAAAGACATAAATAAAAACCTAACAATGAACATTTCTCCAACAAATTAAACAACATACGGGCAGATCGGGGTCCATTCCATAAGAAGGGGAGCTTACTTAAGAAATCGGGTCTGCAAAGGTCCAGACGATGTCGGAATCGAACATATAGTGTTAGATCGGGGTGTCGATTCCCGACTTCACGTCCCCCGGGAGCATTTGAAAGCTCAAGTGCTCCGGGCTCCATCCCGTGGTGTTCATGTGACACACCACTGTGGCCTCTACGAGGGACTGACCGCCTGAGAGAGCAACGAGGGAGACCATGTACACTGCCGAGTTGTCCACCTTGTGAACCGGACTGCAGCACACCTTGTGGTTTGCCACAACCAGGCGTTCCCGTACCCGGTTAAGAGTTGTCACAAGGTGGACAACTCGGCAATGTACATGTTCTCCCTCGTTGCTCTCTCAGGTGGCCAACCTCTCGTAGAGGCCGCAGTGGTGTGTCACATGAACACCACGGGATGGAGCCCGGAGCACTTCAGCTTTCAAATGCTCCCGGGAGACGTGAAGCCGGGAATCGACACCCCAATCTGTCACTATATGTTCGATTCCGACATCGTCTGGACCTCTGCAGACCCGGTTTTTTAAGTAAGCTCCCCTTCTTATGGAATGGACCCCGATCAGCCCGTATGTTGTTTAATTAATTAAGCCCGGCCCCCTCTTATGGATGGACCTCGATCAGCCTCGTTGTTTAATTAAAGTTTGGTTTGGTGCTAGCTTGTGTTGTGGGTATGTAATGGTATCATGTACGTGACTATCGATCGGTATGGTTACAGTACCTATGAATTCCGACTCGGATTAGGACCAAGACAATCAATGAGCGTTGTCCCGCCCCTATCTTGGACTTGAAAGAACAAAAGTCCAAAAGCATATTCCTTTGCAGGACAAAGCCAAAGCACAAAACAAAGAGAAACGTATCACAAATTCACAACCAAGCATAGACCAACATCCAAGCATATAAAGATCATCCAAGTATGAGAATAATAAACAAATACTACCTAAATAAAAATCGGCTCATGCTCATCCAACATATGCAAAGATAATCAATGGAGACAAGGAGCATGATACAAGCAAAGAAACACTAGCAATGGCATAAACAAATAGCCACCGGTAAAATCGTGAAGAAACCAATCGAAAACATCTAAAAAAATCAAGTACAACTATAAAAAATAATCAATATATACACACGAAACAACGTAAAGCAAAGCCTCAGATTATCCTTAATCATCTACTCTACTCAAGTACATCTTATATTCTCAAAATATCATGGATTGAGTCAATTAAGATAACATAAGGTCTCATCATAGGTCATATATCATAACATAACAACATCAACATATCACAACATACAAATGAGATAAGTAAGTCAATTCCCCGAGATTTCCCCAAACTCTTTAAGAATCTCAAATTAGCTCAAATCATTATCCAACCTTTTTCCCAAATCATATTTGACCTAAAAACCCATTTATAAAACATTAGGGAGTACTCTTTAAATCAACCTAGTTTATTATTTTTATCAAAACAAATCCGACAATGTTAGGGTAATTCCAAAAATCCTCTTTTTAATTTTATTAAACACATTTCCCACCTTTAAAACCTTTTCCAAATACTTTTTAGAATTCAAGTCCAATATTGCATTTTAATTCACACAAATTCTAAAGTGATAATTTTATATAATATATAATTCATGTATATAATATTTTGATATTTAAATAGTAATATGGTTACCACTCAAACCGACACCAACAGCAGAGAATTGACAAGAAAAGAGAGAGAGAAAAGGAGTGCTCACCGAGATTCGAGAAAGAGGGAGAAGAAGATGCTGCGGCTGCGAGGGCTCCCGGCTCGGCGTCTCAGCTTTGTCTCCGGTCGTCGGGTATAGGAGGGGGTGAGGATGGTGGTGCTCTGCCTCTTGCTGCTTGCTTGAACGGAAGTGAAGGAGGCGAAATGGGGGCTGTGATGCTTGGAGGCGGAATGAAGGAGTGGAGATGGAGAGAGGAGGGGGAGTGTTGAGAATGTGAAGAGACAAAGTGTCCCACATTGATTATACAAACAAAGAAGTCATAACATATAAGCTAGTGGGTTACTCCTCCTATTGTCAATTGGTTTTAGGATGGAACCCCGCTCAGCTTATGTGCTAGGCTATTAGCGCAAGGGCGCACGTGTGCACACGACCCCCGATCTCGAGTCCCAACGGACTTCAGTATGGTATCAGAGCGGAAGAGCCAAACGGCCCGACTCTCGATCCTGGGCTAGCTAAAAAGAGAATGAGATGCTAGACCCGTTGTCCAAGTGTCAACTAGAGGCGAAAGACGACCCTAGTTGCACTTGCGGGGGCGTGTTGAGAATGTGAAGAGACAAAGTGTCTCACTTTGATTATACAAACAAAGAAGTCATAACATATAAGCTAGTGGGTTACTCCTCCTATTGCCAATTGGTTTTAGGATGGAACCCGCTCAGCTTATGTGCTAGGCTATTAGCGCAAGGGCGCACGTGTGCACACGACCCCCGATCTCGAGTCCCAACGGACTTCGGTAGGGAGTTGTGGTGGCGGAAACGCTGAAGGATGTAATGGAACAGGCGGGTAGAGAAGAGGAGGGATGAGCCGGTAGACCATGTGAGTTTGTTGCTGGTTGGGGTTGGGAGGTGAAGAGTGTCCATGAGCAAGGATAGGGGGAGTAGGTGAAGGCGTGAAGCTGATGTGAGTGTGTGCTTTTTAGTTGGCTTTTGAACGACTCCCAAATCTCGAGAGAGATCCACTATGTATGAACTACCGCAAGTTTCCTTTATTTTTTGAAAAAACACATTTACTTAATTTTTTTTTGTCAAATTCTTTTTATATGGATTGAAAATTGTAGAAGATTTGAGGTTTTGAACTCGTGTGTTGCATAGAATTAATATAGGATGGTAATATATGAACCAAAAGCAGGTGCTATATCCACTACATAGGACGGATCTATGATCCTTCCGTTGTATATATATATATATAAACAAAAAAAAAATTGTCCATCAGTTTGAAAAAAAAACAATGATCTGGCCTTGTTAAGTTTCACCCAAAAGTAAAAGCTGTGTAATGTAGCTTTTACTCTCTCTCTTTTTTTGTAATAATACGTAGGACGGATCTAGGATTCGTCCTATGTCATTTTTAATTTTTTTTCTATAACGGACGGATCAAGGATCCGTCCGTGTATTTTTTTTAAAAAAGTTATAACAGACGGTTCTATGATCCGCCCTATGTAGTGCATATAGCCATCCCGTTAATATACAATAAGATTTCCATTGCATTTTAAGTATAATGCAATTATTTTATCTCTTTTTATTTGAGTGTTTGGTTATAAAAAAAATCTCATAAAAACCGAGGTAAAACAGTAATTTAACCAAATGATTACATAAATCAAGATACAGTAATTACATTATAAATTAATATATCATGGAATCCAAACACACGTGACTATTAAATTAACAAACTGAATAGACTGGAAAATAAAAGACTACATATTCTTAATTATAGTCATCAGTTCTGGAAACAACGAGCAAGATTAAAGCATCTTCAACTAACTGATAATAATACGGAGTACTAGGTATTTCCAAACATTAGCTAAGGTGAGAAACAATCGTAAGACAACGACGGGCTTTACCACAAAAAGTGGTGTGATCATCACTGATAAGACCCAAATCAGAGATCACATCACTAATGAGATGAAGGAGAGATTCATAACTTCTAATAGGAATCGAATAGACCCTAATCAACTAAACTTTCTGCAGTCAGAGATCACTCAAGATCAAAATAATATTCTCATCAAATAACCAACAACTAAAGAAATAAAAGATACTATGTTTAGCATGGCAGAAGACAAGTCTCCGGGCCCTGATGGCTTTCCCCCGGAATTCTATACCAAGTACTGGCACATAGTAGGTGATTCGGGGTGTAAAGCTGTCAAAGCTTTCTTTCACTCTGGGTCGATTTTAACATAAATGAATCAAACATTCCTAGCTCTTATACCAAAAGTAGATAACCCCACGACGATTCACCATTATCGGCCTATAAGTCTTTGCAATACAATCTATAAAACTATCACAAAGATTTTAGCAAACCACTTAAAGCCAATCCTCCCGGGCATTATTAATCCTTTTCAAGGTGGTTTTGTGCAAGGGAGATCTATTCAGGACAACACTCTTACAGTGCACGAAATATTTCACTCCTTCCATAAACATAAGGGTAGAGCTGGTTGGATGACTCTGAAATTGGATATGGAAAAGGCTTACGATAAACTTAGCTGGAGTTTTATTGAAGCATCACTCACAAAACTGGGTTTTCATAGCCAAGCCAATGGATTAAATGGGTCATGAAATGTATAACAACAGCAACATTCTATGTTCTTGTTAATAACAATCCTGGTAAACCCACTACAAAACAAAAACATTTTCGCAACGACTGTTTACCGTGGCTAAAAGTACGCTTGCCGTGGCAAAAAGGTAGTAGCGACGGCTATAGCCACGGGAAACCAGCCGTGGGGAAACCTGTGGTGGCAAAAGAGTCTAGCAACGGGTATAGCCGTGGCTACGCTTCTAGCCACGGCAAAAAGCGACGGCAAGTTGCCGTTGCTAGATTATTTCTGGAATTAAAAAAAAGCACTACTTTTTAGCCCGGATTCTTGAGACCCGGGCTAAAAAGTCTCTTTTTTTTAAAAAATAATAATAATAAAACGCAAATCGTCATTTGTGTATTATATTCTGCCCATGCTAAAAACACTCCGATTCTTTCTAAAATCAAACATACAGATTTAATTAATTATTCAAATTTAGATATACATCATAATTCAAATTTCCATACATATAACAAAATACCGAAAACTACATAATTTACATAAAACTATAAAATACACACAATATATTCAAAGTGTTTCTTCCTACCATATGATATAACAAACTAATCATAAATATAAAGTAGACTCCTCCTAAACCTAGCAATCTTACAATAATATAATTATCCTTATTAAAAAATCTCACAAATCCAGACAAACCACAAATCCTTATTCCTCATAATAAAAAAACCTCAGGAGAATGTTAGCTATTTTGAATACCTTAACTCTTAACAAGTTCTTGAATAAAATTTCTTCAGATTTGAGCAATCATCATGGAAAAACTCTGCCCCGACAATGTTATCCACATATATAACCTGAGGAAACAGACTTGTTTAGACACTCCAGCAACTAGCAGAAAATACAAAAGGAATATAACAACGCTTGCAGCTGAAAAGAGACAAAGATATAGATTAGTTGTTGATTCCTATTTTATGCTTCAGTTTCTCATAGCCTTTTTCCTTTTCATAGTTCATACATTTCGGTGTGCATTTGAAAAGTAAGCTTCACTACATATAAAATGTAGTTAAATTAACCAATGCTCCATTGCTAGTTAAATTTCACTCATCCATACAATGAACAAATTTCAGCAAGGGAAGTTCCTAACTTGGAAGTGATATACACGAATTAATGCAGCCATGAAGGATGGCCAATGCTTTCCACTACAGAAATGGTTAACCGATTATAACCAAATAACAAATACTAGTTCAGCTTACGTAAAAGGAAAGGCTACAATCCAGGATACCAATAACATAGTATCCAATTAACGCTTTGAAGTTGAAGCAAATAAATCAAAATAGATTCTTGGCTCTTGGCTAATGCAATTGGATAACATATTGATAATCTGATAATTTTAAGAATGTAATATTACATACCTCAAGTTTGTTCACGTACTTGCTCCAGATTTCCCAAGGCCAGACATACGTGATTTTGGTAGTTCATTAATGTCTTCCAGGTAATCTAGAATGATGTTTGATTTCTGCAACCAATATTTTAGTAGAGAATGAAATATTAATATGGAATATTCGTCGTAGTCATCAACTGATTCCACCTGCAAGCAAGTTCGTGCACACAAAATCATCTATCTTGGGCATCCATTGGCAAGTTTGTCAATTAGTTTTCACATGCATAAAAAGCACACTGCATGATTGTCAATGCTGGGAACACTTCTCACGGGTATGTACCATCTAGAAGATCAGATAGATACCTAATTCACAGATTTCCTACTAATTGAGAAATCAGTAAATTATCTTGACAGAAACAAGAATAATGGTTCATTGTTGAAGTAGTATTGTCAAATAGCCAAAACCATTTATGTTGACTATACGAGAGTTCCAATCCCATATAATGCTAAACCATTTCTATCAAAGATAAATCATAATCAATGTCTTTATTTATAATCAGCACAAACCTCCTTGCAAATAAATTTTGCCATCCCTGTACCCATCAGTAATTTGTGATTTCTTCGATTGCTTCTTGATAACTGCAAAGTGTGGGAAATCAATTATCAATATATGAGCTAAATATCAAATCTTTGCTTCCCAACCATCCAGGTACATGAAGTCTAATGTCGACTTACAAGTTAAAGGTGCAATTAACAAATCATTGATAATTCATTTGAAATACTATTAGCTTTTTTTCTTGTTGTCACGCATAATCAAAGTCAACGTGAATGCTAAAGCCAAAAAGTCTAAGCCTCCCTCTGGACATATAGCATAAAAAACTAAAACCATTTTATATCCAGGAACCTCAGTAAGGCTTCAGATAGTTTGGAATATTCTGATCAAAGAGCATAGTGTGAATTAAATAATATTGACATTAATTGCAAACAAGTTGTGGCGGAGTAAAGTGTTCATGATCAAAGAGCATAAATAGTTTTTGGTAAGGCTACAGATGGTTTGGAACTAGTATTTGAATAATAAAAAAAATGTATGGAACTAGTATTAGAATGCAATATCAGGAAACCACTCAACCTACCATTTGGTTTACCATAACGAAATTATGATCGATAATCATTGAAGCATCAAATTTCTAAGGAAATTGACAAGAAACACAGGATATCAAAACAACCCAGCTTACTTGATTGGGTGATAAACTTAATTCCAAAACTTGATAAAAAAAAACAAGTAGAACCAATATTAAAGAAAGAAAAAAGGAGCAACTTCCTAGTTGCTCAGAAACAGTTGCCACCATATTCAGATCATGTATAAATACACTAGTATAGTATTCTGAATTCAATAAGTTTGGCATCATCCCACCCATGACCCATCCAAGCTTGTTCTCATGTTAGGCTCTCATTATATATCAAACTCAATAAAGTATCATTAATGGAATTGTTAAGTAGTATAAATTAAACAAACTTAAAAGTCCACTAGAAATGTCAAATACAATGGCATATAAATTTGAGTGGAAATCCAGCTTTCAAACCCCTTAAGCCTTCAAGAAGGTTACTTAGGCCGTCCTTTTACATATATCTTATTTGCCTTTAATAATATATTTGATTTGATGCATTCAACGTTTTCATACGGTTGCAAATAAAAAACTGTATCATCAATCTGGATAACGGTAAGTAAAATCATAGATGTTTAAAATGTCTAAGAATACAAAAGAAATTTATAGATTTATTTGAACCAACTAAGCTGAAACCCCTAAACATTCATATTGAGCCTCAACCAGATAGCTGCATACTAAAACCATAAATTCACCAAACACTAATCAAGCTCATGAATTGAAATGAAAGGATTTGTAGAAATTACCTGACAATGGAGATGTTGTAGATCTAAGGAAGAGAGAGGTCAAAGGTGACTGATGAGGTTGACATGAAAGGATAGGAACAACCAGCGAGTAGGTAGAGGCGCTCATCCTTTTGGTACCGGAGATCTGAGGAAGAGAGAGGGGTCGAAGGTGCAAGAGATCTGACGAGCGCAAATGAGCAACACATCGATGGCGTGAGGACGAGCTGTGCACAGGCGAACAGGCTGAGTCATGGAGGCGTGGGGCTCCGGGGCAGGCGAAGGTCGTTGAAGGTGTTCAGGATTTAATTTGAAGGTGTTCGCAATACCAAGATATCTAATCAGAAAGGGAATCGACAGGGATAACCACACAAGGTCAGACAATGCAACTTAGTTCTCCAGGTCTGTGGAATTTTCATAGGGTTTCGAAAGAGATTATGAAAACACTCACCATTGGAGACGCGACGGCGATGTTTGTGGTGTGCAGCCATAGCCACATAATCGGTTGGAAAGAGAGGCGAGAGCCAAAGAGGCGGAGACGCGGAGAGGCAGGGAGTCCAGAACCGGAGAGGCAGAGAGCTTCTTCAATCAATCGCTCGCTGAGGAGAGAGATCCAGAGAGAAATACGAGGAGAGAGGCGGTGGTTGTAGGGTTAGAAAGAAAGCCCCTTAACTTTCACGAGCCGGGAACTAAACCCGCCCAAGCAACATTTTTTTTTTCAACTTTTCACCAAAAAAAAAATTAAGAATTTTTTTTAAAAAAATGGAATACAGTACAATATGTTAATGTCCCTCTTTCTTTTTACTATTTTTATTTATTTAATTTTTAAATTAGTTAATTTAGCCACGGCATCGGCCGTAGCAAATATCATCCAACGGGCAAATTAGTAAAAACTAACTCAATTGCCACGGTAAATTCATGCCGTTGCTACCATGAATGGCTACTTTATGATTTTGTTATTCAATGGCCACGGCAACCACTGCCGTTGCTATCGTCCATGACTAATTTGTTTTTTTTTTACTCATTGGCCACGGCAAATCCTTGTCGTTGCTACCGTGCGTGGCTAATGTAATTTTTTTTTGTAGTGACCATTCAAATCTGAAAGAGGACTTAGACAGAGTGACCCGCTAGCTCCTTACATTTTCATTATAGTTATGGAAAATTTGGCAAGAGAATTGCAAAGAGAGTCTCAACTAGAAGATGCATTAGTTGGGATCAAAATAACACCAACTAGCACTCCAACCCCTCTGCTAACTTTTGCGGATGACACGATAATCTTTGCAAAAGCCTCATATAAAAGTCTTGATACAATTAAAAATATGCTTAACCAATTCTCTAATAAGTCAGGATTAACCATAAATTATGAGAAAAGTTCGATTCAATTTTCAAGGAATGTAAGCAGGGCTAAGGCCTTGAATCTGGCCCAACAAATAAACATTTCTATGGCTAGAGGTATGGAAAAACACTTGGGTACACTACTAGAATAATGTTAATAGACATCGGGTATAGACTGATGTTAATCAAAAAAAATTCGACGTGTTAGTGGGAGGCGTTAAAGATCCCAACATTATCACATCGGTTTATACCCGATGTCTTTAATAATTTATAACATTGCTTTTCTTTTTTATAAGGAAAAATGACTCAAAATAATACCAACTATCACTTGTGAACAAAAAATAATACGAACTAAAAAAAGTCTCAAAATAATACAAACTATCCACCTATGAACCAAAAATAATACAAACTTTAAAATCAACTAAAAATAATACAAACTATGAACTTTTAACTCAAAATAATACAAACTTTTGAATTTGGACTAGGAGTATTTCCGGGTTGACTAAAACCCGGGTTTGACCGGGTTTCGGGTTATTTCGGGTTTGTCAATTTTTTCTTTTTTAAATTAAAAAAATCATGATTTAATAATTTTGCAATAAATTTTAATTATATATAAAAAAATTTAATTATATTTAATTATAAATCAACCGGGTCACCGGGTCAATCGGGTCAAAATTACCGGTTCAATCAGGTCTCCAGGTCAAAACCCATATTACCCGAAAAAATTTCGGTTTTTCGGGTTCGGGTTGAAAAAAATTTCCAGGTCAAAATTTCCGGGTTCGGGTCAAAAATTTTCTGGGCGTTCGGGTCGGGTTGTGTTTTGACAGGTCTATACACAATTGGACAATCCAATAGTGGGTTTGATGTATAGACTTGTCAAAACACAACCCGACCCGATCGACCCGACCCCAACGCCGAGAAAAGTTTTGACCCGAACTCGGAAATTTTGACCTGGAAATTTTTTTTGACCTGGTGACCCAATTGACCCGGTAATTTTGACCCTATTGACCCGGTTGATTTATAATTAAATATAATTAAATTTTTTGATATATAATTAAAATTTATTGCAAAATTATTAAATCATGATCTTTTTAATTTAAAAAAGAAAAAATTGACAAATCCGAAATCGACCCGAAATAACCCGAAACCCGGTCAAACCCGGGTTTTAGTCAACCCGAAAATACTCCTAGTCCAACTTCAAAAGTTTGTATTATTTTGAGTTAAAAGTTCATAGTTTGTATTATTTTTAGTTGATTTTAAAGTTTGTATTATTTTTGGTTCATAGGTGGATAGTTTGTATTATTTTGAGACTTTTTTTAGTTCGTATTATTTTTGGTTCACAGGTGATAGTTCGTATTATTTTGAGTCATTTTTCCTTTTTATAATGACTTGAATACATGAATATAATTACGTTTTGATGTATTCACTTAATGTTAAACCATTATTTTTTTGCATTTTTAGTCATATGAAGGTCTGTAGGACAATCCAAAAGTTCACATTAACATCGCTATTTTTTATAAACCTGATGTTTTACATTGATACACACATCAGTTCGAAATTATTTTATTTGTGCATACACTTTTTTCATGTTTAATTTTTATATTATT
The DNA here is from genome assembly GCA_037127255.1 of Persicaria tinctoria. Lineage (NCBI taxonomy): Eukaryota > Viridiplantae > Streptophyta > Magnoliopsida > Caryophyllales > Polygonaceae > Persicaria > Persicaria tinctoria. Next base: position 84,381,020 of record JBANSL010000004.1, on the reverse strand, counting down.
TTATATAAATATAACAAACCATATTAAATATTTTAAAAATCAATGTTATTTACACATTTTCAAATCATTTTTTATATTAAAAACAATGTTTTAGTATTTTATAACATCGTTTTATATTACAGTTTTGATATATACTGAATTTTAGAAATCAATTTGTATCTTTATGATTGATGTATTTATAAAGATATACATCGTTTTTTTTTCGATCTCCCGAGTTCGATGTTTTTCATCGATCTATTGAACTATATTGTGACCCTGGTTTTGGCTAATAGAAAACTAAACATTATGAAAGACCAACACATGGATTAAATAATAAAAATTAAACATTATTCTCGAACGCAACAGGGCAGCAATCGGGAAGAGATCATTTGTGTCAACTCCCTGGAGATCATGGGTTCCTTCGTGGAATCCAACATTGGCAAGGAGGCCATGACGTTGGGAACTACCCCTGTCCCAACGCATTGGCCTCCTTGCCAATGGTGGATTCGACGAAGGAACCCATGGCCTCCGGGGAGGTGACACAAATGATCTCCTCCCCACTGCTGTCATGTTGCTTTTGATCGTAGCTTCGGATGGTTGTTTTGAAGGCTTGGTCGACGTCGCCTTTCGGCATGGAAGTGGGGGACGCCATCAGTGGCATCTGGATGGGAAGGTAACGACTTTCAGGGGCATCATCTCCGAGCCTCAGTTGGACAATCTTCCACGGAGCCATCATCTTCGGCAGGGGCATATAGGTCGTCGTTCTCTGCGACGAAAGATTGGACTTGCTTTGGCATCTCCGCTAGCTCGTATTTCTCCTGGTTCGTCAGCTCACGCACTGATAAAACACACAAATGTACACATGTAAACAAAACACGTACCAAATGGTGTTAGTTGGATTAAAACCAAATCAACGGATGATATTGATTAGAAATAGAAAACATCATCATCCCTGTTCTTGTAGTGAATGTGTCCTACAGTAGTAGAATTCAAAAGACAATAAATTACCTATTGAATGCAAATTCAAAATTATCTCTAACTAAAAAGGTTACAATTTAATTAAGGAAAAATAACCTAAAATAATCCCAACTATCATCATTCAACCAAAAATTAGACCTGGGCAAACACGATATACTAGGTGCTTGCATTCATGATCAGCATGTCATGTAGTACCATGCTAGGTTGCATAGATCGTTGAACATTCTATTTCTTTATGCGTATGTAAACAGAACGGCCGTTATCTGCTGATAGTCCTAGAGTCTTTGCTAGGGTCATAGGGTAGCCCAGCCTCATCGGGTACCCTGAGTCAATCGAGTCATGACTTCCTTATATTATGCCTGCGGGCTTTATTGTGGAGCGGGTTAGACATGCGTGCCCCCCGATTATGAATGAATGCATTCACGAGCTGGCCAGTCTCCACCTATCGGAAGGGGTGGAGGTAGGAGAGGGATATGCCACTTGGCATTGTCTTGGGCCCTTTACAGTATTTCTGCACATTATTATGAACTAGGAGCATGCTAGTGTGTTTGAATTTCGCACTGCATTAGAGCATCTTTATTAGGTATAACATATATGTGTGCTTAAGGTTGGGATGCAGAGCTAAAGTGGGCATCGATCTGATCCCGCCCCATATCAATTTTTTTAGGTATCCGTTGTGCTCACTACTATTGATGCTGATTTGAGTCCATGACCGCTGGGTCTAACATGACGGAAAGAGAGAGTTGAGATTCCAATTTCACCAATTTAATTACGGCTCGAATTTGAATGGTTGATCATATTTTGACCCGGCTTTGCCGTGACACTTGTATATTTACTTTGCTTCCGCTTTACTTCCATTTGAAATGGGTTCCGCGACATAGTTGTAGGACAGGTTAAGGGTACCCAACGGCCCTTCAAGGTTTTTAGGGTTTGAAATCCCTCTTTATACTGATCTTAAAAGAGTTTGAAACATTGACCCGTACCTGGATTGCAAGATCCGAACAAGGGTTTTCATCCCTTGAAACGTAACCCAGAAATTATAATTCTGGGCCGTTACAAAGATGGAATAACTCTATTCAATCTGAGTAAGCTCTGATTGAATAGTCCCGTCCGCCCGCCTTTTTTGACGGGTTTGGGTAGAGGGAAAAGTCCAACCGGGCCGCTAAGCCCGGCCCACGCCCGCTGCGGGCATGGGATTGGGTAGGGCAATCTGCCCGTTACGGGCCGCTAGGCCCGTAACGGGTACCCGCTATTTATTTATATATATTAAAATATATAAATAATATATATAGTATAAATTATTAATCATAAAAAAGAAACAAAAATAATTATTATATCTATACAAAAAAAACCTAAAGCTAATCGGCAATTGCTGCCGTGAGTATGTTTGTGTGCATGAGAACTTCATGTACATGGATGATGGAACAACCCTTTGCTTGCTACCTATTGCTCATCTTATTTTTTATTTTTTTTTAAACACACATCTTAATTACTCTACTCTGTCATATCCCATGGCCACTTTGTTTTTTTTTTGTGGTATTACAGTGTTTAACCGGAAAACAAAAAATAACAGCGCCTCATCTCAAACCGCAGCACAAGGGTGTAATTTGGCGGGTACCCGCGGGCCGCCTGTGCCCGCAATGACGGACGAGATCGGACAACATTTTCAACCCGTTAAGCTGGCTTAGCCCGGCCCGCGCCCGCAACATTGGGATTAAATTCGGGTCAAAGCCCGTCCCAAGCCCGGCCCGCGCCCGCGTTTGCCCGGGTCTACCAAAAATAATCCCATCTTCTAAAATAGCCAATTAATAGCCCAACTATTAACATATATACCAAAAACAATTCAACACAATTTCATCCTTTAATTTTAATTACAAAATAATCCAAACTTTTATAAATTCACACAAAATGCCCTCTCTCCCCCCACCCTCCCCAAATTTTCTCTGCAACCTTCAATCTCAATTCTCAACCTCTCGAACCAATGTATTCCACATCAAATTCAAATTCCCATCGGGATTGAGCTTGAAAGAGGGTTGGAGCGCCATAGCACGGCGCCGGAGCCGTTGGCGAGGCGGAGGTCTGTTAGGATACGAGTTATGTCAGGATCCGGGTACAATTCGGGTTAAGACATATTGGGCTTATTGGCCTTGTTTGCTTTAGCTCTATTTGGGTTAGTTTGTTATAAAACCCAAAAACAATGTTGTTGGAATTCAGTTACAGAAATATCGAATACAGATCCGAGATCTGAAGGTTTTTCCCTCTAACTCTCTCTCTCCATCTTCTTCCCCAATTTCAACTCGTTTCCTCAAATTCCAGATCTATGTGCAACTCCAACATGGTATCAGAGCCAAGATTTGGAAATTTGAGTCTGTCCTGGTTCTAGATCTAGCCTCGTGTTCATACTCCTTCTCTTCCCTTCGAGATCTGCAATGCCAGACGAGCAGGAGACGGAGCAAGCGAAATTGGATCCCAACGATCCATTCTTCATACATCCGAGTGATCACCCCGGGCTGATCCTTGTCACTCCTCCATTCAATGGCAAATGCTTTGGAGAGTGCCGTCGATCAGTCAGAATCGCCTTATCTGCAAAGAATAAGGTTGGATTCGTGAATGGCTCAATCGCGAAACCAGCAACTGATTCACCAAAATTCAGATCCTGGGAGAGATGCAACGACATGGTATTCTCTTGGATCACGAATAGTCTGAGTCCGGAGATCAAGCGAAGCGTAATACTGCTCAAGCTGTTTGGCGCCAGCTCGACTCCAGATTCAATAAGGTTGGAGGTACGCAGCTTTACTCGATTCGGCAAGAACTTGCGAGTACAAGGCAATGTACCAGCTCTTTCTCTGATTATTTTACAAAAATGAAGATTCTCTAGGATGAACTTGATAGCATCAAGAATCTGCCATCGTGTGGTTGTAGTGGTTGCACCTGCAACTATGTTGACAAATTCAACAAGTATGAGGAGTATCAGCGTGTCATTAAGCTCCTGATGGGATTCAATGAGTCCTACACTACGGTGAGAGGTTCAATTTTGATGATGGAACCTCCTCCAGATATGGATCGCATATATTTTCTGTTGTCACAGGAAGAAAGCCAGAGAGAGAGTAAAAGCATCACTGGATCTGGTCAAAGCGAAGGTGTCTCAATGCATGCTAAAGCATCTCACACTTTCACTAAAGCTCCAGGCCAGGGATCTGGTGGATCCTCGTCATCTACTGGCAATCCACAGGGTTTTGCTGCAGGAAAGGGAAACTCTGAGAAAGAGAAGGGGCGAGGTGACAGGAAGCCTCTCTTGTGTACAAACTGCAAGAAAACTAATCACACGGTTGACCGATGCTACTTCATCATTGGCTTTCCTCCCGGATATGCTGAGAATCGGGACAAGAAAGACACTGGTGATCGAAAATTTGCAGGATCTGTGAGCCAAAATCAGAAGCCAGAGTTCAGCAAAAACCAAATTGCTCACCTGATTTCTCTTTTGCAGACGACAGGGTCATCTCCTAGGAGCAAGGAGCCATCTGTTGATGACTTTGCGGGGTTCCCAGGTATGACTTTGTCTCAACAAGTCCTTGATGGTCGTGTTTGGATCATTGACAGTGGGGCTAGTGGCCACATGTGCAGTGATCTCAATCTGTTCAGGTCTCATTATAAGCTTGCTAAACCCTTCACTGTTACATTGCCTACTGGGCAAACTACACACATCACTATAGCAGGAACTGTGGAAGTTGTGCAGGGGTTGACACTGCACAACACTCTGTTGGTTCCTGAGTTCCAGTGCAATTTAATATCTGTGGGCAAGCTGATAAGGGAACTGCATTGTTTTGTGTTATTCACAGAAAGGGGATGTTATTTGCAGGCACCTTCGATGAAGAGGCCTATGAGGATTGGTGAACTTGTGAAGGATCTCTTCTTACTTGGATTCAAGGATGCAAATCAGGTTGCAGCTTACACTTCTAGCTCTCAAAATAAGGTGTCAAACACTAGTGAAGCTTCACTTTGGCACAAGAGGTTGGGTCACTTACCACCTCACAGACTTCAACAATTACCTTCTATCTCTGTTGCTAATGTTTGTAATTCTGGTCTGCAAACTTGTGTGGTTTGTGCTAAAGCCAGACAAGCCAGACTACCTTTCCCTTTGAGCTCCATCAAAACCACCAGCGCCTTTGAGCTTGTTCATGTTGACGTCTGGGGCCCCTATAGGGTTATTACGCACGATAAATGTCGGTATTTCCTTACTTTAGTGGATGATTTCACCCGCACCACTTGGGTCCAGTTATTGCCTAATAAAGCAATGGCTTTCACTGCCCTCAAGCAGTTCTTTGCTCTGGTGAACAGGCAATTTGATAGGCAAATCAAGTCCATTAGGACTGACAATGCCTTCGAGCTTGGTGGAAGTTATGAACATTCCCAGTTCTTGCTGGACAATGGCATTACTCACCAAAGCTCGTGTGCTGCAACTCCACAACAGAACGGAGTAGTGGAGCGCAAGCACAGACATATCCTTGAAGTAGCAAGGAGTTTGATGTTTGAATCAGGGCTGCCCAAGAGATTCTGGGGTGAGAGCATAGTCATGGCCACACACATTATCAACAGGCTTCCAAGCAAACTCTTGAAGATGAAATCACCTTTTGAGGTATTGTATAATCGACCACCATCCTTTGATTATTTTCGTTGCTTTGGTTGTCTGTGCTTTGCATCAACCATGGCTCACGGCCGGGATAAATTTGGGGCACGAGCCACACCTTGTGTTCTATTGGGCTACCCTGGTGGGAATAAGGGTTATAGGTTGGTGGAAATTGAATCCCAAAGGATCATTGTGTCTCGGGATGTCATCTTCCATGAGGAAGTGTTCCCTTACTTATCTTTGTCACCTTCTGCTAAGGACAGTGGTCCCAATTTCAGTTTTCCTGCTTCAGACCTCACTAGCGTCCATGATCTAGATGAGGTGTCCCACTCCCATGAGCCCCCGTCTCATGGTGAGTCTCCCCCAACCCCAGCTCATCTCTCAGACCCACCTGTTATGATTGCTCGTCGATCCACTCGAGAACACCACACTCCTGCCTATCTCTCAGATTATGTGTGTTCAAATTGCACAACTTCAGAATTTTGCTTCCATACGCTCACTTCAAATTGCTACTTCCCATCTGCTTTAGCTCCCATTCCCACCCGTCCAGACCATGAACCTTCCACTTTCACTGAAGCTTGTGGATTTAAAGTTTGGCAAACTGCTATGGAGGAAGAGTTTAAAGCTCTAGATGCGAATGGGACTTGGGAGTTGGTTGATTTGCCCAAAGGGAAGAAGGCAATCGGTTGCAAGTGGGTTTACAAAGTGAAAAGGAAGGCTGATGGCAACATAGAACGGTATAAGGCAAGATTAGTCGTAAAAGGGTTCACCCAAAAGGAAGGCGTCGACTACAACGAGACCTTCTCTCCTGTGGTCAAGATGACCACAGTGCGAGCTTTGATCTCTGTGGCCCTTCAACGAGACTGGACAGTGTTACAGCTGGACGTGAACAACGCGTTTCTCCATGGCCATCTTCACGAAGAGGTTTATATGAAGATTCCTCCGGGGTTAGTGGTTGCTGGTCCCAATCAGGCTTGTCGTCTTCGGAAATCCCTCTATGGGTTGAAGCAAGCGTCGAGGCAGTGGTATGCCCGCTTATCCTCTGCTTTGCGACGCCGTGGTTATAAGCAGTCATCTAGTGATTACTCCTTATTCTTTCGAAAGTATCATGGTCTAGTGTGCTTTGTGGCTGTGTATGTTGATGACATACTAGTCACTGGCAGTGATGCCACTGAAATGCTTCGTCTTAAAGCATTTCTAGATGCCGAATTCCGAATCAAGGATCTGGGCACACTTAGCTTCTTTCTGGGGATAGAATTCATCAAAGTTGATGAGGGATTGCTTCTCAGTCAACAAAGGTTCATCAATGAACTTTTACTTGAATTTCAGTGCTCGGGCTCCTCGGTTGTTAGTCCTTTAGAGCCTCATCTGCAATTGCAGCCTTCGGATGGTGAGTTACTGGATGATCCTTCTACTTATCGAAGATTGGTGGGGAAACTGAACTTTCTGGTCCATACAAGGCCTGATCTGGCCTTTACTGTCCAGTTCTTAAGCCAATTTCTCCAGACACCTCGCAGCGCTCACTTGGATGCTGCTCACCATGTGCTTCGTTATCTCAAAGGCACTGCTGCTAAGGGGCTTTTGTTAACCAAATCTCCTAATTTCACTCTTCGAGCTTATTGCGACGCAGATTGGGCCAGTTGCCCCTTCTCTCGACGATCGATTAGCGGTTTCGTTATCTTCCTTGGTCCTTGTTTGCTATCATGGAAATCGAAAAAACAACAGAGTGTGTCTTTATCTTCGGCTGAGGCGGAATATCGTTCTCTCCGTCGCGTCTGCACCGAAATCGCCTGGCTCACTCGATTGCTTAGTGAGCTTGATGTTCCTGGTGTCACCCCGGTACCAGTGAAATGCGACAACCAAGCTGCCATCTACATCGCCAAAAATCCCGTCTTCCACGAGCGCATGAAGCACATCGAGTTGGACTGCCATTACGCTCGAGAAAAGCTTATGGAAGGCCTAATTTCCTTGCACCATGTCCCCTCTCATGCTCAATTGGCTGATTTTTTAACCAAGAACGTTCCTGGATGTCGCCTCCGGCCATTGTTGAGCAAGATTGGAGTTGTCGAAGCCCCATCTCCATCTTGAGGAGGGGTGTTAGGATACGGGTTATGTCAGGATCCGGGTACAATTCGGGTTAAGACATATTGGGCTTATTGGCCTTGTTTGCTTTAGCTCTATTTGGGTTAGTTTGTTATAAAACCCAAAAACAATGTTGTTGGAATTCAGTTACAGAAATATCGAATACAGATCCGAGATCTGAAGGTTTTTCCCTCCAACTCTCTCTCTCCATCTTCTTCCCCAATTTCAACTCGTTTCCTCAAATTCCAGATCTATGTGCAACTCCAACAAGGTCGCCGTCAGGGAGAAGCTGAAAGAAGCAACGGCGTCGGCGAGGGCAGTGTGGCCGCCGACGATCCAAACGGGGATGTGTGCGGCGGAGGCGCTGTAGATGATGGCAAGGGAGTAAGCGGCAGAGGCGGGGATGAAACGGAGGGAGAAGGTGGTGTTTGGAGAGGACCAAGTTTGGTTAGGGTTTGAAGTGTAGAGGGCGGAACCAGGCAGGATATCGGCGAAGGCAGGCTCGAAGGGCGGGTTCAAAGGAGAGAGGAAGACCGAAGACGGCTAGGGGAACAACGAGATGATTGATTCTCGGCGGCGAGTTTGTCGATGTAAGGGGATTCTTCTTCTTTTTGTCGCTATTGCTGGGCTTTTGGGGCAGCTTCATCTCCTCCTCCATTGTAGTTGCAGAGGTAGCAGAGGACGAAATTTGGGGAGGGTGAGGGATGTGAAATCAGGGGATGGGTTTGGGTCATTTAGGGGCATTTTGTGGGAATTTATAAAAGTTTGGATTATTTTGGAATTAAAATTAGGAATTAAATTGTGTTAGATTATTTTTGGTATATATGTTTTTAGTTGGGCTATCAATTGGTTATTTTAAAAGATGGGATTATTTTTGGTAGAAGGATGATAGTTGATATTATTTTTGATAGTTTTTCCTTTAATTAATAATATGGATGTTAAAATGCAACTTGAATACAAAAAGCATAATCTAGAATGAATATTTACTTTGTGAAAATGAATACAAAAATAGGATCAAAACAAATGTTTAATTTGTTTGAAATGAATATTTACTTTGTTAACAAAAATACAAAAATAGGATCAAAATGAATTTTTAATTTGTTTGAAATGAGTATTAAGTCCATGTGCACAGATTTTTTTTTAAAAGACCTTTTTTAGGGGAAAAATGAACATTAAGTATAAAAAACTGAATATTAACCACCAAGAGATTGACGTGTAAGTGCAAATAAGCAACAAAATGAGATCAATGATGTGCTTGTTTTTCCTGTCATTTTCTCCATTCACTTCCATTTCAGATGCACTTGCCATTTTTCATACACTAAACAACAAAATGAGAGTTTGTTTCATACATGACTGTAGACATCAGCAATTCAGCCTTCATACTCATACTGAACAAAAAACAGTACCAAAAGGAAACAAAAGCATAAGCAATTTAGCATCCAAACCTCAGCCAAATGACTAAGTTTCATCAACCATTTGTGAGCTTAAGTGATGAGAAATCCGCACTTAGTTGACCGCGCCTATAGCCATAAACTGCCCGAGCCAACAACTTATCCTCGTCTGCATCAAAGTAACAGCCTCGCGATTTTGCATCATCAATAAGTCTCTTCCAAACAGATTCACTCTTACTTAAAGTAGCCCCACTCCCCAATATCCACAGGCAGTATCTTGCTCTTGTCAGAGCCACATTGGTCCTTTGCTCGTTTGACACGAACCCAACTGCTCCATTTGCATTGGATCTCACTGTAGAGATTATGATCACATCCTTTTCGCCCCCTTGGAACCCGTCAACAGACCCAACGAAGACCGAAAACATGCTGTTTTTTCCTCTGTGCTGTACATCTTTTTCCCTAGCTTTTGCTGGATAGCTGCAACTTGGCCTTTGTAAGGAGATATGATTCCTACACTGATCTTTTGGTTCCTTTTGCTTGATTCTGAAAAACGGGTGCAAAGTTGATTTCGCTTAGAGCAACTCATATATATATATATATATAGCATTAAAGTTTGCATAAGAGATCATATATGATTCATATTTACCCTTTTCAAGTCTATTGACTAGTTCTATGACAACAACCACCTCCATCGAGTTTTTGGCGCTTTGACCCTTGTCGAATTGCTCCTTTCCACCGGATATATTGATGAAGGAATAGGAGCTGTACATCTTTCCTTCAAGAAACCGCTTGTCGTAGGATGCTAGCGCGACGTTCTGAGCATCAGAAACCATGTTGTTGTAGAATTCACGGTTTGGGAATAAACTGATCGACGGATGCATCCTGTACTGGACATTCAGAAGATGCCTCTTCTTGCCCAACATTGACAGCCTTTCGAATAAGCTTCTCCCGAAGTTTGCATTCTTCGCGACCTGTAAGAAACAAGTACTTGAAAATGTAATGCACATATCAAAGTCGATTAATGGGGCGGTTAGGAAGCTGATCAAGTAACAACCTCACTTTGAACCATGGCCGGAAGCTGCTTCTCATCTCCTATGAGAACAACATGCTGCAGGCCAGGAAGCTGCAGGGGAATAGTCGATTCGCACTCTTTCAACTGTGCAGCTTCATCTATGACTACCAACCGGAAGCCTGATGTCTCGCCTCCACTCGGAATCTTGGAAGTGCCTGATGCGGTACAAATGATCAGGCACGCGTTCTTTAGGCAAAAGTTCCAGAACTGATTGGGATGACGAACATGTTTCAGTACATTCGAAAACTGTGGTAGAGACTTGAGGATGCTGATCAGATTCACTCTTGACAGAGTGCATGATAAGTCCATAGCTCCTAAACTGCCAATTGAATCGAGAGCACTTCCCATGAGTTGTGCTTGTTGTGGTGAAAGACAGTTAGTAGGTAAATGTGTGCATAAAGTCTCGATGAAGAAAGCCATCTTCGGCTTCATAGAATCGAGTTTTCGCTGCGCAAACTCTTCAAACGACATCTAGTAACAACCATGATCATCATCTACACCAACTTGAGCCTTGGATGTCAATCTAATTCTCTTAAGGTACGCTGCGTATTGCTCATGAGGATCATCAAGAAAGCATATCAGTGATTCCAAAGTGGGTCTCCAGCCAGACACACACTTGGAAAGAAGCTGAACACCACGATCCAGAAACACACCCGAAATTGCATCCTCTCTTTGTTTCCGAACAACACCATGTCCCCCAAACCATAGCTTCCATAGCTTAATTAGATGGGTCCCTAATAGCCGTCTAACCCGAGAGGCGACTTCAACCGCAGCTGTGTTTGTAGGAGCACAAGCTGTAGAATGATAGAATTGATGTAAAGTCCTCCTTGAGGGTTTCCATTCATTGATATAACATATATATAGGTTACACAGGTATTGAGCCTTAACGGGCTTTTAGCCCACTATAAAATATGAAACCTATGTAATCTATCAAACCCCCGCAGTCGAAACGGGAGGTGTCCGTACAGTGAGACTGGAACGAAAATCAATGAACAACTGTCTAGGTAAACCCTTGGTGAATATATCAGCGTACTGATAGGAGGACGGGACATGTAGAACGCGGACATGTCCAATGGCAACCTTGTCCCTGACGAAGTGGAGATCAAGCTCAATGTGCTTCGTGCGTTGATGCTGGACTGGGTTGCTAGCCAGGTAGACGGCGGAGACGTTATCAGTGTAGACCAGAGTGGCCTTCTGCAAGGGGCATCGTAGCTCAAGCAGGAGATTGCGGAGCCAAGAGCACTCGGAGACAACGTTGACAACGCCCCTGTACTCGGCTTCAGCGCTGGAGCGAGACACGACGGACTAACGCTTAGCTGACCAGGACACAAGAGTGTCATTGAGGAAGACACGGTAACCAGACGTGGAGCGACGTGTGTCTGGACAACCACCCCAATCCGCATCAGTGTAAGCCACAAGGTCAAGCTTAGAGGAAGGAGTGATGGTGGTGCCGAGCTCAAGGGTGCCACTGATGTACCGAATGATCCGCTTCAAAGCCTGAAAGTGAGGTTCCCTAGGGGCATGCATGAACAAGCAGATCTGCTGAACGGCATAACTGATATCAGGCCTGGTGAAAGTGAGATACTGAAGAGCACCAGCGAGGCTCCTATACAATGTCGGATCGTCAACCAAAGGACCAGAATGAGCACTGAGCTTGTTGGATGTATCAACCGGGGTGGCGACGGGATTACAGTTGACCATCTTAGCCCGAGCAGCAATCTCAGCAGCATACTTACTCTGTGAGAGAAAGAGACCAGACGCATGCCGCTGAACAGCAACTCCCAAGAAGTAAGACAGCGGACCCAGATCAGACATGGCGAATTCCGCACTCAACCTCGAGATGATGGACGTTCGAAGAGCATCAGAAGAGGCAGTGAGAATGATGTCGTCGACATAGAGCAGCAGGAAAGCCAAGTCCGAGCCTCTGCGATAGATAAACAGAGACGTATCCGATCGACTGCCAGTGAAACCCAAGCGGAGCAGATGAGAGGCAAACCGCTGGAACCATGCCCGTGGAGCCTGTTTCAGACCATACAGAGAGCGCTTGAGGAGACAGACATGCTTTGGACGCTCAGCATCAGCAAACCCCGGAGGCTGAAACATGTAAACCGTCTCATTCAGATGACCATGCAGAAAAGCGTTCTTGACATCCAGGTGATGGATGCCCCAGTTGCGCGACAGAGCCAGACTCAGGACCACTCGGATAGTGGCAGGCTTGACCACAGGGCTGAAGGTCTCATCACAATCAATACCTGCCTGCTGAGATCTACCGTTCACCACCAGACGGGCCTTGTAGCGCTCCAATGTCCCATCAGAGCGGAACTTGTGACGGAAGAGCCACATACAGCGAATGACATTCGCTTCAGGAGGGCGAGGAACAAGAACCCAAGTACCAATCTTCGTAAGGGCCCTGTATTCGTCGAGCATAGCCGCCTGCCAATTCGGGTCGAGGAGGGTTGTTTTGTGGGAGGTGGGAACGGGGGAGAGGGAGGTCTGGGTGGAGGCAGAGGGTGAATGGGAGTCGGGAAGGATGGGGGCAGAAGAGAGTAAGTAAGGGGAGGAGGGGGCTGCGGGGGCAGATGCGGCGGGCGCCGCATGGGGTGCGGCGGGCGCCGCCAGGGGCGGGTTTCTTGCGGCGGGCGCTGCAAAGTGGGTTGCGGCGGGCGCATCATGCCATGTTGCGGCCGCCGCGCGTAGGGGAGGCGCTGATGCGGTGGCCGTCGCACGTAGGTGAGGCGAGGTTGTTTGGCGGGGTGATGGGAGGTGGATAGCGGGGTGATGGGCGGTGGTCATGGATACGATCTGACGGGGTCGGAAGACACCGGAGACGCTGCGGGTGTGTGGTCTGGTGGTAGATGGTGGCGGGGGAGGTGGGGGAGGGGGAGACGCAGGAGCACCGGGAGAGCTCTGGGGAAGAATGAAGTGAGGGAATGGTGACTCAGACTCTGTCGACGACACAGGAGGTGTGGGAGATGCGAAGGGAAATCGCGACTCATCAAAGGTGACATGACGTGAGAGAATGATCCTGTGAGTCTTGATATCGAGGCAAATGTAACCGCGATGATCAGACGGGTAGCCAAGAAAGACACAAGGGGTAGAGCGAGGGTGAAGCTTGTGTGGGGCGGTGGATGCCTGATTAGGGAAGCACAGGCAACCAAAGGTACGAAGGTGATCATACCTAGGCTCGGCGTAATAAAGTGTCTGAGCTGGCGAGCGATTGTGTAGGGTAGTGGAAGGGAGAATGTTTAGGAGATAACATGTGGTGGATAAGGCGTGAGGCCAATAGGGAAGGGGAATAGATGCGTGGAAGAGGAGAGAGCGCATCATGTTGGTAATGGTTCGGATGATTCGTTCTGCCTTGCCATTCTGCTGAGAAGTATAGGGGCAAGACAAGCGATATGAGATCCCATTTGCGGCAAAGAAGGAGTGAAAGTCTTTGTTGTCAAATTCACGACCATTGTCACATTGGAAACATTTGATGGACATGTGGAATTGTGTTTTGATGTAGGTATGGAATCTGGCAAAAATAGGAAACACTTGGGACTTGAAATGCAACGGGAAGACCCATAAGTAATGAGTGTAATCATCCAGAAACAAGAGGTAGTACTTGTGACCCTCCTTGCTAGGCACGGGAGAGGTCCAAATGTCGCTGTGAATGATATCAAAGGGAGCAAGGGTAGAGGTCAAAGACCGTTGGAACGGCAGTCTGGCATGTTTGCCTAGTTGGTAGGAAGAGCATAAACCAGAGCGTGGGTCTTTAGTACAGGCGACAAGGTTCTGGGAACGGAGGACATCTAGAACGGCAGCGTTGGGATGGCCCAGGCGTGCATGCCACAAGCTGGACGATGATGCCGAGAGAGCGACCGGATACGACTGACTGGACGCAGGAGGTGGTGTGACAGGGTAGAGCTCCCCGGTGCTGTTACATCTCATGCGAGTAACCCCCGTAGTAAGATCGTTCACAGAGAAACCATAGGGATCAAACGTAAGGGAAACATTGTTGTCAGTAGTGAACCGACGGACAGAGATGAGGTTTTTGACAATCTTTGGGGCAATAAGGACATTGTTGAGGTGTAGTGGGTGGGTTGGGGTCTGTAATTTGGCGTGGCCAATTCCCGAAGTAGCAAGACGACCACCATTTCCGACGATAATAGAGTGGGCAGGGCCCTTAAAAGAAATAGATGAGAGGTTACCTGAGGAGTTCGTCATGTGGGAGGTGGCACCAGTGTCCATGTACCAAGAAGAGTCTGAAGATGTCGGCTGCGTAGAGGAGAATGCGTGATGCAGAGCTGGCGGAACATAGCCTGAGCTAGACGATGTCAGAGAGGCCTGAGGACCGGCATGTCGAGGGATAGGATATCTAGAGTATCCAGAGAAGGCATGATGTTGGTGATCGTAGAGAACCATGGTGCGAGTTTTTTTTTTTTTATGCCAACTAACTTAATAAATTATTAAGTTAGGGTCAGAAACGAAAAATAGGAGAACACAGGGACTGTTTTTGGAATTTCTCCAAAAGAGATTAAAAGCGTCTACTTTCTTCTCCGTCGAAACACGTTCAGGGACGGGGATGGGGGCTGCGGCAGGGTGGTTCGGGGCAGCGGAGGCGGTGGATCCGGGGTCAAGGAGGCCGGATCTGGACTAGGGGTTCCGGATCTGGGCTGTGACGGTCTGAGCGAGAGAGAGAGACAGTGGAATAGGGTTGCTGGGTGCTCGGGACTGGCGGATCTGGTGCTGGGAGGCCGGCTGTGGTGCGGCTGGTGGATCTGGGCAACAGAAAAGACGAGGGAGGAGGGCGCGAGACGTCGGTGATGCCTGGAGGAGTTGGATTCGGGGCTCGAGGAGGCCGGAATCGAGGAACGGTGGCCGGATCTGGGGGATTGTGGTGGTTGGCGGCGGTTCTGACTGTCCTCACTTTTAATCCTCACCACTGCATTTAAGAAGGTGGCAATCGTCTTTGTCTTGCTGGTGCCCGGAGGGCCCCAACTCAGTTTGATTGTGTTCTTATGGTTGCAATATGGCGGACCCAAGGGGGGTCCTGGGGGGTCACGTGACCCCCCCTCGGCCCGAGAAATACGTAAAAAAAAAACACCTTGTTTTTTTATATAATTAAGTAAAAAGAGTAGGAAATCACTAAAAAGTGTTGGCTCAAATGGCAAAGGGCGTGGGTGAGCTCTTTCGGAGTCCAGATTATCTTTGGGCCATTGGATTTACTCGCATTCTTTTCTTACATGGGCTTAGCTAACGGGAAGAGCCTACCTCAAATCAAGGAAGATGTAAAGAGGGATGTTGTCCCTGCTTTGCTCGTGGATGTTGGTGTCTGGCCAATACTTCAGGTAGCCAACTTTCGGTACGTGCCTGTAAGATATCAGCTTCTATATGTCAACTTCTTCTGCTTGCTGGATAGTTGTTTCTTGTCATGGATCAACCAACAGGAAGATGCTCCTTGGAAAAAATGGTTATTGTCCTTTATATGCCGAAATGAAGAAGATTGACATAGAGGATGATGTAGATGCATCCCGGTTTTGATTCTTCTTTCCCCACGCAAAGATTTTTTCACAGACCAGGAAAGATACATCCAAGTGAGGGCAAATTATAGCAAAATTTCATTTAGATAGGTTTTTAAAATTTCAAGCAAGGATTATTTCTAGTGCAGAGATGACTTGAAAGATTCATCGGGAAAATTAGTATTGGTTAGATCCTGGCCAATGTGCATTTTATCCTGGTTGTAAGATACAGACGGGAGAAAGCGTCATGTTCCCATTCCTTTCAATAAAGGCTGGGATTCGGAGCAAACATTGCAGGTTCAGGGTGGTCCGGTAGCAACAAATTCAACAAGTTCAATCAATGTTTGTCACTTGGTATCCTTCTCTGATGTATTCTTACTTGGATCACCAGAATCAAAAGTCGCACAACAGAGGTTCAATTTACTTAGAAACAAATTCCTCTTTTATGAATTGGAAACATCCTTAAAAGCCAACATTGGCTCAATCCCTGCGACCACACACTTGTAGGGAACACTGCAGAAGACATGCGCTTTACCACATTTGATTTGCTCGCAATCCCATTCCCCCTTTGCAAACGACTACCACCATGGGGGACCGTATGGTTGGCTATTTGAGACAATCAACGCTGTCTGATTTAAAGGCGTTCCGGGGAAGCTTAATTAATATATGCTTCAAAATTATGACCCCAAACTAAAAGAAGACCTTCTACAAATTGAATGCAAAGATGAAATTCAAACCAAAACCAACACGAGGGCACTAAAGCTAAGGATCTCCAACAAATCCATCAAATCAAAAGGTCAAAAGTTGAATGGCAAATTAATTGCTAATAAAGCAAGATGGATCAAAACCAAATCTTGACAAATTAGGGTTATCAAAATGATAAGTGTTGATAACCAAAATTAGAGCATTGAAGAAGAATAGAAGATGATTAACAGGAACTTAGATCTTAACTTTGTCGGATCTTAATCCTATAAAATGCCCAACAAATCCATAAATTCTCCAATTTAACCTGCAACGGAATGTAGAAACCCAAAGAAAGAGATCATTGGAAGAACAATACTAAAAATCTCACTCAAATATGGAGAAAATCAAAAGTAGCATCTAAGCAATTAGAATTTGCCACATGCCGTATCGTGGTTGGAAATTTCCCGCTCAAAACTTCTTAATATATTGTTGCATATAACATATTCATCCATCTATTTATTATTTTTTAAATCAATTAATAATGTTAAAGGAGAAGTCGCCTAAACCATGTGACGACTTCTCCTTTAATATGAGTTTGTTTGTTAACTAATATTTATTTATTTTTAAATACACCAAAACCAATATTTATTTATTCAACTTTACAAAGTGTGACTATATACACATATTTTTTGTAATTTTGGTAAATAATGTTTTTTTTTATGACGAGGAACCCATCTTTGGTGGCAAACCCTGAGCACGTGACCCAGCCGACAAGAGTCACGCACCAGGTAAACCGGCTTGCACCGACCGGCTCGATCCACTGATAAGGAGCAAGACAAACCTTGTATAGGGATCGAACCTGAGACCTTCTGACTTCCCCTTGCTCCCTGCTAGTGAGCCACCCCGACTGGGGATAAATAATGTTTTGTTTTGATTCTTCTCATAGTACAACTTCAAAAATTATTTTGGGTTAAAAGTTCATAATTTATTAATTTGTATTTTTTTTTTTAAAGTTTGTATTATTTTTGGTTTACATGTGGATAGTTTGTATTATTTCGAGACTTTTTTTTAGTTCGTATTATTTTTTATTCATATGTGTGACAGTTGGTATTATTTTGAGTCATTTTTCCTTGCTTTTATAAATTCATACTTAATAGTAATAAGTATGAAATTATTAAAAAAAATTACTGTAATATTTTATATACTCCAGTTTTTAATACCTAAAATAACGTGCAAATTAAATGTCATATTTTAATTAACAGAGTATTATTTTTAGCCATTTTCTCTAAATCTACGGGCTTAAACCTTTCTACAGGGCCAAAATCATCACCTCCTCTCCGCCTCTTTCCAAATTGCAAGTTCCCCACTTTCTTCATCGACACTTCCAGAATCTTCTCCTCTCCATCTCTCTCGCTTCTGAGGGTGGTTAGTACCATGTTGAGTAGGGGTGTTATGTGAACACGAGTAGCTCGAATTCGGCTCGTACTCGGCTCGAAAAAACTCGGCTCGAGCTCGTTCATATTTAAAAACGAGCCGAATACGAGCAGTTTTCCGAGCTCGTCACGAGCTCCGAGCTCGAGCCGAGCTTTATTCGAGCTACTCGGATAGCTCGTTTAATTATAAAACTAGTGGAATACCCGCGCCATGGCGCGGTTGCGATGAAAAAAAATTAGAATATAAAATATTTATTACTACGTATAAGGAATGACCAAAGTTGGTTGGTGGATCGGATTTGGAATTTCTGCAGAGATTACTCTATCAATGTCATTTGTGGTTAGACAACTTGTCATCTTTATGCAGTCACATAACAATATGAGCATGGAGTAGTGCACGTTGTTGAAACTCTATAGTATATACAATTGCAGAAATAGAAAAGTTGTAAGTAAAAAAAGTCAGCGGTGAGAAACCCATACAGTGACACAACACAATCAATGAAAACTGTAATAAAAAACTAAAAAAACAAAAAAAAAATAGGTTTTGTATTTGATAGAAAATTGTTTAATTATTGAATTAGAGGAAAGAACACATAGTCATAATTGTTCCAACTCCAAATTACATAAATATCAGGACGCTGCTATATTTTCACATGGGGATATAAAATACCAAAAAAGCACAAAATCAAATCCATGATTCCAAATCAAATAAAGAAATGAGGATAATCATAAATTTCAATAAAAAAAATATAACTAAATTCAGTTGCATTTGGCAAATACAGGAACTACGGAAAGTTGAGATATCAATGTGTCAGTTTAACAAAAATCAGTTTAAGTTTCGACCAGCCAGATATAATTTCAGGTCAGCAAAAACTGTGGTTGATTTAAAATGTAATTTGAATTCAGCAATCTAAAAGTTGTTGAGCAATAAAGAAATCCAGAATAAAAGAAACAGAACTTAAGTTACTGATAAAATCTCAGTTGTTGAGCAACTGACAGATTAAGCATATTTGAATACATCTCTAAAAAACAAATGACAGGTTTAGTGGATTTTTGAAGCTGTCACATTTTGAGCAGAATTTGAAATCTGATGGCAAAAATCTGTCTCAAATTGAGCAAAGGTTAAAAATCTGTAAACAACATTTTTTTGGTTAAAATCTGTAAACAGCAATATGAGACAAATTCAGCATACTATAATATTGTATATCATATATGTAAATTAATTTTAAAAAGTGTAAATTCAGCAAAAGGTAAATTTGCAAATATGGGAGAAAATATTTATGAATTTAAGTTTCAGAAATCTGCAAATTCTATTTATGAATTTAAGTTTCAGAAATCTGCAAATTCAGGCCCAACCCTTGACAACATTTCCATTATTTGAGTTTGTAATTCCTATGTTGTTGTTGCTTCGAAAACTTCAGCTTTGGAGCTTTTGAGGCTATTTTTTGCCGGTATTATGGTACTTTGATCAAAACTTGGGGGCTGTTGAGTTGGAAAAATTTTTAAGACCGTGGGGCTGATTTTCTAATGGTGTGAGGGCTGGTTTGAGGCAGCTGCTCGTAAAGGTATTGTTGGGGACTGAATTTAATTTGGCTTCAACTTACCACTTTGGTGCTGCTTGAGAATTTAGTTTTGAATATGTTTAGGGCTGTTTTATGCTGGTTTTTATGCAAAATGGGAAGGTGCTGATTTTTTCAGATACTTATCTCTAACATAAAAAGCAACACATGATTATAAGAACGACATGAAAAAAGAAAGTTGTAGCACTGGGCACTAAAGTAGCACACCAATAATCTGGCAAATATAAAGAAGCCTTATCGTTGGTTTCCCAACCATTCTGGCAAAAACAGTTCAAACAAATATAGGGAATGAACTAATATAAATGGATAGAGAATATAGAGTTTAAGCCATAGATGGCCATATGCCCTAACATGTTAATCAAGATTTAATATGAATCCACCCTTTTATCGTTACTGCAAAAGCCACCAATTTGATAAAAGAAACCCATAAAAATGCACCTGGGAGGAAATTTGATTAACTCAGCTTGCTCCTTCAAGTGCATTTCCTCTAAACGGCGTCCTCAATTCAGCAATCACAATTTATTCTTCTCTCTGGAAAAAAAAGGTATTTTACTACAGATTTGTTAATTATAAGGCAGTTGAAATTAGTTTCCTTGTTATGTGAATAATCACTGTTGAGGGATACCTGAAGAAGTGGCCAAATAAAATTATAAAAGAAAAAAAAGGTTAAGACAAATACATGAATTGAATTTTGATCACCTAGGAGTTTCCATAGTGAAAAAACTTGTTCCTCCGCATGTTGTCGATGAGCATGCTCTTATTGTATTCTATTCAATAACTCTGCAATGTTCTTCTCAAAAGTGTAATTAGACAAAAAATTGTACTGCCTTACAGGGAGAATTCAAACATTTGATTGTAAATGAAATTACTGCCACAATCCTCAAAAATTGTGATGTCATATAATAATACGCAGCTAAAGACTATATTTGGGTAAATTCATTTTTTAGTCGATCCCTAAAGCTTTAATTTGTTTAAAAATTGTCCATAACCTTTCTCATTTCTTATAGTTTTTTTTACAATATAACAAATGAAACACGGGTGAAAGGTTATGGGCCAAAATAAAATGCAAGAAAAACATAATTGAGAGCAAAATGAAATACAAAAGAAGATTAGAGAACAATGGAAGCCCCTTCAACACAGCTGATTGATCAGGATTCACCAGAATTTGAACTTGCGACAGAAAAAATATCACATTATATAAGCCAGAGGTTTGGATAAAGTAGAGTTTGCTTACTTGTTTGTATGAACTCCAGAGTAACGAAGAACTGAAACAACATGATGAGTTGAAAGAGACAATAATGAATATTGAACCCTGCACGAAGCTTGTGTTTTTGTATTCCATAGTTTCAACATTAAACCCTGCACGGAAATAAAAATAAATAAATGTCAACGATAAGACACTCTCTTCTAGAGTGATATTATCCTATAAGAGAAACTTGAGGTTATCAAAAGAAAGAAACTCATCAATGTATGGAATAGTCGTGACAATCTCTCCCAACCCATAGTTTCACATTTTGAAAGAACTGAAAATTGCAACCAAACTGGTACGATTAAAGCTAAAATTTGAAGCTAGATGCAGAGTGATAAAAAAAATCAAGTGACATACAGACTCAGAAGGGGCAAAGATGGAAAAGGTTTACCTACAATTAACTAATTCAATATTTGATGATTGGCATGTAGCTCATGTTTCTTCGTTTGATGAGAAGGTGAAAGTGGGACCATCACCGAGGCCAAACCCGGTAAGAAGGCCTGATGTATTATTGAAGATAAGCAAGAAATGGTAGGAAAGAAATATTTAGATATGCTTGACCATGGAAGGGAAGATAAACACACAACAATCAAGCATCTTTAACCCTAGGATCAAGAACAAAACTGCAAAGCCTTCCAAGCAATTTCAGGCTTGCAGCCAACCATTTAGCATGAACAAATGATGCTAAAGAAGCTCCTTAACCTTCAGAATTTGCCAATTTTAGTAAACAACTCAGATAACTATGCAATATGCAAATGATTTGATCACATCCAAATGAATCAAGCAAACTCACCAGACAGGTTTAATAAAAAAACCCAAACTTGAGTAAATGACCCAAAACGAAAAAAAATCACAAGTGAATTGTAGCAGTAACCTTGGATTTTCTGTAACAGGCAAATGCCTCTAGCTAAATCCTAATATGCAATTTAGATGTAAAAAAATATGAGGCTAAAATATAGCAGAGCTAAATCCTAAACGCCAAAAGGAAAAAACTCTCTTCTAGCATTATGTTATCCTATAAGAGAAACTTGAGGTTACTAAATGTGATAAACTTACCAATGGTTGGAATAGTAGTGACAATCTCTCCCAGAATTCCTCACTTTCACCAGAAAGCAAAGCTAAGTCACAATCAAACATATTAATAGCATGGTAGTCAGAGAATGTTTCAACTAAGAAGAAATTACATCTTGGGACTAAAGCATGATTCGTCATTCACCAAATCAGTACACATGATTTAAAGACAACATCACAACTCCTAAGATTATAAATTTCTAATCTGTAACCTTAAATCCGAAATCGTACTCAGCAAAAATAGGGCATTAAATCATAAATATGAAATTTTAATTTCTAACAACCCTACATTCAAAATCTTAATCCAATCAAATCCCCAAAGCAACTCACGAAATACTAAAATCCAAATCCTAAATTTCATAAAATTGAAATGAAAAATAGGACAAATACCTTAGAAGTCTCGCACGAGAAAGGATGAAACTCAAAAGCGAGGGATTTGTGGACAACAATCGTTGAGGGTCAAGATCAGGAAGGACAGGACATTCGACACCGTCAACCGGCCTCCAATCGTCGGCGTGGCCATCGAGGGTGACGATCTTGAAGCCCGAGTAGGAGTTGTAGGTCCGCTGATGGAGGATAAGGGTGCAAGGTCCAACGGGGAAGAGAATTGATGGGTTGAAGTCACACAAAAGAGTAATTAGAGACAAAAGGGAGAAAGAACAGAAGAAGAAAGAAGAGTATGGAGGAGGAAACTACCGCCGCCAGGCCGGAGCACAACCACCGCCACAATGCAACAATAAAGGATGTGCCGCCGAAGGACAACAAACCATCGCCACAAGGCCGAGCAAATGGCGGAACGTCATCCACGATACACCTGAAACAAATAGGCGAAAATCCGTCAAATTTAGGTTAAAAAGCGGAGAAAGATGGAGGAGTGGGGGGGATAGAACCTCAAATCGGCAAGGCAAGGCTAAGCAAGGCGATCTCAAATCGGCGGAAGTCTCCCGTGAATCGAATAGCCAGAGGTGGGGGAGTCGGTGAATTAGGAGAACCCTAGAGTAGCGTGGACTAAGATCGAAAAAAAAAGGTAAAAGAGGAATTAAAAAGGAAAAAATGTAATTGGCCGAAAATGCAAAATCGAAGGAGAGAGCGCCATGTGGCAAAAACTCTTTGCTTTTAAGTAGTTATATAGATATAGATATAGATATAGATATAGATATAGATGCATTGGATTCCAAACACTCAGTCCGACAGTCCATACCCTCTATAAGTGTTTTGGATCCTCAAAGGTTATGGGCCTATATGGGTTAAGACTTAAAAGCCCATTTATTACCCTATCAAAGAACAAGAGATCCCTAATCTCAATTCTCACCCTCTCACCCTCGTACGCCGCCTCCCACCCACCTCTCTGTCACTTCCTTCTCCATCTACCAAGACCTTCTCAACGGCGGATCCTTAACTGTCTCCCACCCACCTCGTCGGAGTCTCTTTCTACCGGAAGCTTAATCTAATAACAACCTACACCGCTTCATCATCTCCTCCCGACGAAGCGCGACCACCAGCACCCGAAACCAGATCCCATCGAAACCACATCGCTTTCTCTTTCCTCAACACCGTCCCCGCCTTTGACTTCACCGACGGTAGTCCTCCTCGCAATGGCTACTGATGTTGAACCTATTCCATTCACTTTCATCTCAAACTATTTTTTCTAGAAGCACACAATAGTTTTTGAGCTCAAAAACGAGTTCAAAAAGGAGTTTCCAGCAAAACAAGCAACCAAACTCAATCGAGCTCGAACAAAAACGAGCTCGAGCTCCTTATACAGCTCGCGAGCCGAATCTGAGCAGCATTTTAGGCTCGAAAAAAAAAGCGGGCTCGGCTCGATAAAAAACGAGTTGAGTCTGAGCACCTAGGTACTCGGCTCGTTCGACTCGAATAACACCCTAATGTTGAGACTGTGGAGATGGTACCAAAATTGCTTGCAAGTGCATCCAGTGAAGACCCAGATGATCAGCTCTGGCCTCCTCTGGGGTTTTGGCGACATTGCTGCCCAGGCCATCACCCGCTCCACTCGCCCTAAACCCCTTCTCAAAATCTCCGTGCGTATATCAACCAATTTCAATCTTTCTTTTATGTGATTATACATCTCTGTA
This sequence comes from Persicaria tinctoria, assembly GCA_037127255.1. NCBI lineage: Eukaryota > Viridiplantae > Streptophyta > Magnoliopsida > Caryophyllales > Polygonaceae > Persicaria > Persicaria tinctoria. Next base: position 84,357,277 of record JBANSL010000004.1, on the reverse strand, counting down.
CAATTAGGGTTTCTTTCAGCTTTCGGTCCACTGGGTAACATCAATTTGATTCTTTAGTTTGTGTTTCGCTGTGTTGTTCCTTTCTGAATGGCATTGATCCGCTTTCAAGTTCTATGAAGTTTGAGCTTTTGGTAAATAGTGTTTGAGCCAATGAGTTTGGTTTTATTCCTGCTGTTGTCAATGTCGATTTGGTTAGGTATCGTCTAATCTTAAATTGAACATTTTCTAGTGTAATTTGTAGATTAGAGTAGTTATCTTTGATTCCTGTTGTGGTTGATTGTGGGACTTTGGTGAGTTTCTCTGCAAGTATTTGCATTTATGCTGCTCAATTTACAGATATGGTTGTCTCCCAAGCTGTATCAATCTGATGCCCTGCCTTGCTGCATGAGTCTTTGTGAAGTTATGGTTGTTTCCATTTCACTGCTTATCTTTCATATTGTCTCAATGATTTGTTATTTGGCTAGTTGTGCCTTTGTACATGAGAACCGAGAAAGCGTAGATGAACAAAGATTGACAAAAATGGAGACCGGAGAAGTGTAAATTTGTACAGTCTATGAAGTGATGCTTCTTTTGTGTTTATGAACAAGCTTTAGGCTGGTTAAACCACAGGGAGCCCATTTACTATCCTAAAGTTCGCAGGTCATGATAATTTAGGGATTTTTTAAAATATAATATCAGTTGTTGGGTTGGAAAAAGTAATTGAGTTAGGCCTATAGTCGGTGTTTGATAGCTCCTAATTGTTTGAATAACCCAACACGGAGTTTGAGTATGGGTATGAGCTCGTTTGTTGAAGTGTTGAGTTTTAGACCCATGCTCAGGCTAGCCAAACAAGGCATATATTCATTCCTTTATACTTCATATATAGCCAAATAACCCAGCAAGTCCTTAGATTATTGAACATGTAAGCATATTACTCTTGGATAGATAGTAGACCAAAATTAAAAAACGAAAATTGCAAGCTTATTGGTTGGATGAAGTATTGAAGTATTTGTGTTAGCTTCAAAGTATTGAAGTATTGGTTGGATGAAGTATGAAGTATTGGTTGCAAATTATTGGTTTACTTCCTCAGGGGCTAATTATGGTGTATAATTTCATAGCATGTATTGTACTGTCTATAATCCAGATTTAGATAGTATTTTTTTGTACTTGATTGATTGATTCCAAATTATTACCTATTCATACATGTATAGGATGAAGATGACAAATTCAAGATTAGTTGGAAGAGGGTTGCTGCTACAAGCATGTTTGGGTTTGGATTTCTTGGTCCGATAGGACATTTTTGGTCAGTGTTCTCTTCATTTGGAATTTCATCTTTTCAATTACAATAGCTGTCTTTCAAGTTTCAACCTCCAATCATCAAGAATAATAGTTCTCAAGTGTATTAAGTTGTATAGACTATTAGACTTTACATTCGCGTTATTTTAAACATATTATAAATTACGTTAATGAAACACTTTTAAAGTGATTATAATTATAATGCATAATCACTTGGAATCCAATTCCAAATAGTTATTAACCATCTTAATCATTGAGAGTTCGTTTTCAGCCAATCATAATCCTACTATTGCTTCTCACTTGTTTGAAACATGTCTACAAGTTGTAGTTCCTCCCTGCCCATAGTACTATTTTGAATAGGGATATGATAGAAAATGCGTGTTTAACTTTTAATCCTATAAACATACCGGGCATGTTTATTGCAGTTCATAACTTCTTGTTTTTACATTTTCAGAAACATCCTTCATAATCTTGGTTTATTTATAAAATTATTTAAATTAAATTATGTTGAACCTGATTTGTAACTCTTAAGTCTTAACTACTTAAGTGTTATTGATCTAGTGGAAGTCTGATTTATTTATATTTTCTACTTTGTGCCTTTCCAGGTATGAAGGTCTGGACCGCACTCTAAAGACGAGACTTCGAATGCGACCAAATTCCTTCAAATTTGTCGGCACTAAGGTTGCGCTTGATGGCATCATCTTTGGGCCATTGGATTTACTTGCCTTCTTCTCTTATATGGGCTTAGCTAATGGGAAAAGCCTACCTCAAATCAAGGAAGATGTAAAGAGGGATTTTGTCCCTGCTTTGCTCATGGAAGGTGGCGTCTGGCCAATACTTCAGGTAGCCAACTTTCGGTACGTGCCTGTAAGATATCAGCTTCTATATGTCAACTTCTTCTGCTTGCTGGATAGTTGTTTCTTGTCATGGATCGACCAACAGGAAGATGCTCCCTGGAAAAAATGGTTATTGTCCTTTATACGCCGAAATGAAGAAGATGGACATAGAGGATGATGTAGATGCATCCCGATTTTGATTCTTCTTTCCCCACGCAAAGGTTTTTTCACAGACCAGGAACGATACATCCAATGATCCAAGTGAGTACAAATTATAGCGAAATTTCATTTAGATAGGTTTTTGAAGTTTCAAGCAGGGATTATTTCTAGTGCAGAGATGACTTGAAAGATTCATCGGGAAAATTAGTATTGGTTAGATCCTGGCCAATGTGCATTTTATGCTGGTTGTAAGATACAGACCGGAGAAAGTGCCCTATTCCGATTCGTTTCAATAAAGGATGGGATTCGGTTTTCTTATACCTTTTCAAAGATTCACGCAATAGAGTCCACACGAACTCTCTCCGCTCTTTTAAAGATGACTTTTTTTTAGCCTCTTTTCAGCAGCAAATCTCCATCGCTTTCATATGCAGTAAGGGAGGTGGAAGGCTATCAAATTCAAGTACTGTAGGAAATGTACAACTCTTTGTTCCTTGGTTGTTTGGAACATCTTTTTTTTCAGTTTCAGAATCCACAAGCTTTTGATATTGAAAGTGTCATTTTTGGTAAAGTGCATTTTGGTGTGTGAGCACGATGAGAGTGAGTTTTTACGCTCATTACCCTGTGTAAAATTGCATGAGATGTGTTAGGTTTGGCCCGAGCCTGGGTTGCTTCATATGCAGAGCGTTATTATTCGGGCAACATAGATGAAACCTTTCTGCATAGATGAAAGAAGAAAGCTTTTGAATATATGCGTATTCCAGCGTTTGCTGCAAATACCGTAACTGAAATGACTTCTAAAACCATATCTTCAACTCCAACAACAAATCCCGCTATACAACGGGGTTTAGGGGGTCAGGATGTACGCACTCGTACCCCCGAACTGATCGAGAGAGAAAATTTTCATGATTAAAAAAAATTAAAAGGTGAAAATTCCTTGAAAAAAGACCCCCTAAATAAATTTAAAAAAAAGAAGAGATAGTTATATACTTGATATAGGAGTAATATTATTACTTATTATTTTATGAAAGAAAAAGAAGAGCAAATTGTACCGAAGGAAAAAAAAAAGACAAACTAATATTTTATTTAATTATATAATATTATATTATTTTATTATTAAGATTTTTTGAAAAAATCTTAATAATTCACTAGTCCGTCTTTGTTGGGTTTGAGCCTTCGATCCTTTTTTAAAACATATTTTGTTATCACAAAGCTCATTCAGCCTATCTCGATTCGTATTCCTAGTTGGTTGAGAAGAGCTTCGATGGTGATAAGATCTTATTTTAAGTTGCAAGTCCTGGCCACAAATAACATAACATGTGTATATATAGTTTGGCAAACCCTTAGCTTTAATGCATGTGTGAACCTAAACTTCATATATTCTTTAATTTGTTGTTACTTCATGAAACCAATGCCTCACATCAATCATCATCTAGAAAAAGTAGAAGGAATAAAAATAATGTCGATCGATCGGATCGGAGGTTTCATAGCAAAATATCAATCAGACATACATATGTTGTTAAGCCTAAACCATCCATATATGTATGCATATATATATGTCAGCCACTAAACTAAGATATTGTAAGCATCATATGAAGGCTGGTAGACCGGCCATAAGTTTTTTCGCAAGCTGGATTTTGTGCCTCTAATTGCTATCCTAACTTTGGTCTTTGTTAATTTTGACAATAAGTATTCATTAATTGATAGATTAATTTGATAATTGAGTACACTTGACAATCATATGAAATATATTATTGACATATATGTTGGTATGTAAAAGGCAAACAAATCTATCCAACTTAAAGCTGACAAAATTAACTTATTTTCGTCTGGGTTTTATGAAGCCACGTCCAACTAAACAGGCTGAACCACAATTAGGTTATGCTTGATATTTGTTGAGTATATATGTTGATTATCTCTACTATATAAAAAGTGTGAACAGTGCATATATACATATTTTATTCGCAATTGGGCCTAAATCAATTTTCTGGGCTTGATTATTCAAAACTATGTGGCCCAATTTACTCTATTCTTCTTTTTTCCCAAATGAGAGTATGAGATGCCCCCATCATTAGCTCACCGCCCTTTGAAGCCGGAATGTGGTCAAAAGTCGAGTTACAAATTTGCCCCTCCCTTTTTACTATCTTTTCAAAAAATTACAATACTATCCTCATCACTTCTCCATCTCATCTGGCCGTCTCCGCCTACTTGCCCTTTTCTGCAAATCTTCCTCCAAATTCTACTGTTCTCTCTTCCTCTTCCTCTTCCTCTTCACCTCTATGGCTTCATCTTTTAATTTCTTCTTCTCTTTATACATGGTTCATCCCTAACCCAATTTTGCCCCTATTTCTAATTGAAACCCCCTCTTTTGCTCGCCGTCTTCGACTGGCTGTGTGTAAATGGCGATGTGAAGCTATTGGTTAGCAAGTGAGAAGTGTAGAAGGCGGCACCATCAAATTTTCTTTTTCCCTGGAGAAGGTATGTCTTCGATTTTTCATTTGAAATTTCTATAATTTAAGGTTTAGGTGTTTGACTTTAGGGATTTTTTGACTTTAGGGATTTGATTGGATGGATATTTGAAATTGAGGGTTAGCTTGTTTTGAGTAAAGAGCAATCAAATTTAGAAATTTAAGAATAGAATTTAGGGTTTAGGTGTACCTCCAGTGCGTTGATAGGATGCAAGTTCTGACAGCATCTCTAATCGGAAAGAGAGCAAGAATGAAATGGATAATATTCAAGGGAAGATCACTTAGTAAATCATGATCTGACTGATTATCCATCTTCTATTTCTCGAAATGGGCTCATCATCATCCATTACAATAACAAAAACCCTAGAAAATGCCAAAACAAGGACGGGCAAGAACCGTCTAACAAACGAGGATGATCACCTTCGTACATTTGGTTGCTTGTGCTTCCCTAATCAGGCATCCACCGCCCCCCACAAACTTCACCCTCACTCTACCCATTATGTCTTTCTTGGCTACCCGTCTGATCATTGCGGTTATATTTGCATCGATATCAAGACTCACAAGATCATTCTCTCTCGTCATGTCACCTTTGATGAGTCGCGATTTCCCTTCGCGTCTCCCACACCCCCTGTGTCGTCGACGGAGTCTGATTCACCGTTCCCTCACTTCATTCTTCCCCAGAGCTCTCCCGGTGCTCCTGCGTCTCCCCCTCCCCCACCTCCCTCCCCACAAGACCACACACCCGCAGCGTCTCCGGAGTCTTCCGACCCCGTCAGATCGTCTCCATGACCACCGCCCATCACCCCGCTATCCACCTCTCATCACCCTCGCCTCACCTACATATGACTTCCTCTCATATTTGCAGTCACCAGTCTCAAGTCTCAAGTCTCAGCAACAATATGAAAAATAGAGGAATGAACACAACTGACCTGCATATGACTTCCTCTCATATTTGCAGTTTCCTCTCTCAACTTCCGCAAAATCTAATTCGAAATTCCAGGTATATTAGTACGAAAGAACAAAAATTCGAAGGAGAAAGCAAAGAGAGAAGAGAAATCGGACCTCAGGCTCTCGAACATGGTCAAGAACATAATCATATAAGCGAGGAGTCATACTGATAACCTGCTTGCTCCCGTACTTGTCGTCACTGGAAACAACGCAGGCGTGGCCATTGGAAGACGAAGATAAGCAGCAATAGAGCCGACACTCAACCAAATAATTCCGATCCCGCGTTTGATTCTGATTTCTCCACAGCTGAATTTGAGAGCTAGAGGTTAAGAATAGAGCAATAGATCTTCTGCTGGCAATTGCTCTCCTGGATGTGGGAAGAGACGACGATGAGAGGTGGAGTTGGGGAAAGGGAAAACGCGCAGGTAAAGGCAAGGCCGTGGGAGGTTGATGATGGCGGAGAAGAACATGGCGAAGCATTTGTGCGAGCAGGCGGAGGGAGGGAGCGAAATCCTGAGCTCAGACGAGACCTCGGAATCGGGTGATTAATTTGGGTTCGGATAAGTTGCTTCGGTTTCGGGTTCGGGTGATTAATTATTTTTTCGTCCCTAATCTTTTCTCTCGTTTTAGTTTAGTCTCTAATTTTTACGATGTTCGAAAATCAAAATACTTCATTCATTCAAAAAAAATGTCATTTAATATTTACACATATTTTTTTAAATAAAAAAAAACTATACTTCCTCCGTCCTAAAATACATTATCTTTTAAGCCTTAAAATTTTGTCAAAAATACATGGATTTTTAGGGTTATAAGGTAATTATTACCCCCTAAAAAGTACAATAGTAATTCAAATTAAAAGATTATCATCTCTATAAAAATAATGAGATTTAAATATAAATAGGTTTCCTTAATTAACGTGTAAAGGTCTAAAAGACCATGTATTTTTGGACGGAGGAAGTATTTTACTATGTATTTACATTTTTATTAATTAATATGATAAAAGTTATATAAAATATTAATATTTTAAAAAATTAATAATAAAACTATTGATGTTTTATATAATTTTTATTACCTTAAAAAATCTTATATAGTAAATGAAAAGTTTTACCAAAAATAAGGAGTATTTTACAACCATTTTCTCTCGTTTTATTTTAATCTCTACTCATTTTGCAAAATATTTTGAATCTTAATTTATAATTTTTAGTCCCTATTATTACCAGAATTTTATCAAAAATTTATTATAACTATTATGAAAATTACTAAAATTAAGCATGTGTGCCAACTTTATAATTTTATTTTGAAAAAAAACCTTGATCAATTTTAATGTTTAAATTTGTAATGATTTATTTTATAAAATCACTTACAAAAGTCAATTTTTTTTTTTTTTACAAAAAAGCACTCATAAAATCTATATATCTCTCTCACTACTATATGAGATAGGAGGGTGTTTTGTAAAAATAAAAGGGTAATTTGCACAAATATACACTTTTTTTTTCGGGTTTGCACAAATACAACTTTTTTAGAAAATTTGCAAGAATACCATATGTGGTATTAGTGCAAATAGGAGCGGCAATTTGTTTAGCCGGTTGCAGGTTGTCCCGGGGGGGGGGGGGGAGAGAGAGAGAGAGAGAGAGAGAGAGAGAGAGAGAGAGAAAGAGAGATGGGACATTGGATTGGGTGGGGGATTTTGGCGTCAAAATTGGAGAGAGGAGGTGAGGTGATGGGAAAGGGTTTCCCTCCATTTTTAATGTGTAATAAGAGAGGAGGAGAGAGGACATCATTTTCGGTGTTCCCGTGGAAAAGAGAGCTGGAGAAGAAGGCCACCATTGGAGAAGAACCCATCCGCATTAAGGTCCAGTTGGTGAGCACGTGTCGGGCTCTTAATTCGTTCGTGTCAGTGTTCGTAAACTTCCGTGTCACAGAGATATCTGAGAAACCCTAATTCTAAGTTGCAATGGGTAGACTTCTCTTCTATTTCTCCTCATGTTTCGTGAAGAGTAGATACCCATTACCAATGGTGCTGATCCGAGTTTTGAATTGCAGGGCAAAACGCCAAAGTATGTGTGACTCTCAACTTCAACGGGCGTTGGTTGTTCGATGGTGCGGGGTGGGTGTATTATGGTAAAACAGAGCGGAAAAATGTTATAATTGAAGAGGGCATCGACTTCGCCTCTCTGACTCAACTGCTGAGGAGGAAGGTCGGCCATGATTGTTCATGTGAAGAGTGGCGGTTTTCTTACATGCCAAAGGGGGAAGAAGCGGGTCATCCGATAACGATAGGTGATGACGACGACCTTGAGGCTTATAAGTTTCTCAACTCGATGTCTGGGGAACATCCATGGCCCATGGCGATATTTATTGGTCCAGTGGCGAAAGAGAGGCTTCAAGTACCACAACCCGACGTCGGGGAAGAATGCTTGAGTGGGCCTCGTAACTCTCAAAAGGTGGACGAGCTGGAGGCAGAAGGTAAGTGACAACCAAACCCTATGGTTGTAGATGTGGGGTTATACGGTGGAGGAGGGGTTAGCCAGTCAATAGGGATTACCAACGATATAAGGGTGAAAAACAATGTGGAAACGGGGTTGGGAAGGGGTGACAAAGATAAATGTGAGGGTGACAAAGGTATGGGTCCGGAGGTGATCCTCTTGGATGAGGTCATAGGGGAGAGGCAGGGTGACGTTACTGAAAAATGTTTTGGAACTGGTGACACGCGTATTTTTGAAGGTGACAAGGGTAAATGTCCAGAGTCGAACGACATGGATGAGGTGATAGGGAAGAGACAGGGGGACGCTACTGAGAGCGGGTTTGGAACTGGTGAAAACCTTAAGAGTGTAGGTGACAAGGGTAAAGGTCCGAAAATGATCCAGTTGGGTGGGTTGATAGGGAAGAGTCAAGAGCACGCAGGGGACATAGGGGCTGGAACTGGTGACATGGATATTCTTGAGGGTGACATGGATATTCTTGAGGGTGACAGGTGTGATGGTCTAGATGTTATCCACTTGGGTGACACGGACTCCTACTCAGATGACACGGAAAAATGTGAAGGTGACAGGTATAAGGGGGTGGATCTCATAGCCATTAGCAGTGAGGAGGAGGACTTCGATTCCGGAGTGAAGAGGGAAGAAGATTGTTCATATTATTATGACTGGGAGGATTATGAGGAAGACCAGGGTATGAGGGTGTCGTCGGAGGAGGACGAAGTTGAGGAGGAGGTGATTAGGGAAGTAGAAGATCGGGTTCCTAGGTCCAGCACATCCCCACCGTCGATGGAGAACGTAGAAGCTATGTTGGACAAAGCAACGCCTCGGACACAGGAACCACGACGGAAGCTGACAGAAATTTCGGAGGGAGAAATTTTCGCCTCGAAGGTAGAATTGCAGACTCGCCTGAAGTGGATTGCAATGAAGAAGTGCTTCGAGTTCGTAGTGAAGAGGTCGTGTAAGAAAACCTATTTAGTTGGTTGTTTGGACACCAAGTGCACGTGGATGTTAAGGGTGTCGACTTACCGGCGCACGACAATGTGGTGCATCCGACAGTATGTCCAGGAGCATACATGTGACATTAGCATGATGCACAACCATAGCCGACATGCTACGTCGAACATGATTGGACGCAACCTCGTGACCACGTAAGTGTTAATTTAATTGCGACCAGCTATTCCTGTCACACAACATTATTCCCCATGTCACATTACGTAATTCACCATGACACCATTATATGCAGGTTCACCGGGACTCGAAAGGACCTCGTTCCCGAGCAAGTCCAGAAAATGACGAAGGCCGAGTATGGAGTATCGTGTAGCTACTGGAAGGCACGAAGGGCACGGCTGACAGCGATGGAGGTGAAGCATGGGACGTACGAAGACAGCTACCGAGATATTATTCCTTACTTGCACATGTTGGAGCAGACGAACCCTGGGACATATACTAAGTTAGAGCTGGACGCATCCCAAAGATTCAAGTACGCCTTTATCAGCTTCGGGGTATGGCGCAAGGCGATTCCCTACCTTCGAAAGGTAATACCCCGTGTCGGTACTAAACTATTGCATGTCACCTAACATACATAACCATGTCACCTAACCAACTGGTGTCGATATCCATGTCCAGGTGATTTCAGTTGATGGGAGTTTCCTGAAAGGGAAGTTCAGGGGCACGCTTCTCTTTGCCACAGCCCAAGATGCAGACCACAGTATATACCCGATCGCTTTTGCGATTGTCGATGGTGAGAATCACGGGTCATGGAGCTTCTTCTTCAAGAACATGCTACATGTCGTCGAGGATACACCGGGCTTAATGTTTGTATCTGATCGGCATGTTAGTATCGAGAAAGGTTTGAGGGACAATTATTTGTTTGCTAAGCAAGGGGCCTGCCAATGACATCTATTTCAGAATGTGAAGGTAAAGTACAGGGGGGTGACGGCCTTGCACACATTGTTCTTAAAGGCGGCGAAGGCGTACACGAGGGCAGAGTTCGAGAAGCACTTTGCTGATTTTTGCGCTCAGGCACCCACTGCGGGACAATACCTAAGAGAGGCTGGATTCCAGAACTGGGCCCGGGCATACTTATTGGGGATGCGCTACAACATATTGACGACGAACAACTCCGAGTGTCTGAATTGGGTGTTCAAGGAGCCCCGCGAGCTACCCATCACAACCCTGATTGATGCTGTCATCGAAACAATATCCAAGTGGTTTTACGATCGACGGGAAAAAAGCACCAAATCGAAGTCGACGGTCAGCGATTACGTTCAAGGTGAGCTGCAAACGAGCTATTCGTTGGCAACATCATGGATGTCAGAGCCCTCAGCTCACATGAGTACACTCTCCGCAGAGGGTCCGGCACCTGGGTTGTGAACCTGTGTGCCCGGACCTGCACATGCAAGTGGTTCGAGATTGACCAGTTTCCGTGCCAGCACGCCATAGCGGCTTCAAGGTATCGAGGTAGCAATTTCTTCTCTCTTGTGAATGACTTCTACAAAGTCGCCGCCTGGAAGGCGTGTTACGAGAATGTGCTATATCCGGTCCCTCCAAAAGAAGAGTGGCGAATCCCCCCAGCCATATCCAGCGCGGTGTGTCTCCCCCCGGACGTGAAGCGACGCCCTGGTCGCCCTAAGACTTGTCGATACCCATCTCGGGGAGAATTTAGCCGTTCCAAGCGTCGTCGTTCTTAGATGCGTTCCTCCATTGGTGGTCCAACGCCTTACCTCAGCAGCTGGGTAGTCTTTTGCATTTGCCGTATCGGGTCAGTGGTTGGACCATTATCCGTCTATGTTATTTTTTGAAGGGGCAACGTATTTGGTAGTGTAATTACGTTGTTTGTGCATATGACAAACTGTAAGGAGTCTGCTGTACTTTTGGGAAGGGTTTCCACACTACAGTTAAGCGGTGAAGAACTTCGTAGTACTTTTGGGGATGGTTTCAGAACAAAAACCATGCCAGCGTAATTGTATTCCCGTGTCAGGTGGAAGGGGTTATCATGTCACAGCTTTCAATTTCATGGTAGACATTTCGTCGGTTGAAGCTATGATAATGAATTCAACAATGGATTGGCACTTATTTGACAAAATGTTTACAGTCCTGATTGGTTGTGGTAGTGGTGTTAGGAATTCACCCTTGTGAACATATTGAAATCACCTTCATGACAATGTTGAAGGGGTTATTATGTAAGGTGTCATTGGATTGTAAGTTGGGTGACACGGGCGATTTCCTGACAACTTTTAACCAAAGTTTCGACAATAATAACTTGGTCGAAATGGTTGCCCGTACCTCAAAACAAAAAGAAAACAAAAAGAAAACAAAATTAAAACAAAAAGAAAACAACAAAGAATAAAAGTTGACAAGCGTCCCGAATATCACCCCACAACTCAAAACCGTTTAAAACCGTGCGATTTCCTGTATTCATCGGGACTCCATCTCTAAATTTCCATAACTCAAAACCGTTCGAAAGGGGGAGGAAGAAGAGACGCCGGCGACGAGGAACAACGGGTCGAAGAAGATACTGGCGGGGACTGTCGGATAAGAGAAGAACGCCGACAGGAAACTCATAAGGTACGCCCCCTATCTCTGTTGTCCGTTATCTTCGAATCTTGGGTTCGGGGTGGGTGGATGGAACAACCTACTATGGTGGTTAGGGATTGAACGTTAATGAGGGCGGTTTTGTCGATGGTGGAGGTGGTTGCGAATGAAGGACAAGGAGCCGGGTTTTGATGATTGGAAAACCCGCGGTTAGGGTTTAGTAAGCCCGAAGAGGATGCCTACGGTGGGGGTCGAAATAGGGAATGGGGTAGATTAGGGGTATGATTGTGAATGGGGATGATTCGGGGTTCCATTAATTTCAAATTCAGATTTGGGGAGTTGATGTGGAATGTATGTCGTCATTGGTATAGGAACGTTCTGACATTTGTGACATGGGTTTCCAAATTGAGTGACATGGGTTTACAAAGGTAGTGACATTGACTATAAACTTTCTCGATAACTTATGGTTGCTCTTAAACTGCAGGAAACAAATGGCTCGGACAAAATATACACATCCACAGAATCAGCGGTTACGCGCACGGGTAACCGAAGGGTCGAGTGTGGCGATGCTTGCCAACATCGCCGAATACGTCGAGGAGACGGACGCCGCTAGGGATCTCGTGGCGAAGACACTGGAGAAGATTATGGATACATTGGAGAAGATGGATGATAGGGTACTTCAGTCTTTCGCATTATTCACTCTCATATTGTTCTTAAGTTCAGCGACTACGGTAAATAGAAAAATGACATGGGACTTACAGTATGGGGCAGTGACACCGGATATAAAACTGTTGGAGGAGATGGTGGACTTATTGTAACAAGTTCTTGTGTGCAGATAAAAGTGTTGGAGGAGAAGGTCCATGAAATCCGGGATGGAAAATTGATTGGAAGAGGCAAGGAACAAAGAGTAAGGGATAGTGATAAGGAGTATATCGGTTTTGCAGGTTGTTGATGTTAATGTACCAGAGGGGGCTAGTGCTGAAGCTGTGGAGCAGCCCCGACAAGTAGCTAAGGTACGCTCCTTGTGGCTCGTGCCATTCATCCGTTATGTTTTCAATAGTGGCATGGGGATGATAGCTAGGCGATGGGGGTCGGTTTGTTATGTGACATGGGAAATGTTTGTTTTCATTCAGAGGTTGTTCGTGGACGAGGAATGTGAGAGCAAGCCGTCGGAGATTACGAAACCGCGGGCCTCTAAAGGGAAGGACGTCATCGTTCCCGGTGAAGCCGTTGCCATGGGACTAGTTTATGCGGCCGACTATGAGGCCCTACAGGGGTGGCTCGCAAGGTAACCCATCGTCTCATTTCAGTCTTCATTATACGGCACAGTAACCCTTTCATTGATTCCACTCCATTGTACGGTCCAGTGCCAACGGTGAGAACCTGTCAACGGCTTGCGGTAAGGACCTGTCGAAGGCGTTTTTTACCATCCTCCAGACGCCCCACTATTGGATCTACTCAGAGGTATATTGTAATTGTGTCATTTTATTATGATTGCCCTTGTATACGCAATTCGGTTGCTGTTGGACTATGCTGTGGGTTGTCATGGGGGTTCACTTGACGCAGCACATCGACCAGTCATGCTACCTGCTACGGAAACAAAGCGCGGAGAGGGGTTTCGAAAATGGGCGGCGAGTCATTGTGTTGGACTCCAACTTCTCCAGCTTTCTGGAGAGGGAGTGGAAGGAGTACAACTCAGACGTCGGGGGGTATGAGGCGAGTGCCACACTCCTCTCATACTTCGACGGGCGGGCCCCGGCGCCCATGGGGCGGCCGTGGACAGGCGGGGACCTCGTCCTCCTACCCCTCAACCTGAGGGGAAGACATTGGGTTGTCGTTGCTCTTGATCTGAATGAGTGGCAGTTGAAGTTGTACGACTGCGATGTGCACTGCGTGAGAGACGCCGAACTCCCACCCCTACTGATGCACGTTACCCACCTCCTGCCCATCATCATGGATGCACACGCTGAGTTGAAGGTGAAGTATGCATCGAAGCTGCCAGACCCGTTTCGCATAATCCGCGACAAGCGCATTCCGCAAACCAAGCTCAGGTATGATTGGTGTGACCCCTGTTTTTCATTTTACTTGATGATATCTCCGCCTCTGTTTTGACAAAATCTCCGTCATTGCAGTGGTGACTGTGACCCTTACACGATCAGATTCATGGAGCTCCTCATGGAGAGCGATCCCCCCTTCCATGGGCTGGACGACACGTTTATTGGGCCATACAGACAGATGCTAGCGGCTGCCATCTTCAATGGTCGCCTCGGTGGACGCATCATTTGATCGTCGTTTGGGTGTAGGTTTGGAAGTGATTTGTTGTCTTTTGTACTGAAGAACATTGGTTTTAGTCTTGTCCTTTGGTTGTTTGGATACATTTACTTTTGCAAACTGGTTAAACTCTAGTGGTATGTGGTAAAGAACATCGCAGTACTTATGTGGATGGATTCTGTAAAAAACCCCTATCACCCTCTTTGTATTACCGTGTCAGATTGAAGGGGTTTTCATGTCAGTCGTTTATATTTCATTATGGAACTGATTTGTTGTCCTTTGTTGTGACCAACGTTGGTTTCAGTCATCTCCTTTGGTTGTTTGGATACATTTACTTTTGGAAACGGGTTAAACTCTAGTGGTAAGTGGCAAAGTACATCGCAGTACTTATGTGGATGGATTCTGTGAAAAACCCCTGTCACCCTCTTTGTATTACCGTGTCAGGTTGAAGGGGTTTCATGTCAGTCATTTATATTTCATTATGGAACTGATTTGTTGTCCTTTGTTGTGACCAACGTTGGTTTCAGTCATCTCCTTTGGTTGTTTGGATACATTTACTTTCAGAAACGGGTTAAACTCTAGTGGTAAGTGGTAAAGAACATCGTAATACTTATGTGGATGGATTCTATGAAAAACCCCTGTCACCCTCTTTGTATTACCGTGTCAGGTTGAAGGGGTTTTCATGTCAGTCGTTTAAATTTCATTATGGAACTAATTTGTTGTCCTTTGTTGTGAACAACGTTGGTTTCAGTCATCTCCCTTGGTTGTTTGGTTACATTTACTTTTGGAAACGGGTTAAACTCTAGTGGTAAGTGGTAAAGAACATCGCAGTACTTTCGTGGATGGATTCTGTACTAAACCCCTGTCACCCTCTATGTATTACCGCGTCTGGTTGAAGGCGTTATCATGTCACTGGTTGTAATTTTATGTGTATCATTCGCGAGGTGACACTTACTTTCAGGTCATGTGTAATTCTTGTGAGTGTATGTCCTACAGGGTTTAATACCAACCTTGTGACCATATTGAATTGTATATTTGTGCAAGTTGACCTATAATTCGAGTTGAAATCTACCAAAAAACATATAGGTTCTCAATTCTACCATAAAAGATATAGTTTCTAAATTCTACCAAAAAAGATATAGTCTCTCATTTGAGAAATTTTTTATGAGCTCCAATTGATCGTATTTGGATACATTAACAAAAATATCATTATATGTTATAATAACAGAATAGAGATAGTACCAAAATTAACCAAACTTAATAGACCGAACACATGTGGAAATGTTTATTCCACCATATTTCGTGTAATCCACATAAGCATACCCTCGACTAAAGCACACTCAATTCTGCACGTGCATTCCTCACAAGAAAGAGCATCGTCTTTATCTTCAGCAAGGAGCTGAAAATTTTTCCAGGGGTTAGATCTTCGACAACTCCGAATCGTTGTTCCATTGGTGATATTTTGACATGTGTTCCGCTTCCATTTGAAGGAAGGTCTTCGAGCAATTACGAGAATATCATAAAATAGATCAGCAACTCTCCGGCGACACGATATTATTTTATAACCCAACTTATGTTTGACACTATTAAGTAATGCAAAGCCTTTGGGTTTGAGGTCTTCAGATCCGCAACAATACATAGCTATGCCACAAACATAGCTTGCCACCTCGTGTCCCAACTCCGATGACTTTAGAAGATCTTGAATGCCTGCTTCGTGATCGCAATTTGTGAAGAATTTAACCTGCATTTTGAAATGACGCTATGAGGAACTATGATAAAGCATACACCGAAACAATGATCCTGAACGTACGTCTTACCATTCCTTGCTGAAATATTGCCTCCGGGTTTCCCGCGTTGACGCATTGATTTAAAAAACTTCTGGCGTGCCTATCGTTTCTCGATGCGACAACAACCAAAATTCCCCAATCATCCTGGTACTCAATTGCCATCTTCGCAAGCACGTGCTTGTGTTTTCCAACCAAATGAAAAGTTTTGCAACTGCATCACAGTGAAGAGAATCAAATATTTTTCCAATACCTAAATTTACGAAATCAAAAGTGGAGGCAATACCTTAACCGTAATCTGAAGACATCTTCTATAGAGTCAATTGCTAATCGACCGACAATATCCAATAGGATGTCGAATGGCAGTGTAAGAAGCGTCGATGCCTCTGTCGTCCTTGCTCTTACGTTCTTTCCTTGATCCATTGCAATTATCTTAATTTCGGTTGTAGTTGGTAAAGGAGGATGATACAATTGAAGGGAATGGGATGATGCAATTAAAGGGAGAATGAGTTGCCTATATATAACAATGCAATGGAGAACGTAACTGCCACCGGAAGAGGAATAACCGAGCCGTGTGGAATGTAATTCAGAGTAAGAGACGTGTGCAAGTGCAATGTACAATTGAAACGCAATGGATGTGGATGTGGAACTGGAAGAGGAAGCGGAAGAGATATTCTTAACAAATAACTGCCGTGGTTTTAATCTCATTCTATTAATTAATCTTTTTCTTATATTATCTATTTCTTCAAATAATCGTCGGTTAGAATCTTGATATGTGATATTCTTAACAAATATATTATACAGGAAATAGCACTAAATACCTATAACGGAATAACCCTATAAAACACTTATTAACCCTTGTTTTACAAAAATAACGGATTAAAGTTTAAAATTTAACCCTTTATTCAACAAAATAACGGAGTAAGTATTCAGGGTTTTTGTATGAAAAATATTATTTGATAAAATTTTATAACGGATGACAGTGTACAATTTAACCCTTGATTCATAAAATGAACGGAATATTTATTCAGGGTTTTGTATCAATATATTATTTGATAACAATTTATAACGGTTTTAAATATATTTGATATCGCATATAGAGAGTAAAACATTCCCGCATGAAATTAAGCACAAAAGTTAAATCCATATATGTATTTTGCATGCTTGTTGCATGGGAAAGTAGTTAGGGTTTGTAAAATGTTAAAATATGGTGTATGTTTTTTAGGGTTTTCGTCGATTAGAAGTTTGTGTTCAATGAAATCTGTGTTGTTACTACGGTTTTGGACATAGAGTACTAATTGACGACATCCAAAACTTTCTGATTATGAGCTACGATTTATGCCTGTGTATGATGCATATTTTGGGTGAATTTGTCCATGGCTCACTGTTTTTTGGTTTGTGCCTTGTGCGGTGAAAATGTCCATATGTCTCTTTTCTTGCATGTGCTTAGTACATACTTAAGTTGAGTATTTACTTGGAGTTCGTATATGTGTTTATTGGTTTACGCTTCATATATGCTAATATTTTGTGGATTTTGGTGAATTGGGCCTGAGAAAGCAGCCAGTCAAGTATATGTAGTTGGTGACAAGGGATTACAACTTTGGTGACACGGGTGATTTCTAACCACCTTTTTGTATTTGGTATTTGCTTGCAATTAATTCAGTCCCTATCAAAATTATAAGGTGCTTACAGTAATTTAGCTTATATATTACATCGTCTTTTAGTTTTTTGGTGACATATCATCTCCCTCTCCCATTCATCTTCTTCATATATACGAACTTGTTAGGACTGAAAAACAAATAGCACATTTAGCATCCTTTCTGTGTTAATCTAAAGCATAAATATGATTAAGCCTATGAAAGTTGCAACCTTTGTCTTTGTCTGTGAAGGTTCTTAGTAGGATGTCTGCGAAGTATTTGTAATTGGTGACACGGGATTCAACTTTTGGTGACACGGGATTTCTTAGTTGGTGACACGGGTGATTTCTTCGTTTTGTAACATAACTTTGTCAGAACTTTAAATCATTCATATGAGTTTCATTTTCACACTTGTATTTACCAATTCCAACTTTGCTTGCACATAGTTCTGTCCTTCTAAACATTATAAGGTCTGGACATTATTTTACCTTATATTTTACATTCTCCTTTACTTGTTTGGTGACATATCATTTCATAACACCATTCATCTTTTCCACATATATGTACTTGTCTCCAATCTAAAACAGGCTTACATATTTGTCATAGGTACGTATGTTCTTGTGTTTGGTTTTCTTCTGCCATCTGACGTTTATTTTCCCTTGTACTGGTAGGAAGAATGTGGCCGCACTCAGATAGCGACATTGAGACAGACTCCGACAGCGATCGAAGCTATCAGAGTGGCGACGACCGTAGGTACTTCTGGCTCCGTTCAGATTACGACTACGGGAGAAGCCGCAGTGACCGTCGTGATGAGGACGAGGATGATGATGAGTCAGACCCCGACCAGGTTGCTGAGGACAACGCGCTATTTGACTTGGCCGCCGAAGAGCTGACCGACCTTCGCCAGCGAGTCCAAAACCTGCTCAACCGGGATGCTGCCCGGGAGGGGGTTATGGCCGCACAGCGCACTGAACTTGAGGCTGCCCGCACCCATGTCCAGACAACCACTCTTCAGCTGCAGGCCACCCAGTCCACCCTGGAGGCCACAAATATTGAGTTGGAGTTTACCCAGAGCTCGCTGCAGGCCACAATTGATGAGAACTTGGTCCTCGCCAACAAGTTGGTGAGGAGCGAGGCTTGCAACAGGCACTTGGCGCAGCGGTTGGTCCGGGTGGGCTCCTTCCTATGTGGGTAGTGGGTCGGCCACGCTAGTGACCAGCTCCGCACCAGACAACTCACACGATGGAACAAGCTGATGGGGTGGATTCTCGTCCTGATGATGGGAGTTATGGTCCGTCTGGTCACCCAGGCTTAGGAGCTTCGAAGCTAGTTGTCTTTGTTTTTTGCCAAAACTTGTGATTTTGTTGTAGTAGTTGCCAAATACTGATGTGATCCCAAACAGCTGTGGTTTTTTTGGACTCCGTATGTGGCGGATGGCCCCCATTTGTTGCAGTTGGGGGCCTATGTAAGGGTAGTTACAAACAATGTCTCACCCACGGTCGGTTAGTTGTCGTTTTTTGGAAAACCGAGTGTGGTTGCACCATTATGAATGGTGCGTGTAGTATCGGATATGGTATGTATAGGGCAATGTCCCTCCTATATTATGCATGTCTAGTAGATTTCCACTTGTTGGTGTTATGCATGTGTATTACATTCAATCATCCATGAGGAGACAAAATGTCAAATTATGTGGTTCGTATGATAGGGCGTTGTGACAATTCGTATATGAACCTATCAACACTTAAACAAGGTTAGAAAATCACCCTACTCGCCAGCAGTGACACGGACAATCACGTCAGGTGACACGGGATTGCAAGTTCGGTGACACGGGGTATTTCCTTACAACTTCTATTATGCGTTTCAACCGAGTAAGTTGGTTGCCACATGACATTCAATCGTCCATGAGAAAAATAAAAATGATGTGGTTCCTGTGACACGGCGTTGTGACAATTCGTATATGAACCTATCAACACTTGAACAAGGTTAGAAAATCACCCTACTCGCCAGCAGTGACACGGACAATCACGTCAGGTGACACGGGATTGCAAGTTCGGTGACACGGGGTATTTCCTTACAACTTCTATTATGCGTTTCAACCGAGTAAGTTGGTTGCCACATGACATTCAATCGTCCATGAGAAAAATAAAAATGATGTGGTTCCTGTGACACGGCGTTGTGACAATTCGTATATGAACCTATCAACACTTGAACAAGGTTAGAAAATCACCCTACTCGCCAGCAGTGACACGGACAATCACGTCAGGTGACACGGGATTGCAAGTTCGGTGACACGGGGTATTTCCTTACAACTTCTATTATGCGTTTCAACCGAGTAAGTTGGTTACCACATGACATTCAATCGTCCACGAGAAAAAGAAAAATGATGTGGTTCCTGTGACACGGCGTTGTGACAATTCGTATATGAACCTATCAACACTTAAACAAGGTTAGAAAATCACCCTACTCGCCAGCAGTGACACGGACAATCACGTCAGGTGACACGGGATTTCAAGTTCGGTGACACGGGGTATTTCCTTACAACTTCTATTATGCGTTTCAACCGAGTAAGTTGGTTGTCACATGACATTCAATCGTCCACGAGAAAAAGAAAATGATGTGCTTCATGTGACACGGCGTTGTGACAATTCGTATATGAACCTATCAACACTTAAACAATGTTAGAAAATCACCCTACTCGCCAGCAGTGACACGGACAATCACGTCAGGTGACACGGGATTTCAAGTTCGGTGACACGGGGTATTTCCTTACAACTTCTATTATGCGTTTCAACCGAGTAAGTTGGTTGTCACATGACATTCAATCGTCCACGAGAAAAAGAAAATGATGTGCTTCATGTGACACGGCGTTGTGACAATTCGTATATGAACCTATCAACACTTAAACAATGTTAGAAAATCACCCTACTCGCCAGCAGTGACACGGACAATCACGTCAGGTGACACGGGATTGCAAGTTCGGTGACACTGGATTTTTCCTTACAACTTAAATTATACCTTTCAACCGACTAACTTCGTTGCTACATCACATTCAATCATCCATGAGAACATGAAAATTTATGCGGTTCCTGTGACACGGCGTTGTGACATTTCGTATATGAACCTATCAACTAATAAACAATGTTAGAAAATCACCCTACTCACCATCAGTGACACGGAAAATCACGTAAGTTGACACGGGAATCCAAGTATGGTGTCAGGGGTAATTTTGAACTAATTATAACCAATGTTTCCACCATGCCAACATGGTCAGTAACTGCTTACAAATTATCATACAAATAATGTATAAGTCCGCAACACATAACCACTCACCGAAGACAAACAATGCGAAATAGTTCAAATACCAACCTAGTGAACTCCCGTCCACAACTAAATGTGAGAACCAGCAACCATGTTCATAAATATTCAACACATTAAAAACGATGTTCATAACATGCATAGACCATAACATAAAATTTCATAACAATGGCCAATGGTGATCACAACTGAGATCATAACCCTGTACCATTGAAGATGCGAACAACGAGCATGTGCCTGTACGCCCCGATGAATACGTCGTCAAGACCGTCGTAGGTGGGGGCGTCCTTCGTGAGGAGTTGCATGAACCTGATCGTGTATGGTCCGCAGTCTCCACTGCAATAGAGAATCGCCGGAGTCATATTCATTAAAGGCAGATGCAACTATGAGACGAAGATATATTTAACTGTTGGACATAAATTACCTCTGCTTGTTTTGCGGAATCCTTTTCTCGCGACTAAGGGTGAACGGCTTTGGCAACTTGTCAATGTAGGTGGACATCAACGCGGGGTGGGCATTCATCAGTACGGGGATAAGGTGGGTGATGCAGCTTAAGTGTGTTGGCAGATGGCGGTCCCTGACGATGTAGACGTCCGAATCATAAACCCTTACCTGCCACCCCACCAGATCTATCGCTACGGCGATCCAGTGAACATTGTCCACGTTCAAAGGTAGGAGGATCAGTTCCGCCCCTTCCCACGCCCGGCCTATCGTCGCCGGGGACCGCCCGTCGAAGTAGCCAAGCAGCTTCTCGTCGGCTTGGTAGCTATCCTCATCGCTCTTGTATTTGCCCCACTCGGTCTGCAGATAGCGACCGAAATATGTGTCCACAACGACAACTCGACCGGCAAAGTCGCCGGCCCTCTCCGTTACCCCTTTCCGAAGAAGATAGCATGCTTGTTCCATGTGCTGCATCGATTACAACCCTAGTAAAAATCCAAATATATTCCACTACCTTTTATAGTACATACCGTGTCATTCACAACACAAAGATAGACACTTAGGCGGGTATCGTACCTCAGAGTTTAGCCAAACTGTGGGCGTTTTTAGTGCAGTGAAGAACTCTTTACTCAGCGCCGTGCCGTATGCAGTCTTGCATCTGTCCTCATCCCCGCTGCACAACCACAACCACAATGTTAGGGGATCGGAGTCATCTATGCAATAAGTTGGGTAAGTCTGCTGATGAGTGTCACATATCCATCCACCGGAGGACCCATCGTTGTCTGACACGGAAACAAGACCCAGCTTAATCGCGACCACGCCTTCGACAACGTTCTTCCCTTTTCGGCCCCGCGTTTTCTTCTCAGGTGGGGGCTTCACTTCTCATTCACCTCCTTGACCTCTCTTACTCTTCCTGCCTCGAACGGCCTCAGCTCTTGCAGGCTCTGGGATCTGCCAATTGGTTTAATAGTTTGAACGGTGAAGGAAATAAAAATTTCAACCCCGTGTCACCCTGATCTGTACTCGTGTCGGCTAACGGTGATACACTTGTCACTTACGTACTACTATAGATTAAAATGACAGGAAATGTCACAACCATTTTACCTTGTTCTCATCCTGTCCTTCCGGCGTCGCTTCGTCGTTCCCTGTAGGTGGTACAACCGTTGAACCGACTTTACCGCTTATGTCCTCAGCATCCCTATGGTTCCCGACCTTCTGGCCACTGACATCTCCCCCAGTTCCTCCAACAGTATCGTCTTTGACCGCCGCTGAAATCTGGCAATTGGTTACGGTTATGTCAACTGTGATTAAGATCATATATTTGTTCCCTTGTCACTTTACATATTAATACGTGTCGATTCACTTTAACAACCGTGTGCAGTGTGTGCAAAATAGTGACACATTAAAAATTGCTGATTCTATAACCCCTTCACCATGGTTTCAGAAAATACCATGTCAAGTAACAACCAAATTACCTCCTCTTCTCCTTCTGGTGGCTGGTCTTCCACCCTAGTTTGTCCTTCTGTCCCCCCGTTCTGTCGGTCGTTATCCTCTCCACGGACATCGCCCATTGGTTTCTGCTCACCTCCTGCATTCGACTGCCCATCTCGCATCCCATTCACAAAACCTTCCAACACCTTCATCTGATACACAAAGTACATAAATGAGGGGTGGTTAGCGAATGTTATTCAGCATTGGGAGATAAGTAACCCGTGTCACCTTTGACAATTATCCGTGTCACATATAAAATATACTGGTGTCACAAATGCCAGAAACATTACATGTACCTTCTCATCCATGCTCTGCATCCAACTTGACATGGTTCCCAGCCTCTCCAATATCAGTTCTACTGACTTCCCCAACTTATCCTCCCAGGATTCACTTGTCCCGTCTCGTTGCTCCGAACTCGGGCCGGACTTGGCTGAGCCTTCACCGTAATAACTCGGTGCCAACGCAACCTCAATGTCATCAAAGTAGAGGTCAGGCTCCTCATGCTAGTAGAAGCACCCGAGCATCAATTCATACTCGCCGGCCTTCGGTACTAGTATCGGGTTGTCTTCGACCTTGATTCTATCAGATTTTTCGGGGTCCATGTGGGACTGGATCGTCTCATACATTAGATTGTCGTCATCGGCTGTCCACCTCAGCATGCGAGGCAACGCCGTGTTCGAGACCCGCTTCGCGAACGCCTCCCCAATCCCCGGCACAGCTTCGTACAGCCAAATCTAAAACAACCACACATGTCACTCGAATGAGTGCATAAATTGCGCGTACTAGTTCAACCATAACTTCGGTCAAGTAGCTTACCTGGAACGCATACGGAAAACCCATAAGCCCATATCCATATCGATCGTCCTTGTCGTTCGGCTTCGGCTTCATGTCAGCGACACGTCGTTCTATGACGCCTGATAGGGACTCGTGGGTGGCCTCGTACACAACCCTGTCCCAGGGGTAATCCAGAAATCGATCAACGTTCTCCACAAGCTTCACAATCCACCCTCGTATGGATTTCCTGGGTTCTTCCCTCAGCAAAACTCCTTCGACGATGAGTAGGAGAGCGATCTTAAAACGCTTTCGAGCACTCGGCTCCTTCAAGATGGAGTTCTTGAAGGCGTTCTCCGGCTCACCGACCTTCATGTTGTCCGTTCCGAATAAGTCCTTCAGAGCCTTGTTTGTCTTCTTGTCATCCTCTGTCTCTGTGTCTTCCCCCCGAACTCGACCACACCGCAGCCCAGTCACGAGCGCAAACTCCTTGATAGAGAATCCCCGCAGCTTGCCTTGAAGCATGTACCAAGTCTCCCACTTCTTTTCTGTCACAAGCTCCCTTTGTAACACGTAATGCAGTAGTTGCGACGAGAATTGAACCCGGTTTGCCATTTGCACAATACCCCCAAATTGGCTTCGATGCAGCTTCTCCCAATCGACGGGGTCAACCCAATCGTCCATGTTGACGAGCAGAGACACTTTGGAACACTGGTTGACCCGGCCTCGGAAATGCTTCTCTTCCGGCACTGCGAGTCGGGGCTCCACCTTCTTAAGTGCCCGGACACCTTTCCTCCTCAAATTCTGGGACCGAACCATGTTCTTCCTGCAATTAAGTGGACATGAACATTATCAATATCCACACAAACGCACCCCCTTTCTGAATAAGTCTGTCTGTGACTATTTCACGAGAAAAGGCCCATGTCACCTACTCAAGTAACCCTTGTCACCCAACATAATAGCTCGTGTCATGAATGTCAATTGTCTTCTCCCAATTGTCCTACAGTACCCGTTTCTGACAGGGGTTTTTCTCCACTCTCCCGATCTGGGTAAAAGGACCCGCAAGCCTCCGACGCTCTTCTTCAACCTCCCTCGCTCTTGTGTGTCAATTCCTCACTTCCCCACACCCCTTTTAGCCCAGATCTGTATTTCCCCGTATCCCCATTTCCCCAAATGACAGAAATTCCACAATTCCCCAAATGACAGTAATTCCAAATCCCCAATTTCCGTTTTTTTTTTCGATCCCAAATTGCATGCCTTACAACGAAACAGTGGAACAATGCATATGAAGTGGGCAAGATTGGAAATGAAGTGAAGATTCAGCATAGTAGAGATGGGTAGGGACAGATTTCAATAATCAATTCAGTTGTACCTGTATTCCTGTGTCTTCCTCTTCGGTATTGCCTTCTCCGGCGGCTTGGTCCGTTTTCCGGCGACTACCTCCCTCTCCGGTACGAAACAATGGGAGAATGCAAATTAAGTGGGGAAGAATGCAAATTAAGTGAAGATTCAGAGTTTTAGAGATGGGTGAGGACGGATTTCAAAATCCAATTGAGTTGTACCTGTTTTTCTGCGCCTTCCTCTCCAGTACGGGCTTCTCCGGCGTCTTCCTCCCTCTCCGGTACGGGCTCTCCCCTTTCCCTTCACTTCACAACCGCCTCCCTTCACTCCTAATATTCGGTCTTTATCTCTCTCTCTCTCCTTCCCTTGTGTAGGTGGTGGTTTTTTTCGCCAACTGCAATGAATGCAAGTTACTTACTATTGTTTTGTTTACCTTTTTAATTTCGAGGAACACAGCATTTTGTTTTCTTTTAAATTTTTTTTTTAGTAGGTCAATGGAACTGTGCAACCAACTGTCACCCTGGGAAAGATTCCTTTTCCTTTGTCGTTTTGTTTTGTTGTCTCAGTATCGGGTCCCGTCTTTTCATGTACGTGTCACCTGACAGGTTTTTTCGTGTCACTATTAACTGCCTCATATTCCTACGTAAAGTGTAAATGACCCATGTCACCCCTTTTAATCCTCGTGTCCCCTTACGACAAATACCTTGTCACCAAATTGGATAGATACATGTAGCTACACTGCCAAGTTTAACATGTCCGCATATACAAAATTTTCACAATCGACAACTACCAATTTTTGCAAAATATCCAAATGTTTTACTTCCACTATTACAGGAGGGTGTTTAAGATTGGAGCCAAGTGTTCAACTACGAAGTCTAGCATCCGAGTCGACCATGGAATACCCCAACAGCTAGCATCTGGCGGTATGCCTCAATGTATGTGTCGTCCAATCCATCGAAGTTAGGAGCGGTCTCCAGCAGGAGGTGCATGAATCGAATGGTGTACGGGCCACAATCACCGCTGCAAAGAGGAACAATCGGTCAGAACGCGGACACCGATTCCCCATCCAATCAAACAAAATTGAACCATGTCATCCTACTTACCTTAGCTTGTTCTGTGGAAGCCTCTTGTCCCGGCGAATGGCAAACGACGTGGGGACCTTATCGGCATACTTGACCTTCAGATCTGGGTGTGCATCCATGACGACAGGGATCAGGCTCGTCACAGGCATTAACAGGGTTTGGAGTTGGCGTTCCGTCGCCGTGTGGACGTCGCAGTCATACACCCTTACCTCCCACTCCTTAAGATCGATGGCAAGGGCAACCCAGTGTTTGTTCTTGACGTTGAAGGGGAGGAGGATGAGGTCCGCACCTGACCACGCTCGTCCCAACGGCTTCGGCGACCCCCCATTGAAGTACGCCATCAATCCATCACTAGGCTTGTACGCTTGGGGGGTGCCGCTGTACACCTTCCATTCCCTAGGTAGATAAATTCCCGCTAAGCACGTATCGACTACGATGACTCCACTGCCCATGTCACCCGTTCTGTCTGCGACCGCTTTGCGCAGAAGGTAGCAGCACTCCTCCATCTCCTGCATGAAGTGAATCGCAATTACAATTCATAATCCTGACACGGGAAATTTTAGAGGTGACAAGTCGTCATACCACAGTTCCCAACCAATCCTGGGGTTTCTTCCGACGGTTGAGTAACTCCTTCGTCATATCCACACCGCAGGGTGACGTGCGCACCTCCGCGTCCCCACTGCACGTTAAGTTTCTGTCAGGTATTGTGGACGTCCAACTATCTACCTTCGTCGTCTATTCGAGTGTAAGACACATAACCTACGTACCTTGCCAACCAACTTGTCATGGCGTCGTTGTCCGTCGCTGACACCATTCCTAGCTGAACAGCATCGCCGGGAACAGTGGCTGCCTTCTGGGGTCGCGGTTTCTTGGCCGGGGGAGCCAACTCCTCTCCAACAGCCTTCCTCGTCTTCTTCGCCGCCTTAGATACATAAACCTGAGCTACCCTGGGCTTCGGCCTCTCCTCAACTTCATTTTTCTTTCCACCTTCCTCATGTCCAGACGCCTTTAAACCAACCTCTCCCAACTGCAAACATATCAAACTTCAGCTAAGATTTACACTTTCCCTTGTCACATAACAGATATTCTCATGTCACTTGACCTATACTATCATGTCACATATAAAATCACCTTTTTTCATAAATAAACCTTACCTCGTTAGTCTTTCCTTTCCCCCCATCCCCTGCCTTGACAGTTTCAGCTTCATCATTCTTGTCCCCGACATCATTACCAGCTAGCTTGCTCTCTCCTGATATCTCATCACTTGCCTTCACAGTTTCCACTTGTGTGTGCTTATCCCCGCCACCATCCACTTCACTTCCCTTCTCAACACCACCTCCTAACTGCAAATGAATTCAATTTTGAATTATGGCTCATTTTTTCCAGTGTCACTTAACATAACAAATCATGTCACACAGCTACAATATTCCTGTCACATTATTCCAATGTCGCTGAAAATAACAAATCTTGTGATGTTTACCAACAACTAACCTTACCACCTACTCCACCCTCACCGGCTTTACCCACAATTGCCTCTATCAACTCGTCAAGTTCGGTCTGTAAAATATATATTAACATTTCATATTGAATCCCCCATTTCAAACAGGACTAAACATCGACACGCATGTCACGCAAAAATAAACTTACAAACTCATCCCGTTTTTTCTCATCTCCACATTCTTCTTTATCGGTTGCTTCTTGCCAGGCCGTCCCCTTACACTGAACATCCCGCAGCTCAGTCACGGCCACCTCCAATAATTTCAGCTGCAGGTGATCAAATTATTACTTCATATCACCATAAGGTGAGAAAAATCAACACAATTCACCCTTCATACCACATTCGTTCATTATCTACACTACTTGTCACTTGTCCAATTTCACGTGTCAGGAGTCCATTTACCCTAGTTCACAGTTATCCCCAGTCTCCACAGAACAAATAATTGGGAAGTTATTGCGTACCTTTTCATCCATCTTCTCCATCCCTGTTGACATTGTCTGAAGCTTGTCCATAACTTGTGCCAAAGTCTTGGCCATGTCCCCCACCCCGCCATCCTTCTCATTGCCTCCTCTTCTCGTCCTTGGGGACCTCCCACCAGGGGCTTCGAAATGTCTCAGGAACGGTGCAACTAGGTCGTCGAAAAAGGGGTCGGACTTCTCATCATCGTACACACACCCATCCATCAGCTCCAGCTCAGCCTCCTCTGGTCTGAGTATTGGGTTATCATCAATCTCTATGGCCTCCTCTCCCTCAGCTTCGGTGCGGCTGGCTATATCCTTATAAGCGAGGTTCTCGTCCTTGAGGGCCCATCTCATGCAACGAAGGAATGCCGTCGTCGACACCTTCGTCGCAAACCGGACCCCCCATTTCGGCATGGATTCCAGCAACCAAATTTGCACCGTATCCCCACTCAAATTAGTACATTTTCAGCATATGATTTACAAATTGATCATGGGTGTGGTCGAGAAGGTTACCTGAAAGGATACCGGATAACCCATCAGGCCATAACCATTGCGCTTCTTTCGATCTGCTGCCTTTATCTCAGCCTCCCGGCGCTTTACGGCGCCGTTCAGCGACACGTGTGTGGCAGCATAGATTACCCTCCCCCATGGGAATGCCAAAAACCTATCGACATTTTCCACCAATCGGACGATCCAGCTCCTCAGCCCCTTCCTCTGGTCCTCTCCTAACAAAACGCCCTCCACAATGTACAGCAGCACTAGCTTGAATCGTCTTTGCGGGCTCCGCAACACCATTAGTGAGTTTTTCAGCTCGGTCTCGAGGTCACCAACCGTCATCTTCTCGTTTCCAAAAAACTCCTTTATAGCTTTCTCGTCCTCCTCCATCTCACTAGCTGCTGGTTGACTGCACCGCAGCCCGGTTACTAAGGCAAACTCCTTGAGGGAGAACCTCCTGAGCTTCCCCTTAATCCGGTACCACGTCTCCCACTCCTTTTCGCTTGTAAGCTGTCGCTGGAGTGCATAATGCACAATTTGTGAAGAAAATTTAACAGTGTGCGCCAGCTGCACAACCCCACCAAGCTGGGAGTCAAGCAGCTTCTGCCAGTCCCTAGGGTCAACATAATCGTCAATGTTGTTCAGCATTGACAGTCTTGAGCCCTGGTTGACCCGGGCCCGGAAGTGCCTAGCTTCGGGGACTAGGTAGTCAGGCTCTTTGTTCTTCGCGCTCACATTCTTTGTCCTCGCCATTTCTCTCCTGCAATTTCCATCACACGAACAAAGTCAGCTTCTGCCTTTTATATTCGTCTCCCTCTGTCACCTAACAGACTAACTCATGTCACTCTACCCTTATCACTCAGTGTGAAACCCATGTCACCCATTCTGAATCGGAAGCCTATTATAACCAATACCTCAAACCTCCTTCATTAGGACACCTACGACATCCACATATCCCAATTTCCACAGCTCGCCAATTCTCGTATTCCGCCTACCACAATACATTTACAAACCCTTCTCTCCAAATTGGAAACCCATGTCACCCAATGTCAAACCCCTGTCACCCAATTCGAACCTCAAACCACCAATTTCCCCTATCCATAGTGCCCCGACCGTTGCCCTAACCCATTCCGATAACCACTGTCACTCTATTGGAAACCCTAACCACCGATTTCCCCTTTCCATTCCCGAAAACCACCCATGCCACCACCACCCACCATTATCCAAACAAGAAAACCACCACTCCGACCCACCATTCAGGCCGCCATTGCCCTAACCCCTTCACCCATTGCTTCCCCGACCCACACCCGCGCACAATTCCACCAAAGGGATAAGAGTAAAAGGGCGTACCTGATTTATGTCGTGTCTAGTGTACTTTCCGGCGATGGTGGACATGTCCGCTCTCTCTCTCCTGTGTTGTTCCTCTCTCGAACCGGCGTCTCTGCAACTGTCGAAAAAGAAACCGCCCTCTTTCTCTCTCCCTTTCTATGCCTCGCTGCAACTGCCGATGAAGATGAAGAAGCCTCTCTCTCTCTCTGCTATCGGTGTGTTTTCAAACGGGAGAGAGATATGTGATTGGATGAGCATTTATTAACCCTCCCCCTATTTCTCCTTCCCGCCCTCTCTCTCTTCACTAGGCAATGATGCCTCTAATTTAATTTTCTTTTTTTTTTTTGCCAACTTTACATATGATAGGCAGTTTATGTTGTGGGGTAACCATGGCATTTTTGCAAATTTCCGCCAAAAATGACATTCTTGCAAATTTTTCCGAAAGGCTGGTATTTTTGCAAAGTTTTTTCAAATTGTGGCATTTAGTGTTATTCCCTGAAAATAAAATCATAAGAACGAAATTTCATTTATAGAGATTTAAATACTAAAAGAGTTTGGGTGTTTGTTAAAATAAAATTATAAAATTGGCTTATTTTATTTCACTTTTCCTATATGAGTGATTTTATATATACTATACTAATAAAATTTTGATGGTCTATTTTTAAATTATAAAATTGGCTTATTTTATATATATTATACTAATAAATTTTGATGGTCTAACAAAAATTTTAAATTTAACGAATAAGATAGCACCGAAGTGAAGTGAAACGGATTTGGAGCGACGACGTCCTCTTTCCATGTTGATCTTATCATCATCTCCTTCGCCTCCAACTTCGCTCCCGTGTTTCTCCCATGGCGCCACCTGCTTTCATCTACGACTGCCTCCCACCGCTCTCCATCTTCCCCTTCCTTCCACCTCCGTAATCAGAAGATCTTCTTCACTGAAAGCCAGTGCCACTCTCGATGAGAAAGACGCCGATTGGTCCACTCAGCCTTCTGATCTGCTCCAACAGCCCCAATCCAATCCGGTAATCTCTCTCTCCCTCTCGATTCTTTCACTGATCAAACAGACGATACTATTTTCGCTTGTTAGTTATTTAAATTGGGGCGAATTGAAACGCTTTTTGAGGTCAGTTGATCTGGAAATGTGGGAGATTTGGGAGAATTGGAGCTACTTTGAAGGATCTGTGATGATTGTCTGAAAAAGCTCATATTTTGTGGTTTTAGGAGGTTGAAAAGAGCATAGAAGTTCTTAAAACTGCGGCTAAAACCAGGAAGGTCCCTGCAAATGATGTATTAGCTGCTTTTTCTGTCATTGAGAAGGCAAAGTTGGATCCATCTGGATTTCTTCCCATACTTGGAGGCTCAGAGTCACCAGGAAGAACATGGATGCTTATATTTACAGCAGAGGTTCGAACATTGCTAAACTCGAATCGCATTGCTTACTTTCATTGTTATGCCAGATGATAACCATTCCATGTTCTGATGACTTGTTGATGCTCACTGCTTCCTTTCTTTGATTGAAAATTATAGAAACAACTCAAGGGTGGAAAATACTTTCCCATCACGGCTGTTCAAAGATTTGATGCCGCGGTAAGTCCAGTTTCAGTTTCAGATGTGGAATGTGTTGTTGAAGATCATTGTAAAGACTTAAGCAACAATTTGAATTGAACGAAACTATAGATGTTTAGCTTAGCAAATTGAAAATATAGCTAGATAACACAGTTTGAAAAAGGAGTAGTTATGTACATGACAGGAAAATTGGGCCGATAAAGAAGACGAAGGTAAACCTTGTGTGTGTGCGTGTGTGTTATTCACTGTTACTACTGGCATTTGGTTGAGATTCTAGCACGAATTTAGAATCGGGTTTTGAAGGTATCCGGTTGCTTTGGGTAAGTGCTTGTGTATAGACTGCTTTGCCTTGATTGAGTATGTTTTGAAGCAAACATAGTCCCTCGAAATTTTCAGGGAAAGAGGATTGAAAACGGAGTGTACCTTGGTCCTATAGGAAGCTTGACGTTCGAAGGCGGATTTTCTTGGAACAAAAGAATACTTGCCTTCATCTTCGAGCGCATCCGGATCAAAATTGGACCCCTGAAGCCTTTAGAGGTGAGTCTAGGAAAAAGAGAGGATAGAGAACCAAGCACCAAAGACCCATTCTTCATTTGGTTCTGTGTTGATGAAGAAATAGCTGTTGCTCGCGGTAGAAGTGGAGGGACTGCCTTCTGGTGCCGATGTCGTCGTGTAGATAATCCTTGAGGCTTTCTGAGTTCTGTCCACACTTGGGAGCTTTAGGTGAAATGTAAATCTTATAGGTTTAACACTATGGGTGTGTATGGATGCAATTTTAGTAGTTAATAAACTACTAAAATTGGGGGTTGAAATTTTTAACCTTGTATGGGGAGGGGTTTATTAGGAGATTTTAGCTTATTTGGGGGTTTATTTAATAAGCTATTTTTGATAGCTTTTTGGGAGTTTATGTGGTTTATTTGATTTGAAAATACCATAATACCCCTAATAATAACAAAATAAACCTACACTTTTTACAAATAAACTGTTTTTCAACCCATACGGAGTTTATATTTTTTCATAAATTTTTAACTACTTTTTACCAACAGTTTATAAATTTTACCCTGTTTATAATTTTAGTCGGTTTATTAACTCCGTCCCATACGAACCCTATAATTAGTATCCCCATAACCCCATTGGATCTTTCTGTATGCATTGAAGCTGAATGCGTTTATGATTCATATGCATAACTCAAATTATCCGCAATGTACTTTTCTTCTTACAGATTCGTGTGCATATGGCAAAAGTCACATCCTTGAAAATACTCTTTTGTAGGAGATTACACACATTGTTTGGTAACAAACTCTATAATAATAATAATAAACGATTTTGATTGGGCAAAATTCCTAAGAAGATCCAAAATTGGCGATGTTACAACATTTCCGAGCAATGGCAGTATCATAGAACAATAGGCAATTGTATATTTTTACTAATGCCTAGAAGATGGTCCTTTGCCGCCGGGCCCTTTTTTCCCATAGGGATTTCTGTCACTGAATCCATGCCTGCTGCCATTGTTGCCACCGCCGCCACCGCCTTTGCGCCTCTTGGAAGCATTGCTATCTATGTTAAGGGGCACCTTTGGCGGGTTATCAAAGCAGAAGGAAGCAGCCACACCCTGCACGAACATACAACATAGTAAACCTTGAAATGTAGCTCACGAAGGTAACACTACATGAAAACTTCAGAAACACAGTGCTCATATTTTGGAGTTTTAGGTGATCTCGACAATTTTGTTTGTGGAGCTTACATGAGCTCAACTAGAACCTTCATACATGGGGAAAATTGAAATGGAGAAAGAAGACAGGAATCAGGCTATGGATTTAAGAAATCAAGAATCAACATTATGGAGTGCCCGACAATTTGTTGTCATCTATGGAGTACTTCATAAATCTGATTACCAAAACATCCAATATCGTGTGTATATGATGAGATGGGCATGTTAACTGACTCATAGCTACCATGCCTAATCAAATACAGTATATTATTCTTGACTATCATAACTTAAATTTTACAGAGTTTTACAATCAAAATGATCTGTGAGAAAAGACTGAAGGGCCAGAGATTCTTGAGTTGCATAATATATTAATATCTTGTGGTATCCAAGTGATAAAAAAAAGAAAAAGAAAATAGCATCCTTAACAACAGACTACATGAGAAGATATGTTATTACCTTGAGATCTAGGTGGTGAACGTTGAACACATCCTTCATTGAATGTGAATTATAGGCTAGGATATAACCTCTATATGCATCTTTAGCTGACTTGTTCAGGTGGAAATTTTCACCGACAAGTTGTTCCTGAAAGAGCCAAAAGTCATCATATGTTCATGGCTTCATGGTGCAAAAGATCAATTGTACCAAAGTTTACAGAGAAAGTAATACCAGTCTGGTTTGCACATTGGCCAACTTCTTCTGATCGAATTCATACTCCTTCACTGGTACTTTCTCATTCTGCAGAGGAGAGGACCGTATATCAGATTGTTAATTAATTTAATTAAAATACCAGTAATCAAAGAAAGGTACAAGTTTAAACAATTGCTGAACCTTTCTGTGCAATATGAAAACAGTAAAATCGATTAATTAGCACAATCATGTTCTTAACCTAAATTCATTTCCATGTTCAGACGGGTATTATTCATCACAAATATACTAAGAATCATTTGGTATCCATATCAGCAAACTTTATCCGTACACCAAATTTTCCCACTTCAGAGCTAAGTATGCCTACCTTCAGATAACTGAGAAATTGGATCTCCTCTGGAATCAAGAAAATAAGGGCATGTCCCTTGGCACCTTCACCACGAGCTGTACGTCCAACTCTATGAATGTAATCCTAATATTTCAACACAAATAAGACTTTTAGCATCAGATAACCCATCAACCAACGTAAACATATCCAAGCTGATAACAGCAAACTAAAATGGAGAAAGGAAAGCACCTTGGGATCATCCGGAGGATCAAACTGCACAATCCAATCCTATAGGAAGCAGATTATACGTGGCAGTACATTAGTCAAACCCAGTTAAAAAACAATAAAAAAAAATATGCAATTATACGTGGCAGTACATTAATCTTTCACCCAATAAAAATATGCAATTATATAAACACACATACCACAGCAGGAATATCAAGTCCACGAGCTGCTACATCAGTACACAACAATACACCCTCTTTTGCTTTGCAGAAATCAAAGAAAGTGCTTGTTCTCTTCTGTTGTTTTTGCTTTCCATGAATATCAAAGCAAGGGAGATCAATGTAATGCAGCAGCTCCGAATGGAATTTCACTGAGCTGCATGAAGAAAAGAACACCATCGTCTTCTTATCCCGGTTCCTCTTCAGAAAAGTGTAAAGAAGAAGAAATCTTCTTTCACTTGGAACAACAACATATCCTTGTTGGAGCCCTTCATTTGTAACCTACAGTGGAAACAAATAAGTTACAAACTATTGAGAAGGGTCAAATAAACAATCTACCCAGCATCCTGAACAAATATATTACCTTTCTCCTACCCTCATCCACATCAACGTAAACTGGTCTAGATGGAAAGGACACGCGCGCAAGATCTTCCACCTGAAATTAAAACATTGACCAATAAAAACAAGATAAGACTATATATACACATTTAAAACAAATAAATGGATCCAGAAGAAACCCTATATAAAATTAATTAGAAGATACCTTTTTGGTTTGTGTAGCTGAAAAAAGAGCTGTTTGCCGGTCCTGTTCCAAGAAAACAAGCACAGTCAGTGTATGGTTCTTTGTTCTGAAAAGTTGTTGCACATATCATGAGCTAGGAAATGCGGTAGTTAATCACAGTGCAAGCCCAGAAAATCAAACACCATCAACATTGGAATTACTCAAAGGAGAAAAAATGAGATGCTTAAAGTTCATGACAAATCAGCTCACTCTGCAGATTCTTAAGCACGGCAAAAAACTATAAAGACACAGAAAGAACAGCATATTTGCAAGGAACAGCTACAAGCCTACAACTAAAAAGCACTAAAATAGATAGAATTGCTGAAACCTTTAAACGGTCCTCTACTTGATG
Organism: Persicaria tinctoria; assembly: GCA_037127255.1. Classification (NCBI taxonomy): domain Eukaryota; kingdom Viridiplantae; phylum Streptophyta; class Magnoliopsida; order Caryophyllales; family Polygonaceae; genus Persicaria; species Persicaria tinctoria. The sequence goes on along the minus strand of JBANSL010000004.1, from coordinate 84,322,051 downwards.
GATTAGGAAAGTTGAACTATACCTTTGGTAGAATCCTAAGAATTTGATTCATTTCTTCCTCAAAGTTTGCTTCCAATATCCTATCTGCTTCGTCAATAATCAGGCTCTGCAAATGCAAACATATATAACATGATCAAATTATAAGAACACATAGTATAACTGTTATAAAAATATATTCTCTCCCCTACAGGCTACAGATGCGAATAGTAATTTGCATCCATCTATACACACCACAACTTTGATCCACAACACACTTCTATATATACTTCAAAGCAGTTCATGTGGGAAGAAGATTACATTTTCATGAGCTTTTGGTTCTAATCAAACAAGAAACTTAATATCAATGCCCCCACCCCCAAAAAAAAAAAAAAAACAGAATGCAAAACTTTAATGAGCCTAAGCTTCATATCATCATGATTGCGCAATATTTGCCTTCTGAAAACACATCTCATCTTACACAAAGAGAGATGGTGTCCTTTAGAGGAGGAAATGGAGATCATGTCATGCACAGAAAAGAATCAAGGCATGTCAGAAAGAAGAAAAACCCTGATAAAGAAGTAGGATTTGATCCAGAAGAATGGGAGCCATTTATTCATGATCAAGCAAAGTAAGCATTCATGATCTCCCACATCCTACCAGGAAAGGCTGGTTAGATAATTATAGCCATGTACAAGTAAAAAGAACACCAGACATCTACTCGGAAGATAGAGGATAAACAAAGGTAATGCCATCACAATCTGTGGAAATGCTCTCAAAATTTTCTACAATGCTAACATTTGTGGTTTTGTAGGCATATCAAGAGCCTAAATGCATCAAAATATAATTTTTTAACTAGATGTATGTGAAAATAAATGAAGTGCAGATTTAAAGCAAAACCAGTAAAATTTGTTTGTTAAAAGATAATATCTACACAACTGGTAGTAGCTGCCCAATCACCACATTCAAGAAGGAGAGGTAATTCCATTTACATATAGAAGTACTAAATTAGGAAGAGTGAGAATGCATGCATAATCTGTATCTCAAAGAACATTATGCAAAGGTACCAGCGGCAAATCTAAAGTGATAATCTCGACGGACGAAATTTAAATTCCCTCCCTACGTAGGCCTGCACATTAAAATTCAAGTAAGCAACTAACCAACAAGTTTTTAAACACGAAACCCTTGGTAGACTGAAGGTGGTCAAGAAGCCGCCCTGGAGTAGCTACCAAAAGATTCACTCCTTTGGCAAGTCTTTCAGCTTCTGTTCTTCGACCTGCACCACCAATGACCAACCCAACAGTCTGCGAATGATGCTTAAGAAGGTCTTGTGCAACAGCATGTGTCTGCAACATGTGGAGAAAGTAAGTATTTTAATCATGCAGCCTCTTCAAGAACATGCATCAGATATTACAGTCATGAAGAAAGAAAATGGATACCAAATGTCAGCAAACAGAAGAATTTCTTGCCAAAATTATACGACAAAAAAGAACTATATCAAGAACCATGAAATTCTGATGTTTATACAGACGGGGCCAGAAATTCAAAACACCAAATTGAAAAAGAGTGTAAAACCACAAGCACTTACTGGAAAAAGGAGAGACCACATACAAATGAAGAAATATACTCAAACTAGAATCTTAAAGGTAAGACTTTTTTAATGGTAAAAATCTTAAAGTTCAGTATTCTACAAGACTCTGGGCGGGAGTTAGACAGTAACCCCCCACTTAGGGCCTAGGCGGGCGCACCTAGGCAGATTAGAACTTTTTGGGTTATTTTCTTGTATTTAAGGCTCTAGCATTCTATATAAACTATATATTCACTAATAATAAATCACTATGTCATGCATTAAGTGAAAAATCATGGTCCCTGTACGATTCAGAAGCAAATAAACTCAAATGCACTCCGACTCAAACTGTGAAAAGAGCCCATAGCCATAGGCAAAATAAATAAATATGAAGACCTAGAACTTGAAATTGGTACATGATCTGCAACATCAATTCAACCTTATGAAGAAGTGATTACTTATAAAACTTAAAAGAAGAAATGGAAAAGAGCCAGCCTAGACAACCCCTGCCCAGACCTGTCCGCCCAGGGCAAAATCTAGGCAGGAGTTAAACATGATATTCACATCCACCATAACCTAGCACTAACAATTTCAATCACTAAAACACACCATTCATCCTACATATCAGGCTATACCAACTTGTATATAAACAAATGTAAGGTGTATCTATGTACCTGTATAGCAAGCTCCCTTGTAGGGCATATAACAACCACACCCAACCCATTGCGTGGACTAAATCGAGCATTGTAGAGTAATTCAACAGCAGGAATCAGGAACGCAAGTGTCTTTCCTGAACCAGTTCTTGCAGCTCCAAGCACATGCTTTCCCTCCAATAGAGGTGGTATAGACCTTGCTTGAATCTGCAGAATCACATGAAAACATCACCATACAATCAGGACAATTCCAAACAAATACAGAAAAAATAGCTTAAAAATGAATAAACCAACAATGAGTGGGAGGAGGTAATCACCTGAGTCATATTGACAAAGCCAATGTCTTTGATTGCGTTCTTAGTCGGCTCCGAAATCGGCAGCGAGAAGAACGACTCCGTGGTCATAATCCCTAAGCCTCCATTACTCACGCTCTTCGGTTCCACAGTTTCCTCCATTTCTTCTTCCTCTTCTTCTTCTCCGTCGTCGTTGTCCTGCCCATCGCTTTCTGCTCTTGCCTTCTCGCCATCATCTCCGGCCTCTCTCCTTCTCTTCTTCTCCTTCTCCTTCTTCTTCGTCTTCTCCTTCGCATCCTCTGCGTCTCCTTCGGATTTACCGTCGTCTTCGTCACCGTCACCAGCGTTAGCCCCATCCTCTTGAACCTCCTTGGTCTTCTTCTTCGGCTTCTTCCTATTCCTCTTCTTTTTCACCGCTTCCACGGCGCCATCCTCTCCCTCGGAGCTCTGTCCAATTGGCTGTTCAGCTTCAGGCTTTTCTTCGTCAAGCGACGACGGCGTGTCCTCCGGCTTAATCTCTTTCATCTGCTCCTTCTTGGGGGCCCCCATGGCCGGCGTACTTGGAGGAGGGAGACGGCCGAATTACAGGAGGCGAATACGGCGGCGGAGGGAGAGTGAGAGAAACGGCGGTGTGAAGAGAAACAACGACTCGCGGAAAGAGGGGATTAGAAGAACGAAAGAGAAGGGCATTACTTATTGGCATTTTGGGCTGGGTTTTTTACAACGGCCCATTACCAGGAGCCCTAGTCATTTCCCCCCTTTGAAAAAAAAAATTATAGGTTGTAGTATAATAATAAATTATTACTATTATATGCTCAAAAAAATAATAATAAGTAATATTACCAGGCTTTTTTTTTGTTGATAAGGATACAATCTATATCTATATATAATTAATTAGAAGACTTTGTTTACGTGTCAATCTTAGAGGAGTTTTAGGAATATTGACCAATTATGGTTTTTTCCTTGATTTTTTTATTTCTCCTTTTCTCTTTTTTTCCATTAATTTTTTTTAATCCTCCATTCTCTTTTATTCTTAACATATTTACCAACAATATATATATATAACCTTAATTTAGAAGACGTTGCTTACGTGTCAATCTTAGAGGAGTTTTATGAATATTGACCAATTATGTTTTTTTCCTTGATTTTTTTATTTCTCATTTTCTCTTTTTTCCATTAATTTTTTTTAATCCTCCATTCTCTTTTATTCTTAACATATTTACTAACAATTGGTCTTAATTCAAAACATTGAATTCAATCTAATATAATCATTAGGCTTAACTCACATTTTTGTACTAACTATCTATATATCTATAATCTATATATCTATATATAACCTTGATTTAGAAGACTTTGCTTACGTGTCAATCTTAGAGGAGTTTTAGTAATATTGACCAATTATGTTTTTTTCCTTGATTTTTTTTTATTTCTCCTTTTCTTTTTTTTTCCGTTAATTTTTTTTAATCATCCATTCTCTTTTATTCTTAACATATTTACTAACAATCTATCTATATATAACCTTAATTTAGAAGACTTTGCTTACGTGTCAATCTTAGAGGAGTTTTAGTAATATTGACCAATTATGTTTTTTTCCTTGATTTTTTTATTTCTCCTTTTCTTTTTTTCCATTAATTTTTTTTAATAATCCATTCTCTTTTATTCTTAACATATTTACTAACAATCTATATATAACCTTAATTTAGAGGACTTTGCTTACGTGTCAATCTTAGAGGAGTTTTAGTAATATTGACCAATTATGTTTTTTTCCTTGATTTTTTTATTTCTCCTTTTCTTTTTTCCATTAATTTTTTTTAATAATCCATTCTCTTTTATTCTTAACATATTTACTAACAATCTATATATCTATATATAACCTTAATTTAGAAGACTTTGCTTACGTGTCAATCTTAGAGGAGTTTTAGTAATATTGACCAATTATGTTTTTTTCCTTGATTTTTTTATTTCTCCTTTTCTTTTTTTCCATTAATTTTTTTTAATAATCCATTCTCTTTTATTCTTAACATATTTACTAACAATTGGGCTTAATTCAAAACATTGGATTCAATCTAATATAACCATTTGGCTTAACTCACATTTATGTACTAACTATTGAGCTTAATTCAAAACATTGAATATAATTGTTAGTTGTGACACATCACATTTAAATGCATGATTCAGATTTCAAAATTTCTAAAAAAGTTACAATGATATTGATATTATTATTACTGGGTGATTTAAAATATCTACACTTATGTATTATACTTTAGACGAGATATAAAAAAAATTAATTCAGAATCATAAGATACATTTATGGTAAAGTTTTTTTTATCTTAACCTTTATTAGTATTTTATAATATATTTATATATATTATTAATGTTTTAGTTTTAATGGAACTGCGCCATGGCGCGGGAATTATACTAGTATAACCTTAATTTAGAAGACTTTGCTTACGTGTCAATTTTAGAGGAGTTTTAAGAATATTGACCAATTATGTTTTTTTCCTTGATTTTTTTATTTCTCCTTTTCTCTTTTTTTCCAATTTTTTTAATCATCCATTCTCTTTTATTCTTAACATATTTACTAACAGTTGGGCTTAATTCAAAACATTGAATTCAATCTAATATAACCATTAGGCTTAACTCACATTTATGTACTAACTATTGAGCTTAATTCAAAACAGTGAATATAATTATTAGTTGTGACACATCACATTTAAATGCATGATTCAGATTTCAAAATTTCTAAAAAAGTTACAATGATATTGATATTATTATTACTGGGTGATTTAAAATATCTACATTTATGTATTATACTTTAGACGACATATAAAAAAAATTATTTCAGAATTATAAGATACATTTATGGTAAAGTTTTTTTTTATCTTAACTTTTATTAGTATTTTATAATATATTTATATATATTATTAATATTTTAGTTTTAAAAAACCGCCCTATGGCGCGGGAATTGTACTAGTTAGATTTAAACTTTAAGAAGTTGGTAGGATTTATTCTTAAAAAGGTTTTTTTTAAAGATAAATTAATTTAAAAGGTTACTTGTTTAAATTAGACCTCAGTTTATTAAACGGAAGAATTTTACTTAATGGAAAGTTATTTCAAAATAGACTTTTTCATAAATTTCATTTTCTAGAAGTATGAAAATGGGTTTGTTTAACATAATTGAATGAATTTGTCAAGGATGGTACATTTTCTTGAATCCATAAAAGGCAATATATCAAAAATCCTACACCACTTCATTTCTCTTGAGAGTTGAGACCAGCTTACATCGATGTTTTTAATGAGGTTTTTAGATTGAAATAGCATTAAAATATACAAGAGAGAATATATGTTTTTAAAATCCATCTCATAGTTGCTACACAAGAAACTATGATAAAGATAGCATCAAAAAAAAACCTATGATAAAGACTCAAGAAACCCTTCTTCAACTTTTCAAGCCAAAAATTAGCGGGCAAAGTGGGCCATTTTCTGAAGAAAAAATAAAGTGATGAGACATTGCATGAGTTTGGTTTTGTTTTTGCCGTTTGAGAAAATGAATTGCATATTTTTTTTATCAAGTTAATTGCATGCATTTTTTTTTTTGACCTTGCATAAAAGACATGTAAATTGCAGCTTCTACTCTCTCCCATCTATCTTACCATCATCCTCTACCAACTCATTTTTCAGCTTCATCTCTTCCATCTTTCTTTCCTTTTTTTTTTCTTATTGAGATGGATTCAAATGACTCAAACCATCCTTACAGCAATTTGTATACGAGTATATGAAATTCTCCAAATCCAAACATTCAAAATTTCTCTTATTCGAACATATATTCATCACAATCACCGATTACCCCCAACATCTCATGGGAACTCTTTTGGAAATAATTTGTGGCCACAAGTTGAGGAAGTAGCAAGCCTCGACGAGATTCAAGAATCACCACTTGAGGGTTCCCAAGAGCCAGGAAATTGCAGGAGAGGCACTCATGCTAGAGGTGCTCGCGGGAAACTAGACGTGGGAGAGCCTCTCGCGGAAGAGCTACTGGTAAAATAGGAGTACGAGTCAAGTGAAGTCAAGCTAAAGATTTATTGCTCAATAATGGTCGGATTAACACTATCGCCGATGCTCGAACAAACACTCAACAAACGACAGGAGCCTTTTGGGAGAGAGTTGCAGAATACTACAACACAAATGGAGACGATATATATATGATTGGCCCGAGAGGATTGTTTCCACTGTTAAACCAAGATGGTATACACTATCCCAAGTTGTGGCCAAATTCGTTGGTGCTTATTCGAGGGCCAAATATTGTCAAGCTAGTGGGAAAAATGATTGTGATGTCATGCGGAACGCACATTCTATTTACAAGGGTGATCTTGGGTACGACTTCTTGTTTGAGCATGCATGGCGTGAGCTCAATACCGAGCCCAAATTCCACAAATGGGTTGCATCAAATTCTACATCTAGTGGAGGAGGTTCAAAGAGAACCAAGGTAAATGAATTTGGAGTATACACATCCAGTGAAGGATTGGGCACCCCTTCAAGTGTTTTTGGAAGTGAAAGTGCTCCAGTGCGACCAGAAGGCATAAAAGCAACAAAAAGAAAGGGTAAACATGTTATTGGGAGCTCAAGTGATCAAGCTAGCAAAGAGGCTGAAGAGGTTGTTCGATTCTTTTTTGAGCAAGTTGGAGAAAGAAACAAGGAGATGGAAGGGGATAAGACAAAAGGTGCTCGTGATAACATGATTGCGCAAAAGTTTGCGATGCTTAACAAGCTGACAGTGGAGTCTAACATTGAATATTGGCAAATCAAATGCAGGGACGGACTCGTGAAGGAGTTGTTTCCTGACAATTGACAAGGCTTCGATGCAACTTGTATGTTTGGTAATATGGTTTCAAGTGTTTTATTTCCCTAAGTGAAGTGGATCTTCACATTGTTGTATGGTGTATGTTTTCAAGTGTTTCTCATCGTTGTATTACTATTATGCATTCAATGTTCAATTAAGATGCTATGCAAAAAGAAGATAAAGGTTATGCATTCGATGCTTTGTGCGAAGAAGATAGAGTTTACTCTTTCTATGCTCTGATACGATGCTCTTGAGAAGAAAAAAAAAAGGTTATTATTTAAATGCTCTGATAAGATTCTTTTAAAATACGGCATGCAAATATGCTTTGCCAAGATGCTATTTGAAGTATTATAAATTCAACGTCATTTCTTCATTTACTATTGCCCCTTTTCAATTATATTATTCCATTCACTACCATCCCTTTCATTTTCATACCGCTGTAAACACCATTCTTTCATGGATCCTCAAGAAATGCATGAGTTTCTCACCCATTATTCAGGCTCATATTCTAATGACCTTGATAAGGCCTACGCAAAGTGGTTGTATTTAACTACAAAAAAATAAGTCACGAGTCGAGGCCTCAAGTTCTATACCAAGACGGCCACATGCGTACATAGATAGAGAGCGTGAGAAGAGTCATGATCGACTAGTTGCAGATTATTTCTCGAGAACCCACCTCCAGTGTATCCTGATGCTATTTTTAGAAGACGGATCAGGATGCGTAACCATTATTCTTACACATTGTGAACCAACTAGAAAGCAATGTCGATTATTTCATCCAGAAGCCCGACGCCACGGGAAGACTTGGGTTATCTGGCCTACAAAAATGTACCGCAACTGCGCATGTTGGCATATGGTGTGGGTGCAGACACAGTCGATGAATATCTCCGACTAGGAGAAAGTACATCAAGGTTATGCTTGTCCAACTTTGTGGATGACACAATAACTTCTTTTGGTGACACATACCTCCGAAGGCCAAATGCAATAGACATACAACACCTTCTTCATGTAAGTGCACAACGAGGGTTCCCGGGTATGATCGGTAGCATCGATTGTATGCATTGAAAATGGATGAATTGTCCAACTGCATGGAAAGTTCGGTTCGAAGGCAAAGATGGCAAACCAACCATCGTGTTAGAGACAGTTGCATCATATGATTTATGGATCCGGTACGCATTCTTTGGCACCCCAGGTACGTGTAATGAAATAAATGTTCTTGATCGCTCTCTTGTATTCGATGATGTGTTGCAAGGTATATCTCCACCAGTGTGCTTTGAAGTCAACGGAAATCAATATAATATGAACTACTACCTAGTTGACGGGATTTACCCAAATTGGACAACTTTCATACCATTTACCAAGCTTCCGCATGGAGAAAGGGCTAAGTTATTTGTTACATATTAAGAGGCTACTCGAAAGGATGTTGAGCGAGCTTTCGGGGTCCTACAAGCTCGATTTTCCATAATAAAAAAATCCAGCACTTGCATGGTTGGTGGGGAGGGTAATGAGAGCTTGTGTAATTTTGCACAATATGATAGTGGAGGACAAGTGAGAGAACTACAGTCTTTCCTTCGATTTGTTACAGTTTGACCAAGTGGAGGGTAATGACATACTCCAACCGACGACCAACCTCCATGGATGAATACATCGAAAATCGAACGCAACTTCAGAATAGGACTACACACTATCAATTGAAGGAAGATTTGGCTGAACACATATGGCAGAAGTTTGGAAATGGATCAATGAATTATTAAATTTTCTTCTATGATTTCATGTCTAATCCCATGTATTTCAATGTTTTTCATTTCATGAACGATGACATGTACTCCTTGTAGTTCATTTACATTTCACTTGTGTTTTGATGTTTTTTCATTTCAATGAGAATGTTTACATTTCAAATTACGGTGTATTATTTGCACTTTAGACATTTTTTTTCAAAAAAAACATTTCATTAAATAGCAGTATTATATTAATTTTTACAAAATATAGTACAATTATAAATAATATATAGTATTACTCTTAAACATATTGTAACATATAATTGATGGTGGAAACTGGAAAGTAAAGTTAAGAAACTCTAGAAACCCGTATTGATGTAAGTAAACAATTAAGTTGAGATTTGTAAGGAGAGAGAAAGTGATAAATGGGGGTTACATCTCAAAGCAATGTGAGGTTTACAATCATCCAATGCCATCTTAACACACTATTTACTTTTTAGAACAAGTTAAAAATCTTTTTTAGAATATTCACTAATTAATCTTAATAATCAAGTTATTCACTAATCTACCGGCCCCCTCCTTATTTCTCAAGGTAAGACATTTCTCCTCTCTCAACAATCTTGCTCCATCCATGATTTCCCATCAAAACAGTACCGAAGTCTCCACTTCGATAGGATGAGAAGAAACTTTTGTGTTGAGTAACATGAAAAGAGACACCAGAATCGACAATCCAGAAGATAGCATTACATTCAATGCTTAGGAGATATCATTACATTCAATGTTTAGAATGTTAATTTCTTCAACGAGGTATGAATCATCGCCTTCATCCGCCATGACGGTAGCACTCATTTCTTCTCGCTTCCTCATAGGGTTGATCTGGTCTGGTTTCACGTTTCCGGCCTTATGATCTCTCTTAAGGATGCGGCCTTCTTGCCTCTTATGGCCTGGTTTGCCACAGTAGTAGCACGTGACCCTGGTGCGTGACTTGGACCGCCCTCGTGATAGATCTTGGTCTCGACGTTGCTTCCATCTACGGGCATCATTATTGCCACGGTTGTCAAGAACATTGGCCTCAAAATGATTGGTTATTCCTCTCTCCTTCCTCCTAGCTTCTTTATTGAGAAAACTATCGCAGACGGTATCCATGGTGAGCTTCTCATCCCGTGATAAGTTACTTAGAGTAACTACAAGAGTATCCCAACTCTCTGGTAGAGAGGTGAGAAGTAAGATGACTTGTAACTTATCGTCGAGCTCCATATCCACCTTACTTAGCTGATTGACAAGCCCCTTGAAATTTTTCAAGTGCTTAATCATGCTTTAGCCATCCTTATATTCTATTTTCACAAGCCTTGTCCACAATTCAAAAGCATTTATGTAATTAGAAACATGCTCAAAGAGAGTTTTATCGAAGTACTTGCGAATCATGGCGACCACCTTCCGATTAAGGAGATCTCACTCTTTATCGCTCTTTCCTTGAGGCTTGTCCTTGTTGAAGATGGGTTCATACATGTCCTTGCAATAGAGATGATCCTCCATCATCGGCTTCCGATAAAAGTAGTTATCGACGGAGAGCTTGAACATGTCACCATAGTAAGTGACGCCAACCTCCATCTTGATCCGCACGAGCTAACACTTTTTGAGAATGGACTGTGATCTGATACCACTGTTAGAAAAAATTGGATTTTTCCGCTTCGTGTGATTAAGATGGGCAAGACTCACTTTTGTATAAAAGTGTAACTTGTATTATATAGTGAAAACACTCTACAAGTTACAACTTTCACTATATATTTTGTGGCTCACTCACACTAACTCTTACTAGGATCACTCCACTTACTTGCTCTCGCACTTACACTTGATTGCTTTGCTTGGATTGACATTTGGTGCACTCATGGCTATTTATAGCCTTCCTATGTTGGTGGAAGCATTCACCAATTTTGCCTAGAATTTTCTAGTGATCAAATTGAAAAAGCCCAATCCAAGGAGGCCACCATTTTTAGTGGGGCCCGGGAATCTACCTAATGAAATGACCAACCGTCACGACGGACTTACCTGACCAGCGTCAAAAAGATCGACGCGGCCCAACTTGTGCCGCAGGAAGTTAGCTAAAAATCTTAAATAAAAAAGGATGATTCCCTTATCGGGTTTTTTCCTAGACAATTTGGAAGTTTGACCCATTTACCTGTCGTCGATGAATAACTTGAGATTAATTATTGACAATCCTTAATAGAATTTTACGCTAAAGACAGACAGTGATTTTCATCCGCGGAGTTTGACATTGTGACTGATGTAGGCTCTTCTCATTTTAACGGATTTCTTTCTACGCGTATGATTCTTCTCGGTCTTCTGTTTCCTGGGTTCACTATGTCTTCTTCCGCTCTTTTCCTCCCAAATCGTCCCCCTTTACCTATGAAGCTTCTCCCTATTTATAGATATTTGATTCTCTTGCATGTTGTGCCACGTGGTGCTCAACTTTCAACACGTGTTGTACTCGTGGGAAGTGGGCATGGCTGCCACGTTTCTGTTCTTTTTCATCTGCGGATGATCGTGTTTGAATGGCAGATTGGACCTTTGTCCGCGGATATGGGTTTCTTGTTTATTTTTATTTAATTGTTCGTACTTTTTAGATTTCGGCAGATGTTTTTAGTATTGGTTTAGTCACAGCTCCTCGGGTCGTGTTGATTATGTCTAGTAATTGACGCGGACCGACGAAAAAATATAAACATCTGTAGTTTTGTTGCCGTTTGTTGATTCTGATGGGATTAATGGGCCTTTTCTTCATCGAGTCACGGCCCAATTTGGGCCCATTAGGCCCATTTGTGTTTGGAATTTCAAACATCGGTAATTTTTCTACAAGTTACCTCGTTCCGTTCTCTTTTTCACCCAACACTTGTCTTTTTCTGCTTTCCGTAATTTTTAATCCCTATCCTTGTCTTCAGCTTTCCGACGGCGGTTTTCTAGGGTTCCGGCCGTTTAGCTTTGAAGTTTTTGGTGGTTTTCTTCCAATCCCTCAAGGTATTTCTTCTTGTTCTTGGCTGTTCTTGAGTTTTCTTTGTTGAGTTCTTTGATTTTTTGTCCTTTAGATCGTGGATTTGGGTATGAAATCGTCTCAAGGGTGTTTTTTGGATGAAACTTTACCCTGTGTGAGTAAAACTTCGTGCAATTTTCTTCTAGTTTCTTTTTAGAAATGGCTAATCTCAACAAGGAGTGTGACTTATTAGAAGATTTTGAGAGGGATGAAGGATGGAGAGGTGGTGCTGTCTCATCCTCTCAAGCGCGTCTGTCTCCGGAGATACTTTCTTTCTCCTCTGGGGTTCTTCTTCTTCTGATGATGATGATTCTTCGTCAGAGTCATCTTCTTCTACATCCGCGTCTACCCCGGATCGAATTGGTCCTAATGGTAACCCTATTAAGGTGAGAAGGCGTCGGAAGCGTTCTGACCCTGATTACTATTCTTCACCTTACTCAGTTTCTTCTTCTTCGAAGGGATGCGCGGACGGTGAAAATCCAACTATTGTGGATGTCTCGGGTGCTAATTCTTCTGTGGACGCGGGGACATTGTCTGCGTCTCAGTCGGCGAATCAAGAGTCGGAGGAAGTTTGGATCCCTTATGAGCTTCCTCCTATTGGTGCAGCAGAAGCACCTAAGGTAATTCGTTCTAAGGAGAACTTGAGCGATTTGGACACCCCTGTGTACGACTTAGGGGACCTTGATTCTTGTCTCTTTTTGGGGGATTTCAAACCTCTTCCCCCTCCAACCAGTCGTCCACCAATTGTGCTTGAAAGAGTTCATCCATGGAGGTCCCCAATTGGTAAATTGAGGGGTTGTACGACTCTATTGAACCTTGGAGATCTCGATGCTATTTCGCGAGTCTTCCCATGGTCAGCGAGTGTTGAATTCTGTCTTCCCGAGGAAGGTGGTGGTTGTCTGGACGCTTATGAAGATTGTTTAGTCGTATATGTCGCGAGCCTATCTCAGGGTTTCCGACTTCCTCTTCATCCCCTTTTCTCAAAGTTCTTGGAGGAATATAATCTGAGTCCTGCTCAGATTGTTCCCAATGGTTGGATGTTCTTTACAAGTTTTGTTATGAGATGCAAGGAAATTGGTTTTGCCCCCTCTTTGAAGTTGATGCTTAGTATTTTTTCTCTGAAAAAGGGGACTCAAGACACAAGATTTTATCAATGCAACTCAAGTTGTAAGTACATGGAGAGGTTGTCAAGCAAACCAAACTGGAAATACAAGTGGTTTTTGGTCCGCGACAGATCCGGACAAGGCTTTAGTTGCCGAACGGTCCCAGGGCCTTTTTGTTCTGCTTCAAAACCAAAAATTTCCAATCTTTCTCAGTTCAAGCTGTCTTTTTCTCATATCCCTAGATTTCCATGGGATAAAATGTTATCCGCGTTCCGTCTTGAGATGGCTGGCTTGAGCATGCCTCATCCGCGACTAGGTGGCTTCTTTATTTAATAAGTTGCATTTTCATATTTTACTTTTCTTAAAATGGATAACTTATTGGAAAATGCATTGTTTTTTCCAGACAAAATGGATCTGGATGCGCTTTTGAAGCGGCACAAAGCTAAAGCGGGAAAGAAGAGGAAATCGAGTCCTGTAGCCAATGATCCTCCTGTTCCTCCTCCTGTTTTAGAAGTGACATCAAACGTTGACGTTAGTATCGCGGATGAGACTGGCGTTTTAGCTGAATCTTCATCGTTGGTCCCTGCTCTTCAAGAGAAACAAACTGGTCCATCCGCGCCGGAATCTTCGAGATCCAAAAGGAGGAAATTTGCCATAGCTGTTGGGCCATCTGCATCAGATAAGAAGGGGCTCTTTTTGGAGGATGTGGCTACTCTTCGCGAATTTCCTATCCCAGGTTTCGATCCGGTTGACCTACAAGGTCTTGCTTTTCCAGCCAAAAAACGTTGCTTTCCGGAGCAAGGATATGTTAAGCGTTTGGACCCTGTCACTCTCTCCGCTAACTTTGATCGTTTAATCCAGTGGGTAAGTTTAAATTCTTTTGTTGTTTCCCATTTACACTTTCTTGACGCGTTCTATTCTCAGATTTTCTTACTTTTACTCCGATTTTTGTAGTTGAGGGTGATCCAACCGGACGTTGAGAGACGCCTGGTATGCGGAGAGGAAGATCTTAGGAAGAAGGATGAAGAAATAAAAAAATTGAACCACAAGCTTCGTATTTTGGGGAACACCGTAGGGGATCCAGCTTCAGTGGAAAAATTTAGGAAGAGATCGGTTGACCTTCACGAGGAGGTGCAAACTCTGAAGGAGACCATGGCTGTTTTTCAAAAGAAATACGATGATTTGAAAGCTTCTTCAAACTCTGCTGCCTCCCGCGTCAAAGAGCTAGAGGCTTCTGAAGGTGTCTCACAGAAGCTTCTTCAAACAAAACAGGCTGCCATAGATAAGATGGAGGAAGACTTTTCTATTCTTCGCGAGGAGCTATCCATCACCAAACAGGAGCTCGAAATTGCTAAGGCACGATCAGATCAGGATGTGGCTCTACAATGGCTTCAGAGTCCTGAGGGTTTGAAGCATTTATCCTCTGAGTGGATCAAAACGGAGGTTGGCCTCTCTTTCCTATCTTCCGCGGCGAAAGCCTGTCTTCAGACTCCAAAAGGCTCCAGCATTCTGAAAGATAAATGCTTCAGTTATTTTCGGAAGGGAATGGTTGCGGGGATCAACCAGAGTGTGACGCGTTCATTAAGCAACCCATGTGTCCCTTTAGAAAATTTCGAGCCTAGTTTGGAGAGTGCTGACTGGGGTCTTTCAAAAGAGGAGATGGACGCGGAGGACTCTTATTCTGAAGATGATGATGGTGATGAAGTGGAGGAAGAAATTGAGAAGGCAACCTCTGCTTGAAAGACTTTAGTGTTTTCGGGTTTTTTTTTTTTGTGTAGTGGCGAAACATTGGGAATCCGTATATGGTTTTCTGGTTTTTGGTACACCTTTGAGATACTTCCTTCGTTTTGAAAAAAGGTTGAAGATCTCTCTGGTTAAAACATTTGTGTTGCTTGCATGCTTTGCTTGTGGTAAATATTTATGCATTTATATTTCAGATTTTCCAAGTGTTGAACGGGTTTGTCCTGGTGTTCAAAACCTGTCACCACTTGTCTTTATTCTTTTGAGTGAATTCCTCTTTTTAAGGTCTCAATTTCTATCTCTTGTTACCTCCTGAGTTGCATTAACCGGTTGCACTTATTGCAAGTATTATGTCCTTCGGAAATTTTAATCCTTGGGCCTTTTTTCAAAAGATGGAGAATGTGGAACAACTTTCCCGACTAGTGAGTTTCCTTTAATTTTGTTTTAAATGAAGTTTGAGTTTTATCAACTTAAGCCTTGATTTGATTCACATGTAGGTTATGCCTCCCCAATTTGAGGCCGAGTATGGACCTCTTCCGCCACGATGGGCCTTTCTTTCTTCTTATCTTGTCCACGATTTTCCTGTGGCTGTATCATGGAGCGAAAACGGTCTTTTTAAATTGACAATGGTTGGGATGAATTCCTCATGCTTCATCACCTGGGAGTAGGGAGCGCGATGATGTTTTTTCATAAGGGCAATGTTTCCTTTCAAGTTTGTCCGCGTTGTGAAGTCGTGGACGAACCGAAAGCTATCTCGGACTCAGTCTCTTCATCGTGCAGTTCTAATTGAGTTATTTCCGCGTTATCCTTTTGTAATTTTTCAAGCTTGTCTTTTGATATAAGCCTTTGAGCAGAACAAAATAAAGCAAAAAAGAGGAATTCATGATTTCCTTACTATTTTCACATGTTTTCCAGACTGAAATAAAAGAGAGGGATCTTTATTATTACTAAGAGGAACTGCGTACAGAAACCTTTCACAGGGGTTGGATCCTTCTAGGCTCGTTACATAGTTGACGCGGAGAGTTTATTAGGGGATCAAGGATGGCCTACCTCTCCATTTTCTTCGCTATCTGGGCTGACAACATCAACTTAAAAGATAGAATCACCCATATAGGTGAAAATCAACGCAGACCCGACATTAACTCGATTTGCTTGTGTGAAGTCGCGCCACCCTTGGGTTAGCCAGAAAAGGCCATCTTCATCTTTGTCTACTTTCACCTCGTGCTCTTGGTTGGAGCGGGACCAGAGTCTGGTCTGTGTGTGAGCGTCTTCGTCGATTAGGACATACATGAGAGGGAGGCGAAGGGTTTGAAGTTGCTCTTCCCTCATGATGACTCTGTAGAAGGCCCTAGGCTGTGGGTTATGATCCATTTTGTTCTTAAGATTGCACTCTACTCATGGATGTTTTGGGCATGTTTTATACTTGTCTCATGGGGCTTATATGTCCTTGGTTTCGTCGCTTTTTACCGATAAGTAACTTTAATTTCCTTTATTGGGTTTTTTCTTTTATCGATTTTGGAAAAAGGTGTAACACCTGGTTAATTTGTCTTGGAAAAAGCGGGACGTGTGCCCTTGGGGGTTGTGCCATCTGTTTGCATGTCACACATGTGTTCCTTTTGACTGTTCCCCTGTTACCGATAAGTAGAGGGTTTTTTACTGTTTTTTCCAACCTCATCGTGATGCGGGGATCTACTATAGTTCCACCCCTGTCCTTTAGGGCAGACGGAGTCTTCGAGTCGGAAACCCGTTGGGCTTTCTTTCAAGCGATTGATCATCCAGAGCAGTTTTTGCAATTGGTGAGCTAACTGTATTGGAGATCTTTAGAAAACTCATTTTTAACTAATACTTTCTTATTTTTAGTTACTTCCACTTCGGTTTGAAGAGGAGTATGCCGACGCTATTCCTGGTCAGGTTTTTCTTTCGTCTCATCTATTGAGCAACTTCCTAATTTGCATAGAGCGGCATAATGGTGGTCTTCTTTATTTTGGCCGCGGATGGAAAGACTTTGTTGATTCCCACGGCTTCGAGCAGGGGGTTTCTATGATTTTCACTCACATGGGTGAAGCTCACTTTGAAGTTCAGGTGGTGAATCCGCGTGGGGGAAATAACGATGATCGAGCTCCTCCTGAAACAATTTCGAATGGTTTTTAAAATGTTTAGCCCAGAATAATGTTTCAGGTTCTTTCAACTGTTTAGTAATTAGAAGTTTATCCAACTTATGGCAATCATTTCTGGGAATCTCTCCGTTTATGCATGTTAGTTTTTCGAGGTCATGATGTCCATTTTACAGGTTTTCTGAGAAATTCAGTAATAGTGTTTACTATTTATCTCATGCATGGTGCATGTGGTTCCTGTCTCGATGATGTGACATTTCAAATTTATTTGTTCAATATTTCTGCCTTTCGACACATGTCCAGATCTTTGTTATATAAAAGAGAGGGTGTGAAAGAAGCCATTGAACTCATTGTTGCGCTTTCGTGATGCCCTCCATGGCTAGTTTACCTTGGTCTTTTTTTGAGAGGATTAGTTTTCCTGAGCAGCTTCTCCGTTTGGTTAGTTTGTCTGCTGTTGATTGATTTTTTCCCTTTTTATCAAGTTAGTTTATTTTCCAGCACTTCTTGAAATCTGTTGTTTTTGTTAGTCTTTGCCCCTATGTTTCGAAGATAGACTTGGGCCAGAACTTCCCAGGAATGTTCTTCTGTCCACCAGGATTCTTCGTGATTTTCCAGTGGAGGTTTCGCGTGGAGACTATAGGGTTCCATTTTTGAGGGGTGGTTGGAATGACTTTGCCGAGACTCACAGCGTCCATATTAGCTCTTCTCTTACTTTTATTCACAAATGAGGGAATCGCTTCGATGTCCAGATCTTAGATGCTGTGGGAGATGAGATTGATGCGGAGTGGGCCTCTTCGGAGTCAGACGGTCCTCCTTCAAATGGATTTCGTTTAAGTCAGGGCAGAACTCGTATCATCCCAGGGCGTTTTCCGCAGACATAGGTTGAAGGATGCTTGTTTTAATCATGTGTCTATTGCTTTGATTCCTTTCAATAATAATGATACTTTTTTGGGAACCCCAAAAGAACATCCCTTTTGTAATATTTCAATAGTGGTCAACCTATGAGTTCGGTTTTGGTGATAGGTTGGCCACCCTTTAACTCAAGTGTCCTGATTAATGACGGAGTATTGTCTTTGAAAATGTGGATTCAATTAGAGACCTGACGCGGACATAAGCTCCAGCGTCTTAGGTCTTTCTATTAGATATTTGTTCTGGGAATGCAGATTTGATTAGCAGCCTGACCCGGAGCCAAGCTCCAGCGTCTTAGGACTTAATATGAAGTAACATCTCTGAGGATGCTGATTCGATCAGAGGCCTGACGCGGAGTCAAGCTCTAGCGTCTTAGGACTTATTGTAAAATATCAACTCTGAGAATGCGGATTCGGTCAGAGGCCTGATGCGGAGCCAAGCTCCAGCGTCCTAGGACTTTATTGTAAAATATCAACTCTGAGAATGCGGATTCGATCAGAGGCCTGACGCGGAGCCAAGCTCCGGCGTCCTAGGACTTTATTGTAAAATATCAACTCTGAGAATGCGGATTCGATCAGAGGCCTGACGCGGAGCCAAGCTCCGGCGTCCTAGGACTTTATTGTAAAATATCAACTCTGAGAATGCGGATTCGATCAGAGGCCTGACGCGGAGCCAAGCTCCGGCGTCCTAGGACTTTATTGTAAAATATCAACTCTGAGAATGCGGATTCGATCAGAGGCCTGACGCGGAGCCAAGCTCCATCGTCTTAGGACTTTATTATGAAGTAACATCTCTGAGAATGCCGATTCGATCAGAGGCCTGACGCGGAGCCAAGCTCCAGCGTCCTAGGACTTATTGTAAAATATCAACTCTGAGAATGCGGATTCGATCAGAGACCTGACGCGGAGCCAAGCTCCAGCGTCTTAGGACTTTATTATGAAGGAACATCTCTGAGAATGCTGATTCGATCAAAGGCCTGACGCGGAGCCAAGCTCCAGTGTCCTAGGACTTATTGTAAAATATCAACTCTGAGAATGCGGATTCGATCAGAGGCCTGACGCGGAGCCAAGCTCCGGCGTCCTAGGACTTTATTGTAAAATATCAACTCTGAGAATGCGGATTCGATCAGAGGCCTGACGCGGAGCCAAGCTCCAGCGTCTTAGGACTTTATTATGAAGTAACATCTCTGAGAATGCTGATTCGATCAGAGGCCTGACGCGGAGCCAAGTTCCAGCGTCCTAGGACTTTATTTTGAAGTATCATTAAGTGTATATCATTATAAAAAGCGCCCTCTAACCGCTTTATTTGGTCCTTGCGGGGGAGACTCGGTTTTATATTTAGCTATTTAGCGATTACACATAATACTTTTTTAGGTTGTCCGCGTTCCAAGTCTTGTTCAGGATGATTCCTTCAGGAGTGCTGAGTTTATATGCGCCTCTTTGAACTTCCTTGATGATTATATATGGTCCTTCCCAGTTGGGATCTAGCTTCCCCCCCGAGGTGGCTTGTCGTAGCACTAGATCTCCTTCTCTAAGATGCCGCGGGGAAATTCGTCTATCTTGATACTTGGAAAGCCTCCTCTTGTATTCTAGTTCCTTCAAAGCGGCCGTCATTCTGCGTTCTTCTATGAGACGGAGCTCAAATTCCAGCGCTTCATCATTGATGTCCGAGTCATAGGTAATTATCCGTGCTGACGGTATCAACCTCTCAACTGGGATAACCGCATCCATTCCAAAGACTAAAGAGAATGGGGTTTCTCCGGTGGGAGTCTTGGCCGATGTGCGATAAGACCAGAGTACCAATGGTAAGAGTTCTGCCCAACGCCCTTTTGCCGTGTTGCCGAGTTTCTTTTGTATCCCAAGTAACAACTGTCGGTTAGTTGTTTCCGCCTGCCCATTCGTTTGTGGGTGGGCCACAGATGAAATTTTAAGATTGATTCCCAGTCCAGCACAGAAATCTCTGATCGTTTCGCAATCAAATTGAGGTCCATGGTCTGTGATTATCGTTTCGGGTACCCCGAAGCGGCAAACAACATTCTTCCACAAAAACTTCCTCACTTTTTCCGCGGTTATTAATCCCATCGCTTCGGCCTCAACCCATTTAGTGAAATAATCTACGAGGACCAAGACATATTTCAAATGTCCGGGGGCTGTGGGAAAGGGACCAAGGATGTCCATTCCCCAGATGGAAAAAGGGCAAGCTCCAGTTATGCTCTTCATCGTCTCAGAAGGACGATGATTCAGATTTCCGAACTTTTGGCACGCGTCACATTTCTGTACATAACTTTGAACATCATGTCTCATAGTGGGCCAGTAATATCCCAACCTGATTGCTTTGGCCACAACAGCTCTCCAACCCTGGTGATGTGAACAAACTCCATCATGCAGTTCTTCCACTACCCGACTTCCTTCTTCTGACGATATGCATAATAGATCTGGTAAGCAATACCCTCTCTTGTACAGTTTTCCTTCCCTGATGGTGAATCGAGAGGATTTGACAAGTATCTTCTTAGCGGCGGTTCTATCTTCAGGTAGGATTCCCTTGCCTAAATAATCCGCGATTGGTGCTCTCCAGTCTTCTGCCTCCATTTCTTGTACCTGATAGACTTCTTGAATAAGTCTCTGGGTACTCATTCTTTCAAGAATTACCTCTTTTCCTACTTCTTCTGGCATTACAGCTCCCAACCGTGCCAACGCGTCTGCCTGCTGATTATCATTTATAGGAATAGATGTCAAACAAAAACTCAAGAAAGCTTTGGAGAGTGCTCGCGCTTTTCTCTGGTAATCTGGCATTAAACCAGTTCTTGCCTCATATTCCTCTGTTATTTGCCGCGTCACTACTTCTGAATCGGTGTAAACTGAGACTTGCCTAGCTTCTTTAATCAAAGCTATTTACAGACCAGCTAGTAAGGCTTCATACTCTGCTTCGTTATTAGTAGCCCGGAAATCCAATTTGTAGGCATAATTGTACTGCCGTTCATCAGGTGCCGTTAAAGTAACTCCTGCTCCGCATCCGTCCTTGTTAGTTGCACCATCTACCCTGAGTGTCCACTCGCTTTTTTCTGTTAGAGAACTCGATTCGAAACTTGTTTCGCTGATGAAATCGGCCAGAGACTGAGCGAGGGTTGCTTTCCGCGGAGTATACTCTATTTCAAATTCTGTGAGTTCAACTGCCCATTTCATCATTCTTCCTGATAAACATGGCGAGTGAAGGATTTGTCGCATGGGCAAATCTGTCATAACTTGGATAGGAAATAAGGCCTTAGCCTTCTTGCTGCGAATACTAAGCACAAGATCATTTTCTCTACTGGTTCGTATCTTGTCTCCGCGTCCTGAAGAACACGACTGATGTAGTAGACTGGGAATTTTTCTTCTCGCGTCAAGACTGCGCTGATGGTGACATTTTTTACAGATAAATACAGATGGAGGGCCTCTTGTCTCTCATGTTGATGAAGGGTAGGAAGCGATGTTAGAAAAAGTTTCAAATTTTCAAAAGCTCCCTGTAATTCAGGAGTCCACCGTATCGGCCCCTTTTTCTTGAGCAGAGTAAAGAAAGGCAATGACTTATCCGCCAAGCAGGAGCAGAAACGGCTTAAGTAGTTCACTGCTCCATTCAAAGATTGTAACTCTTTGATTGTCCGCGGCGGTTGAAGATTTTGAATTGCTGTAACTTTTTCAGGATTTACGTCAATTCCTCTATGGCTAACCATAAAACCGAGGAATTTCCCAGAATCAACTCCAAAGACGCATTTTTCTGCATTTAAATTCAAACCTCCTCTTCGAAGAGAATCAAAGGTTTCCTGTAAATCCGCGGCATGATCCTCTGCACTTTCGCTTTTGACAACAATATCATCAACATAAATTGATACGTTCCTGCCAATCTGACTACGGAAGATCCGACTGGTAATAAAAGTTGTAGCTTTTTTATCTGAGGGGTCCAGGTTTATCTGATTGTATCCTGAGTAAGCATCGAGAAAGCTCAGGACTTTGTTCCCCGCGGTCCCATCGACAAGCTCATCTATGGATGGCAGAGGATAACTATCTTTTGGGCAGGATTTGTTAAGATCAGTAAAATCGATACACATCCTCCATTTCCCGTTAGATTTCTTCACTAGAACAACGTTTAAGAGCCATTCAGAATCTTCCACCTCCTCTATGAAGCCTACTTCTAAAAGTTTATTAGTTTCTTCTCTTGCCGCAGCAGCTTTCTCTGGGGCCATTTTTCTCCTTTTTTGCACTATGGGCTTCGTTCCTGGACGAATCCTTAAGGTGTGTAAAGCTATCGCAGACGGGACACCTAGCAGGTCTCGAGGACTCCACGCGAAAATGTCTCTTGACTTTGCTATGATCTCTAAGACTCTAGCCCTTTCTCTTGCTTCCAGAGCTTGTCCCAGATAGACTTTCTCCTCTGGATTAGGAAAGGGTGTAAATGCAACTTTCTCATCCGCGGTAAGCACCTTGACTTCCATCGGCCGGACCTCTAGTTCAGCTTCTGAAAACTCGACTGAGTCATTATCTCCAACCTCGGACTCGCAATTCTCACTAATACACATGACTTCCTTAGTTTTCTTGATGGAGGTCAGATAACAGCTTCTACTTTCTGGTTGTTGTCCGCGGACCTCGCCTATTCCTCCTCCGGGTAAGGGGAACTTCCCTAAGAAGTGGTAGATTGAAACTACCATTTGGAATTTATAGAGCGAGACACGGCCCAACAAAGCATTATACACCGTGGGAATCTTTACTACTGTGAACACAATATTTTCCATTCGTCTGTTTGGAGACGTCCCCAGAACAACTTTAAGCTCGATTATGCCAGCCACTTGTACTTCTCCTCCCGAAAATGTAATCAGCGTTCCCGGATATGGTTTTAACGAAGCCGCGGAGATTCCCATTTGAGAAAAAGCTTCCCATGACAGGATGTCCACAGAAGATCCTGTGTCAATAAATACTCTTTTCACGGTGTTGGCAGCTATCTGCGCGTTAATGACCAGCGGGTCTGAGTGTGGCATCCTTATTTCCTCCGCGTCTTTTGGAGTGAAGAAAATGTTTTCATGCTGCATAAGAGAAATTCTTCTGCTTGACGCGGATGGTGGCTGTCTTCCTTCTCTTTCGTAGTTTCTTTTTTCCTGCCTGCTGGACCCAGCCATTGACAAACCTCCTGCGAGGGTGTTGATGAAGCCTTCTGGTTCTGGTATTTGACCCGCTTCTGTCTTTTGAGCTTCTCTCTGATTGACAGATCTCTGAGCTGCGGGCGTGTAGTTGTTCCTTCCTCCGCGTCATCTTCTTCCTCTCCCCCTTCCCCTGTTGTGGAATGGGAGATCCCTACGCGGATCCTGTTGCCTGTTAAATCGTTCTTGTGGATTTCGAGATTCGTCAAACCTAAAATCTCGGTCCTCCCACCGAGGTCTGTGATCGGGTCGGTTCTCCCTCCCAGGTGGAGATCTCACATCGCGATGCCCGTGCTGATTTTCTCGTGGATGATGAGAACGCGGATGATTTTCCCTGTACCGAGATCCTTGACCCCTTTCTAAATTCATATGCACTTCATCACGGTGGGGGCGAAAGTTTATTTCTTCTGAATGATGCCTACGTGGCTTGGCTTTCTCTTTTCTGAATTTTCCTACCAATTTCCCGAAAGGTCCTGAATTCCCAGTATTTGCCTTGGAGCTGGATGCGGCTGCTTCTTCTGCTTCAATCTGTCTAGAGACCCGCTCTCTTAGGTCATCATAACTTGTGGGCTTCTTTCGAAACAAATATGTCTTGAAATCTCCTTCAGCTAGATTGCCCATAAGTATGATAATGGCTGATTCATGATTGAAGTTTGGGATTTGAACCACCATACTGGTGAACCGAGTGAAAAAGTGACCCAAGGATTCCCCAGCTCCTTGCCTGATAGAATTCAAGTCGAGCATAGTCTTCTTTCTTGACCGCGCACTCCCAAAATGAGAAGTGAAGATGTGAGACATCTGGGCGAAATTGGTTACAGACCCCTTGGGAAGGTTAGTGAACCAAGTTAGCGCGATCTTCGTTAAGGTTGAGGGAAACGTTCTGCACAACATGGCATCATTATATTCGTTTATCCCCATTGCTGTAGCAAAATGACAGAGATGATCTTCGGGATCGGTCGTTCCATCATACTTCATGAGGTTCACATCCCTCCACCGTTTCGGTACTGTCGCTGAGCAAATCTCTTGAGTAAAAACTGACGGGAAACCTGCTGGTGCATTTTCATTTCTTTTCTCTACAGAATCAGACTTTGTGGAGGTGGAAACATCTATCGACTTATCCCCGCGTCGGTGTTTATTTTCTCTGTAGTTGTGATCATTTTGCCACGTCTGGTTTGGCATCTCTTGGTTCTGAAAACCATAGTTCCAGTTACTGGGATTATCATAAGCTGCATTGCGTCGATCAAAATTCCCATACTGTCCTTCTGGTCTATAGTTTCCCTGTTGACGCGGATTCTGTCCCCATTGATCATAGTAAAAGTACTGAGCCTGCTCCTGCTGAAAAGGGTTTCGCTGTTCATGTCGCGCCTCATAATAGCAGAAGTTTTGTGGGACGAATCCTCCGTCTAGTCCATATTGATTACCATAAGGTTGTGGAGGAGTTTCAAGATTCTGTTCCCCCATTTCCGCGTCGGGATTAGTTTGCGGCGTAAGAGGGACATACATGCTAGAGGCGTCTTGGTCCTGGTGAAATCCTTGACTCATGTTTTGAGTCTGATTGTTCTGGCTATCACCCATCTCCTCGCTATTGTGGATCTGTCGTCCGCAAAAAAGTTTGATGTTAAACATCTGAGAACTTACATTTATAGATTTTAATCAATTAAACAGGAAACCCCTTAGTGTGAGGGGGTTCCCACAGACGGCGCCAGTGAAAAAGCCCAATCCAAGGAGGCCACCATTTTTAGTGGGGCCCGGGAATCTACCTAATGAAATGACCAACCGTCACGACGGACTTACCTGACCCGCGTAAAAAAGATCGACGCGGCCCAACCTGTGCCGCAGGAAGTTAGCTAAAAATCTTAAATAAAAAAGGATGATTCCCTTATCGGGTTTTTTCCTAGACAATTTGGAAGTTTGACCCATTTACCTGTCGTCGATGAATAACTTGAGATTAATTATTGACAATCCTTAATAGAATTTTACGCTAAAGACAGACAGTGATTTTCATCCGCGGAGTTTGACATTGTGACTGATGTAGGCTCTTCTCATTTTAACGGATTTCTTTCTACGCGTATGATTCTTCTCGGTCTTCTGTTTCCTGGGTTCACTATGTCTTCTTCCGCTCTTTTCCTCCCAAATCGTCCCCCTTTACCTATGAAGCTTCTCCCTATTTATAGATATTTGATTCTCTTGCATGTTGTGCCACGTGGTGCTCAACTTTCAACACGTGTTGTACTCGTGGGAAGTGGGCATGGCTGCCACGTTTCTGTTCTTTTTCATCCGCGGATGATCGTGTTTGAATGGCAGATTGGACCTTTGTCCGCGGATATGGGTTTCTTGTTTATTTTTATTTAATTGTTCGTAATTTTTAGATTTCGGCAGATGTTTTTAGTATTGGTTTAGTCACAAATAAATTAGTTGCTACATGATTTTTCTAGACACATGCACCAAAATTCTAGATTGTGCATGTCTTTCTTTGTATTGAATTTTCTAGAGAATGGGTTGAGTTTAGGGCTCGAAGCTTCAGCCCAATTAAGGAGGGAACCCAACAATAACCGATGGAGTTTGATGCTTAGCAAAAGCTACTCATTACTGTCATCTCCAGTAAGAAAAGCGGAAACAATTGGCCTCAATTCTGATATTTTAAAAGCCAAGCACTTTGTTTTGGATTTGGATCCCAAGAACTTGGCCATCAAATTCATGGGTGGAGTTGGGCAAATCTCAACGGTCAAAAAAATATCTGGCGAGTTGCACTTGAGGGGGCATGTTGGGATTATAAATGTCCCACATCGGTGGTGGACTAAAAACAACACCAAAATATATAAGGAGAGGGGAAGTCCCTACCCTATGACTTAAGCTTTGTGTTATAAGGGTGGATTCTACCCCCGCCCTCTTTCAATAAAAGAACTCCCCTTGGAGTGAGGGTTTCAGCTCTCATTTTTACACCAAAAAAAGGGGTGGATTCTGACCTTATAACTCAAAAACAATATAAACCCGACACAACTCCCATTTTCATACGACCCGACCGGTTTCTCGGAATTTCACATAATATGGTGAGACTTTTGCATTGAACCTAAGTTTGTATCTACTCCCACTACACAACAATATGTTGTTTAAAGGGTTCATTGTTTTTTATATTGTATATAGGTATGGATGATCCCACAAGTGTTTTGGGCATCACAATACACCAAATGAACCAACTTCTACAAATACTACGCACATGAGAGAAGTTGAAAGTAAACTGACAAGGGAGCCAACCTCAATGGTTACATTGTTGGACGACATCAATTTTTTTTTTTGATTGGGTAAGAAATTCGGATGCGTAAAGCTATCCAATAGCATCCTTACGGATGAGGTCAGTCAGACCTGGATCATTATATAGGGAAGGGTTAATGGTAACATGAGCAAGGTGTGCCACCTTATCTGCCACGCAGTTACCATCACGAAGAATGTGTGCGAACGAAACTTCGGTAAACCCTTTGAAAAGCGAACTAATATCCGACAAAATTAGTTCGGTTTCCCATGGACAACTCATCCCTTTTTTAAAATAGTCAATAATAATAAGGGAGTCACCCTCGATAATAAGTTTTTTAATTTTCAATTCAATTGCTTTTAAGACTCCCGCTCGTAAAGCGAGTGCCTCCGCCATTAGAGGCGTTTGCATCCCAATAAGATCACCTCCTATTGCTCCTGGCCCTCCTTTGTCATTACGGATGATAAATCCAATAGATCCCTGTCGATAAGGCAAAACAGATCCATCAAAATTTAATTTCATTTTACCAGTCGGAGGTTTCTTCCATTTGCGTTCCTTCCTATGTCTATTCTCCTGATGCTTTTCCGTGGAGTGGGATTTGTAATATTTTTTTCCCATCTGTACTTCTGACTTATTCCAAGCCCGGACGCTTGCTTCTACTTTCATGTGGAATCCATCCAGACTAGGCAGTTTTTGTTGATGGAATAAGAGTTGATTTCGAACTAGCCATATCGTCCACCAATGAAACGCCAATTTTTGTTTTTTTATGGGGTTTAGAATGGCGCCTAGTTTTGCCATTATAGAGGATATATTTCTTGATTCCTTGATACAGTTACTAATCTTCAATTTGACCCTGTGGGGAAAGCCTGGATAAACCATCGAGTACTTACATTCAAAGAAAAGGTGAATGGAATCTTCCTCAAGGTGGTTGCATATTGCACAATATGGCGGAACCGCAATGCCCTTAGCAGATAGCCTAGATGTTGTTGGAAGCCCATTGTGGCAAACTTTCCACAAAAAGTTTTTAACCTTTGGTAGGGTATTGATCCTCCATATCCAAGCATTGACATCCCCTTCTTGATTTAGAGATTTAGTGTTGTATTTATATGCACTGTCAGTAGTGAACCATCCTTTTTTAGCAGGCCACCGGTACATTCTGTCTTGTAGTTTAGTCGTTGGTAATGGGATATCAGCTATTTGTTTAATTAGCCTTGCAAGCAGGTAGTACCGAATTGAGTTTGTCAGTACTCCATTTCCCATCAATTATATATTGCGCAACCTTTTCATCTGAACTGCAACGCCCAGGGTCTAAACAGAAGTTTTGTAGTTTAGAACCCGAAGTCCAATTATCTTCCCAGAATTTGACAGTTTCACCATCCCCCACCGACCATGCCAAGCCTTCCTTGAAAGGCTTGACTAGTTTTCTCAATTGGGTCCATTGCCAAGATGCGTTCCCTTTTTCTTCAAAATCTAGTAAGTTTGATGTTTTAAGATATTTATACTTTATAACTTTAACCCAACAATTTTCTGGTTCTGCAATTATTTTCCACATGAGCTTCATCTGTAAGGCATCATTCATTTCCTTTGCCTTTCTAAGGCCCATTCCCCCATATTTTTTAGGCCTACACACTTTGTCCCAACTAATCAAGGGTTTATATTGGAGGTCTTTATTCCAGAAAAATGTTCTGTTGATCCTATCTAGTGTTGAGTGCACTGAAACAGGCAACATGAAACTTTGCATAGAATACAAGGGCTTAGATGACAAGTTTGAGTTGATTAACACTGTCCTTCCCTGTTGGGACATGGCTTCAGCTTTCCATTTTGTAAGTTGGTTAGTGGTTTTGCCAATAATTTCTTCAAAAGTTGCTTTATTCACTCTACCATTAATAATGGGACAACATAAATATTTATCGAGTTTAGTTTGTTTCGAGATATTCAAGCACCCCTCAATGGCAGGAATACGGGAGGTGGGTATACCCGGGGAACCTTGGAACGCCGATTTATTATAGTTAACCTTCTGCCCCGAGATCTGACAGTATTCTCCACAATGTTTTTAACTTTCTGGCATGCCGATACATTACCTTTGGAAAATATAATAATGTCATCTGCAAAGGCCAAAAATGGAATTCTAGGGCCAGAATGGCCAAACCGAAAACCAACACCCGAATGTTCAGTATTGGATTCCGCTACTAACTTTCTAGCAAGAACCTCAGAACCTAGAATGAATAAAAATTTAGATAGGGGTCTCCTTGCCTAATTCCTCTAGAGGGTTTGAACAACTCTGTTGGCCCATTATTGACTAATACCGAAAATGAAACAGTTGTTACACATTCCATAATTATGTTAATAAAGTGCTAATGGAAATCAAATTTGCTTAGCACCGACTCCGTGAATTTCCAATCAACTCTATCATACGCTTTCTCCATATCGAGCTTGATAGCTAACCAGCCATCAGAGCCCTTTCGAGACTTGAGAGTGTGGAAAATCTCATGGGCTATGAGGATGTTATCTTGAATTGCTCTGTCAGACACGAAAGCCCCTTGAAATGGATGAATCAATTTACCTATGACCTTCTTCAATCGTTCTGTTAGGATCCTGGAAATTATCTTATAGATGGTTGAACATAAACTAATAGGTCTGTAGTCCTTTGTTTTTTCCGGATTGTCGCATTTTGGTAGTAAGGTTATGAAAGTATGATTTATCTGACGGAGCAGATTTCCCGAATGGAGTTGGACGACATCAATTGTTACATTGTCGACATTGAGAAGTTGATTCTTATTGTATACTCTCGATGACTTTCTCTCTTTGAAAGAGCGTAGAGTTCAAGTTAAGTTTTTTTTTTTTTCATATTGATTTTGTAGAAGGGTTTAGGCGTAATGTCCTCCTTTCGATTGTAATTTACATTTGTAACTAATGAAATAGGCGTGAAGATGAGACTCCTGGCATGACAGGTTCCAAACCCCAAAAAACAATATCTGTTAGTCAATTTTTTTGCCCGAAGTCACTATGTAGATCCTGGTTCAAGAGCTGTGCCGACTGGCTCATGAAGATACCAAGGGATGGAAACAAGAATTAAGCTGCAAAATGAGGTCCAAAGCAAGCGGCCACTGCGAAGAAACACGACTTCCATTATGGAGCTTCACTTGAGATATCGCGACCTTTCTCACACTTGAGATATCACAAACAACAATGCACCATTCTGAAGTCTGTTGAGACTCGGGATCGATGGTCGTGTGCACACGTGCGTCCATGCGCTAATAACCTAGTACATAAGCCGAGCGGGGTTTCAACATAAAACCAATTGACAATAAGAGAAGTAACCTACTAGTTTATATAATAAGGTTTTTTTGTTCATATTATCAATGTGAGATCTCTCTTCACATTCTCTCAATAGTGTTGAACGACCCAACTTTGTCAAAATTATATCAAACGACCCAACCTTGTCAAAATTATATCAAATGCCTTTTGTGTACGTCTATTCCCTAGGCATGTCCACTCTCAATTCAATAATAAAAAAACCGAGAAATTCTTGGGTCTAGAAATTCAATATTTTTTTTTTTTGATTAGGAAAGGATTCAGAAAATCGGAGACTAACTAAGAGCATCCTTGCGGATAAGGCACAGAAGAGGGTCTAAAAATTCATGGTTAAAAATGTTGCTTGAAGAGTGATTTTATTTTAAATTTATGTTATTTTAACACATAAGCTAAACAAACACTCTTAAAATAATTATAATTGTAATACCTAACCATTTGAAATCCAAACATATAATCAGCTCTCTGTTTTACTGCAGTGGAGAGATGAATTTACAGAACTCACCTTCTGTTCACAAATTGATCGATAAGCCGCCCACATGAGAAATGAGTTTTAAAAAAAAGGCACAGTAAACTCTATTATTGGAATATAGAAATTACCTTTTGATCGGCACCGCCTCCATCATCCCCCGAACAGCGCCTCCTCCACGCCACCAGTAATCCTACCAACCTCCCTAAACCGCCCCTTCCGGAGATCAATTTAAGTGAGTTTATTTATTTATTTTATTTTATTTTAAATTTGTGCTGTTGGGAATTGAGTATTTTGAATGTCTAATAATAATGCACGTAAGGTGTTTGACAAAATGCTCAAGTGAAATTGGGGGAGTTATTAGGAATGTTGTGATATTCTACAATCAATTTAGACTTCAGAGCGGGTAAGGCATATAGAGCACCAATAAAAGATGTAAGTACAGTAGAGAAGGGGATGTTATAACTATCCTAGTGCCTAAGTTGTGATTTTCGGGGAGAGTTTGTGGTGAATTCAAATAGTATAGTTGTACAAAGGCAATAGAAACTTAGAAAGTACCATCAATTTGCTTACCTTTTCAATATTAACTTTGAATCGATGATGTATTAGCAGTCAGAAATTAACCCCTACGCTTACCCTTACCTTAGAAAAGGAACATATTGAAGCCAGAAATAGATTTTCAGAAGCCATTGCAATCAGATGATGACATGCTAATGGACATTATCAGGAATAAATTTTCAGAAGCCAGAAACGACCTGTCCAAAAAAGTATGGGATGAGAATAGAAGATACACAGTGAGATCAAATAACAAAAAGCAACAAGTTGAAACATGTTTGTAAAATCAAGATGAAGTTACACAGAGATGGAAAACAAAGCAGGGAGAAAAATTACTGTGCTACTATTCCGGACATTCTAGACAAGGTTTTAAGCAATTTGAAAAACAAAATCTATTGACAATGAATTAGCTATACACATAACTTATGTTATTTTAAACACATAAGCTAAACAAACACTTTAAAAATAATTATAATTATAATACATAATCATTTGAAATCCAAACATAAAAGTAAAAACCAGCCCTGTTTTACTGCTGTTGAGAGATGAATTTACAGAACTCACCTTCTTTTCACAAATTGATAAGTCACACACATGAGAAACGAGTTTAAAAAAAAAAGGCACAGTAAACTCTATTATTGGAATCAAGAAATTAGCTTTTGAACGGCTACAACACATACAGTATATAGATAATGAAATGGTGGTTTTGATTGGCTCAACCCTCTCTACTCACATCATCCTCAATCTTATTCCTCCTTTTAATTTACTGATCGATCTGAAGGTAAATTTGTCCGAACTTGTAGCTTGAATACAATGATTGAGCTTTGCCGACACTGATTTAAAAAAAAAGTTTTAGTAAGAATTTCACAAATCACATGGGGAGGTTGGTTCGGTTGACTCATGTGTGTCCGTTGACTGAACTGTTACTCATTGTATGAAGCAGCCCTCCCATCTTCACATCATTACCCTCTTTAGCAACTCTCCCATTTGCATTCCCTTTTGAGTTTCATTTTGATTTTGAGTTTCCAGCCCCCAAACCATGGCTGAAGCTGCTTTGACCTCCATTGCCAAATCCGCCCTCCAACTCTTCACCTCCCTTGCCAAAGATGAGTTCCTCCTCCTCTGGAATTCCCAAAAGGACCTCAAAAGGCTTGAAGCTACCATTGAAACCATCAACGACTTCCTCCTTGACGCCGAGGACAGGAAATTCAAGGATCGTGCTGTGCAGCGCTGCCTATCCGACCTCAGGAACGTGATGTATGATGCTGAAGATTTGTTTGACGCATTGGCTGCCCACCTCTTGCGGAGGAAGATTACTCATGGTAATGCTTTCATGAAAGAGGTACGCTTTTTCTTCTCTAAATCGAACCAGCTGAGTTTCGTTGTTAGTACTGCTCATGAAGTGAAGTCCCTTAGGGAATCTCTAGATGCAATTTCAAAAAACATGCAGCAGTTCAACTTTATACAACAACCACTTCCTCTAGATCAAACAGTTGCAAGAAAGAAAACTCATTCTTTTGTGCATCAAGAGGATATAATTGGGAGAGATGAAGATAAGGTTCGTATCATCAACATGTTGATCCCTATGGATAAAAGAGCGATCTGTAGTCATCAAAGCGTTTCTGTTGTTGCAATCGTCGGGTTTGGAGGATTGGGAAAGACTGCTTTAGCTCAATTTGTGTATAACGATGAGAAAGTAAAAAAAGATTTTGATGAATGTCTTTGGGCTTGTATAAATGACCTCTCAAACTTGAAGCTAGTCCTGATAGAAATCTTAGCATCTAAAGAGGGAAACCTTTATGACCTTGGTTTAGAGAAGTTACAATTGAAACTGAGAGAGATTATAGGTGGGAAAAAGTTTCTGATTGTTTTGGATGATGTTTGGGATGATAATCCTGGACATTGGCTTGAGTTGGAAACCATCCTTCGTTGTGGGAAAAGTGGTAGTAATGTTTTGGTGACAACACGCTCTACAAAAGTTGCTGAATGTTTACATGCCTTAAAGCCTTATTGTAATTTAGGATTGTTGTCAGAAGAGAATGCATGGACTTTGTTTGTGAAGAGGGCATTTAAAGGGGAGGAAATTAGTGCACAACCAGAACTAGAGCCAATAGGGAAGAAGATTCTGAGTAAGTGTGGAAATGTCCCACTTGCAATTGTTACGGTTGGTAGCCTTTTAGCCCAAAAAGAAATTAGAGATGAAAGAACTTGGACCGAGTTTTACGACAATAAACTCAGTGAAGTTTTTTCAAGTGGTGATGATAATAGTGTCAAACAAGTTTTGATGGTCAGCTATAACGATCTTCATCCAAATCTGAAGCTCTGCTTTGCCGCTTGTTCCCTTTTCCCTAAAGACTACCAATTTGATGAAGATGAGCTAGTTCGTTTATGGCTCGCTCAAGGTATTCTTAAATCTCGTGCTCACAGCATACAAAGCTTGGAGGAAGTGGGAGAGACATACTTTTATCAATTGGTCGATAGGTGCTTCTTTCAAAAGGTAGACAAATATGCATGGCAGTACCAACCAGAATATTCCGGAAATGACGAGAACAAATGCACTGTGAAAATCCATGATCTATTACATGATATGGCAATAGATGTTGCTCGAACAGAGAACCTGTTTCTTAATAAAGTTCCTGCAAACAAAGGAGAAACAGATGGGCTTCGTCAAATCTCTATTGCTTTTGATCTCAAAGATTCCTTTGAAGTTTGTAGTCTGGTTTCCAACCCAAAGAAAGTGAGAACCTTACTTTTTCAACCCGGTCAGCGCCTTTATTTAAGTTTCTTGAACCCTCTGTTCAAAAGCTTTACAATGCTACGCACGTTGAACCTCTCTCGTTCAGAAATTGATGCCATACCGGAGTCCATAGGAGGGTTGATTCACTTGAGATATCTCGACCTTTCGTCGAATAGAAAGCTAAAGCATCTCCCAGAATCAATTTGTAAGCTTCACCATTTGATGATCTTGGTACTAAAGTACTGCACGCACCTTGTGAAGTTGCCTCAGAGAATAGAAAAATTGGTAAGCTTAAGGCAACTCTTCATAGATGAATGTTCTGACATGAATTCTTTGCCCTCAAGATTGAAATCTATGACTTCTCTTGTTAATCTGGATCGACTCATCGTACATCACCGTGATGGGGGTTTAGGATACTTGAAAGGCCTTGATAACCTGGCTGGGGTTTTGAAAATTGAGCTACCACAAGAGGGATGGTTAGATGCAATCGAAGATGCCAAAAATGCAAATATGGCGAGGAAGATTAAACTAAATGAGATGGTTATCGGATGGAAGCAAAGATCTACAACTGCGGGTGAACAAAGAATGGCAAAAGACGAAGCTAAAGCAGTGTTAGAGGCTCTTCAACCGCATGAAAAAATTGAATATTTGAAAATTCATTGCTACGGTGGTGAGATGCTTCCAACTTGGATTTGCACGCTCAGGTATGTCAAGCAGCTCTGCCTGAGCAACTGTGATAATGTGGAGTATTTGGAGGATGGAATAAAGGGTCATTTTGACTTACCATCTTTACGATTCCTTCGTATTGAGTTTATGAGAAATTTAAAAGGTTGGCGGAGGCAAGAAATGGCTCAAGGGACAAGTCAGCTTCAGCTTTCTACAGTCTTAAACGTTACTATACAACATTGTCCAAAGCTCAAGGGACAAATGCCTTTGTTTGAGGCAATTGAATATTTGTTACTATGGGGAGTTGATGCGGAGGTGGTAGCAGAGTTCTTGATTGCAGATAGCTCTTATCAGTCTTCTTGTTCTCCATTGCACAACAATAGCAAGTTAAAGCACTTGGAGCTTCGGATGATTGAAGGTCTAACTCAGTTGCCTGAGGGATGGATAAGGCACCTTACTGCACTCCATAATTTAACCATTGAAGATTGCCGGGGTCTAAAAAGGGTGTCTCCTCGTGGACTGGCGCATCTAAAGGCCCTCAAACATTTGAGTGTTTGGCCTGGTGAAATAGGTGATGAGGATGACGAGATGGGAAGTGAAGCAGGGATGCCATGGAAGGCCTTGCAGGGACTTGAGGAATTGAAAATTGGAGTTGGGGACATGAACTTGGTAGAGGGGCTTCAATACCTCACCTCTCTGGGATTATTAATGATTGAGAAATGGAAAGACGTAATAATTGGTGAAGGAGAAATGAAAGGAGTTGAACTGCCCATGAAAGTCTTGCAAAGACTTCATCTCCTCTTTATGGGATTCGGTAACGAGACATTTGACTTGCCTAAATCTGGGATTCTACACCTTCATTCCCTGTATGATTTGACGATTGCCGATTGCAAGGACTTGTATTTGAGTTGGAAAACCCTTCTTGGTATGAAACTTGAATGTTTGGAGTTTACGAGGGTGAAAAGGGTGATTGATGTTGCAGATGACACCATGATGGTGGTGGAACAACAAAGCCTACTACATCACCTCCACATTTACGAAGGGGTAAGCCTTCTCATTCAAAGCTTTAAGCTCTTTTTTTTCCAAGTTTTGATCTCTGTTACAATAAATTTTATAATGTGTTGTTGTGGCAGGCAGGGGCAACGTGGTTGAATGATATACCCTGGATATCCCTTTCTTCATCCCTTCTATGTTTATATCTTCGGAGAATGGGAGAAAGGGAGCAATTACCCGATGGAATCCAACATCTTACCTCCTTGCGACATCTAAATATTAAGGGGTGTGAGAAATTGATATCACTCCCTGTTTGGTTTCCCAAACTAACCTCTCTCGAATATCTTACAATTGAGGGTTGCTCAGCGGAATTGAAAAGGAGATGCGAAACAAGAACCGGTGAGGATTGGCCTCTCATTCGCCACATCACCTCTCACAACGGAATTAGAATCTGAGGAATTAAAATCTCCCTTCCCTTACTGCATTGGCTTGTTGCTTTTGAGATGAAAAATTGTTGAAGAAGATGGAAGGAGAAAAAAGGGAGGGTGCACTCCCTGCTGGAGGACCTCTGTAAAAGAGTAGGTGCATTCGACTATTTGCCTATTTGTTTTTAAGTTTAGTTGATTGGCTCTCCTTCTGCTACTTCATCTTCATCCTCCTATATAAGTTACATTGTATTGGTAGTGTGTGATTATCAAGTACCAGAGCTTCTCTACTTTCCTGATCTATTTTTTCTGCTTCAGCTAGCTGAACAAGGATCTTACGAAGATGCATCTTGAGTTCATCAGCTTCCCAATATTACCTTCAGGTAGGAAAATTAAGGTATCATGATGAATTCGTACTTTGACACCTACCCTGTCTCCGGATCATGGCATCCGTTCTTGATATTTTATTTCAACAAATTTATGGAATTTGTTCATCAACGCTTTTGATATTGTCACCTATCACCATGGTTTCTCTTGGTTGTTATTTTTAATCCAGCATTCTCTTGAAATATTCTTACACTCCTCAACAAAATGGAGTGGTTGGAAGGAAGCATAGGCATTTGCCACAGATAGAGCTACATTGAATTATCTACCCTATCATTTCAGGCAAACTCCTACTAGCTAGCTCTTTGAATTTAATGCCAAGGTAGATGCTTTGACATTGCTCTTGTTGCTAAGTCGATTGACGAGTCGACTGTCAAGAAGTGATTTCATCTTCATGGCTAACAATTAAAACTTCATCCGTCATGAGTAAGGTAGATGCTTTAACATTGCTCTTGAAATGGAAGGAATTACATGCTACAGGAGATATATTGTTCATTTATGTTTCTGTTTTGATTTATTTAGTAGTAACCTAACCTGGCTCGATGCTTGCCAGATCGAGGGAAGGAAGCTAGAGAACCTAGCTGCTACGCGAATTGCCAGGGAATTCTTTGTTGGATGGTATGGATCCAATGGTTAAATCTTTGAGTTTGAATAGCTATTCATATGAATTCTATGACCAATTTAATGTATTTGGCCAATAGCAGGTTTATTTATCCAATATATGTAGTGCAATGTGAGTGGCAACTACCCGAAAACAATCAAAGAAATCGTCAAGGAGAGGCTTCATAATTCAAATGAAACAGAACTTTAGATTGTGAAAGAGTGGTCTATTGATTTTGAGGGCAGCAATCAGTCAATCGTTGATTGGTATAATTGGTTGAATGGTAACTTCAACAGCTCTTATGGATTACTTGTTGCTAATTTTTGAATTCACTACATTGAATCTATCTGATATACACAGGCAAATTGAATTCCTATCTGAGCTCCTGATAACTTAGTATGAGAAATTTTTATGAACAAAACCTAAGCTATTATTTAATTTATATATGAATCCTATACAAGACACCAAGTTAAAGATTTTAATCATATCAGGTCAGTTCTTGATCTTTTAATTCACCAACTTTATGGAATTTGTTCATGAATGCTTTTGAAATTGCACCAACTATCAACATGGTTTCTCTTTGTTATTATTTTTATTCAACATTCTTTTGAAATGTTCCTACACGCGGAGATAAAACTCTTCAACCCCTCTGCCTTTGAATTTGGGATTTTCGAGCACTGGACTTGGATTTGGTTTAAGGACTTGGGAACTGAAAGTAAGCTTGATGCTCAGCTGGAGCTATTCAATGTATTCATCCATGAAAATGTTAATCTTTTGATTTTTTGTTTCTTTGTTATATCAGTATTTTTCACATGAATGAAATGAAACAA
This sequence comes from Persicaria tinctoria, assembly GCA_037127255.1. Lineage (NCBI taxonomy): Eukaryota > Viridiplantae > Streptophyta > Magnoliopsida > Caryophyllales > Polygonaceae > Persicaria > Persicaria tinctoria. The sequence continues at coordinate 84,284,724 of JBANSL010000004.1, read as the reverse complement.
TCTAACCATTCCGGAATGGTTCACCGGAAAGGACTTGTGGATAATAGTCATAGGTCCCCGGTTCGAACCCCGGAATGGCCGCTCTTTATTTACCAATTCAAGAAATGAAACAATCTTCAAGTCTAAATTCTGAGATTGGAAATTTGATTTTCTTGCTATGATAACTGTTTTTTGGTCTCAGCTGCCAGGAAGGCATTTCGAGTATGCACTGCTGGGTTGAGCCCCCGCATTGTTGCTCACAGCCTTATTTGTATCTTGCTGCTGCTGTTTCAAGGTAACGAGAAAAGCACCAACAAGGAAGGTTTCCTCTCTGCAACCCCAGGCAGCCTATGGTGAATGCCTGAAAGGTGGCTCACCGGACAACTTCCGTTTCTTTCAATCATGGCCAACAATAGCTTGGGTAGTAATACTATTTTGATCACAAAGGTAGAGTTGTATTTCTCATGGAAGGTGGGGTTGGCAAGGCTAAACCAGGTAAAACATAACATCTTTATTTCTATCTGGGGAAATTTAAAAGGTTGGCAGAGGGAAGAAATGGCTCAAGGGACAAGTCGGCTTCAGCTTTCTACAGTCTTGACTATAGAGTGGTGTCCAAAGCTCAAGGGACAAATGCCTTTGTTCAAGGCAATTGAATGTTTGAGACTGTCCGGAGTTGATGCGGGGGTGGTAGCAGAGTTATTGGTTCCAAATAGCTCTTCTCAGTCTTCTTTTTCTCCATTCCATAACAATAGCAAGTTAGAGGAGTTGGAGCTTCGTACGATTAAAGGTCTAACTCGCTTGCCAGAGGGATGGACAAGGATCTTACGAAGAAGCATCCTGAGTTCGTCAACTTCCCAATATTACCTTCAGGTAGAAAATTTTATCCTCAACACTGATAACTTCCCAATATTACCTTCAGGTTAAACTATCTCTCATCACCTCTTCTTCTGGATTCAGGAAAATTAAGGTACCATGCTGAATCTGTACTTTGACACTTAGAGACTTACCCAGTCTCCAGCTCATGGTCCCAAATCTTCCCATATTAAAGAATTTAATCATCTAAGGTTTATAAATCCAATGGTTAGTTAATTCTTTCAACTTTATTTGTTTTTGTCGGTGTATGACTAATCTAAATCTGATCATGGTTCAACTTCACTTCACTTGTCTTGTTTGCAGGTTTATAAAGCCAACCTTGCACTGTGAGTAGCCGAAATTGCAGTCTTCACTTTCAGCTAACGAAATCCCTAAGCAATATGTCGTTGATATATTACCAGATTTCTCAGTCAAATGCTTCACTTTTCTTGTTTTTAACACCTTTGGGGTATCTTTGAAAACAGGGGTTTCTACTTTCCTCCACGAATCACTTCAATTCAAGATAAATAAGCAAGTGATTGGAAATGTTATACAGTATATAGTTTCAGGCACAGCACTGCAATTTGTGGTAAGGAAAGCAGAAACAGTTTGCATCAATTATGGTGAGGCTCTTGAATCGAACCCAAGTTTGTATCTACTCCAACTATATATACAACAATATGTTGTCTAAAGGTTCATTGTCTTTTATATTTGTAGGTATGGATCATCCCACAAATGTTATGGGCATCACAAGACATCAAAGGAACCAATTTCGATATATACTAGTACAAGAGAGAAGTTGAAAAGTAGACTGACAAGGGAGCCAACATCAATGGTTACATTGAGAAGTTGATTCTTATTGTATACTCTTGATGACTTTTTCTCTTTGAAAGAGTATAGAGTTCAAGTTAAGGTTTTTTTTTAGGTATATTGATGTTGTACAAGGGTTTAGGCATAATGCCCCTCTTTCGATTGTAATTTACATTTGAAACTAATGAAATAGGCGTGGGGATGAGCCTCCCGGCATGACCGGGTTCCAAACCCCAAAAAACAATATCTGTTGGTCATTTTTGCCCGAAGTCACTATGCAGATCCTGGTTCAAGAGCTGTGCCGACTGGCTCATGAAGATACTAAGGGATGGAAACAAGAATTAAGCTGCAAAATGAGGTCCTGTCAAGCCAGCGGCTACTGCTAAGAAACACCACTTAGACAGATTTACTGGAGAATGATTTTAAGACTGCCTTCCATTCTGGAGCTTCACTTGAGATATCGCGACCTTTCTCACACGGGCAAACTGGCAAGCTTCAACACCTCGCGCATTCAATTTGTAAGCTTCAGCATTGGATGATTTTTGCACTTGTGAATTGCAAATCCCTTAAGGCCAAGGTGTTAATGTGCTGATCTTCTTGTCCTTCACGACAAGATTTTCCTATAGTCAACAACAACAACAATAAAGAATTACTGGAATTGTTGATTATGGCAATTGTTCCTTTTCAAAACTGAGGATCATACAGCTTCCGTAGACATTGGCAACGACCTTGCACTTGCAATGTCCTGAATAAAAAATGTGACCCGTACATTATGGTATACAGGAAGTCTCCGATATATCCTATACAATGATACTAATCCCTCTGTAATTGTTACAACTTACAAGAGAACACCACCACCACCACCACCACCACCTTCAGTGTCAAATATGCCCACCTTCTTCAACAAGACTATATATGACAATCTTTCACTGCAACTGTCTGACAATAAATTGGGTGATGAGCCATGACTCGAAGGGTACCGATGGAAGACGAGCTGTACCTTAACGGTATTATGCGAGCTCCCATTCCGGAAGGCCTAATTGTGTCTTCTGAAGCTGAGATGCTCCGCAAGCATCATACGGTGAATTGATGACCGGCACACACAGTCAGTGAGAAGTGTCGCGATACAGGAAGTTGACTAGTACTTGATCAGTGCAGGTAGCGTTGCGTGAAGTTCAGACAGGCACTGGAAAATCCAATTGAGGAGTTGATCTCGAGGCAGTTCCAGTAGTAGCTCGGCCTGTAATAAATAAGGGAAGGTCTCATATGACAGGTAAATGAACTGAGGTTGCGCAAAAAGTACAGCTTGAACGGTCACCAAAGCTTGAACCCCAGATTTCATAAAAACAAGGTATCAAGAATAGGGTTCAACAAGTATTGGTTTGGAACTTGATTCATGGTATTTGTTGTTTGGTTATTTTCCCAAAAATAGATAGCGAGAAATGAGGTATTCTTGTACATGCTTCTTGCATCGTGACATAATAGATGATGAGAAATTACTAACCTTAATTTGACCGTCCTCAAATTCAAGTGTGTTAGGCAAAACGTCGGAATTCATTGACTCTCTTATCAGCTTGAATGCATTCTTACTCATGTTTGTTCGCATGAAAACTATCTTCCCAGACGCATAAATTTGACTGATCCCAAGATCCGCTGCCATTCTCTTCACATAGAGCTTCTTTAAGAGGATCTCCATTGAAAGAGGTTCTTTTCCATATTGGCGCCGTAGATGCTCTGTAAATTGCATCAAACTCCAGATGTCCTTCTCTGCAGCCTCCTCGGCATGCTTTAGAGTTTCCATAGGGTTTTCCAGATAATTTATGTACTCCGATGGGAGATGAGGATTTATATTTATGTCAAGCTAGAAGAAGGGGAAGAAAAAAAAACAGAAGTTTAGCACTAACATTATTCAACTCCAACACAAATCTATTTTGATACCAATTCTATATACTAAAGCATGAAAGGTTCTGGAACAAGGTAAAACAGTACGGGTGTCATACTTGGTACGAAATGGATAAAATATAAACAATGTACAAAAACATATTGGCAACTAAAGTTGATCGGCAAAAGGCTTGCATACTTCAAGAGAATCAGTAAAGATACCTGAACTTGATTGTAGGGCATAGACACAATACGATGCTCTTCTACCTGAAAATAGAAGTTGTGATGATCATTCTTCCACTACTTCCAAATTTAACCTTGATAGAATGGCCAAGAGGTGATAAGAAATTCTCAAACAAAGAAAAAAAACCCGCTTCCAGATCTTGATCACACATTCAAAACATACATAGAAGAAATACTAGATCCTAGCATTTTTAATGTAATCCAATACAATATTCCCTTATGAGCTATAACTGAAGTCGAATGAATGTTCAGACAGAAGATACCTTGGACAGGCTTTCAAAGAGCATCTCAAAGAAGAGATCAATTCCTACATTTCCAACATCTCCCGTCTGTTGCTCCCCAAAGATATTGCCAAACCCTCTAATGCTCATATCTCTCTCAGCAAGCTGGAAACCTTGGCCAAGATTACAGCATTCTTCAAGGGCTGCAAGCCTCTCCTGATTAAGGAAAGACAATATGTAATCCCTGGTAATTATGTTAAACCTTACCTTAGTATTACTTGGGATAAGTGTGTGGGCTATAGACTTATTTTGTAGGACTGTGTGATTTCAATTACATTTACGACTCTCCTTGACTCTTAGCTAGTAAACATGCGATAATAATTATCAGTTTAGTAGAAATATAGTGATTGGAATATATAGCTGGAATTATAGGATGGGGGAGTTACGGAAATTATTGGAACAAATTAAAAGAGGGCATGGGGGAGAATTAAGGATTTACCGGTCAAAGATTGACTTAGGAGATTAGTAGAATTATTCAGGTTTAATTAGGATATATCTATTTATATAGGTATAAAAGAAGGGCAGGAGTTGACCTAGAGGGGTTTTAATTGGTTTTCTTCTGGAAGTCCTCCGTAGTTGAAGTGGGAAGGCGGCGGCCGTCATTAGCGTTCTAGGGGCATTCGATCTCCTCAATCTGCAATCGGTGGTAAGTGTTTGAATTGATATTGGTCTTGGGCATCAGTTGAGGTGTTTAATGGTGATTTATGTAAAAGGGTGTGAGTAATTGTACGGACATGATGAATTTGGGTCATACATAATCAAATTGGGAATTTAGCATGCTAAACTTAGAGTTGTAGGCAGAGATCGATCGGGTCGCGAGTGTGTTCATTAAGAATGTGTTGTTAACGGTGATTATCGTATGTCTAGGTTCCTAATCGGCACAGCCTAGGAGATTCGAGTCAAGGAGGTGTCGGGTGCAAGTAAGTTCTCTGAACTTGCTTAGCTTGTTGCTGAACTTGATGGTTAATTTTGCTTGCAATTCAATATATATAATATATAGATCTTTGTTTGGTTGATTGGTAAGGGTACTTATGATCATGGTTATCAGGTCGAGCCTAGGAGCGTTGTGTGGTAAGGTCGAGCCTGTGAGGCGTTGCTACCGGGTCGAGCCTACGGGCGTCGTTTACCAAGTCGAGCCTACGGGCATCGATTATCGGGTCGAGCCTACGGGTGTTGGAAATTCTATCCTATTTTGATGTACCTTATGCTACTGTATTTCATTATATATATTTTTGTGGTTAATGGATGAATGAATGATGACTTGAGGTATCATACCTCATTATTCCCATGCAATTAGTCTATTTTCAAGAGGTGAAAGGCGGCAGATGGTCTGCTAGATGGAGTTGTGAAGGTTATAGGTCGCTTTTCGACCGATTCACTTGCAAACTAGTGTCTTTGGGTGCGGGTCCTAGTTTATCTTGATATTTATGGTGATTCCAACAACTAACTCCGGGCTTTTGGTTGTTGGCGTTGAAACTGTACAATGGTACAGTTGCAGGTGCTAGTGGTGAGCAGAGGAGTTGTCCGACCGGTGGTGCTACTTGAGCATGGTGTTGCCTTTAGACAGATTTGGGAGAAATAAGGGTTATACTGCATTTGATATTGGTACTTGGGTTTTACGTTATTTGACCAAGCACTATTTATTTCATTTTGGGTTCTACTTGTTTTTATTTTTGGACTTTTGCTTTACACAAGAGGATGTTTTATTTCTAGTTATTTTCATATGTGAATTGTGAAGTCTTGTGAAGCTCTTGTTGAAAGATCATAAGTTTGTTGTTCTCCGAGAATTTGTGAACTATTTAGGTTCACAATTTCTGGGCATTTCGGACTATATTCTGAGATGTTACACAATACAACCATGATTCTCTTTCTCTTTATGTTTCGTTATTTTATTTGCATGTTTATCTGATCGAATTCCGCAATAAGCTGAGCAGCTCTAAGTATTAAAAATCACTGATGAAAATGTGAGAACATGACACTGACTCAGAAGAGCATATTTGAGATTCTATCAAGTGAGATTGAGAAGAAAGCGTACCAGGGCTTGTTCAGAAA